>CM040126.1:227135816-228460092 GCA_022559845.1 Amorphophallus konjac | reverse complement strand
GTTGAATTAACGGATGTTCCTTGATGCGTTACTTCCAAGTGGCGGTCTATCGTGCAGCCGTTACTTCTTTCTGGGAGTCCTGGCAGTTCAGGCCTTTTCTCTGCTACTCCGTGTTTGAGATAAGAATGTGGATTGACCTTATCTCTTTCTAATCCGATCCTCAGGACTTCCCGTTTGTTTCTGTGGACTCTTGGTGATATTATCCTCAAGGATTTGCTAAGACTTATCCCTTTTTCCTGCTGAATTATCCTCTACTCGACCTACGAGTTTTGAGGGCCTATAAATAGAACCCTTGAATTCATGGCCAAGAGGAGGAGATTTTAATTCACGACGAAGTGCTGCCGAACCCAGGAGCCATCTTCATCCAGGAGGAGCTGCTTCCCACGTCCATCCATCTTCCAGTCAAGGGAGTACTTTTGTTTTGGTCTTTCAAGTTCATCTTTGCATGCTTGAGTTCTTCCTTGGTCTTTTCAAACAAAGCATTGTCCCTCCTCCTCCTCCACGTTTTTCACTGTTGTTCTAAGCATACAAACATCCTCCCAACTTTTAAAAACGCCCAGAGGGGTTAAAAAAACAAAACTTCCCGGTAATTCCCTCTCCTTTTGATGTTCTTAAGTTCTTTAAGAATTGATGCTATGCTTGCAAAGAGGGCTGATTGAGGTTGTCTTGTCTTGTCTTTCTACTTCTTTGGCAGGTTTACAGGTTCATTAGTACGAGGCCCAGGTCTTCTAGCCAGCTGGAAGAGTTGGAGTTAAAAGAATTCAAGCTTTACTACTGCAGGTTATCTGACGGTCTGGTGCAGGCGCGTCACCCTCTTCTGGCGGTCTAGGGTGCGACCGTTACTTCAAGCAACGCACGGGTCTCTGGTCGTTACTTCCAAGCTGATCTGCAGGCTTTCTTTGGTTTTCTCTCCCGTGGGCGGGTGCTTCATCCACCTATTTCCAAGGTATATTCGAGTTTTTGACTTGTGTTTACCTTGGTGGCGATCACATCTTTCCTTGGTACTGGGCAATAGCTATTTCCTTCATCAACATCTTTATTTCCTTGCTTGTTCCACCCCTAGTGGTGTGTTTTCATTTACCCCTTGCTCCACGCCCCGGCGTGTGTTTTTCCTTTTCCTTAGCGTAATTTGATTGAGATAGCATGCCCATGCTAGAGCTAGCTATGATTGCCTAGGTTCATATTCGCATGTTCATAGGTTTGAGCAGATCTTTGATTGCTTGTTTGTCATCTTGCCATATTACTTAGCAAACCTCATAAGTAAGATCAAAGATAGGCAAATCAATATCAACAACCAGATGCACATGGGCTAGAGTGGGTGGGAGTGCAAGTCGATAAGCCACCTCGCCGATCCTGTAGAATCTCAAAAGACCCGATGTATCTAGGACTGAGCTTGCCATTCATTCCAAATCGCATGACCCCCTTGGTAGGAGACACCTTTAGGAACACATGGTCCCCTTCTATAATTTTTCTTAAACATATGAACCGAAATGACTAAGCTCTACAAAACTTGTAACTCCATGTTAAAGCCTACCCACTCAATAATCTGAATATGGGGGATGATTTCATACCTCCTGCAACTCAGAGCTTCAAAACTAACTTGGTGAGGCACATGGCAAACCCATTGATACTAAATGGACATTATCGTTCATGGCAAGACAATCACTAACCCCTAGCAGAAGCCCCCTTCTAACTTTGTTAAGCATTTTGTAGCTAGTCGAGGAGCAAGGTCATCAGGTTAAAGTACGCAAATGGGTAGCATTGTCTAAAATTCATGGCATCAACATAATGAGATATCTTAATAGGCATTAAATATGTCAGAGATAGGAAAAGTAGGACCCTAGATATCAGTTTCTTGCTCTGTACCTTGAAAAAGAAAAGGGGGAGTACTTAATATTGGATGAAATGATATCCTTTATCAATTTAGAAGGCCTACCAAACCTGATGTTGGGATAACCATGAGTAAAGGATAGCCTCTCCCATTTACATTCAAGAATCTACGTTGCTAACAATAGCATCCGACATTTTCTAATTCACATCAGATTTCTCCTGCAGTGGTACTGGCTTCTGCTGAGCCTTCTTCGGGCAGCCCTCGCAAAATGTCCGGCCTCGCCGGATTCATAGCACTTGCACTCTACCTTCCAACACTCCTGCACCGGATGGGTTCGTTTACAATGGACATAGAACGGAACCCCCGGCCTGTTCCTTGGTACCGCTTCTAACGTACCACCTTTTCCTGGTCCTGCCTCCCCTCTGTCTGCCTAGGCCTTTTGGCCATCGCCTGCTGCTCTTTGCTGACCCATACATGGATTTTCGTTAGAACCAAACTTAATATGTCCTTTAAATCCTTATGGTTTCAACTATTACCTATGAGGCTTTGTTAAACGTGGGTTATAAATGTACCCCACCCATTTTCACTCTAGCCTACATCTTCCTCAACTATTTGGACAATTGGAATGGTTGTAACCATAGTTTATCTCTCGTGATCTGATACCACTTTGTAACACCCCGAGATTCGAGTCCCAAATTATTGGCATATTTATTTATTTTTCTTTATCGGACCCCAAAGCATTACTTCGTATGTATCGTAGAAGCATAATATATAACATGCATACATTCGCATGAGAGAGAGAGAGAGAGAGAGAGAGAGAAACTACAATTACATGAATTGTGAATAACATATCAACCATTCATAATTTCTAAAAGGAGTACAGTTACATTATTCCAGATTGAACATGAGTCCACATAGGCTCACCCACCCAAGACCATACATATAAGAGGGATAGTCCACCATACATCTGAAGCATACCCAGCTGAACTATAACTCAGCTCTACTCCTCAGCTGCAGGCTCTTCCTCTATCTCCTTCTCTATGTCCCCTGAAAATGTGTGTCACAAGGGGGTGAGTGTGACGCTCAGTAGGCAGCCTAAACAAATCGGGGTTAACTTGCATTTATATAACCAAATTATATACATAATTCAGATGTTAATAATAGCATAATCTATTTATTATAGTCTACTGAAAATAACTCATAAGAGGAAAATACACATTCTTAAGCTGACATATAAGGTACCCATGCATGCACTAAAACCACGGTGAATGAGCATTTACCCATTATCACATTTTCATATTTTCACACTTCACATATCACTTTTCCACATTTTTGCATTTCACATTTTCACATTTCACATTTTCACATTTTCACATTTTCACATTTTCACATTTCACATTTCCATATTTTCACATTTTCACATTTCATTATTCATGGAAACAATCAGCTACCACAACACAGGTGACCCCACACACACAAATGAACGAACGAACGAAAGGGTACTGCGCAGACCCGAGAGCGAACTCCCACCTAGATTCTTGTGGCCCCGAGGCGTTACGTAACGCCACATCACAAGGGCCACCCCACACTGGGACCGAAGATAGAATCAATAGGATTTTAAACCAGGGCGTTACGTATCGTCGTCCCCTGAGATCTTTTACTTCCTACGACGTTACGTATCGCCGTCCCGCAGGAAAGGGCCATCCCACAGCGGGACCGAAGTCGTATCTCATAGAAGACTATTGTTTACAATCATATCATTTACATCGCATTTGCATTCATACTCATTTTACAAATACTAGTATGATACTTTATCATAACATGCATGCTTCCAAATGGTTTAAGTGGACAAATCACAACATAAGTTTACTTGATGCGGAAAGGAGCATGATCAGGTGGTTGTATAAAAGAGGACACCATTATTTCTAGGTTACACATACGTAGAAAATAAATCATAACCACAAGTGTGAAATTTCTGGGAGCGTGAAACTTTTATAGTGGGTTACTAAATTAGCCTTCTACTATTTTCCAATTTCTCAGATTTTTCTGAATTAATATGACCTTTCAAAACTCTCTTTTCCCACGTTTCTGGAAATTGGTCCAGTGTTCTCAGGGTGTCGACCTATCCAAAGGAAGTGTCGACCTATCAACCCTACACACGTGTAGAAATTGAACCATAACTACAAGTGCAGAATTTATGTGAGCATAAAATGTATACTGTGGGTTACCAACTTACCCTTCTACCGTTTTCTAATTTTTTAGATTTTTCTAAATTAATTTGACCACTCAAGACTCTCTTTTCCCACATTTCTGAAAATTGGGGACAGGGTTATCAGGGTGTCGACACATCCATGGGAAGTGTCGACACATCTGTGGGCAGTGTCAGCACGTCCATGGGCAGTGTCAGCACATCCGATAGTTTCTAAAAAGGAAGTGTCGACACATCCAGGGTAAGTGTCGACACATTCAGGGGAAGTGTCAGCACATCCGGTAGTTTCTGAAGGGGAAGTGTCGACACATCCAGGGTAAGTGTCGACACATTTAGGGGAAGTGTCAGCACGTGCATGGGCAGTGTTTGCACATCCGACAGTTTCTAAAGAGGAAGTGTCAAAACATCCAGGGTAAGTGTCGACACATTTAGGGGAAGTGTCAGCACGTCCAGGGGAAGTGTTAGCACATTCATGGGATGTGTCACCACGTTCATGGGAACGTGTCGACACATTCGTGGGCAGTGTCGACACCACCTAGTATTTTCAGTTAAAATTCTGGGAAACCTCTCAAAAAGTCAAATCTGGATGGAAAAACCAGTAAATAGACATGGTAGTCGATCCCACATGCCTTTAATTCCTCTTTGGCATATAGAAACTACTTTAAAATAATTTTAATGCATCATTGACCCCTAAGATTTGAGAATATGTGCCTACCTTTGAAATGTTAAACCGATTGATCCGGGGATGATATCCACACCCCAGATCTTCCTAAGCTTTCACCTTTCGATCCGGGGATGAGATCCACACCCCAGATCCACCCAAGACCTTGCTCGCCATCCTCCACACACCGGATCGTCCACCCACAAAGAGACGAAGTCCCTCACTCTCTTCTCACATAAGATAGGTAGAAGGTGGTGGAGGGTTGATGGGAATGGTTGCTAAAGGTTTATCACCCTTGAAACCCACCTCCTTATATAGTTTTTAGGCTTCCCAAGGGTTTATCCACGTCCCTCAAGGCTCTAACAAGCTCCAAGGTTGCTGGTTTTTGAAGAGGACTTAATGCTTAGCACCTCTTCGGGTTTGAACAGGTGTGACCTTTCGACCTCCTGTCATAAACTCTGTTGGACGCGCACTTATGCTGGGAATTAGGTTAGGATGTCTTCATAAGAAATGAAGAGGAATTCCATATCTAACTGTGGGTCATAGTTTCATGGAATTTCATTATTCCTAGCCTGAGTTATGATTATTAAAACATTAATGTTTATTTTCCCATGTTTCAGTCGCGACCCTTCATCTACTCAGTCATAAATGTGTGTGGGCGTGCTCTTGCGTCGAGATTCAGGCTGGGACATCTTCATATGAAATCATGAGAACTTCGGGATCTAAATGTGGGTCATAGTTTGATCAAATTTCATTATCCCTGTCACGAGTTATGATTTTCACAATATTAACATTTATTCTCCCTCGTTCCAGCCGCGACCTTTCGGTATCCCGAGGTAATTCAATTATAACTATAGTGTCCAGGCAGAATTTGGCCTTGACCTCAACAGAGAAGTTGTAGCTAACACCCCATTCAAAATTATGGCCATAGCTTCAGGTCATTTCATCAACCACAGATGAAGTTATGAATTTTCCATTAATCACATTTGAATTTTCCTAACAGTCACACCTCTCTATGATAGCTGGCAGCAAAAGGTTCAGAACCTTGAGTTTTGATGCGAATTGGGTTTCCACCTCAACAGAAGCGTTTGGGTCAGGGGCCCAATCTTTCTAATGGGCTAAGTTTCATCTCATTTGGTTGACTGTGGCGCAAGATATCTCTATTTTAATGGGTGGCTATTTTTCTGTAACGATTTCGACCTATTTTTATAAACTCCCTCTTAACACCTATTAGGCCTATTTTTCAGAAGTGATACTCTTCATCAAAGTTCTTCCTTACCCAATGGCAATTGTGTGGGATTTGGTTTCACCAAATTCTGACCTCCCTACATGTAGTTATGAATTTCCTAAAGGTCCTTCAATAATTTGTCTAGATTTCTAGCTCTTTGTGTTCATGGGCCCGAATTGTTCTCAATTGGGCCAGTGCCCAAATTGGTGGCCATAACATCCTCTCGCCCTTAAAATAAATTCCGTCCTCGAAATTGACTTGAGAAATTTTCTTTAAAATATTTTTTTTTCGCCGAACAGTTGAGGGTATTCCTGGCGCATCTTACCCTCTGGCACCAAAGTTACTTCCTCGGAATGAGAATTCCTCTATAAAACTTTCACAAGTCGAATGGTTTTATTCCACAGTACCTATTCCTTCCAGTCTATGATCTCGCTGGGTTGCTCCACATAAGACAGATCTGCTCGAACCTCCAAGGGCTTGTACTCTATATCATGTGGGGCATCTCGGAAATTACCCTGAGCATGGAGACGTGGAACATCAGATGTACATGGGCTAGAGCGGGCGGGAGTGCAAGTCGATAAGCCACCTCGCCGATCCTGTAGAATCTCAAAAGGCCCGATGTATCTAGGATTGAGCTTGCCATTCTTTCCAAATCGCATGACTCCCTTGGTAGGAAACACCTTTAGGAACACATGGTCCCCTTCTGTAATTTTTCATTAAACATATGAACCGAAATGACTAAGCTCTACAAAACCCGTAACTCCATGTTAAAGCCTTCCCACTCAATAATCTGAATATGGGGGACGATTTCATACCTCCTGCAACTCAGAGGTTCAAAACTAACTTGGTGAGGCACATGGCAAACCCATTGATGCTGAATGAACATTATCGTTCATGGCAAGACTATCACTAACCCCTAGCAGAAGCCCCCTTCTAACTTTGTTAAGCATTTTGTAGCCAGTCGAGGAGAAGGGTCATCAGGTTAAAGTACGTAAATGGGTATCATTGTCTAAAATTCATGGCATCCACATAATGAGATATCTTGATAGGCATTAAATATGTCAGAGATAGGAAAAGTAGGACCCTAGATATCAATTTCTTGCTCTGTACCTTGAAAAAGAAAAGGGGGAGTACTTAATAGTGGATGGAATGATATCCTTTATCAATTCAGAAGGCCTAACAAACCTGAAGTTGGGATAACCATGAGTATAGAACATCCTCTCCCATTTACATTCAAGAATCTACGTTGCTAACAATAGCATCCGACATTTTCTAATTCCCATTAGATTTCTCCTGCGGTGGTACTAGGTTCTGCTGAGCCTTCTTAGGGCAGTCCCTCGCAAAATGTCCGGTCTCGCCACAGACATAGCACTTGCCCTCTACCTTCCAACACTCCTACCCCGGATGAGTACGTTTACAATGGACACAGAACGGAACCCCCGGCCTGTTCCTTGGTACTGACTTCTGACGTACCACCTTTTCCTGGTCCTGCCTCCCCTCTGTCTGCCTAGGCCTTTTGCCCATTGCCTCCTACTCTTTGGTGACCTATACACGGATATTCGTTAGAACCAAACTTTATATGTCCTTTAAATCCTTATGGTTTCAACTATTACCTATGAGGGTTTGTTAAACATGGGTTATAAATGTACCCCACCCATTTTCACTCTAGCCTACCTCTTCCTCTACTATTTGGACAATTGGAATGGTTGTAACCATAGTTTATCTCTCGTGCTCTGAAACCACTTTGTAACGCCCTGAGATCCGAGTCCCAAATTATGGGCATATTTAGTTATTTTTCTTTATCGGACCACGAAGCATTACTTCGTATGTATCGCGGAAGCACAATATTTAACATGCATACATTTGCATGAGAGAGAGGGAGAGAGAAACCACAATTACATGAATTGTAAATAACATCTCAACCATTCATAATTTCCAAAAGGAGTACAGTTACATTATTCCAGATTGAACATGAGTCCACATAGGCACACCCACCCAAGACCATACATATAAGAGGGATAGTCCACCATACATCTGAAGCATACCCAGCTGAACTATAACTTAGCTCTACTCCTCAGCTAGAGGCTCTTCCTCAACCTCCTTCTCCATGTCCCCTGAAAATGTGTGTCACAAGGGGGTGAGTGTGACGCTCGGTAGGTAGCCTAAACAAACTGGGGTTAACTTGCATTTATATAACCAAATTATATACATAATTTAGATGTTAATAATAGCATAATCTATTTATTATAGTCTGCTGAAAATAACTCATAAGAGGAAAATACACATTCTTAAGCTGACATATAAGGTACCCATGCATGCGCTAAAACCACGGTGAATGAGCATTTACCCATTATCACATTTCCATATTTTCACACTTTCACATATCACTTTTCCACATCTTCGCATTTCACATTTTCTCATTTTCACATTGCACATTTCCACATTTTCACATTTTCACATTTCACATTTTCACATTTCCACATTTTCACATTTGTACATTTCATTATTCATGGAAACAAACAGCTACCACAACACAGGTGACCCCACACACACAAACGAACGAACAAACGAATGAGTACTGCGCAGACCCGAGAGTGAACTCCCACCTAGATTCTTGTGGCCCCGAGGCGTTACGTAACGCCACATCACAAGGGCCGCCCCACACTGGGTCTGAAGATTGAATCAACAGGATTTTAAACCAGGGCGTTACGTATCACCATCCCTTGGGATCTTTTACTTCCTGTGGCGTTACGTATCGCCGTCCCGCAGGAAAGGGCCGTCCCACAGAGGGACCGATGTCCTATCTTACAGAAGACTGTTGTTTCCATTCATATCATTTACATCGCATTCACATTCATACTCATTTTACAAATATTAGCATAATACTTTATCATAACATGCATGCTTCCAAATGGTTTAAGTGGACAAATCACAACATAAGCTTACTTGATGTGGAAAGGAGCATGATCAGGTTGCTGTATAAAAGAGGACAGCTTTATTTCTAGGTTACACATATGTAGAAAATAAATCATAACCACAAGTGTGAAATTTCTAGGAGCGTGAAACTTTTACAGTGGGTTACTAACTTAGCCTTCTACTATTTTCCAATTTCTCAGATTTTTCTGAATTAATATGACCTTTCAAAACTCTCTTTTTCCACATTTCTGGAAATTGGTCCAGCGTTCTCAAGGTGTCGGCCTGTCCAAAGGAAGTGTCGACCTATCAACCCTACACACGGGTAGAAATTGAACCATAACTACAAGTGCAGAATTTATGTGAGCATGAAATTTTTACTATGGGCTACCAATATACCCTTCTACCATTTTCTAATTTTTTAGATTTTTCTAAATTAATTTGACCACTCAAAACTCTCCTTTCCCATGTTTCTGGAAATTGGGGAAAGGGTTCTCAGGGTGTCGACACATCCATGGGAAGTGTCGACACATCCGTGGGCAGTGTCAACACGTCCATGGGCAGTGTCAGCATATTCGACAGTTTCTAAAGAGGAAGTGTCGACACATCCAGGGTAAGTGTCGACACATTCAGGGGAAGTGTCAGCACGTCCAGGGGAAGTGTCAGCACATCCGGTAGTTTCTGAAGGGGAAGTGCCGACACATCTAGGGTAAGTGTCGACACATCTCGGGGAAGTGTCAGCACGTGCATGGGCAGTGTCAGCACATCCGACAGTTTCTAAAGAGGAAGTGTCGACACCTTTATTTCTAGGTTACACATACGTAGAAAATAAATCATAACCACAAGTGTGAAATTTCTAGGAGCGTGAAACTTTTACAGTGGGTTACTAACTTTACCTTCTACTATTTTCAATTTCTCAGATTTTTTTGAATTAATATGACCTTTCAAAACTCTCTTTTTCCACGTTTCTGGAAATTGGTCCAGTGTTCTCAGGATGTCGACCTGTCCAAAGGAAGTGTCGACCTATCAACCCTACACACGTGTAGAAATTGAACCATAACTACAAGTGCAGAATTTATGTGAGTATAAAATTTTTACTGTGGGTTACCAACTTACCCTTCTGCCATTTTCTAATTTTTTAGATTTTTCTAAATTAATTTGACCACCCAAAACTCTCTTTTCCCACATTTCTGGAAATTGGGGACAGGGTTCTCAGGGTGTCGACACAACCATGGGAATTGTCGACACATCCGTGGGTAGTGTCATCACGTCCATGGGCAGTGTCAGCACATCCGACAGTTTCTGAAGAGGAAGTGTTGACACATCCAGGGTAAGTGTCGACACATTCAGGGGCAGTGTCACCATGTCCATGGGCAGTGTCAGCACATCCGACAGTTTCTAAAGAGGAAGTGTCGACACATCTAGGGTAAGTGTCGACACATTCAGGGGAAGTGTCAGCACGTCCAGGGGAAGTGTCCACACATTCATGGGATATGTCAGCACGTTCATGGGAATGTGTCGACACATTCGTGGGTAGTGTCGACACCACCTAGTATTTTTAGTTAAAATTCTGAGAAACCTTACAAAAACACATAACTTGATGGAAAAACCAGTAAATAGACATGGTAGTCAATCCCACATGCCCTTAATTTCTCTTTGGCATATAGAAAATAATTTAAAATCATTTTAATCCATCATTGACCCCTAAGATTTGAGGATAGGTGCCTATCTTTGAAATGTTAAACCGATTGATCCGGGGATGATATCCACACCCCAGATCCTCCTAAGCATTCACCTTTCGATCCGAGGATGAGATCCACACCCAGATCCACCCAAGACCTTGCTCGTCGTCCTCCATACATCGGATCATCGACCCACAAACCGGATGGTCCGCCCACGAAGAGACAGAGTCCCTCACTCTGTTCTCACATAAGAAAGGTAGAAGGTGGTGGAGGGATGATGGGAATGGTTGCTAAAGGTTTATCACCCTTGACACCCACCTCCTTCTATAGTTTTTAGGCTTCCCAAGGGTTTATCCACGTCCCTCAAGGCTCTAACAAGCTCCAAGGTCACTGGTTTTGAAGAGGAGTTAATGCTTAGCACCTCTTCGGGTTTGAACAGGTGTGACCTTTCGACCTCCTGGCATAAACTCTGTTGGACGCACACTTATGCTAGGAATTTGGTTAGGATGTCTTCATAAGAAATGAAGAGGACTTCTATATCTAACTCTGGGTCATAGTTGCATCGAATTTCATTATTCCAAGAGCGTGTTATGATTTTTCAAACATTAACGTTTATTTTCCCATGTTTCAGTCGCTACCCTTCGACTACTCAATCATAAATGTGCGTGGGCGTGCTCTTCCGTCGAGCTTCAGGCTGGGATGTCTTTAGATGAAATCAAGAGGACTTCGAGATCTAAATTTGGGTCAGAGTTTCATCAAAGTTCATTATCCCTATCACGAGTTATGATTTTCACAATATTAACATTTATTCTCCCTCATTCCAGCCGTGACCTTTCCGTACCCTAAGGTAATTTAGGTATAGCTATAGTGTCCAGGTAGAATTTGGCCTTGACCTCAACAGAGAAGTTGTAGATAACACCCCATTCTAAGTTATGGCTATAGTATCAGGTCATTTCATCAACCACAGACGAAGTTATGAATTTTTCATTAATTACATTTGAATTCTCCTAACAGTCACACCTCTCTATGACAGCTGGCAGCAAAAGGCTCAGAACCCTGAGTTCTGATACGAATTAGGTTTCCACCTCAACAGAAGAGTTTGGGTCAAGGGCCCAATCTTTCTAATGGGCTAAGTTTCATCTCATTTGGTTGACTGTGGCCCAAGATATCCCTATTTTAATGGGTGGCTATTTTTCTATAACTATTTTGACCTATTTTCATAAACTCCCTCTTAACTCCTATTAGGCCTATTTTTCAGAAGTGATACTCTTCATCAAAGCTCTTCCTTACCCAATGGCAATTGTGTGGACTTTGGTTTCACCTAATTCTGACCTCCCTACATTAAGTTACGAATTTCCTAAGGATCCTTCAATAATCTATCTAGATTTCTAGCTCTTTGACTTCATGGGCCCAAATTGTTCACAATTGGGCCAGTGCCCAAATTGGTGGCCATAACATCCTCTCTCCCTTAAAATAAATTTTGTCATTAAAATTTACTTGAGGAATTTTCTTTAAAATATTTTTTTTTTCACCGAATAGTTGAGGGTATTCCTGGCGCATCTTACCCTCTGGCTCCCAAGTTACATCATCGGAATGATAATTCCTCTATAAAACCTTCACCAGACGGATGGCTTTATTCTTCAGTATCTATTCCTTCTAGTCTATGATCTCACTGGGTTGCTCCACATAAGACAGATCTGCTTGAACCTCTAAGGGCTTGTACTCTATAACATGTGGGGCATCTCGGACATTACCCTGAGCATGGAGACGTGGAACACCGTATGCACATGGGCTAGAGGGGGCGGGAGTGCAAGTCGATAAGCCACCTTGCTGATTCTATAGAATCTCAAAAGGCTTGATGTATCTGGGACTGAGCTTGCCATTCTTTCCAAATTGCATGACTCTATTGGAAGGAGACGCCTTTAAAAACACATGGTCCCCTTCTGTAATTTTTCTTTAAACATATGAACCGAAATGACTAAGCTCTACAAAGCCCGTAACTCCATGTTAAAGCCTACCCACTCAATAATCAGAATATGGGGGATGATTTCATACCTCCTGCAACTCAGAGCTTCAAAACTAACTTGGTGAGGCACTTGGCAAACCCATTGATGCTGAATGGACATTATCGTTCATGGCAAGACTATCACTAACCCCTAGCAGAAGCCCCCTTCTAACTTTGTTAAGCATTTTGTAGCTAGTCGAGGACCAAGGTCATAAGGTTAAAGTACGCAAATGCGTATCATTGTCTAAAATTCATGGCATCAACATAATGAGATATCTTAATAGGCATTAAATATGTCAGAGATAGGAAAAGTAGGACCCTAGATATCAATTTCTTGCTCTGTACCTTGAAAAAGAAAAGGGGGAGTACTTAATAGTTGATGGAATGATATCCATTATCAATTTAGAAGGCCTAACAAACCTGAAGTTGGGATAACCATGAGTAGAGGACAGCCTCTCCCATTTACATTCAAGAATCTACGTTGCTAAAAATAGCATCCGACATTTTCTAATTCCCATCAGATTTCTCCTGTGGTGGTACTGGCTTCTGCTGAGCCTTCTTTGGGCAGTCCCTCGTAAAATGTCCGGCCTCGCCGCATTCATAGCACTTGCCCTCTACCTTCCAACACTCCTGCCCCGGATTGGTGCGTTTACAATGGACATAGAACGGAACCCCCGGCCTGTTCCTTGGTACCGACTTCTGACGTACCACCTTTTCCTGGTCCTACCTCCCCTCTGTCTGCCTAGGCCTTTTGCCTATCGCCTCCTGCTCTTTGGTGACCTATACACGGATATTCGTTAGAACCAAACTTAATATGTCCTTTAAATCCTTATGGTTTCAACTATTACCTATGAGGGTTTGTTAAACATGGGTTATAAATGTTTAACTATAGTTTATCTCTCATGCTCTAATACCACTTTGTAACCCCCCGAGATCTGAGTCCCAAATTATGGGCATATTTATTTATTTTTCTTTATCGGACGGCGAAGCATTACTTCGTACGTATCGCGGAAGCACAATATATAACATGCATACATTTGCGTGAGAGAGAGTGAGAGAGAAACCACAATTACATGAATTGTAAATAACATCTCAACCATTCATAATTTCCAAAAGGAGTACAGTTGCATTATTTCAGATTGAACATGAGTTCACTTAGGCTCACCCACCCAAGACCATACATATAAGAGGGATAGTCCACCATACATCTGAAGCATACCCAGCTGAACTATAACTTAGCTCTACTCTTCAGCTGTAGGCTCTTCCTCAACCTCCTTCTCCATGTCCCCTGAAAATGTGTCACAAGGGGGTGAGTGTGACGCTCAGTAGGTAGCCTAAACAAACCAGGGTTAACTTGCATTTATATAACCAAATTATATACATAATTCAGATGTTAATAATACCATAATCTATTTATTATAGTATGTTGAAAATAACTCATAAGAAGAAAATACACATTCTTATGCTGACATATAAGGTACCCATGCATGCGCTAAAACCACGGTGAATGAGCATTTGCCCATTATCACATTTCCATATTTTCACACTTTCACATATCACTTTTCCACATCTTCGCATTTTACATTTTCACATTTTCACATTTTCACATTTTCACATTTCACATTTCCACATTTTCACATTTTCACATTTTCACATTTTCACATTTCATTATTCATGGAAACAAACAGCTACCACAACACAGTTGACCCCACACACACAAACGAACGAAAAAACGAAAGAGAGACTCGAGAGTGAACTCCCACCTACATTCTTGTGGCCCCGAGGCGTTACGTAACGCCACATCACAAGGGCCGCCCCACACTGGGACTGAAGACTGAATCAATAGGATTTTAAACCAGGACGTTAAGTATTGCCGTCCCCTAGGATCTTTTACTTCCTACGGCATTAGTATCGTTGTCTCGCAAGAAAGGGCCGTCCTACAGAGAGACCGATGTCCTATCTCACAGAAGTCTGTTGTTTCCATTAATATCCTTTACATCGCATTCGCATTCATACTCATTTTACAAATACTAGTATGATACTTTATCATAACATGCATGCTTCCAAATGGTTTAAGTGGACAAATCACAACATAAGCTTACTTGATGTGGAAAGGAGAATGATCAGGTTTCTGTATAAAAGAGGACAGCTTTATTTCTAGGTTACACCTACGTAGAAAATAAATCATAACCACAAGTGTGAAATTTCTGGGAGCATGAAACTTTTATAGTGGGTTACTAACTTAACCTTCTACTATTTTCCAATTTCTCAGATTTTTCTGAATTAATATGACCTTTCAAAACTCTCTTTTTCCATGTTTCTGAAAATTGGTCCATTGTTCTCAGGGTGTCGACCTGTCCAAAGGAAGTGTCGACCTATCAACCCTACACAAAGGTAGAAATTGAACCATAACTACAAGTGCAGAATTTATGTGAGCATAAAATTTTTACTGTGTGTTACCTACTTACCCTTCTACCATTTTCTAATTTTTTAGATTTTTATAAATTAATTTGACCACTCAAAACTCTCAATTCCCACGTTTCTGGAAATTGGGGACAAGGTTCTCAAGGTGTCGACACATCCATGGGAAGTGTCGACACATCCGTGGGCAGTGTCAGCATGTCCATGGGCAGTGTCAGCACATCTGACAGTTTCTAAATAGGAAGTGTCGACACATCCAGGGTAAGTGTCGACACATTTAGGGGAAGTGTCAGCACGTCCAGGGGAAGTGTCAGCACATCCGGTAGTTTCTGAAGGGGAGGTGTCGACAAATCCAGGGTAAGTGTCGACACATTCTGAGGAAGTGTCAGCACGTCCTTGGGCAGTGTCAGCACATCCGACAGTTTCTAAAGAGGAAGTGTCGACACATCCAGGGTAAGTGTCGACACATTCAGAGGAAGTGTCAGCACGTCCAGGGGAAGTGTCAGCACATTCATGGGATGTGTCAGCACGTTCATGGGAATGTGTCGACACATTCGTGTGTAGTGTTGACACCACCCAGTATTTTCAGTTAAAATTATGAGAAACCAGTA
The DNA here is from genome assembly GCA_022559845.1 of Amorphophallus konjac. NCBI lineage: Eukaryota > Viridiplantae > Streptophyta > Magnoliopsida > Alismatales > Araceae > Amorphophallus > Amorphophallus konjac. Next base: position 228,444,531 of record CM040126.1, on the reverse strand, counting down.
AATAGACATGGTAGTCATTCCCACATGCCCTTAATCCCTCTTTGGCATATAGAAACTACTTTAAAATTATTTTAATGCATCATTGACCCCTAAGATTTGAGAATAGGTGTCTACCTTTGAAATGTTAAACCGATTGATCCGGGGATGATATCCACACCCCAGATCCTCCTAAGCTTTCACCTTTGGATCAGGGGATGAGATCCACACCCCAGATCGATCCAAGACCTTGCTCGTAATCCTCCACACACCGGATCGTCCTCCCACAAACCGGATGGTCTGCCCACGAAGAGACGGAGTCCCTCACTCTCTTCTCACATAAGAAAGGTAGAAGGTGATGGAGGGTTGATGGGAATGGTTGCTAAAGGTTTATCACCCTTGAAACCCACCTCCTTATATAGTTTTTAGCCTTCCCAAGGGTTTATCAACTTCCCTCAAGGCTCTAACAAGCTCCAAGGTTGCTGGCTTTGAAGAGGAGTTAATGCTTAGCACCTCTTTGGGTTTGAACAGGTGTGACCTTTCGACCTTCTGTCATAAAATCTGTAGGACGCGCACTTATGCTGGGAATTAGGTTAGGATGTCTTCATAGGCAATGAAGAGGACTTCCATATCTAACTATGGGTCATAGTTTCATCGAATTTCGTTATTCCTAGCCTGAGTTATGATTTTTCAAACATTAACGTTTATTTTCCCATGTTTCAGTCCCGACCCTTCATCTACTCAGTCATAAATGTGCGTGGGCGTGCTCTTCCGTCGAGATTCAGGCTGGGATGTCTTCAGATGAAATCAAGAGGACTTAGGGATCTAAATTTGGGTCATAGTTGCATCAAATTTCATTATTCCTATCACGGGTTATGATTTTCACAATATTAACATTTATTCTCCCTCATTCCATCCGTGACCTTTCGGTACCCCGAGGTAATTCAGGTATAACTATAGTGTCCAGGCAGAATTTGGCCTTTACCTCAACAGAGAAGTTGTAGCTAACACCCCCTTCGAAATTATGGCCATAGTTTCAGGTCATTTCATCAACCACAGACGAAGTTATGAATTTTTCATTATCTACATTCGAATTCTCCTAACAGTCACACCTCTCTATGACAGCTGGCAGCAAAAGGCTCAGAACCTTGAGTTCTGATGCGAATTGGGTTTCTACCTTAACAGAAGAGTTTGGGTCAAGGGCCCAATATTTCTAATGGATTAAGTTTCATCTCATTTGGTTGACTGTGGCCCAAGATAACCCTATTTTAATGGGTGGCCATTTTTCAATAACTGTTTCAACCTATTTTCATAAACTCCCTCTTAACTCCTATTAGCCCTATTTTTCAGAAGTGATACTCTTCATCAAAGTTCTTCCTTACCCAATGGCAATTGTGTGGGCTTTAGTTTTACCTAATTCTGACCTGCCCACATTAAGTTACAAATTTCCTAAAGATCCTTCAATAATCTATCTAGATTTCTAGCTCTTTGAGTTCATGGGCCCGAATTGTTCTCAATTGGGCCAGTGCCCAAATTGGTGGCCATAACACTCTACTTCCCTAGACTCGGCGGACCCTACATCTAACCTAGGAGAGAAAAAATCTAGAGGAAGGGCGGCAGCATGCGCCTCATGCCCCTGGGAGGATGATGGAAAGAAGATAGCGTAATCTTCCACTGAAATCTCCGTTTCAAATTTAACATTTTTTTTGGAGATCAGTGGAGATCATGCAGCAAGATGGAGAAGAAGGCAGAGGAGGGAGCCTGAGGGGATACATGGACGGATAGAAGAGATTGAGAAAAGGATCAGAGGAGGAGAAGAAAGGAGTGGATAGATCAACCGGTGGACAACAAGTGCATGTCCTGACAATGAGAAAATCAGTAGGAATCTCCAATAGCAATGAATTGATCAAGATAGGAGGTGAGCGGGGTATGCATGAAAACTTTTGAAAGAATGAGAACAAGCGGGAAGGAGACCATGTGAAAATGACGGGTGAGCTCCCCCCTTCCTGCGGGTATGAAGCTGACTTCTTCTATCCATAATGCACAAGCAGCACCTCCTGGTTTCTTCGGTAGCTATCTTCTTCATGAAATAACTTTGCAAATGTCTGGCTAAAGTTGATCATATCATCAACAGGCCCCTTTGGAAGCAATGGTGGGCTGTCAACTGTATAAGTTGTATCTTCTTTCTTGGGCTGGCTTGGTGATGCTTTCAATGTGCCTGGCTAGAGAGGGCCCCCGACAAAATGTTGGCGGTAGTCCCAGGTTCATGGTCCAGAGTCATCCAAAATTTAGAGTGAGGATTCTCGATAATCGAGGCCCCTCCTGTTCATCTTCCTGCCCTTGGGGATCGGTTTGGTACGCCCCTGAAATTGTGCGACGAGACCTCTTCCCGGTTGATAACCCAGCTTCAGTATCATGTTCCAACCCTTTGAATCTTGTATTTGGGGCTTCACTTTGATGTTGACTGGCACAGTGGTGGGCTTGCGTGGCGCATAGGCCGATGGGAAATCTAGGTCTAAAACTGAAATGACAGGCCGACTTCTGGGCCATAGTGTAGGCAAAATCTTTTCGGAGATGCCTTTAACGGATTGGACCGTGGATATGCTTTTTACCTTGACCACCTATAGACTTGGAAATCTTATTTGTATTATTTATTTATTTGTTTATTTTTAAGTGATTTATTTATTTATTTATCAGTTTATTAGGCGTGCCAGTCACCGAGGTGACAATTTCATTGTGCGCTCGATCTGACTCAGTCAGTCGATTGTAAGACTCGGGTCGGGACCGAAAGTCTGTCATACCATAAAGGCTATGACGTTAATTACGTCCTTCCAAAGAAGGACAACCCTTGATTAATTGCCAAAGTAGAAGGGGCCCCGGGGGCAAAACAAGATAAGACTGTCATACTCATTTTATTTGCAGGATGGAAGATGCAAGCGGATGTTCATGCGATTAGTAGTTTATTATGGATTATCTGCCTGGTTCCCAGTACGGGGGGGCGTAGAACTTAGGTCCGAGAACCACTCTCACGCATAATGATGGCTTCCAATCGGGCGTAGCCCGACCTTCAACCACACACTATTTGATATACCGGGAGCACAGGAGGGGATGACTTTTAGGTTTATTTAATCATCTTGTGAATGCTGCACGAGATAGACACATCTATTCTTCATGAAGCTAGGCAAGCATAAGCAAAATAACAAGATTTACATTATTGGAACATTGTGGCATTACATGCTCATTTCTTGATCTTATTTATGTAAAAGACGGAATGAATCCGACAGCATGTCCCCTTATCTTGGATCATGCCAGGTGGGAATAGGAAACCGTCCACGCAGAGGCGGGATGGAGTCCATAAAAGATTGGGACATATAAATGCCCGGATAACACAAAGTGGGACTGAACTGAGACGGACTAAGTTGAGACGGTATTCGTCCACAGCGGTATTTGATGTCTTTATTCTCTAGAGGAAGTCACTAGAGACCATGCAGCGGCAGGGCTCTTTGGATCTCAAGGAATTCGGAGCTGATGTAACATGACGAAAATCGGGATTCATTTCGACAGCATCTCCCCTTATTTCGGAGCATGCCCAGGGGGGAGTATAGGACATCCATCCACGGACTGCCGAGATGGAAGCCGAAGAGAAAGACGGGCATAGCCCGAGATCCAAGAGGATCAGAATACAGTGGGACGGTGTCCACTCATCATGGCATTTATTGATATCCCCTTGAAGAGACCATAGGAGAACATGTAGTGGCAGAACTCCATAGGCCAATAGGGTTAAAAAATAAGCATCATACTCGGTAGAATGTGAGGATAAACCCTTATTAATTTAGCTCCGATGGGTTTGAGTGAGAGGCTGCTATTCCTCCACGGGATGTTATGGGTTCTAAACGAATGGTAATAAGGCTTGGAGCACTGGGCTTCAAGGTTCGTGGGCGGTTGCTGGTTGAAAGAATTGATGGTCACGGGGATCGACTCTGAAGGGCATCGGCGTGATGGGGACTTGGCGCGCTGGGATTCGACACGACAGCGGGGGAACGGCTTGGGAGGACTACAGGAGGGGTGATCAGCGCGTAGATAGCCCGACACGGGCAGTCATCGGCGCGCCTGCCACTCAACGCGGAACCCGCGCTGAGAGAGCACTACGCCGGGGAGGTAATTAGGGCGCCGATAGGAGAGATTTGAGGATTTAGGGCTTTATAAGGTTATGGATTTGGGGGGGGGGTTTCTTTTGAAGCTTTATTCAAGGGCTTTAAGGGGCCACGGGGATACCAAAAAATTGGATCCAAATGGATCATCCCAAGGGGGGCAAAAGACTTCACTCAGAAATGCCACTGGGGGCCAGTTATTAGTTGAATCGCATAAATTGTGATTCGATTATGTTCCTTGCCATTTCATGAATGAAAGACCACGAGATAGGCTATCTCAGGCCCTCATCATGAACATGAGGTTGGGAAAGCAACAGAAGAACTTTTAGCAGAGAACTCACACTAAACGACGGCCTGCGTGTGCTTTGTGTCTGAGAAATATCTCCAGGGAGGCAAAAGACTTCGTTCAGAAGTGCCACTGGGAGCCGGTCATTTACTGAACCCCGTCAAATGGACTTCTATCGTATTCTTCACCAGTTTCACAGACGAGATACCACGAGATGGACTGCCTCGGGCTCTCACCGTGATTGTGACGTTTTAAACAGGCAATCGGAGAAACAAAACGGTGATTCGCACTAATTCTGAAGTTGCTTACAAAGGCCTCGTACACTCATATTCCATGACGGGGGGAGAGAAGAGGAAAACATCACAGCAGGAGTAAACACTCTCCTAACTTCATTTATTCGACCATCATTCATACACCTCATTATGAAGCTTAGAAGGGTTGTAAATTTCAAAGAAAGAAAATTACATCGTCGTGTAATAATGAATGAAAATGATAATCAGAGAAGGGCATAAAGATAGGGGATGTGGGACATGTAGCCCCATTGGGGCGATGATGGACGGCAGCAGTGTACACACCCACCTTGAATCCGGGAAGTAGAAGCAATGCTTGGGCTTCTATTCTATCAGGGACTTCTACCCTGAATTTTGTGAGCTCTCTTCTCCCTTTAGCAGACTATGCTCTCGTCTGTCTATCTGGGTATCGCTATCTCTCTTCTTTTTCTTCTCTTCTGTCTCCCTTGGTTTTCTCTGTCTCTATATGTCCTCTTCTTTTGCTTGAAGACACGAAGTTTATATAGAGGATTTGGCTTTCTTCGCTCGGTACAAGGGGCGCTCAGTGCGGTGCGGCATCGGCGCGCATCTTCCACCATCTAATCGGTGCCAATAGCTCTCAGCACTCTTGCCTTCTCTCCTGTTTGTGTTGGGGTTAAGCCCATTTGCTTCACGAACCAGCGCCACCCATGGGCTTTGAACAGTTGGGCCTTCTTTGTTGACCATGTGGGTGTTAAGGGATCTAGAGGGTGGAGAATAGATCACCTACCCAATTAAAATCACTACAGTAGAGACTATTGAGGAATTAAAACAATCAACTGTATGGCAGTGAGGACATACTGAATTTCACCCAGAATAAACCAATTGTATACGATCGGTGCTCAAGCAATCGTAATCATTCATCTACTGAACAATGGAACGAATGCAGCGATGACCACAACTCACAATGCAATCACATAGTAGACGAAGGATTTTTAGGTGGTTCAACCTCAGTCCAAAGGTCTACGTCCACCCCACACTCAAATGAGTGTGGCTTCACTGCTGACTAATAGCTTGCCGCTGATCCACAGCTTCGGGAATTCCTTCCCTACAATCTGCTGAGCGTGACAGATTCGCTATCCAGAGGAATCCACCTCTACCCCGCTAAGGCTTACAGCTTCACCTGTCTAGAGGAATCCTCCTCTGCAACCGTTGAGGCTTACAGCTTGACCTGTCCAGAGGTATCCACCTCTGCCTGCTGACACACAGCTTGAGTAACAAGAGTTTTTAAAAACAAAATGAACAAAAATAGAAAACCAAAAACAAGACTGGAATATAGCTCAGGACAATGAGCAGATTGGCTCTGGTTCTAAACCAAGAGACCGATGAATGCAGCTCTCGGTTCCTTCTTCTCTCAATTTCTCTCTTAGCTCTCTCATAGATCTTCTCTCTTACTCTGGCTTGATCGTATTTGCTCTTTTCTCTTTCTGCTTATATCTCTCTGCTACACACTCTGACTCTTCTCTATCTCTTTTTAATCTTCTCTTCAAAATTATATCATCATCTTTTCTGTTCGCAGAAGAGGAGTCTTATATATCTTCAGCCAGGGACCCACGAGCTCACCTAATGGGCGTGTGGAGGGAACATTCCCACCAAATGATTCCAGTAAGCTTTCAGCCACTTGTCCAATTCTGAGCACTGTAGCTTCCCTCGTGGCAGTCCTTTTTCAGGGTGGTCCGCCTTGGATCATGTGCCCTCGTTAAAGATCTTGAGCAGTTGACCTGTTAACAAGTCGAAACATACGATAGTCAAATAGATATGAATATTTCACAGACTTGCTAAGAGAATGTTTGACAGTTCATAAAGCATACATGGGCAGACTTAGTATGCATAGACTTATTGCGGCTGAAGGGCTAGGAGATGCACAGACTTCGTGTGTGAATAAGGCAGACAATGCAACGACCCTATATGCCACACCTCAAGTTGCACAGACTTTGCATAGCGCAAAGACTAGAGTTGCACTGACTTAGTTGCACGAAATGCAAGAATGCACAGACTTTGATTTCGCTTGCACATAATGTGCACAGACTTAATAGGGGAAAAGAAGAGTGTGTACAGACTTGGTCTGTGCAAGGTGCCAGGGATGCACCGACTCAAAGCGTCATAAACAAATCATGCACAGACTTTGCATGTGCAAGGAACAAAAAGATGCACTGACCTTAAGTATGGAATGAACATGAACTTCACCGACTTAGCATGAACAAAAGGAAGACATGCACCGACTATGAATGTAAACGACTAAGACATATACCGACGTTATTTGACAGATAACGTGGTATGCACGGACTTAACTAAAAGGTGCACCGACTTTCTATACACGAGAGACAGAACACGCACCGACTTTCAATGCACAAACAAAATGTGCACAGACTTCTTTTATGCTTGAGGTATTGCTGCATAGACTTTTTCAACATATGCACGGACTTCGTAGGCGACAGATGTAAGGTGCACAGACCTTGTAAGCTAAATGACGTAACTATGCACAGACTTAATCATATATGCAATGGTGAACTACAAGTGGATTTATGCATTTCAATCTCACATGACTCATAGATTGTCATTATCAAAACCAGGGTTCCAACAGTCTCCCCCTTTTTGATGATGACAACTATAAGTCATGTATGATTTATTTGCTAACCTTCGTAACAAAGATACCATACAAAATAAAGCATGCATTCAACACAAGTATGCATTATGTATTAATTACATTTCTGTGTACAGTAAGAGAATACGAGGTAGTATTTGAGTGGAAAATCTCATTCAGCAGAAAAATCTCATTCTACATTTTCTTTACGTCAGAAAATTGAAGGCTGTCCATCAGAAAACTGAAAACTATCCACATGTTCTCCCCCTTTGTCATTATCAAAAAATGGGGAACTGGAAGAAATCTGTAACCTCTGTAACTCCCCCTATCTCTTCGATGATGTGCAGGGCTTGAACCAGGGGTTGAAGGTCTGTTCATCACAGAGGTGTGAAAATCTGTAATGGAGTTTGACAACTCATCTACTTTGTGATGCACCGTGCTCCCCAGTCTGTCCACAAGAGAGGAGTTAGAATCTTGTTTTGTGAGAGTCCATTTGATACCATCTGAGAGGTTCTGCAAATGGGACTGGGCAACATTAAACTTGTTAAGGATCTCAGACTGACTATCTACAATTTTGTTCAATGTACTCTTTATAATTTCAAACTCAATCTTAAGATCAACGGTGTGGTCAAGAATTTGAGCAAGCTTGCTAAAAGATGAGAGTTGCGTATCTTACATTTTGCTCACCATGTCACCAACTCTATTGCTGACTCCCATAAGAGATTCCAAAATCTCTTGAACTACTGCATCAATTTTTGTTTAGCAATCAAAAACTCAATCCATTGAGCTTTCACAATCTTTTCCAAGTGTTGCATTCTGGCATCTACTCTGTCCAGGTGAAGGGTTGTGAACAGAAACTGTTTATTCATCAATTCATTTTGCTTTAGCACTATCTTAGTCAAATTAGATAGCATTTGTGCAATGTTAGGTTCAGCATTGGTTCCAGGTGAACTAAATGTAGAGGCACTAGAGTCTGGAAATTCAGTGTGGTAAGCAGGCTGCTGTTCAGGAGATGGAGGGGGTCGTATACCAAGACTAATCACTCCCCTGAAATGTGGACCATATGCAGGAGTTGGAGCAAAGGATATTCTTGGATACACTCTGTACTGATGAGCAGGACCCATAACATATTCTTGTGTGTCTTCCTCAGCTACCCCTGGAGTTGGAGTTAGTGGTTACTCCTGTGGAACTTCTTCAACAGATACTTGAGCTCCCTGTGGTTCATCCTCCTGTTCATTGACCACAGACTCAGCAATTTCTTCATAAAATTTTTTAGCCTGTTCTTTCATAATCTGTGAAACCATTTCATCTAATAATTCTTCATCTGATTCAGTTTCTTTTTCCCTTTCCTTTTCTTTAAGAAATTCAGTTCTTTCCTCTTCCACACTTGCCTCTTGTTCTTGCTTATCTGTATGCTGTTCCTGCTCAAATTGTACTCCAAATTTATCAAATAACTGGTTGATGTTTTGATCTAATTCTTTTACAATCTGAGCATCAGTTAGATTCAACTCATGGACTTCTTATTCTAATTGAAGATCCTTGAGATTCTTCTCAGCAGACTCAGTGGCAATTTCTTCTTGTTGTTCAGCAGTTGATTGACCTCTTTCAGCCGACATAAGAGTGGTTTCTTCATGAGGAACTTGAGGATGCTGTGCTGATGATGTGTCAACCTGAATTTTCTTTTTCTTCTTCAAAGGAGCTTGGTCCTGTTCTTCTGTCTCTTCTTGATCTTTTCCAGGACTGACATGAGGCTGTTTACTTTGTTCTTTGGCATCTTTTACCTTACTGCCTTTGGATGATTTCAACCTCAATTACTTGTTAATAAAATCCAGGTTATAAATATTTACTTTGGGAATATCTTTTGAGGATTTCTTTTCTAGTGGAATTTTCATTTTTCTGAAGATTGCTGTCAGATGAGCTGCATAAGGTAATATTCTCTTTGACTCCTTGAAAGTGCTCATTATCTGAATCATTATTGCTGGTAGACAAATCTTGATACCCTTGAGTAGGCAAAAGAGAACAAATCTCTGAGAATCGGTCACTCTCCCTCTACCTCCAACTTGTGGAGTTATCATAGTTGTAAGGATATGATGTAACAATCTCCTTGGAGGGGAAAATTTACATGCATTGAACTGAGTGAGATAAGTCTATTTCTTTGGATCTCTGGGGTCTCTAGGAAATTCTGTAATGAGGGAGAAGGCCTCATGCAAGTTTACATCCAATTCACCTTCTACTTCCCCTCCTTCTGAAATTCGAAAGATTTTATGTAGAGAGTGCCTAGTTAAATCAATCTTGACCCCTTTAACTATAGACTGATCAATAGAACTTTCAGAGTCACATCTCAGATTGCAGTAAAATTCAGTAACCAATCTAGGATAGTAAATCCTATGCTTACTCAAGAATTTCTTCCATTTCTGAATCTTAAAAATCTCCAATACTCCAGGGAAATCATAAATCATAGTTTGGTCGTCAAAATCAACGTACCGGGGAAGCATGATCTTTCCTGCTTCCAATGTCACCTCAACCTATGTAGAAGACTTAGCAGGGACCGCTTCTTCTTCAGATTCATGCTTAGCAGCTTCTGAAGCAGCCGTCTTGCGCCGCTTGGAGGAAGTTTCTTCTATCTTTTCTTTCCCTTTTTCCTTCTTTTGTTGAGATACCTCTCTGGGCATATCTGCTAGCAGATACTCTCTCGAAGGATCCTTCGGTTGAACTTCCATTTTCTTCCTCTTCCCTTTTACTGACTTCTCCTGAACCGATTCCAAAGTGGCTCCCTTTGCATGTGCTTCAAGTGACCTACGCTTATAGCACTGAGTCGTAGACTGCTACTCTTCCATGACTTTCTTCTTCCCCTCACTCACGGTGAATGGAGAGGACATGGTGGAAACAATGAGGAGAGAAGGACGAAACGTAGAGAAGGAATGGATGACATGAGAAGAGGGAAGGTTAGAGAGGCGGGCTTGCTCGCTGAAATCGAGAGAGGAAAACACGAGAACGGGAGGTCACTTTGGCTTCAAAGGAGAGGGTATGATAGGTAAAGCAAGTATGGTTACGTATATAAGAGGCACTGCCAACTTTACCAATATTCAACTGTTAATACCCAAACTACCCCTTACTTTAAAATAAAATGCCTTTCTACGCAGAAATGCGATTTCTGACATATGAGATTATATCTTAAAATGTTATTCTCCACAAATTATCCTTATGAGTCAATGGAAGTGAAACAGCTTAATCAAGGAGATAACCCAGTCAAGGAGATCCTTAATCTTACTAGCCCCTTTCATTAGCCAATAACTGATTGAAACAACCCAATTTTTATATTTACTTTAAACCAGTATAAATTTACTGAAGGAACCATAGGGTCAACCATATTTTTCATTGATCTTTTGCAAAGTTTTGATTGAACATTTCAGTATAATTGCACCTTTTTACTCAAGGAAACACGTTGATCAAATACCAGAGTTCCTGGTTACTCAGTGCAGTTTACCTTTATGTTTCATAATTCTTGAACAGAGATAGCATTCATTTTCATGACTTGACCTCTGAATTTCTTTGAAACAGATAGTCAGTTTCTCAAATAATATGCCATTGCTCTGCCATAATTAATTTTTATTTAATGGCGTATTCCCAGGTCCTTTATCAGAATTTTCTTTAGACATGACTTAAAGACCATATAAACCTTTGATTTCATATCAGATTGGCTTTTTACTAAAGACTTTCAGATTTTAGACACCCTACTGAGCAATTTCCAATTTGAACTATTTTAAGACCATTGAGGTATCATTCAAGGTTAATTGAGAGAACTTTTCAGATAAGATTTAATATTCATATACTAAAAATCACATCTCAGTTAAGATCAGTAATTTTCTTCTTAGTTCAGGGTGATCTCAGTAGTTAATTATTGAAGATAAGTAAAGGTGACAGTGATCAGATATTACTCCCCCTGACTAACACATTCTATGAACTTCTTTGAAGATAGATGTGGAGAAGGAGAGGAGACCAAGAACAAAGTGATGTAGGTGAAGACCACTCATGAGCAGGGTTTAGACTAAAGGCCAGATAGCATAAATCTAAAAGCACAACCTTAGAGACCCACATCAGATAGCCACTCATCTCTTATAAACCAGCAAACATTCAGTCTTGTGGAAAATCAGTGTATCTAAAAACCCAATCCTCAATCAATTGGCATCTCATCTTATATCAGACTCAAGCAGACTCCAAAGTCAATATCACAACAGCAATACCTTATAGCTCAGCAAACATAAAATACTGACTGACTAAGCAGCAAGATATCATTAACCCAAAACATGCATTCTATCTCTGATAAGTTCAGCCCCCCCTCAGAACGTGCAGAGATATCAAACAATCACTATTTAATTTTCTTAAAGTACACAGATATGTATGTGTTCTACATGAACGTGCACAGACCCATATTTGTCATGACACACAAGACTGCACCGACTTCATCTTACTAGAGGCAAGGGATGCACCGAGTTTATATGCATGCATCTAATAAGTGCTCCGACCTTGTTACGCATATGGGAAAAGTCTACACAGACCTAGTGGATGTGCACCGACATGCATGCGTGCAGCAACAATACTTGCACCGACTTTGTGAACATACTAACTAAGCATGCACTGATGTAATATGCAGACACATCTAAGTGTGCACAGACTTGGTAATGCAATGTGCAAGTGTATCTATTTGATAAACTAAGAGGTCATGCAGATGGATGCATCTACTCATTATCATGGATTACATTCATCAACATGTATTATTAAAAAAAAATTGCATCAATCATCAGGTTTGTCTAAACAGTCATGAAGCAGTCCACAGAGAGTATTATTTAGACAAGATTAACAAAATGAAAGGTGGAGTTTGACTAACCTTTGTGCCCTGAATTTATTGAGCCCCACTTTTATTTTATCTTCAGGAGCACACCTGCAGTCAAAATGTTATTTGAACAATCTTGGACCCCAAGGATTCTTGGGTCCAACAGGATGAGTAGCACCCCACATTGGTGCTCTCCAGTTATTCCAATAGCAGTCAAAATTAGTGTGACCTCACCTTCCACATTTGTTGCATATGGGAGGTTTATGCATGAAGACAGGATTCTGAACTCTCCTAGATGCAAGATGGTTCATGTGAGCAGGATAGGTTTCATTGTTTTTCAAAAACCAGCATTCAGATATAACATGCCCAAATTTTCCACAGTTAAAATAATTCACTCTTTGATTTTGAGATTTCTTCACATGCTTCTTTTCATAAGTGTTTCTATAATTTTGATCTTCTTGTTTCTTTAAATAACAGTTATGCATGAAGTGACCCTCTATGCCACAATAAAAGCATGCATTGGATATATCTCTATCAGACCTCTTCACATATTTGTTTTGAACTGCATTGACATGTTTGCATGCATCTAAATCATCATTTTCTATAACTATGTAATCGTCCATAACATGCCCTTTTCTACCACAGTAGTGACATGAAACATTTTTTGTATTGTGATCATGCACTGTTGTGACAGGTTTATCATTTGCATGTGCATGTGAGTGTGTATGAAAATCATTAGCAACTTGCATAGAAGAATCAGATGCGGATTTGAATTTATTTGAAACAACATTATTTTTCTATTTTTGAGTCTTTTTAAGATTTTTAGTTGGATTTTCTATTTTCTTGGCAGTGAATTGGAAAACAGATGAGCTGGAGAGTTTTTCCTGGTAAGAACTTTTTACAAAAACAGTGGAGTTTCTTTTTATATCAATCTTCTTATTAGCAGGATCAAAACCTAAGCCTTCTTTCTGAAAATTTATATTTGACCCAAGCAATTTATTCAAGTTATCTTTCCCCGTAACAAATTTTGAAAGTGAGTTTCTTAGATCTTCAACTTCAGCTTACAAAGTGGCAATTTCATTTTCACAGGAGATAACTTGTTGATGTAGACAATCATTGAGACTTTTCAAATATTCATTTTCATGTTGAAATTTTGTTTCATTGATTGTTTCCGTCTCTTTCAAAACAGATTTCTACCTTTCAAAAGTCAGCCATCTTTCAGATAAGACAGTGTTAAGAACCATCAACTTTTTATTTTGCTCTTTCAAATTTTTGTTTTCATCCATCAGAGATTCTTCAGATTCTTCTACTTCCTTTTTCTTTTCAAGCAACAGATAATTTTCATCTTTTAAGGAAGCATTCAAAGATTTCAGCATATCAATATCAGAATAAAGATCTTCAATCACTTCTTTTAGAAAAATGTGTTCATCATTTTCTTCTTTTGAACATGATTTGCACGTTGCCTCTACAGAACATGAAGAGGCGTGATCTCGCGCTGGTCCTGAGCTGGGGAGATGATCACCGAACAGTGAACTGCAAGGAAGGGAAACGGATCAGGGGGCCCAGGGATGGTTCCCTGGGGTAGACCCTCCGATGCCTAAGTCAGTAGAGCAATGGTGAAGCTTTGAAGGGAGGAGGAAAAAGAGGCATGAGATCCCTCTACACCAAGGTGGTGAAGTGGTTCCTACTCAGGGGGTTTTAGGCGTGTGTTGGCCTTACCTTTCGCTGGAGGGAATCCCGGGTTTAAATAGTGCGCCGGCCTCATGAGTCCCGTAAGCTGAGGAGTTTCAGGCGGGAGTTATGTCCTCAACGTGGGGTCTTTACATCCTCATCATGGGATCCTTATAACCTTGAGGGGTCACGGGTCCCTTATCCTCATAAACTTCTGCTCATAAAGGGCTCTCAATGGCAGCGTGGATAAGCAATCGTCGGTCAACCCAAGCATGAAAGGTGCCAACCCTGATCGGGCGATAGGCATAGCTCGGATAAAGATAGGTCGGAGTGGGCGCTAGTCGCTTGCCTTTATCCCTGCTAGGGGATAGATCGGGAGTGGGTCTTTCTCCGACCTGACCGATGCTCGGGCCTTCCGAGCCTAAGGGCCGTCGAGAAAGGGTTTGATCCTGAGTGATCTTATTGGGCTTTTTTATCTAAGTGGGCCCTGCGGGGCTGTCACTTAGATGAGCTGGGCCTCGTTTCATCTTGGTGGACCTAGTTCGGTTGCTCTTAGATGGGCTATAGAAATCCCCCTCTCCACTTGTCCCCCTCCAACTCCCGAGCTTTAGTAAGCTCAGAAGAGTAGCTGTTTAGGGTTTTGGACCAGCATGGCTCAGGTGGGTGGAGATCTGGCGGTGTTAAGAAGCCACGTGTCGTGGTCACCGGGCCCGTAATAATGATGATCCTGATAGATTTGAACTGAAGGGGCCCCATTTTCTCGGAGGTCGGAACGACGCGCCGCCTTTCGCGTGGGAATATAGGCATTGTGCGCTTATCATCGCTCCAAACTCCCTCCGTTTTTAGGGTTTGGCTCTCTTTCGCGCTTGCTTTTGGGGCTCTTTGATAGATCATGAGGACACGACGGAAGAGCAGAGGCTTGCAGCGGCATTCGCGGAGTTGGCGGAGATAACTGCAGAGGCAGTCCGATAGCTTCCCCTTCCTCTAGAGTCTTCGGGGTCCCAGGAGCGTCTTTCTTCATGTTCCTCTGCAAATTTCATGGTGGATCAGCGTCCGGATGTCGAAGAGTCGGAGGGAGAGCCTGCGGCGAGGGCGACGGCTCCAAACTGCAGTGAACTGGGGGAGGCGGAGGTGAAACGGCTGGAGCACGAGTTTCGTCTGCCCCATAAAAAGTTTTTCTTCACCGCGGCTTCCCCGCACGAGACGAGCCTGGACTCTCGTACGGGCCACATCTACACCTTTCTTCTGTCGTGGAAGGGTGGGTTTCACCTTCCCTTCAAGCCCTTTGTTCTCAAGCTTCGCAATTTCTTTCGGTTGGCGCCTGTACAGTTGGTAGCCAACTCTTACCTTCTTCTTTCCGCCTTTCGCATCCTCTGCCATGAATGCGGGGTTCCTCCTTCCTTGGACCTCTTTCATTATTTTTTCGAGTTGAAGGCACATCCCTCGACTGGGAAGGGCTTCTATTTCATGCAGGCGAGGCGGAATAGGAGTTGTCTCCTTGGCGGCGAAGGATTCTTCGCATAAGGGGCGGAAAACTCAGTTCTTCTGAGTGGGGATTTTTTCGGTGGAAGAGACTTGGAGGTGTCCCGTAATCCCCAATTTCCATCAGAACATTCCTCCAAGGCAGGACGAGTTTCCTCCGGATGTGGAGAAGTATGCGGTCATCTTGTTGGAGCGTCGCCAGTCTACGGAGGAACTGGTGACTCTGGAGAATATCGAGCGATGCCTTCTCCATCGGCTAAAGCCGATAGGTACGGAAATCATGAGCTAACCTTCTGGTTGGGCGATGAGGCCTTCGTTTCTTCACTTGATTATATCTTCCTTTGCGCAGATGCCAGGCCGCCGGCTTTGGAGGAGACCGCAGAGGTGATCGACCTCGGCGAAGACTCGGCTGCCGATGAGTCGGCTGCTCCCACAGGTCGCTCCCGAGCCCAAGATAGGGGCAAGGGGAAGGCCCGGGAGGGGTCTTCCAGGTCTCGGGGGTCCAAGCATAAGGATCCCGTGAAGGGCATGATCCGGGATGCCGTGAAGGCCAGGAAACGGGGCAAGAAGGCCGGGGCCGCCCCCGTAGTAGAAGGCGACCCTGCCTCGGCTCACCCCTCCGCCGAGCATGATGGGGCCAACCCTACATGGCGAGCTCTCCCACCCGCCGAGCAAGAGGGGGCCGAGGAGGTTGGGGCTGCTCCTGCGGTCGACGATGATGCTGGCTCGGCTCCCCCCTTGGTCAGAGCTGAGGGGGCCGAGGCTGCTTTTGCGGTTGGCAGCGGTGCGGCCCGGCTCTCCCCTTGGCAGGAGCCGAGGGGGCCATGGACGAGGTAGGCGACGCTGGGACTACGGCCGAGATTGGGGCGTTGATCGAGGCGAGCGACGCTCCAGGTAGCGGTGTAGGTGCCGAACCGGTCCAGGCTAGGGGGTCGCAAGAAAATGCGACGCAGGCCCAACCGATCGAGGCACGAGGGGCGAATGAAGCTGTGGCTCGATCTGGGTCGACCGGCGGGACGCTGACCGAAGAGGGGGTCTCTATTTCGGTAGCCTTGGAGAGGCTCGACATTCAGGGTCCTCTATACCAGGTATGTCATGGTATAGCCATGAAGGCGAGGGGAGGAGACAGGCAGCACTCCCCGTCCACGGCCCTCGAGATGGTTATGGAGGGCGGCTTGGTCCTGGCCCGGATGGGGGCCACTCTGGCAGAAGCTTATGCCCGATCGAAATCAGAGCGGGTGAACCTGGCCTGGACCCTTGGTGGGTCTGACATTAAGATGGCTCGGCTCACCGAGGAGCGTGATGGGCTTCGGCGGGAGCTTTCCTCAGTTAGGGAGCTGGCGCGGGCGAGCCAGGTGGAGGCCCGGGCACTAATCGAGCAGCTAGCTAAGGCCCGCGAATCGCTCGAGAGGAAGAGCAGGCTTCTTGAAGAGGAGCACATTGCTCGCGTCGAGCTAGATGGCCGGTGGGAGGCCGAGCGTGCCGAGCTGGTGGACCGAGCGGAGGAAGCCGAGTGTCTTCGGCGGGAGGCTGAGGCTGGTCGGGTTGAGGCGGAGAAGTAGGCGGCAGAGGCCGAGAAGCAGACGGCTAAGGCCGAGCGGAGGTTAGCAGAGGCGGAGCGGGAGAAGGCCGAGCTCGCTGGTAGGGTGGGATCGGCCGGGGAGGAGGCGCTCGAGCAGTACAAAAGCTCGGAGGCCTACCGGGTCGACCTTAAGGAGGCTGCCCTCCCCTACTACGAGTCAGCACTTCGCCGAGGCAACCGCAAGGGGTTCAAACAAGGCTACGATCGGGCCGTCTCTTATGCCGAGGAGCAGGCATCCGAGACAATCGATTTCCCATCCGGGCAATGCTATGACTCGGACTTGTCATCCTCCGGTTCCTCTGGTTCACCGTCGGAGGAAGAAGATCAGGGGGGCTCTTCATCCGAGGGGTCGCCAAATCCGGATGCCTCGGGAGGGCACGCAATCGAGGCAGTTCCCACGCCGGTGGGGTCAGTGCCAGGGTCGACCGTCGCAGAGGATGCCAGGGGTAGACCGTCTGAGCCTTCCACTTTCAAGCTTCGGGGTGGGTCAGAGGCCTAACGTATCTGCTTTACTTTCTCTTCTTCTTGTATGTCTTTCCTTTCTCGAAGGAAAACTTTCCTTATCGTGTAAGAAAAAATGTAAAGGTAGTAGCATTATGATGAAGACTTAACTTTTTTGTATCGCCATTGCCGTATTTTGTTCAGCATATCTGTAGTAGTTGGAAAGTGCCGATACTTTCTGCGTGGATCTCGCATGATGGTTGGATGAGCGTCTGACAGGGTGTCTTTCCGTTCTCTCATGCTTTGAATGTTTGGCCGCTTTGTGTGTCCCACTGGGGCGGAAACGAGGAGTTTGAGGTGACCGTTCATAGGGAGAGGTCCCTTTGGCATGTTTTCGAGAGGAGAATCATTTAAGGCAAATAGCCTCCCTTCGCCTATAAAAGGTCTGAAGGGCGTCCCTTCCTCTCCACCGCTTAGGGTTTTCCCTTACAGTCTTTCCTCATTCCTTCTTCACGTAGCGTTGTGCCGTTGTATTTGAAGCATGGAAGATGCACTGGAAGATGAGGCTGCCGATGACGGAGGGCAGAGAGTCCTTGTTGCTTCAAGTTTAAAGGGGGTTCGACGGCCGGCGGGCGGGGTTAAAGAGGGTTCGACGTGCGGAGGCACGTCGTCTTCTTTTATCAACTCCGGCCGACGCTTGAGGGGAGGGGCAAGATGACGGACGGATGGGGGAATCAGGCATCCCTACCGCCCGTCCCTTCCCGCTCGCTCCATGGAGGGGATCTCTCTCAAGATTCCTCTCCACTTCCTGCTTCTCCTCTCTTCTTCCACATCCTCTTTCTCCCTCTTCTGCCCTTCTCATCATTTCTTTCACTCTTCGGAGGGTGCCTGCACTCTCTTCCTTCCAAAGAGTTGGCAGATTGGTAGAGAGGAGGCCTTCATTCGTATTCCCTCTTCCCCTTTCTCCATCTCTGTCAACTTGGAAGGTAGTCTTCTCCTTCCTAATCCCTCTGTCACCTTTGTTCCAAGCTACCCGAGCTAACAGGGTCGACTACCCTTTATCCGAGCCAGTTTCTGCACGAGGTAGAGTCAGTGGCTGGACGCAGGAAGGTTAATCGAGTCAGTCGAGCGATAGGCTCATTCAGCGGCGCCAGATGGATTTTTTGCTTTTTTGACATGTATTGTCTTGGCTTCGGCCTTTCTGATGTCCAATCGAATTATTTGAATAAAGGAAAAGAAACTTTTGTTTTATTTCATGTTGCTTACACAATGTTCGGTATTCAAAAATAGAACTTGCATAGTGTAGTCACGTTCCATGTCCGAGGGATGGGTTCTCCTTCCATCATAGATAACCTGTATGCTCCTTTCCCAAGCGTCTAGACCACTCGGTAGGGGCCTTCCCAATTAGGGGATAGCTTGCCCGCCGCCTCAAGTGGTCGAGAGGCTTCGGCTTTCCCAAGGACGAAATGTCCCGGTTGAAAGTGTCTATCTCAGACTTTGGTGTTGTAGTATTGAGTGAGGAGACGTTGATATTCTGTTGCTCAGATGCCGGTAATCTCTCGGAGTTCATCCGCTAGGTCGAGGTTTTCGAGCAGTTTCTGGTCGTTAGCCTCAGGCGAGAAACAGATGACTCGAAGGGAGGGATTGGCAATCTCCAATGGGATAATGGCCTCGGCACCGTACACCAATTGAAAGGGACTCTCACCGGTTGCCATTCTGGGAGTCGTTCGGTGTGACCAAAGTACGTTCGGCAATTCCTCAAGCCAGTTGCCCTTGGCTTTATCGAGCCTAGTCTTGATTGTGGAAGCCGAGGAATCCACTCAAGGAGAAGAAAACGAACTAAACTACGGACTATCAAGCGACTAAAAATTAAGAAGGATTATGAAACGTGCCAATGTGAGGAAAGAGCATACGTAGGATACTAAAGGGGTGTGATCGCCAGAGGGGTTACCTCAAAGAAACGAAATGATCGCGTGTACCTTGTGTTGAGCGCGGAGATTGTGAATCCCTGAGAGCGGGAAATGGTAGATTGCTTCTTCCTCCCCCTTCGGCCGGCTGACGGAGAGGGCTTTCCTCAAGTACCCTTGCAAAACAACGACAAATAGGTAACGAGTGGATCAGAAAGATGAAGGTGTAGTATTCAAATTCTAATGACGCAAGTAACGAAATGATGGCAAGACACACACCTGGTTGGTGTTGTCTTTTAAACCCCTCTCGGACACGAGTAGGAGGAAAATGCTTATGATGAATGGCAATTATTCCGACGTAGAAACGAAAAAAGACTCCCTCATAAAAAGGGGGGGTAGAAGATATGATATGATGAATGCAAGATAACTAGGAAAGAAGAGGAGAGAATGGCTTATTGGATGGTCGATGGCGAGATCCGGCGGAGCTTCGGCAGCGTAGGGACGACGAGGTAGCGCGGCGGGCGAAGGCGGCCTCTCTCCTGCGAGCACTAGCACCCGAGGATCTGGCAGTACCTCCCCTACAAAACACCCACGGGTTAGGAATAGAATCCGGCAGCCTCTCGGCGCTCTTTTTTTTCGACCTCTGAACTGAGGGGGGTAAGCCTCTATTTATAGAGGTCGGGAGGATGGGGGCGTCCAGAGGCCTAGACGCCTCCATAACTTGGATTTTCTTCAAACGCCAGACTGAGCCACGGTTAGTCGATGGTCGGGGGGGGGTCGCCCGTGAGCTGGTTGATGGAGGCGTCCAGGGGCCTGGACGCCTCCATATCTTGGATTTTCTTCAAACGACAGACTGAGCAACGGTCAGTCGAAGGCCTGGGGTTGCCCGTGAGCTGGTTGATGGAGGCGTCCAGGGGCCAGGACGCCTCCATAACTTGGATTTTATTCAAACGACAGGCTGAGCAACGGTCAGTCGATGGCCCGGGGTCGCCCGTGAGTTGTTTGATGGAGGCGTCCAGGGGCCTGGACACCTCCATAACTTGGATTTTATTCAAACGACAGGCTGAGCAACAGTCAGTCGATGGCCCGGGGTCGCCCGTGAGTTGTTTGATGGAGGCATCCAGGGGCCTGGACGCCTCCATAACTTGGATTTTATTCAAACGACAGGCTGAGCAACAGTCAGTCGATGGCCCGGGGTCGCCCGTGAGCTGGTTGATGGAGGCGTCCAGGGGCCTGGACGCTTCCATAACTTGGATTTTATTCAAAAGACAGGCTGGGCAACGGTCAGTCGATGGCCGGGGGTCGCCCGTGAGCCGGTTGATGGAGGCGTCCAGGGGCCTGGACGCCTCCATGAAATTATATATTTTTTTGTTCAATCTTATATATATATTTTTTGTCATTATTTTGTATTGATGGAGGCATCCAGGAGCCTGGACGCCTCCATGATGACCCCCGGATTCCCTGAAAAGTGCGTCGGCAGTCATCCGTTAGGCATTTTTCTGGTCCCGGCAACTTCTGGTGCATGCGATTGATGTTGATGCCGTTCGAATGCCGCATGATTTCCACAACGAGGCGGTTTCCGGATGCCGAAGGAGCGTTACGCTACTCGCCCAGAAGACAAGAGAAGACTCAAAGATTGGAAACACTCAAGTGATTCAAAATGCGAAAGCCACTGTGGGGCGTCGCGTGGTAATATGTGATTTTCTCAGGGGATGTCAGGAATAGCGTGTCTACAGTTGCCCCGCCTTAGCGTCTACTTTGCAAGGGAGTGACACGTAATGGAATGCTATCGAAGTGGAGTGAAATGGAGTGGGAATGGACTGATAAGTTGATGCCAAGGTGTGATGAGACACGCTTTTGACATGACTGTTTGGAATCTTTCCTGTAGTTTCAATGAGGTGACCTTGAAGGGGGTCTTTCAAATTTGATGATTGTTTGGACGGAAATCAAACAAGGGAGGGTGAGATGTGCGCTCAGGCACGAAAATAAAGGAGACCAACTTCTCGGTGTGGAAGTACCAGGGTCATAAACCTGCAGGTTTCACCTTTGAGGAGCGGTTACCAGCCAATGTGGAAGTGCTGCGGCCAAGGTGGGTCAAATAAGGTAAAAAGTAAAGGAATATCTGAGGGTCTGTCCAAACAAGGGTCTCGTTTGGAAGGGCAGCGTAGGGCCATTTCAAGGAAACTCGGTATTTCATTCAGAATGGAATATCTCATATTTGTAAGAATTGAAGCACAACGGCTTTCGCAATCGAATCACTTGAATGATCTTCCGTAATAGACTCAAAGTCCTATATGAATGCATGTTGGGTTTAAAGAAAAATTTAAAACAAACTAGAATAGAAAATAGCCAAAGATAATATTGTCAACTCGTTAAGAATGGGTCAGGATACCGATCCAGTGAGCTGATACTGAGCTGGGGCCCGTTTATCCACGCACCGACTCACTGAATGGAACCATCGTTCCCACGCTATCACCAGTTAACGGCCTATCCGTACAACCCAAATTCTTATGGAATCATCACTATTTTTGTTGAAGGGGAACTCAAATCCCAGATTCGTTCGGGTCGCAAGGTCCTTCACGTGTTCTAATAGCGTAAATATCATGTAGTATGATGCATGACACGGGAGACCGAACACTGAAGGATGGTATACAAGATAGGGTGTGTTGAACCCCCTCCCCTTTCATCATGTTTTATATATTTTGATGATGACCAAATGATGTTTCTTGAACTGAAAATGAGATTCTCTGATGACTTTGTAAGTGCTGCACATATAAGGTTTTGGACGGTTGAAGGACTTCACTTCAAGGGTATGTGTTTATCATTTGAATTTCATGAAAGAAATCCAATTCAAAAATTGTTTTGACAGGACAATCAACATTGGCCACAGTCGAATACAACTCTGGGACGATGGGTGAGATCTAATCATTTTTGAATCATGGCAATGTGGTTTGAATTCCTTCATTTCCATAAGTCCATTTATCAAGGAAGCATCCATAAGTTTAATTATGTCAAATGATTTATGTTTTCATGCTAAATCATGTTTATTTTGATAAACCATCATAAAAACATCTAGATGTGTTCTTGGACTTAGAAACATGGTTTGTGATTGTTGTGGAGCATGGGACGACCCTTCGGGGCGTTCCCCAAGCCAACTTAGCAAGGGTTCTTATCCCCTGCTGAAAGGGTCGACCCCAAGGGTCGACCCCCAGCTTCAAGGGTCGACCCCTAGCAATTTTTTTAAAACCCGTCGGCTCCCTTTTTTCCCAACTGAAAGGGTCGACCCCAAGGGTCGACCCATGCCCCGAGGGTCGACCCCTATAGGTCCTCTTGCTGCTTTTGTTGAACCAGAACCTGGTTCTGAGAGGGTCGACCCCTGGGGTCGACCCATGGCTTCTGGGCCTCTAGCACAGCACGAGGGTCGACCCCAAGGGTCGACCCTTATGTTCTGGGCGGCGCCGATTTTGTTGACTTGATGGTTTCGAGCCACATGGGCTTATATAGCTGTTAGGGACTCCGGGAATCACTCCGTAATACATGGATCTGGTCCCCTGAACGTCCCTTGTCCTGTCTAGGAGTATAAATCATCTTGTTAAGGGTGCAAACCCTAAGGGAATAATCATAAACACTATTTTCAGGTTTCTTTCTAACCCTTCCTTGTGCAGGTTGCAGTAGCTAGCTCCAGCCATTGTTCCTCTTGTGTTTGTGCGTGAAAGTGAAGGGAAGAAGGAGGATTCGAAGTTCCAATCAATCATCTACTGCTGGCTGCGAGTGAAATCAAGATTCAAGCTCATCCGATTCAAGATCGTCAAGAACATCTTCCTGCTACACAAGTGTTCGATTAAATTCCGAAAAGAGAAAGGGGGAGCTCCAACGAGGATAATTTCATTCTTTCCTCACCCTTTTTCATTCTGGTTCAGTTGATTCAAGCTTGAGTATTCGTCTATAAACATTATCTCAGATACTTGTGTGTTGAGTTCGTGTTCGGTAACACGAACGTGTGTGTGTGTTGTGCTTGTGTGCGGTAACACGAACGTGTGTGTGGTTGCTGTCCTTACAGCATGTGTGTGTGTGTGATTCACTCATAGTGAAGCCTTAATCCACCGTGTGAGGGGTGGACGTAGGGAACACGGTAGTGTACCCGAACCACCTAAAAATTTCCGTGTGTTCATTGTGGTTTGCCTATACGTTTACTTGTCAAGTGGGCTTCGCGGTGAGTTGAGCTTACACCACTTATTCTATCAATCACACCCGTTGCATACGTTTCCGCAAGTGTGTTCATGTCCGTGCGAGGTGAGAGCTTGTTAATGTAATTGTTATAAGAGTTCTATTAGATAGTTATTTTTATTGGCCATCAATTCACCCCTCCCCTCTTCATTGCCACGTTTCGGGACTCAACAATTGGTATCAGAGCTCTGGTCTCTGGTTGATTTACGATCTCACGGTCGTCAGAGCAGATCCCATTAAATGGCAAACAGAGGGATGATGCCCGAAGGGCATTCCATTCAAAGACCTCCGTTCTTTGATGGATCGAACTACCCTTACTGGAAAAATAGAATGTATGTTTTCCTACGTGCCCAGGACTATGATGTTTGGCGTGTCATAAGTAAGGGTCCATATGTTTTATCTAAAAAAGAAGATGAATGGGATGAAGAAGATATAGAGAAGTGTTCAACGAACTTTAAGGCTATGAATATAATTCAATGTGCCGTCCATCCTAACGAATACTCACGAATATCTATGTGTGCCTCTGCGCAGGAGATGTGGGATAAGCTGCGGCTTATATATGAAGGAACATCGCAAGTCAAGGAAACAAAGGCCAATCTCTTAGTTTGTGACTATGAGTTGTTCGCAATGAAGCCAGAAGAATCAATTTCTGATATGTTTGCAAGGCTAACAGAAATTACAAATGGACTAAAGGCACTTGGCAAAGAATATTCAAACAAGGAGCTTGTAAGAAAAGTTTTGAGATCCCTTTCTTCACAGTGGCATACAAAAGCCACTATAATTGAAGATTCCAAAGACCTCAACACCCTAACTCTCGATGAGTTGATCGGCTCGCTGATGACATACGAAATAAACATCAAAGAAGCGAGGAAGATCAAAAGAAAAAGAAGGCTGTCACACCACTGGCCCTAAAGGTGAATTCACCGGATTCAGAGGGCAGTGAAAATGATTCTATTGGCAACACAGAAGATGAAGAACTGGTTGCCATGATCACACGACGAGCAAGAAGGTTCGTCAAAGGAACAAGGAGGTTCGGTGGTCAGTTCAGGAAGGGCCCAAGAGGGCAAGGACCAAACAAAGGAGAAAGTAGCAAGAAGGAAGAAATAATTTGCTACGAGTGAAAGAAACCTAGCCACATGCGAGGTGAGTGCCCTGACCTCATCAAGAAAGTGAAGAAAGGTAAATTCAGGAAGCCCAAGGCCATGATGGCCACATGGAGCGACGAGGATGAGGATGACTCCGGCATTGAGGATGGACTTGATGAGCTAGTCCAAAATCTATGCCTCATGGCCAATGATGATGAAAAGGTTCACACGAGAGCTCAGAAGAACAAATGGTACTTGGATAGCGGGTGCTCTCGGCACATGACGGGAAACAAGGAATGGTTTGTGGACCTGCATAAAAAGGATGGTGGAATGGTAGCATTCGGTGGTAAGGACAAAGGAAAAATCATCGGAGAAGGTAAGATTGGTAAGAATCAAAATCACACCATTGAAAATGTGCTGCTTGTGGAAGGTTTGCATCACAACCTTTTAAGCATAAGTCAACTTTGTGATAAGGGATGCAATGTTGTTTTTGATTCTAATCACTGCACTGTTTTAAACAGACACACTCATGAGGTTAAGTTCATTGGATTCAGATATAACAATGTTTATATGATAGACTTAAATGATGCTTCTCATGAGGGTTTGTGTTTGATTGCAAGGAACAAGGATGATGCGTGGCTATGGCATCGCCGGCTTGGGCATGCCAGCTTCAATGTCTTGCTGAAATTATCAAGGAAAGATTTGGTAATTGGACTGCCAAAGTTGAAGGACGTCGAAGATGGAGTATGTGGGGCGTGCAGCATGGGAAAACAGACAAGGACGTCATTCAAAAGCAAGAATGATGTGACCACATCGAGGCCTCTAGAAGTCATCCACATTGATCTCTTTGGACCAAGCAGGACACATAGCCTGGGTGGTAAACTATACGGCTTTGTAATCGTGGATGATTATTCTAGATTTTGTTGGGTTTACTTCCTTTCACATAAAAATGATGCCTTTACGGAATTTGAAGCATTTTGCAGGGTGGTACAAAATGATAAAGGGGTTTGCATCAAAACCGTGCGGAGTGATCACGGCAGAGAATTTGATAACCATGAGTTCAGCGATTTTTGCAGGGCTCAAGGCTATTCTCATGACTTCTCCGCACCAAGAACCCCCGAGCAGAATGGCGTTGTTGAAAGGAAGAATAGAACCCTGATTGAAATGGCAAGAACGATGCTAAATGAGAATAATCTGCCAAGGTACTTTTGGGCTGAAGCAGTGAGCACGGCCTGCTACATAATCAACCGTGCCATGGTAAGACCTTTATTGAAGAAAACCCCCTATCAGCTGTATAGAGGTAAGAAGCCAAACATTTCACATCGTAGACCGTTTGGCTCAACATGCTACATTCACAACAATGGTAAGTTAGACCTGGCGAAATTTGATCCCAAAAGTGATAAAGGTATTTTTCTTGGGTACTCACTGAGCTCAAGAGCATATCGTGTGTATAACTTGAGAACTCTTGTTGTTGAGGAAAGCCCCCATGTTATTATCGATGAATCATCTCCAAATAAAACTAATGACAAACCTGTCTTGCAGGATGATCAGTTGGATATTGGAGATATCGGGAAGAAAGAAAGAAAAGTGGAGAAACAAAAAGAAGAACCACAAGAAGTTGAGACTAATCCAGAAAATCAAGCTGAACAGAAGTCACCAATTCAATGGAGTTTTCCAATGGACCATCCGTCGGACAATGTAATGGGCGATGTTGAGGAAGGAGTACGGACACGAGCCTCGTTCAGGGAAGTTGAAAATCAAGACTATATGGCCCTGCTCTCTCAATTTGAACCAAAATCCATAGAAGAAGCCTTAGGTGATGAGTCTTGGATTTTAGCCATGCAAGAGGAATTACACCAGTTCCAAAGGAACGAAGTATGGTTCCTCGTTCCATGTCCTAAGAATCACTCCGTGATCGGAACAAAATGGGTTTACCGTAACAAAACAAAGGATCAAGGAGTGGTTACTAGGAACAAGGCCAGGCTTGTTGCCAAAGGCTATAGCCAAGAGCTGGGTATAGACTTTGATGAGTCTTTTTCTCCAGTAGCAAGACTCGAGGCTGTGAGGGTTCTTTTAGCATTTGCATGCTGTCATAATATCAAGTTATTTCAAATGAATGTTAAGAGTACATTTTTGAATGGCTATATCCAGGAGGACGTGTACATGGAGCAGCCACCGGGGTTTGAAGACCCAACGCATGCAGACCATGTATACAAGTTGAACAAAGCTCTCTACGGTTTGAAACAAGCACCTCGTGCATGGTATGAACGATTAAGCGATTTCCTCGCTCAAAATGACTTCAAACAAGGTAACATTGATCAAACCCTTTTTACAAAATTGAAGGGTAAGGAAATCTTAATTGTTTAAGTTTATGTTGATGATATTATCTTTGGCTCCACCAATGACACTCTTAGCAACGACTTTGCAAAATTGATGCAAAGTGAGTTTGAAATGAGTCTTATAGGAGAGCTAACATTCTTCTTGGGATTGCAGATCAATCAAACGGTAGATGGGTTGTTCATTCATCAAAAGAAGTATGAAATAGAGTTACTGAAAAAGTTCAATTTGGCATCAACAAAACCTCAACCAACACCAATGTCAACTTCAATGAAAATAGATCAAGATGAGACAGGTAAACCAGTGGACCAGAAACTCTTTAGAAGTATGATAGGTTCGCTATTGTATTTAACTGCCAGTAGGCCTGACATTCAGTTTGCAGTTTGCTTATGTGCAAGATTTCAATCAAATCCTAAAGAATCACATATGCCAGCTGTAAAATGAATTTTTAGATACATTGCTGGTTCAGTTAACTTGGGATTGTGGTTTCCGCGTAATTCATGTTTTGAACTAGTTGCATACTCTGATGCTGATTACGCGGGCTGTAAAATGGATCAGAAAAGCACAAGTGGGTATTGCCAATTTCTTGGAGGATGCGTGGTCTCATGGGCCTCCAAGAAACAAAATTCAGAGACATTATCAACGGCCGAAGCCGAGTATGTGGCTGTCGGTAGTTGTGTTGCCCAGGTGTTATGGATCCAACAGCAAATGATTGATTATGGCATATCCTTTAAAAACACCTCAATTCTTTGTGATAACACTTCAGCCATAAACCTGTCTAAAAACCCAGTTCATCACTCTCGCACTAAGCATATTGAAATTAGGCATTATTTCATTCGAGATCATGTGAGCAAGGGTGATATTGATATCAGTTTCATTGAAACAGATCGACAAATTGCCGACATTTTCACCAAACCTCTTAGTGAAGATAGGTTCACATCCTTGAGAAGAGAACTAGGGGTTTGTAGGATAGACTAGTCTGAGTAACAGTCATGTCCATCTATGCATAATTAGGTCATTGCATTACATGTCATTGCATCAAATACTGAGCATTTAGTTAATTCCTTGTCATGCACTTGCATCATCCTGTGTGAAATAAAAAGAAACAAAAATTCTTTTTCCTTGTGTGTTCCTGCATGCCTTCTATGTTTACTGTAACTACACACTGTTGCTTGAAATTCCTATGGCCAAAATCACCTTTGACTTATACACTTTGCCAAGAGAAGAGCTAATCTGCTCACAGTCATAAATCCGGATCACACGGCCTCTACGCATCTAGCATATCTCCGTATTTCGACTGCACTTCCCCAATGAATTAAATCCCATCATTTTACTCACAATTCCTTAAATTCATGTATTTTTCACTTGGGGACTCGAGCCGGACACTTATTGACACTTAGCACTCTTGTTCTCTCTTTTTGGCTACACAATAGGGAACGGGTCGACCCCAAGGGTCGACCCTTGCTAACCCAGAAGAAGGGTCGACCCTCTCCGACCCAGCAGAAGGGTCGACCCAAAGGGTCGACCCTAGCGGTGCCGGTTCGGGCGCATGGGGGACCCGAACCAGGGGACGACCCTAAGGGTTGACCCAAACCGGTGGGTGGCCCCTTTTGGTGCCCTAGCCGCCTCCTACTTGGTTCCACCCTTAAGGTGGACCTTCCTCCGGCTATAAAAACACCTTTTCCCCCTTTCTAGCCTTGCCACCACTCCTTCTAAGCCCTAAACTCCTCCCTTGGCTCTCCCCCCTCCAAGCCCTAGCGCGGCTCTCCAGGTGGCATCCGCGCGCACCTGCCTTCTTGGAGCTCACGGCATCGATCCCTTGCTCTCTCCATTCTTGAGGTATGTTCTTGATGCTTGTGGAGGATCCTAGCTTCACATCTTAGCATGCTCCCCTAATCAAACCATCGATATCCTTCCCCATCTATGGATTCTTTTGGTTTGTGTTTAGATGGCCCCCAAGAAGCGCATCCCTCGCAGCCGAGGCGAGTCAAGTGCGGCCCCGGCACGTCGTGGACGACAGGCTGCATATGAGCGCGATTCGGCGCCCTCAAGCAAAGTTCTGGATCGGAATGTGTTACGCCCTCGTGTGGTATCATTTATCAACTTGAACCGCCATCTTCCGAGTCTCGTTGATATTTTATGCAGTCAGCCCAACCTGGATTCTTTTATGTCTGAATATCGCTGCACATATCCACGGTTGGTAAATCAGTTTTATGGCAATCTTATTTTGTCCGGGGAACATCCGACCACTACGGTTAATGGACAGCAAATCATTCGCACCACTGAATTTTTGGGCATGGTTTTCCATCTTCCGACTGAAGGTTTCACATTGGGAGATATAGTTGTTCCGGATGATGTAGTGTATCAAATGATGACCGGTGAAGAACGTGGAGGTCGACTACTTGCTGGCTTAAATGCCAACCACTTTCCTCCCGTACAGCATATTTTGCACCGCATGATCACTACAATTTTGTTGCCTAGAGGTGGCGGTCATGACAAAGTAACCGAGAATCACATGTTCTTATTTTATTGCCTTATGGGTGGAATTCCAGTTAACTTTCCAGCTATTTTCTTAGCACATATGTGCACAAGCATGAAGCACAAGCACCGTACTCTTCCTTATGCTGCCGCCTTATCTGCTATATTTGCTTGTTTGGATATAAATCTGTCCAAAGAACCCTCTCAAGACATCCGGGACGCGGATACCTTTACTATCCATTCCATCTGCCACAATATGGGATATGAGCTACAAGATGGTATTCTGATTCGCATCTTAAAGAGTGCTGCCCATGATACTAGTTCAGCTGAAGATGATGAAGACGATGCACAGGCCGATCTGCCGCCACCTCCGTTTGCTGCCGATATGCCTTCTGAGGCAGGTTCAGCTTCTCATGGACCGATTGGACACCATTGATGACCGATTGGATGAGTATGGGGAGACTATGACAGCGTTGCAACGTGATCTACGTGATCTGAAACTTTCCCATCAGGAGCATTCTCACTCTATCACTGATGCCTTGGCCCACCATGCCCAACTGCTAGCCGATCTTTTGGAATATATTAGGCATCCACCGGGCTCTTCTACTCCGGATGATGACGAGGATGACAATTAGCCTCTCTCTCTCTCTTCATTATGGCATAGTTATTATCCTTGTTTCACCCCCTCCTTTTTGATGTTGCCAAAGGGGGAGAAAGACTATCTCGGCTATTATATGTATTGTGTGTATGCATGCGTGTGTTACATTGCATCTCATTTCAGTTTTTGCATTTCAGTTCACTTTGTTGCATTTCAGTTCATCAGACATTGCATTTTAGCTATGGCATATTGTTAACTGCATTTCAGACTTGCCTTCCTTCCACTTGTTGTCGGCAAAACATTGTGTCATGCTAATCAATCTTACATATTATGTTGCCCTGTGGGAGAAATGAATTGGCTCATGTTGAAATGATTAATGCAAGTGAGGTTTCAATTGTAGATGGCTTGACAATTCAAATAGCATTTTGTCATCATCAACAAGGGAGAGATTGTTGAACCCCCTCCCCTTTCATCATGTCTTATATATTTTGATGATGACCAAATGATGTTTCTTGAACTGAAAATGAGATTCTCTGATGACTTTGTAAGTGCTGCACATATAAGGTTTTGGACGGTTGAAGGACTTCACTTCAAGGGTAAGTGTTTATCATTTGAATTTCATGAAAGAAATCCAATTCAAAAACTGTTTTGACAGGACAATCAACATTGGCCACAGTCGAATACAACTCTGGGACGATGGGTGAGATCTAATCATTTTTGAATCATGGCAATGTGGTTTGAATTCCTTCATTTCCATAAGTCCATTTATCAAGGAAGCATCCAAGAGTTTAATTATGTCAAATGATTTATGTTTTCATGCTAAATCATGTTTATTTTGATAAACCATCATAAAAACATCTAGATGTGTTCTTGGACTTAGAAACATGGTTTGTGATTGTTGTGGAGCATGGGACGACCCTTCGGGGTGTTCCCCAAGCCAACTTAGCAAGGGTTCTTATCCCCTGCTTCAAGGGTCGACCCCAGGGGTCGACCCCTAGCAATTTTTTTAAAACTCGTCGGCTCCCTTTTTGCCCAACTGAAAGGGTCGACCCCAAGGGTCGACCCATGCCCCGAGGGTCGACCCCAAGGGTCGACCCCTACAGGTCCTCTTGCTGCTTTTGTTGAACCAGAACCTGGTTCTGAGAGGGTCGACCTTTGGGGTCGACCCATGGCTTCTGGGCCTCTAGCACAGCACGAGGGTCGACCCCAAGGGTCGACACTTATGTTCTGGGCAGCGCCGGTTTTGTTGACTTGATGGTTTCGAGCCACATGGACTTATACAGCTGTTAGGGACTCTGGGAATCACTCCGTAATACATGGATCTGGTCCCCTGAACGTCCCTTGTCCTGTCTAGGAGTATAAATCATCTTGTTAAGGGTGCAAACCCTAAGGGAATAATCATAAACACTGTTTTCGGGTTTCTTTCTAACCCTTCCTTGTGCAGGTCGCAGTAGCTAGCTCCAGCCATTGTTCCTCTTGTGTTTGTGCGTGAAAGTGAAGGGAAGAAGGAGGATTCGAAGTTCCAATCAATCCTCTACTGCTAGCTGCGAGTGAAATCAAGATTCAAGCTCATCCGATTCAAGATCGTCAAGAACATCTTCCTGCTACACAAGTGTTCGATTAAATTCCGAAAAGAGAAAGGGGGAGCTCCAACCAGGATAATTTCATTCTTTCCTCACCCTTTTTCATTCTGGTTCAGTTGATTCAAGCTTGAGTAATCGTCTGTAAACATTATCTCAGATACTTGTGTGTTGAGTTCGTGTTTGGTAACACGAACGTGTGTGTGGTTGTTGTCCTTACAGCGTGTGTGTGTGTGTGATTCACTCATACTGAAGCCTTAATCCTCCGTGTGAGGGGTGGACGTAGGGAACACGGCAGTGTACCCGAACCACCTAAAAATTTCTGTGTGTTCATTGTGGTTTGCCTATACGTTTACATGTCAAGTGGGCTTCGCGGTGAGTTGAGCTTACACCACTTATTCTATCAATCACACCCGTTGCATACGTTTCCGCAAGTGTGTTCATGTTCGTGCGAGGTGAGAGCTTGTTAATGTAATTGTTATAAGAGTTCTATTAGATAGTTATTTTTATTGGCCATCAATTCACCCCTCCCCTCTTGATTGCCACGTTTCGGGACTGAACAGGGTGAAAAACGTCCGTTGGTAAAACCTGCACAGACCATCATAGATTAAATAATCAGAAAGCAGCATAAATATAACAGAATCGTGCCACAGTACAAGGATAAAACACTGACGACTTGACCACTCATGTGACACGTCCCGTCCCGTAGCACCTCTCCTTTCCTATAAGTACCTCCCTTATGCTAGTTTATTCAAATGTACCAAGGGGAGTTTTGAAAGTTCAAGAGGAGGAGAAGAGGAGGGTCTAGGGATTTCAGGATGGAAGGAGAGTCTTCCCGCGTTATGAAGAGGGGCAGGCTTAGCAGTGAGATCAGGCGACTTTCTGACCTCGAGGGTCATCTGAGTGGGACGATCCAGTCGCATATGGTAAGTTGATTTATTTCAAATTTATTGCATGGACTCTCTCCTCACTTTCCTTCCTTTCTCTTCTTCTTTCCAGCCGTATCCACTCTTTCTGGGCCCGAGGAAGTTTTCCAAACTGCCATGGCTTTCAGAGCTAACTTCCAACATCTCCATTGGCATGAGGGCTGTACTCTCAAAGTGGCATCTTCAGGGGCTCCTTATTCATGCCAAACACTACGAGAGAATCCGTATGGACTGGGCGGCTATGGGCGCCTTAGTGGAGATCTGGCATCCCCAGACCCACACTTTCATCTTCCCGACGTTCGAGGCGACCATTCTCCTCGAGGAGGTGGAACTTCTGCTCGGATTGAAGAAATTCAAGAGTGACGGGAAGGTGAAGGCTATGCGGATGCTGACCCGGGGGACTTCCGAGAGCGTCCTTGGAAGCTTCATGCCGTCCGACGCAGTCAGAAAGGTTCGCACTCAAAAGGGAATTGTCTTGCAAAGGCTCGCGGTATGGGTTATGGATGCCTTGAAAGGGTCACCAGATGATGAACATTTGGAAAGACTTATGAGAGGGTTCACCATCTGTCTGGCAGGTGCTCTCTTGTTCCCTTATACCGACAACATAGTGGAAGAAACCCAACTGAGTGCCATCTGCGGGATCTGGAGTGGACAGAGGGTGGGACCCGCCGTCCTTGCCTACCTTTACAGCGGTCTTACCGCCTCGAGCATGGGTAGGCCTCCTTTTGGTTGCGCACTTGTTCTGAGTTGCTGGGTCAATTTGCACTGCAAATTCGACCACTGTGAGGGGATGCCGACTGCTTCGAAGCTTTTCCAACAAAGCCCCCTTTATCACATAGCCGATGTGTTAGGCTTCGGTGGCACTGTGGCGAACCGTGTTCCGTGGCTGAAGAAACGGGAAGACTGGCGGTCTCACTTTCGAACCATGACATAAAGCTTCTTCACTTGCGCACCGGAATGTCTACTCTCACTTGAACTCCTCATGAGGTCTTCTCCCGAAGCTGAACTCCAACTGATCGGCGTGACGGAGTTTGTCCTTTATAACGCGCATCGGTGCTGCCTCCAGATCGGCATTCCACGCCACTCGTTCCCACTGCTGACTGGCATTGTCCCTTTGAAGAAGAGGGAGTTGGGCACGGAAGCGGACGCGAGGGAAGCGAAGGCCGTTAAAGCACCCTGGAAGACAAGTGTTGAGGGAAAAGCCTTAGCGCACGTGGGGGAAGAATGTGAGCTGTGGAGAGCTTATGTAACCGAACTGGGGAAGCTGAGGCCTAGAGTGCCTAAGCCCTTGATGTAGCCCGCTCTGTTTTCTGATGGAATAAAATCTGGCATTTGGCATTTTGGACCATTGTTCCCTGAATTATTATTTTTTTTATGATTTTTATTTTTATTTTTGCTTTTTGTGTTTTCTCCTTTATGTCCTGGTTTATTCATATCATGGTCATATATATATATATATATATATATTTATATGCTTAAATGGGGGCGTCCAGGGGTCTGGACGCCCCTAATTTTTTTGAAAATTTTTTGAAAAAATTTGTTCTTTTTGTGGGGGCGTCCAGGGACATGGACGCCCCTATATTTTCTTTTTCAATTTTTTTTATTTTTCAGTTGTGGGGGCGTCCAGGCGCTGGGACTCCCCTAAGTTTTTTTTTTAATAAAATAAAAAAGTGGGGGCGTCCAGGTGCCTGGACGCCCCAAATCCTGGTGATTTTCTATATAAAGGGGGTCTCACCCCCTATTCTCTTCTACTATTCATTCTAACGACCCATTTCCAGTTCCCAACAGAGCAAGAAGGCCCGAGCTAGGGTGGAGAGAGGCGGAAACGACGGGCTCGTCGTCCGAGGAGGTCGAGGGATCATGCCGAGGAGGCTGCCGTGGGAGAGGAGATTGCCGAGGAACAGGAGGTGCCCCCTTTGGCCGTGGAGGGTCCTGCGGGTGCTGGCGACGCCGGAGAGGATGAGCATGACCCGGTAAGCCCCTCAGAACTCTAATTTGTTGGTTTATAGGCTAAACAGGCGGGCGAGAGATGGTGTGGAGAAGGCCGGTGAGTGGGGGAAGGAGGCGTCCAGGGGCCTGCACTCCTTCAACTTTTCTTTTTTTTTATTTTATTTTTATTTTTTTTAAGTTATTACGTAAATAATAAAATAAATTTAAAAATGAGGAGGCGTCCAATGAGTTGGACGCCTTCATGATAATATATATTATTTTTATTTTATTTGTTTATTTATTTTTGTTTTGCTAAGATAAAATAAAGGAAGTAAAAATGAAAGCGTCCAGGGCGGTGGATGCCTTTAAATATATATATATATATATATATATATATATATAATAAAAAAATAAATAAATATTATGTACAGTGTTGTTGTTTATTGTTATCCATGATGCTGATCTGTTTCTTTTCTTTTCTTTTTTTTGTGTTTTTTTTTTGTGGTGTGCAGGGCGTGATGAAGAGCCGGATCAGCTGGTCCCTGGTGGTGGCAGCGTACCGTGGGCTGCCGGACTTTCAGAGGGTGCGGGTGGACGCCATGGGTTTTGGAGCTTTTCTCAAGATCGAGCCCTTCCGGTTTGACCTTCCTCTTATTCAGGCGTTGAGGGAGCGGTGGCACGCGCCGAGCCGGGCGTTTCTGATGCCCTGGGGGCACGTGGTGCCGACACTGGAGGACGTGGCTCGGATCACCGGACTACGAGTTGACGGAGAGGCAGTCAGCAGGGTCACTTACCCCGATTACCGAGAGAGTGCCTTGGACCTACTGTGGCTAGAGACGAGCGCGACTGACAGCGACAGCAGGGTAGTCGGCCGAGTGGAGGTCATGGAGGCGCTCGGATTCGGTGACCCGCGCCAGCGGGTTAGCGAGACTGGAGCGGAGTTTCTGGCACGACTGGAGGGAGATGCTCGTGCAGCTTTCACCCAGGACCCGAGCGAGCGGGAGCTGGTGGATCTAGACCTCCGGCGGTTCCTCTTCTTCTTCCTGGGCCGCCTCCTGCTGGGGACGAAGGGTGACGGCATCCACTGCCACTTCCTCGGGATCCTGGCGGATCTGGACGGAGTGGGGGACTATGCGTGGGGAGCGGCTCTGCTTGCCCATTTGATCGCCGATCTCTCCCAGACCTCAGAGAGGGAGATGACAGTCAGTGGCTTCGCACCTTTTCTCCAGGTAAACATTTTATTTATGGATTTTATTGTAGCTAAATATGTAATTAGTCGGGCTCATGATGTGTGATGGATGCAGGTGTGAAGCTACTACTACTTCCCGATGGGAAGAGCCAGACAGGGGAACAGGAGACCCGTGCCTCTGGCGCGATAGTGGAGGCTGGTCATGGTCGCGGCACCCCACGGCTACCAGCTGGCGTCGCTTCGTCGGGAGCTGAGCGAGTACCCCGAGGCTATGGTATGATGCGTATGATTTTTGGTGGTTTTATGCATGCGACTTAATGGCAACTGACATGACGTATGTATGGTGATGCAGGTGGTGTGGAGGCCCTACCTGGGCATGGCCGACGCTGGCCAGCCTTGGGTCGTAGCGGGTCATCCTCGTTTTGGGCGGGACGTGTGGGTCCATTGCCTGAACGAGATCGAGCCGCTTCAGCTCAGGCTGGTTATGAGAACGTTGGGGCTAGCCCAGGAGTGGGTCGACATAGAATGAGCCGGTCCGCGTCGGGCGGAAGACCAAGGGGAAGGCAAAGATCGTGGACTGGCGTACGCACTTTCCCACACAGTACCAGGACTGGCAGCAGGGCGGGGTCCCAGTGGTGTCCCATGTACCGGACATCACTGACTACCTGAGACGGTATCGAGCCACGTACGGGGAGCATCTCTTTCTTGGTGGTGCGGCAGGGGTAAGCGAAATTTTTTTTTCCTTTTCTACATGTATGCATATGTGACACTACCTTATATGCAATGCAAGATGCTCGTGACATCATGATTGCCGACCTGCGGGCCCAGCTAGCAGACGCCAGACGGCATTTGGTGGCCATTCGACAGGAGTTGGAGACCCTGGTGAATCTATGAAATGCATTTTTTTTTGTGACCTGGATTTTTATACTTAGCCTCTGACTGTCATTTGCTTTGTGTTTCAGCGGGCCCACCAGACAGCGACAGCCGGAATGGCTGGTGGAGAGGGTTCCAGTTAGTGGGGCCCTCCTCCGGAGGTTTCTGCCCTTCAGGAGCTGTTGGTGTACGCGGTGGCCCGGGCTGAGGAGGCCGAGCATGACCGCACGGCTCGAGTGAGTCCTGCTTGACCCCGACTTCTTTCCAGTTTCTCTTCTTCTTTCACTACTCTCTTACGGTGCATGTGGGTTTTGGCAGGTGGCCGAGATTTGAGAGGCCCTGGCCCGTGCTGTTCGTGCCGAGCAGGAGCGCGACGCCTGGGCGGCAGAGCGTGACGCTCGGATTGTGGAGCTGGAGGAGGAGCGGCGACGGGAGGCTGAGGAGCTCCCTCGCTACGTGCGGGATTTGCATTTTGCCCTCGGGCTGTCGAGGAGAGAGGCGATGCGGGAGAGAGAGGAGAGGGAGGACAGAGAGAGAGGGAGGGCAGAGAGAGAGAGAGGGAGGACAGGAGGGCGGAGCGATTGCGAGAACTAGACGAGAGGAGGGCTCTGGAGGCCCAGCTGACGGAGCTCCGATTGAGTCTCGGCACGGCGGAGGGGAGGCTTCGGGAGAGCGAGGAGCGGTATCAGAGGGCAAAGGAGCGCGGGGCGCGACTTCGTCAGTCTGGTTCTTTCTCCATGGGCAGCTTTTTGGTTTCTTCGGCCGAGGAGCATCGCCAAGCCTTCGAGGCTGGCGTGCCACCACAGGGCGAGGCGAGCACTGCCTCTCAGACTTCGCGGAGGCCCCCTAGGGATCCCCGTCAGAGGAGGGAGGAGAGAGATGATCAGGAGGGTGGTAGCTAGAGTTAGAGAGTTGCTTGTACACCCCACCTTCCTCACTTTATAATGTATGACTGACTATTTACTTGTGTGCAATGAGATGGTTCCTTTTATCGTATGCACTTTCCCTTTTCCACGCTTCTTCTTTTGCACCGAGTTGTTTCGAGGCACGCTTCACGAGACCTTGCCCTGAAAAGCGGGGAACTACGCCTCGCACGGAGAGATCATCCTTCTCTCTTTTTTTTATTGGCGCGTCCTGGCGCGAGGACGCGTCTTATCCTTCGAATTTAAATTTAAAGTGCCAGGCGGCCTTTCTTTCTTCGTGCCTTACCCGCAAACGAACCCGCCTCTTGCCAAGATTCGCTCGTCTTCATCTTCTTCCCTTGATGGAGTTCGGTGGGCCAGATCGTGGCGAGGGGAGAGAGGGGCGAGGGACTCCTCGCCCGAGGAGGGATGCGCCCCAGCATGGAGAGGCGTCGACGGAAGTGGAAGGGCCTTTTAGAGCACTCGTGGGACCCGAGGGGCCCGGTGGCGCGGAAGGAGGCGAACGTGGCTGGGTGAGTGCTTCGGTTCCCACCTCTATGACTTATTTTGAGTTTGGAGTGAGTGGTGTGGGAGTGGAAGGGGTTTGGCGAGGGCGGCACTCACATGATGGGCGCGTCCTTGACAGGGGACGCGTTCTCGTTAACTGACGGGGGACCTCCCTCTTTGATGTATGGTACGGTGAGAATCCCGGGTTTGGCTGACGAGTGGGCGAGCGCGGATGAGCCGAGCCGTGTCAGAAAGGAGAGTCGTGGCAAGGCGAAGCTCGAGGATCGGCGCGTACATTCCCCTGACAACAAGGGAGCGCACCGGTGCAGGGCAGTGGCGGCCTCCTGCAGCAGCGGAGGGGGGACCGAGTGGGGGCTCCTCAGCTTGGGAGACGGACGGAGGTGACAATAGGGCCTCAAAATTTTTATTCTTGTCATGAAATTCCAGAATTTAACCAAAGGCCATTGTCTATCTATTTTTTATGTGCTCAGTAG
This sequence comes from Amorphophallus konjac, assembly GCA_022559845.1. Lineage (NCBI taxonomy): Eukaryota > Viridiplantae > Streptophyta > Magnoliopsida > Alismatales > Araceae > Amorphophallus > Amorphophallus konjac. Next base: position 228,406,184 of record CM040126.1, on the reverse strand, counting down.
GAAACGGTGGTAGGTATGGCTGGCGGATCATCCTCCAATCCTCAGGCTCTTTTTCTAGAGATCGCCTCCCTCCAGGAGCAACTTGCCAGTGCGGTGGCCCGCTCGGTTCGTGCTGAAGAGGAGCGTGATGCCTGGGCCGCAGCTGTGGCAGAGCTGCAACGTCGAGGTGAGGGGAGGCCCTCTCCAGACATTCTGGAGTTAAGGGTCCTTCTCCAGGTGATGAGGAGGGAGGCAGAGAGAGAGAGAGAGGAGAGAAGGGCCGAGCGACAGCGAGACCAGGCCGAGAAGAAGGCCTTGGAGGCCCAAGTGAGGGAGCTCCAGCTAGGCCTTCAGGTTATGGCACAGAGGTTAGGAGCGATGGAGACGCGCTACGAGAGAGCGCGAGAGTTAGGGGCGCTAGTTCGCCGGTCCGGACGCTTTTCTTCTGGTGGCTTCCTCGCCACGCCAGAGGAGGAGCAGCGAGCCACTGCTGTGGAGCAGGCGCCGTGAGGCGAGGCGAGCGCTGCACAGGGGTCCAAGAGGCTTCTGAGGGATCCTCACCTCGGGGGAGAGGAGAGGGACGCCTAGAGGGATGAGCATGAAGATGATGTCGAGAGTTGGCGAGTCAGTGGACCCGCCTCCTCTCTATAATTGTAATGTTTGTGACAGCTTATGTAGACTTATGAGTGATTTGATTTTCTATTGTTTGTTTGTTTTCTTGCGCGTCCCTTCTTCCCTACGCTTCTTTGTACTATTCACATGTGATGTGTCTGCCAACATCCTGCCCTAGACGGAGGATGGCATCTTGCTGCGACTATTCTTTCACGGGGATCTGTCGTCAAAGTCAATGATGATAGCTTGGGCCTCTTCTCCCGGATGATTTTTCAAACTTTACGGATGGCCTCCACGTTATGATAGGGCGCCACAGGGAGCAGGTCATCATATTACACCGTCCGATCCATCACCTTGTGCGGGTGGTGAAGTGACTCATGGGACCGCAGGGGAGCCGCCCTATTGTGAGGGCTATCATTGGAGGCAATCTTGGCCCACCCTTCTCCCATTCTATATATACCTTCCTCTTTTGTTCTTCGAGGGGCATCGAGGGCCAACTTGAAGGGTACTAGGAGGAACTCAGAATTCCGGATGGAGGGCGAATCTTCCCACTCCTCGAAGAGAAGCAGATCCAGCGGTAGCAGTTCCAGGAAACTCTCAGACCTCGAAGGGTAGTTCAGCGAGCGGACCCAGTCGCAACTCGTAAGCTGAGCTTTCCTGCCCTTTTCTCATTCTTTCTTCCTTCCTCTTGACAACACCCTTCTCCATTTCTTATGCACGCACAGAGTGTGATGAAATCACACATTTCATGGGAGTTAGTAGTGGCCGCATACAGGGGTCTCCCAAATTTTCAGAAGGCCAGGCTAGACGTGATGGGATTTGGTGCCTTTCATCGGATCGAGCCGATCCAACTCGACCTGGCCCTTATCCAAGCCTTGTGCGAAAGATGGGACCCAGTAAGTCGGGCATTCCTAATGCCATGGGGGCACATGGTGCCCAGTCTAGAAGATGTGGTCAGAATCACGAGCCTCAAAGTGGATGGTGAGGCAGTGACCGGCATCACCTATGCGGATTACCGAGAAGGCACCCAGAAGCTACTGGGGTTGGACTTAGACAGTCGAAAGCACAGATCAGTAGCTAGGGCGTCTATCATGGGGGCATTAGGGATCACTGATACTCACCGACGGGACGATGAGTCCTCGGAAGAATTGATGGAGAGGATGGAAAGGGGATGTCGTGCTGTGTTTTGCACAGATTTTGACAATTGGGAGAGATCTAATATGGATTTGAGGAGATTTCTCCTCTTTTTCTGGGAAGATTGATACTGAGCTCGAAAGGAGACGGCATCCATTGTCGTTTCCTAGGGCTGCTATCTGACCTCGAAAGAATAGGACAGTACGCCTGGGGAGCTGCCATGCAAGCGCACTTGTTTACGGGCTCGTGAGATGACTGTGAGTGGGTTCAGACCAATTATCCAGGTATTTTTTTTGTTTATTTTTATTATATATTTTTGTGTTTATTTGTAATAGTCCACTTGAGGCATTAACGGCATATGATGATGTAGCTGTGGAGCTATTATTACCTCCCGATGGGGAGAGCTCGGCATTGGCGACCAGCGATGGTGCCGTTAGCCAGGCGGTGGCAACCGATCATGGGTGCAGCGCCTGTAACCTACCAGCTGATGGTGCTAAGGTGCGAGCTATAGGAATTCCCTGCAGCGATGGTGGGATTATATATATATATATATATATATATATATATATATATATATATATATATATAACCAGCTAAACGGGTATGTACAACCTCACCTAGGTAAACTGGAGACCCTACTCAGGCATGGTCGATGCCGATCAACCATGGGTTTTAACAAGTCGTGCCCGGTTTGGACGGGAATTATGGATACACTGCCTAAACGAAATCGAGCCGCTTCAGCTACGATTGGTTATGAGGACCCTAGGGCTGGCCCAGGAATGGGTGGATACGACTGCGCCACCTCGCGTTGGAAGAAAGACACGGGGACCGGCAACTTGCGTTGATTGGCGTGTGCGGTTCCCCGAACAGTATGAAGACTGGCAACGAGGTGGCACAATCGTGGAATCACATGCGCAGGATAGTAAAGACTATCTGCGTCTGTATAAGACAATGTACGCAGAGCCGCTCCAATCCCGGGGACTTGTGGAGGTAAGTCTCCTTTTTCCTCTTTTCTCCTTTCTGTGGATGCTGACTCCTATGGTTGCAGGATGTCCGTGATACCATGATAGCGAACTTGCGATCACGCTTGGGAGAAACGGAGCAACAATTGGGCGACACTCGTGGAGCCTTGAGCGCTTCGGTAGGTGTATGTACAATGCGCACTCCTAATTAAAACTCTAGATCGATGGCGTTCGGCCACTAATTTTCATCCCATGTGGTTATAGCGTGCTCAGATCGACGCGGCTTCGTCAGCGATGGGAGGAGGCGGCGTCTCTTCCAGCTTATGGATCCCCGCCTCAGAACTTGATTTGCTTCACGAGCAACTTGCTCGGACTACGCAGCGTGCCGCAGAGGCAGAAGGAATGCTCTCTATACATGTAAGAGTTTCATTGTTGAGTTCTCCTTGTTTATACCTTGCCACATATCTGAGATAGTACATCTGGCAGGAAAAGGAGATGCAGGAGTCACTTGCCCATGCTGCACAGAGAGAGGCTAGAATAGCAGAGCTGGAGGAGGAATTGCGGCGTCGTCCCGATGATGATTCTTCCAGGGATGCCATGGAGCTGAGAATCACCCTTCAATTGGAGAGGGAAGACCATGAGAGAGAACGGGCAGAGAAAGAGAGGGACAGAGAAAGAGAGAGAGCTGACAGATTAGCTGAAAGGGAGGAGCGAAGGGTCATGGAGGCCCAGTTGTTCGAACTCTGAACCAGCCTTGGCCTCGCTGAACAATGGCTGAGAGATGGTGAGGAGCGCTATCGAAGAGCACGAGAGCGTGACTTTCGTGTCAGTAGCTCCTTTGCTGCTCCCACGGATCAGCGCCGGGGTGTGGGAATGGGAAGAGGTGTACAGAGCGGTAGAAGTACCGCTTTTCGTAGTTGGGTAGCACCCTTGAGGGTGTTTTGCCCGGAGAGTGGCGGGACAAGTAATGTAGAGAGAGAAGGTGGAACTTAATGTATAATTCCTTATTTTAAGAACGGAATAAAACGTATGATTTTGTTTGATTTTCCTCTCACTCTTACTATCTTGAATCCCTGCACGCATCACTGAAACAAACAGGTCAGTATCTCTGTTCTGACTTGGCCCCTTGCTCAATAAGCAGGTGTTCACTTCAACTGTCCTTGATAATGGGTCAAGGGGCCAAGCCTTTATTAACGAAGGCAAGGGAAAGATGCGATAATGATGAAAGTGACAGACAAGCACACTAATGCAAGCGGAATTTAAAAGTGAGATGCTGCATACAAATGCAATCATGCGAGATGATTTATTATTATTATTATTATTATTTCTGGCATTTTTTTTGTTGTCTTTGTTATCATTCTAATTTTTTTTATTTTCCAAATATCTACGTCTTCTCTCTTTTCTTTTTTTTTATCATTTTTTTTCGCTAAAGCCTGATGAGCACCCATATGGCACCTTACCTTCATGAGAACAGGGGTTTCTTACTAACCTCCCAGGTATCCTAAGTGCACATCTAGGTTGATTTGGGCCTCTAGACCCCTCGAATGATGATCCCGCCGGCTAAGATTTACCCTGATGACAATACCACCATGTCATGCTTAGGCTCCCAGTTGCTTCCGACCACAGGGATTCACCCAAAAGGTGTTCGAGGTAAATGATTTGCCCGACCTGGGTCTGTTTCCTCACAACTCTAGATGATATATGATGGAACACCCTGGAACCCTAACGACCAACCGCACGACGCTGACCCGGAATCAGACGCCGTCGCACCCAGAGGTGACGCACTTGCATTGGCCTAAGCCCAAGGTTAAACAAGAAGACATCAAGGTGGTAAACAGGGGTCTTGACCGGCCAGAAACACATAGACTCCTTGGCAGCGATAGCTTTTGCTTTTCAAAGTAGGCAACCATACGTGTGTATTAAAATAAGGTTGCAGACCTTGGCGGGTTTTACCCTTCAGAAACTCCATCTAGCTTTCATCTTCAAAGGAAGAAGGAAGAGTGTATGGGGTAAACCTCCTGAGAGGACCGGCAAAACCGTTAACCCGGCGAGCCAATAAGGGCCCATTAACTCTCCTCTTTCGGACAACTTCAGACCAAATCTCGAGCATTTACATTCCATAACTCCATTTGTGGATTTAGACTTTTTGCCTTAAGGTATTTCATTTATCGCATCAGGCACGGTTACGACCAGGCTTTTCTCTTGATTTTGGTTTTATGTTTCTTTTTGCGAGGGAGATATAGTTTGACGTTGTGGGCTCCCTTTTGTATGCCTGCGGGAACATTGCCCTCTTCTAGTGCTCTGATCGATGCTCGAGGAAATGGATCCTACTCTTGCCTTAACGGGTTTGAGTTTTGATTTCTCATGCTCAGCATTTTAAGGGCGCCGACTGTCTCATTTGGTCGAAGAGAAAAGAATAAAGATTATAGCTTCCGGAGATCTTTTAGGTGAAGCCCCACTGTCGGTGATGCTACCAACTTTTTTGGATAAAATACGTAAGTGAGTACATGTTGGCTTCCTTTGAGCGTGCATAGGCTGATGTGGCCGGACAGGGATCTGCACGGTTCTGGCAAACCAAGACCCGGTGCCTACCAAGCCTTAATGGGCCCTATCCTAACATGAAGGTTGGATGCATGGACTTAACTACATGGTGACCACCAGGCATCGGCATTTGGAATTTTCCATATTTTTAGTGATTTTCAATATTTTTTGTTGTTTTTGATGTTTTCTATCTTTTCATCATTTGTTTATTTTTGACGTTTTGGCACTACGCTAGGGGTAGTACTTTTTAAGATAAAGCCCATTCCAAGGGTGGGATAACTCGGTCCCTTCGGCGTTGACTAGCTTGTGGGCGTTGCCAGGGTACACAGCTTGAATTACAAATGGTCCTTCCCAATTGGGTTGGAGCTTAGAACGTGGCCCTCCAGGTTTGACAAAATTTCTTTTTACGACCATCTCACCGATTTTGAATTTTCTCTCAACGACTTTCTTTTGGTGAAAGCGAGCGAGTCTATTTTGATACACACGCGCATGCTCGGCAGCGGCCAGCCGCTTCTTATCCAAGAGTTCCAACTGGGCGAGGAGTGAATTACGACGGTCGTTGAGGGGAAATTCCTCGTCCAATTGTACCCTGAGAGAAGGGATCAAAGTCTCGTACGGGACTACCGCTTCCATACCATAAGTAAGGGCAAACGGAGTCTGCCCGGTGGGGGTACGGATTGAAGTGCGATAGGCCCATAGAGCTTCGATAAGCTTTTCTGGCCAGTCTGAAAACTTACCGGACTCGCAGGTCTTCTTGATGATTTTGATCAATGTTTTATTGGTGGCCTCCGCTTGGCCATTACCTTGTGGGTAATAAGGCGATGAATGATGCAATGCAATTGCGTACCTTTTACAGAGGTCCTGAAGGTCCTGAGAAATGAATTGTGGCCCATTATCGGTGACGATTGTGCTTGGGACGCCGAACCTGGCAAGGATGTTCTTTATGATGAACTTGTAGACCGTTGACGCCTTGATTTCCGCGTAAGCTTCGGCTTCGGCCCATTTGGTGAAGTATTCTGTCGCAGTAAGGATGAAAGATTTTTGTTTGGTGAGAGAATTGGGATCACCTAGGGGACCGATGATGTCGAATGCCCACATGGAGAAAGGCCATGGGGAGGATATTGGATGGAGTGAGGAAGATGGTGAATGGAATTTATCGGCGTGAGGTTGACACTTGACACACCTACGGACATAGACGGCACAATCCTCTTCCATAGTGGGCCAGTAAAAGCCTTGCCTAATGATCTTCTTGGCGAGCATTTGGCTATTCACGTGGCCACCGCACACACCCGAGTGTGCTTCTTCTATGCATTTCCAAACCTCATTGTCGTCAAGACACCTTAACAGAACGCCAGTAAGGCTCCTCCTATAGAGTAGACCTCCAACCAATGTGCATTTCTGAGCCACCCTTCTTATGGCTTTCTTATCTTCTGTGGTGGCTCCTTCAGGATAACACTGATCTTTACAATATTTGACAATTTCATAGAACCATGGTTTCTCATCGTCAGCCAACTCTTCTTCGACTTCTGCCAGCATTATCTCCCTCTTCTCAAGAATTTCTTTCTTCTGGATCTTATGTAGGACTCGTTCCTTGATCTTTAAGAGGTAAGGGTCCTGAACGACAGGGACAAGACGCTTGTAGAGGATGATGGATCTAAACCATGCACCTAGAAGAAATTTGAAGGATGACGTAAAGGAGGCGAGGGCATCGGCCAGAATGTTCTGTTCGCGAGGAACATGGACAAAGATCAGCTTGGTGAACAATTTGGCATAGGCGGAGACCAGCTCCTGATAGGGTTTGAGCTTGGGATTGAGGGTGCGATATTTGGTAAGCACCTGGCGGAGAACAAGTTGACTATCACCAATGACTCGCAACTCAGTGATATAGAAAGAACGGGCTAGTTCCAGGCCAGCTAGAAGAGCCTCGTATTCAGCGATGTTGTTGGTGACTGGGAATGTGAGCTGAAATGCCTCTGGGATGGTAACGCCTTCAGGCGTTAGAAGGACAATGCCGATACCCTTCCCTTGGGAATTTGGAGCTCCATCAAAATATAATGTCCACATTGGCTTGTCGGATTGGACGATGGACATTAGTTCCTCATCTGGAAACTCTGATTGGACAGGGTCGAACTTGGGGAGAGGATGGTGGGCGAGATGCTCGGCTATGGCATAGCCTTTAATTGCCTTTTGCTGAATGTAGGTGATGCCGAACTTGGAAAGAAAACTTTGCCAGCATGCTAGCCTATCAGTAATGACAGATTTCTCCAGAAGAAACTTGATAGGGTTCATGCGAGCAATCAAGTGGACCTCATGAGTCAAGAAGTAGTGCTTCAGTTTCTGCACAGGGTAGCACATGTTTTCTCCATGACTGTGTACTTCTGCTCACAGGGATTAAGAAGTTTGGACAAGTAATAGGTTGCATGTTCCTTGCCTTCTTCATCAACTTGTGCGAGGATAGCTCCCACGGAGTCGTCCAAGACGGAGATGTAGAGGATCAAAGGTTTTTCTGGTTTGGGTGGAACGAGAACGGGTGGACTAGCCAGATATTCCTTTAACCCTTCAAAAGCTTTTTGGCATTTAGAATCCCAGTGGAATTCTACTTCTGGCTTGGTCAACTCATAGAAAGGTTTACACCTTTGTGAGTGCTGAGACACAAATCTACGAATAAACTGCAACCTCCCGATTAAACCTCAGACTTCAATCAAATTCTTGGGAGGGGGCATATCTATGATGGCCTTAGCTTTGTCAGGATCTATCTCGATCCCTCTTTTACTTACAATGAAGCCCAGTAATTTGCCCGATGATACACCAAACACACACTTCTTCGGATTCATTTTCAATTGAAACTCCCTTGATCTCTGCAAGACCTTAGCCAAAACCCTTGGATGTTCCATCCTGGTCCTTGATTTCACCAATAGATCATCCACATACACCTCCAGATATATGTGCATCATGTCGTGAAATATGGCCATCATAGCTCTTTGGTAAGTAGCTCCAGCATTCTTTAACCCAAACGGCATGACCACGTAACAATATGTTCCCCAAGGTGTAGTGAATGATGTCTTTTCTTGATCCTCTTCTGCCAAACGAATTTGATTATATCCTGAAAATCCATCCATGAATGAGAGGGTCTCATACCCCGCTGTGTTGTTGATTAAAACATCAATGTGAGGCAAGGGAAAATCATCCTTTGGACACGCGCGGTTAAGGTCCCAGAAGTCGATGCAAATCCTGACTTTCCCATCTTTCTTCATGACCGGGACAATGTTTGCCACCCATTGAGGATAAAGGATGACTCTAATAAACCAGGCTTTATGGAGTTTGTCGACTTCTTATTTCATTTTCAAAGCCATTTGAGGGTGGAAACGCTTAACCTTTGTTTTACCGAGACGGGCCCTAGTTTTAGGGTTAAATGGTGTTCGACCAGGGTTGAATCCAGACCCGGCATATCCTCGTAGCTCCATGCAAATGTGTCCTTATATTCCTTGAGAACTTCAATTAATGCCTCTTCTTCAGAGGGTGGTAGATTATCACTTATGAGGATGATCCTAGGGTCTTCCTCAGTTCCCAAGTTGACTTCTTTGGTGGACTCTTCTACGGCGGTTGATGGCTCGTCGTATCTCCTTATTCCACTAGCATACGCGCCAGCCGCGTCCTCATATTCTTCACCCTCGTCTTCAGTAGGGTATTCTTCATCTGTGATCTCGTAGACTCCATACCCCTCATTAATTGTGTAGTTGCCCTCACATTCTATTTCCGGTAGTTGGATGGTATTTTCTAGCAACTGAGGGACGACAAGAAGGGCCTGACACCTGGCGGCTAAATCCAGAAGGAATCGACGAGGGATCTGCCTACCCTTGGATTTCTTCCTAGGTACTACCTTTGACTTATTATTCCTAGATTGACTGACATTATTTACAGAAGAAGAAAAAGATGAAGAGGATGGTGAATAATGTACAGGGGAAGACCCCTCAGAGGAGGGGTAGAAAAGGTCGCTCATCGGACCTTGGACGGGTGGTCCGCAGGGCGGGGCGCACCCGTGGGAGATGTAGGAAGTTTCCTCAACGAAGATGTGTTGTTGAGGAGTTTGGAAAATGACGTTTTTTTTCATCTTTATTTTTGATGACAAAACAGTGGAAAGAGATCGGGGGAGAGGAAAAAGTGGTTATGGCTAGAGGATTGGGAGGCTCGTAGAGCAGATCATGATTGAAGACCTGGCGCAGGTTGAGAAACCCGCGCAGGTATGTAAGTAGAGAGGGGGATATGGGAAGATAATCAGACAACCGTCTGGCCCAGGAAGATGACAGCAACAAAGGTTTCGGCGAGTGAATGGAGAAGATGATGGCTAATGAGTCGTCGGTGGTGATGGTGATGGCGGATGGAGATCCGCTAGTGATAGGGTCCTTCTGGCGAGGACGAGGATAGTTTGGGACCTTGGCAACAGTAATGATATTTTCTGGCATTCCGGAGATCAATGGCGGTCCTTCAAGCTGGGGAGACGAGAACATCCTTTCCAACACAACAGAAACGTCCCGTATATCAAACCATTTGTCCCACTCGCATTCCGGGTCTTTGATCTTGCCTCTTTTGGTGACCCTCGGACATTTTTCGGATGAATACACAACATGCGACCCCCCATGTGCTTCCTGCGGATAATCCCCCATCTGAATAACGGGCCCTTTGTTGAAGTGATTTGATAGGGTTCATGTGAGGGGCTTCCAATCCACCTTGAATGGTCCTTTGAAGCCTAGGCCAAACCTGCGGTTCGGCCTAATCTCCTTTGGTGGTTTCAACCTACCTTGTAGCTGTGCACCCAGACCTTTGCCCTGTTGATAGCCGATGTTTCTCATAATCTCCCAACCTTTGGAGTGAAAAGGGAGATATGGCGTTGTTTCCTTGATCGTCTTCTTTGGTGCTAGCGGAATGTGAGATGAATCGCACACGTCCAGCAATGACAATATGGGCCGATGAGATGGCCAAACAGAGGGCAGAGAGGTATTGATAGCATCCACCGTGTGAAGGACAGGTGTGCTTACTACTTTAATAATTCTTCCATTGTAAGAAAACTTCAAGCACTGATGGTTAGTGGAAGGCACAACATCTATGGCTTCAATGTAAGGGCGACCCAGTATGGCCTTGAATGTGGGGTCCATGTCAAGGACATGGAATTCCATGGGGACTGACATAGGACCTAGCTCTACCCTTAGAATAATCATCCCTTGTGGCGGCCTTTTGCTATTGTCATAAGCCGTGACTGTGATTGAAGAAGGTCTTATCTGTTCCTGTTCGACCCCACACAACTGAAGGGTGCTCATGGAGATCACATTTATGGACGCACCAGTGTCTACAAGGCATGGGTTTATGGATACCCCATTAATTTTTATTGAAACACACAATGCATATTTCTGAGCTTCCTTGGGAGCGAGCTCGTAGTTGTGGAACATGATGGCCGGTTGTGTGTCCGTTGGGGTCAGGACGGCAGAAATCTTTTCTACAGGGAGGTCCTCATTCACCATGACCTTTTGAAGATACTCCATTAAGGCTGCCTGATGGGATGTGGATCTCTGAAGTAGCTCCAGGATGGAGATCCGAGCAGGCGTCTTGTCCAAGTGTTTCAACAAATCATACTATGTTCCAGGGATAGATCTTTCCGGTTGTTCTCCATCGTCTCTCTCTGGCTGAGACTGCTCGGGATTCTGACTGTTCTGGGGGAAAACCCTGTGGAAAATCCTTCCACTCCGGAGCACCATTGCCTGTGGCTTTTGTACCTCTATAGGGGTAGCAGTGGGTTTTAACAGAGGTCTGAGGGGTAGTGACGGAGGGATGGTTGATGAAGTAGGGGTGATGATGGGAGCAGGGATTCTGATGAGGGGTTTGTTAGGTGGAGGCATGGTGGAGGTAGAGGGGATATCGCACGGGTTATGAAGGATAAGGGGCCTGGAAGGTGGAGGTGGAAGCAAAGTGGAAGTGGGTAAGGTTTGGAGCGGGTAATGGTGTTGAGATGGATGGTGGATGATGAGTGGTTTTGAGGGCATTGGCGGTGGTATGGTGGAGACAGGCGGGGTTACGCACGGTGGACGGGTGATAAGGTGCTTAGAAGGCATAGGGGCAAATGCAGTAGAGGTGTATGGTAAAGTGGGGGAGTGAGAGAAAATGAGAGGGTGTGAGGGTGTAATGAAGGGTGTTGGCTGATAGGTCATTGGGGTGCGAATGAGAGGGCGTGATGGCAGTGGGAATGGTGAAGGCGGTATTAACGTGGGTTGATGAGAGAGAGGTGCTACCCGGGCAAGGGGAGGGGGTTGCATGATGATAGGGTTGGCGGTAGAAAGAATAGAGGTACTCTCTGGATGCCACACCTGCTCTCTCCCGACTTCCGGGAAGGAGGAGACGGGGTTGACCTGATGATTGGGATGTTGGTGCTCCGGTAATGGATTCTGGATTATGCCCATGTTGGGCTATTGTGGCTGGGCCTGCTAAGGCTGCTGTTGTTGTTGTGGTTGTTGCTGTGGCTGCGGTTGTAACTGCTGGTGTTGTTGCTAGAATTGTGGCCTAGGAGGAGGTCTCCTAGCCTTGAGAGTGGCGACGTATCGCCTCATTTCATCCCAGTCAATCCCGCCTTCATCATTCGTATCGTGGATGTAATCTTTAAACTGAAAGTAGTTGTCCACTGTGTGTCCTGGCTACCTGTTATAGACGCAGTATCTGGAGGTATCAACATTCGGGGGCCACACGGGCCTTTCCCTGGGTAGGATGAGTGTGTTTGAGGCCATGAGGGCGTTGAAAATATCCGCCAGAGTTTCTGGCAATGGTGGGTAATAGGCTCTCTTGGGACCAATCGGCCTCCTTTGTTGTTGTGGGGGACCGTAATTTCCTGGGGGTGGAACTTGGTTGTACTGAAGTGGTGATTGTTGTTGCTAGTGTCGAGGTTGTTGCTGGGGTTGAAGTAGTTGAGGCATGTTGTTCTGAGGTGGATCGTTTTGGGGTGGAGGACGAGAGGGGAAGGGACCTGGTTGGAGGGGAAGTCGGGGCATTTGTGGAAGCCTTGGGTTGGCTGCATAGTTGGCGTTGTTGACCGCACTTACTTGCTCATTTGTTACGACCCCTTTTGTTGCTCCGCCTGGGACACCAGCGCCTGTCTTTCTGACCACCTTGGGCTTCGGCGGCTCAAACATGTTCATAATGGGGGAGTCTTTTAACTGGGTTTGGATGTACCGGGCTCTTTCGTAGAGCTCTTCCATGGTGGTGAGCTTATTCATGGCCAAGACATGCCTGAACTGTGGGGTCGCATTGGATACGATCATCTTTACTTGTTCAGGTTCCGAGAGGGTATCTCTTATTCTTTCTGCCAGAGACCTCTATCTATCAGCATAGCGGATAAAATCCTTGTCGGACTTCATCTTTTCAGCCACTAGGTCGGTAATGGAGAGAGAGGGACCGACCCTATCCCGATACTTTTGCAAGAACCTTCTCTGGACTGTTTCAAAATTCTCGGCCTCGCGGGGCTCCAAAGAATAGAACCACTCTAGCGCAGGACCGTCCAATGACCTCCGAAAGAGGTATGCCAGGGACCTCTGGTCGTTTTGCCAATAAGATGACTCATACATGAAATCCTTGAGGTGAATGAAGGGGTTGCCAGTGCCATTGTACCTGCGGTACGTGGGCATTTCGGAGGGAGGAAGATGGATGACCGGAAGGATTGGCAAAGTAACCTCCGGGGTGGATTTCACGTCCACCATTTTCTTCAAATTCTGAAACTGTTCGTCCATCTTATTGAACCTATTGAGGAGCGATTGGGCGAGCTCCTCGGGCGGTGAAGGTGGCACTTACCACTGGGGAGGAAAATGTCTCCCGGAGGCTTGAGGGGGAAACCCTGAATGAGAGGGAGCTGCCGGGCCGCCGATAGTTGGCCCCTGCTGAAGCGGTATGTGGGGAACAACAGGGGTTTGAGATTACGAAGGGAACTGGAACGAGGGTGGTTGTTGGCTCGCTTGCCCTTGAAGCGAGGGAGATTGGATGGCTTGTGCCAGCGAAGGAGATGGAATGGCCCGCACCAATTCTTGGAGAGGTGTGATGGACGGAGTTGATTCCTGGGGAGCGGGGGAAATAGATTTCCCCTTCAGAATGGCCTGGAAGGCTCGGAGCTGCTCAGAGGTAAGCTCCGTGTTGGCGAGGACACCTAGCAAAGAGAAGATGTCCTGTGGCGGGGATGTGTCCCCTGTGGTAACCTGCACCTCACGTGAGGGCTCATGGGAAGGACCCGCATCCATAGCATGGACTCGCGGCTAGACTGACTCACCACGACCAGGGTGGTTCTCCTCAAAAGACTCGTGAGCCATGCTCACAGTTTTCCCGGAACGCAAAAACATATACTAGCAAGCAAATAGCAGAGATTATCATACAAGTGGATGCCTTTACGCCCCTTTTTTGTGTTTTGATTTTGATGATTTTTTTTGTGTTTTTAACCAGATCCGAAGTTCACACAAAATAGGGACCCTAGTTCGTTTTTGTTTTCACCTCCGTACAGCTAGGGGCTCTCGTCTCACCACGAATGGGTCGACTAACTCCGGGGAACTTCAATGGTACAACCGGCCCAGTGAGCGAAGAGGAGATTCTTCGATCTCGGGGACTTACGGAGGTCCCAATGGAGGAGATTCTAGTCCGTCGAGAGGAATTCCCGAACGGAGAGTCCTTCCTTCACCGAGAGAGGGTGATCCTTAGAAAAGAGTAAAAAAAAGAAAGAAAAGGGGGTAAATGCATGAAATACGGTGCTGGATAAAAGATATGTAACACACAGATGGAGCAGAGATAAGCATACAAATATAACAGATGTATAGCAGTGATATAACAAGAATAAAACAACAATAAATAGATAGAGGAAGATATAGCCGCTCTACTTTCCAAGACAACACAGACTTACAAATGACAAAAGAGGGGACTAAGGGGCGTGCACGTGGTGCACGAAGGGGATGACACAGTGCACGTGGGCACAATAAGAAGGGGGACACACGAGGGTGCCAAGTGGAGGGAGCACACGTGGATGCCGAGTGGAGGGGCACACGTGGGTGCTGCGATAACGCAGACCTCGAAGTAATCACAAAGGACCGGGGGTGTGCACGTGGTGCACGAGGGAAATGATGTAGCGCACGTGGGCGCAATAGGGAGGGGCACACGCGGGTGCCGAAAGAAGGGAGGCACACGTGGGTGCCGAGAGTTCAAAGGTAACCCAAAAAAGCAAAAAAGAAGTCCCACCGTGATCGCCAATCTGTGGAAGCCGAGGAATCCACTCAAGGAGAAGAAAATGAACTAAACTACGGACTATCAAGCGACTAAAAATTAAGAAGGATTATGAAACGTGCCAATATGAAGAAAGAGCATACATAGGATGCTAAAGGGGTGTGATCGCCAGAGGGGTTACCTCAAAGAAACGAAATGATCGCGTGTACCTTGTGTTGAGCATGGAGATTGTGAATCCCCGAGAGCGGGAAATGGCAGGTTGCTTCTTCCTCCCTCTTCGACCGGCCGACGGAGAGGGCTTTCCTCAAGTACCCTTGCAAAACAACGACAAACAGGTAACGAGTGGATCAGAAAGACGAAGGTGCAGTATTCAAATTCTAATGACGCAAGTAACGAAATGATGGCAAGACACACACCTGGTTGGTGTTGTCTTTTAAACCCCTCTCGGACACGAGTAGGAGGAAAATGCTTATGATGAATGGCAATTATTCCGACGTAGAAACGAAAAAAGACTCCCTCATAAAAAGGGGGGGGTAGAAGATATGATATGATGAATGCAAGATAACTAGGAAAGAAGAGGAGAGAATGGCTTATTGGATGGTCGATGGCGAGATCCGACGGAGCTTCGGCAGCGTAGGGACGACGAGGTAGCGCGGCGGGCGAAGGCGGCCTCTCTCCTGCGAGCACTGGCACCCAAGGATACGGCAGGACCTCCCCTACAAAACACCCATGGGTTAGGAATAGAATCCGGCAGCCTCTCGGCGCTCATTTTTTTTCGACCTCTGAACTGAGGGGGGTAAGCCTCTATTTATAGAGGTCGGGAGGATGGGGGCATCCAGAGGCCTGGACGCCTCCATAACTTGGATTTTCTTCAAACGCCAGACTGAGCCACGGTTAGTCAATGGTCGGGGGGGTCGCCTGTGAGCTGGTTGATGGAGGAGTCCAGGGGCCTGGACGCCTCCATATCTTGGATTTTCTTCAAACGACAGACTGAGCAACGGTCAGTCGAAGGCCGGGGGTCGCCCGTGAGCTGGTTGATGGAGGCGTCTAGGGGCCAGGACGCCTCCATAACTTGGATTTTATTCAAACGATAGGCTGAGCAATGATCAGTCGATGGCCCGGGGTCACCCGTGAGCTGTTTGATGGAGGCGTCCAGGGGCCTAGACGCCTCCATAACTTGGATTTTATTCAAACGACAGGCTGAGCAACGGTCAGTCGATGGCCCGGGGTCGCCCGTCAGCTGGTTGATGGAGGCGTCCAGGGGCCTAGACGCTTCCATAACTTGGATTTTATTCAAACGATAGGCTGAGCAACGGTCAGTCGATGGCCCGGGGTCGCCCGTGAGCTGGTTGATGGAGGCGTCCAGGGGTCTGGACGCTTCCATAACTTGGATTTTCTTCAAACGACAGACTGGGTAACGGTCAGTCGATGGCCAGGGGTCGCCCGTGAGCCGGTTGATGGAGGCGTCCAAGGGCCTGGACGCCTCCATGAAATTATATATATTTTTTATTCAATCTTACATATATATTTTTGTCATTATTTTGTATTGATGGTGGCGTCCAGGAGCCTGGACGCCTCCATGATGACCCCCGGATTCCCCAAAAAATGCGTCGACAGTCGTCCGTTAGGCATTTTCCTGGTCCCGGCAATTTCTAGTGCATGCGATTGATGTTGATGCCGTTCGAATGCCGCATGATTTCCACAACGAGGCGGTTTCCGGATGCCGAAGGAACGTTACGCTACTCGCCCAGAAGACGAGAAAAGACTCAAAGATTGGAAACACTCAAGTGATTCAAAATGCGAAAGCCGCTGCGGCGCGTCGCATGGTAATATGAGATTTTCTCAGGGGATGTCAGGAATAGCGTGTCTACATTGATGCCTTTTAAGATAATCTTATTGGCATTTTTGACTAGCCCGTTAGCCTGAGGGTGGGCAACAGAGGTGAAGTGATTGCGAATGTTTATGGTGCGGACACCAGGGCGATCACGTGACACGTCGGCGAACCGACGGTGCCTTACGCGGAGCGCCAAGTGGACTACATCGGCTTATCTTCAAAAGGGGGATAATTTGGCTTGAATTTGGACCTTTTTTGGCATTGAATTGGGCTTGTAAAGGCTATTGTATATGTAATTTACTAATGGTCTGGTTGTAAGGCTCTTAAAGGGCCAAATTGTTAAAGCCCCTTAAGCATTCCATAAGTAGAAATGGCCTTGGTCCATTTGTAATGGATCCATAAGCCATATGGGCTTCCTTCCTACATGGGTTCTCTAGATTGGATAATCTAGAGTGGGCTCTCTTCATTCATGGGCTTGGTTAAGCCATGGCCACATTTGGCCTTAAGCCACCTAGGTTGGAATGGGCTTGGTTAAGCCATGGCCACATGTGGCCCATTCAAGGCCCAAGATTGGGGCGCCCCCTCTTTTGGCTTATTAGGCTAGGAATTGTGTTTTTTTTAAGCTTCTTCCACCTCCATTCACCACATGGATTAATAGATGGCTGCTGGTCAATATCTAATAGCTGCTAGCCTACCAACATGGCTGCCACCTACCTTTGAATTTCAAAGGGAGGAAGCTTCCCCTCCCCTTTCTTGGTCTCCCCTCCCATCACAATCAAAAGGGGGCGCAGCCACCTTCCCTCTCCCCTGGCTCCATCGATCTTCCCTTTCCCCTACCCATTGTATTTTCCTATATAATGGCATGTATAGTGTTTATGCTTAATAGAATGAAGTTTTGTTGAAAGAAAAGTTCATTAGAGAGTGATTCTCTTTGTGTGTTCTTGGGTGTGACTCCCATTGAGCTCTCTTGGGACTGGACAGAACTGGGTCGTGAGACTCAACCCCGTATCCCCATCTTCCTCTTATCTTATTCTTCCACAAAAATTATCCGTGATACCTCTGCAAGTTAGAAAACTTTCAGCTTTGGTTTCGCATCGATCGAAGTTTGTGAGCAACGATGGCGATTTTTCTCGTGGAGACACGTAGATCGGTTACTGAATTCTTCCAAGAATTAAAGTCGTATGTATTTTAATTCCTGGAGTGAAACCCTGATGCCATCTGAAGTTGGTTCCTGAAGAGAAATCATAGTATTTCAAGTCCTCTTTGTGTTGCCACTGGTTTTGCCTCGATCCGTGACTAGTGCTGATCGTGACAGCAGTTCTTGTGGGATCGCGCGGGCTGGTCTGAGCAGGCCCGGCACAGAACTAGAATCAACTTTCAGAGCCTTCCCTGCTTCATCCGGCCAAGATCCGTGTGAGGGATCTTCACAGTATTTCTTTCTCTGGACGTCGCCTACCCTCTCCCACAAGGAACGCCCCGATCTGACATCGGCAACCATTTTCCCAACATTTTACCGTGTTTATGTGCAGTTCTGTGAGCACAAAACCAGAACCTCAGAAGATTCATAACTGCGCCCAGATCTAAAGGTATCTATTCGTGATCTTCGGAGTGTAGATACTACATCCAGTCGCCAACATTCTCCAACATACGGTGCTCCGATCGGGCATTGGATCCAGCCGTACCGGCCTCCGCAAGCTTGCTGCGCAGGGTGACCAGCGCGGGCAGAATCGGGTCGGCTTTCCGTCGGTGTACCCGAGCGGCTCCGGCACGCGTTCCTCGCCTCCTGCGAGTGTGGCCCGTCAACCCGGGTTCCAGCAATCCCAAAGTTATTGATTGTAGCCCGATAACTCCCTGTGTGGAGTGGGCCAAGCTTCTGAAATTGTAAAGTTAATCTTGTGTGTATTGGGGTTGTTCGGAAATCGGCCGGGAATTCTTCCCCACGACTAGTCATGGAGGTACGTGCTCGTTCTGATCCTTACATTTGCTGTTTAGTATGCTTTCTATATTTCTGCGTTTGTGAGAATAGGGCCGATAGCTAGTTTCAAATTCACCGCGTTTGTGAGTTGTGAGCACCCGTTCCATAGCTCCAATTGAGCATCGAGCGCGAATTAGCACCCTAGACGACGGTGATTTCTTAATCGCCACGATCCCCACGTTTCCCACCCAAGGGACGATCGTCGGGCTCAAGAGAGTCGCTGTTGAGAGACGTCTCCACCCGGAGAATACCACGGTGGTCAGCCGCCCGGCTTGCCTTAGTATGCTAGTGCTGGCCGCACTTCGAGTCCGTCGTAGGTCTTAGCCCGGTCGTCATCCGTCCCGCATCAAATTGGTATCAGAGCCAGGTTGAGTCTAGGGTAGTCTTTGCATAAGTCTTGCATGCATCATGGTCTAAGTCGAGTCTAGAACCATCATTACTTTCAAAACAAAAAAAAGAGTGTTTTCAAATTGCATTTCACCCAATAGCCCGGTATATTAAAAGGCGTTGCCCGAACATTAGGTTATGCCTATCGGGAAGGTAGCGTACTTACGCGAGTGATCTTCGGATTGCTTATCTCCGCCACGTACCGGATATTGGTTAGGTCTACGTGCATCATTTTTTTGCATTAGTGAGTGTTTGCATTAGTCGGTGTCTTCTAGTTCGTGTAGTCCTATAAGAGTCAGTCAGTCTTGTCCAAGTGTCGGCATGTCTAACATGTAGTTCCCCAATTTCTCATGGAGTCCCAATCACCCGGGTGATATGACCGTTGGCCCACCCATGGGCTTGGCAACCATCCTCTCCGCTTCTGTAGGCCTGAAGCCTCAGATTTTTTTGGCTCCAATGACCCGGGCATCTACCTCAAGTGGGAGGCCACCATGGACACCTACTTTGATTGTTATACTATGTCCGAGGCAATGCAATTCTCTTTCGCCAAAGAGCGGCTTCTTCATGAGGCTGCCGAAAAGTGGGATTACATCGAAAGAATGAGAGAGGTTAGGGGGCAATGGCCCATCAAGTCATGGTGGGACATGAAGAGAGTGCTTAGGAAGGTCTACATGCCCCAACCGGTCACCTCCAACCGGCCCCACCCAATCACTTCCAACCAAGTGGGTCCTAGCTGGAGGCAAAGAGCCCCACACGTCGATGAGCCAAGACCCAATCCTTGGACGGTTGACTACGGGCGAGTCCACCAGGATATCCCTATTCCAACCCACTCCATTGCCGAACTTATGCAAATGATTTTGGACCGGATGGATGGGGTGGATAGGACACGTACTCCTAGTGATGTACTCTTACCCGAGCCCAAGGAGGTCATCGCCGGTAGTCTTAACCCGGCCCCATCAACGGAGTCCTCAAGCCCTCTCCCCATCATAGTGGATCCTCCTTCCCCACCCATGAGAGCTCCATCACACTCACCTTCCGATCTTATTTCGGAGCCCTCTCATTTGGAGCCACCAAAGCCCGAGCCACACGTATTTCTAACGGGTACACATTACATAGCCGAGCCACTAGTTAGTTGGCTCAAGGATGGCTTGGTCCCACTTTCCTTCCCATCTATGGACCCTATCCAACCTCTGGTGCCAATCAATTCATTTCACACCACTTTCCGGTCTAGTCACTATGTGGATACATTGGATGACCTTCTTAAAGGGTTAGACCGGCAATTGATATTTACGCACTTGTTGGCTCCAGGCTTCGACCGACCCACAGGTCATAGTTTCACTCATCCCGCTTTAGGGTCCATCACCTCCGTGTACACCATGGGTCATGTTACCACGGAGGTTCTTCTACTCCTCCCGCTACCGGTCGAGCCCGACTTCACTCCTTTTATCCCGAGGGAGGAGCCCTATCTTCTATACACTGTCCCATCTACCACGATGGATGGAGGTGACCATCACCTTCATGAATTTCAAACATGGGACTATGTAATGGAGGAACCGGGGGGTCACACATTCTTTGACCCATTCGACCCCTTCTCTAGTGGGCCTCGTGCTCCACCACTTCTCCTCTACTTTGTCAAGGAAGTCCCCTACCACTCTCTTCCCACTCGGGCCAATCAAATTCCACATAGCAATAGGTCCGATTATTGGGAAGCATGACATGCCTTACCTACATGTAGTGGTGATGAACCTCTTAGCCCACCCACACCCAGATCTGATAGGAAGTCCTTGCATGCATGGTGTCTTTTTGGGTGTCTAGGAGTACATCATCCTACCTACCTTTGGTTGCATCTAGTGTATGCATGGCACACATTTGGGTGTCATGGTCCGCCATCGTCCATGCGTAGGTCGGACTAGCCATAGGTTTGTCTAAGGTCATGTGTGTGTGTTTGTTTGTCTCCCTCGTTGTTCTCTTTCATGCATATGGTTTGCATTAAGTCGTGTCAATAAAAGGCCAGTCAAAGCACGCATAAGGAGGTAGCCAATGCATGCTACATATCTGTGGATTCAAAGGGAGAGTACATCTAGATCAGGGTCATACCTGACAAGTTTCCACCCGGAGACCGAAAGCCACTCTAAGTCCACGATCCCCACCCTTTCTGAGTTAAGAAACAAGTGGGTCCGAAAGCGTACGATATTGTACTATCGAACAACAATGGTGTCAATTCGACGTTCCATGTTTCCTCTGGTAGCATATTGGAACCCGCGGTGATCCCTAGTGAGTCTCGAGCTTTATCTTTCTATTGGGAGTGACCCCTCACCCGAGATTCCACCTTTCCAGCCTCAACGCATGCATATAGATTGTATACTGGATGAGCAGGTGATCACCACAAGGAATGGCGCATACCCACACGTCCTAGTGCGTTGGTGAGGATGCCCCACGATGACCAACGCCTTGATCACATGCGGAGAGCACAAGCTTCGGGACCCTTACTCGACGGGGTCGAGTTCCTCCCACTCGGGGAGAATTGGTGCGGACACCAGGGTGATCACGTGACACGTCGGTGAACCGACGGTGTCATACGCGGAGCGCCAAGTGGACTACATCGCCTTATCTTCAAAAGGGGGATAATTTGACTTGAATTTGGACCTTTTTTGGCATTGAATTGGGCTTGTAAAGGCTATTGTATATGTAATTTTCTAATGGGCTGGTTGTAAGGCTCCTAAAAAGCCAAATTTTTAAAGCCCCTTAAGCATTCCATAAGTAGAAATGGCCTTGGTCCATTTGTAATGGATCCATAAGCCATATGGGCTTCCTTCCTACATGGGTTCTCTAGATTGGATAATCTAGAGTGGGATCTCTTCATTCATGGGCTTGGTTAAGCCATGGCCACATTTGGCCTTAAGCCATCTAGGTTGGAATGGGCTTGGTTAAGCCATGGCCACATGTGGCCCATTCAATGCCCAAGATTGGGGCGCCCCCTCTTTTGGCTTATGAGGCTATGAATTGTGTTTTTTTTAAGCTTCTTCCACCTCCATTCACCACATGGATTAATAGATGGCTGCTGGTCAAGATCTAATGGCTGCTAGCCTACCATATATGGCTGCCACCTACCTTTGAATTTCAAAGGGAGGACGCTTCCCCTCCCCTTTCTTGGTCTCCCCTCCCATCACAATCAAAAGGGGGCGCAGCCACCTTCCCTCTCCCCTTTCTCCATCAATCTTCCATTTCCCCTAACCCTTGTATTTTCCTATATAATGGCATGTATAGTGTCTATGCTTAATAGAATGAAGTTTTGTTGAAAGAAAAGTTCATTAGAGAGTGATTCTCTTTGTGTGTTCTTGGGTGTGACACCCATTGAGCTGTCCTGGGACTGGATAGAACTGGGTCGTGAGACTCGACCCCGTATCCCCCTCTTCCTCTCATATTCTTCTTCCACAAAAATTATCCGTGATACCTCTACAAGTTAGCAAACTTTCAGCTTTGGTTTCACATCGATCGGAGTTCGTCAGCAATGATGGCGATTTTTCTCGTGGAAGCACGTAGATCGGTTCCTGAATGCTTCCCAGAATTGAAGTCGTATGTGTTTTAATTCTTGGAACTCAACCCGGATGCCATCTGAAGTTTGTTCCTGAAGGGAAATCGTAGTATTTCATGTCCTCTTTGTTTTACCGCTAGTTTCGCCTCGATCCGTGACCGGTGCTGATCGTGACGGCAGTTCTCGTGGGATCGTGCGGGCTGGTCTGAGCAGGCCCGGCTGAGAACTAGAATCAACTTTCAGAGCCTGCCCCGCTTCATCCGGCCAAGATCCGTGTGAGGGATCTTCACAGTATTTCTTCCTCTGGACGTCACCTACCCTATCCCACAAGAACGCCCCGATCCGACATCGGCAACCATTTTCACAACATTTTACCGTTTTCAGTGCAGTTCTGTGAGCATAAAACCAGAACCTCAGAAGATTCATCACTGCGCCTAGATCTAAAGGCATCTGTTCGCGATCTTCATAGTGAAGATACTACATCCAATCGCCGACATTCTCCAACAAACAGAACTCTGATCGGGCATCGGATCCATCCGTACCAGCCTCCGCAAGCTTGCTGCGCAGGGTGACCAGCGCGGGTAGAACCGGGTCGGCTTTCCGTCGGCGTACCCGAGCGGCTTCGGCACGCGTTCCTCGCCTCCTGCGAGTGTGACCCGTCAACCCGGGTTCCAGCAAACCCAAAGTTATTGATTGTAGCCCAATACCTCCCTGTGTGGAGTGAGCCAAGCTTCTGAAATTGTAAAGTTAATCTTGTGTGTATTGGGGTTGTTCGGAAATCGGCCGGGAATTCTTCTCCACGACTAGTCGTGGAGGTACGTGCTCGTTCCGATCCTTACATTTTCTGTTTAGTATGCTTTCTATATTTCTACGTTTGTGAGAATAGGGCCGATAGCTAGTTTCAAATTCACCGTGTTTGTGAGTTGTGAGCACCCGTTCCATAGCTCCAATTGAGCATCGAGCACGAATTAGCACCCTAGACGATGGTGGTTTCTTAATCGCCGCGATCCCCACGTTTCCCACGCAAGGGACGATCGTCGGGCTCAAGAGAGTCGCTGTTGAGAGACGTCTCCACCCGGAGAATACCACGGTGGTCAGCCGCCCGGCTTGCCTTAGTATGCTAGTGCTGGCCGCACTTCGAGTCCGTCGTAGGTCTTAGCCCAGTCGTCATCCGTCCCGCATCAGTTTAGGTCGGTGTATCTGTCTCAGAAATAACAGGAATCAAATTGCCGACCATTATCACTCACTATCACCAGGGGGATGCCGTAGCGACAGATGATCGACTTCCTGATGAAACTCCAGACGACTGTCTCAGTGATTCTTGCTGTGGCTTTGGCCTCGATCCATTTGGTGAAGTAGTCGACGGTGATGATGATGAACTTCTTCTGGGCATGAGCAGTAGGGAACGGCCTAAGGATGTCGATTCCCCAACGAGCGAAAGGATATGGCTCGGCTAGGGTGACGAGCTCCGTTGCCGGTTGATGGACCAAGTGGTCAAATCGCTGGCATCGGTCGTAGTCTTGTACATAGGTCGAGCAGTCGTGCTGCAGAGTGGGCCACCAATAACCTTGCCGTAGCAAGATCCTGGCGAGCAACCATCCTCCTAAATGCGCTCCGCACAGGCCTTTGTGAACTTCCTGAATCGCTCGGTTGGCTTCATCAGTACTAAGGCACTTCAGGAGAGGACCGGAGAAGGATCTCCGGTAGAGAGTGCTATCCAGAATGACGAATCACCGAGCTTGGTACTTCAATCTTCGGGCTTCCTGGGGGTCGGGAGGCTCTTGAGAGTCTTGGAGCCACAACAGGTAGGGGGTGCGCCAGTCGCTTGGGGAGGCCGGGTCAACGGTCAAGAGCTCCGAATCGATGCTCGGTCGTTCTACCTCTTCGAGAAGGACCGATCGAGTACCCTCGAGGTCAAGAGAGGAGGCCAGCCGAGAGAGGGCATCCGCTCGGGAGTTTTCTTCCCGAGCTATTTGGACTACCTCAAAACTCTCGAACTATTGTGCCATGGCTCTGACCAGCTCGAGGTATTTGACCATCGGTGCTTGTTGAGCTTCGTAATCACCATTGACCTGGCTAGCGACTAGTTGAGAATCAGTGTGAATTCTGACTCGCTCAGCCCCCAACCGCCGGGCCATGAGGGCTCCCGAGATAAGGGCTTTGTACTCGGAGGCGTTGTTCGACGCCTAGAAGTTGAACTTCAAGGTGTATTGTAGCTCTGCTCCTTTGGGGGACTTCTAGAGGATTCCAGTGCCGCTTCACGCCGAGTTGGAGGATCCGTCGATGAATAGTTCCAAGGTAGGCCCGGGCGCAGTCAGAGATTCTCCTTTGGTTGGGATAGTGATCTCAGCGATGAAGTCAGCAAGGGCCTGTCCTTGGATAGCCGAGCGAGGGCCGAGTCTTCACTGAGGTCGATCACCTCTGCGGTCTCCTCCAAAGCCGGCCGCTTGGCGTCTGTCGGCTTTAGCCAATGGAGAAGGCATCGCTCCATATTCTCCGGAGTCACCAGTTCCTCCGTAGACTGGCGATGCTCTGACAAGATGACCGCATACTTCTCCACGTCTAGAGGAAACTCATCCTTCCTCAGAGGAATGTTCAGATGGAAATTGGGGATTACGGGGCACCTCCAAGTCTCCTCCAGCAATGACGTTGATATGGACCCCGCGAGGGGCGTTGTCGATTTCCTATGGGGTGCCTCGATATTCTTCACGCCTAGCCATGAACCGGGATAGGTGTCCCTGGCGGACGAGGCGCTCAATTTTATCCTAGAGATGATGGCAATCACCGGTGTGATGCCCGTGGTCGCTGTGGAACAGGCAATGCTTGCTATGATTGCGGCTTTTTGATCTCATTGGCTCGGGTTGGCGGAGGAGGCCCGAGCCTTTGATGTCTTCATATATCTCGTACACCGGAGCGGTTAATTGAGAGTACCGCTCGTACTTTCGGGACGGTTCCTTGTGTTCCCCGTCTCGGTTCCGCCTTTTTCCTTGACCCGATCTTGGCTCGGGTGCCCGCTTCTTGTCCCCCTCTCGACTCGAGCCGGTTGCGCCTCGGCACGCGCTGAGGACCTCTTCGCACCCAGTGTGACGCAAAGCCAGAGTCACTAACTTGGCAAGGGTCAAGGGAGGGTGCAGGACAAGCTCGGGGTGGAGGTTCTCGTCCCGGGTGCCTCCGGTTAGTGCGATTATGGTCAAGGCTACATCTAGGCGGGGGATTCTCAGGGCTTCCGATTTGAATCGGTTAATGTAAGCCCGGAGTCTCTCCCCTTGCGCCTATTTGAGAGCCAATAGCCCTGCTACCGGTGAAACTCTCCTTAAATACTCGCCCGAATTGCTTGAAATCCCGGATGGATCCAGCAGCGAGGGCCCGGAACCATGCTTGGGCACCTTGGACCAGGGTGGTCACAAAGGCTCGGCACTCGATGGCGTCGGACGCTCCGTGAAGGGTCATCAGCGCATCGAAGCTGTCGAAGTTGTCGGCCGGGTCACCTTGGCCGTCGTAGGACTTGAAGGTCGGGATGGAGGTTCAGGGAGATACCTCTACCTTCAAGATGTACTCGGAGAATGGGGATTTCTCTTCGTCTTCCATCGGAGAGACATTCTGCAAGGCGCATAGGGCGCGTTCTTGTTCTGCGAAACGCCTCTCGAATTCTCACAGTCGGAGGGATAACTCCGGCTGTCAACGTGCTGTGGGGCTAGGGGGGCTTCCTTGGTGCTCCCTGGGGGAGGGTGTGCCCCAGGTTTTCCCCTTTTCGGCATGGAGGAGGCCTCTTGCTCCGAGGGAGGGGCTCGTGAAGGTCCTCCTGACCTGTTATGGATAATCTGCCGGCCTCGGAGGGTGAAGCGGCCTCTGACAGTGTGCTGGGATGTGTTCTCGCGGGAAGGACTCTCCGGAGTTGGGATGACCTTCTTAAGGGCCTAGCATGGCAAATAGAGTTGACCGACATGTTGGCCACAATGGCTGACCAACCTAGGAGCGTTGACCTCCTACATCTATGTGTCGGATCCATCACCACAGCTTACACTGTAGGTTGCTACACTAGCGACCTCCTTCTAATCCTCCCTACACCGGATGAGCCTGCTGCTCTCCATGAATTAGAATTGCTTATCTCGGGTAGAGTGTCAAACCATCCCTTCCTGGCTGATCCACCCACCAAAGACTTCGGCCCAATTATTTCTTTAGAGAAGGATGACTCACCGCTACATGAGGACCTAGAGTTCCTCTCCCTAGGGGACCCTTACCATGACCCCTTTGACCCCTTCCTATGGGAGTCTAGACCCCCATGCAACCCACCCCCCTTACCCACCACCCACCCTTTCCTACCCTCACCCACCTTAATAGACCAGGCCCACTCTATTTTCCCAGACCCATTTGACCCCTATGAGAGGAAACTCCCACACCAAGCCATACACATTAGGGATGCCATTTGGGAAGGAATGCATGTGTCTAGACACACCACACCGCTTGACATGATTCATGAGTCGGGTCCATTCATTCAAATCACCCACATGACATGTAAGAAGTATGAGTGGTCTATGTACGGATGTAATGGCCCACCCTCGTTCGTCGCAAGTCTTAGGCATGAGAGAAATATTCAAGGAAGTTCGGGTTCCCCGGTAATTATCACCACCATGCATGATAGATCCATCTATGGTTGTCCTGGCCCACCTAGGTCTATTAGGGCCTACATGGCATGGCATGATAGGTCCCTTTATGGGTTTTCCGGGTCTTCCATCCCCACCCCCTTTGACAAGACGCATAAGCCTCCTAGGTCTACCAAAGTCTGTGTAGCACCACTGCATGATAGGTCCACTTTTGGTTGTCCAGGACCCCCATTATCTCCTAGTGAGTCAACATCCACAAAGATACATGAAAACATCCGCAAGCATATAGGCAAAAGCAACGAGGCTTACAAAAGGCAGGCCGATGCTCATCGTCGTCACTATGAATACCAAGTGGGAGACCATGTGATGGTGAGAACGGAGCGGCTCCTCCCAGGGCCCGCCTCCAAATTGAGGACACGGGGTTTGGGACCCTTTCGGGTTCTAAGACGGGTTGGTACCAATGCTTATGAGCTCGACTTACCTAAGGGCTTTGGGGTTCACCCCACTTTCAATGTGGCGGATCTGGTTCGCTATAAGGGCCCCACGGTGGAACCCAGTCAGGATCTCGAGCCTTTACCCCCCCTTGTGAGTGACCCTCCCGGAGCGAAACTACCACCCCGATTGAGAGGCCGACTTGAGCAAGTGGAGGCAATACTGGATGAGCAGAGCACACTTACCAGGAACAGGGTCTACCAGCGCTACCTCGTGAGGTGGAAAGGCCGTTCCCCGACCGAGGATGCTTGGGTAAGCCGAGAGGACTTGATGCGCCTAGACCCGGACCTGCTGGTGCAGTACGAGAGCCGATTGGACCCCTACTCGACGGGGTCGAGTTCTCCCCACCCCGGGGGATTTGATGAGGACATCTCCCGGCATTCCCTATGGCACGAGGCGACTCCGACTTCGTGACCCCTTGGAGATGTGGTCCTCATGGCTATCTTTATTTGTTGCTTATGTAGTTTCTTTATTTGAGTCATATCATGTGTAATTTTCCTTTATTTGAGTCCATTATCTAGGTCTTAGAGTTAATTATCCAAGTCTTGAGTCATTTGGACCCTTAGTTGAGGACATTGGGCCCAGTTAGTGGGCTTGGCCCATGGGCGCCCCCCCCTGTCTCTTGGTCTTTTGCATTTATGCACTTTGTTAGGGGGTTTTGTGCAAATGGTCCAACTCTATATAAGGACCCCCCCCTCTCCCATTTGTAAGAACTTTTGATGAATTGAAAAATTAAACCCTCAAGTATTCTCTCTCCCTCTCTCTATAGTTCTCTCTCTCTCTCTCACTACTTCTCCCTCTCTCTCTCTAAATTTCGAAATCCCCTCTCTCTCCTCCCTAATCACCCTTCTTTAAGACCCCTCCCCCTTCCCTATACACTCATTCAATTCCCCCTCCAACCCCTAGGTGGAAACCCCTTCTCCTAGGCACCCTTTCATCTTCCCAAGCACCCTTTCACCTTCCCAAGGCCACTCCCCACCCTTCCCAAGCCATATTCCTCCACCCAAGACCCCTTTCCCCTCTCCAAGGGACCCCTTCACCTCCCTAGGTCGTCCATCCCCTTCCCCTCCCTCCTAGGGTCGCACCCCCCTCCATCTCCACCCACATACACCACCACCACCTTAGCCTCCCCTCCACAAATCCATTCCAGCCCGCAGGCAGTTTCTGGCCCCAACTTGCAGAGCATTTTCCAACCCGTTCCAGGAGGATTCGGCATCCAAGCGCTTCAGAAAACTTGTGCATCCACGAGTCTTCTCCGCAGGCGAGTTGGAATCGCTCCGTTCCAAGATCGTGGCCGGCCGCTAGCTCCGTTCTACCGCGACTGCGCACTGGGGGCTCAACCAGAAGGCCATCTCTGTTCGACCTTCGTGCAGCGGCCAAGACTGGAGGAATCGGTCATCAAACTCTTCATCAAAATTCTTCCTCCCCCTGTCAGCTTTCAGAAGCTGAAGACGGAGCATCGTTTGAACGCCGTAAGTGGAAGTTACCATTTTTATACCGCCGGGCGTTCGTTCTGCCTCCTGTCTGTCTTCCCCAACCTGTCCCCCTTCAACGGGACCATCCTGTCCACACGGACTTCAGACAGTGGCGAGGCCGGCTCCGTTGGAAAGTAGACCTCCCCACGCTTCCATCGACACCGGCCGTTTGCAAAACAGAGCCCGGGAGCGTTCGTGGCGTCCTCGGCAATCTGCTGTTCAGAAGCTGAACCTGTGCAGGTCCTGAACAGGGACCCCGTTCGGTCGATCGTGGCAGCCCGGCTCGTGCAGAACGAAAATCCATAAAATTTGAGGCGCACCCCTATTCTGTTACGAAGCCAACGACACCGACCGCGCCTCCGGCAAAATTCCAGAAAGTGTTCTACGGCTACATCAGTGACTGCTGGTCCAGAATCCCAGAACCGGACAGGTTTCGGTATCGACCGCCGGTGTGATAATTAACCAATTTTCCCCACCCCGCTTGGCCGGCTGAAGGCCCCACCCTGCGTGGTGGTAGTGTTGGTTGTAACAATTTAACCCCCACCCCGAGGTCACCCCTCCTGCGTGAGGCGTAGTTGTGTAACTTAATTAATCCGCAGGTCAAGCTACCTCGCCGCGGCGTTCGGGTGCATACCCACGCCTCCCGGCGCGCCCGTCGTCTCCGGCCGGGATCGGTGTCTTCACACCGATCAGGTAAGCGCTGAACCCTCCTGGATAATATCCTTGCTCCTTTAGTATTGCATACTATTGCTCGTCGGCGGAAAGGGAGAGCTCGATCTTGAATGTGTTTGTGCCCGTGTGCGCCACCGTGGCAAGTGAAAGAGAGTGCCACAAAATCCCCACGCCCTAGCGTGCTGGCCCGCCCATAAATTGGGTATCCCAGGCCCATTAGGGGTCAGCCACAAGCCCACCATCCGGTGGAGACCTTAGGGTCCCACCCCGGACCCTCACCCTCATCACTCGGGCCCACCGGGTGCGCGTGTGCGTCGTGTGAGATAGGCCGCACGGTGAGCCGAATTGAGAGCTTGTATGCTTGTGGATGCATAGGTCTAAGGGTCATTATCATCCTAGGTAGACCGTTTCACATCAAGTGGTATCAGAGCAAGTTTTAGACTTGTCTCTACTAAGTCTAGTCCTAGGGCGCATTGTCATCTAGTTCATGAATCATGGCTACCACATACCCATCCCACTCGGCCCACTACCGGGATCCGATCAACCCAATACTTTGGGACATTATTCGAGATGAGGGTGTTACCTTTGATGGGTCGCATGCTAGTGATTACCTCAAGTGGGAGGCTGCAATGGAAAGGAACTTTGAGAGGAATCGGGTATACGGACACACAAGAGTTTGTAGGGCCAAGGGACAAATTCGGGGTCAAGCCAAGATAGAATTGGAACACATAGAGGCCATAAGAAGGATTGAGAGGCAAGAGCCCATTCACTCGTGGGAAGAGATGACGAGAGAACTTAGGAAAATCTACATTCCAAAACCTTCCTACTCTTCCTACTCACACACCCCTAGCCCGAGGAGCACCACCACTACTCAATCCCAACCCGGCCAACTTAAGACCATCCATAGGACTCCGCCCCCACCACCCCTAACCGATCCCCTCTCCACATTTCGCCACCAACTCCTCTCCCTTAGAACCCAACTGTCCCAACTACCCACCCCTCCACCTAGGCCCCCAAAGACCACCACCCTCCAACCCACAAATCCCTACCAAACCCCTCCACCCCAAAGAGTTGAGAAAGTGATTGAAGTTCATGAAGCTCCCCTTGAATGGGAGGAAGAATTTGAGGCACAATGCCAAGAGTCAAGTCAGGAAAACCCAATCCCCACCAACCTTCCCCAACTAAAACTCACTTCCATAACCCTCACCGTTCAAACCCAAGTGGATCCCGTGCCCACCCCTCCACCTAGGCCCGCACCGGTCACCACCCCGCAACTCACTATTCCCCATGAGACCCATACTCCCCAAACCCCCGTAGCCCCTACTACTACCCCTCCATTATCCCCTATAAGGGATGCCCCACCCAAGATCGACCAATCCAACTGTCTTCACCCAACCCACCTTCCACTTCCAACTACAAACCTACCCCAACCTAGACTCCCACTACCTCCACTTCCAACCCCAACCCAATTCCGACCTTGCTCATCACCTTGGGGGCGCCATGCACCTACCATCACCACCCCACCCCGAACATACTCTCTCACCTCTTTGGAGGAGGAACCCATACCCGACCCCAAAGTGGTGAACACCCCGGACCCAATTCCCAACATGGAGACCACACATGTCCAAATTGAAGAAAAAAACTCACATGGTAACCTTCACCCTACACCACCCTCTCTAGATGGGACCGAGCTTATTTTAGGAGAGACCCTTGTTAGCTGGTTGATGGGTAGCCCAATTAGAGAGATAATGGCCCATGCCTACCCTCCCATGGAACAACACCTCCCCATAGTCCCTCTCTCCTCTTATCACACCACTATCCAATCCTCCTATGAGGTTGAGAGTTGGGATGACCTTCTTAAGGGCCTAGCATGGCAAATAGAGTTGACCGACATGTTGGCCACAATGGCTGACCAACCTAGGAGCGTTGACCTCCTACATCTATGTGTCGGATCCATCACCACAGCTTACACTGTAGGTTGCTACACTAGCGACCTCCTTCTAATCCTCCCTACACCGGATGAGCCTGCTGCTCTCCATGAATTAGAATTGCTTATCTCGGGTAGAGTGTCAAACCATCCCTTCCTGGCTGATCCACCCACCAAAGACTTCGGCCCAATTATTTCTTTAGAGAAGGATGACTCACCGCTACATGAGGACCTAGAGTTCCTCTCCCTAGGGGACCCTTACCATGACCCCTTTGACCCCTTCCTATGGGAGTCTAGACCCCCATGCAACCCACCCCCCTTACCCACCACCCACCCTTTCCTACCCTCACCCACCTTAATAGACCAGGCCCACTCTATTTTCCCAGACCCATTTGACCCCTATGAGAGGAAACTCCCACACCAAGCCATACACATTAGGGATGCCATTTGGGAAGGAATGCATGTGTCTAGACACACCACACCGCTTGACATGATTCATGAGTCGGGTCCATTCATTCAAATCACCCACATGACATGTAAGAAGTATGAGTGGTCTATGTACGGATGTAATGGCCCACCCTCGTTCGTCGCAAGTCTTAGGCATGAGAGAAATATTCAAGGAAGTTCGGGTTCCCCGGTAATTATCACCACCATGCATGATAGATCCATCTATGGTTGTCCTGGCCCACCTAGGTCTATTAGGGCCTACATGGCATGGCATGATAGGTCCCTTTATGGGTTTTCCGGGTCTTCCATCCCCACCCCCTTTGACAAGACGCATAAGCCTCCTAGGTCTACCAAAGTCTGTGTAGCACCACTGCATGATAGGTCCACTTTTGGTTGTCCAGGACCCCCATTATCTCCTAGTGAGTCAACATCCACAAAGATACATGAAAACATCCGCAAGCATATAGGCAAAAGCAACGAGGCTTACAAAAGGCAGGCCGATGCTCATCGTCGTCACTATGAATACCAAGTGGGAGACCATGTGATGGTGAGAACGGAGCGGCTCCTCCCAGGGCCCGCCTCCAAATTGAGGACACGGGGTTTGGGACCCTTTCGGGTTCTAAGACGGGTTGGTACCAATGCTTATGAGCTCGACTTACCTAAGGGCTTTGGGGTTCACCCCACTTTCAATGTGGCGGATCTGGTTCGCTATAAGGGCCCCACGGTGGAACCCAGTCAGGATCTCGAGCCTTTACCCCCCCTTGTGAGTGACCCTCCCGGAGCGAAACTACCACCCCGATTGAGAGGCCGACTTGAGCAAGTGGAGGCAATACTGGATGAGCAGAGCACACTTACCAGGAACAGGGTCTACCAGCGCTACCTCGTGAGGTGGAAAGGCCGTTCCCCGACCGAGGATGCTTGGGTAAGCCGAGAGGACTTGATGCGCCTAGACCCGGACCTGCTGGTGCAGTACGAGAGCCGATTGGACCCCTACTCGACGGGGTCGAGTTCTCCCCACCCCGGGGGATTTGATGAGGACATCTCCCGGCATTCCCTATGGCACGAGGCGACTCCGACTTCGTGACCCCTTGGAGATGTGGTCCTCATGGCTATCTTTATTTGTTGCTTATGTAGTTTCTTTATTTGAGTCATATCATGTGTAATTTTCCTTTATTTGAGTCCATTATCTAGGTCTTAGAGTTAATTATCCAAGTCTTGAGTCATTTGGACCCTTAGTTGAGGACATTGGGCCCAGTTAGTGGGCTTGGCCCATGGGCGCCCCCCCCCTGTCTCTTGGTCTTTTGCATTTATGCACTTTGTTAGGGGGTTTTGTGCAAATGGTCCAACTCTATATAAGGACCCCCCCCTCTCCCATTTGTAAGAACTTTTGATGAATTGAAAAATTAAACCCTCAAGTATTCTCTCTCCCTCTCTCTATAGTTCTCTCTCTCTCTCTCACTACTTCTCCCTCTCTCTCTCTAAATTTCGAAATCCCCTCTCTCTCCTCCCTAATCACCCTTCTTTAAGACCCCTCCCCCTTCCCTATACACTCATTCAATTCCCCCTCCAACCCCTAGGTGGAAACCCCTTCTCCTAGGCACCCTTTCATCTTCCCAAGCACCCTTTCACCTTCCCAAGGCCACTCCCCACCCTTCCCAAGCCATATTCCTCCACCCAAGACCCCTTTCCCCTCTCCAAGGGACCCCTTCACCTCCCTAGGTCGTCCATCCCCTTCCCCTCCCTCCTAGGGTCGCACCCCCCTCCATCTCCACCCACATACACCACCACCACCTTAGCCTCCCCTCCACAAATCCATTCCAGCCCGCAGGCAGTTTCTGGCCCCAACTTGCAGAGCATTTTCCAACCCGTTCCAGGAGGATTCGGCATCCAAGCGCTTCAGAAAACTTGTGCATCCACGAGTCTTCTCCGCAGGCGAGTTGGAATCGCTCCGTTCCAAGATCGTGGCCGGCCGCTAGCTCCGTTCTACCGCGACTGCGCACTGGGGGCTCAACCAGAAGGCCATCTCTGTTCGACCTTCGTGCAGCGGCCAAGACTGGAGGAATCGGTCATCAAACTCTTCATCAAAATTCTTCCTCCCCCTGTCAGCTTTCAGAAGCTGAAGACGGAGCATCGTTTGAACGCCGTAAGTGGAAGTTACCATTTTTATACCGCCGGGCGTTCGTTCTGCCTCCTGTCTGTCTTCCCCAACCTGTCCCCCTTCAACGGGACCATCCTGTCCACACGGACTTCAGACAGTGGCGAGGCCGGCTCCGTTGGAAAGTAGACCTCCCCACGCTTCCATCGACACCGGCCGTTTGCAAAACAGAGCCCGGGAGCGTTCGTGGCGTCCTCGGCAATCTGCTGTTCAGAAGCTGAACCTGTGCAGGTCCTGAACAGGGACCCCGTTCGGTCGATCGTGGCAGCCCGGCTCGTGCAGAACGAAAATCCATAAAATTTGAGGCGCACCCCTATTCTGTTACGAAGCCAACGACACCGACCGCGCCTCCGGCAAAATTCCAGAAAGTGTTCTACGGCTACATCAGTGACTGCTGGTCCAGAATCCCAGAACCGGACAGGTTTCGGTATCGACCGCCGGTGTGATAATTAACCAATTTTCCCCACCCCGCTTGGCCGGCTGAAGGCCCCACCCTGCGTGGTGGTAGTGTTGGTTGTAACAATTTAACCCCCACCCCGAGGTCACCCCTCCTGCGTGAGGCGTAGTTGTGTAACTTAATTAATCCGCAGGTCAAGCTACCTCGCCGCGGCGTTCGGGTGCATACCCACGCCTCCCGGCGCGCCCGTCGTCTCCGGCCGGGATCGGTGTCTTCACACCGATCAGGTAAGCGCTGAACCCTCCTGGATAATATCCTTGCTCCTTTAGTATTGCATACTATTGCTCGTCGGCGGAAAGGGAGAGCTCGATCTTGAATGTGTTTGTGCCCGTGTGCGCCACCGTGGCAAGTGAAAGAGAGTGCCACAAAATCCCCACGCCCTAGCGTGCTGGCCCGCCCATAAATTGGGTATCCCAGGCCCATTAGGGGTCAGCCACAAGCCCACCATCCGGTGGAGACCTTAGGGTCCCACCCCGGCCCTCACCCTCATCACTCGGGCCCACCGGGTGCGCGTGTGCGTCGTGTGAGATAGGCCGCACGGTGAGCCGAATTGAGAGCTTGTATGCTTGTGGATGCATAGGTCTAAGGGTCATTATCATCCTAGGTAGACCGTTTCACATCAGTGTGCCCCAGGTTTTCCCCTTTTCGGCATGGAGGAGGCCTCTTGCTCCGAGGGAGGGGCTCGTGAAGGTCCTCCTGACCTGTTATGGATAATCTGCCGGCCTCGGAGGGTGAAGCGGCCTCTGACAGTGTGCTGGGATGTGTTCTCGCGGGAAGGACTCTCCGGAGGGGCGCGTGACCTTCCTTCCCTGGCCACCTGGGTCCTCATGAGTTCCACGAGGATGTCCAATTTTGCGTTGAGGGCTTGGAAAGCGTCAGCGCCTCCGTTGGGTGGTAGCTCCACCGTCGCGGGAGGAGGGGTGGTCCGTCGACTGGGGTGTTGGCATTGGAGGGAGGGTTTTGTGAGGCCTGAGAGGGGCCTTCTCCCACTGCCACCATGGCCTTTCCCCTGTCACCGGTGGACCTCCTCCCTGAACTTCTTCGCA
The DNA here is from genome assembly GCA_022559845.1 of Amorphophallus konjac. Taxonomy (NCBI): domain Eukaryota; kingdom Viridiplantae; phylum Streptophyta; class Magnoliopsida; order Alismatales; family Araceae; genus Amorphophallus; species Amorphophallus konjac. The sequence continues at coordinate 228,370,716 of CM040126.1, read as the reverse complement.
CCATACTGGCTCTTTGGTCGTTTCCCACAGACGGCGCGAGATGAAGAGGCGTGATATCACGCTGGTCCTGAGCTGGGGAGATGATCACCGAACAGTGAACTGCAAGGAAGGGAAACAGATCAGGCGGCCTAGGGATGGTTCCCTAGGGTAGACCATCTGATGCCTAAGTCAGTAGAGCAATGGTGGAAGCTATGAAGGGAAGAGGAAAAAGAGGCGCAAAATCCCTCTACACCAAGGTGGTGAAGTGGTTCCTGCTCAGGGGGTTTTAGGCATGTGTTGGCCTTACCTTTTGCTAGAGGGAGTCCCAGGTTTAAATAGTGCGCCGGCCTCATGAGTCCCGTAAGCTGAGGAGTTACAGGCGGGTGTTACGTCCTCAACGTGGGCTCTTTACATCCTCATCGTGGGATCTTTATAGCCTTGAGGGGTCACGGGTCCCTTATCCTCATAAACTCTTGCTCATAAAGGGCTCTTAATAGAAGCGTGGATAAGCAATCACCAGTCAACCCAAGCATGAAGGGTGCCAACCCTGAGTGGGCGATAGGCATAGCTCGGATGAAGATAGGTCGGAGTGGGCGTTGGGCGCTTTCCTTTATCCCGGCTAGGGGATAGATCGAGCGTGGGTCTTTCTCCGACCTGACCGACGCTCGGGCCTTCCGAGCCTAAGGGCCGTTGAGGAAGGGTTTGATCCCGAGTGATCTTATTGGGCTTTTGAGTCTAAGTGGGCCCTCCGGGGCTGTCACTTAGATGAGCTGGGCCTCGTTTGGTCCTGGTGGACCTAGTTCGGCTGCTCTTAGATGGGCTACAAAAATCCCTTTCTCCAGAACAGATGTTTGAAGCTTCTTCGTTGATTTCTTTTATTCTAGCTACAAGGTTTTCATTAATCTTCTGAAGTTCTACATTCTCAATTTTTAGTTTATCCTCTTTAGAATTAACCTTACTCAACTCTTGCAACTTCATCAAATGTTCATCATTTTTAACATTTAGTTTGTCTTCGAGTTCAATTATCTTATTCAAACATTCTTGATTCTCATTTTTCAGTAAACATATTTGTTTCATGTTCGAGTGAACATCAGATAGACAAACATCACATGATTGGTTCGTTTTCAAGCAATTTTCACAAGATGAGTTAAGACCATTCTGATCAGTTTTCTTTTTCATCTTTTTATACTATTTTCTTAATTGTTCATAAGAATCAAGCAAATCATTGTATGCAGCAATCCAATCATCCACAGTATAATCATCAAATTCAGAAGGTACCTCATCTTCATCTTCTTCTAGTTGTTCATCATTATCAACCATCATACATGTGTTGCGGTTCCTGGTAAGCTTTAATTTCTCCAGAATCACCTTGGCAGAACTACAGGAAGAAACACTTGATATTAGAGCTCTATCAATTGATGTCTTCATCAGATCTAATGCTCCAGTGTTTTCAAATTCTTTTAATCTATACTTATTAGTCCATTCAAATCTATCTTTTGATAATTTATGTGGACCATGAACCATTACCTTCCAAAGATCAGGATCGGTTGATCTTACATACCGATGCAAGTTTTTCAGTGATAGATCGAAATCATTACCTCTGAAGATCGGCGGATGAGCCATCGAAGAATAACTGACCAAGTATAGATCTAAGGGCAATGTATGAGAAGTGCACCAAAATCAAACCGCAGCAACGCGAGACACCAAAAGAGATAGACAAAGCACCGAACACAAGGCTTCAGAGAACCACTTTGAAATGCACCACGGAAGCTGTAAGATCTATTGTGGATCGTTAGATCCGTTGACACAACAACCGACTCTGATACCAATTGTTAAGGGATCTAGAGGGGGGTGAATAGATTACTTGCCGAATTAAAATCACTACAGCAGAGACTATTGTGGAATTAAAACAAACAACTGTATGGCAGTGAGGACACACTGAATTTCACCCAGAATAAACCAATTGTATGTGATCGGTGCTCAAGCAATCCTAATCATTCATCTACTGAACAATGGAATGAATGCAGCGATGACCACAACTCACAATGCAATCACACAGTAGACGAAGGATTTTTAGGTGGTTCAACCTCAGTCCAGAGGTCTACGTCCACCTCACACTCAAATGAGTGTGGCTTCACTACTGACTAATAGCTTGCCACTGATTCACAGCTTTGGGAATTCCTTCCCTACAATCCGCTGAGCGTTACAGCTTCGCTATCCAGAGGAATCCACCTATGCCCCGCTGAGGCTTACAACTTCACCTGTCCAGAGGAATCCTCCTCTGCAACCGCTGAGGCTTACAGCTTGACCTGTCCAGAGGTATCCACCTCTACCCGCTGACACACAACTTGAGTAACAAGAGTTTTAAGAAAAATGAATGAAAATAGAAAACCAAAAACAAGACTAGAATATAGCTCAGGACAATGAGCAGATTGGCTCTGGTTCTAAACCAAGAGACCGATGAATGCAGCTCTCGGTTCCTTCTTCTCTCAATTTCTTTCTTAGCTCTCTCACAGATCTTCTCTCTTACTCTGGCTTGATCGCTTTTGCTCTTTTCTCTTTCTGGTTATATCACTCTGCTACACACTCTGATTCTTCTCTATCTCTTTTTAATCTTCTCTTCAAAATTCTATCACCATCTTTTCTGTTCGCAGAAGAGGAGTCTTATATATCTTCATTCAGGGACCCACGAGCTCACCTACTGGGCATGTGGAGGGAACATTCCCGCCAAATGATTCCAGTAAGCTTTCAGCCACTTGTCCAATTCTGAGCACTGCAGCTTCCCTCATTGCAGTCCTTTTTCAGGGGCGGTCCGCCTTGAATCACGTGCCCTCGTTAAAGATCTTGAGCAGTTGACCTATTAACATGTTGAAACGTACGATAGTCAAACAGATATGAATATTGCACAGACTTGCTAAGAGAATGTTGGACAGTTCATAAAGCACACATGGGCAGACTTAGTATGCAGAGACTTAATGTGGCTGAAGGGCTAGGAGATGCATAGACTTCGTGTGTGCATAAGGCAGACAATGCAATGACCCTATATGCCAACCCTCAAGTTGCACAGACTTTGCATAGCGCAAAGACTAGAGTTGCACTGACTTAGTTGCACGAAATGCACAAATGCATGGACTTTGATTTCGCTCGCACATGTTGTGCCCCTTAGGCACAAGCATATGCTATGTTGTTTTGATGATAGCAACACAGTGAGAGTATCACAGGTGCATTCATTACAGTGAGTCAGTCATTGAGTTTAGCATACATTGCATTTGTTATCTGTATAGATGCACTGCATTCTGTCAGATAGCTTCAGTTCAATATCTGCTATGTGCATACATTGCATCAGTGCACTTAGATGGGTCGACCCCCCCAGATTCGCATGTCTATACATCGCGCATTCTAAAGTGCGCACAGCCAGTGCATCAAGTCTACACAATGCACACACACACAGGTCTACACATTGCACACACACACAAGTCTACACACTCAATGTCTATACATTATCTTGTGTTGTGTTTGTGCATCGTTTAGAACAAAGTCTATACATTCATGCATTGTTCATAAAGTCTGTACATCGGACTATTCATGCACTCAGCCCAAGTCTATACATCGTCCGTCTCATGCATTGTCTTAGGCTAAGTCTACACAGACTTCAGCGTCTCATTTAGCGTCTAAGGCAATGTCTATACACTGGACTTGAAGTCATCTGTGTCTGTTTGACCGGCAAGTCTGTACAGCCGTCCGTCTTTCTTAGCGTCTCAAGTGAACTTGCAAGTCTGTACAGCCAATGCTTGCACGTAATGTCTATATAGACTTCATCGTCTCAACTTGCGTCTCATGTCAAGTCTGTACAGAGTCCATCGTCTCATGCAGTGTCTGATCTGAAGTCTGCACATTGGTGTCTTTACCTACGCTCAAAGTCTGTACACTGCATTGGCATCTTTACCTACGTGTTGATCTGAGCAAGTCTATACATTCTTAATCTTTACCTATGCTCAGTTCCACTAAGTCTGTACATTGAGCGTCTCATTGTGCGTCTCATGCAAGTCTATACAACGCATCAGACTAATGTTTCAAGTGAAGTCTGTACAGTGTCATTCATCATTCTTTATGTCCATACATTGCACTGTAGCTGGAGCTGTGCAAGTCTGTACATCAGACTGTTTCAGGCAAAGTCTGTACATCGGATTGTTTCAGGCAAAGTCTGTACATCCTACTGTTTTAGGTAAAGTCCATACATGCACACGCATAGTCTGTGCATTGTGCATACAGTCCATACAATCGTTGGTGCATGAACAGTATTGCATCAGTGCATTTCATGTTACGTACGAGCTTCATAGTCTGTGCATGAATAGTATTGCATCGGTGCATTCATCTGTTGCACGGCATATAAAGTCTATACATTGCATCAGCCTTGTCTTGCATGCACGAAGGTAAGTCTATACATTGGTTTGAAGTCTATACATTTGTTGCCTTGCATTGCATCAAAGCATGTACAGTCTGTGCTCGTAGCGGTCAAGTCTGTACATTGCTTTGTCATGCACATAAACGTGAAGTCTATACGTTGCTTCAGCGTTGCATTCACAAAGTATGTACAATGCCTTAGTCTTCTACACATGAAGTCTATACAATGCTTTAGCCTTGCATTCACAAAGTCTGTACAGGGTCCTTAGAATTAAACTGATAATTCTCTCTGTCTGACAGGCTCTGCTCATGAAGCTTAATGAAGGGCACGTGATCCGAGGCTAGAAGGGCTGACAGGAAGATGACACATGGCCAAAACATATGGGCGGAAAATGTGGAAGGCACGCGCCCAGTGCTGCCCTCCTGCTGGCTGCTGCTATAAAAGGAAGTCTTCTTCCTCAGGAGAAGACTGATCGAAAGTGTGAGAGCTGAAGCAGAAGTGCAGAAGCAGAGAGAGCCCGTTCGATCCAGTGTGAAGAGAAGGAGAAGAAAAAGAGAGATAGAGAGCTCGAGCAGATAAAAGAGGAAGAGAAAGAAAAAGGGAGAGAAAGAGAGACAGAGTGATCGGAAGAAGAAGAAGGGCAGAGAGAAGCTTCATTCGAAGATCTGTCCTCACTGGACCGTGGATCAAATCCAGGCCAGTCAGCTCTGTTGAGAGCCACATTGTGTTTCATCTTTTACAGCTTTCAGTCGCTGTGTTTCATCCTTGTTTTCGTTTTCCTTTTACACCTTTCTTCAAGCTGTTTGTCAGCGGAGCAAGTTGTGCTGCTCAGCACTTGCAGTGGAGGATTCCACTGGATGGCTAAGCTGTATTGCCCAGGTGTTTGATTTCTTCTACTTGATTGGCGCTAGATGAATGCTTAGGTGCGCTTTGGTTTGATTGCACACTGTGTGTTTGTTTAATTCCGTAATTGCTTGTTAGCCTTCTGTTTGTATTAGGAAGAATTTTTAATTGGGCGAAAGTTTTTAAAGGGGAGATTCATTCACCCCCCCTCTGAATCGAACGCACCGAACCCAACACTTGGTATTAGAGCGGGCGTCTACACAAAGGGTCCAACGACCTGCAGATCCGATCCGTATTTGGATTTGGTGCGATTTGAGTTGATTCACTTGCTTGCATTGTGTTTGATTAGTGTTCTATTTAGAATTCTGATCTTGTCTGAGCATGGAATTCATGATTGATCTTCCGTGGTTTGAGGGTCTAGATTTTTACAAGTGGCTTAATCAATTTAGAGAGTACGTGATGCAGATGAATCCAGATCTATGGATAATAATCGCACACAGCTCTTATGAAGTTCCAAAGGACAAATCCTTGGGGAAAACTTCAGACCACTTGAAATTCGTAGAGAATCAGAAGGCCCTGGAGCTAACTCGAAGGGCTACAAATACTGACAAGTTTCCTTGTGTGTTTGATTGCTGCAGTGCGTCAGAAGTTGTTAATATTGTTGCTGCTATCACAAGTCAGGAAGAGGTGAAGTGTCTCATGGTAGCAGAAGAAGACGAAGATTATGTGATGAGGGCATCACTCACGATTCCCTCTGGTTTGGCACCTCTCTCCCTCCCGGAGGCACCTAGGAAGCAGCCCTTCTTCTGGATTGGACCTGAGTGCTTACCATTTGGTCATCTTGTTGATTTCTCCTTTTTTCTTGAGTCATAATCATGTAATTTGCCTTTTATTTGAGTATTGTACCTAGGTTATCCAGTCATTTCCCTAAGTTCGAGTCTCATTAGGCTATGGAGCTTGCTATTGGGCCTATTTCTTTGCGCAAGGCCCATGGGCGCACCCCCCCTTCCTTGGTTATCTGTTAGTATGTTAAAAGTCAGGGTCTTATATGTAAAAGTGGGTTTCCTATAAATAGGACCTCAATCCCTCTTTTGAAGGTTAATGAAGTATTGTTGAAAATTTCCACTTAAGTGCACTTCTCTCTCTCTCACTAGCTCTCTCTCTTCCTCTCTCTCTAGGGGGCGAACCCCACTCTCTCTCTCTCCCCCTCCCTTGGGCGAACTAGCCCCTTCACCTTCCCCTCCCCCTGCCACCTCAGCTGCCACCTCACCCTCCACCCCTTCACCTCCCCTAGGCCACTTAATACCCCATTTACTCCCACCACTCCCCAAGCAACCCTTCCCCTTCCCCATACAACCTTCCATCTTTCCAAGAGGAATCCCCACTTCCCAAGCATCTCTCCACATCCCCAAGGTAGCCCCTTCCCATTCCCTAGACTACCATTAACCCTCCATTAACCCACCACTCCAAATCCAAGGCAACATCCCCACTCCCCTAGACCATTTGCGCCCCCACCCCCATCCTTGGCCGCACCCCTCTCCCCTCCCCTCCACCTACCAGCTGCGGCCATCTCACCCCCCTCCCTCTTGGATCTCTCTTCTCCCCCCTGCTCAACCCCTCTCATCACCCTAGAAGCATCCCACCCCACCCACCATCCACACCTCTCCACCTCCATTGCTAACCCCCACCTACCCCAACCAAGTTCTTCCACCCCTCTCTTCCCCTTTGATCAGTCTGTAGGTGGCAGAGAAAGGGCTGTCTTGCAGAAGCTGTCACGGAGTCATACGGCAACCTCTGAAGACGTACCATACATTGCTGGAAAGGTCGACCAGTCGGCTTCGGAGGCGAGGCAGTCTCATCCCATTCCGAGTTCGGGGCTGTCCGGGAGAGCCATTCTCCCCTGACTGTGCTGGACTCCCTCTGCAGAGTACCTGAACCCGGTTAGAAGCTGCACCACGACAAACGGCGAAGGATTCAGACTACGAGTACTTCTACAAAGTTCTCCTTCCTCAAGTCCTCTATCAGGATCAAGAAGTAGAATTGCGTTCGGGGTCCGGAGGTCAGAGTTCTCATTTTTCCCCCTCGGCAGGTCGGGTCTGCCTCCCACAGTCTGCAGCGACCTGCCCCCACTCATCTGAGCCTCCCCATCCTCACCGACATCAGACGGCTTCCCCGTCAATTTTTCTGCGAAGAGGGCTCGACCATGGTTCCAGAAACTCCAGCGACTCATGATTCAGAGCTCGGGAGCGACCGGGGTAGCTTCTGTAAGGCGCTGTTTGTATCAGGTAGTTCCTGCGGCCAGAATCTGCCACCCTGTTCGAAGCTCGACCCGGACCAGCAGCTGCAGAAGAAGAAATCTTGAAAATTCTGGGTCATCCGCGTACCAGATACGAAGATCCCCACACTGGTCTCGCCTCCGGAAAAATTCTGGAACGCGATCTACAGCCCCGGGACCGTCTGGTAGTCAGCCATCACAGCCTGCACGTTGAAACTGCCTCGGCTTCCCTCTTCTGTTCTCCGACGATTCTCCCGTCCCCGCATGGCCGGCTTACCGTCCCTCCCTGCGTGGAGGTAGTGTTTGATTGTATTTGATCATCCCTTTCCCGAGGTCACCCTCCTGCGCGAGGTGTAGTGGTTGTATTAAGTTGAACAGGTTGAAGCTTCATCGGCGCAGTGTGCGGGGACCCACACTTCCCCGCTCGCCCTCGTCTTCGACCGGGGTTGGTTTCCTCAAACCAGCCAGGTGAGCCTCTACCCTTGCTCATTTACTCCTGTTCATTTCATATCTGCGAAACTTATCTGCTGGTCGGTGAGAGAGTGCCCGATCCCGGAGCCACCAACCCTTGTGTGGTCACCGTGGATGATAGTGAGCGAGTGACCTAGTGCCCCCAAGGCACCCGGCCGCCCTTGTTTGTGGGCTTCATATCCTCGGGAGGGACAACCTTAGCGGTGCTGGTCCTCTAGCCAGCCAGGGGCTTTCTCCACAATCTCGACTCGGCATCACCGAGTCACCCCGGGAAACGTGTGCGCATGGTGTGACGGCGACTCTCAAGTTGCTCCCAATCTTGTGGTTGTGATTGCGAATCAAGTCCTAGGGATCAAATCTATTGCTGCATCTGGTGTCACATCAAATGGTATCAGAGCCAGGTTGTTCGATTTGTTCTATCCAAATCGGGGTCCTAGGAATCTCTTGTTCACCATGTTCTTTAGCTTCAAAGTAGTCCTACCCCACAACAAAATCACCACTGTGTTCCTTGATGAGTACCAATCGGGAAATTATGTCTCCCAAACTCTTGTGAACTCCTTGTCGCAAGAAGGGAAAATTGTCATCCATGGGGAATGGGTTTTCGTAGAGTTCTACGTACCTTGTGTAAGCCGCATTCCCTCCAAATCCATTACGTGGGGTAGTGAGGCATGGTGCAAAATTTGGCCCCTTGGGTCACATATTATTTTGGGAAAAGAATGGATGGAAGAACAACAAGCAATCATAGATCCCGAAGGAAAAGGGTGTCACTTGCAATCCCCGGGAGACAAGAAAAGGTTCCACTTCCCAAATTCTTATAACCAAACCCTCTCCAAGTTTGAGCAAACCAGTCAAAAGCGGTCAGTTAAAATGGAAAATGAGCCTCAAATCTCCATTACACAAAACCAACCCGAACCCCAACATGAGCAACTCATCCCACCCACTGGTGAGCTAACCATAGAAGAGCCCCTAGCTACCTGGCTCAAAAATGGTCCCATCTTGTACCCTTCAACCCCATGCAACCTCCCCATAGAGCAAGTTCAACTAGTGCCATGTCATTCTCTTCACACAACATATCAATCCTTTTGCTTTGTGGAAACCCTTGAAGACCTACTTAGGAGTTTGAGTTATCAAATGGGGTTGACTAGCATGTTGGCCATGGAACCCATTAAGCCCAAGTACCTTGCCTTTGCCTACTCATCCATTGGCTCCATTACATCTATTTGCACTATAGGCCAATGCACTAGTGAGCTTTTAATCTTCCTGCCAATCCCTGGGGAACTTGACCCAATGAACCCCACAAAAAAATGCTCTCCACTCCTCAAGGTCACACTTCCTAGTGAGTCCACACTCTCGTTGTTGCCCCTTGTCGATGAAGGTTCAACATGCATCAGGGAACGTCCTACTTGGGCCAACCTATCCAAGGACATAGAGGAATCCCTCCATAAGAGTTTCAATTTCTATGATCCTTTTGACCCCACTCAATGGAAAGCCCCTCCTTCTATGAGAATTGTGATTTTAGGGGAACCCCTCATTGAGTGGCTTAAGCAAAACCTCCTCCTCCACAACATGCACCCCCCTATGGAAAATCATTTCCCAATTGTGCCCACCTCTCCATTCCACACAACCTTCCAATCGTTCTCCTTTGTAGGAGCTATGAGGGACTTGGTTAGGAATGTACTTTGGCAAATAGAGGTGACAAACATGTGGGCCTTAGAAGCAAGCCACATGGGGTACCTTAGTTTCTCACACCCCTCCATCGGGACCATCACCTCCATTTACACCAAGGGTCCTTGCATGAGTAAACTCCTATTATTTCTACCCTAGCCCAATGAGTCTTACATCACCCCCTTACCCTCCTACAAGGAGCATTGCATCGGGTCCCACCAGGGTCATGACTTCCACTTCCCTATGTGTGCTAGGGACCCTAGGGCGATCACTTGGATTGAAACCCCCCTCCACGTCACTCACCCCTTAACCCATCTTGATCTGTTTGGCCACTCCCTATGGGCTTCCAAGTACTCATCACTCACCACCCTCCTACCCTCACCCACCAGGTCAATCCATGTGAAGTCAAAACATGAAGAAAGCATTCATGGATGTCTCGGACCCCCGGCATCAAACACCCCTTTGCATGATAGTCTCATCTATGGATGTCCCGGTCCTCCTAGGTCCGTCAAAATCTACGTAGCACCACTGCATGTTAGGTCCACATTTGGTTGTCCAGGACCCCCATTATCCACTAGTGAGTCAACATCCACAAAGATGCATGAAAATATTCGCAAAAACATCAACAAGAGCAATGAGATTTACAAGAAGTCAGCTGATTCCCACCGCCGCCACCAAGAATTCCAAGTTGGTGATTTTGTGATGGTGAGAACTGAGAGGCTATTCCCTGGAATACCTCTAAGTTGAGGTCTCGTGGAGCCGGCCCCTTCCAGGTGCTGAGACGACTTGGCACCAATGCTTATGTGTTGGACCTCCCTGAAGAATACGGAGTAAGTCCCACATTCAATGTGGCTGACCTGGTACCCTACAAGGGCCCCACGGTGACACCCAGTGAGGAGATCCAGCCTATTCCACCCCTTGAGAGCGCCCCCACACTTCAGAGAGCTCCACCCAACTTGAGAAACCAGCGTGATAAAGTGGAGCGGATATTAGATGAACAGGTCACCAACACAAGGAGCAAGGCGTATGAGCGATACCTGGTCAGGTGGAAGGGACGACCACCCTCGGACGATGCCTGGTGAGCCGGGAGGATCTCCAGCAGCTGGACCCCGATCTTCTAGAGCAGTACCGCAGCAGGGAGGGCCTTTACTCGACTGAGTCGAGCTCTTCGCAGCCCGGGAGAATTGATGAGGGCATCACTCACGATTCCCTCTGGCTTGGCACCTCTCTCCCTCCCGGAGGCAGCTAGGAAGCAGCCCTTCTTCTGGATTGGACCTGAGTGCTTACCATTTGGTCATCTTGTTGATTTCTCCTTTTTCTTGAGTCATAATCATGTAATTTGCCTTTTATTTGAGTCTTGTACCTAGGTTATCCAGTCATTTCCCTAAGTTCGAGTCTCATTAGGCTATGGAGCTTGCTATTGGGCCTATTTCTTTGGGCTAGGCCCATGGGCGCACCCCCCCTTCCTTGGTTATCTGTTAGTATGTTAAAAGTCAGGGTCTTATATGTCAAAGTGGGTTTCCTATAAATAGGACCCCAATCCCTCTTTTGAAGGTTAATGAAGTATTGTTGAAAATTGCCACTTAAGTGCTCTTCTCTCTCTCTCACTAGCTCTCTCTCTTCCTCTCTCTCTAGGGGGCGAACCCCACTCTCTCTCTCTCCCCCTCCCTTGGGCGAACTAGCCCCTTCCCCTCCCCCTGCCACCTCAGCTGTCACCTCACCCTCCACCCCTTCACCTTCCCTAGGCCACTTAATACCCCATTTACTCCCACCACTCCCCAAGTAACCCTTCCCCTTCCCCATACAACCTTCCATCTTCCCAAGAGGAATCCCCACTTCCCAAGCATCTCTCCACATCCCCAAGGCAGCCCCTTCCCATTCCCTAGACTACCATTAACCCTCCATTAACCCACCACTCCAAATCCAAAGGCAACATCCCCACTCTCCTAGACCATTTGCGCCCCCACCCCCATCCTTGGCCGCACCCCTCTCCCCTCCCCTCCACCTACCAGCTGCGGCCATCTCACCCCCCTCCCTCTTGGATCTCTCTTCTCCCCCCTGCTCAACCCCTCTCATCACCCTAGAAGCATCCCACCCCACCCACCATCCACACCTCTCCACCTCCATTGCTAACCCCCACCTACCCCAACCAAGTTCATCCACCCCTCTCTTCCCCTTTGATCAGTCTGCAGGTGGCAGAGAAAGGGCTGTTTTGCAGAAGCTGTCACGGAGTCATACGGAGACCTCTGAAGATGTACTATACATTGCTGGAAAGGTCGACCAGTCGGCTTCGCAGGCGAGGCTGTCTCATCCCATTCCGAGTTCAGGGCTGTCCGGGAGAGCCATTCTCTCCTGACTGTGCTGGACTCCCTCTGCAGAGTACCTGAACCCGGTTAGAAGCTGCACCACGACAAACGGCGAAGGATTCAGACTACGAGCCCTTCTACAAAGTTCTCCTTCCTCAAGTCCTCTATCAGGATCAAGAAGTAGAATTGCGTTCGGGGTCCGGAGGCCAGAGTTCTCATTTTTCTCCCTCGGCAGGTCGGGTCTGCCTCCCACAGTCTGCAGCGACCTGCCCCCACTCTTCTGAGCCTGCCCGTCCTCACCGACATCAGACGGCTTCCCCGTCAATTTTTATGCGAAGAGGGCTCGACCACAGTTCCAGAAACTCCAGCAGCTCATGATTCAGAGCTCGGGAGCGACTGGGGTAGCTTCTTCAAGTCGTTGTTCGTATCAGATAGTTCCTGCGGCCAGAATCTGCCACCTTGTTCGAAGCTCGACCTGGACCAGCAGCTGCAGCAGAAGAAATCGTGAAAATTCTGGCTCATCCGCGTACTAGATACGAAGATCCCCACGCTGGTCTCGCCTCCGGAAAAATTCTGGAACGCGATATACAGCCCCGGGACCGTCTGGTAGTCAGCCATCACAGCCTGCACGTGGAAACAGCCTCGGCTTCCCTCTTCCGTTCTCCGACGATTCTCCCGTCCCCGCCTGGCCGGCTTACCGCCCCTCCCTGCGTGAAGGTAGTATTTGATTATATTTGATCATCCCTTCCCCCGAGGTCACCCTCCTGCGCGAGGTGTAGTGGTTGTATTAAGTTGAACAGGTTAAAGCTTCATCGGCGCAGTGTGCGGGGACCCACACTTCCCCGCTCGCCCTCGTCTCCGACCGGGGTTGGTTTCCTCAAACCAGCCAGGTGAGCCTCTACCCTTGCTCATTTACTCCTGTTCATTTCATATCTGCGAAACTTATCTGCTGGTCGGTGAGAGAGTGCCCGATCCCGGAGCCACCAACCCTTGTGTGGTCACCGTGGATGATAGTGAGCGAGTGACCTAGTGCCCCCAAGGCACCCGGCCGCCCTTGTTTGTGGGCTTCATATCCTCGGGAGGGACAACCTTAGCGGTGCTGGTCCTCTAGCCAGCCAGGGGCTTTCTCCACAATCTCGACTCGACATCACCGAGTCACCCCGAGAAACGTGTGCGCGCGGTGTGACGGCGACTCTCAAGTTGCTCCCAATCTTGTGGTTGTGATTGCGAATCAAGTCCTAGGGATCAAATCTATTGCTGCATCTGGTGTCACATCAAATGGTATCAGAGCCAGGTTGTTCGATTTGTTCTATCCAAATCGGGGTCCTAGGAATCTCTTGTTCACCATGTTCTTTAGCTTCAAAGTAGTCCTACCCCACAACAAAATCACCACTGTGTTCCTTGATGAGTACCAATCGAGAAATTATGTCTCCCAAACTCTTGTGAACTCCTTGTCGCAAGAAGGGAAAATTGTCATCCATGGGGAATGGGTTTTCGTAGAGTTCTACGTACCTTGTGTAAGCCGCATTCCCTCCAAATCCATTACGTGGGGTAGTGGGGCATGGTGCAAAATTCGGCCCCTTGGGTCACATATTATTTTGGGAAAAGAATGGATGGAAGAACAACAAGCAATCATAGATCCCGAAGGAAAAGGGTGTCACTTGCAATCCCCGGGAGATAAGAAAAGGTTCCACTTCCCAAATTCTTATAACCAAACCCTCTCCAAGTTTGAGCAAACCAGTCAAAAGCGGTCAGTTAAAATGGAAAATGAGCCTCAAATCTCCATTACACAAAACCAACCCGAACCCCAACATGAGCAACTCATCCCACCCACTGGTGAGCTAACCATAGAAGAGCCCCTAGCTACCTGGCTCAAAAATGGTCCCATCTTGTACCCTTCAACCCCATGCAACCTCCCCATAGAGCAAGTTCAACTAGTGCCATGTCATTCTCTTCACACAACATATCAATCCTTTTGCTTTGTGGAAACCCTTGAAGACCTACTTAGGAGTTTGAGTTATCAAATGGGGTTGACTAGCATGTTGGCCATGGAACCCATTAAGCCCAAGTACCTTGCCTTTGCCTACTCATCCATTGGCTCCATTACATCTATTTGCACTATAGGCCAATGCACTAGTGAGCTTTTAATCTTCCTGCCAATCCCTGGGGAACTTGACCCAATGAACCCCACAAAAAAATGCTCTCCACTCCTCAAGGTCACACTTCCTAGTGAGTCCACACTCTCGTTGTTGCCCCTTGTCGATGAAGGTTCAACATGCATCGGGGAACGTCCTACTTGGGCCAACCTATCCAAGGACATAGAGGAATCCCTCCATAAGAGTTTCAATTTCTATGATCCTTTTGACCCCACTCAATGAAAGCCCCTCCTTCCATGAGAATTGTGATTTTAGGGGAACCCCTCATTGAGTGGCTTAAGCAAAACCTCCTCCTCCACAACATGCACCCCCCTATGGAAAATCATTTCCCAATTGTGCCCACCTCTCCATTCCACACAACCTTCCAATCGTTCTCCTTTGTAGGAGCTATGAGGGACTTGGTTAGGAATGTACTTTGGCAAATAGAGGTGACAAACATGTGGGCCTTAGAAGCAAGCCACATGGGGTACCTTAGTTTCTCACACCCCTCCATCGGGACCATCACCTCCATTTACACCAAGGGTCCTTGCATGAGTAAACTCCTATTATTTCTACCCGAGCCCAATGAGTCTTACATCACCCCCTTACCCTCCTACAAGGAGCATTGCATCGGGTCCCACCAGGGTCATGACTTCCACTTCCCTATGTGTGCTAGGGACCCTAGGGCGATCACTTGGATTGAAACCCCCCTCCACGTCACTCACCCCTTAACCCATCTTGATCTGTTTGGCCACTCCCTATGGGCTTCCAAGTACTCATCACTCACCACCCTCCTACCCTCACCCACCAGGTCAATCCATGTGAAGTCAAAACATGAAGAAAGCATTCATGGATGTCCCGGACCCCCGGCATCAAACACCCCTTTGCATGATAGTCTCATCTATGGATGTCCCGGTCCTCCTAGGTCCGTCAAAATCTACGTAGCACCACTGCATGTTAGGTCCACATTTGGTTGTCCAGGACCCCCATTATCCACTAGTGAGTCAACATCCACAAAGATGCATGAAAATATTCGCAAAAACATCAACAAGAGCAATGAGATTTACAAGAAGTCAGCTGATTCCCACCGCCGCCACCAAGAATTCCAAGTTGGTGATTTTGTGATGGTGAGAACTGAGAGGCTATTCCCTGGGAATACCTCTAAGTTGAGGTCTCGTGGAGCCGGCCCCTTCCAGGTGCTGAGACGACTTGGCACCAATGCTTATGTGTTGGACCTCCCTGAAGAATACGGAGTAAGTCCCACATTCAATGTGGCTGACCTGGTACCCTACAAGGGCCCCACGGTGACACCCAGTGAGGAGATCCAGCCTATTCCACCCCTTGAGAGCGCCCCCACACTTCAGAGAGCTCCACCCAACTTGAGAAACCAGCGTGATAAAGTGGAGCGGATATTAGATGAACAGGTCACCAACACAAGGAGCAAGGCGTATGAGCGATACCTGGTCAGGTGGAAGGGACGACCACCCTCGGACGATGCCTGGGTGAGCCGGGAGGATCTCCAGCAGCTGGACCCCGATCTTCTAGAGCAGTACCGCAGCAGGGAGGGCCTTTACTCGACTGAGTCGAGCTCTTCGCAGCCCGGGAGAATTGATGAGGGCATCACTCACGATTCCCTCTGGCTTGGCACCTCTCTCCCTCCCGGAGGCAGCTAGGAAGCAGCCCTTCTTCTGGATTGGACCTGAGTGCTTACCATTTGGTCATCTTGTTGATTTCTCCTTTTTTCTTGAGTCATAATCATGTAATTTGCCTTTTATTTGAGTCTTGTACCTAGGTTATCCAGTCATTTCCCTAAGTTCGAGTCTCATTAGGCTATGAGCTTGCTATTGGGCCTATTTCTTTGGGCTAGGCCCATGGGCGCACCCCCCCTTCCTTGGTTATCTGTTAGTATGTTAAAAGTCAGGGTCTTATATGTCAAAGTGGGTTTCCTATAAATAGGACCCCAATCCCTCTTTTGAAGGTTAATGAAGTATTGTTGAAAATTGCCACTTAAGTGCTCTTCTCTCTCTCTCACTAGCTCTCTCTCTTCCTCTCTCTCTAGGGGGCGAACCCCACTCTCTCTCTCTCCCCCTCCCTTGGGCGAACTAGCCCCTTCACCTTCCCTCCCCTGCCACCTCAGCTGCCACCTCACCCTCCACCCCTTCACCTTCCCTAGGCCACTTAATACCCCATTTACTCCCACCACTCCCCAAGTAACCCTTCCCCTTCCCCATACAACCTTCCATCTTCCCAAGAGGAATCCCCACTTCCCAAGCATCTCTCCACATCCCCAAGGCAGCCCCTTCCCATTCCCTAGACTACCATTAACCCTCCATTAACCCACCACTCCAAATCCAAAGGCAACATCCCCACTCCCTAGACCATTTGCGCCCCCACCCCCATCTTTGGCCGCACCCCTCTCCCCTCCCCTCCACCTACCAGCTGCGGCCATCTCACCCCCCTCCCTCTTGGATCTCTCTTCTCCCCCCTGCTCAACCCCTCTCATCAACCTAGAAGCATCCCACCCCACCCACCATCCACACCTCTCCACCTCCATTGCTAACCCCCACCTACCCCAACCAAGTTCTTCCACCCCTCTCTTCCCCTTTGATCAGTCTGCAGGTGGCAGAGAAAGGGCTGTCTTGTAGAAGCTGTCACGGAGTCATACGGCGACCTATGAAGACGTACCATACATTTCTGGAAAGGTCGACCCGTCGGCTTCGCAGGCGAGGCGGTCTCATCCCATTCCGAGTTCGGGGCTGTCCGGGAGAGCCATTCACCCCTGACTGTGCTGGACTCCCTCTGCAGAGTACCTGAACCCGGTTAGAAGCTGCACCACGAAAAATGGCGAAGGATTCAGACTACGAGCTCTTTTACAAAGTTCTCCTTCCTCAAGTCCTCTATCAAGATCAAGAAGTAGAATTGCGTTCGGGGTCCGGAGGCCAGAGTTCTCGTTTTTCTCCCTCGGCAGGTCGGGTCTGCCTCCCACAGTCTGCAGCGACCTGCCCCCACTCTTCTGAGCCTCCCTGTCCTCACCGACATCAGAAGGCTTCCCCGTCAATTTTTATGCGAAGAGGGCTCGACCACGGTTCCATAAACTCCAGCGGCTCGTGATTCAGAGCTCGGGAGCGACCGGGGTAGCTTCTGCAAGTCTCTGTTTGTATCAGGTAGTTCCTACGGTCAGAATCTGCCACCCTGTTCAAAGCTCGACCCGGACCAGCAGCTGCAGCAGAAGAAATCGTGAAAATTTTGGGTCATCCGCGTACCAGATATCAAGATCCCGACGCTGTTCTCGCCTCCGGAAAAATTCTGGAACGCGATCTACAGCCCCGGGACCGTCTGGCAGTCAGCCATCATAGCCTGCACGTGGAAACAGCCTCGGCTTCCCTCTTCCGTTCTCCGACGATTCTCCCGTCCCCGCCTGGCCGGCTTACCGCCCCTCCCGGCGTGGAGGTAGTGTTTGATTGTATTTGATCATCCCTTCCCCGAGGTCACCCTCCTGCGCGAGGTGTAGTGGTTGTATTAAGTTGAACAGGTTGAAGCTTCATCGGCGCAGTGTGCGGGGACCCACACTTCCCCGCTCGCCCTCGTCTCCGACCGGGGTTGGTTTCCTCAAACCAGCCAGGTGAGCCTCTACCCTTGCTCATTTACTCCTGTTCATTTCATATCTACGAAACTTATCTGCTGGTCGGTGAGAGAGTGCCCGATCCCGGAGCCACCAACCCTTGTGTGGTCACCGTGGATGATAGTGAGCGAGTGACCTAGTGCCCCCAAGGCACCTGGCCGCCCTTGTTTGTGGGCTTCATATCCTCGGGAGGGACAACCTTAGCGGTGCTGGTCCTCTAGCCAGCCAGGGGCTTTCTCCACAATCTCGACTCGGCATCACCGAGTCACCCCAGGAAACGTGTGCGCGCGGTGTGACGGCGACTCTCAAGTTGCTTCCAATCTTGTGGTTGTGATTGCGAATCAAGTCCTA
Source organism: Amorphophallus konjac (assembly GCA_022559845.1). NCBI lineage: Eukaryota > Viridiplantae > Streptophyta > Magnoliopsida > Alismatales > Araceae > Amorphophallus > Amorphophallus konjac. The sequence goes on along the minus strand of CM040126.1, from coordinate 228,352,664 downwards.
GGGTTCAAATCTATTGCTGCATCTGGTGTCACATCATTATGTGGAGGATACTTTGTCACAGGTAAATTCAGACACTGATAATTTCTCTCTGGAAAGTATGTTTGCATTGAATGAACATTTATTGAATAAATATGATAGACTTAAATCTGAGAAGAGGAAAATGAGAAAAGAAATGACTCATGAAATCACTCGTTTGAAGGCAGAGAATGAAAACTTGAAATCTGACATGAATAAAGAAAAAAATGAGTTGAACAGGTTGAAATCTGAAAATGAAAACCTTAGAAACAAACTCATCAGTGAAAATAATACTTGCAAAGCTTGTGCCATTCTCCAAGAATTGATTAATGATATAGACCATGACGATAATTCGCAAAAGGAATTAATCAAATCTCTCGAAGAAGAAAACAAATTATTATTGGCCAAGAAAATTGAGGTTGAAAAAGGTGGAGAAAAATTGTTTGAAGAAAATAGTTATTTGAAAGATCAAAATAAAAAGCTAATGTTCTTAATACTGTCTTCTCTGAAAGATGGTTGTCATTTGAAAAAGGAAAATCAGTTGTGAAGGAAACTGAGAACAACATTGAAATAATGGTTCAACAAGAAAATGAAACTCTGAAGAACCTGAATGAAGCTTTGCAACAGCAGCTGATTGTTTATGAATCTGAGCTATCGAAGTATGAAGTGAGTATTGCTTCATTGAATTCTGAGATTGAAGATCTGAAAAACTCTTTGTCAAAATTTGTTAAAGGAAGAGATAATCTGAATAAGCTACTTGGTTCTAAAGTGAATTTCCAGAAAGAAGGACTTGGGTATGTGCTTGTTAATAAGAAAGTGAATGAAAAGAAGAAGTCAACTGTATTCATGAAAAGCTCTGAACAGGCTAATCAATCTAGTTCTTCTATTTTTCAATTCACTGCTAAGAAGGCTGAAAATTCAGATAAGAAACAGGAAAAGATTCAAAAATAAAAGAAAAGTGTTGATCTAAAGAAGTCTAAATCTGTCATTGATTCACATGTGCATGCTGCTAACTGCTCCCACACATATTCACACTCTCATGCGAATGTCAATTTTGTCAAACAAGTGAATGTAAATAAAAAGGTGGTAACATTTAACTATTGTGGGAAGCTTGGACATATTATGCATGACTGTGTTACATTGATAAATGATGAAAGGAATGTTGTTAGGAAGTATCCTAGAAATCATCTTCCTAGGAAACCCTCTACTGATAAGAGAAAGAAAACTCAATGTTATTGTAGTGGAAATTTTGGTCACATTGCTACTTTTTGCTGGCAAGCTCAGGGAAATAGATTGAATTCTAAATCTGTAAAATTCCCTGCTCATTATGATGCTGATAGAAATAAATATATTTTTAAAGAAAAATCCTTTGCATGTTTCAAATGTGGAAGATCTGGCCACAGGGCTGCAACATGTTGGGAGGCAGGATATCAAAACTAGACTGATTTTGGTAAACAAAATTTTAATTCTGTTAACAAAAATCTTCATGCATATGCACATAGAACTACTGCTCATAGGAATGTGCACAAAATAAATTTCAGAACTGCTGCATCATGCCACTACTGTGGTCAGATAGGTCATTCAATGAATGATTGCCATGTGATGAGAATTGATGACCTTCATGCACAGAAATTGGCTACCATACCTGCTAGATATGTGACTGTCATGTCAGGACCCAAGACATCTTGGGTGCCTATTTGTGCAAAATAGTTGATAACTTGCAGGTGTGCCTTGGTGGGTGAAAAAAAAAGGGGGCGTTGAATTGACGAAGGCACTCAAGAATGAAATCCCCATGATTGCACCATTTAGGTCAGTTCTAAAACTCTGTATTTAAATTCCATCATCTGAATTTGTGAGTATGAAAGATGTGAATTTCATGGTGATTTGCTTGTTTGATTTCTGATGTTCTCTTCTTGTCTAGCTGATCAGTCTGCATTCCAGACTCAGCTACTGAATTTACTCTGCACATATCTGATGCTCTTTTCTTGTACTGATTGCACTATGTAAATAGGATGCTAGATGCACTGCACAAATGATTGTTGTAGTCGATGCATACCTTGCACTGTGTTAGAATGGGTCATTTAGTGCATGAAGTCGATGCATGTGTCACATGTCTGCATATATCATTTGCATGACTATTTGTGAAATCTGCTTCGCACTGTATCTCCTTGCATAACCCTGGTATATCAAATATTAAGTTACTAAAAGGTAGGAAAATCTGTCTGGAGGTTCTTACTATGTGTGAGATGGTCATTGAGACCAAGTTCTTCGCCAAGTACCAAGGGTCTAGTCTTCATATAGAGTAGTGTATTACATATCATCCATTTTGAAAAATCTGAAAAAGGATAAAAATGTTCATGACCTGGGTGCATAAACTTGAAATGATTGCATACTTGCTCTATGTATAATTGTTGCATAGTCTGCATGTTGAACAATGTATTGCATAGCATATCTTTTGCATCTTGGTGTCCGGGGGAGCTGAGAATTCTGTTCAATACATTGAATCTTTTTCACTTCTCATTGTCCCCATTCAATTCTGTCATATTCTTTGACATCAGATGCTCTTGGACGTTATTGCCTATTGCTATCACTGTTTAACAATTGCCATATTTTCCCTAACCTTCACTGAACAACAGCATTGCTTCTGGTTTAGTGCATTGAGCTGCGGTTATTACAATTATTCATTCATAAGAATCACATTTATAAATTGAAAGGAACTAAAGGTTTAACCTTTATAAACTGAAGAGTTAAGTGTCTGCACTTCAGAATTTGAGATAAAAGAAAACTTTTATAGCTCTTAATCTTTGTCTCATGGCTAGAATAGAAAATGTTTTTTTTATACCTGAATGTGTTAATCTGTAAATGTCTAGAAAAGGTAAATAGAGTGTGTACTGTTTTTTAAAACAATCACTCTAAACGAAATAAGGGCAGCAGTAAATAAAACCATAAAAGCAAAGAGCTGAACACAGTGACAGAGCAATGGCTGAATTGCACTGACATACTGTGATCTCCTCCAAAGAAGCAGGAGAATTCACAAGTCATGAAGTGCTTCAGACTACCTTTGTTCATAGGGTCAACTCTATAGGGGGAGTTGTCACCAAGTAACTGGGGGTACTGGCCTCTGATCAAGGTGTACTCTTAATGTCAAAGGTGAAAACTGTTCTTGTGGGTCTTGATCTGAAATAGATCTAGTAGTTTATGCCTAGTAACTGGGGGTACCTGCCTCTGATCAAGGTGTACACCTAATGTCAACAGCATAAATGCCACTGGTCTATTCACTTAGCTCAGTTTCTGAAAAATCAAAAGTGAAAAACAAACTGCTGTAACCCTTTGAAAAATAAAAGTCATTGAGTGTAAATTATTTTTCTCAATACATATTCAAGTTACCTTTCTTGAACTTCCATGTTTAATCACAAAGGGTATTATTTCCGACTTCTCTATCAAAATCATGTGCCTGAGATTCATTGCTATAAATGGAGTCTATAACTCTTTTTTCAGTGGTCAGCTGCTTTACTCTATCTTTATCACTGTTAAACCTGAATTTGTGTCAAGATTGTATATTGCTGATACTTATACTTTAACAGTTGTTTATAATCATGCACATTTTCTGAACCACTGCTTCAGCTGTTGTGTAGTGACCCCTTACTCTATTCATGTTCCTTCCCTACCTTTGATCATCTGTTTCATCTGTCCATATTCCTTCTCAAAGGGGGAGCAATAATTCAGGGGGAGTTATTCATTTAGGGGGAGTTTGAGCTGTTATGCAATGTATTCTGCATGTTGCACTCATTTCTTTTCTTTCTTTTTGATCATGTCAAAGGGGGAGAATATTTGGTTGGTGACTCACTGTCACTTTGTTGCCATCATCAAAAAGGGGGAGAATGTTGTGCCCCTTAGGCACAAGCATATGCTATGTTGTTTTGATGATAGCAACATAGTGAGAGTATCACAGATGTATTCATTATAGTGAGTCAGTCATTATGTTTATTTGTTCTCTGTATAGATGCACTGCATTATGTCAGATAGCTTCAGTTCAATATCTGCTATGTGCATACATTGCATCAGTGCACTTAGATGGGTCGACCCCCCTCTTAGATGGGTCGACCCCCCCAGATTCCCAGGTCTATACATCGCGCATTCTGAAGTGCGTACAGCCAGTGCATCAAGTCTACACAATGCACACACACACAGGTCTACACATTGCACACACACACAAGTCTACACACTCAATGTCTATACATTATCTTGTGTTGTGTTTGTGCATCGTTTAGAACAAAGTCTATACATTCATGCATTTTTCATAAAGTCTGTACATCGGACTGTTCATGCACTCAGCCCAAGTCTATACATCATCCGTCTCATGCATTGTCTTAGGCTAAGTATATACAGACTTCAGCGTCTCATTTAGCGTCTAAGGCAATGTCTATACACTGGACTTGAAGTCGTCTGTGTCTGTTTGACCGACAAGTCTGTACAGCCATCCGTCTTTCTTAGCGTCTCAAGTGAACTTGCAAGTCTGTACAGCCAATGCCTGCACATAATGTCTATACAGACTTCATCGTCTCAACTTGCATCTCATGTCAAGTCTGTACAGAGTCCATCGTCTCATGCAGCGTCTTATCTGAAGTCTGCACATTGGCATCTTTACCTACGTGCTGATCTGAGCAAGTCTATACATTCTTAATCTTTACCTACACTTAGTTCCACTAAGTCTGTACATTGAGTGTCTCATTGTGCGTCTCATGCAAGTCTATACAACGTATCAGACTAATGTTTCAAGTGAAGTCTGTACATCGTCATGCATCATTGTTCATGTCCATACATTGCACTGTAGCTGGAGCTGTGCAAGTCTGTACATTGGACTGTTTTAGGCAAAGTCTGTACATCCGACTGTTTCAGGCAAAGTCTGTACATCCGACTGTTTCAGGCAAAGTCTGTACATCCGATTGTTTCAGGTAAAGTCCATTCATGCACACGAATAGTCTGTGCATTGTGCATACAGTCCATACAATCATTGGTGCATGAACAGTATTGCATCAGTGCATTTCATGTTAAGTATGAGCTTCATATTCTGTGCATGAATAGTATTGCATCGGTGCATTCATCTGTTGCACGGCATATAAAGTCTATACATTGCATCAGCCTTGTCTTGCATGCACGAAGGTAAGTCTATACATTGGTTTGAAGTCTATACATTTGTTGCCTTTCATTGCATCAAAGTATGTACAGCCTGTGCTCGCAGCAGTCAAGTCTGTACGTTGCTTTGTCATGCACATAAACGTGAAGTCTATACATTGCTTCAGCGTTGCATTCACAAAGTATGTACAATGCCTTAGTCTTCTACACATGAAGTCTATACACTGCTTTAGCCTTGCATTCACAGAGTCTGTACAGGGTCCTTAGAATTAAACTGATGATTCTCTCTGTCTGACAGGCTCTGCTCGTGAAGCTTAATGAAGGGCACGTGATCTGAGACTGGAAGGGCTGACAGGAAGATGACACGTGGCCAAAACATCTAGGCGGGAAATGTGGAAGACACGCGCCCAGTGCTGCCCTCCTGCTGGCTGCTGCTATAAAAGGAAGTCTTCTTCCTCAAGAGAAGACTGATCGAAAGTGTGAGAGCTGAAGCAGAAGAGCAGAAGCAGAGAGAGCCCGTTCGATCCAGTGTGAAGAGAATGAGAAGAAAAAGAGAGATAGAGAGCTCGAGCAGATAAAAGAGGAAGAGAAAGAAAAAGGGAGAGAAAGAGAGACAGAGTGATCCGAAGAAGAAGAAGGGCAGAGAAAAGCTTCATTCGAAGATCTATCCTCACTGGACCGTGGATCAAATCCAGGCCAGTCAGCTCTGTTGAGAGCCACATTGTGTTTCATCTTTTACAGCTTTCAGTCGCTGTGTTTCATCCTTGTTTTCGTTTTCCTTTTATACCTTTCTTCAAGCTTTTTGTTAGCGGAGCAAGCTGTGTTGCTCAGCATTTGTAGTAAAGGATTCCACTGGACGGCTAAGCTGTATTGCCCAACGGAGCAAGCTGTGAGGCTCAGCGGGCGAGGAGGATTCCTCTAGACAGCAAGCTATGAGGCTCAGCAGGCGAGGTGGGTATCTCGGACAGCAAGCTGTGAGGCTCAGCGGGTTGTAGGTAAGCTGTGAGGCCCAGCGGTTTAAGCTGTGAGTCAGCAGTAATCCACACTCGGGTTGAGTGTGGGGTGGATGTAGGTCTGGAGGACCGAACCACCTAAAAGCCTTTGTCTACTGTGTGATTATTTTGTGGTTTGCCTAGCTTCTATATTTCTATCTTCGCACAGTAGATGTATGCTTAGGACGGTTCTTCATCTGTTCTTGGTGGCGTTCGCATTGTGCCCACTATCTGTTCAGTAGAAGTTTTCATTCCGCATTTGATTCTGCTGCAGTAATTTTTTAACGGGTGATTGATCTTATCACCCCCCTCTAGATCACTCTTTAGCGTCCCAACAATTGGTATCAGAGCCTAACTCTTTGTGCAAGATTAACATCCTAAAGAGGATCGGCCATGGATGCTAGAGGGCTAACAGCAGAGGGTCAGTCCACTACGAAGCCACCATTCTTCGATGGTTCCAACTTCCCATATTGGAAGAACCGGATGCAGGTCTTCCTCAGAGCCAAAGATTACGAGGTATGGAAAATTGTGAGCAAAGGTCCTTATGAGCTACATGAGAATGAGGAATTATGGACCAGAGAAGAAGTCTGGAAATCTACACTGAATTGGAGTGCTATCAATGCCATTCAGTGTGCACTGCATCCCACTGAATTTGACAGAGTGTCATCCTGCAAGACAGCGAAGGAGATGTGGGATACCCTCGAAGTTATCTATGAGGGAACATCTGAAGTGAGAGAGACGAGGGCAAATATGCTAGTGTCAAAGTATAAAGCATTCCGGATGAAGCCTGGTGAGACAATGACCGAAATGTATGCTTGTCTGACCATCATCACAAATGGTCTAAGAAATCTGGGAAAGAGTTATACTGATCATGAAGTTGTAAGGAAGATCCTTCGATCGTTGACTCCTATATGGCATACCAAAGCAACTGTGGTTGAGGAGTCAAAAGATCTACACAAGATGAAACCCAATGAGCTGATAGGTTCCTTGATGGCGTACGAGATGAATTTACTACAAGCTGAAGAGCTCGAAAATAGGAAGCCTATTGCTCTGAAGGCCAAGCATAGCTGCTCAAAACAGTCCAGTAGCATTGGATCATCCAGTGATCGGAGTTCATCTGGATCAGATCTTGAAAAGGATGAAATAGCTATGATCACAAAAGAGTTCAGTAGATTTCTTAAAAGAGAAGGGAAGAATCTCTACAGAAAATACCACAGCAGGAAGCAAAACAGGTATAAATTTAACCCTGCTGAAAAAGTTGATGTTAATGCTTGTTATCATTGCAGGAAGACAGGTCATATGAAGGCTGATTGTCCAGAGTTACAGAAAATGAAAGGAAGACCATGGAAGAAAGCGCCAAAGGGAAAGGCCATGGTCAGTACATGGAGTGATGAGGAAGAAGGCACGTTGAGCACTTCCTCAGATAGTGGAAAATCAGAAAAGGACATCTGCTTGATGGCCAGGAATGGAGAAGAAGAGGAAGAGTCTGATCAGGTATCATCCCTTTTCGAACATTACACTATTTCTGATTGGGCAGATGCTTATGGAGATCTGTTAGATAAAGCTAATGATATTAGGAAGGAAAACAGACTCTTGAAGAAGAAAATGAACTCTCTGGTTAATGATAAAACTCTTTCTGATAAAGTTGCATGCTTATAATCAGAGAATGACAAATTGAAAAATGCATGTTCTGAGTTTGATGAATTAAAGCATGTTGTGATTGATTGTAGGAAAGAAAGAGAATTGCTGAAAAATGTTGTTGATGAATTAAAATTGAAAATTCAGAAGTCTGAAAAAGAAATAAAGATTTCAAATGAAAAATATGAAGCTGTCTTGTCAGTGAATGTTGAATTGAAGAAAACTATTGAAAATCTGGAAAATGAAAATTCTGACAAAATGAAAATCATTGAAAGCATGACCCAAGGAACAGAAAATCTAAATGCCTTGCTAGGGTCAAAAGTTAATTTCATAAAGGAGGGTCTTGGCTTGAATCCCTCAGCTAAAAGGAGCTTTGAATTGAAAACTATTTCATGTGTGGGAGAAAAGAATAGAGGACCACTTATAAAAATGGTCAATAAAAAATTTGCCTTCAATAATGTTAAATCAAAAGTGTCCAGTGCTAAGGACAAGGGAAAGCAGAAAGTTGTAGAGCCTAGAGCTGCATGCTCTTCTTCCAAGGATAAGTCCAAGGCTAGGGGTCAGCCAGCTAGCATGTCAAAACCCCAGCCCAAGGCTGCTAAGTCTCCATCACCATCAACTGCTCAGAAAAAGACCCAATATAAGTCAGTTCAGAAACCTAGAGGGTCAAAGGTGGCAGGGAGACCAAGTGCAGCTAGGAACCAATTTGCTCATCCCTATTTCCCTAGAGCCCAAGTCTATCATAACATTCATCCTCAACCACTTAATAGGTTTGGGTGGAACCCTGCATACATGAGGTCTAGGTATCAGAATTTCCCCACTTGGTATCAGAGCGGGTGTTTGCACAAAGGGTCCAACGACCAGCAGATCCGATCCGTATTTGGATTTGGTGCGATTTGAGTTGATTCACTTGCTTGCATTGTGTTTGATTAGTGTTCTATTTAGAATTCTGATCTTGTCTGAGCATGGAATTCATGATTGATCTTATTTAGAGAGTATGTGATGCAGATTAATCTAGATCTATGAATAATAATCGCACACAGCTCTTATGAAGTTCCAAAGGACAAATCCTTGTGGAAAACTTCAGACCACTTGAAATTCGTAGAGAATCAGAAGGCCCTGGAGCTAACTCGAAGGGCTACAAATACTGACAAGTTTCCTTGTGTGTTTGATTGTTGTAGTGCATCAGAAGTTGTTAATATGGTTGCTGCTATCACAAGTCAGGAAGAGGTGAAGTGTCTCATGGTAGCAGAAGAAGACGAAGATTATGTGGAGGATACTTTGTCACAGGTAAATTCAGACACTGATAATTTCTCTTAGGAAAGTATGTTTGCATTGAATGAACATTTATTGAATAAATATGATAGACTTAAATCTGAGAAGAGGAAAATGAGAAAATAAATGACTCATGAAATCACTCGTTTGAAGGCAGAGAATGAAAACTTGAAATCTGACATGAATAAAGAAAAAGATGAGTTGAACAAGTTGAAATCTGAAAATGAGAACCTTAGAAACAAACTCATCAGTGAAAATAATACTTGCAAAGCTTGTGCCATTCTCCAAGAATTGATTAATGATATAGACCATGATGATAATTCACAAAAGGAATTAATCAAATCTCTGGAAGAAGAAAACAAATTATTATTGGCCAAGAAAATTGAGGTTGAAAAAGGTGGAGAAAAATTGTTTGAAGAAAATAGTTACTTGAAAGATCAAAATAAAAAGCTAATGGTTCTTAATACTATCTTCTCTGAAAGATGGTTGTCATTTGAAAAAAAAAATCAGTTGTGAAGGAAAATGAGAACAACATTGAAATAATGGTTCAACAAGAAAATGAAACTCTGAAGAACCTGAATGATGCTTTGCAACAGCAGCTGATTGTTTGTGAATCTGAGCTATCCAAGTATGAAGTGAGTATTGCTTCATTGAATTCTGATATTGAAGATCTGAAAAACTCTTTGTCAAAATTTGTTAAAGGAAGAGATAATCTGAATAAGCTACTTGGTTCTAAAGTGAATTTCCAGAAAGAAGGACTTGGGTATGTGCCTATTAATAAGAAAGTGAATGAAAATAAGAAGTCAACTGTATTCGTGAAAAGCTCTGAACAGGCTAATCAATCTAGTTCTTCTATTTTTCAATTCACTGCTAAGAAGGCTGAAAATTCAGATAAGAAATAGGAAAATATTCAAAAACAAAAGAAAAGTGTTGATCTAAAGAAGTCCAAATCTGTCATTGATTCACATGTGCATGCTGCTAACTGCTCCCACACATATTCACACTCTCATGCGAATGTCAATTTTGTCAAACAAGTGAATGTAAATAAAAAGGTGGTAACATGTAACTATTGTGGGAAGCTTGGACATATTATGCATGACTGTGTTTCATTGATAAATGATGAAAGGAATGTTGTTAGGAAGTATCCTAGAAATCATCTTCCTAGGAAACCCTCTACTGATAAGAGAAAGAAAACTCAATGTTATTGCTGTGGGAATTTTGGTCACATTGCTACTTTTTGATGGCATGCTCAGGGAAATAGATTGAATTCTAAATCTGTAAAATTCCCTGCTCATTATGATGCTGATAGAAACAAATCTATTTTTAAAGAAAAATCCTTTGCATGTTTCAAAAGTGGAAGATCTGGCCACAGGGTTGCAACATGTTGGGAGGCAGGATATCAAAACCAGACTGATTTTGGTAAACAAAATTTTAATTCTGTTAACAAAAATCTTCATGCATATGCACATAGAACTCCTGCTCATAGGAATGTGCACAAAATAAATTTCAGAACTGCTGCATCATGCCACTACTGTGGTCAGATAGGTCATTCAATGAATGATTGCCATGTGATGAGAATTGATGACCTTCATGCACAGAAATTGGCTACCATACCTGCTAGATATGTGACTGTCATGTTAGGACCCAAGACATCTTGGGTGCCTATTTGTGCAAAATAGTTGATAACTTGCAGGTGTGCCTTGGTGGGAGAAAAAAAAAGGGGGGGTTGAATTAACCAAGGCACTCAAGAATGAAAACCCCATGATTGCACCATTCAGGTCAGTTCTAAAAATCTATATTTAAATTCCATCATCTGAATTTGTGAGTATGAAAGACGTGAATTTCATGGTGATTTGCTTGTTTGATTTCTGGTGTTCTCTTCTTGTCTAGCTGATCAGTCTACATTCCAGACTCAGCTACTGAATTTACTCTGCACATATTTGATGCTCTTCTCTTGCACTGATTGCACTATGTAAATAGGATGCTAGATGCACTGCACAAATCATTGTTGTAGTCGATGCATACCTTGCACTGTGTTAGAATGGGTCATTTAGTGCATGAAGTCGATGCATGTGTCACATGTCTGCATATATCATTTGCATGGCTATTTGTGAAATCTGCTTTGCACTGTATCTCCTTGCATAACCCTGGTATATCAAATAGTAAGTTACTAAAAGGCAGGGAAATCTATCTGGAGGTTCTTACTATGTGTGAGATGGTTATTGAGACCAAGTTCTTCGCCAAGTACCATGGGTCTAGTCTTCATATAATTGTTGCATAGTCTGCATGTAGAACAGTGTATTGCATAGCATATCTTTTGCATCTTGGTGTCAGGGGGAGCTGAGAATTCTGTTCAATACATTGAATCTTTTTCACTTCTCATTGTCCCCATTCAATTCTATCATATTCTTTGACATCAGATGCTCTTGGACCTTATTGCCTATTGCTATCACTGTTTAACAATTGCCATATTTTCCCTAACCTTCACTGAACAAGAGCATTGCTTCTGGTTTAGTGCATTGAGCTGTGGTTATTGCAATTGTTCATTCATAAGAATCACATTTACAAATTGAAAGGAACTAAAGGTTTAACCTTTATAAACTGAAGAGTTAAGTGTCTGCACTTCAGAATTTGAGATAAAAGAAAACTTTTATAGCTCTTAATCTTTGTCTCATGGTTAGAATAGAAAAAGTTTTTTTTTTATACCTGAATGTGTTAATCTGGAAATGTCTAGAAAAGGTAAATAGAGTGTGTACTATTTTTTTAAACAATCACTCTAAAAGAAATAAGGACAGCAGTAAATAAAATCATAAAAGCAAAGAGCTGAACACAGTGACAGAGCAATGGCTGAATTGCATTGACAAACTGTGATCTCCTCCAAAGAAGCAGGAGAATTCAGAAGTCATGAAGTGCTTCAGACTACCTCTGTTCATAGGGTCAGCTCTATAGGGGGAGTTGTCACCAAGTAATTGGGGGTACTGGCCTCTGATCAAGGTGTACTCTTAATGTCAAAGGTGAAAACTGTTCCTTGTGGGTCTTGATCTGAAATAGATCTAGTAGTTTATGCCTAGTAACTGGGGGTACATGTCTCTGATCAAGGTGTACACCTAATGTCAACAGCATAAATGCCACTGGTCTATTCACTTAGCTCAGTTTCTGAAAAATCAAAAGTGAAAAACAAACTACTGTAACCCTTTGAAAAATAAAAGTCATTGAGTGTAAATTGTTTTTCTCAATACATATTCAAGTTGCCTTTCTTGAACTTCCATGTTTAATCACAAAGGGTATTATTTCCGACTTCTCTATCAAAACCATGTGCCTGAGATTCATTGCTATAAATGGAGTCTATAACTCATTTTTCAGTGGTCAGCTGTTTTACTCTATCTTTATCACTATTAAACCTGAATTTGTGTCAAGATTGTATATTGCTGATACTTATACTTTAACAGTTGTTTATAATCATGCTCATTTTCTGAACCACTGCTTCAGCTGTTGTGTAGTGACCCCTTACTCTATTCATGTTCCTTCCCTACCTTTGATCATCTGTTTCATCTTTCCATATTCCTTCTCAAAGGGGGAGCAATAATTCAGGGGGAGTTATTCATTCAGGGGGAGTTTGAGCTGTTATGCAATGTATTCTGCATGTTGCACTCATTTCTTTTCTTTCTTTTTGATCATGTCAAAGGGGGAGAATATTTGGTTCGTGACTCACTGTCACTTTGTTGCCATCATCAAAAAGGGGGAGAATGTTGTGCCCCTTAGGCACAAGCATATGCTATGTTGTTTTGATGATAGCAACATAGTGAGAGTATCACAGGTGCATTCATTACAGTGAGTCAGTCATTGTGTTTAGCATGCATTGCATTTATTCTCTGTATAGATGGACTGCATTCTGTTAGATAGCTTCAGTTCAATATCTGCTATGTGCATACATTGCATCAGTGCACTTAGATGGGTCGACCCCCTTCTTAGATGGTCGACCCCCCCAGATTCGCATGTCTATACATCGCGCATTCTGAAGTGCGTACAGCTAGTGCATCAAGTCTACACAATGCACACACACACATGTCTACACATTTCACAATGTATTCTGCATGTTGCACTCTTTTGTTTTCTTTCTTTTTTATCATGTCAAAGGGGGAGAATATTTGGTTGGTGACTCACTGTCACTTTGTTGCCATCATCAAAAAGGGGGAGAATGTTGTGCCCCTTAGGCACAAGCATATGCTATGTTGTTTTGATGATAGCAACACAATGAGAGTATCACAGGTGCATTCATTACAGTGAGTCAGTCATTGTGTTTAGCATACATTGCATTTGTTCTCTGTATAGATGCACTGCATTCTGTCAGATAGCTTCAGTTCAATATCTGCTATGTGCATACATTGTATCAGTGCACTTAGATGGGTCGACCCCCTTCTTAGATGGGTCGACCCCCCCAGATTCGCATGTCTATACATCGCACATTCTGAAGTGCGTATAGCCAGTGCATCAAGTTTACACAATGCACACACACACATGTCTACACATTGCACACACACACAAGTCTACACACTCAATGTCTATACATTATCCTGTGTTGTGTTTTTGCATCGTTTAAAACAAAGTCTATACATTCATGCATTGTTCATAAAGTCTGTACATCAGACTGTTCATGCACTCAGCCCAAGTCTATACATCGTCCGTCTCATGCATTGTCTTCGGCAAAGTCTATACAGACTTCAGCGTCTCATTTAGCATCTAAGGCAATGTCTATACACAGGACTTGAAGTCGTCTGTGTCTGTTTGACTGGCAAGTCTGTACAGTCGTCCGTCTTTCTTAGCGTCTCAAGTGAACTTGCAAGTCTGTACAGCCAATGCCTGCACATAATGTCTATACAGACTTCATCGTCTCAACTTGCGTCTCATGTCAAGTCTGTACAGAGTCCATCGTTTCATGCAGCGTCTTATCTGAAGTCTGCACATTGGTGTCTTTACCTACGCTCAAAGTCTGTACACTGCATTGGCATCTTTACCTACGTGCTGATCTGAGCAAGTCTATACATTCTTAATCTTTACCTATCCTTAGTTCCACTAAGTCTGTACATTGAGCGTCTCATTGTGCGTCTCATGCAAGTCTATACAACGTATCAGACTAATGTTTCAAGTGAAGTCTGTACAGTGTCATGCATCGTTCTTCATGTCCATACATTACACTGTAGCTGGAGCTGTGCAAGTCTGTACATCGGACTGTTTCAGGCAAAGTCTGTACATCGGACTATTTCAGGTAAATTCTATACATCCGACTGTTTCAGGCAAAGTATGTACATCGGACTGTTTCAGGTAAAGTCCATACATGCACACGCATAGTCTGTGCATCGTGCATACAGTCCATACAATCGTTGGTGCATGACTAGTATTGCATCAGTGCATTTCATGTTAAGTACGAGCTTCATAGTCTGTGCATGAATAGTATTGCATCGGTGCATTCATCTATTGCACGGCATATAAAGTCTATACATTGCATCACCCTTGTCTTGCATGCACGAAGGTAAGTCTACACATTGGTTTGAAGTCTATACATTTATTGCCTTGCATTGCATCAAAGTATATACAGCCTGTGCTCGCAGCGGTCAAGTCTGTACATTGCTTTGTCATGCACATAAACGTGAAGTCTATACATTGCTTCAGCGTTGCATTCACAAAGTATGTACAATGCCTTAGTCTTCTACACATGAAGTCTATACATTGCTTTAGCCTTGCATTCACAGAGTCTGTACAGGGTCCTTAGAATTAAACTGTTAATTCTCTCTGTCTGACAGGCTCTACTCGTGAAGCTTAATGAAGGGCACGTGATCCGAGGCTGGAAGAGCTGACAGGAAGATGACACGTGGCCAAAACATCTGGGCGGGAAATGTGGAAGACACGCGCCCAATGCTGCCCTACTGCTGGCTGCTGCTAAAAAAGGAAGTCTTCTTCCTCAGGAGAAGACTGATCGAAAGTGTGAGAGCTGAAGCAGAAGAGCAGAAGCAGAGAGAGCCCGTTCGATCCAGTGTGAAGAGAAGGAGAAGAAAAAGAGAGATAGAGAGCTTGAGCAGATAAAAGAGGAAGAGAAAGAAAAAGGGAGAGATAGAGAGACAGAGTGATCGGAAGAAGAAGAAGGGCAGAGAGAAGCTTCATTCGAAGATCTATCCTCACTGGACCGTGGATCAAATCCAGGCCAGTCAGCTCTGCTGAGAGCCACATTGTGTTTCATCTTTTACAGCTTTCAGTCGTTGTGTTTCATCCTTGTTTTCATTTTCCTTTTATACCTTTCTTCAAGCTGTTTATCAGCGGAGCAAGCTGTGTTGCTCAGCACTTGCAGTGGAGGATTCCATTGGATGGCTAAGCTGTATTGCCCAGCGGAGCAAGCTGTGAGGCTCAGCAGGCGAGGAGGACTCCTCGGACAGCAAGCTGTGAGGCTCAGTGGTTTGTAGGCAAGCTGTGATGCCCAGCGGTTCAAGCTGTGAGTCAGCAGTAAGCCACACTCGGGTTGGGTGTGGGGTGGATGTAGGTCTGGAGGACCGAACAACCTAAAAACCCTTTGCGTACTGTGATTTGATTTCTTCTACTTGATTGGCGCTAGAAGAATGCTTAGGTGCGCTTTGGTTTGATTGCACACTGTGTGTTTCTTTAATTCCGTAATTACTTTTTAGCTCTCTGTTTGTATTAGGAAGAATTTTTAATTGGGCGAAAGTTTTTAAAGCGGAGATTCATTCACCCCCCCTCTGAATCGAACGCACCGAACCCAATAGCACAGAATGTGCACAGACTTAATAGGGGAAAAGAAGAGTGTGTACAGACTTGGTCTGTGCAAGGTGCCAGGGATGCACAGACTCAAAGCGTCATAAACAAATCATGCACAGACTTTGCATGTGCAAGGAACAAAAAGATGCACTTGCCTTAATTATGGAATGAACATGAACTTCACCGACTTAGCATGAACAAAAGGAAGACATGCACTGACTATGAATGTAAATGACTAAGACATATACCGACATTATCTGACAGATAACGTGGTATGCACAGATTTAAATAAAAGGTGCACCGACTTTCTATACACGAGAGACATAACACGCACCGACTTTCAATGCACAAGCAAAATATGCACTGACTTCTTTTATGCTTTAGGTAACGTTGCACAGAGTTTATCAACATATGCACGGACTTCGTATGCGACAGATGCAAGGTGCACAGACCTTGTAAGCTAAATGACGTAACTATGCACAGACTTAATCATATATGCAATGGTGAACTACAAGTGGATTTATGCATTTCAATCTCACATGACTCATAGATTATCATTATCAAAACCAAGGTTCCAACAGTGGGCTCCTACAACAATTACATTCATTCTTTGCAGCTCGTTTAATAGCTTGCATCCATAATATGTGACAGGCTATGTGAATCTTATCCTATGAGCATCAGAATATTCTGAAGATCCTTTTTAGCATGCAGATGATTGCCCGAGGCTTGACATAGTCTTAATTAGCCTGACTATCTGAATGATAGTAGTGCTGGGCAGTAGCTTGGCCATAAAGGGCTTCAGCCGGATAGAGTGTCGTGGTAACAGATCTTCTTCTATTCTGATTCGCAGAACTTCCAGGGATGACATAGGGGCTGCACCCTTGGTTGATCGTCAAAGCCCTGAGCTTGCTTTGACTTCTTCTTTTATATTTGTACATTTTAGGTGTCAACACCACCCTCCCTTGAAAAGGGAATTTGAGGCACTGGTGGGCAGTGGATGGTACGGCATTAAGATTGTCAATCCACGGTCGACCCAAGATAGTCTTGAACATAGGGTCGATGTCTAGGACATAAAACTGAATTGGCATTGTAAGAGGCCCAAGCTCTGCTTGAATGGTGACTACCCCGTGACATGCCCTTCTGGAATTGTCATATGCGGCAATAGTAGTCAGGGTCGGCCTTAGCGAATCTTCTGACAAGTTGCAGGCCCTTAAAGTGCTGAGAGGACAGACATTGATAGAGGCCCCTGTGTCTACCAATGCCGCGTCTATGCTTACTTTGTTTAGAATGATGGAAATACATAGTGGCATCTGTCGTGCATCCAGCGGTGCTAGTCCAGTCTCAAAAAATGTGATTGTCGGCCTTTTAGAGACGGTAGCCAGGGCTGTTGGTAAGCTGTCCACTGCCATGTCCTCATTTACTATAACTTTCTGCAAAAAATTGCGAAGTGCATCTTGGTGAAGCTTGGACCTCTTGATCAACTCTAGCACAGAGATTTTAGCAGGCACCCTGTCCAGATAATGTAACAAATCGTATTGTGTACCCGGCAGCGGACTTGCCTCCTCCCGATTAGTAGCCTATTGCGAGGATTGGGGATTAGGTGCAGGCGCACCGGTGGAAGGGTAATTTCTATGGCACAAATGCCCGCTCCGTAGAGCAAGTTTTTGGGCTGGCACGGCATCAGATGGGTGCAAGATTAGCGGCTTAATGTGTCACGCCCCGAGAGCGGAAGATACCCGGAGATGCGTGACGAGTTTATATCAATCATGTCAATCAGAGTAGTAGTGTATTCGACACAAAGACAGAGATGCGCAAAAGTAAAGATAACCCAATCCATTTATTTCTTCATAATAAATAGTCTATTACAAACCCAATACTCTAAAAAAAATAAAAGTACACATTTGACTCAAGAAATATATAAAAGACTATATGACACTTGGAAAAGCTCTAGGTCTTTCACTCTTGATTCTCCCCATCCGATTGACTTTCCTCATCGTCGGACCTACCTGAAAAGTAAGGGAAACACGGAGTGAGCGAACGCTCAGTAGGAAATTATATCTCAAGAACTAGCAAGGGGTTTAAGTAGTTACATCTTTCATGAATGCACTATAGCTATGCATGCTCGCCTAAAATGACAAGATAGAAAGAGGATATAACAATAAGATAACAGGGAGAACTAGTCATGAACCTTTCAAGAACTTATATCAAATGACCTCAAGATATTCAAGCAAGTATTTTATCATGTCAAGATGAAATTTGGCTATCACGTTCAAGCACGTAAGTAATTACCCTTTTTCGGGCCACGCAAGTCATGTAATATCAAGTCAAGTACAAGATTTGTGGAATGCTCAATCAAGCTAGTCATGCACTTCAGTATAATGCCAATACCGTGATCAATCAACTCCCATGGGCACAAGTACTTTCGGGTGCTCCTCCCAAGACCAGATCGGGCCCTATATGCGCAGGCATTAGTCATGTATTTTTAACATCCACATTTTTGTGTATAGCCATCATGGAATTTCAATAAGCAAGCTTGTAGTCATGTAAGACAACTTTGAGAGATTAGAGTCCAAAAATATGACTTTTGACACCAATAGGCGATAATAACGGTACAATCGCACTTTCGATAAAACTAGGTGGAATTGGTTCCCTTAACTCGGGTACCATGATAAGTAAGTAGAGACACTCTTTTATATAGAATTGAGGTCCATATGAATAGCACCTCAATGGCAAGACGTCCTCATTCTTAATATAGAATTGAGGTTCACAAGAACATCAAGTTTAATATAGAATTGGGGTCTACAAGAACATCATAACAATGTTGATATAGAATTGGGGTTTACAAGAACATCATAACAACGGCATATTCTTCCCCGTTCATTAAAATAATTCTCATATCATACCCATGGCATGACATGAGGGCCGGTATTACCATGTTTCTATAGAGGGACATGGCAAAGATTGTGTAATGGGTTTTTAGGGTACAACCAGCTCAGTCGGCCTTGAGGGAATCCAAGGCGGCGAGGAGTCTTACGGAGGTCTCTATGACTAACTTGCTAGTCCAAAGGAACGGAATGTCCAATGGAGAGCTTGTATGTCAACGAGAATTGAGTGTGTAATGCGATAAATCATCGTAGAAAACATGGGACTATACTCACGGAGTGGAGTAATAGTGCCAATGTATATGTATGTATGTATAATGAAACCCTCGGATAACAGTAATCAGGAAAAATCAGTAGTGCAGAAAATAGCGACTTTTGTAAAGTCATTTTTCATGAAATTAACGCCTTAATCAGGGGCGTTTATATTAAATTTGACGACATGTATAGAAGTCGTCCTTTCAATATTTCTAATTTTGTAGAATATTAAAAATCTAGAAATTTTCATAAAACACGCCCTGGACAGGGGCGTTAGTTTACAAAAAGCGCCCTGGTATGGGGCGTCAGTTCAATAAAAGACGACCTGGACAAGGTCGTTAATTCACAATTTTTACAATTTCAAGATGATGAAATTTCAGGAAACATGATATAGGGTCAGGACCAGAAAAATAGCAGGATTACAAGAGATTGATCATGCATTAATCTAGAATCATGTTTGAATTGATATATAATTTTTAAACATGGTATTTAGTAATTAAAAGAAATTGACGTCCGTGTGCAGGGCGTCAAATATGAAATTGACGACCTAGTCATGGTCGTTTCTTGTAATTTAGCGCCCTTGATAGGGGCGTTTCTTTCAAAAACTCTTTAGAAACTAATCAAAACGCATGAAATCTACATGTATGTATGAACGGATGATGTTATAATTATTAATATGCTAGTTTGGGCTACAATCCCTGAGAAAACCTACCTTTGTGAAGACCTGGAAGAGGATCGTGAAGGTTTTAATGGAAACGATGCTCTGAACTTCTAACAGCAACAGTGATGACAAGAGAAGAGAGAAGTTGATGCAGATGAAGCTTGAAGTTCTGTACGTACTTCAACCTAGAATAGCTTCTTCTTGATGTAGGCAACCTACAGGAAAGATATGAAGAACATTAGTATTCTTCATACGGTGACCGGAGGCAAGGAAGAAGAGCTGTTAATTACTTACACAGCAGCAGAACCTCGACCAAAATAGCTTTAGGGTTCGAATGTTTAGGGTATTTATAGGATTTCTAGAATCCTAACGGGGTGAGTATTTGATTGGAAGTAACACTTCCATATTAGAGTTATTACTACATTCGAACTCTTTCTCATAGTTATCAACTTACCCTGGATAAGTTCCTGGTTCGAACGGAACAGAAACTAAATTAACGTCCTAGGTAAGGGCGTCGAATTTAAATTGACGCCTTGGGATGCGTCGTTTCTTGTTGAAACGCGTCCAAGCAAAGGGCGTTACAATTACTTGCCTTTTTATGTAATTTTGGTTGTTTAAGATTTGACGCCTTGAAATGTGGGCGTCCTTTCTCAAAAACACGCCTTAGGTGAGGGCGTTTCTTGTCAAGTAGCGCCTTTATCTGCGGCGTTATTTTCCTCAGGGTTTTAATTTTTTTTTTCCATTTTCAGTTTTATCATTTATTTACTTAATCTTTTAATCTATTGTGATTTATCTATCCCCTTCTATTTTATCAGGGTTGCTACACCCTCCCCTACTTAAAAAGAATTTGGTCCCCAAATTCCATAGCATATATTTATATAGAGAGTGTAGAGTACATACCTTCTAGAATAATTCTGGAAATCGTTTCCTTATAGATTCCTCGGTCTCCCATGTAGCTTCATGTTCTGAATTCTTATTCCATTGTACTTTTAGCATGGGAATAACCTTATTCCTTAGGGTACGTACTTCTCGATCTAGTATTCTTATGGGCTTCTGCTCGTATGTGAGATCTTTCTGGATTACTAGATTTCCATGCTCAATAATATGTGATGGATCATGCACATACTTCTTTAACATAGATATGTGGAACACATCATGTACTTCGGACAGTTGAGGTGGCAATGCGATGCGATAAGCAACCTCGCCAACTCTTTCTAGTATCTCGAAGGGTCCGATGAATCTTGGTGTAAGCTTGCCTTTAACACCAAATCTCCATATTCCACGTCCAGGCGATATCTTGAGAAATACATGATCCCCAACTTGGAATTTAAGATCTCTCCTTCTTGTGTCAGCATAAGCCTTTTGTCTAGACTGAGCAACTTGCAGTCTTTCTCTGATCATTTGTATCTTCTCGGTAGTATCCCTTACCATGTCTGGACCTAACAGTTGTTTCTCTCCAACTTCGTCCCAGCATAAGGGTGATCGGCAACTCCTTCCATATAAGGCTTCGAAAGGTGCCATTTGTATACTTGCCTGGTAGCTATTATTGTATGCAAATTTGACCAGAGGCAAGTGATCACGCCAGTTTCCACCAAAATCAATAATGCATGCTCTTAGCATATCTTCGACTACTTGATTGGTTCTCTCGGTCTGACCATCCATTTGAGGGTGAAAAGCTGTACTAAAGTTAAGTCTCGTTCCCAACGAATGTTGTAGTCCCTTCCAAAAATGAGAAGTAAAACGGGGATCTCTGTCAAACACGATTGAAACAGGAATACCATGTAATCTAACTATCTCCTTGATATACAATGCAGCCAGAACATCAATTGACCATCGGCTCTTGATCGGCAAGAAATGCGCTGATTTAGTCAATCGATCAATAATAACCCATATTCCATCATGTCCTCCCTTTGCTTTAGATAGACCCATGATGAAATCCATGCCAATATCCTCCCACTTCCACCTAAGAATATCTAGGGGATGTAGTTTTCCAGCATGCTTTTGGTGTTCTGCCTTGACTTGTTGGCACGTGAGACAGCGCGACACGTGGTCCGCTATTTCCCTTTTCATGTTGGGCCACCAATAATTCTGTTTTACATCTTGATACATTTTGGTAGATCCAGGATGAATCGTGTACCTTGATCTATGAGCTTCATCTAAGATCTTCTTCTTTAGCTCGGGACAATCCGGTATGCAAGTTCTATTCCTGAATATTAATCTTCCTTCACAAGTTATTTGGAAATCCGATTGTCCTTCCAGTTTGCCTTTGATCTCTACTAACATTGGGTCATTATCTTGAAGTGCTTGTATTTCAGTTAATAGGTCTGACTGTATGCTTATATGAGATAATGTGACACATCTAGGGTCTGTGTCCATGCCTATATTGAGTTCAGAGAATTGCTCCAGTAATTTCCATTCTTGAATCATACAATTGGCTAACAGTGCTCTCGGCTTTCGACTAAGGGCATCTGCTACATGATTACCCTTTCCGGGATGATATTGTATATTGAAGTCGAAGTCTTTGAGATATTCTAGCCAACGTCTTTGCCTCATGTTCAGTTCCTTCTGTGAGAAAAGATATTTGAGACTCTTGTGATCGGAGTATACAGTAAACTGCACTCCATAGAGATAATGTCTCCATATCTTCAGTGCAAATACTACCGCGGCCAATTCTAAGTCATGGACGGGGTAGTTCTCTTCATGCTTCTTTAATTGACGAGAAGAGTAAGCTATAACCTTTCCTTGTTGCATTAGAACACATCCGAGGCCAATGCCAGAAGCATCAGTGTATACCTCGAATTTCTCTCCTTCCACTGGTAAAGCTAAGACAGGAGCTGTAGTAAGATGATCCTTGAGAGTTTGGAAGCTTCTTTCACATTCCTCACTCCATTCGTAACGGATCTCCTTGCGAGTTAACCTCGTAAGGGGCACGACGATCTTAGAGAAATCTTTGATGAATCGTCTGTAATAGCCAGCAAGACCTAAGAAACTTCGGATTTCGCTAGCATTGGTCGGTCTTTCCCAATTTCTTACAGCTTCAACTTTTGATGGATCTACTGATAAGCCATCCTTTGATATAACATGTCCGAGAAAAGTTACTTCTTCAAGCCAGAATTCACACTTGCTGAGTTTTGCATATAATTGATTTGTCCTCAATATTTGTAATGCAATCTTTAAATGCTCCTCATGCTCTTCCTTGGTCTTAGAATAAATCAATATATCATCAATAAAGACCACCACGCATTGATCCAAATAAGGCCTGAATATGCTATTCATTAACTGCATAAAGGCAGCAGGGGCATTTGTTAGTCCAAAAGGCATAACAACGAATTCATAATGGCCATACCTGCTTCTGAATGCGGTCTTATGAATGTCATCATCTTTGATCCTTAACTGATGATATCCCGACCTGAGATCAATCTTTGAGAAATACTTGGATCCAGATATTTGGTCAAATAATTCATCGATTCTCGGCAGTGGATACTTATTCTTGATAGTGAGATGATTCAACTGTCGATAGTCGATGCATAGCCTCATGGATCCATCTTTCTTTCTTACAAACAGTACAGGTGCTCCCCACGGGGAAGTACTTGGTCTAATGAATCCTTTCTTAATGAGTTCCATCAATTGCTCCTTTAACTCCTTGAGTTCAGCAGGTGACATTCTATAAGGTGCCTTTGAAATTGGACCAGCACCAGGGACTAAGTCAATGGTGAAGGCCACTTTTCTTTGTGGGGGTAATCCAGGCAAATCTTCCGGAAATACGTCTGGAAATTCTTGCACTACTGGAATGTCTTCTACCTTAGTTTCCTTAGCTTCTTTAACTGTGATAAATGCAAGGAAAGATACACATCCTTTCCTGATGAGCTTGCTAGCTCGGAGAGCCGAAATAAAAGGGGATTTGCTTCAACTCTTAGGGCTAGTGAAGATTAATTCTGGAAATTCCTTGAATGTAACCTTGCTATTGCGGCAATCAACCGTTGCCTGATACTTGGATAACCAATCTGCTCCTAGTATGACATCATGCTCCTTCAGATCTAAACATATGAGATCGATAGGGAGATTTCTACCCTGAACCAATACTTCACAGTTTTGGTAATGATGTGTAATATCAGTCTCGTCACCCAGAGGAGTAGACAAAACTAATTTCATCCATTCCGGTTCTAGGGGTAATGGGTCAGCGAACTTCTTAGAAATAATAGAATGTGATGCACCAGTATCAATTAAGACATATGCATTCTTGGAACAAACTTTCAATGTACCTTCCACTAGTCCGCCTTCTTCTTCTTGTTCGGTCTCTTTGATTGCGTGAAGACGCGCATTCTTGGTTACCGGGCATTTCCCGACATCGGCTTGATCGTTAAGTAATGGGCAATCGGGAATCCGATGCTCACGACTCCCACAACGGAGACATGCTCCTAGTTTCCTCCAGCATTCTTCTGCTCTATGGCCTGCCTTGTCACAATGTTTGCACACTGTGTTTGATGGGGTAGTGGTGATAGAGAAGGGCTTGGTCTTCTTCAACTTCTGATCTTGCGAGGAAATACCTCCATTGCTAGGCCTCTTCTTGAAGTTGGGTTTAAAGGAACCCGATCCTGTAACTTGTTCCTTCTTATCCTTACCACGAATCCTATCAGATAGTTCTGTGGCATCTTCTAACAGTTGTGCGCGGCGTACTATCTCTGAATAGACCTGAATGTCCATCGGTGCCAGTTGGGTAATATATTGGGGCCTGAGCCCGTTTAGGAACCTTCTAGCTTTCATCTTCTCGGTGCTAACTAAGTGCTTAGCATACCGAGACAATCTAGAGAATTGGGCCTCATACTCGGCCACTGACAAGGATCGTTGCTTCAGTGCAGCAAATTCTGCAGCTTTCTTTTCCTGCACTCGGTCTGAAAAATATTTTGCGTTGAAGTGTTCAACGAATTCCGCCCATGTAACTTGGTCTTGATTTAGAGTAGCCTCTATTGATTCCCACCAGCATCTAGCATCCCTTTCTAGCTGAAAGGTAGCTAACAAAATTTTATCCTGGTCCGTGCATTGCATGACACGGAAGATACGTTCTGTTTCCCTAATCAAGTGTTCAGCGTCATCCGGATCATTAGAACCCGTGAACTTGGGCGGGTTCATGTTCTTGAAAGTCTGATGGAGACTTCCTGCTCGTTGTCCACCTCCTTGTGCTACTTGTTGCAGCACCTGAGTCATGCCTTGAAGCGTACGCTGCATGTTGTGCCATTGGGCACGTTCGGCAGCCATTATCCTACAATTATAATAACTAGATTAATACGTGATTTGTATTTTAAAGACTAGCATTCTATGTTAACTTTAACCCTTGGTTCTACCCAATCTCACTGGTTAAAGGGTTAAAACCTATCCTTGGACTTGGGTTTTTCCTAGGAATTGAATACCCTAGGCTCTGATACCACAAAAACTGTCACGCCCCAAGAGCGGAAGATACCCGGAGATGCGTGACGAGTTTATATCAATCATGTCAATCAGAGTAGTAGTGTATTCGACACAAAGACAGAGATGCGCAAAAGTAAAGATAACCCAATCCATTTATTTCTTCATAATAAATAGTCTATTACAAACCCAATACTCTAAAAAAAAAGAAAAGTACACATTTGACTCAAGAAATATATAAAAGACTAGATGACACTTGGAAAAGCTCTAGCTCTTTCACTCTTGATTCTCCCCATCCGATTGACTTTCCTCATCGTCGGACCTACCTGAAAAGTAAGGGAAACACGGAGTGAGCGAACGCTCAGTAGGAAATTATATCTCAGGAACTAGCAAGGGGTTTAAGTAGTTACATCTTTCATGAATGCACTATAGCTATGCATGCTCGCCTAAAACGACAAGATAGAAAGAGGATATAACAATAAGATAACAGGGAGAACTAGTCATGAACCTTTCAAGAACTTATATCAAATGACCTCAAGATATTCAAGCAAGTACTTTATCATGTCAAGATGAAATTTGGCTATCATGTTCAAGCACGCAAGTAATTACCCTTTTTCGGGCCACGCAAGTCATGTAATATCAAGTCAAGTACAAGATTTGTGGAATGTTCAATCAAGCTAGTCATGCACTTCGGTATAATGCCAATACCGTGATCAATCAACTCCCATGGGCACAAGTACTTTCGGGTGCTCCTCCCAAGACCAGATCGGGCCCTATATGCGCAGGTATTAGTCATGTATTTTTAACATCCACATTTTTGTGTATAGTCATCATGGAATTTCAATAAGCAAGCTTGTAGTCATGTAAGACAACTTTGAGAGATTAGAGTTCAAAAATATGACTTTTGACACCAATAGGCGATAATAACGGTACAATCGCACTTTCGATAAAACTAGGTGGAATTGGTTCCCTTAACTCGGGTACCATGATAAGTAAGAAGAGACACTCTTTTATATAGAATTGAGGTCCATATGAATAGCACCTCAATGGCAAGACGTCCTCATTCTTAATATAGAATTGAGGTTCACAAGAACATCAAGTTTAATATAGAATTGGGGTCTGCAAGAACATCATAACAATGTTGATATAGAATTGGGGTTTACAAGAACATCATAACAACGGCATATTCTTCCCCGTTCATTAAGATAATTCTCATATCATACCCATGGCATGACATGAGGGCCGGTATTACCATGTTTTTATAGAGGGACATGGCAAAGATTGTGTAATGGGTTTTTAGGGTACAACCAGCTCAGTCGGCCTTGAGGGAATCCAAGGCGGCGAGGAGTCTTACGGAGGTCTCTATGACTAACTTGCTAGTCCAAAGGAACGGAATGTCCAATTGAGAGCTTGTATGTCAACGAGAATTGAGTGTGTAATGCGATAAATCATCGTAGAAAACATGGGACTATACTCACGGAGTGGAGTAATAGTGCCAATGTATATGTATGTATGTATAATGAAACCCTCGGATAACAGTAATCAGGAAAAATCAGTAGTGCAGAAAATAGCGACTTTTGTAAAGTCATTTTTCATGAAATTAACGCCGTAATCAGGGGCGTTTATATTAAATTTGACGACATGTATAGAAGTCGTCCTTTCAATATTTCTAATTTTGCAGAATATTAAAAATCTGGAAATTTTCATAAAACACGCCCTGGACAGGGGCGTTAGTTTACAAAAAGCGCCCTGGTATGGGGCGTCAGTTCAATAAAAGACGACCTGGACAAGGTCGTTAATTCATAATTTTTACAATTTCGAGACGATGAAATTTCAAGAAACATGATATAGGGTCAGGACCAGAAAAATAGCAGGATTACAAGAGATTGATCATGCATTAATCTAGAATCATGTTTGAATTGATATATAATTTTTAAATATGGTATTTAGTAATTAAAAGAAATTGACGTCCGTGTGCAGGGCGTCAAATATGAAATTGACGACCTAGTCATGGTCGTTTCTTGTAATTTAGCGCCCTTGATAGGGGCGTTTCTTTCAAAAACTCTTTAGAAACTAATCAAAACGCATGAAATCTATATGTATGTATTAACGGATGATGTTATAATTATTAATATGCTAGTTTGGGCTACAATCCCTGAGAAAACCTACCTTTGTGAAGACCTGGAAGAGGATCGTGAAGGTTTTAATGGAAACGATGCTCTGAACTTCTAACAGCAACAGTGATGACAGGAGAAGAGAGAAGTTGATGCAGATGAAGCTTGAAGTTCTGTACGTACTTCAACCTAGAATAGCTTCTTCTTGATGTAGGCAACCTACAGGAAAGATATGAAGAACATTAGTATTCTTCATACGGTGACCGGAGGCAGGGAAGAAGAGCTGTTAATTACTTACACAGCAGCAGAACCTCGACCAAAATAGCTTTGGGGTTCGAATGTTTAGGGTATTTATAGGATTTCTAGAATCCTAACGGGGTGAGTGTTTGATTAGAAGTAACACTTCCATATTAGAGTTATTACTACATTCGAACTCTTTCTCATAGTTATCAACTTACCCTGGATAAGTTCCTAGTTCGAACGGAACAGAAACTGAATTAACGTCCTAGGTAAGGGCGTCGAATTTAAATTGATGCCTTGGCATGCGTCGTTTCTTGTTGAAACGCGTCCAAGCAAAGGGCGTTACAATTACTTGCCTTTTTATGTAATTTTGGTTGTTTAAGATTTGACGCCTTGAAATGTGGGCGTCCTTTCTCAAAAACACGTCTTAGGTGAGGGCGTTTCTTGTCAAGTAGCGCCTTTATCTGCGGCGTTATTTTCCTCAGGGT
The DNA here is from genome assembly GCA_022559845.1 of Amorphophallus konjac. Classification (NCBI taxonomy): domain Eukaryota; kingdom Viridiplantae; phylum Streptophyta; class Magnoliopsida; order Alismatales; family Araceae; genus Amorphophallus; species Amorphophallus konjac. Next base: position 228,324,800 of record CM040126.1, on the reverse strand, counting down.
TTAATTTTTTTTTCCATTTTTAGTTTTATCGTTTATTTACTTAATCTTTTAATCTATTTTGATTTATCTATCCCCTTCTATTTTATCAGGGTTGCTACATAATGGGCCTGATGGGATGGATGAATGGTGTGGCAGAGGAAGTAACGGGGGTTATGGGAGTAGTGGTGGAGATAATAGGCTGTAAAGGGATGACGGGTGAAGGGCTTGATACAGGCATGGTGATGATGGGAGTATGCACTGGCGGTGGAGTGGAGATAGGCAAAATAATGGTGGAAGCGGATGGTAGGATGAAGGGTTTGGTGATTACGGGAGATGGAGGGGTTTGATGGTTAGGCGGGAGGATGACGGGGGAAGAAGGGTTACGGTAATTGTGGTGGAGGGCCATGAGCCACTGTACCCAAGCTCCATCGTCATAGGACCACCCGGCGTCAAGAGCCGGGGGTTGGACAAGGTTGACTTGAGCCCGTGCCATTGGCTGGGGTTGCGGAGCGGGTGGATGATGCGGCATGGGGTTCTGGTGGATCTCCAAGTCCTGAACGGGCTACTGATGTGGCTGTAGCTGCGGTGTTTGTTGCTAAACTTGCTGCCTTGGCACTTGCCTTCTTTTATCTTTTATCTCAACAATGGCCTTATGCATCTCGGCCCAATCAATGCGCTGCCTTTCATGTAGGTCGTATACCAGATCTCGGAACTGAAAACATCCTTCAATGGTGTGCTCGGGCTGCCTATGGAACATGCAATATTTAGATTGATCGACGGTCGGGTTCCAATTAGGCCATTCCGGAGGGAGCTGAATTGCACTTATCGACATGAGAGCAGAGAAGATGTCCGTGAGGGGCTCAGGCAAAGGAGGATATTGTGCCCTTTTCGGAGCCGAGTGTTTATTGGTGTAGCCATAGGGTGGAGGAGCATTGTGATATTGTGGAGGTTGTTGCGGCTGTTGTGGAGCGGGGAAGATATTTTGTGGAGTGGGGAAGGTAGGCTGGGTGCTTGGTGCAGCAGGGAAAACAGGTTGGGCATTTTGTGGCGTGGAAAATTGTAAATTACGGGGAGTTTGTGGGAAGCGGAGCGGAGCGGACTGGTTAGGCAAGGGGAATGCAACGGCTTGCACCTGTTCATTGGTCTGGACTCCTTCGGTAATGGGCCCCTGAGATTTCTTATTGTATTTGGGCTTTTGGGCCTCGAAGAGAGAATGGATGGGGGAGTCCTTGAATAGGGTTTGAATAAATCTTGCCCGGCTATAGAGTTGGTGCATGTTGGCAATATCGTTCATGGCCAATATGTCTAAGAAGAAGATCTTAGATGAAGCTCACCGATCAAGGTACACTATTCATCCAGGATCAACCAAAATGTATCAAGATGTAAAGAGGAACTTTTGGTGGCCTAATATGAAAAGAGAAATAGCAGACTATGTATATCGCTGTCTCACATGCCAACAGGTCAAGGCAGAACACCAAAAGCCTGCTGGAAAACTACATCCTCTAGATATTCCTAAGTGGAAGTGGGAGGATATTGGTATGGACTTCATCATGGGCTTATCTAAATCTAAAGGAGGACATGATGGAATCTGGGTTATCATTGACCGATTAACTAAATCGGCGCATTTCTTGCCAATAAAAAGCCGATGGTCAATTGATGTGCTAGCTGCACTATACATCAAGGAAATAGTCAGGATACATGGAATTCCTGTCTCAATCGTGTCTGACAGAGACCCCCGTTTTACTTCTCATTTTTGGAAGGGATTACAACATTCGTTGGGAACAAGGCTCAACTTTAGTACTGCTTTTCACCCACAAACAGATGGTCAGACCGAGAGAGCTAATCAAGTTATTGAGGATATGCTAAGAGCTTGCATCATTGACTTTGGTGGAAGCTGGCATGAACATTTGCCACTAGTGGAATTTGCATATAATAATAGCTACCAAGCTAGTATCCAAATGGCACCTTTCGAAGCTTTATATGGAAGGAGTTGCCGATCACCCTTATGCTGGAACGAAGTTGGAGAGAAACAACTGTTAAGTCCAGACATGGTAAGGGATACAACTGAGAAGATACAAGTAATCAGAGAAAGATTGCAAATTGCTCAGACCAGACAAAAGGCTTATGCTGATACAAGAAGAAGAGATCTTGAATTCCAGGTTGGAGATCATGTATTTCTCAAGATATCACCTGGACGTGGCATACGAAGATTTGGTGTTAAGGGCAAGCTTACGCCAAGATTCATCGGACCATTTGAGATACTCGAAAGAGTTGGCGAGGTTGCTTATCGCATCGCATTGCCTCCTCAATTATCCGAAGTACATAATGTATTTCACATATCTATGTTGAAGAAGTATGTACACGATCCATCTCATATTATTGAATATGGAGATCTGGTGATCCAGAAAGATCTCACATATGAACAGAAGCCTATGAAGATCTTAGATCGTGAAATACGAGCTCTAAGGAATAAGGTTATTCCCATGCTTAAGGTGCAATGGAATAAGAATACTGAACACGAAGTGACATGGGAGACCGAGGAATCTATGAAGAAACGATTTCCCGAGTTATTCTAAGAGGTATATGATCTACACTCTCCACGTATATACATAATATGCAATTGAATTTGGGGACCAAATTCTTTTAAGTGGGGGAAGGTGTAGCAACCCTGATAAAATATTAATAATAATAAAGATTTTAAAAATAAATTAAATAAAACAATATAAAATAACGCCTCAGATAAAGGCGCTATTCAAATTAGAAACGCCTCTAGATAAGGCGTTATTCAAGAAGTGACGCCCTGACCACACGGCGTCAAATTTCCAACGTCAAAAATGGTAAGGACAAGAAAAGCCTCAATCTTGGGCGTGTTTTAAACAAAGGAACACCCTAACAAAAGGCGCTTCTTAAGAAACGACCTGAACTAGGTCGTCAATTCAGGAATCGACGCCCTGACCAAAGTCGTTAATTCCATTCGAGTTCCGTTCGACACCAGAGCTTATCCAGGGAAGGATTATGTTAATCTAGTAAGTGTTTACTAGGGCAAGGACTCTATATTGGAAACATTACTTCCACTAGAATTCTAGCCCTAATAGGATTCCCAAAAATCCCTATAAATAACCTACTGATCGAACCTTAAACGCTATTTGGCGTTTGGAAAACTACAAGGTACGTAGTAGCAGTTCATATAGTTTCTCTTTGCTTCGGTTACATGAAGAACTAATGGTTCTTCATCTTCTTTTCCTCTAATACAGGTTAAGGGAGTTCTGCATACGCGAAAGAACAAGGTATTGTTCTTTTCCTTCCCCTCTGGTCTGACGCGAGGAAGAAATTAATATTGGTTTCTTCTGTAGGATCTGCATCTTTTGATTTACTGAAGAAACAAAGGTTCTTCTGCGTCCTCTTCATCAAAGCCATCAGCCAGTAGCTGCCATCTTAAGAGCCTGTTATAAACAGAGCATCGATCCTCTTCCCAAAACCTTCACGGTTCAATCTTCAGATTATCAATTAAGGTAGGATTTTCTCAAGTCACTGTAGCCCAATCTAAATTGATACAGTACAATAATCATCATGCATATACATGGTTTGGTTTACTATAGTTTCTGAACGATTTTCTGTTAATTTCTTGAAAGAAACGTCCTTAGCAAGGGCGTGATTATGAAATACACGCCCCAGACTAGGGCGCTATTTTACAAGTCACGACCCTGCCAAGGTCGTCAATTTTAGATTTGACACCCTGTACACAGGCGTTAATTTCATTTAATGATTAATCACCCATGTTAAGAATTGTTTATCTATGAAATCATGATTCTACAATAATGCATGATCATATGTCTTCAAACCTGTTAATTTTATTGTCATGACCATACATTCGTTCTCCATGAATTCTATTATCCTGAAATTATTACTGCCCATGAAAATTCATGGTATTTCTTGAATTCACGACTTAGCCTAGGTCGTCTTTCACTGGACTAACGCCCGATGATAGGGCGTGAATTAAAAAGTAACGCCCCTTCATAGGGCGCGTTTCTTCTAAAATCCCGAACAAAATATTCTGTAAAAATAAGAATTTAATAACGCCCCTGCCAAGGGCACATTTTTGATAATTTCTGAAAATAAATATGTTCTGTAAAATATTGTAAATAAAAAGACGCCTGCTACTGTAGTCATCTCATTGAAAAGAAACGCCCCTGTCCAGGGCGCGTTTTAGATAAAGTTCTGAATTATTGAAAAATCTGCCAAAATGGAAACATATGTAAACGCCCTTCTGTTAGGCGTTAATTACTTGAGAAACGACTTTACCTAAGTCGTTATTTTCTGTAAACTAATATTTTTATCTTGATTCTGTTAACCGATGGTTTCATATGTTAGATAATATATATATCGGCACTATTCTCCATTCCGTGAGTATAGTCACACGTTTCACGATTATTTTATCGATCACACTCAATTCTCATTGACATACAAGCTCTCCATTGGACATTCCGTTCCTTTGGACTAGCGAGTTAGTCATAGAGACCTCCGTAAGACTCCTCGTAGCCTTGGATTCCCTCAAGGCCGACTGAGCTGGTTGTACCCTAAAAACCCATTACACCATTGATGCCATGTCACTCTAAAGAAACATGGGATACCGGCCCTTATGATTATACAAAGAGTATATCATAAGAAATTCTTAATGGGATGATGATATCATGCCATATCATGTCATTCTTGTAAACCTCAATTCTATGATAAGAATGAGGGTATCTTACCTTTGATATACTGTTCATGTGGACCTCAATTCTATATATAGAATGTCCATATCGATTTGTCATGGTACCTAAGTTAAGGGAACCTAATTCCACCTAGTTTCATCGATAATCATGATTATACCGTTATTATCGCCAATCTATGTCCTTTGTCATATTTTGGACTCTATTCTATCAAAGTTGTCGTACGTGTCTACAAGCTTGATTATTGAAATTCTATGTTGGCTATAAACAAGAGTGGATGTCAAAATACATGATAAATGCCTGCGCATATAGGACCCGATCTGGTCCTGGGAGGAGCACCCGAAAGTACTTGTGCCCATGGGAGTTAAAATGATAAGGTATCTGGTATTATACCGAGTACTTGACTTGCTTGATTGGACATTCCACACACATCTTGTACTTGAATCGTACTTGACTTGACATGAAATGCGTGGCCCGAAAAAGGGTAATTTACTTGCTTGATAGATGATAGCCAAAGTTCTTGACATGACTTGTTAAATGTACTTGCTTGAATATCTCTAATGTCTTGTTATCTTGTTGAAAGTTCATGAATTGTCTATCTTATTCATTGATATTACATTCTCTCTATCTTGTCGTTTTATGCGAGCATGCATAGCTTTATTGCATTCATGAAAGATGTAATTACTTAAACCCCTTGCTAGTACTTGAGATATAATTTCCTACTGAGCGTTCGCTCATCCCGTTTCTCCCTTTTTACTTTTCAGGTAAGTCCGACGACGATGGAAGTCAATCGGATGGGGAAGGTCAAGAGTGAAAGAGCTAGAGCTTGTCCAAGTGTCATCTAGTTTTTTTCCTATTTTCTTGAGTCAACTATGTACTTTTCTTTTTATTAAATAGAGTATTAGATTTGTAATAGCCTATTAATAATAAAGGATCGGGTTATCTTACTATTTTGCGCATCTCTGTCTTTGTGTCGAATACACGACCACTCTGATTGACATGATTGATATAAACTCGTCACGCGTCTCCGAGTATCTTCCGCGCTCGGTGTCTGACAGTTTCTGTGGTATCAGAGCCTAAGGTATTCAATTCCTAGGAAAAACCCAAGTCCAAGGATAAGTTGAACATTTAACCAAGTGAGATTGGGTAGAACCAAGGGTTAAGAGTCAATGAGTCTTTTAATAAGATCACAGTGATATAATACTAACGTAGCTATTGTAATTATAGGATAATGGCTGCCGAACGTGCTCAATGGTGCAACATGCAGCATAGCCTTCAAGGAATGACTCAAGTGCTACAACAGGTAGCACAAGGTGATGCTCCACGAGCTGGAAGCTTACACCAAGCCTTTAAGAACATGAATCCCCCGAAGTTTATGGGATCGACCGATCCGGACGATGCCGAGCATTGGGTTCGGGAAACCGAACGCATATTCTGTGTCATGCAATGCACGGATCAGGATAAAGTTCTATGAGCTACATTCCAGTTAGAGAAAGATGCTAGATGCTGGTGGGAGTCTATTGAAGCAACCATCGATCCTACTCAAGTAACATGGGAAGAATTTGTGGAATACTTCAATGCTAAATATTTCTCGGACCGAGTCTAAGAAAAGAAGGCTACAGAATTCACTGCATTAAAACAACGATCTTTGTCATTAGCAGATTATGAAGCTCAGTTCTCCAGGTTGTCTAGATATGCTAAGCATCTTATTAGCACAGAGAAGATGAAAGCCCGTAGATTTCTTAATGGGCTTAGGCCCCACTATATTACTCAACTGGCGCCTATGTACATCCAAGTTTATTCTGAAATAGTGCGCCGAGCTCAATTACTTGAAGATGCCACGGAACTATCTGATAGGATCCGTGGAAAAGACAAGAAGGAGCAAGTCACAAGTTCGGGTTCTTTCAAACCCAATTTCAAGAAGAGGCCCAACAATGGAGGTTCTTCCTCTCAAGACCATAAGTTCAAAAAGACCAAGCCTTTCTCTATCACAACTACCCCTTCTAATACAGTATGCAAGCATTGTGACAAGGCTGGTCACAAGACAGAAGAATGCTGGAGGAAATTAGGAGCTTGTCTCCGTTGTGGGAGTCGCGAACATCAGATTCCCGATTGTCCATTAATGAATGACCAAGCCGGTGATGGTAAATGCCCGGTGACAAAGAACGCTCGACTTCATGCAATAAAGGAGACCGAGCAAGAAGAAGGTGGACTGGTAGAAGGTACATTAACAGTTTGTTCCAAAAGTGCTTATGTCTTATTTGATACGGGTGCATCGCATTCCATTATTTCTAAGAAGTTTGCCGACCCGTTACCGTTAGAACCAGAATGGATAAAAATAGTTCTAACTACTCCTCTTGGAAGTGAAAATGATATTACTCATCACTACCAAAACTGTGAGGTAATAGTTCAAGGTAGGAATTTACCTATAGATCTCATATGCCTCGATCTAAAGGAGTATGATGTTATACTAGGAGCGGACTGGTTATCCAAATACCAGGCAACGGTTGATTGCCGCAATAGCCAAATTGCTTTCAAAGATATTCCAGAATTAGTCTTTACTCACCCCAAGAGTCGGAGTAATTCCCCTCTTATTTCGGCTCTCCGAGCTAGCAAGCTCGTCAGGAAAGGATGTGTATCCTTCCTTGTATTTGTCACAGTTAAGGAAACAAAGGACACTAAGATAGAAGACATTCAGGTAGTGCAAGAATTTCCAGACGTATTTCCGGAAGATTTGCCGGGATTACCCCCTCAAAGGGATGTGGCCTTCACCATCGACTTAATCCCTGGTGCTGGTCCGGTTTCAAAGGCACCATATAGAATGTCCCCTGCTGAACTTAAAGAGTTGAAGGAGCAATTGATGGAATTAATTTGAAAAGGGTTTATTAGACCAAGTATTTCCCCGTGGGGAGCACCGGTATTATTTGTAAAGAAAAAGGACGGATCCATGAGATTGTGCATCGACTATCGACAGTTGAATCATCTCACTATCAAGAACAAGTATCCACTGCCGAGAATCGATGAGTTATTTGATCAGATTTCAGGATCCAAATATTTTTCGAAGATTGATCTTAGATCGGGATACCATCAGTTAAGGATCAAGGATGAAGATATTCATAAGACTGCGTTCAGAAGCAGGTATGGCCACTATGAATTTGTTGTTATGCCTTTTGGACTAACCAATGCCCCTGCTGCCTTTATGCAGTTAATGAATAGCATATTCAGGCCTTACTTGGATCAATTCATAGTAGTCTTCATTGATGATATATTAATATATTCCAAAACTAAGGAAGAACATGAGGAGCATTTAAGGATCGCATTGCAAGTATTGAGGGAAAATCAATTATATGCAAAGCTCAGCAAATGCGAATTCTTGCTTGAAGAAGTGGCTTTTCTAGGACATGTGATTTCAAAAGATGGATTATCAGTAGATCCGTCAAAGGTTGAAGCTATTAGAAACTGGGAAAAACCAACCAATACTAGCAAGATCAGAAGTTTCTTAGGTCTTGCAGGCTATTATCGGCGATTCATCAAAGATTTCTCTAAGATCGCCGTACCACTTACAAGATTAACTCGTAAGGAGATCCGATATGAATGGAGTGGGGAATGTGAAAGAAGATTCCAAACTCTCAAGGATCATCTCACTACAGCTCCGGTATTAGCTCTACCAATAGAAGGAGAGAAATTCGAGGTCTACACAGATGCTTCTGGCATTGGCCTCGGATGTGTCCTAATGCAACAAGGAAAGGTCATAGCATACTCTTCACGTCAGCTGAAGAACCATGAGGAAAACTACCCCGTCCATGACTTAGAACTGGCCACGGTGGTATTTGCCCTAAAGATAGGGAGACACTACTTATATGGAGTGCAGTTTACTGTATACTCCGATCACAAAAGTCTCAAATATCTATTTTCACAAAAGGAGCTAAACATGAGACAAAGACGCTGGCTAGAATATCTCAAGGACTTCGACTTCAATATACAATACCATCCCGGAAAGGGTAATTATGTGGCTGATGCCCTTAGTCGAAAGCCGAGAACAATGATAGCCAATTGTATGATACAAGAATGGAGGTTGCTAGAATAATTCTCCGAGCTCAATATAAGCTTGGACAAGGAAGCCAAATTTGTCACCTTATCTCATGTAAGCATACAGTCAGATTTATTATCTGAGATACAAGCACTTCAGGATGATGATCCTATATTAGTGGAAATCAAAGGCAGATTAGAAGGACAATCTGATTTTCAACTAACTTCTGATAGAAGATTATTATTCAAAGGTAGAACTTGTATACCCGACTGTCCGGAATTAAAGAAGAAGATCTTAGATGAAGCTCACCGATCAAGGTACACTATTCATCCAGGATCAACCAAAATGTATCAAGATGTAAAGAGGAACTTTTGGTGGCCTAATATGAAAAGAGAAATAGCAGACTATGTATATCGCTGTCTCACATGCCAACAGGTCAAGGCAGAACACCAAAAGCCTGCTGGAAAACTACATCCTCTAGATATTCCTAAGTGGAAGTGGGAGGATATTGGTATGGACTTCATCATGGGCTTATCTAAATCTAAAGGAGGACATGATGGAATCTGGGTTATCATTGACCGATTAACTAAATCGGCGCATTTCTTGCCAATAAAAAGCCGATGGTCAATTGATGTGCTAGCTGCACTATACATCAAGGAAATAGTCAGGATACATGGAATTCCTGTCTCAATCGTGTCTGACAGAGACCCCCGTTTTACTTCTCATTTTTGGAAGGGATTACAACATTCGTTGGGAACAAGGCTCAACTTTAGTACTGCTTTTCACCCACAAACGGATGGTCAGACCGAGAGAGCTAATCAAGATGTTGAGGATATGCTAAGAGCTTACATCATTGACTTTGGTGGAAGCTGGCATGAACATTTGCCACTAGTGGAATTTGCATATAATAATAGCTACCAAGCTAGTATCCAAATGGCACCTTTCGAAGCTTTATATGGAAGGAGTTGCCGATCACCCTTATGCTGGAACGAAGTTGGAGAGAAACAACTGTTAGGTCAAGACATGGTAAGGGATACAACTGAGAAGATACAAGTAATCAGAGAAAGATTGCAAGTTGCTCAGACCAGACAAAAGGCTTATGCTGATACAAGAAGAAGAGATCTTGAATTCCAGGTTGGAGATCATGTATTTCTCAAGATATCACCTGGACGTGGCATACGAAGATTTGGTGTTAAGGGCAAGCTTACGCCAAGATTCATCGGACCATTTGAGATACTTGAAAGAGTTGGCGAGGTTGCTTATCGCATCGCATTGCCTCCTCAATTATCCGAAGTACATAATGTATTTCACATATCTATGTTGAAGAAGTATGTACACGATCCATCTCATATTATTGAATATGGAGATCTGGTGATCCAGAAAGATCTCACATATGAACAGAAGCCTATGAAGATCTTAGATCGTGAAATACGAGCTCTAAGGAATAAGGTTATTCTCATGCTTAAGGTGCAATGGAATAAGAATACTGAACACGAAGCGACATGGGAGACCGAGGAATCTATGAAGAAACGATTTCCTGAGTTATTCTAAGAGGTATATGATCTACACTCTCCACGTATATACATAATATGCAATTGAATTTGGGGACCAAATTCTTTTAAGTGAAGGAGGGTGTAGCAACCCTGATAAAATATTAATAATAATAAAGATTTTAAAAATAAATCAAATAAAACAATATAAAATAACGCCTCGGATAAAGGCGCTATTCAAATTAGAAACGCCTCTAGATAAGGCGTTATTCAAGAAATGACGCCCTGACCACACGGCGTCAAATTTCCAACGTCAAAAATGGTAAGGACAAGAAAAGCCCCAATCTTGGGCGTGTTTTAAAAAAAGGAACACCCTAACAAAAGGTGCTTCTTAAGAAACGACCTGAACCAGGTCGTCAATTCAGGAATCGACGCCCTGACCAAAGTCGTTAATTCCATTCGAGTTCCGTTCGACACCAGAGCTTATCTAGGGAAGGATTATGTTAATCTAGTAAGTGTTTACTAGGGCAAGGACTCTATATTAGAAACATTACTTCCACTAGAATTCTAGCCCTAATAGGATTCCCAAAAATCCCTATAAATAACCTACTGATCGAACCTTAAACGCTATTTGGCGTTTGGAAAACTACAAGGTACGTAGTAGCAGTTCATATAGTTTCTCTTTGCTTCGGTTACATGAAGAACTAATGGTTCTTCATCTTCTTTTCCTCTAATACAGGTTAAGGGAGTTCTGCATACGAGAAAGAACAAGGTATTGTTCTTTTCCTTCCCCTCTGGTCTGACGCAAGGAAGAAATTAATATTGGTTTCTTCTGTAGGATCTGCATCTTTTGATTTACTGAAGAAACAAAGGTTCTTCTGCGTCCTCTTCATCAAAGCCATCAGCCAGTAGCAGCCATCTTAAGAGCCTGTTATAAACAGAGCATCGATCCTCTTCCCAAAACCTTCACGGTTCAATCTTCAGATTATCAATTAAGGTAGGATTTTCTCAAGTCACTGTAGCCCAAACTAAATTGATACAGTACAATAATCATCATGCATATACATGGTTTGGTTTACTATAGTTTCTGAATGATTTTCTGTTAATTTCTTGAAGGAAACGTCCTTAGCAAGGGCGTGATTATGAAATACACGCCCCAGACTAGGGTGCTATTTTACAAGTCACGACCCTGCCAAGGTCGTCAATTTTAGATTTGACGCCCTGTACACAGGCGTTAATTTCATTTAATGATTAATCACCCATGTTAAGAATTGTTTATCTATGAAATCATGATTCTACAATAATGCATGATCATATGTCTTCAAACCTGTTAATTTTATTGTCATGACCATACATTCGTTCTCCATGAATTCTATTATCCTGAAATTATTACTGCCCATGAAAATTCATGGTATTTCTTGAATTCACGACCTAGCCTAGGTCGTCTTTCACTGGACTAACGCCCGATGATAGGGCGTGAATTAAAAAGTAACGCCCCTTCATAGGGCGCGTTTCGTCTAAAATCCCGAACAAAATATTCTGTAAAAATAAGAATTTAATAACGCCCCTGCCAAGGGCGCGTTTTTGATAACTTCTGAAAATAAATATGTTCTGTAAAATATTGTAAATAAAAAGACGCCTGCTACTGTAGTCGTCTCATTAAAAAGAAACGCCCCTGTCCAGGGCGCGTTTTAGATAAAGTTCTGAATTATTGAAAAATCTGCCAAAATGGAAACATATGTAAACGCCCTTCTGTTAGGCGTTAATTACTTGAGAAATGACTTTACCTAAGTCGTTATTTTCTGTAAACTGATATTTTTATCTTGATTCTGTTAACCGATGGTTTCATATGTTATATAATATATATATCGGCACTATTCTCCATTCCATGAGTATAGTCCCACGTTTCACGATTGTTTTATCGATCACACTCAATTCTCATTGACATACAAGCTCTCCATTGGACATTCCGTTCCTTTGGACTAGCGAGTTAGTCATAGAGACCTCCGTAAGACTCCTCGTAGCCTTGGATTCCCTCAAGGCCGACTGAGCTGGTTGTACCCTAAAAACCCATTACACCATTGATGCCATGTCACTCTAAAGAAACATGGGATACCGGTCCTTATGATTATACAAAGAGTATATCATAAGAAATTCTTAATGGGATGATGATATCATGCCATATCATGTCATTCTTGTAAACCTCAATTCTATGATAAGAATGAGGGTATCTTACCTTTGATATACTGTTTATGTGGACCTCAATTATATATATAGAATGTCCATATCGATTTGTCATGGTACCTAAGTTAAGGGAACCTAATTCCACCTAGTTTCATCGATAATTGTGTTTATACCGTTATTATCGCCAATCTATGTCCTTTGTCATATTTTGGACTCTATTCTATCAAAGTTGTCGTACGTGTCTACAAGCTTGATTATTGAAATTCTATGTTGGCTATAAACAAGAGTGGATGTCAAAATACATAATAAATGTCTGCGCATATAGGGCCCGATCTGGTCCTGGGAGGAGCACCCGAAAGTACTTGTGCCCATGGGAGTTAAAATGATAAGGTATCTGACATTATACCGAGTACTTGACTTACTTGATTGGACATTCCACACACATCTTGTACTTGAATCGTACTTGACTTGACATGAAATGCGTGGCCCGAAAAAGGGTAATTTACTTGCTTGATACATGATAGCCAAAGTTCTTGACATGACTTGTTAAATGTACTTGCTTGAATATCTCTAATGTCTTGTTATCTTGTTGAAAGTTCATGAATTGTCCATCTTATTCCTTGATATTACATTCTCTCTATCTTGTCGTTTTATGCGAGCATGCATAGCTTTATTGCATTCATGAAAGATGTAATTACTTAAACCCCTTGCTAGTACTTGAGATATAATTTCCTACTGAGCGTTCGCTCATCCCGTTTGTCCCTTTTTACTTTTCAGGTAAGTCCGACGACGATGGAAGTCAATCGGATGGGGAAGGTCAAGAGTGAAAGAGCTAGAGCTTGTCCAAGTGTCATCTAGTTTTTTTCCTATTTTCTTGAGTCAACTATGTACTTTTCTTTTTATTAAACAGAGTATTGGATTTGTAATAGCCTATTAATAATAAAGGATTGGGTTATCTTGCTATTTTACGCATCTCTGTCTTTGTGTCGAATACACGACCACTCTGATTGACATGATTGATATAAACTCGTCACGCGTCTTCGGGTATCTTCCGCGCTCGGGGCGTGACATAACATGTCCGAGAAAAGTTACTTCTTCAAGCCAGAATTCACACTTGCTGAGTTTTGCATATAATTGATTTGTCCTCAATATTTGTAATGCAATCCTTAAATGCTCCTCATGCTCTTCCTTGGTCTTAGAATAAATCAATATATCATCAATAAAGACAACCACGCATTGATCCAAATAAGGCCTGAATATGCTATTCATTAACTGCATAAAGGCAGCAGGGGCATTTGTTAGTCCAAAAGGCATAACAACGAATTCATAATGGACATACCTGCTTCTGAATGCGGTCTTATGAATGTCATCATCTTTGATCCTTAACTGATGATATCCCGACCTGAGATCAATCTTTGAGAAATACTTGGATCCAGATATTTGGTCAAATAATTCATCGATTCTCGGCAGTGGATACTTGTTCTTGATAGTGAGATGATTCAACTGTCGATAGTCGATGCATAGCCTCATGGATCCATCTTTCTTTCTTACAAACAGTATAGGTGCTCCCCACGGGGAAGTACTTGGTCTAATGAATCCTTTCTTAATGAGTTCCATCAATTGCTCCTTTAACTCCTTCAGTTCAGCAGGTGACATTCTATAAGGTGCCTTTGAAATTGGACCAGTACCAGGGACTAAGTAAATGGTGAAGGCCACTTCTCTTTGTGGGGGTAATCTAGGCAAATCTTCCGGAAATACGTCTGGAAATTCTTGCACTACTGGAATGTCTTCTACCTTAGTTTCCTTAGCTTCTTTAACTGTGATAAATGCAAGGAAAGATACACATCCTTTCCTGATGAGCTTGCTAGCTCAGAGAGCCGAAATAAAAGGGGATTTGCTTTGACTCTTAGGGCTAGTGAAGATTAATTCTGGAAATTCCTTGAATGTAACCTTGCTATTGTGGCAATCAACCGTTGCCTGATACTTGGATAACCAATCTGCTCCTAGTATGACATCATACTCCTTCAGATCTAAACATATGAGATCGATAGGGAGATTTCTACCCTGAACCAATACTTCACAGTTTTGGTAATGATGTGTAATATCAGTCTCGTCACCCAGAGGAGTAGACAAAACTAATTTCATCCATTCCGGTTCTAGGGGTAATGGGTCAGCGAACTTCTTAGAAATAATAGAATGTGATGCACCAGTATCAATTAAGACATATGCATTCTTGGAACAAACTTTCAATGTACCTTCCACTAGTCCGCCTTCTTCTTCTTGTTCGGTCTCTTTGATTGCGTGAAGACGCGCATTCTTGGTTACCGGGCATTTCCCGACATCGGCTTGATCGTTAAGTAACAGGCAATCGGGAATCCGATGCTCACGACTCCCACAACGGAGACATGCTCCTAGTTTCCTCCAGCATTCTTCTGCTCTATGGCCTGCCTTGTCACAATGTTTGCACACTGTGTTTGATGGGGTAGTGGTGATAGAGAAGGGCTTGGTCTTCTTAAACTTCTGATCTTGCGAGGAAATACCTCCATTGCTAGGCCTCTTCTTGAAGTTGGGTTTAAAGGAACCCGATCCTGTAACTTGTTCCTTCTTATCCTTACCACGAATCCTATCAGATAGTTCTGTGACATCTTCTAACAGTTGTGCGCGGCGTACTATCTCCGAATAGACCTGAATGTCCATCGGTGCCAGTTGGATAATATATTGGGGCCTGAGCCCGTTTAGGAACCTCCTAGCTTTCATCTTCTCGGCGCTAACTAAGTGCTTAGCATACCGAGACAATCTAGAGAATTGGGCCTCATACTCGGCCACTGACAAGGATCGTTGCTTCAGTGCAGCAAATTCTACAGCTTTCTTTTCCTACACTCGGTCTGAAAAATATTTTGCGTTGAAGTGTTCAACGAATTCCGCCCATGTAACTTGGTCTTGATTTAGAGTAGCCTCTATTGATTCCCACCAGCATCTAGCATCCCTTTCTAGCTGAAAGGTAGCTAACAAAATTTTATCCTGGTCCGTGCATTGCATGACACGGAAGATACATTTTGTTTCCCTAATCCAGTGTTCAGCGTCATCCGGATCAGTAGAACCCGTGAACTTGGGCGGGTTCATGTTCTTGAAAGTCTGATGGAGACTTCCTGCTCGTTGTCCACCTCCTTGTGCTACTTGTTGCAGCACCTGAGTCATGTCTTGAAGCGTACGCTGCATGTTGCGCCATTGGGCACGTTCGGCAGCCATTATCCTACAATTATAATAACTAGATTAATACGTGATTTGTATTTTAAAGACTAGCATTCTATGTTAACTTTAACCCTTGGTTCTACCCAATCTCACTGGTTAAAGGGTTAAAACCTATCCTTGGACTTGGGTTTTTCCTAGGAATTGAATACCCTAGGCTCTGATACCACAAAAACTGTCACGCCCCAAGAGCGGAAGATACCCGGAGATGCGTGACGAGTTTATATCAATCATGTCAATCAGAGTAGTAGTGTATTCGACACAAAGACAGAGATGCGCAAAAGTAAAGATAACCCAATCCATTTATTTCTTCATAATAAATAGTCTATTACAAACCCAATACTCTAAAAAAAAAGAAAAGTACACATTTGACTCAAGAAATATATAAAAGACTAGATGACACTTGGAAAAGCTCTAGCTCTTTCACTCTTGATTCTCCCCATCCGATTGACTTTCCTCATCGTCGGACCTACCTGAAAAGTAAGGGAAACACGGAGTGAGCGAACGCTCAGTAGGAAATTATATCTCAGGAACTAGCAAGGGGTTTAAGTAGTTACATCTTTCATGAATGCACTATAGCTATGCATGCTCGCCTAAAACGACAAGATAGAAAGAGGATATAACAATAAGATAACAGGGAGAACTAGTCATGAACCTTTCAAGAACTTATATCAAATGACCTCAAGATATTCAAGCAAGTACTTTATCATGTCAAGATGAAATTTGGCTATCACGTTCAAGCACGCAAGTAATTACCCTTTTTCGGGCCACGCAAGTCATGTAATATCAAGTCAAGTACAAGATTTGTGGAATGTTCAATCAAGCTAGTCATGCACTTCGGTATAATGCCAATACCGTGATCAATTAACTCCCATGGGCACAAGTACTTTCGGGTGCTCCTCCCAGGACCAGATCGGGCCCTATATGCGCAGGTATTAGTCATGTATTTTTAACATCCACATTTTTGTGTATAGTCATCATGGAATTTCAATAAGCGAGCTTGTAGTCATGTAAGACAAGTTTGAGAGATTAGAGTCCAAAAATATGACTTTTGACACCAATAGGCGATAATAACGGTACAATCGCACTTTCGATAAAACTAGGTGGAATTGGTTCCCTTAACTCGGGTACCATGATAAGTAAGTAGAGACACTCTTTTATATAGAATTGAGGTCCATATGAATAGCACCTCAATGGCAAGACGTCCTCATTCTTAATATAGAATTGAGGTTCACAAGAACATCAAGTTTAATATAGAATTGGGGTCTGCAAGAACATCGTAACAATGTTGATATAGAATTGGGGTTTACAAGAACATCATAACAACGGCATATTCTTCCCCGTTCATTAAGATAATTCTCATATCATACCCATGGCATGACATGAGGGCCGGTATTACCATGTTTCTATAGTGGGACATGGCAAAGATTGTGTAATGGGTTTTTAGGGTACAACCAGCTCAGTCGGTCTTGAGGGAATCCAAGGCGGCGAGGAGTCTTACGGAGGTCTCTATGACTAACTTGCTAGTCCAAAGGAACGGAATGTCCAATGGAGAGCTTGTATGTCAACGAGAATTGAGTGTGTAATGCGATAAATCATCGTAGAAAATATGGGACTATACTCACGGAGTGGAGTAATAGTGCCAATGTATATGTATGTATGTATAATGAAACCCTCGGATAACAGTAATCAGGAAAAATCAGTAGTGCAGAAAATAGCGACTTTTGTAAAGTCGTTTTTCATGAAATTAACGCCTTAATCAGGGGCGTTTATATTAAATTTGACGACATGTATAGAAGTCGTCCTTTCAATATTTCTAATTTTGTAGAATATTAAAAATCTGGAAATTTTCATAAAACACGCCCTGGACAGGGGCGTTAGTTTATAGAAAGCGCCCTGGTATGGGGCGTCAGTTCAATAAAAGACGACCTGGACAAGGTCGTTAATTCACAATTTTTACAATTTCGAGACGATGAAATTTCAGGAAACATGATATAGGGTCAGGACCAGAAAAATAGCAGGATTACAAGAGATTGATCATGCATTAATCTAGAATCATGTTTGAATTGATATATAATTTTTAAACATGGTATTTAGTAATTAAAAGAAATTGACGTCCGTGTGCAGGGCGTCAAATATGAAATTGACGACCTAGTCATGGTCGTTTCTTGTAATTTAGCGCCCTTGATAGGGGTGTTTCTTTCAAAAACTCTTTAGAAACTAATCAAAACGCATGAAATCTATATGTATGTATTAACGGATGATGTTATAATTATTAATATGCTAGTTTGGGCTACAATCCCTGAGAAAACCTACCTTTGTGAAGACCTGGAAGAGGATCGTGAAGGTTTTAATGGAAACGATGCTCTGAACTTCTAACAGCAACAGTGATGACAGGAGAAGAGAGAAGTTGATGCAGATGAAGCTTGAAGTTCTGTACGTACTTCAACCTAGAATAGCTTCTTCTTGATGTAGGCAACCTACAGGAAAGATATGAAGAACAATAGTATTCTTCATACGGTGACCGGAGGCAGGGAAGAAGAGCTGTTAATTACTTACACAGCAGCAGAACCTCGACCAAAATAGCTTTAGGGTTCGAATGTTTAGGGTATTTATAGGATTTCTAGAATCCTAACGGGGTGAGTGTTTGATTGGAAGTAACACTTCCATATTAGAGTTATTACTACATTCGAACTCTTTCTCATAGTTATCAACTTACCCTGGATAAGTTCCTGGTTCGAACGGAACAGAAACTGAATTAACGTCCTAGGTAAGGGCGTCGAATTTAAATTGACGCCTTGGCATGCGTCGTTTCTTGTTGAAATGTGTCCAAGCAAAGGGCGTTACAATTACTTGCCTTTTTATGTAATTTTGGTTGTTTAAGATTTGACGTCTTGAAATGTGGGCGTCCTTTCTCAAAAACACGCCTTAGGTGAGGGCGTTTCTTTTCAAGTAGCGCCTTTATCTGCGGCGTTATTTTCCTCAGGGTTTAACTTTTTTTTTCCATTTTCGATTTTATCGTTTATTTACTTAATCTTTTAATCTATTTTGATTTATCTATCCCCTTCTATTTTATCAGGGTTGCTACATAATGGGCCTGATGGGATGGATGAATGGTGTGGCAGAGGAAGTAACGGGGGTTATGGGAGTAGTGGTGGAGATAATAGGCTGTAAAGGGATGACGGGTGAAGGGCTTGATACAGGCATGGTGATGATGGGAGTATGCACTGGCGGTGGAGTGGAGATAGGCAAAATAATGGGGGAAGCGGATGGTAGGATGAAGGGTTTGGCGATTACGGGAGATGGAGGGGTTTTATGGTTAGGCGGGAGGATGACGGGGGAAGAAGGGTTACGGTAATTGTGGTGGAGGGCCATGAGCCACTGTACCCAAGCTCCATCGTCATAGGACCACCCGGCGTCAAGAGCCGGGGGTTGGACAAGGTTGACTTGAGCCCGTGCCAGTGGCTGGGGTTGCGGAGCGGGTGGATGATGCGGCATCGGGTTCTGGTGGATCTCCAAGTCCTGAACGGGCTGCTGATGTGGCTGTAGCTGCGGTGCTTGTTGCTAAACTTGTTGCCTTGGCACTTGCCTTCTTTATCTTTTATCTCAACAATGGCCTTATGCATCTCGGCCCAATCAATGCGCTGCCTTTCATGTAGGTCGTATACCAGATCTCAGAACTGAAAACATCCTTCAATGGTGTGCTCGGGCTGCCTATGGAACATGCAATATTTAGACTGATCGACGGTCGGGTTCCAATTAGGCCATTCCGGAGGGAGCTGAATTGCACTTATCGACATGAGAGTAGAGAAGATGTCCGTGAGGGACTCAGGCAAAGGAGGAAATTGTGCCCTTTTCGGAGCCGAGTGTTTATTGGTGTAGCCATAGGGTGGAGGAGCATTGTGATATTGTGGAGGTTGTTGCGGCTGTTGTGGAGCGGGGAAGACATTTTGTGGAGTGGGGAAGGTAGGCTGGGTGCTTGGTGCAGCAGGGAAAACAGGTTGGGCATTTTGTGGTGTGTAAAATTGTAAATTACGGGGAGTTTGTGGGAAGCGGAGCGGAGCGGACTGGTTAGGCAAGGGGAATGCAACAGCTTGCACCTGTTCATTGGTCTGGACTCTTCGGTAATGGGCCCCTGAGATTTCTTATTGTATTTGGGCTTTTGGGCCTCGAAGAGAGAATGGATGGGGGAGTCCTTGAATAGGGTTTGAATAAATCTTGCCCGGCTATAGAGTTGGTGCATGTTGGCAATATCGTTCATGGCCAATATGTTGCGGAAAGTGGGTGTAGCATTGGATATGAGCAACTTGACCTTATCCTCCTCTGGAATATGACCCGACACACGGGCGGCCATCTGTCTCCATCTGTCAGCGTATGCAGCAAAGTCTTCGTCTGCCTTTATTTTCTTGGCCACAAGATCTGTAAACGAATATTCTAGGCCAACCCGGTCCTGGAACCTTTGAATAAATTTTTCCTTCATGACATTGAAACTCTCGGCGTCTTCTAGTGGCAAAGCATAGAACCACTCCAGTTCAACTCAATCTAGTGATCGGCGGAATAAATACGCCATGAGACGGTCATCATACTAAAATTACGTCGATTCATACATAAAGTCCCTCACATGAATAAACAGATTGATGTTCCCATCATACTTGCGGTATGTGGGGAGCTCAGATTTGGGAGGGAATTGGATATTATGGAAACTAGGAATTGGAACATCTGCTAAAGATTGTGGGCCAACCCGCTTTTAGAGGAAGTCGAGTTGTTGTTGCATGGCAGCCCATTTATCGAGGAGCTCTTACTCCTGAGATGAAGTAGGTGGGGTGAAAGGAGCCGGCTCAAGGTGAGGAGCCGAAGGGTAGACAGAAGGAGGGGGAGGCCCGTAAGAAGGGTATTGGGCTAGAGGATGACCCAAATTGGAGTGGACATGGGCCGCCCCCTGTTGAGGGCGAATGAAATCGGCCGGACCAACAAGAACATGTGGTACCGGTGGAATGGTCCTATAAGAATCAGTCTGGGTGGATAAGGGAAGAACAATCTTCCCTTTATCAAGGACTTGAGGGGCCGGTCTAGAGGATTGGCCTACCTCCAGACTAGAGAATCGAAGGATCCTATGCTGGACCGGGGTAAGATCAATAGGAATGGGTGGAACCCCGGGCCCATCAACCCTAGACTAAAAAATGGAGGTGGTGGACAGACCCTGTGCAATCGTGAGAGATGGGTCACTAGACCCCTGCAAGGTCGGATAAAGGGCCTGAAGTTGAGGCGGATCCAACTGGGCCATCATTTGTAAGATGTGACTGGCGGGATTATTGGTGGAAAGGGAGGGTTGCACGCCCTCCATGGAGACAGAGGATGGAGGAGGGACGGACCCTTCTCCGAATGGAAGTTGGACGACCCTAGGCGGGTCCTCTAAGAGACCCTGGGGAAGAGATTCGGGAAGATCGTAAGAAGACATATTGGATTCGAACAAAGGATTAGAGTAAGAAGTAAAAAAGGAATTACTCCTAGGAGATGAATCTAATGATCGAAAGCAACTCCACATGTAATGTGACACCTTAAAAATAAAACACAAACAACCACAAATGAGTAACTAGACAAGATGACTTCAAACTTATGTGAATAAAAAAAGGGATGAGAAGCACCCAAAGCCAACCAAGTTATGATGATGAACGAATATTATTTATCTTTCTTCCTTTAGAACCTTAATGATTTTTTATTCAAATGTTCTCTCCAACAATAGGTTGCTAATGGGAAGGATATTGGGAACTTGATTAACTCTAGGTGTGAACTCTCCCTTACTTATGTAACCTAGACACGGGGTGGTGAAGGTACAACCGGCTCGGCGTCTGTATGGGAATCCACGGCTCACGGGGACTTATGGAGGTCCCTTATGCGGTCACCTAGTCGACCCCAAGGAATATGGAGGCGAGAGGATCACACACCAAGGTGGGAATGCAACTATGATATGAAGAATGAATGATCCTATGTGCACCGGAGTGCATGCAATTTCTAGCCTATGAACTAGCAAACAATATGCAAACAATGATATATATGTATGTCACAACAGAGGAGGAGACCATATAGCACCCAGGAATAATAAACACAGTCAAAAACTATAGAAATAATAGCAACCTTGGTGTGCATACCTGTAGTTGGAGAAACGGTCGTATGGGAGACTGCTAATAGATAAGACGGTCTATCGCTAGACCGCTTTAAAGCCAAAAACGGCCAGGGAGGAGACTGCCAGGGAACCAGAGAGCAGAAAATAACAGAGACTAAATGGGAAAACCGATAAAAACACAAGGGCAACTGTGGACAACTAAGAATAGTAGGTCAGACAGAAACTCAGCATGATTGGCACTAGATGTCCCACCGTGCTCGCCAAAAAATAAGGTTGTTGATATTTTTGTGTGTTGTGATGATGATGATTATGTGTGTGAGTGAATATAATGTGAGAAATATGAAAGATGTGTGAACAAGTGGTGCACTAACTCAAGCAATCAACATGGAACTCGTGGGCATGTCATCTCAATACTGTAAGAATGAAGAAAAACACACACCGGGGCGTGGAGCAAGGGAATAAAAGAAAAAATACACATCGGGGGTGTGGAGCAAGTAAAGATAAAAGAGAAAAGAAAGTAAGTAAGATGATGAACAATGCCGAAATAAAGGAAGGTGTGATCGCCACCATGGTAAATAACGCATTAAAACTATAATATGTACCTTGGAAAGAGCCGAGTGAAGTCACCCGCCCACGAGAGAGAGAAAACCAGGTGCTGCAGAAGGAAAACGATCTTCCAGATGACCGCCAGACGATGTCAAACAGTCCTGCGATAGACCGCCTGAGATCTGCAAATGGTCTTTCGAATGGCCGCAAGAGCACCCAGAACAGCAACATGGAACTTTGAATCTCCACCCCTCCTAGTTGGCCAGAAGAGCTGGGCCTCGTGCAATGAACCCTGTAAACTTGCATAAGAATGTAGACACAAAGAAACACAACCCAATAAGCCCTTGGACTAGTGTAGTATCTATAATGCAATTAAACTAAAGTGCATAAAAGGAAGGGTGAATACCTGGGGTTGGTGGTTTTTTAACCCCTATGGGGCATGGAAAAAGTAGGAGGATGTTTGAAAAATGTGATGCAAGTGCAAAGAACGTGGAAGAGGAAGAGGGAATATGCTATGAAGATGCAAAGGGGGAATAGAGAAAACTAAGAGAAAAGACTCAAACTAAACCAACGAAACTCAATACTCCCTGGACCAGAAGCCTTAAGGACGTAGAAATGACTTCTCCTTAGTTGGTACTTGCTCCAGAATGCAGCAGCACTTCGTGGCAGCTCCAGAAAATCTCCTCTCTCAACCATGAAGTCAAGGGTTCTATTTATAAACCCCTCAAACCCTAGGTCAAGCTGGAGATATAATGACACGAAAATAGACTTGAACTTAGATAAATCTAGAAGATAATACTCCCAAGAGTCCATAGAAATAAACAGAAGCTTCTGAGAGCCTCTATCCAGAGAGAAATCAACAAATTATGGACTATAGTTCGACCACGGCTGAAGAGAGAAAGAACAGACAGAGCATGACTCTGTCTCCTCAAATGGTCTTGCGATAGACCGCAAGGTTCCATAATGGTCGAATGATAGACCGCATGGCTCAATCATCCAGGAAGAGATAAGACTGAAGAAACCCAATAGGACTCTACTTCCTAGCGGTCTAGCGAAGGACCGCCAATGCCCACCATACGGTCGTGCGATAGACCACATGGATAAGAGTCGGGGCAAAAGAGATAAAGGCCGATAAATCTTTGAGTTAATCCACAAAAAAACCCTTATTAGCCCTTATCCAGGCCCAATAAATTGAGAAATCAAAGGAGCTAGGCCCAACCAGGGAGAACGGCCCATGAAATAATCCCAAAAAATGTCCCAATAATCGGTGAATACCCGGGACATCAAAAAAATTGATAAGGAGATGACTCAACTTATTGGTCATAAAACTGGTGTCAACGGGTATTATCTTGCTTGGCGCACTCTGTCTTATCTGTCAAATTACCTCGTGCTCTGATTGACATGATTGATATAAATTCGTCGCGCATTACCCGGGTTCCTTCTGCACTCGGGGCGTGATAGCATGTGCATCAAACTTTTATGGGTGAATAGGGAATTTAATATTCTTGGCATGAGAATGAGTCCTTCCTTTTAGATGCCAACAGTCCTTGACTGTGTGGCCAGTTTTTCCATAATGAAAGCAATAGAGAGAAAGGTTTCTTCTGCTAACCTTAGGGTGCATCGACCTTCCCTGGGGAGTGCGTCGACGCATTGGGCCATTCTTGGGCTTTTGAGCAGGAGTGTGCTAAGCACACTTCCTCCCAGTGTCGACCTGTCCCTTGCCCTTCCCTTTGCCATCGTTCATTCTGTTCTTGCATGCTCTCAATTCAATATTTTTCATGGTGAAACACTCATGCATAATATGACCATGCATACCATAATAGAAATAATGAACATTCATTTTATGGGAGACATGGTGTTTGGCATTGAGTTTTCTAGCATGCATATCAGAGCTAGCAAAGTTTTTTTTTCTATTTTTGCATTAGTGTTTTCTTGTTCTGATTTCTGCTCTATTTTTTATTTTTCTGGGTTGCACATGGTTTTGGGGGTGTTTAAGAAGAGGAGACAACATCTGAACTGGAGACAAAAGAAGTATGCAATTTATTTTCAAAAGCCTTTTTATTCACTGGACAGTACCCAAGCCCTTCTCTCTGAAAGTTAACTTTAGTTCCTAATAATCTGTCTAGATTTTCTTTACCCTGCACAATTTTTGACAGTAAATCATTCAAGTCATCGATTTCATTCTCGCATGTAGCAAGCTGCTCATTGAGCATGGCTTTCACATTTTTGTAGTTCTCAATTTCCAGTTGAAGTTCATTCAATTTTTCAGAACTATCATTAACAACATACTTGCCTTTTTCGTAGGCATTCAGTTTTTCAATCAACATTTTATTTTGTTCCTTTAGCTTTTGATTTTCCTCAAACAGCCTCACATCATCGATCAACGCATCAAGCGTTATTTGATCATTAGAGATTCATTTAAGTTTATTTTGAAGTTGTCTTTGAATCTCTTCTAGCTTAGTTATTTCAGCTTGTAGGGTTCCATTTTCATCTTTCAAACATCCAATGTTTTCATTATGCAAATCTAAGTCAACCATAAGAGTTTCATTGAGCTCCTTAAAAGCAGAATATTTCTTACAAGAGGAGCTCTCACCAGAGCTATTTTCAAACTTCTTTTTCAACTTTATGTTTTCAGACTTTAACTTCTTCTATTGCTTAGCTAACTCATCATAAGCATCCATAAGCTCTTCAAAGGTATAGTCTTCTTAGTTAGAGCTTACCTGAGATAAGGATGGATCACTCGGCTGGTATGGACTATCAGCCATTAGGTAGCCATGCCTTTCTCCTTTATGGATCCTAGCCAAGCCATTTAGAATCTCCTTGGCAATGCTGCATCTGGAAACAAAGGGGAACATGGTGACATTTACTGCAGTTTTTAACTAATTGAACGTAGCAACATTATCAAAATGTTTGGTCCTATGTTCAGCATACCATTCAGATGTATCTGATGGTAGCTTATGCGGACCGTGGTATATGAGATTCCGTAATCTTGAATCAAGGGAGTTTACAAAAACACACATTTTTCCTAGCCACATGGTAAAATCAGAACCATCAAATACTAGCGGGGAAATCATTGAAGCTTGTTCAATGGGGAAACCCATTAGAGCAAATGCACCAGGATCTTCTCTATAGACCGTTGGATCTTTTTGGCAAAGAACCCGCTCTGATACCACTTGTTGGGTCCCTTTGGTGCAACCAGATCTAGAAGGGGGGGTTGAATAGATCCCTTTGAAAAACATTTGCCCCAATTAAAACTTAAAGCTTAGATGATGCCACAGTTTGAACACAGCGGATGCAACACGATGCTCAGAAGTTGGCTGGTTTGATGAAGCAATCCAAGGTTGTGACAATTGGAAGATCTACTGCACTGTCTGAGCAGTGACCCAACCAGAACGATAATGATTGTATGTGAGGTGTGCACAGTAGTGTGGTCGACAGGGTGTGTGTATGTGTGTGTTAGAAAAGCAACCAGATGTACATATGTTGGAGTAAACACTCAAACTTGTGAATGTGGGTAGAGAATATGGAGCAATCACACAATCATTCACAGTGGCACGATGTTTTTAAGGTGGTTCGGTTGCAAACCATAACCTACGTCCACCCCTCACCAAATCGGTGAGGCTTCACTACACGAGGATGAATCCTCATGAGGATGGAGTCCTCAACACACATGGGGATGAACCCCCCCCCCCCACACACAGCCGCTAATTCACAGCTTCAGCTGACACAGCTTGACGGGGATGAATCCCCACACACACACACGCTGCAACACGCAGCACACATGAGGAGCAAGCTCCTTACGAGGATAAGGTCCTCACGCTGCAAGACTGCAGCACATGGGGACAAGCCCCAAGAGGATGAACCCCCCCCCCCCCACACACAGATACAAAGAATAAAGACACGCTACAAGTGTAGCAAAACACGAGGATAGCTCCCCACAACCACACATGGCTACATAGTAGCCAAACCCACTTCCGGTCTCTAAACCAGAGTACCAGACACACTACTGTAAACATAGGAAAACACACAATTTACAGATGCGAGATTGCAAAAGAAAAATAAGAAACAAAGCAAGGAAAACACAACTGTGGCTTCAGACCAAAATCTTTAAGCTCCATCAACATATTTGAACACTAGTCAGATCTGAGATCAAGCTCAAGCCGGCTGCAAGGAGGGCAGCACTCCTTTCTTCTTCTTCTCCTTTTTCAGCACTGGTTTAGGTCAAACCAGGGCTGGGCTGCTCACTCTTTTCTCTTCTCTCTTTTTCTTCCTCTCGGGATTTTTTTCTAAGGCACGGGCTCCCTTGTTTCTTCTCAAGCTTTATTCTCTTTGAGGCAGCAACAGCCAAATGGCAGCAACAACATTCTTCAGCAGAACGTCCACTATTTGTAGAAGAACTGGTAGAGGAATCTCTCTCTAAGATCCTGCGATCTGATTGGTCAGGATAAAATAAACTTCTTCCCTGGCGGCCTTTGATTGGCCCAGCATATATGATGGTAATGACAAAAGCTTATTTCTAGACTTCAATCTGATTGGCCCAAGGAAATACAAGATTTGTGTTTGGAGCCACCTTCTAGATCTATATTTTGATTGGCCCCATGGCAGAAGAGATCTTTGACTAAAATCCCTTTTTGAAATATGCCTCCTTATTGGCTTAGGACAGACAAGGATAGTCCTTTGTCCTAGGTACTTTTCTTGGATTGGAATCTGAATGGCTGTGGCCAAAAAGAAGAGTACCATGAGAGCTGACCTTTCCCTCAAAGGTTAACTGACAGATCTTCCTCCAAAAAGGTGTACTGACTTCCTTATGATAGAAAGGTGGGATCTATGTCCTAGGACCCTTTTCCAGACCTTAAAAAACATGTTTTTGGAGGTTTACGTCGCCTATTTTTGACCTCTGGATGATTTCTAAAATGTTGCAGGTTTAATAGGCTTCTGGTGCGTCGACGCAGCAGACCATCGCGTCGACGCAGCTTTACAATTTCTTGAACTGCTGGTGAGCTAGACCTTCATAGAGTCCACGCAGCTACAAGGGTGCGTCGACGCATCCTTTGAGAAATGCATTCACTACGGTTTCTGGGAAGCCTTTGCAGTTGACACCCAGAGACTATGGGGTCGACGTAGCTAGCGTTGATCGCCTGCCAGATTGCCACTAGGGCTGATGTGGTCGGAGCAGTTGAGTAGTAGGGTCAACGCAGCTTGGAAGACCGCTTGAGGACTTGTTGGAAATAGTTTGGAGTCGACGCAGAATTGCCATGGGGTCGATGCAGCTGAGAGCTATTTGGGCTTTTCTTCCTTTTGTGAACAAAGGAGTCGACGCAGCCTCACTATGGGGTCGACACAGCCTTTGGAAATTCACTTGGTTTAATCTTCCAAGTGATCAAATGATTTGATGCACTCATTGCTCGATCGGAGCTAATGCCAACTCAGCTTTGTTCATTTTGGTTTTTGTGCATCCAAGGGCCTTTGCACTTTGGGCTTCTATTAGTCTAAGCCATCATATCATCGAAGCTTGATCTGCCAATAACACCTTCTCAAACTGCCTTGCTTGCTTTCACTTAGTCTTTGCTGGCACTCCATTGGAGGTCTTGCATCTAAGCTTAATGCATGTTGACATCATGAAAGATCATCATTATGCACATTGAATCATAGTTTGATCAGTCTCAATATTGCAAGAATGAATCATGGTTGGGCATCATCAAAACCACATTAGACTCATCAATAAGTCATAATCAGACATCATCGAAACATGGGATACAATGTACTGGACTCTCAGGACTTTTAGTCACTACAATCATTTCGATTTCTTATGCATTTCCACAACCATGCTCTCATACCAACTGTAACGACACAAGATCTGGATACCGAGTCAGACCCGATACCATTCGAATCCTACACCGTCACTCATGAGCTAGGAAGCTCGGAAGGGTTATTAGGGGTGTTGTGGTTATGCATTGAAATTCTAAACAAAAGCAAGAAATGATTTACATAATTAAGTAATGAACGGGTAGAAATAAAATTAGCATATTACAATCAAATAACTTAATTACAGAGTCCAGTCCACAAGTACAGTCAACAAGAAAAGAAGCGTACACTGCCATGGGGCATACCCCGGCATTGGTGAGCTGGCTACTACATGTCCCTCGATAGAGACGCACCACCTCGGGAGAAGCGTTGTACCTGAAAAAATAGGCAGTGAGCCTCATCTCATTGCCTCAGTAGGGATCCTGCAGATCCCCACCACAATGAAAGTGGTAAGCAGTAACAACAGTAACAACAATAATAACATAACAGCGGCAGCTGGAACAAGAAGAACGGTAAACAAAGGAACTACGGAGCCTCTACGCTACCCCGACTCTCATGGTCAAAAAACCCGTCCTCGCTAACATAACCTCTAACAAGGCCATGAGGGCAAACACATAACCTCTTCCCTCAAGAGGACAACTAGACATTGGTAGCCCTCGATCTCGAGGTAGAACTAGTGAGAGAACCATGCCCTTCACACAGGGTGACACTAGCCCGTTTGTCGAAAGGGGCATTGACAATGTTGTCAGTACGTAAACCTTATCGGCATAGGGTCCGCCACTCGAGTATACACAACAAGGCCAGATGCATCCCCTAACGTCTTATACTGTGCCAAGCCCTCATATGCGCGCACACTACTCACACCTGATCTTGGGAGGAGCAGAGGAGACACACACACACACCCATAACCCTAGGACTGACTAGGATCCATGCCTCTACGTCCTGCAGCACGACCGTGTCCAGCTACTTGACACGGGGTACGCGCCACTATGCCCAACAACAACGTACACTTCTCCTAACCACAGTACATATGCTCAAAGGATCTCACCCCTACAAGGAGCATTATACACACTAGGCGATCTCGCCAGGTCCAATCATGACATGCCCTCCAGGCAGTGAAACTATAAAACACCATCTTCCGCGTTCTCATGGGAATTCTGAGAATATGCATACGCAAGCACCAGAACCACAGTAAAACCTCAGAACAACACTACCAGCTACTGATGAACCATCAAAGGGTGGATGACGGAAACTCGGGAACAGTGTCCCACTGATTCATACGAGAATGCTTAGCCACGATCATAGTACCCACGTGGGAATACCCTCTACAGTCACGGAACTCTCACCGGGACAATCGTTAGTTATTGCCCAATTACACAGAAATGACTACACATACTAAAAAATCACACAGTGATGGCCCACTCTAAGTATTTGAGAATGGCAAGACACACGAAATCACGTAGACACACTTTCTGCGATGCCACGTCCAACCTGGACACCTAGGGGTATGAAAACGGTAGAACACGGCACCCTGAGCTCAAGGGAACTGGCCGGCCAAACCTCTGGCCGCCTAGAGGCTGGGAGGCCACATCACTATCCCCCCAACCCTCTGTGAAGCCACATCACTGGCCGCCCATCCTGCTAGCCTGGGGGCCCAACAGGCTGGGCGGCTAGCTCCTTGGCTGCCCAGATGGGGCTTCTACTAGAACCTGGGCGGCCACAGCAGTGGCCGCCTTCAACCTTGGGATGCCTGTTGGGGTGCAAGGCCCGGATTCAGAGGGGGGGTGAATGAATCCCCGATAAAAATTATTGCGGAATTAAAATCTCATATGGCTTAATCAATTGAGTACTCAACAATAAGCTGTCACACAGAATAGACTTTTAACTGAACTCAATATAAACTAATGAAACAACGGAGCTTCTCTCTTTTCACAACCATGAACTGAGAAACCAGACTCACACAATAGAAGAAGTTCTACTGAGCGTATGAACAAGCACTTCACAATCAAGTTAACTCCCTAGGATAACACAAATAATCACGCATGCATAACCTGTGAATGGGGGGTAGATGATATGGAGTAGAACGCAAAAGCAAACCATAGAACACTGTGATTTTTAGGTGGTTCGGTCCACAGACCTACGTCCACCCCTCACTCCAAACCGGAGTGAGGCTTACACTAGCAAAAGCTAGAACCGCAGACTCAGTCTGCAAACATGTGATGCCTAATAACTTGACCAGGGGAACAACCTCCTCTCTTCCTCCAACCCGGAGGGCAACCCTAGTGACACACAATCACTAGAAACCAGAGACAAACGTCTCTCTTCCTCCAGACCAGGAGGGAACCCACAGGTAGCAACCACTACCTACAAACCCGGAGTCAGAGACTCCCTTCCTCTGAAACCCAAAGGGAACCACTAGTGGCACACAGTCACTAGCAAATCGGAGAACAGATCTCCCTTCTCCTGAGACCACAGGAGGAACCCCGACCTCACTACAGAGTATCAGAAAAAAGCAAGCCAAGGAAGTGTAAAGTAAAAACAAGAAACGAAAATACAGCAATCAGAAAGCTGGAAATGAAATCCACAAAGTGTAGCTCGTCAAGGAGCAATCTGGCATGGATTTGATCCAAATACCAGAAGAACAAATCTTCAATGAAGGCTTCAGTTCTATACTCTTCTCTCTCTTTTTCTCTCGATCCTCACAAGCTCTCTCTCTATCTCCTTTTCTTCTGCAACTTCTTTCTTCTCCTCTCTGCTTCTCTTACTCTTTCTTTTTCTTCTTCTTCTCTATTTCTCTTCTTCACTCTTTTTCTTTTTCTTCTGGATCGTGCAGGCTCTCTCTCTCTGCTTCTGCTCTTTCTATCACGATCTTCTTCTCCTGATGGAGAAGTCTTCATTTTATGGCAGCACCAGCAAGAGCAACACTGGGCGTGTGATTCCCACGCCTTCCCGTCCAGAAGGTTCCTTCACGTGTCATCATCATGTCAGCCCTTCCAGCCTCGGATCACGTGCCAGGCATCTGCCAGTTTAATGACAGATTTACTTCAGTCGATCAAGCAGAGATAAAACATTCTGTACTGACTTTATGTATGTATAAAATGACTGATGTATAGACATGTCACAAGGGAGTGTATAGGCTTAGTGTGCACGCGAGAACGATGTACAGACTTGACGTTTACGTGCATGAGAAAATAATGTACAGACTTGCTGTGCCTAGAGTTTAAGCATGGATGCACAATGCACAAGCTAAGTGTGTGCATGTGTGGACTTTGAGTGCATGCGACAGCAATGTATAGACTTTGAACGCGTGCAATGCAGCAAGGCAATGTATAGACTTTATGTGCAATGCAAAGGCTATACTGACATCGTGTGTGTGCTAAAACAGTGAACGTAGGTAAAGATAGGAATGTATAGACTTGCACATATGCATGAACAAGTGGCGATGTATAGACTTGGCCAATGTACAGACTTAGCAGCGAGATGCACATACATGCCGTCAACAAGACGATGTACAGGTTTGAGAAACGATGCATGCACAAGATGATGTTCAGACTTGGTCTTGCGACCACGGGCTGTACAGACTTTGAGAAACGATGCATGCACAAGGAATGTACAGACTTTGTCTTGAGTATATGAAGCATGAAGTGATGTGCAGACTTGACTGATGCAATGGACTTTGTGTGCATGCGAAGGACGTTGTACAGACATGCCACCAGGAGTTGTATAGACTTGAATGCATTGACATGCTATTGAAGAATGTATACACTTGAGTGCGTGCATGCCATAAGGCAATGTATAGAATTGAGATGAATGCATGGACTATGCCCTTGAAGAATGTACAGACATGAAATGAATGCATGGACTATGCCCTTGTAGAATGTACATACATGAAAAGAATGCATGGACTATGGTTATGCTTAGTACAAGTCCTGCACGGACTTTGTGATGCAGCAACACACAAACTGCAATCAACCCTGCTCAAACTCCATTTATGCAAGCGAAGCAGTGCATGGCTGTACAGACTTTGTGTTGCAATGTACAAGACGATGTACAGACAGAACCTGAGCATGGGCTGTACAGACTTTAAATGCATGAAGCACACGATGCAACAAGACTCTGTACAGACTTAATAACGTGCAGACAGGACCTCATATGCAATGAGCATGCAACAGTGTATAGGCATCATATGCAGTGAATCAAGCATCGACTATATGGCATGCAACTGATGAATGCATTGATGTAGTGTATGCATATGGCAGATATTGAATCGATGCAATGTGCAGGACTTCCACAAACAGGGAAATGCATAGACCTTAAACCATGACTCATAGTATGACAGGAAAATGCATAAACCTTACAGATGTATATATATGAATGCTTTATGATGTGACAGAATGACTGAACATCGCATGGTGACTCACAGTGTTCGACTCACATCAAAACCAATCATCAAAACCACAGGGGCACAACAATCTCCCCCTTTTTGATGATGGCAACACTGTGAGTCATTCTGATGACTCAAACTATTCTCTCCCTTTGACTTCATCAAAAAGAAGATAGTTTGAGAGAGCAAAAGAAACCTGCATGCAATGATTGAATGAAAGTCTCCCCCTTTGGCAATAATCTCCCCCTTTGACTCCAAAAAAAAATTAGTACAACCATATGTATGACTCAAACCAATTGGGAGGTATGAATGCAGAGATGCAGATGCAACAAGAAATGCAAGATCTCCCCCTAAATATATGAATGCAAGCATGATTCATATGACAAGGAAGCTCCCCCTGAATAAATGGAGTCTTATGAGATGGATTAGAAGGAGACCATAGTGGCAA
The DNA here is from genome assembly GCA_022559845.1 of Amorphophallus konjac. NCBI lineage: Eukaryota > Viridiplantae > Streptophyta > Magnoliopsida > Alismatales > Araceae > Amorphophallus > Amorphophallus konjac. Next base: position 228,291,849 of record CM040126.1, on the reverse strand, counting down.
TCAAGGATAAGTTCTGGTCATGATGAATCAAGGACAATGAGGAAAAGAATTTCAAATAAGCTCCAAACACAAGGAATTCAACAAGATTTTCAAGGAGATAACAATCTCATAAATCCAAAACATAATTTTTCAAAATCTTCCATTATAAGGGCTTATGAATGAACTTTATTGATCAGCATGGTTTAAACATGATGTATGCAAGGTTTGTCAATAAAATTCTATATTTATATCTAAAATCACGGTTTAATAAAAATGAACCAAGCCCTCATATTTATATCTTGAATAACCTCCCTTTCTCTTACACAATCAAATTTATTGACTTCTTTCGGAATTACATTCACTAGTATTGAGATCAAGCAATTATGAAGTCATGTGATTTTATCTAGGGTTATAGCAATTTGATTTTTTCATCAATATTCAAATATTGCAATTTGTTCAACAAATTTTCATGCTACAAATTTCACGAGCACTCTAGTTCAGTGCACACCTTGTAACTAGAGGATATACGTTGATCAGACGTCAATATCCCTAAGCACTTAGTGTGACTAACAGTCATGCTTTATATTAACAGAGTTAACATTTACACCTCATGACATACCTCAACTCATTTCTTTGATGAGTGAGATGTATTTCTTAGTGTGCATGCCATTGCTCTGCCAGATTATCAATAATTCTTAAGCAGAGTTAACTATGGCACCTCATGACACAGTCCTTTGGACATGGTTTCTCAGTGACCAAAGTCATTGCTCTGACAACTATTTACCCTTTAGACATTTCAGAAAGCTCATTTGCTTCACATCAATACTCATTGCATGTACTTTAACCAAATAAAGCCATGTATTCAATAGTGCAGATTTCAGAAGTTTTTACAAGACACAGCATGAAACAGTTGGTTAAAGTTTATTAAACATGATTCAGATATTTTTAAAAGATTTAAAGACAAACTCAATGGATACATTAAACTTAAACCACCTGAGTTATTTCAGACATTCATAAAATCATATAATAGAAGATTCCTAGTTCAAGTGTTTTCAGATTTATGATCTAGACATGCCCCATTGAAATCTTCATGAGTGACTGATAGAAGAGATCCAGCAAGAATAAGTGATTTTGAAGCCCAGTGTTTTCAGATATGATCAAGGTTTGTCAATTAAAATTAATGAAGAAAAGGATATGCACACCAAGCAAGATATCAGGAGGTCAGGCATGCTTCAGGATTTTCAAGGTTAACATGTAATGAATTCTGACATAAGTGTATGCATTTGACAACCTGCATGCAATGCATTGACTCCCCCTGACAATATGCATTCAATCAATCTTTTTGGCATTTTCAATGTAATGAAATGCAATGCAATTAACTACATGTATGCAAAGACATGCAATGTTTGCCATGAAGACTGAACATATGATTTTGTGACTCATGCTCATTCAGACTGCCCTACTAAGTAATATGACCCATGGTACTAGGCGGAGAACTTGGTCTAAAGGACCACCTCACACATAGTAAGAACCTCTAGACAGACTTCACCTGTCTTTTGGTAGCTTACCATTTGATATACCATTGTGGTCATGCATGACAATGCAATACCAACAGTCCTAAGTGCATCAGATTTTCAATGACTGTATGTCAAATGCATGTATATGCAATTCACATATATGCACACACAGCTCAACGTACAAACAAGTAAGCCCATGAAACTCAATGCAAGCGTCAAAATAAATAAAGGAGCATGTATGCATGAATCATGATATGCAGTTAAAAAATATGACAATTATGCATGGACACATTAAACAAGATATGCAGTTATCCAAAGTTCACAATTTCAGATAACAGAGTTTAAGACAAGTTTTCAGAACTGACCTGAATAGTGCAATCCTAGGGGTTTCATTCTTGAGTGCCTTGGATTATTACCCCTTTTTATTCCTTTCCAAGGCACACCTACAATAATTGGATTATTTTGATCCAGAAGGAACCCAAACAGCCTTGGGTCCTGTACTACTCCCTACAGGTGTTCTAAATAATTTCTTAGCAAGATGATCATCAAAGTTCATCAAATAGCAATTATTCATTGAATGACCTATTTGACCACAGTAATGGCATGATTCAGCAGATTTCAAGTTCTTTTTATGCAAATTACTGTTGTCATGAAATTTATTAGCAGAGAGAGAATTCTGTTTACTAAAACTAGCCAGCCAACAATCAGCTGCTCTATGGCCTGGCTTCCCACAGTTATAGCATGAAATAATCGTTTTGCAGGGAATTTGACAACATGGGGGTTAACAGAATTCTTTTGAACATGCCAACAGTCCTTGACTGTATGGCCATTTTTCCTATACTCGAAGCATCTGATATGCTTACTTTTAAAAACATTTTTACCCCTAGTAGATCCAAACCAGCACTCAATGGCTTTATGACCACGTTTGTTACAGTTAAAATAATTAATGTGCGGATTTGTAGCAAACATGTTTCTTTTGGGGCCATGATGATCAGAAGACCTAGCATGCATTTTATCATCTTGTTTCATGATGAAACATGCATCCATGAAATGACCATGCCTACCACAGTAATGACAAGATATATCAGACTTCCTAGTAGCATGATTTCTACCAAATGAATTTCTAGAATGCAATGTTTCACTTGCATGCCCATGTTCAATCAATAATCTGCAATCATCCATTACATGGCCTACCTTGCCACAATAATGGCATGAAACACTCTTATCAGATGCATACAAATAAGTAAATGAGTTATGAGCAGTATGCATTGACCCATCAGATGCAGTAGAGGTAGCAGATTTCAAGACACAAGTAGGGACATGTTTATCCTTATTTTTCTTACCATTTTCAAACCAACATTGTGCAGCACTGTGTCCTACCTTACCACAATTGGTACATGAGATGCTCTTTTTCTTAGTGGCAGGAAAGTTCTTGTGATGTACAGCATGCACTTTTTCCACATACTTGAGTGTTGCCTTTTCCTTCATGTTATCATTCTTTTTTGATTTTTTAATTTATTTTTGGGTTTTCTGAACAATGGGTTGTTTGACCTGTGATGTTGTGGCTACATTTGAAGTATTTACAAATGATGTCATTACTTTGTTCTAAAAAGTCTTTTTATTTAGATTATTGTAGCCCAACCCTTCCTTCCTGACATTGACTTTTACACCTAGTAGCTTGTCTAGGTTTTCTTGCCCACTCACAAACTTTGACAAAGAGTCTTTTAGATCCTTGATTTCGTTTTCCAAAGTAGCGATGAGTAGTTCATAGTCAGCATTTTCTTCATCACTACTTGCAAGTCTTTCACTTAATGAAGCATTAGCATTTTTAACATTTTCGATTTCAGCTTTGAACTTGTCTAATTCTTTTGAGTTGTCGGACATCACACGTTTACCCTTTTCAAATTCCAGCAACCTTTCTGACATGGTGATGTTCAAGTGTTTTAATTTTTCTATCGCCTCCTTAAGTTTGTTGTTATGAATCAATTCATTTATTAGAATCTGATCATCCGGATTCACTTCATGCATTTTTCCAATTTCAGATTCCTTCAACTTTCTTTGCAGTTTTTCAACATTTTTGTGTAACTCCATGTTTACAGATTTGATGGCGTCAAATTTTTCAATCAGCAAATCATTCTCTCGTTTAAGTTTCTCTAATTTTTCTTCATTTTCTTTGGAGAATTTTCTGAGAGAATCTTTTTCAGACTTCAGCTTATTTAGTTCAGAGCAAACACATTGAAGTTCCTTCATCAATTTTTCATTCTGATTTTTATACATATGGATATCAGACAAACAGGCATCATGAACATTTTTCAGTTCAGCACAATTTTTACAATCAGAATTTAAACTGTCTGACCTACTACTCTTCTTCAATTTTTTGTATTGTTTTCTTAACTGATCATAAGACTCTTGCAATTCATCATAAGCAGCAATCCAATCGTCTAGGGTATAATTATCAAAATTGTTTACCTCACCATCATCCTGTTCTTCTTCTTGATTGCCGCTTTGTTCACTTCCTCGAGCCATCATGCAGCTCGTTTGACTTTCTTTCTCGGCTCTCTTTATCATCTTCAATATATCCCTTGCAGATCTGTAACCAAGGAAACATGAATGAAGAGCTCGATTCGTCGCGGCCTTCATTAACTCCAGTGCTTTCTGATTATCTGCACACATAGATCGATGCTTATCAGTCCATTTGGACTGATCTTTTGGTAGTCTATATGGACCATGTGAAATCACTTTCCACATGTCTAGATCAATAGATTTAACATGAGCACGGAAAGCACTATGCCACTGGTTGAAATCAGAACCACCAAAGATGGGTGGATGAGCCATTGAAACAGATAAAACCAAATTCAAAAACAATGAATGTAAACCGATAACCTACGGACCAAGAACAGAACCACAGATGCAGGATCCTCTGCAGATCGTTGGATCTGATGAGTCAGAGAACCGCTCTGATACCAATTGTTGGGGTGCAAGGCCCGGATTCAGAGGGGGGGTGAATGAATCCCCGATAAAAAATATTGCGGCATTAAAATCTCAGATGGCTTAATAAATTGAGCACTCAACAATAAGCTGTCACACAGAATAGACTTTTAACTGAACTCAATATAAACTAATGAAACAACGGAGCTTCTCTCTTTTCACAACCATGAATTGAGAAACCAGACTCACACAACAGAAGAAGTTCTACTGAGCGTATGAACAAGCACTTCACAATCAAGTTAACTACCCAGGATAACACAAATAATCACGCATGCATAACCTGTGAATGGGAGGTAGATGATATGGAGTAGAACGCAAAAGCAAACCATAGAACACCAGGATTTTTAGGTGGTTCGGTCCACAGACCTACGTCCACCCCTCACTCCAAACCGGAGTGAGGCTTCCACTAGCAAAAGCTAGAACCGCAGACTCAGTCTGCAAACAGGTGCTGCCTCACAGCTTGACCAGGGGTACAACCTCCCCACTACCTCCAACCCGGAGGGCAACCCTAGTGACACACAATCACTAGAAACCAGAGACAAACGTCTCTCTTCCTCCAGACCAGGAGAGAACCCACAGGTAGCAATCACTACCTGCAAACCTGAGTTAGAGACTCCCTTCCTCTGAAACCCAAAAAGAACCACTAGTGACACACAGTCACTAGCAAACCGGAGAATAGATCTCCCTTCTCCTGAGACCACAGGAGGAACCCCGACCTCACTATAGAGTATCGGAAAAAAGCAAGCCAAGGAAGTGTAAAGTAAAAACAAGAAACGAAAATATAGCAATCAGAAAGCTGGAAATGAAATCCACAAAGTGTAGCTCATCAAGGAGCAATCTGGGATGGATTTGATCCAAATACCAGAAGAACAAATCTTCAATGAAGGCTTCAGTTCTATACTCTTCTCTCTCTTTTTCTCTCGATCCTCACAAGCTCTCTCTCTCTCCTTTTCTTCTGCAACTTCTTTCTTCTCCTCTCTGCTTCTCTTCCTCTTTCTTTTTCTTCTTCTTCTCTGTTTCTCTTCTTCACTCTTTTTCTTTTTCTTCTGGATCGTGCATGCTCTCTCTCTCTGCTTCTTCTCTTTCTATCACGATCTTCTTCTCCTGATGGAGAAGTTTTCATTTTATAGCAGCACCAGCAGGAGCAACACTGGGCGTGTGATTCCCACGCCTTCCCGTCCAGAAGGTTCCTTTACGTGTCATCATCCTGTCAGCCCTTCCAGCCTCGGATCACGTGCCAGGCATCTGCCAGTTTAATGACAGAGTTACTTCAGTCGATCAAGCAGAGATAAAACATTCTGTACTGACTTTATGTATGTAAAAAACGACCGATGTATAGACATGTCACAAGGGAGTGTATAGGCTTAGTGTGCACGCGAGAACGATGTACAGACTTGACGTTTACGTGCATGAGAAAATAATGTACAGACTTGCTGTGCCTAGAGTTTAAGCATGGATGCACAATGCACAAGCTAAGTGTGTGCATGTGTGGAGTTTGAGTGCATGCGACATCAATGTATAGACTTTGAACGCGTGTAATGCAGCAAGGCAATGTATAGACTTTATGTGCAATGCAAAGGCTGTACTGACTTCGTGTGTGTGCTAAAACAGTGAACGTAGGTAAAGATAGGAATGTATAGACTGGCACATATGCATGAACAAGTGGCGATGTATAGACTTGGCCAATGTACAGACTTAGCAGCGAGATGCACACACATGCCGTCAACAAGACGATGTACAGGCTTGAGAAACGATGCATGCACAAGACGATGTATAGACTTTGTCTTGCGACCACGAGCTGTACAGACTTTGAGAAACGATGCATGCACAAGGAATGTACATACTTTGTCTTGAGTATATGAAGCATGAAGTGATGTGCAGACTTGACCGATGCAATGGACTTTGTGTGCATGCGAAGGACGTTGTACAGACTTGCCACCAGGAGTTGTATAGACTTGAATGCATTGACATGCTATTGAAGAATGTATACACTTGAGTGCGTGCATGCCATAAGGCAATGTATAGACTTGAGATGAATGCATGGACTATGCCCTTGAAGAATGTACAGACATGAAATGAATGCATGGACTATGCCCTTGTAGAATGTACAGACATGAAAAGAATGCATGGACTATGGTTATGCTTAGTACAAGTCCTGCACGGACTTTGTGATGCAGCAATGCACAGACTGCAATGAACCCTGCTCAGACTCCATTTATGCAAGCGAAGCAGTGCATGGCTGTACAGACTTTGTGTTACAATGTACAAGACGATCTACAGACATAACCTGAGCATGGGCTGTACAGACTTTAAATGCATGAAGCACACGATGCTACAAGACTCTGTACAGACTTAATAACGTGTAGACAGAACCTCATATGCAATGAGCATGCAACAGTGTATAGACATCATATGCAGTGAATCAAGCATCGACTATATGGCATGCAACTGATGAATGCACTGATGCAGTGTATGCATATGGAGGATATTGAACCGATGCAATGTGCAGGACTTCCACAAACAGGGAAATGCATAGACCTTAAACCATGACTCATAGTATGACAGGAAAATGCATAAACCTTACAGATGTATATATATGAATGCTTTATGATGTGACAGAATGACTAAACATCGCATGGTGACTCATAGTGTTTGACTCACATCAAAACCAATCACCAAAACCCTAGGGGCACAACAATGCCAAGGTATTGGTAGCCTAGCAGACCTGTGTGACTACCCCTTGGGCCGCCCAGACAATGGGCTATAGAGAGAGAGAGAAAGGGAGAGCAGGGTGGCCAGGCTCGTGGCCGCCTACGGCCTAGGTGGCCAGTGTAACGACCCAAGATCCGGATACCGGGAAGAACGCGATACCATTCGAATCCTGACCCGCCGCCCACGAACCGGAGGGCTCGGAAGGGCTAAAAGGGTGAGTGGCAGTATACACATAAATAAGAAATAAAGCGAGAACAACAATAATAAACTAACTACAGAGTCTAGTCCAAAAAGTACAATCTACAGAAAATAAAACGTATCCAATGCCGAGTGAACACTCGGCCTGGCGAGCTGGCACCTAGAAACCCCCGCGCAACACCCTCAAACATCGAGGAAAAACTGCCACACCTGAAAAGTAGGGGTGAGCCTCCTATCACTAGCTCAGTAGAGGTCCCGCAGAACCCCAACTGTAAACAGCGGTGACAGCGGAAAGTAGTAACAAAAGTAAGAGCGGTAATGATGTGGGACGGGACCAGTGAACCTGGGACTCTAGCTCGTAACTCGTCCCTAAGCAAGGGAAACGCGGGATCGTGCGCGGTTGAGGAACCGACAATGAGTCAAGGGTACTCGGCTCTTCCGCGTGTACTTGGATTGAGTCACGGGACGGGTCACACTCACTCTCTCGCAGCGGTGATAACAATATATCGGGCTAATAATCCTATCACTCAAAGCAGCATATACAAATAAATACGAGTAAAGCAAATGCCTATGAGGAGGGTGGCGAGTGTACCTCCACTCTTTGGGCGTGGGGAAGACAATCCCGGCCAAGTACGGTAACTCCCGGTAAAATATTACAATAATTACAGAAGTTAATTTGCTGCCCACTCCACATAGGGAGGTAAAGGGCTATAATGTGGGCCTGAGAGGACCGATCTTGGGTTGATGGGCAGCAACTTCGACAGCTCCGTCGGTGCCGTCCGGATGACGTGTGCTGCGGGTTGTGGGGCCCACATGCTGGCTGGTGGGCCGAGTGGGTCGGGAATGGTACTGCTGCGACGGTGGCTCCTGGAGGGACGCTTCCTAGGAAGGAGACGTGCTGGTTCGCCTTGTGGAAGGTGAGTCGGCCGGCCGGGCGGTCGGTGCAGCTTGCTATCCACGGGCTGGTACTTCTGTTCTGCAGTGTACGACCCGACGAGAACGGCTGATGCGATCAGCCCCGACCTCTGATTGACGCAAGACTGGCGCCATTGGAAAGCTATCTTAGAGGGATATGACCTATGGCCAGAGAAAGAATTTTTTCTGCCCTTGTAGTGGCCTTGGTCGAATTTATAACCTGCTGGTTCATAGGACCAGATCTGGCAGGACATATTTGGATCTGCCTGAGAATGAGAGTTGACCGAAGGGAAAACTTCGGATCAGGAAGTTGGGACCTTGATGAAAGTTAGAGAGGGGAAAGTAAGGAATACATGGATATATTTTTTGTAATTTATGGTGGAGGTTTGGTTGGAGAAATAGATTTTCTAACACTAGTGGGTCGGATCTGGACTGCACAAGATAGAACATAGTTTTGACTGAGTTTTAATTTTTCAGAGGGGAAAAAGAACTCCTAAAATCGAGGGAAAATTTGTGGAGATGAGATTTGGTGGGCAGAATACCCAGTCCAAATTTGGACTCAATCCGAAATAGGTAAGGGGGTCGAACAATGGAAGAACTAGCTTGTTGGAATAAGATCTGCACAGCAGGCAGACTGCTAGGGGTGGAAAGATGGAAATGGTAAAAATAGCAAACGGGGGTTTTGTGACCGGAATTTTTTGTGGAGGATGGGGGGAATGTGGTGGACTCACCCTCCAATTTTGAGCACGACTTGAGCTCCTGATGGAGAGCTAAAAATCTCGCAATATGGATCTATCCAGGGATGTACAGAATACCGAAGAAGCAGCGGTGGTGGTGCGATGGCGGCGGCGGCGGCGGCGGTGCTGAGCTTCTCACTCAGGAAGGAGGTAGAAGAGATGCCTCACACATCAGAAGAAGGAGGCTACAACCTCTGCAAGGGGGAGAGAGGAGGGAGGAGAGGGGCGCTCTTAGGCCTCTTGGACAATTTCCAACAAATTTTCTTCATTAATTCTTCTAAAATGGGAAATACAAGCTATTTATATGAAATACAAAATGACCCTAACTATCCTGAGATCTAGGTTAGGGGAGGGGTATACAAGGGACATCACATTTAATCCCATGTGGTCAAAAAATAAAAATTAAAATACATTAAGTGGAGGGGGGGCGCCGCCTTGACTTTTAAGGAGGGATCTTGGACTTTTTAAATCAAATTGTCCCCTTGAATGGTCAAGCCCTTCTAGAAGCCACCTAGGACATTTGACCAGCCCCACATGGACCCCAAGATGCCACTTGGGCCAATGAGGAAGGGGTGGAGGGTCCTGCAGGGCCTACATGGCCTTTTGCAAAGAAACCCAAAGACTTCTAGGACTAACAAATTGGCTTATAAAGCCTTATAATTGCAAACCCAATAATACAAGGGTATAAATATAAATATAAAAGTACATAAATGTAAACAAAATATGGGTGGTCTTGCTCTAATGTCCCCATCAATTCTCCCTGGGTGGGAAGAACTCGACCCCGTCGAGTAAGGGGAGCGGCTGCTCAAGTAGCTCCTCCGGATCTGTCACCGAACCTGGAAGCGCGGAGTACGCTTCACTCCAAGTAATCGACACCAGCTCATCCCGTATATATTCGATATGCTCACGCTGCTGTGGGAATGAGGCTAGAGGTGGATACTCCGGGGTGGGGTCACTCTCAAAGGAAGGAGACGGCTCAATGACTCACTAGGAATCACCGCTTGGTCCCTTTATGCTACTAGATCTGACATGTTGAGGTAGAACCGATCCCAAATGCCGGCAAGTCTACAACGTGTGCAATAGATCCGACTTGCCTCGCACTACTAACATCGTGAGCAGACAAAGACCGACTATGCGACTCCTAATATGCTGGACACATGCATCGATAGACACACAAGACCCTAGACATACCTACTGTTAGTCCGACCTATGCACATGCAATGGTCGACCAGGACATACAAATGTGTGCCATTCATACACTAGATGTAATTGATGGTTAATGGAATGGAGGACTCCTAGACATCCTACGATGCACCAGTCATGCACATTGGATTTGGATGCGGGAGGGCTAGAACCAAAATCACCTTGCCAGTGCACGGGCTTGATGGGTGTATATGGATCGACCCGTCGGAAAGGGGTGTGATGGTGGACTTCCCTAACAAGGTGGAATGGATAAAGTGGGTCATACGGCTCACTAGGGAAGGGATCGAAGGGATCAAAGAAAGTGTGACCCCTCGATATGGATTCCCTCATCTCAAGGTCCCATGTCTGGAATTCTAGAAGGTGTTGATGGTCACCTTCTTCTGTTGAGGCTAAGGAGACAACGGCCTCGTATAGCAGATAAGGGTCCTCCCTTGGGACAAATGGAATGAAGGTAGGCTCGTCGGTAGGGGAAGGAACAAAAGAACCTCCGTGGTGACATGGCCCATGGTGTACATGGAGTAATGGACCCTAAGGCTGGGTGGGTGAAGCTACGACTTGTGGGTTGGTCGAAGTCTCGGGCCAACATATACGTCAACTTCATTTCTAAGTCTAATCCCATAATAAGGTCATCCAATGTATCGACATGGTGACTAGACCGGAATGTTGTGTGGTAGGAGTTGACGGAACCTATTGGTAGTATAGGGTCCATAGGTGGATAGCAAGGTGGGGTAGGGACCAAGCCTGTCCTAAGACAGCTAAGAAGTGGCTCGTCTATGTATAGCTTCCCCGTTAGTGGTACGGGTAGCTCTGGTTGAGATAGGTGAGGCCGTAGGGCAAGAACGTCCTGCCTCGTGGGCAGCATCTGCTCATGGGTAGACGCTCACCGTAGGGCAGCATCTGCTCGCCGTAGGGCAGCATCAAATCGTGACTCAAATGGCTCAACCTCTAGAGCGACCTGATAGGAGTGCCCTAAAGTTTTCACGTGGAGGCAAAGTAATTCAAATTGGAAGTGAATCCGCAAACCTTTCCAGAACTGAGTTTCGGCCTCGATGCTCTCCTTCCGGACTCCACATCTTGTCCGGTACACTTCGAAGTCCCTAATGTACTCGGACACAGACTGATTGCCTTGGTCGAGTCTGACATATGGGTTGGCCATAGTTGTAAAGATGGGATTGGATCCCCTAGGAATGGGCATGCAACGTCATTTTTTTTTGTTGTTATATGCAAAAGCTTATGTAAACTAAAACACCTAGACTCAACCAATAGACGGTACATGGTGGAGTTACGAGATCTGAAGATCCTCTCTCACAAATGCGCGACCTTCCCGATAGGCGTAACCTAACGTTCGGGCAACACCTTTTAATATACCGAATAATGGTATGCAAATGTAATGACCGACTTAGACTAGACTCCTAGGCTTAAATGACTCTTTTTTTATGTTTTTGTTAAGCAAAGACTACACTAGACTCAACCTTCCGCTTTGATACCAATTTGATGCGGGACGGGACCAGAGAACCTGGGACTTTTGCTCGCAACTCGTCCCTAAGCAAGGGAAATGCGGGATCATGCGCGGTTGAGTAACCGGCAATGAGTCAAGGGTACTCGGCTCTTCCGCGTGTACTCGGATTGAGTCACGGGACGGGTCACACTCACTCTCTCACAACAGTGATAACAATATATCCTGATAATAATCCTATCACTCGTAGCGGCATAAACAAATAAATATGAGTAAAGCAAATGCCTACGAGGAGGGTGGCGAGTGTACCTCCACGCTCCGGGCGTGGGGAAGACGATCCCGGCCAAGTACGGTAACTCCCGGTAAAATATTACAATAATTATAGAAGTTAATTTGCTGTCCACTCCACGCAGGGAGGTAAAGGATTACAATGTGGGCCCGGGAGGACCGATCTTGGGTTGACGGGCAGTAACTTGGACAGCTCCGTCGGTGTCGTCCGGATGACGCGTGCTGCGGGTTGTGGGGCCCATGTGCTGGCTGGTGGGCCGAGTAGGCCGAGAATGGTACTGCTGTGACGGTGGCTCCTGGAGGGACGCTCCCTGGGAAGACGACGTGCTGGTTCACCTTGTGGAAGCCGAGTCGGCCGGCAGGGCGGTCGGTGCGGCTTGCTGTCCACGGGTTGGTACTTCTATTCTACAGTGCGCGACCCGGCGAGAACGACTGTTACGATCAGCCCTGACCTCTGATTGACACAAAATTAGCGTCGTTGGAAAGCTATCTCAGAGGGATACGACCTATGGCCAGAGAAAGAATTTTATCTACCCTTGTAGTGGCCTTGGTCTAATTTACAACCTGCTGGGGACCAGATCTGGCAGGACAGATTTGGATCTTCCTGAGAATGAGAGTTGACCGAAGGGAAAACTTCAGATCTGGAAGTTCGGACCTTGATGAAAGTTAGAGAGGGGAAAGTAAGGAATACATGGATATGTTTTTTGTAATTTATGGCGGAGGTTTAGTTAGAGAAATGGATTTTCTAACACTGGTGGGTCGGATCTGGACTGCATAGGAAAGAACAGAGTTTTGACTGAGTTTTAATTTTTCAGAGATGAAAAAGAACTCTAAAATCGAGGGAAAACTTGTGGAGATGTGATTTGGTGGGCAGAACACCCAGTCCAAATTTGGACTCAATCAGAAATGGGGAAGGGGGTCGAACAATGGAAGAACTAGCTTGCTGTAACAAGATCTGCACAGAAGGCAGACTGCTAGGGGTGAAAAGATGGAAATGGTAAAAATAGCAAATGGTGGTTTTATGGCTGGAATGTTTTGTGGAGGATGGGGGGAATGTGCGTGACTAACCCTCCAATTTTGGGCACGACCTAAGCTCCTAATGGAGAGCTAAAAAACTCGCAATATGGTTCTGTCCAGGGATGGACAGAATACCGAAGAAGCGGCGGTGGCAGTGTGATGGCGGCTCGATGGCGACGGCGGCGGTGGTGCTGAGCTTCTCACTCAGGAAGGAGGTAGAAGAGATACATCACAGATCAGAAGAAGGAGGCCACAACCTCTGCAAGGGGGAGAGAGGACAGAGGAGAGGGGCGCCCTTAGGCCTCTTGGACAATTTCCAACAAATTTTCTTCATTAATTCTTCTAAAAGGGGAAATACAAGCTATTTATATGAAAAACAAAATGACCCAAACTATCCTCAGATCTAGGTTAGGGGAGGGGTATACAAGGGACATCACATTTAATCCCATGTGGTCAAAAAATAAAAATTAAAATACATTAAGTGGAGGGGGGCGCCCCCTTGACTTTTAAGGAGGGATCTTGGACTTTTTAAATCCAATTGTCCCCTTGAATGGTCAAGCCCTTCTAGAAGCCACCTAGGACATTTGACCAGCCCTACATGGACCCCAAGATGCCACTTGGACGAATGAGGAACGGGTGGAGGGTCCAGTAGGGCCTACATGGTCTTTTGCAAAGAAACCCAAAGACTTCTAGGACTAACAAATTGGCTTATAAAGCCTTACAATTGCAAACCCAATAATGCAAGGGTATAAATAGAAATATAAAAGGACATAAATGCAAACAAAATATGGGTGGTCTTGCCCTGATGTCCCCATCAGGCTATCACGGCGGTCAGTAAAACCTCGACCTTACAGTTACTCCTATTGTACCGGGAAACACACCCTGATCTCGCAGTCGGGAGGGGGGGGGACTACCTAACACCACAGCTATCGAGGGAGAACCTACGACAACTCTGCCGTGGAGGCCTGTCACCAAGACGGGGCCTAACCTGGACCGCACGGTCCACGGGTACCGTCACAACCTCACTGTCGTGAACCCGACCTAGCCAAGGGATGAAGCCCCAGTAATCCTACTGAGCGCCCCTGGTCTCAACCTCAGAAAACACATAGAAACGGTCCAGGAGACCACGCCTCACAGTCAGAAAAATAGACTCTCGGGTCACAGAAACTCGCGTCCCGTGACGGGGGCACCTGCTCACTAAAAGCACAGTTGGAAGCGTCCACCGATGACCTATTCCATGCCTCAGGTGTCTCTCTCGCCCCAGGTGAAAACTGAGACACAACACAAGCAACAGTAGAAACAAGGGTCTAGTCGGGGTCATGCTCGTCAGTACGCGTCCGAAGCCCCTGACCATGTGTGCATACACTGACAGACTGTATAACGCTAGGCACTCTAGCTGGTTTTTCTGCCGGCTCGGACTCGACTTACTACAGGGGGGGCCCTACAGTAACGAGCCTAAAAATCATCTCTAACGAGTGTAGCTCTCCACCTACCCCCTTGGTGGGTTAGCACACGCGTGCCCTGGCAAGCCACTGTAGCTCTCCACTTACTCCCAGGTGGGTCGGCACAAGTGTGCCCAGGAAGCTACTACCAGTGGGGGTCACCACAGAAATGACTCTCGGTGGAAACCACCGGAACACAGACATGCTAGTCACAAGCCCTATCACGTCGAGCTCGGGAAACATGTGGCACACTGCCACCGGACTCCAGGCAGTCTGCTAAACCTATTAAACCAACAGTCCTTGAGTCACAGGACTCAGGGTCAAGGCCGTTGTACGGGACATGTAGCACCCCCAATGAAGCAATGGAGAAATCAAACTTCTTCCTAAAAATTCCTACATGAATGCCTTATATAAAGAACCATATCTTATGAGGACTAGTATGTAAATGTACAACCCAATACCACTTTATGCCATCATGGGAAGTACGTAGTGAACTTTCTCCTAAAGAATTCCACATGGAGTTCTTATATAAAGAACCAAACCATAAGAGGACTAGCATATAAATGTACAAGCCAACTTTATGCACATGGGTAGTACGTAAGTGGGTGTTCTTTTCCAAACACCAAGAGAATGGGCGCCCCATAGCAGGGTGCCATTCAACAAATTGAAGACTGTCTGAACAGGCGCCATTTCTCTTGGGGCCACCATCCCACTATAGTATTAATATATATATATATATATGTATATATATATATACCATGAAGGCCAACACTTGAAAGTTGCAGTCTTGTCTAAAATTGACGCCCTCTTACAAGGGCGTCATTCTCATGAATAGTACCACCTAGATTAATGGACGACCCCTTACAAGGGCGTCATTTAATCTGTGTTTCTAGAAGGTTGAGGCACAAACAACCCCATTTAGCTAGTAAAGCACCATGTCTAGATCTTGTCTACTCAACCAGACCCGCAAGCCAATAAACCCATGCTTTGCGATCTCCTATAACTAATTCCCTCCGTAGCACTGGCAGAGGCTACTGCCATCATCAGTGCTGCTTACAGAAGGGAATATTTCCCTTCGTTCCCTCGGAAAACATGAAGTCTACGTCTTGCTGCTAGAGCTTTATGGTGGTGGAGAACGTGCGGCTTCATCCTTGGATTTCTATTCTGTCATCTGTACCTCGTAATCACGTCAAAAGGTAGGTGTTATCAAGATCTTGCCCAACTAGTAGCTAAATAGGTTACGTAACATGCATGCTTAGAGTTAGATTAACTCATCTTCCATGCTATATTATTCGGCTTTATCGTGGTCAAAAATGACCAAGTATATACCATGTTACATAGATTTTAAATAGTTTGTTACACCTGTCGTATATGATTTTATACACCATCTGTTACCATGATTTTATGAGTTTTGAACATATCTTATTACACTAGTTTTATAGCCTCAAATAATCGTGTTTTAACCCTAGTATATAACCTCTGTTACATGAGATACATACATATTTTGAAAACCCGAAAAAGCCCAGCCCGTAGGTGAATAGCGCCCCCAGCTAGGGTGCCATTTAATTGAAGACTGCATGCAATGTCATCAATTCCATTCTAGCAATTTCCAGTAATTATTAATTCAACACATTCAAAAATCGATATCTATTGAACTAAACCACGAAAATTCTGCATGAATATGTTTCTGTGATCCTAACATTTTTATCTACCTGCCCGTACCCTTACTTCTTGATTTAGAGAACTTTTCCACTGATGAATAGTGAACCACCCAAATGTAATTGGCACCCCGGACTAGGGCGCCAATTACCCAATTGAAGACTCAGTGCATGGTCGTCAATTAATTGAAGACCCACTGTGCAGGCGCCAATTCCTTTTCTGTATATTTTTTTAACACCAAGATATAAAATTTAATATAAATGATACTAGTCCACAATAATTTTTCATGAACATATTTCTGAACTCCCTGAGAATTTTCACTACCTGTTCATGTCCTTACTTCCCGTTTTCAAGAAACTTTTTCGAAATGAACAGTGTTTTAAGTTACAGACGTACCTGCTGGGTGAAAATCACCCAATGAAATTAGCGCCCCAAGCTAGGGCGCCAATTCATTGAATAGCGGCAGCCATGTCGTCTTCCATTAGTTGAAGACTCCCTGAGCAGGCGCCAATTCTATTCTATATAAATAATTTTTGAAAAATGAAAATTCTGAAAGACTGGCCAACCCCTAGGCGCCATTTACATGAAAGACCCCCTGTACCCCAGGCGCCAATTGACTGAAAGACCCCTTGTACCCCATGCGCCAATTGACTGAAAGACCCCCTGTACCCCAGGCGCCAATTGACTGAAAGACCTGCCAACCCCCAGGTGCCAATTGCAGTGACAGAGGCATCAGTTTCGATTTCTAATTTGTCTCGAAATTCGTACCGATATAACCCTAGTACATGTCCCTGCATCATATATTTTTGAACTCCATTCATGAAATCTACCTTATATATCCTACATGGTTAAACCTTGAACCTCTTAAAACTACCATTTGCGAGTGTGGCAGCTAAGTGCCATGCGGGGTAAAGTGATACCTTGTGGGAGCCACCTCTTGAGGCCGTACGGCGTAAAGTACTACACGACAGGAGCCACCTCTTGAGCCTGTTGGGGCCACCTCTAGAGTCCTCCATAACCAAATGACTAGTTAATCTTTGTATGTAATGCTATGTTTCTTAATTTTCTTGAAATTCTATATTGGCTATAAATGAGAGTGGATGTCAAAAGTAATACATGAAATGTTGTGCGTATAGGGCCCGGTCTGGTCTTGGGAGGAGCACTTGAAGGTACTTATGCCCATGGGAGTTTATTGACCATGGTGTTTAGCATTGCACCGAAGTACTTACTTGACTGGAGACACTCCATACTTACTCTCTTTACTTGCATGACTTGACTTGTGTGGCCCGGAACGGGTAATACTTGACTTGTGGCCCGAGAAAGGGAAGATTACTTGCTTGATTGAAATAGCCAATTCTCATGAATAGTACCACCTAGATTAATGGACGACCCCTTACAAGGGCGTCATTTAATCTGTGTTTCTAGAAGGTTGAGGCACAAACAACCCCATTTAGCTAGTAAAGCACCATGTCTAGATCTTGTCTACTCAACCAGACACGCAAGCCAATAAACCCATGCTTTGCGATCTCCTATAACTAATTCCCTCCGTAGCACTGGCAGAGGCTACTGCCATCATCAGTGCTGCTTACAGAAGGGAATATTTCCCTTCGTTCCCTCGGAAAACATGAAGTCTACGTCTTGCTGCTAGAGCTTTATGGTGGTGGAGAACGTGCGGCTTCATCCTTGGATTTCTATTCTGTCATCTGTACCTCGTAATCACGTCAAAAGGTAGGTGTTCTCAAGATCTTGCCCAACTAGTAGCTAAATAGGTTACGTAACATGCATGCTTAGAGTTAGATTAACTCATCTTCCATGCTATATTATTCGGCTTTATCGTGATCAAAAATGACCAAGTATATACCATGTTACATAGATTTTAAATAGTTTGTTACACCTGTCGTATATGATTTTATACACCATCTGTTACCATGATTTTATGAGTTTTGAACATATCTTATTACACTAGTTTTATAGCCTCAAATAATCGTGTTTTAACCCTAGTATATAACCTCTGTTACATGAGATACATACATATTTTGAAAACCCGGAAAAGCCCAGCCCGTAGGTGAATAGCGCCCCCAGCCAGGGCGCCATTTAATTGAAGACTGCATGCAATGTCGTCAATTCCATTCTAGCAATTTCCAGTAATTATTAATTCAACACATTCAAAAATCGATATCTATTGAACTAAACCACGAAAATTCTGCATGAATATGTTTCTGTGATCCTGACATTTTTATCTACCGGCCCGTACCCTTACTTCTTGATTCAGAGAACTTTTCCACTGATGAATAGTGAACCACCCAAATGTAATTGGCACCCCGGACTAGGGCGCCAATTACCCAATTGAAGACTCAGTGCATGGTCGTCAATTAATTGAAGACCCACTGTGCAGGCGCCAATTCCTTTTCTGTATATATTTTTAACACCAAGATATAAAATTTAATATAAATGATACTAGTCCACAATAATTTTTCATGAACATATTTCTGAACTCCCGAGAATTTTCACTACCTGTTCATGTCCTTACTTCCCGTTTTCAAGAAACTTTTTCGAAATGAACAGTGTTTTAAGTTACAGACGTACCTGCTGGGTGAAAATCACCCAATGAAATTGGCGCCCCAAGCTAGGGCGCCAATTCATTGAATAGCGGCAGCCATGTCATCTTCCATTAATTGAAGACTCCCTGAGCAGGCGCCAATTCTATTCTTTATAAAAAACTTTTGAAAAATGAAAATTCTGAAAGACTGGCCAACCCCTAGGCGCCATTTACATGAAAGACCCCCTGTACCCCAGGCGCCAATTGACTGAAAGACCCCTTGTACCCCAGGCGCCAATTGACTGAAAGACCCCCTGTACCCCAGGCACCAATTGATTGAAAGACCTGCCAACCCCCAGGCGCCAATTGCAGTGATAGAGGCATCAGTTTCGATTTCTAATTTGTCTCGAAATTCGTACCGATATAACCCTAGTACATGTCCCTGCATCATATATTTTTGAACTCCATTCATGAAATCTACCTTATATATCCTACATGGTTAAACCTTGAACCTCTTAAAACTACCATTTGGGAGTGTGGGAGCTAAGTGCCATGCGGGGTAAAGTGATACCTTGTGGGAGCCACCTCTTGAGGCCGTACGGCGCAAAGTACTACACGACAGGAGCCACCTCTTGAGCCTGTTGGGGCCACCTCTAGAGTCCTCCATAACCAAATGACTAGTTAATCTTTGTATGTAATACTATGTTTCTTAATTTTCTTGAAATTCCATATTGGCTATAAATGAGAGTGGATGTCAAAAGTAATACATGAAATGTTGTGCGTATAGGGCCCGATCTGGTCTTGGGAGGAGCACTTGAAGGTACTTGTACCCATGGGAGTTTATTGACCATGGTGTTTAGCATTGCACCGAAGTACTTACTTGACTAGAGACACTCCATACTTACTCTCTTTACTTGCTTGACTTGACTTGTGTGGCCCGGAACGGGTAATACTTGACTTGTGGCCCGAGAAAGGGCAGATTACTTGCTTGATTGAAATAGCCAATTCTATTGACACGTACTTGATATTACTTGCTTGAACATGATTTTTTCTTGCTCGTACATGAGATTTACTTGTACCTGAGTTCATACTTATACATGAGTCCCTACTTGCCCCAAAGTGGCATCTACAGCTATAAGTTCTTGAAATACTGCTTGTCAATTACTTGAATTAATGTGATACTCACTTTATACAGTTCTTGATCTCTTATTGTTCATCATGCATAGATTTACATATACACTTGATTTTTCTCACTCGTACATAATGCATAGCTATATTGGTAATACATGTAACCTGTAAATCACTTAAAGATTGCTCGAACTTGAAATGTAATTCCTACTGAGCGATTCGCTCATCCAGTTGCTTCCTAACATTTCCAGGTGATTCGGATAGCGACGTCCACAAGAATGGGTTTGAGACCGAGTGAAGAGTGCTAGAACGCCAATCGCCTATCATTAGCTAGTCGCGTCCTTTGAATTTATTGAGTCCTACCTTGTATTTCCAGTATGTCAGTTTAGTTGTCTAAACCGTGTTAAGGCATGTGGCCTAGTGTTGGATTTTAATTTGGAATTGTCATGGACTATCTTTATCTTTTTTGTTAATCAAATAATTATCACTTTAGACTATTGGTTTTAGATTTATTATTAGTCTTTTGCGCACTCAGTAATTATGTATGTCAAATTTTATTGCTCTAATGACACGATCTATATAGACGCGTCACGCATTTGAGTATCTTCCGCGCTCGGGACGTGACAGTCTTCGTGGTATCAGAGCCTAGGATTTTAGTTTCCTAGGTAAAACTCGAGTCCAAGGATAGGTAAAACTCGAGTCCAAGGATAGTTGTACCTTACCCGGTGAGATGGATAGAGCCATGGGTTAAGTTCTATAATGACTTTTGACCTTGTAATTAAACTTTATCTTTATTATGCTTAAACCCTTTTGTAGGATCATGGCTGCTGAAAGAGCACAATGGCGTGAGATGCAGCGTACTGTGCAAGGCCTTACGTAGGCACTACAGCAAGTGGCGCAAGGCAATGCTAACCGTGGAGCTGGTGATCTCCATAGGAGTTTCCGTAGCATGAACCCACCAAGGTTCACGGGTTCGTCTGACCCCGAGGATGCCGAGAATTGGTTAAAGGAGATGGAGTGAATTTTTCATGTGATGCAATGCAGGGACGAGGAGAAGGTTCTACTGGCCGTATTCCAACTGGAGCGGGATGCTCGATGCTGGTGGGAATCCATAGAAGCAACACTGCCAGAAGGCTATGTCACATGGGATGAATTCATGGAGCATTTCAACATGTATTTCTCCGACCATATCCAGGAAAAGAAGGCCACGGAATTCACCGTTCTAAAACAATGGGGCTTGAAAGTGGCCGAGTATGAGGCCCAATTTTTGAGACTGTCAAAGTATGCACCCCACTTGGTGTGTACGAAAAAGATGAATGTTAGAAGGTTCCTCTATATTACACAACTTGCACCAATGGACATCCAAGTCTACTCGGAGATGGTTCGGTGTGCTCAATTGCTAGAAGACGCCATCAAATTATCTGAAAGGATTCGAGGAAGGGACAAGAAGGAACCCGTCACAAGCTCAGGAAAATTCAAACAATCATTCAATAAGAAGCGGTTCTTCATGGGAGGAGAGCCCTCCAGGGAAAAGAAATTCTAGAAGAATGACAGGCCATTCTCCACCGTCACACCCTCTAAGGAGATTTGCAAGTATTGTGATAAAGCTAGTCATAAGACCGAGGAATGCTGGAGGAAGTTAGGAGCTTGTCTTTGATGTGGGAGTCGAGAGCATCGAATCCCAAATTGCCCATTGATGAAGGGGCAAGTCACCAAAGATGAGAAGCGTCCGGTAAAGAAACAAGGCCATCTACAAGCTCTCCACGAGACGGAACCCACAGAAGGTGGAATTGTGGAAGGTACTCTCACTATTTGTTCTAAAACTCCTCAAGTTTTATTTGATACCGGAGCAACTCATTCATTCGTTTCCAAGAAATTTGCTGGTTCATTTTCTAAGAAACATGAACTGTTAAATTTGGTCATATCTACACCACTTGGGAATGAGTTCGATATCACTTATCACTATCCAAACTATGAAGTGATGATTAAAGGAAACAATTTACCTGCTGACCTGATATGCCTGGATATGAAGGGTTATGATGTCATACTAGGTGCTGATTGGTTATCCACATACCAAGCAACTGTAGATTGTCGGCATGGCAAGGTAACTTTCGTGGATTTCCCAGTGCTGGTTTACACTAGGCCTCAGAGTATATCACCTCTTATATCAGCCCTCCGAGCTAGTAAGCTTATGAATAATGGATGTATGACTTTCATAGCATTCGTGACTGCCATAGAAGTCGAGGAGATTAAACTTGAAGACATTCGTGTAATTCAGGATTTTCCCGACGTGTTTCCAGAAGAATTGCCCGGCTTACCCGTAGAAAAGGAAGTGTCATTCACAATCGACCTTGTCCCTGGTGCTGGTCCTGTTTCCGAGGCAAAGTATAGATTGTCCCTCGCTGAGCTGAAAGAGCTAAAAGAGCAGCTAATGGAGTTATTGAAAAAGGGTTTCATCAGGCCAAGTACTTCCCCATGGGGAGCACCCGTGCTATTCGTCAAAAAGAAGGACGGATCGATGAGACTATGCATCGATTATCGGCAGCTAAATCACCTTACAATCAAGAACAAGTACCTGCTGCCGAGAATTGACGAGCTGCTCGATCAATTATCTGGAGAGTTATCACCAACTGACGATCATAGAAGAAAACATTCATAAAATTGCATTCCAAAGCAGGTATGAGCATTACGAATTTACTGTTATGTCTTTCGGACTAACGAATGACCCCGCAGCTTTTATACAGTTAATGAATAGCATATTCATGCCCTACTTAGACCAATTTATTGTGGTCTTTATTGCTGATATTCTGATCTATTCAAAGACCGAATAGGATCATGAAGAACATCAGAAGAAGGTGTTGCAGATATTGAGGGAAAACAAATTATATGCCAAATTCAGCAAATGCGAGTTCTGGCTCGAGGAAGTGTCCTTCTTGGGCCATATAATTTGTAAGAACGGAATTGCTGTTGACCCATCAAAGGTCAAAGCAGTGAAGAACTGGGAACGACCCACAAATGCAATGGAGATTCGAACCTTCTTGGGCCTAGCTGGTTACTACCGGCGTTTTATCAAGCACTTCTCCAAGATTGATGTTCCTCTGACCAGGTTAACCCGCAAGGAAGTGCCTTATGAGTGGAATGAAGACTGTGAAAAGAGTTTCCAAGCTTTGAAGGATCTCTTGACCACTGCTCTAGTCTTATCATTACCAATTGAAGGAGAAAAATACGAGATATATATCGATGCTTCTGGTATTGGTCTCGGATGTGTATTGATGCAAAATGGAAGAGTCATTGCATACTCTTCTCGATAATTGAAGAAACCTGAAGAGAACTACCGGGTGCATGACTTAGAACTGGCCGTGGTAGTATTTGCCTTGAAGATCCGGAGACACTATCTCTACGGAGAACAATTCATTGTATACTTCGATCATAAAAGCCTCAAGTATATATTCTCCCAAAAGGAGCTGAACATGTGGCAAAGGCGTTGGCTCGAATATCTTAAGGATTTCGACTTCACTGTACAATACCATCCTGGCAAGGGTAATTCCGTAGCTGATGCCCTTAGTCAAAAGCTGAGAGTAATATTGGCCAACTGTATGATACAAGAATGGAAGTTGCTAGAGAAATTATCTGAGCTTGATATCAATACAGATGAGAAGAACGGGTGTATTATTTTATCTCATATGAGTCTATATCCAGATTTACTACCTGAAATTAAGAAGCTTCAAGAAGAAGATCCCGCACTAGTGGAGATAAAAAGCAAGCTGGACGAGAGACTTGATTTCAACCTGGCACCTGATGGCAGATTACTATTTCATGAACGGACATGTGTGCCCGACTGTCCCGAATTGAAGAAGAAGATTCTTGAAGAAGCTCATCGATCGAGGTACATGATCCACCCTGGAGCCACTAAGATGTACCAAGATTTAAAAAGAACTTTCTGGTGGCCTAACAGGAAAAGGGAGGTAGAAGACTTTGTATCTCGTTGCCTCACATGCCAACAAGTGAAGGCAGAACATCAGAAACCTGCCGAAAAATTATATCCACTAGATATTCCCAAGTGGAAGTGGGAAGATATTGGCATGGACTTTATCATGGGTTTGCACAAGTCTAGGGGCGGACATGATAGAATTTGGGTAATCATTGATCGCCTAACAAAATCGGCTCATTTCTTGCCTATCAAAAGCCGATGGTCAGTCGATGTACTTGATGCCCTGTATATTAAGGAGATTGTTAGATTGCATGGAGTTCCCGTGTCGATTGTATCCGACAGAGAACCATGCTTTACCTCTCATTTTTGCAAAAGTATACAACACTCTCTGGGGATGAAACTCAATTACAACACTACTTTCCATCCCCAAACAGATGGCCAGACTAAAAGGACAAATCAAGTTGCGGAAGATATGTTGAGAGCATGCATTATAAACTTCAGCGGAAGCTGGCATGACCACTTACCCCTAGCCGAATTTACATATAATAATAGCTATCAAGCCAGTATACAAATGGCACCTTTTGAGGCACTATATGGCAGGAGTTGCCGATCTCCAATATGCTGGGATGAAGTTGGTGAAAAATAAATTCTAGGCCCAGATATGGTAAGAGATTCTACCGAGAAGATACACCTCATTAGAGAAAGGCTAAAGATAGCACAGTCCAGGCAGAAATCTTATGCTAACAACAGAAGATGAGATCTAGAATTTCAAGTCGGAGATCATATTTTTCTCAAGGTATCTTCTGGTTGAGGTATTAGAAGATTCGGTGTTAAGGGCAAACTAACACCAAGGTTTATTGGTCCATTCGAAGTGCTGGAAAGAGTAGGCGAGGTGACTTATCGCGTCGCCCTAACTCCGCAACTATCAGAAGTGCATAATGTATTTCATGTTTCTATGCTGAAGAAATACGTGCACGATCCTTTTCATGTCATTGACCACACTGACTTAGTGATACAAAAGGCCTTACTTATGAGCAGAAGCCAATGAAGATCCTCGACTGAGAAGTTTGAGTTCCAAGGAACAAGACGATCCCTATGGTAAAAATCCAATGGAATCGATGCTTAGAACAAGAAGCTACATGGGAGACTGAAGAGTCTTTGAAGAGAAGATTTCCGGAGTTATTCTAGTTGTAAGTACTTCGCATCCTTCCTATCTCCATATATAGAGTTGAATTTGGAGACCAAATTCTTTTAAGTGGGGGAGGGTGTAGCACCCCTAATGAAGCAATAGAGAAATCAAACTTCTTCCTAAAAAATCCTACATGAATGCCTTATATAAAGAACCATATCTTGTGAGGACTAGTATGTAAATGTACAACCCAACACCACTTTATGCCATCATGGGCAGTACGTAGTGAACTTTTTCCTAAAGAATTCCACGTGGAGTTCTTATATAAAGAACCAAACCATAAGAGGACTAGCATATAAATATACAAGCCAACTTTATGCACATGGGTAGTACGTAAGTGGGTGTTCTTTTCCAAACACCAAGAGAATGGGCGCCCCTTACCAGGGCGCCATTCAACAAATTGAAGCCTATCTGAACAGGCGCCATTTCCCTTGGGGCCACCATCCCACTATAGTATTAATATATATATATATATACACCATGAAGGCCAACACGTGAAAGTTGTAGTCTTGTCTAAAATGGACGCCCTCTTGCAAGGCCGTCATTCTCATGAATAGTACCACCTAGATTAATGGTCGACCCCTTACAAGGGAGTCATTTAATCTGTGTTTCTAGAAGGTTGAGGCACGAACAACCCCATTCAGCGGGCAAAGCACCATGTCTAGATCTTGTCTACTCAACCGGACCTGCAAGGCAATAAACCCATGCTTTGCGATCTCCTATAACTAATTCCCTCCGTAGCACTGGCAGAGGCTACTGCCATCATCAGTGCTGCTTGCAGAAGGGAATATTTCCATCATTCCATCGAAAAACATGAAGTCTATGTCCTACTACTGGAGCTTTACGGCGGTCGAGAACGTGCGGCTTCATCCTTGGATTTCTATTCTGTCATCTGTACCTCGTAATCACGTCAAAAGGTAGGTGTTCTCAAGATCTTGCCCAACTAGTAGCTAAATAGGTTACGTAACATGCATGCTTAGAGTTAGATTAACTCATCTTCCAGGCTATATTACCCGACTTTATCGTGATAAAAAATGACCAAGTATATACCTTGTTACACAGATTTTAAATAGCCTGTTACACCTATCGTATATGATTTTATACACCATATGTTACCATGATTTTATGAGCTTTGAATATATCTTATTACACTAGTTTTACAGCCTTAAATAATCTTGTTTTAACCCTAGTATATAACCTCTGTTACATGAGATACATACATGTTTTGAAAACCTGGAAAAGCCCAGCCCTCAGGTGAATAGCGCCCCCAGCCAGGGCGCCATTCACTGAAGGGGCGCCCCCAGCCAAGGCGCCATTTAATTGAAGACTGCATGCAATGTCGTCAATTCCATTCTAGAAATTTCAGTAATTATTAATTCAACACATTCAAAAATCGATATCTATTGAACTAAACCACAAAAATTCTACATGAATATGTTTCTGTGATCCTGACATTTTTCTCTACCTGCCCTTACCCTTACTTCCTGATTTAGAGAACTTTTCCACTGATGAATAGTGAACCACCGAAATGTAAATGGCGCCCTTGACTAGGGCACCAATTACCCAATTGAAGAGTCCATGCATGGTCGTCAATTAATTGAAGACCCACTGTGCAGGCGCCAATTCCTTTTATGTATATATTTTTAACACCGAGATAGAAAATTTAATGTAAATGATACTAGTCCACAATAATTTTTCGTGAACATATTTCTGAACTCCCAAGAATTTTCACTACCTGTTCATGTCCTTACTTCACGTTTTCTTTTTCGAAATGAACAGTGTTTTGAGTCACAAACGTACCTGCTGGGTGAAAATCACCCAATGAAATTGGCGCCCCAAGCCAGGGCACCAATTCATTGAATAGCGGCAGCCAGGTCATCTTCCATTAATTGAAGACTCCCTTAGCAGGCGCCAATTCCATTCTATATAAATAATTTCTGAAAAATGAAAATTCTGAAAGACTGGCCAACCCCTTGGCGCCATTTACATGAAAGACCCCATGTACCCCAGGCACCAATTGACTGAAAGACCCCTTGTACACCAGGCGTCAATTGACTGAAAGACCCCCTGTACCCCAAGCGCCAATTGACAGAAAGACCTGCCAACCCCCAGACGCCAATTGACTGAAAGAGGGGCTGACCCCCAGGCGCCAATTACAGTGACAGAGGCATCTGTTCCGATTCCTGATTTGTCTCAAAATTCATACCGATATAACCCTAGTACATGTCCCTGCATCATATATTTTTGAACTCCATTCATGAAATCTACCTTATATATCCTACATGGTTAAACCGTGAACCACTTAAAACTACCATTTGGGAGTGTGGGAGCTAAGTGCCATGCGGGGCAAAGTGCTACGTTGTGGGAGTCACCTCTTGAGGCCGTACGGCGTAAAGTGCTACACGACGGGAGACACCTCTTGAGCCTGTAGGGGCCACCTCTAGAGTCCTCTATAACCAAATGACTAGTTAATCTTTGTCTGTAATACTACGTTTCATAATTTTCTTGAAATTCCATACTGGCTACTCTAAATGAGAGTGGATGTCAAAAGTAATACATGAAATACTGTGCATATAGGGCCCGGTCTGATCCTGGGAGGAGCACCCGAAGGTACTTGTTCCCATGGGAGTTTATTGACCACGATGTTTAGCATTGCACCGAAGTCCTTGCTTGATTGGAGACACTCCACACTTACTCTCTTTACTTGCTTGACTTGACTGGCGTGACCCGAAATGGGCAATACTTGACTTGTGGCCCGAGAAAGGGCAGATTACTTGCTTGATTGAAATAGCCAATTCTATTGACACGTTCTAGATATTACTTGCTTAAACATGAATTTTTCTTGCTCGTACATGAGATTTACTTGTACCTGAGTTCATACTTGTACATGAGTCCCTACTTGCCCAAAAGTGGCATCTACAGCTATCAGTTCATGAAATACTGCTTGTCAATTACTTGAATTCATGTGATACACTCTTTATACAGTTCTTAATCTCTTATTGCTCATCATGCATAGATTTACCTATATACTTCATTTTTCTCACTCGTACATCATGCATAGCTATACTGGCAATACATGTAACCTGTAAATCACTTAAAGATTACTCGAACTTGAGATTTAATTCCTACTGAGCGATTCGCTCATCTAGTTGCTTCCTAACATCTTCAGGTGATTCGGATAGCGACATCCACAAGAATGGGTTTGAGACCGAGTGAAGAGTGCTAGAACACCAATCGCATATCATTAGCTAGTCGCATCCTTTGAATTTATTGAGTTCTACCTTGTATTTCCAGTATGTCAGTTTAGTTGTCTAAACCGTGTTAAGGCATGTAGCCTAGTGTTGGATTTTAATTTGGAATTGTCATGGACTATCTTTATCTTCTTTGTTAATCAAATAATTATCACTTTGGAATATTGGGTTCATTTAGATTTATTATTAGTCTTTTACGCACTCAGTAATTACGTATGTCAAATTTTATTACTCTAATGACCCGATCTATATAGACGCGTCACGCATCTGAGTATCTTCCGCGCTCGGGACGTGACAGGATAGCCCCAGGCCGTCAATCTGGCCTATCCCTAGGTCAGAAACCTCGGTCCGATAGAAGTCTTAAGGCGGGACATAGCCTCCAACTCAATCCCTTCCAAAGGGAAGCTAAGAAAACCCTCCAGCCCCAGGCCGAATAATTGGACTCACAGTTCAAAGGCCATACGCACGGCCTACACTGAAACCACGTTCCAAAGAAGTTAACGACGTGCAGGAATAACCCTCCGCATTAACGCCAACCCGTGGAGACTCGATCTAGCGAAAATACACGAGCCCAGAACACAACCTGAACCCTCAAAACTCATGGGCACGCTAATCAAGGTAAAATGGTACCTACAGACACCCAAAGACATGGTCACGGTATCCATGGGGTGTTCGGGACACTCACGGGGCCAAAGGCTGGCCATTGGGTCTCAACAGGACCGACCGGGACCCAAAATGGGCAAGAGGGGCAGGGGTCGGTCGACCAATGGGCTGGGATCGGTCGACCAAGGTGCCCTACGCCGATCGATCGTTCAGACTAGCTCGCAGCGCGGCTACGTCGACCTCCCTTAGCAGCGGTCGATCGATCGGCCCGCTAGGGTCGGTCGACTGGTCCGAAGCAGTCACGCCCCCTCTGCGAACGCGGGTCGGTCGACCGGCTCCCAGCCACTTCCAGCCGTGCTTTTAGTGGGCAGGTGCCCCCGTCACGGGACGTGAGTTTTTGTGACCCCAGAGTCTATTTTTCTGATCGCGAGGCGTGGTCTCCCGAACCGTTTCTATGTGTTTTCTGAGGTTGAGGCTAGGGGCGCTCGGTAGGATTACCGAGGCTTCATCCCTTGGCTAGGTCGGGTTCATGATAGCGAGGTCATGACGGTAACTGTGGATAGTGTGGTCCTGGTTTGGCCCCGTCTTGGTGACAGGCCTCCATAGTAGAGTTGTCGTGGGTTCTCCCTCGGTAGCTGTGGTGTTAGGTAGTCTGGTCCCCCCACTGCGAGATCGGGGTGTGTTTCCCGGTACAGTAGGAGTACCTGTAGAGTCAAGGTTTTACCAGCCGCCATGATTGCCGCTCCTACTTTTGTGACTACTTTTCATTGTCACAGTTGTTTACAGTTGGGGTTCCGCGAGACCCCTACTGAGTCAGTGATAAGAAGCCCACCCCTGCTTTTCAGGTGATGTGATTTTTTTTCAAGGTTCGAGGGTACTACATGGGGGTTTCTAGGTGCCAGCTCGCCAGGCCGAGTGTTCACTCGGCATTGGGTACGTTTTATTTTCTATAGACTATACTTTTTGGACTAGACTCTATAGTTAGTTTATTATTGTTGTTCCCGCTTTATTTCTTATTTTTGTGTATACTGCCACTCACACACACCCTTTTAGCCCTTCCGAGCCCTCCGACTCGTGGGCGGCAGGACACGATTCGAATGGTATCGCATTCTTCCCGGTATCCGGATCTTTGGTCATTACAACCAGACCCTTGGCCGCCCAGTAGACCTGGGTGGCCAGGCCTCTGGCCACCTAGCTCTAGACGTGATGACCACCCCCGTGGCCGCCTCCTGTCGGGTTTCACAGAAACTGACCGAACTCCACGCGGAGTTAGATCCCACGCCCCATTCATCTCAGAACGAAGGGGAAAATAGGAAGAATCAATCCTCGGGCATTCTTACATCCGAGAAACCGTATTTAAACCACGAATCGAAGCCCAAATAGGTCAAAATCGTCTCACGTCCACAAATCATAGATTTACCCAAAATAAACAATACTCCCACTCACGTCCTTGCCGTAGCATGGAATCACGAGGGATACACACGGGAAGAGTAACGATCCATCCCCCTATCTTTTCGAAGCCTTAAACCACCGAACGTCGTAGTAACGCCGATCCTCACCACACGGTCGGATCCCATGACCGCGACCGCTCGCGCCTCAGCATTCACTAATGCTCCTCACCTTCATCCTCACCGCACGCCACCACCGTTGCTCCACCACGGACCCTCTCACCGCCGTCGGCCACCGGAGGTAAGAAAGGGAGAGGGAAAGAGAGACGGGAGAGTGAGGGTGAGGAGAGATGTGAGAGAGATGAGAGAACAGAGGGGGAGAGGGATGTTAAAATAGAGGTTTTAATTTTTATTTTATTATCTTTTTTCCATTCCATTTAGAAAATTCGCATGAACTCTGAAAATTCTTGAAAAATATATTATGACTCAAAAAAATTTCTAAAAAAAGCAAGGCCACTCAACGCGCCACCACGTACCCGAACTAATACACATAAATACCATCTAAGGATCCAAAGATCCAATATTAAAGTCTGAAACCCATACAGACATGATTCGTAACCCGCGGAAACATGATTTGTGACCCAAAGACATTATACGAATGACCTCGGCTGTAACTATGGCAAGATCCGTGAAAGCGGCGATAGCCCCAGGCTCCCTTCTACGTTCCTCCTGGGACATAAGGGGAAAATTATCGAGAAAGTAGAAGACAGAGGCCGGTACCGAGAAAGCAAGAGGTCTAAAGGTAGAGGAGCATGGCGGCGAAGGTAGGAAGGGGCTTCAATGACCTAAAAATGTGGTATTTATAAACCACAGACGGTCGATGAAACCTGCCTGAGCGCCCCATGCCCCTTCGAAAGTTGAAATGTCTTGGGCAATGATGCTGCACCAAGCCCATTGTGTAAGGCGTAATTGTTATTCGTGCCTCCCAAAATGCATTCAAACATATGTGACAAACGAAGCGCGTGGCCTAAGCCATCAGTCACTAGAAGGCACACGATGTAGAGGCACCCACCCTTACTAATAGCTCGAATGGACCTTTCTCACCGAGCCATATGTTAAGCTCGGGAGTAGGGGGGCAAGTGGAGAGGGGGAAAATCACGGCCCACTAATTCTTTTGATCCAAAAGCCCAGGAGATACGCTCAGCCCAGTAGGTGGCAGCCCGCTAAAAAAGCTTGGGGCCCATCTACCGAAAGGCAGTGTGCCCGGGCCCAAGCGACACTATCTGCCCCAGAGTGAGCACCCATGTAGATGACTCCATAAGCTCGGGAGGAGG
The DNA here is from genome assembly GCA_022559845.1 of Amorphophallus konjac. Lineage (NCBI taxonomy): Eukaryota > Viridiplantae > Streptophyta > Magnoliopsida > Alismatales > Araceae > Amorphophallus > Amorphophallus konjac. The sequence continues at coordinate 228,260,375 of CM040126.1, read as the reverse complement.
CATCACCGCCTCCGAGAGACCCGAGCGATCGGAAAGAGTCCCCTCGGGAAGGTGCGGAGATAGGTGAAACACTCGATAACCATGGCTCTCTAAAGGGTCGATCGTATCCTGAGGTGGGGAACCCCATGCTCGGGACCACCTTCGGGCCCCCAAAGGAGACCTATCTGTACTAGGGTCCTATCTGATACAACTGCTGACGAACTTCCTACAAACAGATTAGTCCCATGGATGTAGAGGGATAAAGATAAGTCTCACACCAGTAAGAGTCCTGGCCCAAGGGATATATCTCCTCCCTTCATCCCCCATGGAGCCAGATAGAGAGTTCACAGCTATTTAATCCCATGCATCCCCCTCCTTGAAGATCATCATGTATTACTCATCTGCAACCTCAATTAGTGAAGAGCGATTTTGTATCCTCAAACCCCTCACTCCCTCTTGTTTCCGAGCTCTTGCTCATCGCTAACTTAAACAATGGAAGATTTTTCTTGGGATCTCAATCCCAGACCCCCTGATCTTTTGTTATCCTTGCAGTATTATAGACTTGCTCCCCAAGGACCATTGGCGTGATCACATCGTTAGTTTTCCCTCTGTTGGCCCGAATAGATGGCGGGCAAGAAGGGGGGTTGAATTGTCCCCCAAGTGAGATGTTAGATTTTAAAAACTATTTCATAGTTAGAACAAGATTGAGGAAAATAATTAAACTAAGATAACTCAGTTCACTCAATCTTACCGTGCTCACACAAATAGCTTATGCAAAGAATGATTTAACTATACTCTCAATCTTTCCGATCTTACACGGACTGCCAATCCAACAAACGATGAATGATTACTAATAATAGATAGCAGACGTAGCGAAGTGTGATGGTGTAGTCAAAGAAAATCTGTAAGATAGCCTGTGAACGGAGATAAGAGAAATGGACAATCACACAGGCAAACCACAATGAACACAGAGATTTTTAGGTGGTTCGGTCGGACCTACCGTCCGCTTACATCCACCCCTCACTGAAACCCGGTGAGGCTTCACTAACACGCTACAAGTTGTAGCAACCATGGGGACGAACCCCAACACCACACACGATGCCTCTGCAGCAAGCCACACACACGGGGCTTGGCCCCAAACCGCTGCCACCGCAGTACACACTCACACACAATCGGGGAACTCACCCCGCACTATAATCCTCACACAGAGACGCATCTCCGTACACCACATACAAATGTTTCGATGTTCAGAAAAATAGAAAGGTATGCAAGATGTGTTCACAGCTATGTATTAGTTGATAAGGGCATCACAAATAAATGGATAAGAGATATAGAATGTTTCCCCTTTGACTTTCAAAGTCCGTTGAAGATCTTCTTTGAAGCACATGTCAGAGGGAGTCGATTTCGCAGCAGGATGGAGCAGCCAGTCGTCTTCCTTGAAGATCCCAGCACGTTTGCAACTCGTATAGGATGATGGCCTTCAAATCCTAGCTCCAATCGCACCTGCAAGCATCATAAAATGGTTAACCTCTCAAAGCCCTCTCCTCTCCACCTTGTGGCCGCCTCTTTCTTCCTCGCTCTGTAAGAGAATATAAAATATTAGCCCTTTTCAATGCTTTTCCTTGTGAAAATCGCAAGGATATATAGGGTAGCAAATAGATGAATATATGACAAGAATGCCCATGATAAAAACCTCTCAAAACACCACCTAAATGTGTAGGAATGCTCTAAAGGTAAAGGTGTAAAAGAGCAAGGCAAATGGATCTAGAAAGGTGGAGTTCGAAAAAAAAAGGCAGACCCGATTCGGACCGCCCAGGACAAGTGTCGACTCTCAGAGTCGACACTTGTTCGCGGGTGTTCTGCCAGCAAAAAAAACAAAACAAAACCCAGCCAAAAGTGTCGACTCTCAGAGTCGACACTTTTTGGCAAGCATTCTGTTTTTGCCAAAAACCATGCCCAGGCCTGCAAGTGTCGACTCTCAGAGTCGACACTTGCAGCCTACTACGCCCAGGCAGCAGGCTGGCCTATAAGTGTCGACTCTGAGAGTCGACACTTGCAGTACCAGTACCGAAAAATGTCTAATGCACCCAATGCAAGCCCAAAACCATGAAGTATGCTTCAACCCCAATCTTGGCATCATGAGGTACATTCAAAGAATAAATTCTTACCATATCTTCAGTGATTTGAAAGCAAAATGGAACCTGCACTATATCGAAGCTCAAATTTGTCATTCTTACATGAATAGAGATAAAAAGAGCAATTTCCTCAACATTCATCAAAAGAGTGAACTTTTCAACCTGTATATTGATATACTGAAATGCAACTTCAAATTTGAGTGACTCAAAGCTTTTCAAACCATTTTCTCCATAAGCTCACACATCAAATATGATTCAAGCAAGCCACACAAGAGTTCCATGTTCAGACAAAGACTATCAAGTTCAGTCCAAAAACTTCCCAGTTTAGTCCAATGAAACCTGAACTCATTCTCCACACACAGATATAGAGAGCCAATTGAGATCCTATTTCAACAAATGTAAATGATATGCTTCGCTCATTGAAAATCATTCATGAATACAAGTTCAGTCCAAAAACAGTTAAGGGCAGTCCAATGCAAGCTAAATAGTTAGGGGCCCTTCAACCCCATCTAATTGCAATACCATGACTTAGAACTAACATTTAAACCAAGTTCAAACCCAAAAACACAAAGAGAAATGTGCATGATTCACATACAAACTTAATGAAATTTCTACATGAAGAAACCCATGACTCATCATTAAATGACCAGCTTAACAGTCCATTCATCCAAGCAACATGAGTATGCCTTATATCAAGATTTCATCATTATCAACATGAATAGAAACCACACAATCAACATACATGAACAGCCATCATACAGTCCACATCAATTCTGGAAAGACTGAAACCAACCCCACAGTCCAGGGAGTGTCGACTCTTAGAGTCGACACATTCAACTGGTTGGTCTGTCTACTGTGCAGACAGCCCATGACCCAGGGAGGGTCGACCCCAGGGGTCGACCCCTCTCCTGTAGGGTCTGAAGCATGAATGATGAACTGCTTTAAGCACTAAATTCCACATTTAAAATTAAAACATGACTTTCCATGCATCCATAAAAGTATGAGGATCTTTCAATCAATTATTCAAGATTAGCATGAAACATTTGAACCCTTTTGTGAGCATGACTATCTTAATAAATAATATGCATGGAGTACAATGAAGGCCTTGTCAACCCATGAACTCTAACATGAAAACCCATTCATTTAAGCAAGATAAGAGCATCATGCAACCAAGTGCAAACATGAATCTCATTCAACCTAAATAGATCAATACTCATGTGAAGCAAGTTATAACCCAGACTTCTCAACGCTCCCATGAGCGAGTACTCCCATGAGCGAGTACTCCCATGAGCGAGTATGCGATCAACCACATTCGTGATATTGAAGGACAAGTGAAAGAATATTCATGAAAACCCTTGTACACATACGCAATGCACATAATATTTTGTTATCATCAAAACCAACATGAAAGACAAAGAGGGAGGGCAACAAACCCAACATCTCCCCCTTTTTGATGATGACAAAATATTGTGGCCACGCCAAAACTCTCTCCCCCTTTGGCATTATCAAAAAGTGGGGGACAAGGGGAACAGATTTGAAGCTTCCTCATGAAGAAGATAGAATTAAAAGCAATGGCACAAGAACCCAGCGATTAACCTACCATGAACAGAAGGTGTATGAACCATGAACACCAAGTAGGAAAGCAGAATTATGTGCAAATGCTCTATTTCCGAACTATAGGCAGAATGTATGATCGAACTATGCACAAAAGTATGACTAACATGAACTATATGCAAATGTTTTGCTGAAAGCACATTATTCTCCCCCTTTTGTCATGAACAAAAACTGATTGACAACGAGGTCATTTAAGCTTGTTATTTACATGTATGATCTATAGATCCACCAATGTTAAATGAAGTATGATATGAATAAAAAGGATAAGGCATTCAAGCACTCAAGCATGCATAATAAGATATAGAAGCAAGCAAGTCCCTTAGGGACATGTTTAAGAAAAATGCTATTGATTGTGGAGCATGATGTGCATGAATGATATTGAGAAGGACGTGCTTACAAAAAGATGGTACTGCATTAACCATGAAAGATGTCAGATTCATAAAGTACATTCATAAAATCAAACCTAAAGTGTATATGTGAAAATTGAGCAATGAATTCCAAAGCAATATGGATCATCAGATTTTCCAACGAACATTAAAAAGAACCGTTCCTCCATACACTTCCATACACAAAGCTCGAATATTGGCAGCTTCATATAGCCCCATTTTTTTAATCGTAAAGAGTGACTAACCTTTTGACGCGAGTTGTACCCTTTGTCTCATGGGTACTTCCCGGTTACTCAATTTCGTCAGTCATTTTAATAGCATATTTTGTCACTTTTCGGCGCGAGTTGTACCCTTTGTCTCAGGGGCACTTCCCGGCTACTCGGTGCCAAATCCCACTTATTATAATTATGGATTTGCTTCACTTTTCTGTTAGAACAGGTGGTACATGAAAATAGATCCAGAGGGGGAGTGAATGGATTCTTTGGAAATATCGTTCAATTAAAACACAAACTTCACTCAAAGAAACAAATGAAAATAGCTCCATAGAAGATATTTAAAAATGAAGACTTCTACTTAGGCCGGTGGACAAATACTTGTCATGCCATCAAAGTATCATCGACAGACTATATGTAATCTCCAACATTCATAGCTCAAGCAAAATAAAAAATGAATACTTAGCGCTCAAAAGAACAATCAACAGAAGGGGTCAGGAGACATGGACAATCACACCAAGGCAAACCACTACGCACGGGGTTTTTTAGGTGGTTTAGTCCTCAGGACCTACATCCACCCCACACTCCAACCAGAGTGTGGATTCCGCTGCCAAATAGCTTGAACGGCTGGGTCTCACAGCTTGCCAACAACAGCTGAGCTTCACAGCTTGTTTAACCGCTGAATAACAGCTTGACTACAGGGCAATACAGCTTCGTCACCGCTGGGCATTACAGCATAGCCACCGCAGATACACAGCTTAATCCGCTGGTCCTTACAGCTTAGCCTTCGCTGATACACAGCTTAGAACAAGAGTTTAAAGGAAAAATAAGAAATGAAAACTACATCACCTGAAAGCTGGACATAAAACGTAGACAGAATGTAGCTCTCACAGGAGTAGACTGGCTTGGATCTGATCCAAGGGCCAGTAGAGACAAATCTTCAAGAACTGCTTCAGTTGCTTCACAATCTCTTCTCTCGAGATCCCTCTTCTTCATAATCTCACGATCACTTTTCACTCTCGGACTCACACTCTTCTTTCTCTCAGATTTCTTCTTCTCTTCTGCTCTCTCAGACTGCTTCTAATCTCTCTCTCTTCGAGCTTCCTTGCTCTTCTCCCTGATCATCCTAATTCCCTTCTTCAATCTCTCTATTCCTCTGTTCTCAGCTCTTCACTCTTTCTTTCTCTTTCTTTTCTGATGCTCGCTCTCTGACGACTTCTTCTTTATGCTCTCTAGTTCTTCTCTCAGACGGCCACTCTCTTTTTCATCTACTGGCTTGCAGCTCCTTTCTTCTAGCGGATCTATTTTCTTCTTCAGCTTTCTACAGCCTACCGCTTTCCTTACAACCCTCATCGAAGGATGAGGCGGTCTTTATATAGAGCAGAGCCTCCGTATGAATGAGGTAGAAAAAGACCTACTGAAACCCCATTGGTCCACGTGGCAGGGACGAGAATATTCCTTTATCATTATGTCTTGGATCACGTGCCCAATCATTTGCTCCATGGGAATATGCGCCAGCATCCCGTCATTTCTGGGAACATACACCAGCATCCCGCCATTTCTTGGAACACGTGCATGTTCTTAGTTCGACTGCTGCTTTAATCATGTTAGTTGGAAGAGGGACGTTTCATCAAACGCCTTGTGAACATGAGTCATAAAAAGTGCACATACTTTACTTATTCAGAATGTAAATATGCACCGACCCTTGCATGCCGAATTAGAAAAGATGCACATACCTTAGGTAGTATAAAACAAAGCATGCACCGACCTTCTATATACACGATAAGAAATATGCACTGACCTTGTATGTAGACTAACAAACTATGCACCGACCTTATATGCAGACCAGCAGAAGGTGTACCGACTTGATATGCATACTAACAAAGTATGCACCGACCTTATATGTGGACAAATGAAATGAGCACTGACGTTGTATGCATCAGGCTAAGGTGTGCACCGACCTTGTATCACTCAAAATAGTGCACCGACCTTGTATGACACAAGGAAAATGTGCACGGACCTTGTATCTCAAGAAAGCAATTTTGTGCACAGACCTTAATGTGATGAAGCGAGAGACATGCACCGACCTACTATGCAGACTATCTAAATGTGCACCGACCTATATGCTGGTTGAACAGTGATGTGCATAGACTTTGTTTGCGAAGTTGCACAGGCCTTGATGCATTGAAACCAAAACATGCATAGACTTCTAGTGTTCAAGCCAAAACATGCACCGAGCTTGTATGACATAAAACTAAACATGCACCGACCTTTATGTATGCATGTGAATAGTGATGTGCACCGACCTAGTTTCTGCCAGGAAGATGTGCACCGACCTATATGCATACTAAGAAGATGTGCACCGACATTATACTTGCTTAGACCTGAAATGCATATAAACCAAAACATGCACAGAATTCATATGCTGTAAACCAACATGTGAATTGACCTATACATGCAGCCTACAAAAACACGCGTCAACCTTAGTGTCTTGAGAACACAACTAGCATCGACATAAGAATGCACAAGAGAAACATGCATCGACCTTAGTGTGTGCATCTGACTTATCAACCTGAGAGAAATTTGTGCATACAATCTATTCGATGAAATGTATATGCATGCAACCTGATATGTAGTGGTCTGAAATGTGCATGAACTTCATATGCAATGGACAGAGATATGCATGGACCTCACATTGACCTCAATGTGATGAGCAAAGACAATGAGCACAGACTTAATGCTTCATACACAGTTATGACATCATAAAAACATTGACAGCACCAAGACCTTATCAATGCAGAATTAACACTAAATGTAGCATCAACACGTATGTATGCAGTATGCAAAGACATGATCACTTATAGTGTTTTCTATCATCAAAATCACAGGGACACAACAATCTACCCCTTTTTGATGATGGCAACACTATGAGTCTATGGCAACACAGTGAGATACACAACATCATGCAATGAAACACAGTCGATTATCTCTCCCCCTTTGACATCATCAAAAAGAAGGAATATGGTTCTCCCCCTTTGACTTCAGCAGAAAGGAACTAAGGTTTGACAAAATCACTATAGTGAAATGCAAGGCATGCGTGATATGGTTGAATGATGAATTATTCTCTCCCTGACCAAATGATCCTAAATTGCCAGACAATGCAACCCAGTATGAATAATGCAGGAGCATGCATCAATTGACAGAGAGATAATTGATTCTCCTCCTTAAATGTAGACTATTCTCCCCTTGAAGAAATGAGGTGAAGGTTATGATAACGGACTGTCAAGACAATGATTAGCAAAAACATAGGGACAGCCGATTTTCCCATTTGTCAAAAACACAGGAAGAATTGGAATGGAAAGGTATCATCAGAAATATAGAGATTAGACTGAAACCAATTATTGAGACCACAAAGCATAGAGAGCATTGAGCAGAATCGGAATAAAATATGATCTGTGTCAGAGAGTATGATTTGAGTACATGGATTTTGGCTGAATTTCCCAAAAAAAAAGATAAGACGAGAAGATTTTTAATAGGATACCAATTTCATGAATCTTAATAAAAGAATTTCAGACTCTTCTATTACTATTGGTTTCAAAGAGATGAATGGATTTGCAAGGAAAAACTGGCTGCGTGCCAAAAATATTCTTACCCAACACCAGAGATTTATTATTGGCAATGGTCAAAACATCAACTTCTGGAAAGACACTTGGATAGGGGACTGCAATTTAGAATCCATGGTTTTGCCTCATCTCATTCAGGATAACAAAGCTTCAGTCAAGGAAATCATTACCCAGCCAACTCAGGACATGGTTAACTTCATTGATGCTATTCTTCCCAATGATATTAAAAGGGCTTTGAATTATGTTAAACTATATGATCTTCCTGACAAGTCTATATGGTGTCTTTCTTCAAGTGGTAACTCCACTGTATCTTCCATTTACCATAGTTACTTTAGTATCCAACTGCCAGAATTTCAACCCTGCTAGAAACACATATGGTCTAGATGGATTCCCACTAGAATATCTATTTTCACTTGGAAGATTATATACAATTGTCTGCCATCATATTGCAATATAAAACGCAGGGGTCTTCCACTCTGCTCTAAGTGTAGATATTGTAAGCAAAGCAAGGAGGAGGACATCAACCATTTGTTTGTTAAGAGTGATTTGGCATCCAATATATGGTCCTTCTTCAGATCCAAAGGTCTTTCAATTTCTGGTGATACTGCAAGGAATTTAATAACTTATTTAGTTCATGCGGTTAAAAGTAACACTGCCTTAGGTTTATTTACTGTTGGGATCATAACTCACGGATTGTGAGAGATTTGGTCAGCCAGGAACGCTGTAGTCCATGAAGACAGACTTCCTCAACCGACAACACTGATTTCTAAAATCATTACCCAGGTTAAACATGCAATGAGACTGGCTAACTTGCAGGAACCAGATTTTAGCAAGAAGCAGATCATGGCTGCCTTTGACATTAGCACTCAGTACACTAAGGATCTGCCATTTATGTTGGTAAAGTGGCTATGTCCCCCATGGCCTTACTTCAAACATAACACCGATGGAGCTTCAAAACAAGCAGGTATCTCGGGAGGTGGTGGCATTATCAGAGATGCTTTTGGTACTCCTATCATTGCATTTTCTCATTACTATGCATAGAGCAATTGTATCATAGCTAAAGCCAGAGCTATTATGGATGGAGTAAAATTCTTAAAGGTAGTCTCAACTCAGCCAGCTCTTATAGAATGTGATTCTCGGACCCTTGTGAAAGTGGTCAACCAGAAGATTCCCTGCCCTTGGAAGATCATAAGCTATGTGAGAGAAACTTAGAGGCTATTATCTACTCATGACTCAATTAGCCACGTCTATCGAGAAGCAAATACAGTGGCTGATTCATTGGCTAACTATGCATGAGACATTAAATGTAATTTCTATTTTATCTCACTTCAACAACTCCCTAAGTATATAAAGGGAATTGTTCGAATGGACAAGCTAGGATTGCCTAGCATCCGGATGATGTAAACATTGCTTTTTGATCATTAATAAAATTAACCTCCTAGTGTCGTGATGGTGGAGTGGCTTTCTCTCTATCTTTGATAGAGGGTGCACTCTCCTATTACACCTAGGTAGGGTTTCACAAAAAAAAGTCTTAATTGACCAGCATGGTTTAAGCATGATGTATACAAAGTTTGTTAATAAAATTCAATACTCATATCTGAAACAAGCTTTAATAAAGATGAACCAATCACTCATATGCCATTCTTATTTAACCTCCTTCCATCTTACTCATTTAATTTTTCAATGACTCCTCTAGGAATTACAAGAAGTAGTGTTGAGGTTAAACAGCTATGAAATCATTTGACTGTCTAGGGTTATAGCAATATTCATTGCAACAATTTTCAGATATTCATTTGATCATACATGAGATTTTATGCATTCAAAGAGCAATCTAGTTCAGTACACATCTTGTCACTAGAGGATATACGTTGATTAGATGCCAATATCCCTAAGCACTTAGTGTGACTAACAGTCATGCTTTATAATGTACAGAGTTAACTTGACACCTCATGACATACCTTAACTCATTTCCTTGATGAGTGAGATGTATTTCTCAATGTGCAAGCCATTGCTCTGCCTAATTTTTAATCATTGTTTCAGCAGAGTTAACTATGGCACTTCATGACTCAGTCCTTTGGACATGGTTTCTCAGTGACCAAGGTCATTGCTCTGATAGCTTTAACCCCTTAGACATTTCAGAAAACTCATATGTTCAAAGAAAAAACTTACTTCATGTATCTCAACTAAAGATAGTCATGAATTTAAACTTTTTAGATTTCAGAAGATTTTGTGAGAAATAATATGAGACAGTCGGTTAAGATTTATTAAAAAGTGATTCAGATATTTTCAAGTGTTCCACATCCAAACTTAATGAACACATTAATTATAAACCACCTGAAACTTTCAGACATTCATAAAATCGTATAATAGAAGATTCCCTTAAAAAATTTTAAGATTTATGATCAAGGTACACAAATTGAAATCTTCTCAAGTTTCAGAATTTTTCAACAAGATTCAGTAGCACTCAGATTATGAACTGAAACACAAGCATCAAGGAGCATGCATGTATGTGAAGGCACATGAATTTTGTTGGGGTGCAAGGCACGTGAATTTCAAGCATGTAGCAAAGATGACCAGGATTATGTAATACAGCTGCAGATTTTAATGAAATGACCATGAGATTTCAATAAGATTTGTTTGGAGAGCAGTATGATTAATGTCAAGTTTGACAAAGACTTTCCAAGTTATGTGTAGCACAAGATGTGCAGTGAGTATGAGAGTCACTTGAAATCAGTTGGCTGAAGTTATGACATGTATGTTCAAGGTTCAGAAACTGAGAGGTTTCAGACAGACCAGCTCCCCTCAGATAATGCAGAAACACTACACAGAATATACCAAGAACATGAGAATAGCTGATGCCAATAGATACAAGTGGAAATCAGATGAGTAGTTGACAGTTGGAGACAGAATGACAAACATTCAAAAACCACTGAGTTCAAGGAGTTCAAGGAGTTGAGAAGAAAATCACTATAGGCATCAGTCAAATAGATCATTTTCAAGGGTGCAGTTCAATCTGAAGATGGCAGCTTCAGTTGGCCGGAGTAGACAGTGATGGAGTGCACAGATCAAATATATATATATATATATATATATAGCTATGCAGTGCAAAATCTTGTTAAACACTCCTCCTGACTGAATGTATTCAATCTTTTGGGTTTTTCAAAATGAATGATAATCAATTTGAAATCAGTGGTTGCATGATAGCAAACAAATGCACATCATTGAATGATGAAATGCATGAACTTCCCATTTCAGGATGCATTCCAACATGGCATGAAGACTATGCAGGATCATAACTTTAAACAAATATGCATTAGCCACAAAAATTACCTAGGTAGACTCCCCCTATCTATATGCATATATTAATTGGATTCTGAAACTAGCACATGTAGAACATTAGAAGCATGAGGGAATATGCTCATGAACAACTAGACTGCTCTAATATGCAATTTTGATCCATGGTACTAGGCGAAGGGCTAGCCTCTATGCATAAGGTGGGTTTCCAGACATAAATGATCTGCCCTTCTCCCAACATCCCATTTGATATACCATGAGATCATGCAAGACATTGAGGTGCAAATGCAGTCTTATGTGCATCACATATTGACAATATGCTAAACATTGTAAGTGTGACTATATGCACATGTCATGTATGCAGATGAACATTTAATGCATGAGACAACATGCAGGCATCCAATTCAGTCAATTCAGATTTTTAGTGAATTATGCAACAGATGAGCAGTACCATTTAGACAAACTTCAGGCATCATTCATGTGCAGTTCAGATTTTCAGACTTCAATTTAATGATGCACAGATGCGATAATGAAGTAAGTTATGACACTGCAAATGCCACATAAGGATGCGAACATGTATTCTGACAAATCAAAAATATGCAACTATAATAACAGAATTAAAATAAATTCAAATAACCAACCTGAAAAGATGCAGAAATGGGGTTTATCAAATTCTGGTGCCTTGGCCTAATTACCCCTTTTATTCCTTCCAAGGCACTCCTGCAAAACAGATTCTTATTTTGCAGATTTAGGTACCCAAGAATTCTTGGGCCCTGAAATCTCAGTGGCACCTTTGAAGGGTGCTGTCTACACTTTCTGAGCTTTCAAATCACCAAATAGAATTAAAGAACAATTGTTCATAGAATGCCCAACTTGACCACAATAGTGACATGATAAACCAGATTTTGAATTCTTTTTGTGAACATTAGCATTAACATGGAATCTATGTGCATATTCATGAAAGTTTCTGTTATTATCATAGAAATTTTGTCTTTGATTGCCACCAAACACATTCTCTTTCGCAGAGAATCTAGCATATCTAGAATTCACATTTCTTTCCTGGACAAGCCAACAATCCTTGACTGTATGACCATGCTTCCCACATTCAAAATAAGAAGAAAGATTTCTTCTCTTAATAACTGACCAGCACTCACTAGCCATATGGCCCGGCTTCCAATAGTTGGAGCATGCAAGAGATTTTCTGTTAAAAATAGATTCAGTTTTATCAAAAACATTTCCATTTGCAAGGAATTTAGCTAATTTAGAATTGAATTTTCTTCCATGTGCATGCCAACATTGAGCAACAATGTGGCCCATCTTGCCACAATGAAAATATTGAACCCTCTTTTTCTGAAATGCATGATTGCTATCATGAGACTCCATAGCACGCATTTTTCTAGCATTCAAATCATCTAGTTCCATTAATCTACATTCATACATTTGGTGTCCAGCCTTGTGACAGTAATGACATGCCATGATTTTATTATGTGCATGTGTGTGTGTGGATGATTTATGGGGAACATGCAAAGAGGGGGCAGAAACCTTTTTGTTCTTTTGTTTTTCAGTTGGTTTCAAAATCTTATGAGTAGTAAACTAAAAAGCAGGTTGGTTCGGAGAACTGTGAGAATCAGAACTGGAAACAAAGGATGTTTGAACTTTATTTTTAAAACTCTTTTTATTTGTAGGGTAATAGCCCAACCCTTCCTTCTGAAAATTAACGTTGCTTCCAAGAAGCTTATCTAAATTGTTCCTTCCTTCAACAAATCTAGACAAAGATTCATTAAGATCATTATTTTCTTGTTGAAGAGCTAAAATACTAAAGTCATTACTGGCCAGCTTTTCTTCACACTCAGCAACTTTAATTTTCAAAGCCTCATTATTAGACTTGAAATCTTCACTTTCTTTTTGCAACATTATCAATTTTTCAAATTCAGTTGAACAAACAAATTTCCTTTTTCTATGGTTAAGAGTTTTTCAGAAATAGCAGAGTTGAGATGTTTGACTCTCTCATTTTCTAATTTTAATTGTTCAATCTGTTCACTATTGTTATCAGATTTGGAATTCAACTCTTCACTCAGCCTTTCCTCTCTTTGTTCCATTTCCAAGTTCTTGTCCAACAAGTTTTTGTTTTCTTCTCTTAGGGAAACGATTAAGTTTTGATGCCATTCCAAATGACAGTGAAGGCTTTCATTTATTTCCTTCAGAAATTGACATTTATTACAAATTGATTTATCAGAGGAGGTTGTTTCAGCTTTGTATTTTTCACATTGTTTCTTAAGACATTCATTCTCAAATTTTAGAGCATTCAATTCAGAGCTAACACACTAAAAATCTTTCAACAGTTTTTCATTCTGAACTAAATTATTGATATGAACCTGATCATCATCAATCGAGCTAAGTTTTTCTTTAGTTCAGAAATTTCACATGCAAGTTCTTGATTTTCTTCTTTGTATAAACCAATTTGTTTCTTAAGCATTTGGACATCAGACAAACATGCATCATAGAACTGTTTCAGTTTTAAGCAATTTTCACATGAAGACTTTAAACTATTCAAATCAATTTTCTTTTTCAATTTTTTATATTATTTTCTTAACATCTCATGTGACTCTAATAACTCACCATATGCATCCTGCCAATCATCTAAAGTATAGTTCTCGAAGGGGTTTACCTGATCATCGTCCTCTTCTTCATTTTGGTTGCTACTTTGATTACTGCCATTTACGATCATGCATCGATCTTCATTTTCACGGCTGGCAATCTTCAGCTTGTCTAGTATCTCCTTAGCTGACCTGCAATTATGAAAACAAGAGTGGAGTGCCTTGTTAGTCGCTGCCTTCATCAATTCCAGGACTCTTTGATTTTCATCCCACATCGATCTATGTCTGTCAGTCCATTTGGACTTATTCTTTGGTAGTCTGTGTGGACCGTGAGTAATGATCTTCTACAGATTAGGATTAATAGTCTTGACAAACATGTGCAAGTTGTTAAGCCATAAGTCAAAATTAGTACCATCGAAAACTGGTGGGTGAGCCATGGATCTAAGCAGCAGACAATGACAAAACAAAAGCGGCGACCAGAGATGTACCATAAATATGCAGGATCTACTGCAGATCGTTGGATCTGGACAATCAGAAACCTGCTATGATACCAATTGTTAGAACAGGTGGTACACGAAAATAGATCTTGAGGGAGGGTGAATGGAACTTTTGGAAATATCGTTCAATTAAAACACAAACTTCACTTAAAGAAAAAAATGAAAATAGCTCCACAGAAGATATTTAGAAATGAAGACTTCTACTTAGGCCGGTGGACAAATACTTGCCATGCCATCAAAGTATCAGCGAGAGACTAGATGTAATGTCCAACATTCATTGTTGGGTCCCGCGAGGTGTAAACGGATCTAGAAGGGGGGGTTGAATAGATCCTATCAAAAGCTTTGGCCTATTTAAAACTCTAAGCTATCGGAAGCATGAACCACTCCTATAAAGTGAATGAATCACTTAGACATAATGCACAGCGGAATTAAGTAGAGTGGCACAGAGCATTCAATAGCTTGCAACAACCGTACATGTGTGTGTACTATGTTGATCACTCAAAGTTCATATGTGTGTGAATGCAGTGGTGATCAACTAAGGTGCATGCGAGTCTAAGCAAGGAAAGCACTTAGCAATACTTTCACCTTGGCGCCTGTGTGCAAGGGTGCAGCAGGCCACCCAAGGGATGCAGTTAAAGTGCTAAGCTCAAATAAACTGTATATAAAACAGAAGGTGCAAATCTAAGTGCTTGAGTGTGTAAACAAGATTACCAAGTATGGAACCACACGAACCAGTGAATGGGGGTAGAAGATATATAGCAATCACACACAATAAACAACCCACAACACAAAGATTTTTAAGGTGGTTCAGTTGCAACCCCGCAACCTACGTCCACCCCTCACCAAAACCCGGTGAGGCTTTCCTGCTGACTCACAGCTTGACCGGGGACACGCCCCAAATCATAGAACAGAGAAAACCCTCTTTCTATCTTCCTACACATAAAGTTGGCAGGGACGGCTACACCGCAGATCGGGGAACTCCCGATTGCCTTCCAACTAACCACCGGTAGGGACGATCTTCAGTTTCAATAGATTGAATGAAATGAAGATAGAACAAGATGAAAATGCTCAAACAAGATATGAAGATATGCTAGAATGAACTAGATCTTATCTGAGATTGTTGGATCTTGAATCTATTGAGGATTTGATGAAGAGCTTTGATTTTCCTTTGATCCCTTTGAGTTGATGGAGACGATATTGGATGTAGCTTGATCTTTTCTTGAATCTCCTTGAGTTGATGAAGAGGTGTATGGATGTAGCTTTGATCTTTTTTTGAATCTCCTTGAGTTGATGAAGAAGTGTATGGATGTAGCTTTGATCACCTTTGAGAGCCTTGAATGCTTCTTGCTTGCTTGGAGGTTGCTTGGCTTCAGATCTGAGCTTGAATCACCTTGGAAGGATGAAGAACTCCAACCCGAAGTACTGTTCACGCAGGTGCTACAATACCCTCGAAATGGCCTCCCTTGAGCTCTCTTTGATTCACTTCATCAACTACATCAACTAAGGTTTCTAACCCTCTTGTATTGGTTTTATAGACTTTGAATGGTCTATAGATGTGACGACCCGAGGATCCGAGTACCGGAAAGGAACCAGCGCGTCTCGAATCTCGGTCTGCCAACCCACGAGCCCGTAGACTCGGAAGGGTAGAAAGGAGTGTTGTGGGGGTACAAGAGAAGCTGCAACGACCACAGAGATAGCACAATAATCTAAAATAAAATGTACATAATAATATAAATAAATAAACTGCTACAAGGTCCACAGTGTCTCATGTCCAAAAGAAAGTACAGTCAACAGGAAAAAGTACAACTACACGGGGCATCCCCCGGCTCTGGCAGACTGGCAACTAACCCTGGCTGGAAGACCCACGCTGAAACTCGGCCGCGCCTCCCGCCGACCCCGCCTCACCTGAAGAGAAGGGGTGAGCCTCATCTCATTGGCCCAGTAGGGATCCCGCGAATCCCCACCTCGCACGGAAAATGAGGAAGAAGAAGACAACCCTACCAACTGAGAGTACGGTAGAACCGACAAGCTAAAGTAAATAAACGGAAAAGTCGTCTACTCTAACAGTACCGTAGTACGGAACCTAGGTCCAACAAAACACGAGTCCACGCCTGCCAGTGAACAGGAGCACCATCCACAAGAAGAACGACCGGATGTGTCCCCTGACGTCTTACACCGCGTCACAAGTGTCTAGCTACAATGCCCCGGGCGTGAGACTCAGACATGCAACAAGTACCACACAACAAGGACTAGCTGGGGTCGCACTCGTCAGTGCGTGTCCCAAGCCCCCAACTACGTGTGCACACACAGACCATCTGCTCTAGGTCTGGTCCTCTAGCTGGTTTTCCCCCCCACCGTATGCTGGTGGCAAAGGCAAGGGGCCCTACGGTAACCAGCCTAAAAACCGCGTCACACTGGGTCTCGCTCTCCACCACTCCCAGGTGGGTCCGCACCCGCGTGCGCAAGAAGCTACGACTAGTGGACAGGTCATTGGAAGTAAGGACTAATCCACGGAAACCACCGACCAAACCCTAGCACAGACTCTCGATGATCCTACGGTAGGTACGGAAGCTGGGGACACGCATGAGGTCCGACCGTCCCTCAAGTCACGCGGCACTCCTACCGAGGTAACTGATTCTCCGAGGAACCCCGGGCGCCCCTGTGGCTCTCACTGGGTGCCCACGGCATCCCTAGGGCCACACGCCACAACCGGGTCCATAACTCATCCAACCGGAGGTCACGCTACCCGTAAAACGTGGTTCGGGGAAGGGAAAAGGTCACGCTAGGTATCCCTAGCGCGACACCGAAGGACGCGCTAGCTTTGGCTAGCGCGATCTTCCATGTCGCGTTGCCAACTGAGGGAACTGTCCCTGCTGCTGGTACTGCTGTGGCTGTGCTGACGACTACTGGGGCCGAAACTGCTGCTGCTGCTGAAACTCGTGCGGCTGGCGCGGTCTCTGCGGACAGTCACATGCCATGTGCCCTTGCTGGTCGCACCTGAAGCAAATCACGGGCGCCGAACACGGTCTGCCTGGATGAGAACCGCCGCACCTGGGACAGCCATCCCGCGAACCAGTCATCGAACCCTGACGCTGAAAAGCCACCGACTGCTGAACACTGCCCAACGACTCCTGCTCCGACTCCTTACGATCCTGACGCCTCTTGCTAAAACCGGCTTCCTTAAGCAACTTCTTAAGCTTCGACTTGAAGGATGAACCTGGCGCAGGAGCCGCAGTCTGCGTCGCCACTGATCCGCCTGTTGAGAGCTGGACGGTACTTTGCTGTTGTATCCCTGCCGGCTGGCTGAAATCTGCCTGCACCTGACTAGTACTACCCTGCCCTCGAACCTTCTACAAATCTCTCTCCAGCGCTGCCGCTGCCTTACATGCCGCGTCCAAACTGGTCAAACCCGGCACAAGAAGATGGTGCCTCAACTCTAGCCTCAGACCACCAACAAACTGATCGGTCTTCACCTCCTCGTCTGCCATGATATGAGGAGCATAACGGCCCAACTCGATAAACCTGGCACGGTACTCCATCACCGTCATGTCACCCTGAGTCAGCTCATGAACTCTCGCAACCTCTGCGACCTGACAAAAGACGGACAGAAGGCACGCTCGAAGGCCGTGACGAACTCTTGCCACACGATCTGCCGAAGAGGACGAGATCGGAACACTGAACCCCACTCCGATGTCCACCAAGTACGGGCCGATCCCTGAAGACGATGAGTGGCCAGCGCCACCTGCTCCTCCTCGGGACACTCCATCGCACTGAAAATCCGCTGCACATCATCCAGCCACTCTCTAGCCACCTCAGGATCTGACTGCCCACCAAAAGAAGGAGGCTGATACAGCAAAAACTCCTCCAGCACACGACCGCAACCACCTCGAGCCTAATCCTCACCAGCTTCGCCACCCTGCTGCTGATGACCTCCCTGCTGCTGACCTCCTGCCGCTGCTGAAACACATACTCAAACATGCCTCAGAAGAAATCGTCCATCCCTGGAGCTCTCGCATCTCTAGATACACCCTCGAAAATTGAAGCCCAGCTCTGCTCCTCTGGACCACCACTAGACTCTCCCTGCTAGGCACGAGTCCTCCTCCGTGGCGCCATAACACACCTGGCATCAAGAAAAAGCACCGGAAATTAATAAAACACACGACCCTAAGCCAGTCGCCGACTGTACAGGACATTCATGGACCTTATGGACCACTGCAATTCGTTCCAAGTTCCGATATACCTCCACAACCTCGCTCTGATACCAGCTGTGACGACCCGAGGATCCGAGTATCGGAAAGGAACCGGCGCGTCTCGAATCTCGGTCTGCCAACCCACGAGCCCGTAGACTCGGAAGGGTAGAAAGGAGTGGTTTGGGGGTACAAGAGAAGCTGCAACGACCACAGAGATAACACAATAATCTAAAATAAAATGCACATAATAATATAAATAAATAAACTGCTACAAGGTCCACAGTGTCTCATGTCCAAAAGAAAGTACAGTCAACAGGAAAAAGTACAACTACACGGGGCATCCCCCGGCTCTGGCAGACTGGCAACTAACCCTGGCTGGAAGACCCACGCTGAAACTCGGCCGCGCCTCCCGCCGACCCCGCCTCACCTGAAGAGCAGGGGTGAGCCTCATCTCATTGGCCTAGTAGGGATCCCGCGAATCCCCACCTCGCATGGAAAACGAGGAAGAAGAAGACAACCCTACCAACAGAGAGTATGGTAGAACCGACAAGCTAAAGTAAATAAACGGAAAAGTCGTCTACTCTAACAGTACCGTAGTACGGAACCTCAGTCCAACAAAATACGAGTCCACGCCTGCCAGTGAACAGGAGCACCATCCACAAGAAGAACGACCGGATGCGTCCCCTGACGTCTTACACCGTGTCACAAGTGTCTAGCTACAACGCCTCGGGCGCGAGACTCAGACACGCAACAAGTACCACACAACAAGGACTAGCTAGGGTCGCACTCGTCAGTGCGTGTCCCAAGCCCCCAACTACGTGTGCACACACAGACCATCTGCTCTAGGTCTGGTCCTCTAGCTGGTTTTCCCCCCCACCGGACGCTGGTGGCAAAGGCAAGGGGCCCTACGGTAACCAGCCTAAAAACCGCGTCACACTGGGTCTCGCTCTCCACCACTCCCAGGTGGGTCTGCACCCGCGTGCGCAAGAAGCTACGACTAGTGGACAGGTAACTGGAAGTAAGGACTAATCCACGGAAACCACCGACCAAACCCTAGCACAGACTCTCGATGATCCTACGGTAGGTATGGAAGCCGGGGACACGCATGAGGTCCGACCGTCCCTCAAGTCACGCGGCACTCCTACCGAGGTAACTGATTCTCTGAGGAACCCCGGGCGCCCCTGTGGCTCTCACTGGGTGCCCACGGCATCCCTAGGGCCACACGCCACAACCGGGTCCATAACTCATCCAACCGGAGGTCACGCTACCCGTAAAACGTGGTTCGGGGAAGGGAAAAGGTCGCGCTAGGTATCCCTAGCGCGACACCGAAGGACGGGCTAGCTTTGGCTAGCGCGATCTTCCATGTCACGCTGCCCAAGGCTAGCGCGTTCAATATGAACGTGCTAGTCTTGGATAGCGCGATCTAGAGATCACGCTACCCGAACCAGGCACGTTCCCCACCGCCTTACTGTTCATCTTCTCCGACGGACACGCTCGGACGACACAGCGCGTTCATCAAGAACGCGCCACTGGACTATAGCGCGACATCGGGCCAAGCCCGGTTCGCGAACTACGGCCGGAAATCACAAAACCACGCCCATTCACCCCCTTTGGTGAAGGGAAAATAATGGGGAATCACCCCACAACGACCTAGCATGCATCTAGAGCCCCCAAATCGATCAAAAACCCCACGAATCGACGGATCCGGCGCTCAAACCCCAAACATGGAAATAACCCTCCCAGCATGAATCTAGCCCCTCTCGGCCTCTCACGGCCTAGAAATCACGGGGAATGCTAGAAAGAGGGTAAGGATTCGCCCCCCTACCTCAAGGAAGCTCGAAATCGACCGAAACACCGCCGATCTTCAAATCTAGCTCAACGACGAACTCCACATCCACGCGCCAATGGGGGCACCGCCGTGATCCTCTCGCCGCTGCCGTCGTCACCGCGCTGCCGCCAAGGTCCACCACCCGTCGCCGGAGGGGAAGGGGCCGCCGCGAGGTTCCAACGGGCAAGGAGGGGAAAAGGGGGAGGTGACCGTTTCGCGCTCACGGGAGGGGAAAGAAGGAAGAAGAAAAAGGGAAGAAAAAGAAAAAGGAAAGGCTTTAAATAGAAAATCCAAAAAATGCCAAAAATACCAAAAAATAGAAAAATACACCTCCTCGACCGTCTCGACGCGTTGAACGCAACGGTACCACTCGCGGGCTTGTGAACGAACCGGTTCACCCGCTACAGGGTTCCGAAGGACTCGCCGAAACCTGTACGCGGAAATCGGAAAACGCGCACGGAAAAGCCGCGGACACACTCCGGGCCTCCGAAACGACTCCGGATCGCGCCGATCCGAACACGAAAGATGTCCGAAATAAAATTTCAGACATAACAGGGTCGAACACCCTGACAAACCAGATCTGGGACCCATAACGAAGGATCCGAAAGATCCGGGACATTACAATAGACAAGCCACAGACCAGATCCACAAATCATGGGTGATTAGGTGACTTTTGGATTAAACAAATCCATGTTGAATGGCCCTTTTAGAAGTGGAAATAAAAGTCAACAATGAAGGCTCAGGGCTGACGGTCGACCTACAGCTTCTGGCGGTCGACCTCTACTGAGAAATACTGTAGATTGGTGAGCCCTGGGATTTTCGGTCGACTGCTACTGGCTGGCGGTCGACTAGCAGCTGAAACTCATGCAAGCTGGCATCTGCTGGCTGGGGCGGTCGACCGCCCCTGTGCTGGCGGTCGACCGCCAGCTGGGCAGAACCCGGGCTTGGCCGGGTCGGTCCGTTATCCGCTTCAGCTCCGTCGTTCAACTCCATTAGCAGCCCGTGCATGTTTGTGGCATCACCCTTGACAGTATAGAAGGTATCAACTGAGTCTTTAACCTTGGATTCTCTTGGCTATACTTCTTTGTGCATTTGACCTTGGCTATTGATGGATGTGTGGACTTTGTGTGCATGTATGAACTTTGTATAGACTTTATACCTTGATCATGCATGAGCCTGTACAGCCTTGCTTCATGAGTGTACAAACTTGGTAACTTGATGCACGAACACAACAAAATGCAATGTATAGACTTTGCGTGTGAAGCAGCCGGCCAATGTATAGATTTGTGTTGCAGCCATCAACCAACGTACAGACTTGGAGTTGTGCTAGCAGCCAACGTACAGACTTGGAGTTGTGCTAGCAGCCAACGTACATACTTTGTCTTGTGCAACGTACAGACTTTGAGTTGTGCATGCAGCCAACGTACAGACTTCATCTGCAGCAACGTATAGACTTCATCTGCCGCAACGTACAGACTTTGAGCAGCAGCCATCCAACGTGTAGACTTCATCCAACGTATAGACTTTGTTGGATGTATAGACTTGCTGAAGCCGAGTGTACAAACTTTGTTGGATGTATAGACTTGATGAATCCGAGTGTACAAACCTTGTTGGATTTATAGACTTGATGAATCTGAGTGTACAGACTTTGTTGGATGTATAGACTTGCTGGCTGTATAGACTTTCTGATGTATAGACTTGCTGCTGAAGGATGTATAGACTTGATGTGCTTGCAACTGGATGATGTATAGACTTTGAGTTACAGGATGTATAGACTTAGTAATGAAGATGCATGGAGAATGTATAGACTTTGCATGGCAAGCTATGCAATCCAATGTATAGACTTGTTAATGGATATGCATGGAGAATGTATAGACTTTGCATGGCAAGCTATGCTATCCAATGTATAGACTTTATGTGTAGCAGCATAAGAGATGCACCAACTATATGAATGAACCAATGCAAGATATGAACAATGGTATGCACTGATGCATTGCTCATGCACACAACATGTTGAATGAAATGACTAACTGTTTAAACAGATGCACAATGACGTCATATGCAAACACAATGTGACTTAGTATTTGCTATCAAAAACCATGCACTGCTCATGCACACAACATGTTCGATGAAATGACTGATTGCTTAAACAGATACACAATGACATCATATGCAAGCACAGTATGACGTATAGTAGTTGCTATCATCAAAACCATAACAGTAATCATGGTGCACACGTATTCAACATTCTCCCCCTTTTTGATGATGGCAACGCTGTGAGTCATTATATGGCAGAAATAGCCAAGACAGCAAAGTTTATGACATATGTAACATGTGCAGCTCAAGATCCATGATAGTGAAGCATGTGAATACAGATATGTATGCATGGATATACGTATGCATGGAGAAGTAAAGTGTATGAATGCTATGCATAAACCCTCATCATAAATGAAGGTTCTCTCCCCCTTGGATTCTCCCATATCCACATTGCACTCTCCCCCTTTGACAACGCTCAAAGGCAGCATTAGGCAACATCTCCCCCTTTCTCCCAAGTCCATAACAAGGACTCACAACAAGACATTCTCCCCCTTTGCCAACAGCAAAAAGGAGGGATACGGTACAGTGGTTGACAAAAGTCCTAGAGATCAGAGTGGAATGGTAGTGGAAGAGCAAGCCATTATATGGAAATTGGAAACATGTCGGGAGCAATATATATGATTCAAAGCTAATGAAAACCAAGATCATTAATAGAGTTCAAAAGGCATCGATATCCATGGTTTAATAGAAATGAACCAGAAGCGCATATCATGACAGTTGTGGAAGCCGAGGAATCCACTCAAGGAGAAGAAAACAAACTAAACTACAGACTATCAAGCGACTAAGAATTAAGAAGGATAATGAAACATGTCAATATAAGAAAAGAGCATACGTAGGATGCTAAAGGGATGTGATCGCCAGAGGGGTTACCTCAAAGAAACAAAATGATCGCGTGTACCTTGTATTGAGCGCAGAGATTGTGAATCCTCGAGAGCGGGAAATGGCAGGTTGCTTCTTCCTCCCCCTTCGGCCGGCCGACGGAGAGGGCTTTCCTCAGGTACCCTTACAAAACAACGACAAACAACTAACGGGTGGATCAGAAAGACGAAGGTGCAGTATTCAAATTCTAACGACGCAAGTAACGAAATGATGGCAAGACACACACCTAGTTGGTGTTGTCTTTAAAACCCCTCTCGGACACGAGTAGGAGGAAAATGCTTATGATGAATGGCAATTATTCTGACGTAGAAACGGGAAGAGACTCCCACATAAAAAGGGGGGGTAGAGGATATGATATGATGATGAATGCAAGATAACTAGGAAAGAAGAGGAGAGAATGGCTTATTGGATGGTCGATGGCGAGATCCGGCGGAGCTTCGGCAGTGTAGGGATGACGAGGTAGCGCGGCGGGCGACGGCGGCCTTTCTCCTGCGAGCACGGGCACCCGAGGATCGGCAAGACCTCCCCTACAAAACATCCATGGGTTAGGAATAGAATCCGGCAGCCTCTCGGCGCTCTTTTTCGACCTCCTGAACTGAGGGGGGAGACCTCTATTTATAGAGGTCGGGAGGATGGAGGCGTCCAGGGGCCTGGACGCCTCCATAACTTGGATTTTCTTTAAACGACAGACTGAGCAACTGTCAGTCGATGGCCGAGGGTCGCCCGTGAGCTGGTTGGTGGAGCCATCCAGGGGCCTGGACGTCTCCATAACTTGGGTTTTATTCAAACCACATGCTGAGCAATGGTCAGTCGATGGCCCGGGGTCGCCCGTGAGCTGGTTGATGGAGGCATCCAGGGGCCTGGACGCCTCCATAACTTGGATTTTCTTCAAACGACAGGCTGAGCAACGGTCAGTCGATGGCCGGGGGTCGCCCGTGAGATGGTTGATGGAGGCGTCCAGGGGCCTGGACGCCTCCATAACTTGGCTTTTCTTCCAACGACAGGCTGAGCAACGGTCAGTCGATGGCCGGGGGTCGCCCGTGAGCTGGTTGATGGAGGTGTCCAGGGGCCTGGACGCCTCCATAACTTGGATTTTCTTCAAATGACAGACTGAGCGATGGTCAGTCGATGGCCGGGCGTCGCCTGTGAGCTGGTTGATGGAGGCGTCCAGGGGCCTGGACGCCTCCATAACTTGGATTTTCTTCAAACGATAGACTGAGCAACGGTCAGTCGATGGCCGAGGGTCGCCCTTGAGCTGGTTGATGGAGGCGTCTAGGGGCCTGGATGCCTCCATGAAATTATATATATTTTTTGTTCAATCTTATATATATATTTTGTCATTATTTTGTATTGATGAAGGCATCCAGGGGCCTGGATGCCTCCATGATGACCCCCGAATTCCCCCGAAAAGGGCGTCGGCAGTCGTCCGTTAGGCATTTTCCTGGTCCCGGCAACTTCTGATGCATGTGATTGATGTTGATGCCGTTCGAATGCCACATGATTTCCACAACGAGGTGGTTTCCAGATGCCGAAGGAGCGTTACGCTACTCGCCCAGAAGACGAGAGAAGACTCAAAGATAGGAAACACTCAAGTGATTCAAAATGCGAAAGCCGCTGCGGGGCGTCGCGTGGTAATATGAGATTTTCTTAGGGGACGTCAGGAATAGCGTGTCTACAGCTGCCCCGCCTTGGCGTCTGCTTTGCAAGGGAGTGACAGGTAATGGAATGGCATCGAAGTGGAGTGAAATGGAGTGAGAATGGACTGACAAGTTGATGCTAAGGTGTGATGAGACACGCTTTTGACATGACTATTTGGAATCTTTCCTGTAGTTTCAATGAGGCGACCTTGAAGAAGGTCTTTCAAATTTGACGATTGTTTGGACGGAAATCAAATAAGGGAGGGTGAGATGTGCACTCAGACACGAAAATAAAGGAGACCAACTTCTCGGTGTGGAAGTACCTGGGTCATAAACCTGCAGGTTTCACCTTTGGGGAGCGGTTACCAGCCAATGTGAAAGTGCTGCGGCCAAGGTGGGTCAAACAAGGTAGAAAGCAAAGGAATATCTGAGGGTCTGTCCGAACAAGGGTCTCGTTTGGAAGGGCTGCGTAGGGCCGTTTCAAGGAAACTCAGTATTTCATTCAGAATGGAATATCTCATATTTGTAAGAATTGAAGCACAACGGCTTTCGCAATCGAATCACTTGAATGATCTTCCGCAATAGACTCAAAGTCCTATATGAATGCATGCTGGGTTTGAAGAAAAATTTAAAATAAGGTAGAATAGAAAATATCCAAGGATAATATTGTCAACTCGTTAAGAATGGGTCAGGATACCGATCCAGTGAGCTGATACTGAGCTGGGGCCCGTTTATCCACGCACCGACTCACTGAATGGAACCGTCGTTCCCACGCTATCACCAGTTAACGGCCTATCCGTACAACCCAAATTCTTCTGAATCATCACTGTTTTTGTTGAAGGGGAACTCAAATCCCAGATTCGTTCGGGTCGCAAGGTCCTTGACGTGTTCTAATAGCGTAAATATCATATAGTATGATGCATGACACGGGGGACCTAACACTGAAGTATGGTATACAAGATAGGGCGAAAAATGTCCGTTGGTAAAATCTGCACAGACCATCATAGATTAAATACATCAGAAAGCAGCAGAAATATAGCAGAATCGTGCCACAGTACAAGGATAAAACACTGACGACTTGACCACTCATGTGACACGTCCCGTCCCGTAGCACCTCTCCTTTCCTATAAGCACCTCCCTTAGGCTAGTTTATTCAAATGTACCAAGGGGAGTTTTGAAGGTTCAGGAGTAGGAGAAGAGGAGGGTCTAGGGATTTCAGGATGGAAGGAGAGTCTTCCCGCGTTATGAAGAGGGGCAGGCCTAGCAGTGAGATCAGATGACTTTTCGACCTCGAGGGTCATCTGAGTGGGACGATCCAGTCGCATATGGTAAGTTGATTCATTTCAAATTTACTGCATGAACTCTCTTCTCACTTTCCTTCTTTCTCTTCTTCTTTCCAGCCGTATCCACTCTTTCCGGGCCCGAGGAAGTTTTCAAAATTGCCATGGCTTTCAGAGCTAACTTCCAACATCTCCATTGGCATGAGGGCTATACTCTCGAAGTGGCATCTTCAGTGGCTCCTTATTCACACCAAACACTACGAGAGAATCCACATGGACTGGGCGGCTATGGGCGCATTAGTGGAGATTTGGCATCCCCAGACCCACACTTTCATCTTCCCGACGTTCGAGGCGACCATTCTCCTCGAGGAGGTGGAACTTCTGCTCGGATTGAAGAAATTCAAGAGTGACGGGAAGGTGAAGGCTATGCGGATGCTGACTCGGGGGACTTCTGAGAGCGTCCTTGGAAGCTTTATGCCACCCGACGCAGCCAGAAAGGTCCGTACTCAAAAGGGAATTGATTTGCATAGGCTCGCGGAGTGGGTTATGGATGCCCTGAGAGGGTCACCAGACGATGACTATTTGGAAGGAATCATGAAAGGGTTCACCATTTGTCTGGCGGGTGCTCTCTTGTTCCCTCATACCGACAACATAGTGGAAGAAATCTAACTGAGTGCTATCTACAGGATCTGGAGTGGAAAGAGGGTGGGACCCCCCGTCCTCGCCTACCTTTACAGCGGTCTTACCGCCTCGAGCATGGGTAGGCCTCCTTTCGGTTGCGCACTTGTTCTGAGTTGCTGGGTTGATTTGCACTTCAAATTCGACCACCGTGAGGGGATGCCGACTGCTTCAAAGCTTTTCCAACAAAGCCCTCTTTATCACATAGCCGATGTGTTAGGCTTCGGTGGCACTGTGGCGAACCATGTTCCGTGGCTGAAGAAACGGGAAGACTGGCGGTCTCACTTCCGAACCATGACACAAAGCTTCTTCACTTGCGCACCGGCATGTCTACTCTCACTTGAACTCCTCATGAGGTCTTCTCCCGAAGCTGAACTCCAACTGATCGGCGTGACTGAGTTTGTCCTTTACAACGCGCATCGGTGCTGCCTCCATATCGGCATTCCACGCCACTCGTTTCTACCACTGACTGGCATCGTCCCTTTAAAGAAGAGGGAGTTGGGTACGGAAGCGGATGCGAAGGTAGCGAAGGCCGTTAAAGCACCCTGGAAGACAAGTGTTGCGGAAAAGGCCTTAGCACACGTGGGGGAAGAATGTGAGCTGTGGAGAGCTTATGTAACCGAACTGGGGAAGTTAAGGCCTAAGGCGCCTAAGCCCCTGATGTAGCCTGCTTTGCTTTCTGATGGAATAAAATCTGGCATTTGGCATTTTGGACCATTGTTCCCTTAATTATTATTTTTTATGATTTTTATTTTTTTCTCTTTACTTTTTATGTTTTCTCTTTTGTGTTCTGGTTTATTCATATTATGGTCATATATATATATATATATATATATATATATATATGTGTGTGTGTGTGTGTGTGTGTGTGTGTGTGTGTGTGTGTGTGTGTGTGTGTGTGTGTGTGTATACATTTTTATATGCTTAAATGGGGGCGTCCAGGGGTCTGGACGCCCCTAATTGTTTTGAAAATTTTAAAAAAACTTTTGTTCTTTTTGTGGGGGCGTCCAGGGGTCTGGACGCCCCTATCTTTTCTTTTTTATTTTTTTTATTTTGTTTGATGTGGGGGCGTCCAAGCCCTTGGACGCCCCTGTATTTTCTTTTTCAATTTTTTAATTTTTTAGTTGTGGGAGCGTCCAGGCGCTTGGACGCCCCTATGTTTTGTTGAATTTTTAATAAAATAAAAATGTGGGGGCGTCCAGGCGCCTGGACGCCCCAAATCCTGGTGATTTTCCATATATAGGGGGTCTCACCCCCTGTTCTCTTCTACTGTTCATTCTAACGACCCATTTCTAGTTCCCAATGGAGCGAGAAGGCCCGAGCCAGGGTGGAGAGAGGCGGAAACGATGGGCTCGTCATCCGAGGAGGTCGAGGGATCATGCCGAGGAGGCTGCCGCGGGAGAGGAGATTACCGCGGAAGAGGAGATTGCCGAGGAAGAGTAGGCGCCTCCTTTGGCCATGGACGGTCCTGCGGGTGCTGGCGACGTGGGAGAGGATGAGCATGACCCGGTAAGTCCCTCTAAACTCTAATTTGTTGGTTTATAGGCTAAACAGGCGGGCGAGACATGGTGTGGAGAAGGCCGGTGAGTGGGGGAAGGAGGCGTCCAGGGGCCTGGACGCCTCCAACTTTTCTTTTTTGATTTATTTCATTTTTATTATTTTTTGAGTTATTACGTAAATAATAAAATAAAATTAAAAATAAGGAGGCGTCCAGCGAGTTGGACGCCTTCATGATAATATATATTATTTTTTATTTTATTTTTTATTTGTTAAAATAAAATAAAGGAAGTAAAATGAAAGCGTCTATGGGGGTGGACGCCTTTAAATATATATATATTTTTTAAAATAAATAAATAATAAATAAATATTATATACAGTGTTGTTGTTTATTATTATCTATGATGCTGATGTGTTTCTTTTTTTATTTGTTTATATTTGTGGTGTGCAGGGCGTGATGAAGAGCCGGATCAGCTGGTCCCTGGTGGTGGCAGCGTACCGTGGGCTGCCGGACTTTCAGAGGGCGCGGGTGGACGCCATGGGTTTTGGAGCTTTCCTGCGGATCGAGCCCTTCCGACTCGACCTTCCTCTCATCCAGGCGTTGAGGGAGCGGTGGCACCCGCCGAGCTGGGCGTTTCTGATGCCCTGGGGGCACATGGTGCCGACACTGGAGGACGTGGCACGGATTACCGGGCTACAAGTTGACGGAGAGGCAGTCAGCGGGGTCACATACCCCGATTACCGAGAGAGTGCCTTGGACCTGCTGTGGCTAGAGACGAGCGTGACTGACAGAGACAGTAGGGTAGTCGGCCGAGTGGAGATTATGGAGGCGCTCGGATTTGGTGATCTACGCCAGCGGGTCAGCGAGACTGGAGCGGAGTTTCTGGCACGACTGGAGGGAGACGCTCGTGCAGCTTTCACCCAGGACCCGAGCGAGCGGGAGTTGGTGGATCTAGACCTCCAGAGGTTCCTTTTCTTCTTATTGGGTCGCCTTCTATTGGGGACGAAGGGGGACGGCATCCACTGCCGCTTCCTCGGGATCCTGGCGGATCTGGACAGAGTGGGGGACTATGCGTGGGGAGCGGCTCTGCTTGCTCATTTGATCACCGATCTCTCCCAGACTTCAGAGAGGGAGACGACAGTCACCGGCTTCGCACCTCTTCTCCAGGTAAACACTTTATTTATGCATTTTACCGTAGTTAAATATGTAATTATTCGTGCTAATGATGCATGATGGATGCAGGTGTGGAGCTACTACTACTTCCCGAAGGGAAGAGCTAGACGGGGGAACAGGAGAGCCGTGCCTCTGGCGCGACAGTGGAGGCTGGTCATGGTCGCGGCACCCCACGGCTACCAGCTGGCGTCGCTTCGTTGGGAGCTGAGCGAGCACCCTGAGGCTATGGTATGATGCGTATGATTTTTTTTTGGTGTTTTTACGCATGTGACTTAATTGAGCGAAATAGCAACTAACATGATGCATGTATGGTGATGCAGGTGGTGTGGAGGACCTACCTGGGCATGGCCGATGCCGGCCAGCCTTGGGTCGTAGCGGGTCATCTTCGTTTCGGGCGGGACGTGTGGGTCCATTGCCTGAACGAGATCGAGCCGCTTCGGCTCAGGCTGGTTATGAGGACGTTGGGATTAGCCCAGGAGTGGGTTGATGTAGACGAGCCGGTCCGCGTCGGGCGGAAGACCAAGGGGAAGGCAAAGATTGTGGACTGGCGTACGCGCTTCCCTGCTCAGTACCAAGACTGGTAGCAGGGCGGGGTCCCAGTGGTGTCCCATGTACCGGACAGCACCGATTACATGAGACGGTATCGAGCCACGTACGGGGAGCGTCTCTTCCTTGGTGGTGCGGCAGGGGTAAGCATGAAATGAAAAATGTTTCTCTATTTTATATGTATATGCATGTGACACTAATTTATATCCAATGTAGGATGCTCGTGATAACATGATTACCGACCTGCGGGCCCAGCTGGCAGACGCCAGGCGGCAGTTGGTGGCCATCCGACAGGAGTTGGAGATCCTGGTGAGTCTATGCAATGCATTTTTTTTGTGACCTGGATTTTGATGCTTAGCCTCTGACTGTCATTTGCTTTGTGTTTCAGCGGGCCCACCAGGCAGCGACAACTGGGATGGCTGGTGGAGCGGGTTCCAGTTCGTGGGGCCCTCCTCTGGAGGTTTCTGCCCTTCAGGAGCAGTTGGCGTACGCGGTGGCCCGGGCTGAGGAGGACGAGCGTGACCGTGCGGCTCGAGTGAGTCATGCTTGACCCCGACTTCTTTCCAGTTGTTCTTCTTCTTTCACTGCTCTCTTATGGTGCATGTGGGTTTTGGCAGGTGACCGAGATTCGAGAGGCCCTGGCCCGTGCTGTTCATGCCGAGCAGGAGCGCGACGCCTGGGCAGCAGAGCGTGATGCCCGGATTGCGGAGCTGGAGGAGGAGCGGCGATGGGAGGCTGAGGAGCTCCCTCGCGACGTACGGAATTTGCATTTTGCCCCCGAGCTGTCGAGGAGAGGGGCAATGCGGGAGAGAGAGGAGAGGGAGAGGGAGAGAGGGGACAGAGAGAGAGAGAGGGAGGACAGGAGGGCGGAGCGACTGCGAGAACGGGACGAGAGGAGGGCTCTGGAGGCCCAACTGACGGAGCTCCGATTGAGTCTCGGCACGGCGGAGGGGAGGCTTCGGGAGAGCGAGGAGCGGTATCAGAGGGCGAAGGAGCGCGGGGCGCGACTTCGTCAGTCTGGTTCTTTATCCATGGGCAACTTTCTGGTTTCTTCGACCGAGGAGCATCGCCGAGCCTTCGAGGCTGGCGTGCCACCACAGGGCGAGGCGAGCACCGCCTCTCAGAGATCGCGGAGGCCCCCTAGGGATCCCCGTTAGAGGAGGGAGGAGAGAGATGATCAGGAGGGTGGTAGCGAGAGTTAGAGAGTTGCTTGTACACCCCACCTTCCTCACTTTATGATGTATGACTGACTATTTACTTATGTGCAGTGAAATGGTTCCTTTTATCGTATGCACTTTCCCTTTTGCACGCTTCTTCTTTTGCACCGAGTTGTTTCGAGGCATGCTTCACAAGACCTTGCCCTGAAAGGCGAGGAATTACATTCTGCATAGAGGGATCCTGTTTCTTTTCTTCCCCTTTTGGGCACGTCCAGGCACGAGGACGCGTCGTAACTTTTGAATCCAAATTTAAAGCGTGAGGCGGCCTTTCTCCTTCCGTGCCTTGCCCGCAAACGAACCCGCCTCTTGCCGAGATTCGCTCGTCTTCGTCTTCTTCCCTTGATGGAGTTCGGTGGGCCAGATCGTGGCGAGGGGAGAGAGGGGCGAGGGACTCCTCGCCCTAGGAGGGATGCGCCCGAGCATGGAGAGGCGTCGACGGAAGTGGAAGGGCCTTTTAGAGCACTCGTGCGACCGAGGGGCCCGATGGCGCGGAAGGAGGCGAACGCGGCTGGGTGAGTGCTTCGGTTCCCACCTCTATGACTTGTTTTGAGTTTGGAGCGAGTGGCGTGGGAGTGGAAGGGGTTTGGCGAGGGCGGCACTCACATGATGGGCGCGTCCTCGATAGGGGACACGTTCTCGTTAACTGACGGGGGACCTCCTTCTTTGATGCACGGTACGGTGAGAATCCCGGGCTTTGCTGACGAGTGGGCGAGCGCGGATGAGCCGAGCCGTGTCAGGAAGGAGAGTCGCGGCAAGGCGAAGCTCGAGGACCGGCGCGTACATTCCCCTAGACAACAAGGGAGCGCACCGGTGCAGGGCAGTGGCGGCCTCCTACAGCAGCGGAGGGGGGACCGAGCGGGGGCTCCTCAGCTTGGGAGACGGACGGAGGTGACAATAGGGCCTCAAAATTTTTTATAAATTTTTATTTATTTTTTGCCATGAAATTCTAGAATTTAACCAACGGCTGTTGTCTATCTATTTTTTATGTACTCAGTAGGAAACGATGGTAGGGATGGCTGGCGGATCGTCCTCCAATCCTCAGGCTCTTTTTTTGGAGATCGCCTCCCTCAAGGAGCAACTTGCCAGTGCGGTGGCCCGCGCGGTTCATGCTGAAGAGGAGCGTGATGCCTGGGCCGCAGCTGTGGCAGAGCTGCAGCGTCGAGGTGAGGGGAGGCCCTCTCCAGACATTCTGGAGTTAAGGGTCCTTCTCCAGGTGACGAGGAGGATGGCAGAGAGAGAGAGAGAGGAGAGAAGGGCCGAGTGACAGCGAGACCAGGCCGAGAAGAAGGCCTTGGAGGCCTAAGTGAGGGAGCTCCAGCTAGGCTTTCAGGTTATGGCGCAGAGGTTAGGGGCGATGGAGACGCGCTACGAGAGAGCGCGAGAGTTAGGGGCGCTACTTCACTGGTTCGGATGCTTTTCTGCTGGTGGCTTCCTCGCCACGCCAGAGGAGGAGTAGCGAGCCACTGCTGTGGAACAGGTGCCACGAGGCGAGGCGAGCGCTGCACAGTGGTCCAGGAGGCTTCCGAGGGATCCTCACCTCGGGGGAGAGGAGAGGGACGCCTAGAGGGATGAGCATGAAGATGATGTCAAGAGTTGGCGAGTCAGTGGACCCGCCTCCTCTCTATGATTGTGATGTTTGTGACAGCTTATGTAGACTTATGAGTGATTTGATTTTCTATTGTTTGTTTGTTTTCTTGCGCGTCCCTTCTTCCCTACGCTTCTTTGTACTGTTCTCATGTGATGTGTCTGCCAACATCCTGCCCTAGACGGAGGATGGCATCTTGCTGCGACTATTCTTTCACGGGAATCTGTCGTCAAGGTCAATGATGACAGCTTAGGCCTCTTCTCCCGGATGATTTTTCAAACTTTGTGGATGGCCTCCACGTTATGACAGGGTGCCACAGGGAGCAGGTCATCATATTACACCGTCCGATCCATCACCTTGTACGGGTGGTGAAGTGACTCATGGGACCGCAGGGAAGGCGCCCTATTGTGAGGGCTATCGTTGGAGGTAATCTTGGCCCACACTTCTCCCATTTCTACATATACCTTCCTCTTTTGTTCTTCCAAGGGCATCGAGGGCTAACTTGAAGGCTACTAGGAGGAACTCAGAATTTCGGATGGAGGGCGAATCTTCCCACTCCTCGAAGAGAAGCAGATCTAGCGGTAGAAGTTCCAGGAAACTCTCGGACCTCGAAGGGCAGTTCAGCGAGAGGACCCAGTCGCAACTCGTAAGCTGAGCTTTCCGGCCCTTTTCTCATTCTTTCTTCCTTCCTCTTGACAACACCCTTCTCCATTTCTTATGCACGCACAGAGTGTGATGAAATCACACATTTCATGGGAGTTAGCAGTGGCCGCATATAGGGGTCTCCCAGATTTTCAAAAGGCCAGGCTAGACGTGATGAGATTTGGTGCCTTTCTTCGGATCGAGCTGATCCAACTCGACCTGGCCCTTATCCAAGCCTTGTGCGAAAGATGCATGGGACCTAGTAAGTCGGGCATTCCTGATGCCATGGGGGCACATGGTGCCCAGTTTATAAGATGTGGTCCGAATCACGAGCCTCAAAGTGGATGGTGAGGCAGTGACCGGTGTCACCTGTGCGGATTACCGAGAAGGCGCCCAGAAGCTACTGGGGTTGGACTTAGACAGTCGGAAGCACAGATCAGTAGCCAGGGCGTCTATCATGGGGGCATTAGGGCTCACTGATACTCGTCGACGGGACGACGAGTCCTCGGAAGAATTTATGGAGAGGATGGAAAGGGGATGCCGTGCTGTGCATTGCACAGATTTTGACAATTGGGAGAGATCTAATATGGATTTGAGCAGATTTCTCCTCTTTTTCTTGGGAAGATTGATACTGAGCTCGAAAGGAGATGGCATCCATTGTCGTTTCCTAGGGCTGCTATCTGACCTCGAAAGAGTAGGACAGTACGCCTGGGGAGCTGCCATGCTAGCGCACTTGTTTACGGGCCTGTCCCAAGAGGCAGATCGTGAGATGACTGTGAGTGGGTTCACACCACTTATCCAGGTATTTTTTTTTCATTTATTTTTATTATATATTTTTGTGTTTATTTGTAATAGTCCACTTGAGGCATTGACGGCATATGATGATGTATCTGTGGAGCTATTATTACCTCCCGATGGGGAGAGCTCGGCATTGGCGACCAGCGATGGTGCCGTTAGCCAGGCGGTGGCAACCGATCATGGGTGCAACGCCTGTAACCTACCAGCTGATGGTGCTAAGGCGCGAGCTACAGGAATTCCCTACAGCGATGGTGGGATTATATATATATATATATATATATATATATATATATATATATATTTATATTTATATATTAACCAGCTAAACAGGTATGTACAACCTCACCTAGGTAAACTGGAGACCCTACTCAGGCATGGTCGATGCCGATCAACCATGGGTTTTAACAAGTCGTGTCCAGTTCGGACGGAAATTGTGGATACACTGCCTAAATGAAATCGAGCCGCTTCGGCTACGATTGGTTATGAGGACCCTAGGGCTGGCCTAGGAATGGGTGGATACGACTGCGCCACCTCACGTTGGAAGAAAGACACGTGGACCGGTAACTTG
Source organism: Amorphophallus konjac (assembly GCA_022559845.1). Taxonomy (NCBI): domain Eukaryota; kingdom Viridiplantae; phylum Streptophyta; class Magnoliopsida; order Alismatales; family Araceae; genus Amorphophallus; species Amorphophallus konjac. The sequence continues at coordinate 228,225,422 of CM040126.1, read as the reverse complement.
CGTTGATTGGCGTGTGCAGTTCCCCGAACAGTATGAAGACTGGCAACGAGGTGGCACAATCGTGGAATCACATGCGCAGGATAGTGAAGACTATCTGCGTCTGTATAAGACAATGTACGCAGAGCGGCTCCAACCCCGGGGACTTGTGGAGGTGGGTCTCCTTTTTCCTCTTTTCTCCTTTCCTCCTCTCCTCTCTGTGGATGCTAACTCCTATGGTCGCACGATGTCCGTGATACCATGATAGCGGACTTGCGATCACGCCTGGCAGAAACGGAGCAACAATTGGGAGACACCCGTGGAGCCTTGAGTGCTTCGGTAGGTGTATGTACAATGCGCACTCCTAATTAAAACTCTAGATTGATGGCGTTCGGCCGCTAATTTTCATCCCATGTGGTTATAGCGCGCTCAGATCGACGCGGCTTCGTCAGCGATGGGAGGAGGCGGCGTCTCTTCCAGCTTATGGATCCCCGTCTCAGAACTTGATTTGCTTCACGAGCAACTTGCTCAGACTACGCAGCGTGCCGCGGAGGCAGAAGGAATGCTCTCTATACATGTAAGAGTTTCAGTGTTGAGTTCTCCTTGTTTATGCCTTGCCACATATCTGAGATAGTATATTTGGCAGGAAAAGGAGACGCAAGAGATACTTGCCCATGCTACACAGAGAGAGGCTAGGATAGCAGAGCTGGAGGAGGAATTGTGGCGTCGTCCTGATGACGATTCTTCAAGGGATGCCATGGAGCTAAGAATCTCCCTTCAATTGGAGAGGGAAGACCGTGAGAGAGAACGGGTAGAGAAAGAGAGGGACAGAGAAAGAGAGAGAGCCGACAGATTGGCTGAAAGGGAGGAGCGAAGGGTCATGGAGGCCCAGTTGTTCGAACTCCGAACCAGCCTTGGCCTCGCTGAACAATGGCTGAGAGATGGTGAGGAGCGCTACCGAAGAGCACGAGAGCGTGGCTTTCGTCTCAGTAGCTCCTTTGCTGCTCCCACGGATCAGCGCCGGGGTGTGGGAATGGGAAGAGGTGTACAGAGCGGTAGAAGTACCCCTTTTCGTAGTTGGGTAGCACCCTTGAGGGCGTTTTGCCCGGAGAGTGGCGGGACAAGTAATGTAGAGAGAGAAGGTGGAACTTAATGTATAATTATTTATTTAAGAATGGAATAAAAGATATGAATTTGTTTGATTTTCATCTCACTCTTGCTATCTTGAATCCCTGCACGCATCACTGAAACAAACAGGTCAGTATCTCTGTTCTGACTTGGCCCCTTGCTCAATAAGCATGTGTTCACTTCAACTGTCCTTGATAATGGGTCAAGGGGCAAAGCCTTTATTAACGAAGGCAAGGGAAATATGCGATAATGATGAATGTGACAGACAAGCACACTAATGCAAGCGGAATTTAAAAGTGAAATGCTGCATACAAATGCAAACATGCGAAATGATTTTTTTTTTCTGGCATTTTTTTTGTTGTCTTTGTTATCATTCTAATAAATTTTTTGTTTTCCAAATATCTACGTTTTCTCTTTTTTTTTTCATTTTTTTGTCGCTAACGCCTGATGAGCACCCATATGGCACCTAACCTTCATGAGAACAGGGGTTTCTTACTAACCTCCCAGGTATCCTAAGTGCACATCTAGGTTGATTTGGGCCTCTAGACCCCTCGAATGATAATCCTGCCGGCTAAGACTTACCCTGATGACAATACCGCCATGCCATGCTTAGGCTCCCAGTTGCTTCCGACCACAGGGATTCGCCCAAAAGGTGTTCGAGGTAAATGATTTGCCCGACCCAGGTCTGTTTCCTCACAACTCTAGATGGTATATGATGAAACACCCTGGAACCCTAACAACCAACCGCGCGACGTTGACCCGGAATCAGACGCCTTTGCACCCAGAGGTGACGCGCTTGCATTAGCCTAAGCCCAAGGTTAAACAAGAAGACACCCAGATGGTAAACAGAGGTCTTGACCAGCCAAAAATACAGAGACTCCTTCGCAGCGATAGCTTCTACTTTTCAAAGTAGGCAACCATATGTTTGTATTAAAATAAGGTCGCAAAACATGGCGGGTTTCACCCTTCAGACATTCCGTCGAGCTTTCACCTTTAAAGGAAGAAGGAAGAGCGTAGGGGATAAACCTCCTGAGAGGATCGGCAAAACCGTTAACCCGGCGAGCCAATAAGGGCCCATTTAACTCTTTCCTTTCGAACAACTTCGGACCAAATCCCGAGCATTTACCTTCTATGGCCCCTTTTGTGGATTCAGACTTTTGCTTTGAGGGGTTTCATTTATCGCATCAGGCACGGTCACGACCAGGCTTTTCTCTTAATTTTGATTTTGTGTTTCTTTTTGCGAGGAAGATATAGTCGTTTGACGTTTGTGAGCTCCCTTTCGTATGCCTGCGGGGACACTGCCCTCTTCTCGTGCTCTGATCGATGCTCGAGGAAATGGATCCTACTCTCGCCCTTGGGGGTTTGAGTTTTGGTTTCTTATGCTCAGCGTTTTAAGGGCGTCGACTGTCTCATTTGGTCGAAGAGAAATGAATAAAGATTACAGTTTCTGGAGATCTTCCGAATGAGGCCCCACCGTAGGTGATGCTACCAACTTTTTTTAGATAAAATACGTAAGTGAGTACATGTTGGCTTCCTTTGAGCGAGCATAGGCCGAGGTGGCCGGACAGGGATCTCCACGATTCTGGCAAACCAAGACCCGGTGCCTACCAAGCCTTAATGGGCCCTATCCTAACATGAAGGTTGGATGCAGGGACTTAACTACATGGTGACCATCAGGCATCGGCATTTTGAATTTTCCATATTTTTAGTGATTTTTAATATTTTTTGTTTTTGATGTTTTCTTTCTTTTCGTCATTTTTTATTTTTTGACACTAAGCTAAGGGTAGTACTTTTTAAGATAAAGCCTGTTCCAAGGGTAGGATAACTCGGTCCCTTCGGCATTGACTAGCTTGTAGGCGTTGCCAGGGTACACGGCTTGAATTACAAACGGTCCTTCCCAATTGGGTTGGAGCTTAGAACGCGGCTCTCCAGGTTTGACAAAAATTCGTTTTACGACCATCTCACGACTTTGAATTTTCTCTCAATGACTTTCTTTTGCTAAAAGCGAGCGAGTCTATTTTGGTACACACGCGCATGCTCGGCAGCGGCCAGCCGCTTCTCATCCAAGAGTTCCAACTGGGCAAGGAGTGAATTATGACGGTCGTCGAGGGGAAATTCCTCGTCCAACTATACTCTAAGAGAAGGGATCAGAGTCTCGTACGGGACTACCGCTTCCATACCGTAAGTAAGGGCAAACGGAGTCTGCCTGGTGGGGGTACGGATTGAAGTGCGATAGGCCCATAGAGCTTCGATAAGCTTTTCTGGCCAGTCTGAAAACTTACTGGACTCGCATGTTTTCTTGATGATTTTGATCAATATTTTATTGGTGGCCTCCGCTTGGCCATTACCTTGTGGGTAATAAGGCGATGAATGATGCAATACAATTGCGTACCTTTTGCAGAGGTCCTGAAGGTCCTGAGAAATGAACTGTGGCCCATTGTCGGTGACGATTGTGCTTGGGATGCCGAACCTGGCGAGGAAGTTCTTCATGATGAACTTGCAGACTGTTGATGCCTTGATTTCCGCGTAAGCTTCAGCTTTGGCCCATTTGGTGAAGTATTCCGTCCCAGTAAGGATGAAAGATTTCTATTTGGTGAGGGAATTGGGATCACCTAGGGGACCGATGATGTCGAATGCCCACATGGAGAAAGGCCATGGGGAGGATATTGGATGAAGTGAGGATGATGGTGAATGGATTTTATCGGCGTGAAGTTGACACTTGACACACCTACGGACATAGACGGCATAATCCTCTTCCATAGTGGGCCAGTAAAAGCCTTGCCTAATGATCTTCTTGGCGAGCATCTGGCTATTCACGTGGCCACCGCACACACCCGAGTGTGCTTCTTCTACGCATTTCCAAACCTCATTGTCATCAAGACACCTTAACAGAATGCCAATAAGGCTCCTCCTATAGAGTAGACCTCCAACCAATGTGTATTTCTGAGCCACCCTTCTTATGGCTTTCTTATCTTCTATGGTGGCTCCTTCAGGATAAGACTGATCTTTACAATATTTGACAATTTCATAGAACCATGGTTTCTCATCGTTAGCCAGCTCTTCTTCGACTGCTGCCAGCATGATCTCCCTCTTCTCAAGAATTTCTCCCTTCTGGATCTTCTGTAGGACTCGTTCCTTGATCTTTAAGAGGTAAGGGTCCTGAACGGCAGGGACAAGACACTTGTAGAGAATGATGGATCTAAACCATGCACCTAAAGGAAATTTGAAGGATGACGCCAAGGAGGCGAGGGCATCGGCCAGAATGTTCTGTTCGCGAGGAACATGGACAAAGATCAGCTTGGTGAACAATTTAGCATAGGCGGAGACCAGCTCCTGATAGGGTTTGAGCTTGGGATCGAGTGGTGCGATATTTGGTAAGCACTTGGCGGAGAACAAGTTGACTATCACCCACGACTCGCAACTCAATGATATATAAAGAACGGGCTAGTTCTAGGCCAGCTAGAAGAGCCTCGTATTCAGCGATGTTGTTGGTGACTGGGAACGCGAGCTGAAATGTCTCTGGGATGGTAACACCTTCAGGCGTTAGAAGGACAATGCCGATACCCTTCCCTTGGGAATTTAGAGCTCCATCAAAATATAATGTCCACATTGGCTTGTCGGATTGGGCGATGGATATTAGTTCCTCATCTGGAAACTCTGATTGGACAGGGTCAAACTTGGGGAGAGGATGGTGGGCGAGATGCTCGGCTATGGCATAGCATTTAATTACCTTTTGCTGGATGTAGGTGATGTCGAACTGAGAAAGAAAACTTTGCCAACGTGCTAGCCCATCAGTAAGGATGGATTTCTCCAGAAAAAACTTGATAGGGTTCATGCGAGCAATCAAGTGGACCTCATGAGCCAAGAAGTAGTGCTTCAATTTCTGCACCACCCAAACGAGGGTAGCATAGGTTTTCTTCATGACTGTGTACTTCTGCTTACAGGGATTGAGAAGTTTGGACAAGTAATAGGTTGCTCGTTCCTTGCCTTCTTCATCAGCTTGTGCGAGGATAGCTCCCACGGAGTCGTCCAAGACGGAGATGTAGAGGCTCAGAGGTTTTTCTGGTTTGGGTGGAATGAGAACGGGTGGACTAGCCAGATATTCCTTTAACCCTTCAAAAGCTTTTTGGCATTTAGAATCCCAGTGGAATTCTACTCCTGGCTTGGTCAACTCATAGAAAGGTCTACACCTTTGTGAGTGCTGAGACACAAACCGACAAATAAACTGCAACCTCCCGATTAAACCTCGGATTTCCCTCAAATTCTTGGGAGGTGGCATATCCCTGATGGCCTTAGCTTTGTCGGGATCTATCTCGATCCCTCTTTTACTCACAATGAAGCCCAGTAATTTACCCGATGATACACCAAACACACACTTCTTCGGGTTCATTTTCAATTGGAACTCCCTTGATCTCTGCAAGACCTTAGCCAAAACCCTTGGATGTTCCATCCTGGTCCTTGATTTCACCAATAGATCATCCACATACACCTCCAGATATATGTGCATCATGTCGTGAAATATGGCCATCATAGCTCTTTGGTAAGTAGCTCCAGCATTCTTTAACCCAAACGGCATGACCACGTAACAATATGTTCCCCAAGGTGTAGTGAATGATGTCTTTTCTTGATCCTCTTCTGCCAAACGAATTTGATTATATCCTGAAAATCCATCCATGAATGAGAGGGTCTCATACCCCGCTGTGTTGTCGATTAAAACATCAATGTGAGGCAAGGGAAAATCATCCTTTGGACACGCGCGGTTAAGGTCCCGGAAGTCGATGCAAATCCTGACTTTCCCATCTTTCTTCATGACCGGGACAATGTTTGCCACCCATTGAGGATAAAGGACGATTCTAATAAACCTGGCTTTATGGAGCTTGTCGACTTCTTCTTTCATTTTCAAAGCCATTTGAGGGTGGAAATGCCTTAACCTTTGTTTTACTGAGACGGACCCTGGTTTTAGGGTTAAACGGTGTTCGACCAGGGTTGAATCCAGACCCGGCATATCCTCGTAGCTCCATGGAAACGTGTCCTTATATTCCTCGAGAACTTCAATTAATGCCTCTTCTTCAGAGGGTGGTAGATTATCACTTATGAGGATGATCCTAGGGTCTTCCTCAGTTCCCAAGTTGACTTCTTTGGTGGACTCTTCTACAGCGATTGACGGCTCGTCGAATCTCCTTATTCCACTAGCATATGCGCCAGCCGCATCCTCATATTCTTCACCCTCATCTTCAGTAGGGTATTCTTCATCTGTGATCTCGTAGACTCCATACCCCTCATTAATTATGCAGTTGCCCTCACATTCTATTTTCGGTAGCTGGATGGGATTTTCTAGCAACTGAGGGACGGTAAGAAGGGCCTGACACCTGGCGGCTAAATCCAGAAGGAATCGACGAGGGATCTGCCTACCCTTGGATTTCTTCCTAGGTAATACCTTTGACTTATTATTCCTAGATTGACTGACATTATTTACAGAAGAAGAAAAAGATGAAGAAGGTGGTGAAGAATGTACAGGGGAAGACCCCTCAGAGGAGGGGTAGAAAAGGTCGCTCATCGGACCTTGGACGGGTGGTCCGCAGGGCGGGGCACACCCGTGGGAGATGTAGAAAGTTTCCTCAACGAAGATGTGTTGTTGAGGAGTTTGGAAATTGACATTTTTTTTTCGTCTTCATTTTTTATGACAAAACAGTGGAAAGAGATAGGGGGAGAGGAAAAAGTGGTTATGGCTAGAGGATTGGGAGGCTCGTAGATCAGATCATGATTGAAGACCTGGCGCGGGTTGAGAAACCCGCGCAGGTATGTAAGTAGAGAGGGGGATCTGGAAAGATCATCAGACAACCGTCTGGCCCAGGAAGATGACATCAACAAAGGTTGTGACGAGTGAATGGAGAAGATGATGGCTAATGAGTCGTCAGTGGTGATGGTGATGGCGGATGAAGATCCGCTGGTGACAGGGTCCTTCTGGCGAGGACGAGGATAGTTTGGAACCTTGGCAACAGTAATGATATTTTCTGGCATTCCGGAGATCAATGGCGGTCCTTCAAGCTGGGGAGACGAGAACATCCTTTCTAGTGCAACGAGAACGTCCCGTATATCAAACCATTTGTCCCATTCGCATTCCGGGTCTTTGATCTTGCCTCTTTTGGTGACCCTCAGACATTTTTCGGCTGAATACACAACATGCGACCCCCCATGTACTTCCTGCAGATAATCCCCCATCTGAATAACGGGCCCTTTGTTGAAGTGGTTTGATAGGGTCCATGTGAGGGGCTTCCAATCCGCCCTGAATGGTCCTTTGAAGCCTAGGCCAAACCTGCAGTTCGGCCTAATCTCCTTTGGTGGTTTCAACCTACCTTGTAGCTGTGCACCCAAACCTTTGCCCTGTTGATAGCCGATGTTTCTCATAATCTCCCAACCTTTGGAGTGAAAAGGGAGATATGGCTTTGTTGCCTTGATCGGCTTCTTTGGTGCTTGCGGAATGTGAGATGAATCGCACATGTCCAGCAATGACAATATGGGCCGATGAGACGGCCAAACAGAGGGCAGAGAGGTGTTGATAGCATCCACCGTGTGAAGGACAGGTGTGCTGACTACTTTAATAATTCTTCCATTATAAGGAAACTTCAAGCACTGATGGTTGGTGGAAGGCACAGCATCTATGGCTTCAATGTAAGGGCGACCCAGTATGGCCTTGAATGTGGGGTCCATGTCGAGGACATGGAATTCCGTGGGGATTGACATAGGATGTCACGCCCCGAACAAGGCGGAAATATCGGGATGTACAGTTAGGGACACGCTGGCAAGAGAGAGAACTAATCTAAAATAATACACAAGTGCTACAAGATGGAAATACTAAATGATCATTAACAAACTATAACTGATACAATAACCTCAAGTTCAACTTAATACAACTGGAATAATCAACCACTAAAACTCAATAACATGACTGAGACTAAAAGCTCTCCAAAACACAACTAAAGAAAGATAACACACTACTAACACACTAGAACTGATACACTCAAGACATCACTCCTGCCCTTCCCCATCGGTAAGCGCGTCACCTAAAAAGCCTGGAAAGGGGGGAAAACACAACTATGAGCTGACGCTCAGTAGGAAATAACAGACAGGTATAAGTGATTAACAGTTTAATTACATTTTAAAATGTCATGCTACAAATGATAAAAACAATAAAAAGATAACGGTGATATCACGAAACAGAATTCAAAGATCTTGCAAGGTCAAGAAATATAATGAATAGAATAGTAAGATAAGAATTTACTACAGGAGATAACGATAAAAAGTTGGCCATATCAAGATAATTCAAGTCATGTCAAGCACGTATGTAATTTAATTTCCACGTCCAAGTAATAAGCAAGTAAAGTAACCACAAGTAGAGTATAGAACAGTGAAGAGTGGAAAGTGAAAAGTAGTAGAAAGTAATGTAGAGAGTAGTGGAGAGAGTAGTGGACAGTCCTAGATTTAACACATGTCAAGTACTGGTGCCAAATGCCACACCTAGTCATTCACCTCCCCGGGGGTACACGTAGTGTTCGGGCGCTCTTCCCAGGACCAGACCGAGCCCTTAATTGTTTGCCAGACATTGATTTCTTTGGATCAAAGATCCCACGAATCTAGACTTCCACAGTTTATGGCCAGAATTCCAAGGTTTAAACTAAGTAGCAATAACATCTTCAAGTAGGAAAGAGATTCATTTCCAGAATTTCAAGGTAAGTATAATCATCAAGGAGATCGAAACCAAGTCACAACAAGAGTTAATCGTGCTGCGCTACTATAAAACAGCAGCAATCAAACAAGCTAATTAACATATTAATCCTAATCACCAAGTTAAGATATCATGATTAACCATTATCATTTGCATTAAGACAATTGCCAAGAAGCTGATTCAAGATGATAAGGCAAAGAACAACTCCCACAGAAGTGAAATAGAATGCATTAACAGAGATTTAGTTACACCATTAACCACTAATTATGTGAGTTTCTATTTAACCTTGTATGCATTGAAATGAAGATGATAAACGGTGTGTTTTTACACTAAGTTTGCATGTATGGACCAATGTTAATTGAAACTAAAAAGGGTACATGAATAGGTCATTAGTTCCTCAAAAATGTAGTTTTCAATGTGATTAGGTTGAATGGATTGATTCCCCAATGATCCGGATTGATCCCCGGGTCAAAAACATCATTAATGGGGTCATACAGGGCATGGGTCGACCCATTGGGTCGACCCCTGGCATTCCAGGAGCCTTCCTGGGTGTGGGTCGACCCCTCAAAAAAAAAGCTTCATGGGTCGACCCCCTTCACTGGGTGCATGGGTCGACCCCATGGGTCGACCCCTACACTTCCAGAAGCGACGGGTGATTCCGTAAACCATGAAAACTCAATGATTTGAGGTCTAAATGAGTTGGGATTTTAACCAAATGCTCTAGGGTTCTTAATATACATACTAAGGTCATAAAACAAGAGATTGAAACAAGAAATTTGCTGAAAACTCAATCGAATCACAACCTATTTATGATGAATACATGAAGAACCTAGTTCTTGACATGCGTCTACTAAAACGTAGATTTCTCTCAATATACACAACGGAATTTGGGGCTTTTTATATCAAAAGAAAGCTAACTTAATGATGAATCCAACCATATACTATAAGCCATATGTGGATCAAGTTATCTTATCCAAAAATAGCCCGAAAATCAAGCTTCTACTTGAAGAACATAATATACATCAAATTCTAGACATGCTCTTACTAAAAATCAAAATTCTCCAAGTATGCTCAATGAAATTTGGGGTTCCTACGTTAAATGAAAGCTAACAACATGTTTATTACATCATATAAGTTAATTAGAGTTTGGCTGTTAGATCCTACCTCAAATCGGAGAGAGAAAACTCAAACCCTAGGATGAAGAACACTTGGACAGCACCTCACAAAAAGCTCGATTTCTCCACGGATACCTAATGAAAATTGGGACTTTTACCACCAATGGATAGAGCTCGATGAGAGGAACAATTTGCTATACTCATGATCAAGATTTGGTTGAGAATTCCTACCTCAATCGATGGATCAAAGAAGGATGAAGGGGAGCCAACGGCCTGCTGACCCACCTCCACAAATCGAGCTAGATCTCTCCAGATCCAAAATTTCAGCGAACCCCACAGCAGCCAAATGAAAGAAGACTCGTAGGGCTTCATTTTGATAGCTCATAGAGCTTCTGGAGCCTTCGGAATTGGGAGTATTCGCTGCTGCAAGCTACGTGTTTAGAAACGACGCCGAAATCCTTGACTTGACCAAACTATGTCGGCAGCACGTTTTGGGGCTAAGTTTACCTCAAATTAATTGAGGGTAAATGTTCCTTACATTGTGGCCTTCCATTTGCCCTTGATTTCAGATCATTTGGTTGAGTATTCAGGTCGAATTTCGCGTTTTAATCTAAGGGTTAGGTATGAGTCAAAAGTGTGCACTTTTGGGTTTAAACTCTAAATAGATCTTACCACGGATTTACAATGGCCTAATGCCAGAAGGAAAAGTTGTTATCTACATCGACCTAAATCTATTTACTATTTTTACAGATTTTTCTAAGGTAGTCGGATTATTACTTATACTATTCCGTAAATAGTTAAATGTTAAGTTCGGAAAACTAAGTTCACTAATTCGGCATAATAAATGATTTTCTTAGGCTTAAATGTTGAAGACAAAGTTGCTAAACAAAATTAATTCTACAAGATGTGATTTTTGGGGATTTTTAAAAAATAGTAAAAAATGACTTATTCTATTAATTAATTAATTAATCTAATTAATTTGGATAATTCTCATTAATTCGAATAACTTCAAATAAATTCCAAATAATTACAAATAACTTTCTAAATAAATTTCTAAAGAATTTGGGGTCTTACACCCTTCCCTACTTAAAGGAATTTGGTCCTCCAAATTCACTGCACTAAAACTGAGAGTAGAAAAAGATCGCTCACCTAGAATAGATCGGGATACCGCTTTCGCATAGTCTCTTCAGACTCCCATGTAGCTTCTTCGGTCCCACGCCGACTCCACTGAATCTTGACCATCGGTATCGAACGATTCCGGAGTTGCTGTTGCTTCCGGTCCAGAATCTTGACAGGTCTTTCCTCATAGGTCAAATCTTCCTTCAGTTCAAAATCCACCTGCTAAATGATATGAGTGGGATCGTACACATATTTCCGCAACATAGACACATGAAAAATATTATGTACGCCAGACAAATGCGGTGGTAAAGCCAGTCTGTATGCCACCTCTCCCACTCTATCTAGAATCTCGAATGGACCAATGTACCTCGGACTCAGCTTGCCATGAATGCCAAATCTTCGGATCCCTCTCGTTGGAGAGACCTTTAAGAACACATGCTCGCCAACCTGAAATTCCAATGCTCTTCTCCTGTTGTCGGCATAACTCTTCTGTCTTGACTGGGCTACTTGTAACCGGTCTCGGATAACACCGATGTTCTGTGATGATTCCGAAACAAGATCTGGTCCAAGCCACTGTTTCTCACCTACCTCGTCCCAACACAACGGGGAACGACAACTTCTACCATATAGTGCTTCAAAAGGAGCCATCTGAATGCTAGACTGATAGCTGTTATTGTAAGCGAATTCAATTAATGCCAAATGCTCACTCCAATTACCACCGAAATCAATCATGCAAGCTCGCAACATATCTTCCACTATCTGATTGGTTCTTTCAGTCTGTCCATCTGTCTGTGGATGAAAAGCAGTACTGAAATTCAGACGAGTACCCAAAGACTCTTGCAGTCCCTTCCAGAAATGTGAAGTAAATCTGGGGTCTTGATCAGATACTATATTCACTGGGATACCATGCAATCTCACCACTTCCTTTATATACAAGGCAGCCAATACATCAATCGTCCACTTGGACTTAATTGGTAAGAAATGAGCCGACTTTGTCAATCGATCGACAATCACCCATATCGCATCAAATCCACCACGAGACCTAGGTAGACCCATAATGAAATCCATGCCAATACTTTCCCACTTCCATTGGGGTATGTCGAGTGGTTTCAATTTCCCTGCTGGTCTGAAATGTTCGGCCTTAACTTGCTGACATACCAAACATCTGCTCACAAAATCTGCAACTTCTCTTTTCATATTCGGCCACCAAAAGGACCTTTTCAAATCTCGGTACATCTTAGTGCCTCCAGGATGAATGGTATATCTGGATCTATGGGCTTCCTCAAGAATTTTGTTTTTTATTGTAGCCTCATCCGGAACACAAGTTCTGCCTTTAAATAATAATCTACCATCATCGGCCAACATGAAGTCAGGTCTGCTACTCAAGGTTCCCTTGATCTCTACCAACTCGGGGTCATTATCTTGCAAGGACTTGATCTCTATCAATAATTCAGGTTTAAGTTGAATCTGAGCAATCAAGATCCGATCATTGTCAATATTAAGATCCAGACTAGATAATTGTTCCAACAATCTCCATTCTTGTAACATGAGACTTGACAATCTAGCTACCGGCTTCCGGCTTAATGCATCTGCCACAACATTACCTTTGCCAGGATGATACTCAATCGAGAAGTCGAAGTCTTTCAAGTACTCCAACCATCTCCGCTGCCTCATGTTGAGTTCCTTCTGAGAGAATAAATACTTCAAACTCTTATGATCTGAAAACACTGTAAAGGTTTCTCCATACAAGTAATGCCTCCATATCTTCAAAGCAAACACTACTGCAGCAAGTTCCAAATCATGAACAGGATAATTATCTTCGTGCTTCCTCAACTGCCTAGAGGAATAGGCAATCACCTTCCCATGCTGCATGAGTACACAGCCTAAGCCAATACCTGAAGCATCAGTATAAACAACAAATCCTCCTTCACCAGAAGGTAAAGCCAAAACAGGTGCAGTAGTCAAACACTCCTTCAGAGTCTGAAAGCTTCGCTGACAATCATCTGACCAATCAAACTTATTCTCCTTGCGGGTTAATCTTGTCATAGGTACTGCAATCTTGGAGAAATCTTGAATAAATCTTCGGTAATAGCCTGCCAGGCCTAGGAAACTTCTGATTTCAGTTGCACTAGTAGGCTGCTCCCAATTCTTCACTGCCTCAATCTTCGAAGGATCAACAGAAATACCGTTCTTCGTAATGATATGGCCTAGAAAGGACACCTCTTGTAGCCAGAATTCACACTTACTGAACTTAGCATATAGTTGATGATCTCTCAACAATTACAATGCCATTCTCAGATGTCCAGCATGTTCCTCCTCATTCTTAGAATAAATCAGGATGTCATCAATAAAGACTACGACCCATTGATCAAGATAGGGCCGAAATGCATTGTTCATCAACTGCATGAAAGCTGCTGGAGCATTCGTTAGACCAAAAGGCATAACGACAAATTCAAAATGACCATACCTGCTACGGAAAGCCGTTTTATAAATATCCTCCTCTTTAATCCACAACTGGTGATATCCAGATCGAAGATCGATCTTAGAAAAATATTGAGCTCCTGCTATCTGGTCAAATAACTCATCAATCCTCGGCAAGGGATATTTGTTCTTGATAGTCTGCTGGTTTAATTGCCGATAATCAATGCACAGCCTCATCGAACCATCTTTCTTCCTGACAAATAGTATAGGGGCTCCCCATGGAGAAGTACTAGGACGAATAAAACCCTTCTCAAGTAATTCCATCAGTTGCTGCTTCAGTTCCCTCAGTTCCGCAGGAGACATACGATAAGGAGCCTTAGAAATAGGAGCTGTGCCAGGAATAAGATCAATAGAAAAGATAACTTCCCGCTCAGGCGAAAGTCCTGGTAGTTCTTCTGGAAAGACATCAGGAAAATCTCGGACAACAGGAATGTCCTTGATCTCCATCTGCTGCTCAGGAGTTGCACAAACAAAGGCTAGAAAAGCCTCACACCCATGCCTCAAAAGCTTATCAGCTCGAAGAGCCGAGATGAGCGGTACAGAGTTATGGTGCTTGACTCCCGTAAAAGATAAACCAGAATGTCCAGTAAAAGTCACTGAGCTAGAACTACAGTGAACATTGGCCTCATACTTGGCCAACCAATCTGCTCCTAGGATTACATCATAATCCTTCATGTCCATGCAGACCAAATCTGCTGGAAAGTTCTGTTCACCAATCATAACCTTACTAGAAGGATAGAAATACTGGATTGTTGATCTAGTGCCAATAGGGGTTGAAATCTCTAACGGAGTATTCTTCAAAATAGGTTCCACAACTAATGACTTAGCAAATCTCCGAGAAATAAATGAATGTGTTGCACCAGTATCAAAGAGAGCAAATGCGGGCTTATCGATTATAGTAAGGGTACCTTCGACGAGTCCGCCATCATCAGAAATCCCAGTTTCATCTTCATGTAAAGCTTGAAGCTTGCCTTGTGGTTTCTTGAAGACTAGAGGTTTTGCCGGTGTAGCTTGTTCCGATATGAGAGGACAATTGGGGATACGGTGCTCCTTGCTTCCACATCGCAAACAGGCGCCTTGCTTGCGCCAGCACTCCTCTATCTTGTGACCCGGACGATCACAATAGTTGCACACGCCCTTGAATGGAACAATAGGGCCAGGCTTCTTGTCTTCATGCCTCGGCATCTTGCCCTTCCACGATCCGGACCCGCTCCACGAACCAGGTCCACTAACAGGCCTCTTCTTGGTATACCCGGGTTTGACACTCCCGGAACCCGTAGGTAATTCTTTCTTGGTGCCTTTCCCACGGATTCTCTCCGTCATCTCAAGAGTATCCTCTAGAACTTGCGCTTTCCTTACCATCTCAGAATAAGTGGAAATCTCCATCGGTGCCAATTGGTTGATATAATGAAGCTTCAATCCATTGAGAAAGCGCTTCGCCTTCATCTTCCCGGTGGAAATGAGATGTGTAGCATATCGAGAAAGCCGTGCAAATTGAGCCTCATACTCTGCCACAGACAAACCTCGCTGTTTCAAGGCCGCGAACTCTGCCGCTTTCTTCTCTTGCACTCTATCAGAAAAATACTTGCTGTTGAAGAGTTCTTCGAACTCTTCCCACATAACTTGCCGATCACCGAGAGTTGCCTTGATAGAATCCCACCAAGTACGTGCATCATGTTCCAGTTGAAATGTGGACAAAAGGACACGCTCCTGGTTGGTGCATTGCATAACTTCAAAGATTCTCCCCATCTCATCTAGCCAGTGCTCGGCTTGGTCAGGGTCAGTCGAACCAGCGAATCTAGGCGGGTTCATTCCGCGGAAGTTCCGGTATAGATCACCGGTGCCATGCGGTGCCGCTCCTGCCTGAGCTACTTGTTGAAGGGCCTGAGTAAGGCCTTGCACCGTACGCTGTAGGTTCCTCCATTCAGCACGATCAGCTGCCATCTACACGAGAAATAGATTACTTAGGTTTAATCAAGATAAATAATTACACGATTAAGAAACGATCTTAACCCAAGGTTCTACCCATTCTCACCAGGTCAGGTCCTAGACTTTTACAAGGTTAGGGATCTAATGCACCTAGACACGACCAAAAACTCGGTACCTGGCGGAGGAAATCGGTCCGAAGACCACTCGCGCAAGTGTGCGACCTTCCCAATAGGCGTAGCCTAATGTTCGGACAACACCTTTTGATATACCGATTATTGGGATGCAATGCAATAAAACCTAAAACTTAGGAAACCTAGGAATGTGAAACCTGGGCTCTGATACCAACTAAACTGTCACGTCCCGAACAAGGCGGAAATATCGGGACGTACAGTTAGGGACACGCTGGCAAGAGAGAGAACTAATCTAAAATAATACACAAGTGCTACAATATGGAAATACTAAATGATCATTAACAAACCACAACTGATACAATAACCTCAAGTTCAACTTAATACAACTGGAATAATCAACCACTAAAACTCAATAACATGACTGAGACTAAAAGCTCTCCAAAACACAACTAAAGAAAGATAACACAATACTAACACACTAGAACTGATACACTCAAGACATCACTCCTGCCCTTCCCCATCGGTAAGCGCGTCACCTGAAAAGCCTGGAAAGGGGGGAAAACACAACAATGAGCTGACGCTCAGTAGGAAATAACAGACAGGTATAAGTGATTAACAGTTTAATTACATTTTAAAATGTCATGCTATAAATGATAAAAATAATAAAAAGATAACGGTGATATCACGAAACAGAATTCAAAGATCTTGCAAGGTCAAGAAATATAATGAATAGAATAGTAAGACAAGAATTTACTACAGGAGATAACGATAAAAAGTTGGCCATATCAAGATAATTCAAGTCATGTCAAGCACGTATGTAATTTAATTTTCACGTCCAAGTAATAAGCAAGTAAAGTAACCACAAGTAGAGTATAGAACAGTGAAGAGTGGAAAGTGAAAAGTAGTAGAAAGTAATGTAGAGAGTAGTGGAGAGAGTAGTGGACAGTCCTAGATTTAACACATGTCATGTACTGGTGCCAAATGCCACACCTAGTCATTCACCTCCCCGGGGGTACACGTAGTGTTCGGGCGCTCTTCCCAGGACCAGACCGAGCCCTTAATTGTTTGCCAGACATTGATTTCTTTGGATCAAAGATCCCACGAATCTAGACTTCCACAGTTTATGGCCAGAATTCCAAGGTTTAAACTAAGTAGCAATAACATCTTCAAGTAGGAAAGAGATTTATTTCCAGAATTTCAAGGTAAGTATAATCATCAAGGAGATCGAAACCAAGTCACAACAAGAGTTAATCGTGCTGCGCTACTATAAAACAGCAGCAATCAAACAAGCTAATCAACATATTAATCCTAATCACCAAGTTAAGATATCATGATTAACCATTATCATTTGCATTAAGACAATTGCCAAGAAGCTGATTCAAGATGATAAGGCAAAGAACAACTCCCACAAGAGTGAAATAGAATGCATTAACAGAGATTTAGTTACACCATTAACCACTAATTATGTGAGTTTCTATTTAACCTTGTATGCATTGAAATGAAGATGATAAACGGTGTGTTTTTACACTAAGTTTGCATGTATGGACCAATGTTAATTGAAACTAAAAAGGGTACATGAATAGGTCATTAGTTCCTCAAAAATGTAGTTTTCAATGTGATTAGGTTGAATGGATTGATTCCCCAATGATCCGGATTGATCCCCGGGTCAAAAACATCATTAATGGGGTCATACAGGGCATGGGTCGACCCATTGGGTCGACCCCTGGCATTCCAGGAGCCTTCCTGGGTGTGGGTCGACCCATTGGGTCGACCCCTCAAAAAAAAAGCTTCATGGGTCGACCCATTGGGTCGACCCCCTTCACTGGGTGCATGGGTCGACCCCATGGGTCGACCCCTACACTTCCAGAAGCGACGGGTGATTCCGTAAACCATGAAAACTCAATGATTTGGGGTCTAAATGAGTTGGGATTTTAACCAAATGCTCTAGGGTTCTTAATATACATACTAAGGTCATAAAACAAGAGATTGAAACAAGAAATTTGTTGAAAACTCAATCGAATCACAACCTATTTATGATGAATACATGAAGAACCTAGTTCTTGACATGCGTCTACTAAAACATAGATTTCTCTCAATATACACAACTGAATTTGGGGCTTTTTATATCAAAAGAAAGCTAACTTAATGATGAATCCAACCATATACTATAAGCCATATGTGGATCAAGTTATCTAATCCAAAAACAGCCCGAAAATCAAGCTTCTACTTGAAGAACATAATATACATCAAATTCTAGACATGCTCTTACTAAAAATCAAAATTCTCCAAGTATGCTCAATGAAATTTGGGGCTTCCTACGTTAAATGAAAGCTAACAACATGCTTATTACATCATATAAGTTAATTAGAGTTTGGCTGTTAGATCCTACCTCAAATCGGAGAGAGAAAACTCAAACCCTAGGATGAAGAACACTTGGACAGCACCTCACAAAAAGCTCGATTTCTCCACGGATACCTAATGAAAATTGGGACTTTTACCACCAATGGATAGAGCTCGATGAGAGGAACAATTTGCTATACTCATGATCAAGATTTGGTTGAGAATTCCTACCTCAATCGATGGATCAAAGAAGGATGAAGGGGAGCCAACGGCCTGCTGACCCACCTCCACAAATCGAGCTAGATCTCTCCAGATCCGAAATTTCAGCGAACCCCACAGCAGCCAAATGAAAGAAGACTCGTAGGGCTTCATTTTGATAGCTCATAGAGCTTCTGGAGCCTTCGAAATTGGGAGTATTCGCTGCTGCAAGCTACGTGTTTAGAAACGGCGCCGAAATCCTTGACTTGACCAAACTATGTCGGCAGCACGTTTTGGGGCTAAGTTTACCTCAAATTGATTGAGGGTAAATGTTCCTTACATTGTGGCCTTCCATTTGCCCCTGATTTCAGATCATTTGGTCGAGTATTCAGGTCGAATTTCGCGTTTTAATCTAAGGGTTGGGTATGAGTCAAAAGTGTGCACTTTTGGGTTTAAACTCTAAATAGATCTTACCACGGATTTACAATGGCCTAATGCCAGAAGGAAAAGTTGTTATCTATATCGACCTAAATCTATTTACTATTTTTACAGAGTTTTCTAAGGTAGTCGGATTATTACTTATATTATTCCGTAAATAGTTAAATGTTAAGTTCGGAAAACTAAGTTCACTAATTCGGCATAATAAATGATTTTCTTAGGCTTAAATGTAGAAGACAAAGTTGCTAAACAAAATTAATTCTACAAGATGTGATTTTTGGGGATTTTTAGAAAATAGTAGAAAAATGACTTATTCTATTAATTAATTAATTAATCTAATTAATTTGGATAATTCTCATTAATTGGAATAACTTCAAATAAATTCCAAATAATTACAAATAACTTTCTAAATAAATTTCTAAAGAATTTGGGGTCTTACATAGGACCTAGCTCTGCCCTTAGAATAATCATCCCTTGTGGCGGCCTTTTGCTATTGTCACAAGCCGTGACTGTGATTGAAGAAGGTCTTATCTGTTCCTGTTCGACCCCACACAACTGAAGGGTGCTCATGGAGATCACATTTATGGACACACCCGTGTCTACAAGCCATGGATTTATGAATACCTCATTAATTTTTATTGAAACACACAATGCATATTTCTGAGCTTCCTTGGGAGCGAGCTCGTAGTTGTGGAACATGATGGCCGGTTGTGTGTCCGTTGGGGTCAGGACGACAGAAATCTTTTCTACAGGGAGGTCCTCATTCACCATGACCTTTTGAAGATACTCCATTAAGGCTGTCTGATGGGATGTGGATCTCTGAAGCAGCTCCAGGATGGAGATCCGAGCAGGCGTCTTGTCTAAGTGTTTCAACAAGTCATACTGTGTTCCAGGGATAGATCTTTCCGGTTTTTCTCCATCATCCCTCTCTGGCTGAGACTGCTCGGGATTCTGACTGTTCTGGGGGAAAACCCTGTGGAAAATCCTTCCACTCCGAAGCACCATTGCCTGTGGCTTTTGTACCTCTATAGGGGTAGCAGTGGGTTTTAACAGTGGTTTGAGGGGTAGTGGTGGAGGGATGGTTGATGAAGCAGGGGTGATGATGGGAGCAGGGATTCTGATGAGGGGTTTGTTAGGTGGAGGCATGGTGGAGGTAGAGGGGATATCGCACGGGTTATGAAGGATAAGGGGTCTGGAAGGTGGAGGTGGAGGCAAAGTGGAAGTGGGTAAGGTTTGGAGCGGGTAATGGTGTTGAGATGGATGGTGGATGATGAGTGGTTTTGAGGGCATTGGCGGTGGTATGGTGGAGACAGGCGGGGTTACATATGGTGGACGTGTGATAAGGGGCTTAGAAGGCATAGGGGTAAATGCAGTAGAGGTGGATGGTAAAGTGGGGGAGTGAGAGAAAATGAGAGGGTGTGAGGGTGTAATGAAGGGTGTTGGCTGATAGGTCATTCGGGTGCGAATGAGAGGGCGTGATGGCAGTGGGAATGGTGAAGGCGGTATTAACGCGGGTTGATGAGAGAGAGGTGCTACCCGGGCAAGGCGAGGGGGTTGCATGATGATAGGGTTGGCGGTAGAAAGAATAGAGGTACTCTCTAGATGCCACACCTGCTCTCTCCGGACTTCCGGGAAGGAGGAGATGGGGTTGACCTGATGATTGGGATGTTGGTGCTCCGGTAATGGATTCTGGATTATGCCCATGTTGGGCTGTTGTGGTTGGGCATGTTGAGGCTGTTGTTGTTGTTGTGGTTGTTGTTGTGGCTGCTGTTGTAACTGCTGCTGTTGTTGCTGGAACTGTGGCCTAGGAGGAGGTCTCCTAGCCTTGAGAGTGGCGACGTATCACCTCATTTCATCCCAGTCAATCCCGCCTTCATCATTCGTATCGTGGATGTAATCTTTAAACTGAAAGCAGTTGTCCACTGTGTGTCCTGGCTGCCTGTGATAGACGTAGTATCTGGAGGTATCAACATTCGAGGGCCACACGGGCCTTTCCCTGGGTAGGATGAGTGTGTTTGAGGCCATGAGGGCGTTGAAAATATCTGCCAGAGTTTCTGGCAATGGTGGGTAATAGGCTCTCTTGGGACCAATCGGCCTTCTTTGTTGCTGTGGGGGACCGTAATTTCCTAGGGGTGGAACTTGGTTGTACTGAAGTGGTGGTTGTTGTTGCTGGGGTCGAGGTTGTTGCTGGGGTTGAAGTAGTTGAGGCATGTTGATCTGAGGTGGATCATTTTGGGGTGGAGGACGAGAGGGGAAGGGACCTGGTTGGAGGGGAAGTCGGGGCATTTGTGGAAGCCTTGGGTTGACTGCATAGTTGGCGTTGTTGACCGCACTTACTTGCTCATTTGTTACAACCCCTTCTGTTGCTCCGCCTGGGACACCAGCGCCTGTCTTTCTGACCATCTTGGGCTTCGGCGGCTCAAACATGTTCATAATGGGGGAGTCTTTTAACTGGATTTGGATGTACCGGGCTCTTTCATAGAGCTCTTCCATGGTGGTGAGCTTATTCATGGCCAAGACATGCCTGAACTGTGGGGTCGCATTGGATACGATCATCTTTACTTGTTCAGGTTCCTAGAGGGTATCTCTTATTCTTTTACTAGAGACCTCCATCTATCAGTATAGTGGACAAAATCCTCGTCAGACTTCATCTTTTCGGCCACTAGGTCGGTAATGGAGAGAGAGGGACCGACCCTATCCCGATACTTTTGCAAGAACCTTCTCTGGACTGTTTCAAAATTCTCGACCTCGCGGGGCTCCAAAGAATAGAACCACTCTAGCGCAGGACCGTCCAATGACCTCCGAAAGAGGTATGCCAGGGATCTCTGGTCGTTTTGCCAATAGGAGGACTCATACATGAAATCCTTGAGGTGAATGAAGGGGTTGCCAGTGCCATTGTACCTGCGGTACGTGGGCATTTCGGAGGGAGGAAGATGGATGACCGGAAGGATTGGCAAAGCAACCTCCGGGGTGTATTTCACGTCCACCATTTTCTTCAAATTCTGAAACTATTAATCCATCCTATTGAACCTATTGAGGAGCGATTGGGCGAGCTCCTCGGGAGGTGAAGGTGGCACTTGCCACTGGGGAGGAAAATGTCTCCCGGAGACTTGAGGGGGGAACCCTGAATGAGAGGGAGCTGCCGGGCCGCCGATAGTTGGCCCCGGCTGAAGCGGTATGTGGGGAACAACAGGGGTTTGAGATTGCAAAGGGAACTGGAACGAGGGTGGTTGTTGGCTCGCTTGCCCTTGAAGCGAGGGAGATTGGATGGCTTGTGCCAGCGAAGGAGATGGAATGGCCCGCACCAATTCTTGTAGAGGTGCGATGGCTGGAGTTGATTCCTGGGGAGCGGGGGAAACATATTTCCCCTTCAGAATGGCCTGGAAGGCCCGGAGCTGCTTAGAGGTAAGCTCTGTGTTGTCGAGGACACCTAACAAAGAGGAGATGTCTTGTGGCGGGGATGTGTCCCCTGTGGTAACCTGCACCTCACGTGAGGGCTCATGGGAAGGACCCGCGTCCATAGCATGGACTCGCGGCTCGACTGACTCACCACGACCAGGGTGGTTCTCCTCAAAAGACTCATGAGCCATGCTCACAGTTTTCCCAAAATGCAAAAACATATACTAGCAAGCAAATAGCAGAGATTATCAAACAAGTGGATGCCTTTAAGCCCCTTTTGTGTTTTGATTTTGATGATTTTTTTTATGTTTATAACCAGATCCGAAGTTCACACAATATAGGGACCCTAGTGCATTTTTGTTTTCACCACCGTGTCAGCTAGGGGCTCTCGTCTCACCACGAATGGGTCGACTAACTCCGGGGAACTTCAATGGTACAACCGGCCCAGTGAAGGAAGAGGAGATTCTTCGATGTCGGGGACTTACGGAGGTCCCAGTGGAGGAGATTCTAGTCCGTCGAGAGGAATTCCCGAACAGAGAGTCCTTCCTTCACCGAGAGAGGGTGATCCTTAGAAAAGAGTAAAAAAAGGAAAGAAAAGGGGGTAAATGCATGAAATGCGGTGCTGGATAAAAGATATGTAACACACAGATGGAGCAGAGATAAGCACACAAATATAACAGATGTATAGCAGTGATATAACAAGAATATAACAACAATAAACAGATAGAGGAAGATATAGACGTTCTACTTTCCAAGACAACACAGACTTAAAAATGACAAAAGAGGGGACTAAGGGGCGTGCACGTGGTGCACGAAGGGGATGACACAGCGCACGCGGGCGCAATAAGAAGGGGAACACATGAGGGTGCCAAGTGGAGGGAGCACACGTGGGTGCCGAGTGGAGGGGCACACGTGGGTGCCGAGATAACGCAGACCTCGAAGTAATCACAAAGTACCGGGGGAGTGCACGTGGTGCACGAGGGAAATGATGTAGCGCACGTAGGCGCAATAGGGAGGGGCACACGCGGGTGCCGAAAGAAGGGAGGCACACGTGGGTGCCGAGAGTTCAAAGGTAACCCAAAAAAGCAAAAAGAAGGTCCCACCGTGATCGCCAATCTGTGGAAGCCGAAGAATCCACTCAAGGAGAAGAAAACGAACTAAACTACAGACTATCAAGTGACTAAAAATTAAGAAGGATTATGAAACGTGCCAATATGAGAAAAGAGCATACGTAGGATGCTAAAGGGATGTGATCGCCAGAGGGGTTACCTCAAAGAAACAAAATGATCGCGTGTACCTTGTATTGAGCGCGGAGATTGTGAATCCTCGAGAGCGGGAAATGGCAGGTTGCTTCTTCCTCCCCCTTCGGCCGGCCGACGGAGAGGGCTTTTCTCAGGTACCCTTGCAAAACAACGACAAACAAGTAACGGGTGGATCAGAAAGTCGAAGGTGCAGTATTCAAATTCTAACGACGCAAGTAACGAAATGATGGCAAGACACACACCTGGTTGGTGTTGTCTTTAAAACCCCTCTCGGACACGAGTAGGAGGAAAATGCTTATGATGAATGGCAATTATTCCGACGTAGAAACGGGAAGAGACTCCCTCATAAAAAGGGGGGGGGGTAGAGGATATGATATGATGAATGCAAGATAACTAGGAAAGAAGAGGAGAGAATGGCTTATTGGATGGTCGATGGCGAGATCCGGCGAAGCTTCGGTAGCGTAGGGACGACGAGGTAGCACGGCAGGCGAAGGCGGCCTTTCTCCTGTGAGCACGGGCACCCGAGGATCCGGCAGGACCTCCCCTACAAAACACCCATGGGTTAGGAATAGAATCCGGCAGCCTCTCGGCGCTCTTTTTTTGACCTCCTGAACTGAGGGGGGAGACCTCTATTTATAGAGGTCGGGAGGATGGAGGCATCCAGGGGCCTGGACGCTTCCATAACTTGGATTTTATTCAAACGACAAACTGAGCAACAGTCAGTCGATGGCCGGGGGTCGCCCGTGAGCTGGTTGATGGAGGCGTCCAGGGGCCTGGACGCCTCCATAACTTGGATTTTATTCAAACCACAGGCTGAGCAACGGTCAGTCGATGGCCCGGGGTCACCCGTGAGCTGCTTGATGGAGGCGTCCAGGGGCCTGGACACCTCCATAACTTGGATTTTCTTCAAACGACAGGCTGAGCAATGGTCAGTCGATGGCCGGGGGTCGCCCATGAGCTGGTTGATGGAGGCGTCCAGGGGCCTGGACGCCTCCATAACTTGGATTTTCTTCAAACGACAGACTGAGCGACGGTCAGTCGATGGCCGGGGGTCGCCCGTGAGCTGGTTGATGGAGGCGTCCAGGGGCCTGGACGCCTCCATAACTTGGATTTTCTTCAAACGACAGACTGAGCGACGGTCAGTCGATGGCCGGGGGTCGCCTGTGAGCTGGTTGATGGGGGCGTCCAGGGGCCTGGACGCCTCCATGAAATTATATGTATTTTTTGTTCAATCTTATATATATATTTTTTGTCATTATTTTGTATTGATGAGGCGTCCAGGGGCCCGGACGCCTCCATGATGACCCCCAGATTCCCCCGAAAAGGGCGTCGGCAGTCATCCGTTAGGCTTTTTTCTGGTCCCGGCAACTTCTGATGCATGCGATTGATGTTGATGCCGTTCGAATGCCGCATGATTTCCACAACGAGGCGGTTTCCGGATGCCGAAGGAGCGTTACGCTACTCGCCCAGAAGACGAGAGAAGACTCAAAGATAGGAAACACTCAAGTCATTCAAAATGTGAAAGCCGCTGCGGGGCGTCGCGTGGTAATATGAGATTTTCTCAGGGGACGTCAGGAATAGCGTGTCTACAACAGTGTTTAACCTTCCCTTGTCTTATACATCCATATTCAAGAACTACAAAGGAAATAGCACAATAACTAGTATTGAGGCTAAACAATCATGATTAGATCATGGAATTTTATAATCACAGCAAATGTGATTTTTAGTATCTTTTGCATTTGAAGGCACAAGACTCATATTTTACGAGCAGTCTAGTCTAGTACATGCCTCCTAACCGTAAGAATACACGTTATTTAGATGCCAGTATGTTGGATATTATGTTTTGATGATGACAAACACTATGTCTGTCATATGTTTGATGTCATATGTGTTGACTTATGTTCTGATGATGACAAATTGATGTCTTATCTGTTTACTTCATTCAGAACTACTCATTCAGAACATGGTACATTGATTAACTGTGAGCATGGCATAGACTGTTCACTCATCTGTCTGCGTGAGTCACCAAGTCCACACATTGCTTCGTGTGCTCTTCGTAAAGTCTATACAATGCCATTTGTTCATGCAACTTAGCAAGTCTGTACAGCCTGTGTTCACAACACAAAGTTTGTACTTCGCATGCTCTCACAATCGCCAAGTCTATTCACCGGGTTGCTCACTAAGTCTTAAAGTCTGTACAGGGTAGTTCATACATTACTCTATCTGCCAAGTGTCTACATCAGTCAGCATTGCCTGATTTCATGAAGTCCATACATCCACATGCTAGCACACACTAAGTCTGTACAGCCCATGTACAAGGTCTCATGCATATTGAATGTAAAGTCTATACATCGTCCAGTGTATTACTGCATGCCATGAAGTCTATATAGAGTCTTTGTATCGTGTGCTTCGCATTTGGGAATCAAAGTATGTACATTGGCAGAGGAACTGCATCAAGTCTATACACTGCCTTTGGTTTTTAAAGTCGATACATTGCCTTTGTTTCAAAGTCTAGACATCACTGTTTTGGCCTTCGAAGCGTTCAAGTCAGTACATCGGACACTTGTTCATGCATGTTTGCAAGTCTATTCACTGGCTCTGTTAAGTCTATACACTCCTCATCTTTACCTTTGTTCCAAGACAAAGTCTGCATATTGGAAGAGTCTATACATTGGTAGTGTGTACATTATTCAGCTGCCTTGATCAAGTCTGTACAGCGAGCAGCGTCCTTGTGTTTCAAGCCATTCCAAGTCTATACAACGCCCAAGTCTGTACAGCCATCAGTGAACCCTCCAAGCCTATACATCCAGTTGAACGCAAAGTCTACACATCACTCCACATCTTTTCCTACGCTTGGCCAAGTCTATACACTCATACATTTTCCTACGTTCTGGCCAAGTCTACACAACGCTTGCCTGACTTCTGTTTCAAGTCTATACATTCATTCATCTAAAGCTTCATCAAGTCTGTACAACGCTGCTTTGTCAAAGCATGTACATCGTAGCTATGTTGAAGTCTGTACAACCAATCTCATGCCAAAGTCTATACATCCACAGTGGATCTTCAAAGTCTGAACATCCGTTCACTACACTCAAGTCTATACATCCACAGTGGAACGCCAAGTCTGTACATTAGCCTCAAGCTTCACAGGTCTACACATTGTCTTCAGCTTCAAAGTCTGTACAATGGGTCAACCTGCCAAGTCTATACATTGGACTCTGTTTCACAAAGTCTGTACACTGGTCCTCAGATGTTCCAAGTCTATACATCGCTGATTGGGCTAAAGTCTGTACAGTCGTTTGGAAAGTCTATACTTTGTGAAGTCTGCACATTGGCTTCTCATTTGCATCAGAGTCTATACACTGGTTCAAGCTGCAAGTCTATACATTGGCGATTGGGGTTCCAAGTCTAGACATTGATTTACTATTCAAGCCTTGATTCGAAGTCTGTACATTTGATTGTCTCATTCAGCGTCTCATGCTTTCAAGTATATACATTGGCATATGCATTCACATGTAAAGTCTATACAGCATCTGCGTCTCATTCAGCGTCTCATGCTTTCAAGTATATACATTGGCATATGCATTCACATGTAAAGTCTATATAGCATCTGCGTCTCATTCAGCGTCTCTCTCAAGTCTATACAATGTTGCATTGCATATGAAGTCTATACAGCATCTGTGTCTCATTCAGTGTCTCTCTCAAGTATATACTCTTCAGAGGTTAAGTCTGAATATCCATCCTTGTAGACTGTGCACACTTCAGCAAATGTTCATCCCCTTCAAACGAAGTCTATACACTCTTTCCTTCACGCCATCAAGTGTGTACATTGCCTTCCTAGGGACTCTTTCATCAAGTCTATACAGACTTAGCGAAAGCTCAGCAAGTCTGTACACTAGTTTCTCTGGCACGTTAACACTAAGTCTATACATCGTTCGCTATCTTGAAGTCTATGCATTCATTTGATAAGCTTCAACTATATACACTCAATATCAAGCTTCAGGTCTATACATTGTGTTGCATTACATGCTTCACCCAAAGTCTGTACACCCGATTCTCTCATGCACTTCACAGAAGTCTACACATTCTATCTTGTGATGATAATGCATTCATGTTACAAGTCTATACACTAAGAGCGCATGTTACAAGTCTATACACTCTCTCAGTGTACATACTTGATCATCTGCTGTTCTAAAGTATATACATTTGGTTGCTTATCACGCTGCATCTTTTAAGTCTGTACACTGCTGCTTTTACATTAAGTCTATACATTCTGCTGATCGACTGAAATATTGTTTCATTAAACCTACAGAGTCTGGGCACGTGACACTAGGTTGGCATCTGGCATGCAATCCAAGATGCTGAGAGGTCACCATGTGGACTGAAGCTTGGGCGGGAATCGAAAAGAGCACGCCCTAGCACATGCTAAACCTGATATAAATAGAAGCCTCCGTCCATTGAAATAAGATGAAGTAGAGATAACCATATCTGAGAGAGAAAGAGTGATCGAGATAGACTGACAGTGCAGTAGAGAGGCTGTGAGCAGAAGAAGAAGAAAGAAGAAGAAGAAAGAAGAGACAGAGAGAGAGCCTGCGAAAGAGAAGAAAAAGAAGAGTGAGAAGAAGAGAGAGCTAGAGCAAAGGAAGTTTCAACTGAAGATCAGTTCCTGCTGGACCGTGGATCAAATCCAGGCCAGCCAGCTCCTGCGAGAGCTTTTGTGCATTTTATTCTTCCAGCTTTCTGTTGCTACGTTTTTGTTTTTCCTTTTAAACCTTCAACAGTTGTTCTTCCGACTCTCTTGTGTGAGGTCGGGTTCCCTCCGGTTGGGAGGAAGAGAGGTCCGAGACCTCTAGTTTGCAGGTGGCTTGGAGTCACCTGTGCTTCCCTCTGGGGTTCAGCGAAAGAGAGACTTTGGTCTCTAGGTTTCCCTCCGGTTTGGAGGAAGGGAGGATTGATCCTCCGGTTCTGGTCTTGTGGTTTCAAGACTAGGTGTTCCCTCCTGATCTGGAGGAAGAGAGACTTGCGTCTCTGGTTTCCAAGTGACTGGGAGTCACTTGGGGTGTCCCTCCGGTTGGGAGGAAGAGGGGAGGTTGTTCCCCTGGTCAAGCTGTGTGGCAGCAATTTGTTGCAGACTGAGTCTGCAGTTTCTAGCCTAACTAGTGGAAGCCTCACTCCGGTTTGGAGTGAGGGGTGGACGTAGGTCTTTGGACCGAACCACCTAAAAATCTTGGTGTTCTCTTGTGGTGTGTTTTTCCTTATATGTTATTTTCTCTACTGCGATCTTTAGATGTTTGCTTAGGAGCGTGTGAGAGCTAATAGATTTGTGTTGTCTCACTGAGTTGCTTCTAAGCATTTTCAGCACATTTCATCATCTACTTTTAATTCCGCATACTTGAGCATTAGAGTTTTTAATTGGGCGATTTTAGAGCAGGATACATTCACCCCCCCCCCTCTATATCCAGGCCTTGCAACCTATCAATTGGTATCAGAGCGGTTCTCTGATTGATCAGATCCAACGATCTGCAGAGTATCCTGTTGTCCCTTGGTGCATTTCTGATTTTACTCTTTGCTGCATAAATCTACTTGCCAATTTAATCCATGGGTTCTCCACCGGTTTACAATGGTTCTAACTTTAATTCATGGGTTAGCAGTCTACATAATTATGTGGAATTGATGGATCCGGATCTGTGGAAGTTAATTTCACATGGTCCTCATAGACTGCCAAAGGAAGAGTCCAAATGGACTAAAAGTGATATATCAAGAAATGGAGAGAATCAGAAAGTTTTGAGATTAATGAAAGAAGCTACTGATAAGGCTCTACACTCTTATTTTTATGACTGCAGGTCCGCAAATGACATTCTGGATCAGTTGAAGCTAGCTCAGAGGATGAATGAGGACAACTGCCTGATGGCTGATAAGAGCGACCAAAGCACTGATCAAGATAAATTTGAAGATGTTGAAGAGGTAATCAATCCTTTCGATAATTTCACTTTAGATGACTGGGAGGATGCCTATGCTAATCTATTAAACTCCCATGAAAAATTGAGGAAGAAGAATAAAAGTCTGATAAAGAAATTAACAAGTCTAGGGGATCCTATTTCTGGAACTGAAAATTTAGAAAATCCTAAAATTCTGAAAACTGAAAATGAGATACTCAGAAGACAAGTGTCGAAATTAGATGGAATCCAATCAGAACTTGATCATGTTGAATCTGAAAACACTAAACTCAGAAATCAATGTCAAGAATCTGAATAAAAACTAATCAGTCTTGAGAATGAAAACAAATTGATAAATGAAGAGTTCAAGGCTGTTAGTGTTGCAAACTTAAAATTTCAGGAAAACTTTGAAAACTGTAAATCAGAATATCCAAGTTTCCTAACTGATGTTTTGTTTGATGATGATAAACTTGAGCAGGAGAACACTAGTCTAAAGGAGGAAATTGAAAAATTAAAACAGTTGAACTCCACCCTGTCAGAGAGATTGCTGACATTTGAAAAAGGAAAATATGTTGATGAAAGTCAAAATGAGCTCAAATTGAAATCAGAAATTGATACCCTTAGAACTTTGAATGATGTGATGCATCAACAAATTCTGGTCTGTGAAGAAGATATAGTCAACTATGACCATCAGGTCTCCTCCCTTCAATCTGAAATAAATGATCTGAACAATACTTTGTCAAAATTCGTAAGTGGGCAGAAAAACCTAGACAAGCTACTAGGTGTAAAAATCAACAATAGGAAGGAAGGGCTGGGCTACAATAATAGTAACAAGAAAGAATTTCAGAGCAACTTGATGACATCTTTTGTAAAGGCTTCAAATGTAGCCACCACTTCAAAAGATAAACAATCCATTGTTCAGAAAACTGAAGAACAGAACAAAAATCAGAAAAAGATTGGAAAACAGAAAATAAATGAAAAGGGTTCATTAGGGCATGTTGATCAAAGTCCACACACACATTCACATGCATCTAAAAAGAAAATGTCATGCCATTATTGTCATAAATTTGGTCATCTGATGCATGAATGTAAATTGATGGAGAAGGATGATATGACTGCTAGGAACCTTCATGATAGAAATCCTTCATTTCAGAAAAAGAGAATTGAATGTTTTCACTGTTGTAAATTAGGACACACAATTGCACAATGTTGGTTTGCAAATGATAAGAAAACATCTCATTCATATCATGGTAAATCTCCTGCAAGCCAACATGGTCCTAATAAGAACAAATTTATTTTTAAAGATAAGCTCATTACATGCTTTGAGTGTGGAAAGACAGGCCACAGGGCCATTGAATGCTGGCTGAGGGCTGGTGGAAGAAATTCTAGTTCATGCTTTCACTGTGGCAAGATGTGCCACATTGCAGCCCAATGTTGGCATGCTCAGGGAAGGAAGTTTAACAATAAATCTGGTAAATTCCCTGTCAATAGAAATATTTCTGATAGAAATGAATTTGTGTTTGAAAAGAAAACACTTACATGTTTTGAATGTGGGAAGCCAGGCCATAGAGCTTTTGACTGTTGGCTGGCTTATGTTGGTAAACAGAATCTTAATTCTGTTAACAGAGAATTTCATGCATATGCACATAGAACTCTTGCAAATCAGAATGTGCATAAAACAAATCTGAAATCTGCTGCCTCTTGCTATTATTGTGGTATATTAGGTCATTCAATGAATAAGTACCATCTGATAAGATCTGATGACCTAAATGCTATAAGGCTGTTTAGAACACCTACCAAAGGTGTCACTATTAACCATGCAGGACCCAAGACTGTTTGGATACCTGCCCATGCAAAATAGTGTGCTAACTTACAAGTGTGCCTTGGAAGCTGAAGAATAAAAAGGGGGAAATAAACCAAGGCACCCAAGTTGATAAAACCCCATTCAGGTAAATTTCTCAAATCTGTTCAAATGAAAATTATGGTTGAGCTGAGAAGTCATAGCTTCATGCATACATGTTTTATTTTAATTGGTTTGACTATTGAATTGATCTTTGTGGGCTTTCTTGTTTGTACTGTGAGCTGTGTGCATATATGAGAATGGCATAAACATGCACATGACATACAATCATTGAAAATCTGATGCATATAGGACTGTTTGTATTGCATTGTCATGCATGACCACTTGGTATATAAATGGAAAGCTACTAAAGGGCAGAGGAAATCTGTCTAGAGGTTCTTACTATGTGTGAGATGGTCTTTTAGGCCATGTTCTCCGCCAAGTACCAAGGGTCAAATTTGCATATCAGAGAATGTCTGCATTTTCATGTGAATATTTTACTTCATGCCCCTGCATACATGAAGTTAATTGCATTGCATTTCTTTACATTGAAAAAGCCAAAAAGATAGATTGAATGCATACATTTAGGGGGAGCATTATTCATACATCTGAAATCACTCAACTGTTTTTAGATTTATTGCATAGCATGTTAAATCTGTTGTTGCATAGTCATTCATCATCTACATTGTCTGCATGACATATAGGATGATTCAGTGTTTTTAGTTAGAGGGAATCATTGCATAGCATATCACTTCTTTGAAAAATCAAAAAAAAAGGGGAAAGGGAAATGTCACTGCATATAGATAGGGGGAGCATGCTTAATCCGTTCCTCTCCAGCTATATGATTAATCTTGTCATATCTGAAGTGTTAGTGATTCCATCATGTAAAGTGGTATCAAATAATTTCTTGACTACTTCTGAAGTTGTTCAAAATCTGAATGCATACCTTATTGGTATCTGTTTGTCTCTCCTAAATTTGCTGAATGAGAGCTTTTTCTCTATTCAGTCAACTTTGAACCTCTTTGCTCAAGAGCAGCTCATTTGCTACAATTCTTCAGAATCATGCTGTTTAGTGAATATTCTCACTTGAATTACTCTGCTGAGATATGAAGTAAACCTTCAGCCTGAATACTACTTCATAAAAGTTAAAATATCTTTAATGAGGAACCTTCCATTATACATGCTTAAGAACATTTGTTAACTGGAAGTGGTTTAAGTCTTATGTACTCTTGTTTGGTCACAAGAAACTTGAAAATATCTGTTTCAACCTCTTAATAAACTTTAACTGTATGCTTCATGTAAATTCATGTAAGACTTTCTGAAATCTGAAAAGTTGATATCCATGTCTACGTTGACTGAGATATATAGTGTATGTGGTTGTTCCTAAACAACTAACTTGTTCTGAATCCTTTATAAGTAAAAGTATGGACAGAGCAATGACTGTGGTTACTGAGAAACATGTCCAAAGGATTGTGTCATGAAGTACCATGGTTAACTATGTTTAAAGAGATGATTGAAAATTATTGTGAAAATATGGCAGAGCAATGGCATAGTTGTATTGAGTAACTGGGGATTCTAGCCTCTGATCAAGGTGTATCCTCATGCCAAAGATACTTTTAATGCTACCTCTGTTCTCTAAAATGGGAGAAACAATACGGTTGTCACACTGAGTAACTGGGGATTTTGAACTCTGATCAAGGTGTCTCTCCACGTCAAAAGGTGCTGATAAACCAAAATTGTTCATTAAAGAAAGATTTGAACAAGTGCAAATCAAATTCTGAAAGAACAAGTAAAATTCAGGAGCATTCACTTATGTTTCTTCTAAAGCTGTCATGGAAAGTAAAATAATTAAGATAGAAGTTGGTTGAACTAGAATCTTATATGAGCTTGTAGTTCCTTTTTATTAAGTGTTGGTTCAGATATGAGTACAATTTCTTTTGAAAAATTTCAGTTTATATCATTCTTAAACCATATCTGACAATCAAGGTTTCATAAGCTTTTATGATGGAGGAATCCAGAACTTAAGACTTTGATTTTATGAAGTTGGTATCTTGCTGAAAAGTTCATTATCTCAATTTTCACAAATCGTTGAATCTGCTCATCCTATTGCCCTTTATCACTGTGATTTGATTCAGACTGGTTGTCATATATGAGAGTTGCTGTCTTTGGATAACAAGAGTTCATCCTTGTAGATTTCTCTTGCATCATGGATCATAATGTGCTAGATTGCCTGATCATGTTGTATGTCTGCATTAGCTCTATATCTTCTGCCATGTCAAAGGGGGGGTATTTGTTGCATATACATGACTGCATAAGTTGTTTGACTAAGGGGGAGAATTGATTTAAATGCTTCTGATATTATGTTGCACTCATCCGCTGAACTATATTGGGTGTCTCATATGACATCACTAGATTATCAAAGTATTGTTTTCTTTTTGATGAAGTCAAAGGGGGAGAATACTTTGATGAGTCTAGTCTGAAAATTCCATTTCCTTCATTCATAAGACTCATAGTATTGCCATCATCAAAAAGGGGGAGATTGTTGGATATTATGTTTTGATGATGACAAATACTATGACTCTCATATGTTTGATGTCATATGTGTTGACTTATGTTCTGATGATGACAAATTGATGTCTTATCTGTTTACTTCATTCAGAACTACTCATTCAGAACTTGGTACATTGATTAACTGTGAGCATGGCATAGACTGTTCACTCATCTGTCTGCGTGAGTCACCAAGTCCACACATTGCTTCGTGTGCTCTTCGTAAAGTCTATACAATGCCATTTGTTCATGCAACTTAGCAAGTCTGTACAGCCTGTGTTCACAACACAAAGTCTGTACTTCGCATGCTCTCACAATCGCCAAGTCTATTCACCGGGTTGCTCACTAAGTCTTAAAGTCTGTACAGGGTAGTTCATACATTACTCTATCTGCCAAGTGTCTACATCAGTCAGCATTGCCTGATTTCATGAAGTCCATACATCCACATGCTAGCACACACTAAGTCTGTACAGCCCATGTATAAGGTCTCATGCATATTGAATGTAAAGTCTATACATCGTCCAGTGTATTGCTGCATGCCATGAAGTCTGTATAGAGTCTTTGTATCGTGTGCTTCGCATTTGGGAATCAAAGTATGTACATTGGCAGAGGAACTGCATCAAGTCTATACACTGCCTTTGGTTTTTAAAGTCGATACATTGCCTTTGTTTCAAAGTCTAGACATCGCTGTTTTGGCCTTCGAAGCGTTCAAGTCAGTACATCAGACACTTGTTCATGCATGTTTGCAAGTCTATTCACTGGCTCTGTTAAGTCTATACACTCCTCATCTTTACCTTTGTTCCAAGCCAAAGTCTACATATTGGAAGAGTCTATACATTGGTAGTGTGTACATTGTTCAGCTGCCTTGATCAAGTCTGTACAGCGAGCAGCGTCCTTGTGTTTCAAGCCATTCCAAGTCTATACAACGCCCAAGTCTGTACAGCCATCAGTGAACCCTCCAAGCCTATACATCCAGTTGAACGCAAAGTCTACACATCACTCCACATCTTTTCCTACGCTTGGCCAAGTCTATACACTCATACATTTTCCTACGTTCTGGCCAAGTCTACACAACGCTTGCCTGACTTCTGTTTCAAGTCTATACATTCATTCATCTGAAGCTTCATCAAGTCTGTACAACGCTGCTTTGTCAAAGCCTGTACATCGCAGCTGTGTTGAAGTCTGTACAACCAATTTCATGCCAAAGTCTATACATCCACAGTGGATCTTCAAAGTCTGAACATCCGTTCACTACACTCAAATCTATACATCCACAGTGGAACGCCAAGTCTGTACATTGGCCTCAAGCTTCACAGGTCTACACATTGTCTTCAGCTTCAAAGTCTGTACAGTGGGTCAACCTGCCAAGTCTATACATTGGACTCTGTTTCACAAAGTCTGTACACTGGTCCTCAGATGTTCCAAGTCTATACATCGCTGATTGGGCTAAAGTCTGTACAGTCGTTTGGAAAGTTTATACTTTGTGAAGTCTGCACATTGGCTTCTCATTTGCATCAGAGTCTATACACTGGTTCAAGCTGCAAGTCTATACATTGGCGATTGGGGTTCCAAGTCTAGACATTGATTTACTATTCAAGCCTTGATTCGAAGTCTGTACATTTGATTGTCTCATTCAGCGTCTCATGCTTTCAAGTATATACATTGGCATATTCATTCACATGTAAAGTCTATACAGCATCTGCGTCTCATTCAGCGTCTCATGCTTTCAAGTATATACATTGGCATATGCATTCACATGTAAAGTCTATACAGCATTTGCGTCTCATTCAGCATCTCTCTCAAGTCTATACAATGTTGCATTGCATATGAAGTCTATACAGCATCTGTGTCTCATTCAGCGTCTCTCTCAAGTATATACTCTTCAGAGGTTAAGTCTGAACATCCATCCTTGTAGACTGTACACACTTCAGCAAATGTTCATCCCCTTCAAACGAAGTCTATACACTCTTTCCTTCACGCCATCAAGTGTGTACACTGCCTTCCCAGGGACTCTTTCATCAAGTCTATACAGACTTAGCGAAAGCTCAGCAAGTCTGTACACTAGTTTCTCTGGCACGTTAACACTAAGTCTATACACTCGTTCGCTATCTTGAAGTCTATGCATTCGTTTGATAAGCTTCAACTATATACACTCAATATCAAGCTTCAGGTCTATACATTGTGTTGCATTACATGCTTCACCCAAAGTCTGTACACCCGATTCTCTCATGCACTTCACAGAAGTCTACACATTCTATCTTGTGATGATAATGCATTCATGTTACAAGTCTATACACTGAGAGCGCATGTTACAAGTCTATACACTCTCTCAGTGTACATACTTGATCATCTGCTGTTCTAAAGTATATACATTCGGTTGCTTATCACGCTGCATCTTTTAAGTCTGTACACTGCTGCTTTTACATTAAGTCTATACATTCTGCTGATCGACTGAAGTATTGTTTCATTAAACCTACATAGTCTGGGCACGTGACACTAGGCTGGCATCTGGCACGTAATCCAAGATGCTGAGAGGTCACCACGTGGACTGAAGCTTGGACGGGAATCGAAAAGAGCACGCCCTAGCACATGCTGAACCTGATATAAATAGAAGCCTCCGTCCATTGAAATAAGATGAAGTAGAGATAACCAGATCTGAGAGAGAAAGAGTGATCGAGATAGACTGACAGTGCAGCAGAGAGGCTGTGAGCAGAAGAAGAAGAAAGAAGAGACAGAGAGAGAGCCTGCGAAAGAGAAGAAAAAGAAGAGTGAGAAGAAGAGAGAGCTAGAGCAAAGGAAGCTTCAACTGAAGATCAGTTCCTGCTGGACCGTGGATCAAATCCAGGCCAGCCCGCTCCTGCGAGAGCTTTTGTGCATTTTATTCTTCCAGCTTTCTGTTGCTGCGTTTTTATTTTTCCTTTTAAACCTTCAACAGTTGTTCTTCCGACTCTTTTGTGTGAGGTCGGGTTCCCTCCAGTTGGGAGGAAGAGAGGTCCGAGACCTCTAGTTTGCAGGTGGCTTGGAGTCACCTGTGCTTCCCTCTGGGGTTCAGAGGAAGAGAGACTTAGGTCTCTAGGTTTCCCTCCGGTTTGGAAGAAGGGAGGATTGATCCTCCGGTTCTGGTCTTGTGGTTTCAAGACTAGGTGTTCCCTCCTGATCTGGAGGAAGAGAGACTTGCGTCTCTGGTTTCCAAGTGACTGGGAGTCACTTGGGGTGTCCCTCCGGTTGGGAGGAAGAGGGGAGGTTGTTCCCCTGGTCAAGCTGTGTGGCAGCAATTTGTTGCAGACTGAGTCTGCAATTTCTAGCCTAGCTAGTGGAAGCCTCACTCCGGTTTGGAGTGAGGGGTGGACGTAGGTCTTTGGACCGAACCACCTAAAAATCTTGGTGTTCTCTTGTGGTGTATTTTTCCCTATATGTTATTTTCTCTACTGCGATCTTTAGATGTTTGCTTAGGAGCGTGTGAGAGCTAATAGATTTGTGTTGTCTCACTGAGTTGCTTCTAAGCATTTTCAGCACATTTCATAATCTACTTTTAATTCCGCATACTTGAGCATTGGAGTTTTTAATTGGGCGATTTTAGAGCAGGATACATTCACCCCCCCCCTCTGTATCCAGGCCTTGCAACCTATCACAGTATTCCTAGGTATTTGGTAAGACTGACTGTTATACTTCAAAATAAACAGAGATAGCAAAGTCACGTCATGACATATCCAAACTCATTTCTGTGATGAGAAGATATATTTCTCAGTAATTATGCCATTGCTCTGCCTAGAGTCCAAATGTAATTAAGACAGGGATAATAGAGGCACATCATGACATATCATTCGTCACTTGATTTGATGACGTGACATATTTCTCCGTGCAACACTATCATTGCTCTGCAAATTGATTTTTCAAAAATTTCAGCTCATCAAGATGTTTAGAAGCAATACTAAGCTCTAGCGTATCACCAAAGTTGTCAAGATGTTTGGATTTTTAGATTTCAGGATAGTTATTCAAGGCACGACATGCAATCTCTAGTTAAGGTCTATTAAAACCATAGAATATAGATGATTTCAAAAGATATATCAGAACTTCAAGGAAATCATTAAATCTGAACCATTCTCATTGAATGGACAATCATCAGTTCATATAATAGAAAGCTCTTACACAGTAGTGATGTCTGTCTCTTGAACTTATTATCACACAGGAGGCCATTGTGGTTCAGATGCAAAAAGGACGAATGAACCAAGAAAAACAACACGACTCCCCTTAAGAATATGCAATGAATGCACTCAAGGAGTTATGTAGGCAGTCAAATAGAATGACGAATGTCAAGGAGAGGTTTACTTGAACCATGCAGGGGTTGACCTGAACAAACATGAAATGCATGAACCAACATAATGCATGATTTTACACTTATGAAATGCAACATAATGAATATGAACCATATGCATGAATGCCTCAAGAAGACAACTCCCCCTAGCTATATGGCCTATGTGCGACAGTGACGCATGGTACTTGGCGGAGGTGAAACCTCACGCATATTGAGTGCTTCGAGACAAGCATAACCTACCCTTCCATACATCAACATTTGATATACCATGGCCATGCAAGAATGATATGATTTAAAATGATTCAAGCTAAATTGATGTTGACTCCCCCTGAATACATGCATGGGTTGGCAATGAATTATGCAGCCTAAGACTTATGTGAATACACAATGCAATGAAGATGCTGCATAATAATTGTGCGTTTTTGTGTCTACTAAGCATGATGTGCATTAAGGTATGTGTGATCACAATATGATGCAAACATAAATCATTCACAATTGATTTTGAACTGAATGCAACATGATGATGTCAATTGCTAGACTCCTCCTTTTGAATAATGCTAACATGAATAACGAGTTGATAAAGTAGCCATGACATGCATCATCAAAACTAAAGTCCAAGCATTTCATGTGGCTGATATCAGGTAGCAAACAACTCATCATCACATCAACATGACATTGGGCACACGTATGATGCACTATCTACATGTCAAGACTAAACATGCAAGATGACTGAACTTAAAGGTTTATGTACATACTTGTGCCTTGAGCTTTTATTTACCTTATGATCCTTTGTTCAGCTCCAAGGCATCCTGCATCCAAAATTCTCATTTGGAATTTTTAAGTACCCAAGCTTGCTTGGGACCTTGTGGGTTAGCAACATGTTTAACATCTTGGCCCATCTTTTTCAGGGCAATCACATCATCCTCCCTCATTGTGAGGTAATCATATATCTCATGCCCATTTTTCCCACAATAGAAACAACACACAAAAGATTGATTTTTCTTTTTATGTTCATGTGCGTGTGCATGTGGACTATGCTTTTGTGGGCGAGCATAATTTTTACCTTTCATGGTATGAGGGTGATGTCTTTCTTTCAAATACCAGCATTCCTGGTCAGTGTGACCAGTCTTACCACAATGAAAGCAGCAAAGAGAGGCATTTCTATTAAAGGCCATGGGGAGTGTTGACCTATCTGGATAGGAATGTCGACACTTCTGATTGTCCATGTGATTCTGTTGAGCAAGCCCTCTGCCAGTGTTGACATGTTTCTTTCCTTACCCTTTCACTTGCTGTCCTGCTCTAAGCTCATCATTTCTCAAGATAAAACAATCATGCACAGTGTGACCATGTTTACCACAATAATAACAATTGACATTCATTTTTTGGAAGGCATGGTATTTAGCATTGGACATGTTGTGGTGCATGTTTGGATGAGCATACTAAATTTTACTTTTCTTTAGAGCAGTGTGCCCTTTTTGGTGACCACAGGAAGTGGTGGCTTCCGGTGAGCCAGAATCTTGGATTTGGGCAAACATTGATAGGAAATTATTCAAACCTTGAATTTCATTTTCAAGTGAGGAAATGTGCTGTTTAGATTCAACAAGGCCCTCTTCGCATGCTACCAATTGCTCATTGAGCATGGCATTTACTACTTTAAGATTTTGATTTTGTTGTTCTAAAGCATGCAAAGTTTCAGAGTGATCTTCAATGACAGATTTGCCTTTTTCATGTGCAGCCAATTTTTCATGCAATTCTTCTTCAGCTTGTTCAAGTTCAATTTTCTTTTCCAACAACTCTCTATTCTCTTCTTTCAGAGAATCAATCAGTTTTTGTTGCCATTCAAGATCATCATGGAGACCAACATTTATGTTTCTCAAGAATGAACATTTTTCACATACAAACTTAGCAAAGCATGAAACAGAATTTTTGTTTCCTTCAATCAACTTCTCATGATAGATTAGCCCATCGGCCATAGTTTGATCATTAGAGATTGACTTAGGTTGGTTTTGAAGTTTTATTACAATTTCTTACAACCTAGTGATTTCATCATGAAGATTTTCATTTTATTCCCTTAGACATGCAATGCTTTGTTTATGCGTATCTAGATCAACTGAGAGAGTGTTGTTAAGCTCTTTAAAAACAAAACACTTTTTACAAATCGAGCTTTCATTTTGGTTAATTTTCTTGAGATCCTTTTTAAAATTTTTGTTTTCTATTTTTACCTTTTTGTATTGTGTGATCAATTCATCATAGGCTTCCATAAGCTCTTCAAAAGTGAATTCCTCAGAGTCAGAGTTTACCTGTGATGATGATGTATTGCTGGACTGTTCTGCTCAGTCGGCCATGAAGCATTCTTGTTCTTGTTCCTTCCCTTCATGGATTTTCAACAACTTGTCCAATACTTGCTTGGCTGTGCTGCAAGAGGACACAAGATGAGTTAGTCTTAGATCAACTGCAGCTGTAATTAAGTTATATGCAAGACGATTATCATTGTGTGTGGTCTCATGTTCGGCTAACCAATCAATTGAATTTGATGGCAGCTCATGAGGACCATTGTATGTAAGAGTCCACAATTGTGGATCTATGGAGCTGACATAGATGAACATTCTTCCAACCCATGTAGAAAAATTTGAACCATCATAAATGGGCAGAGAAGCCATCGAAGCATGTGTAGCATATGAAGCCATCTAAATAACCAACACCGGGATCTTTCCCTGTAGATCGTTGGATCTGGGAATGACACAGCCTCGCTCTGATACCACTTGTTGGGTCCCGCGAGGTGTAAACGGATCTAGAAGGGGGGGCTGAATAGATCCTATCAAAAGCTATGGCCTATTTAAAACTCTGAGCTATTGGAAGCATGAACCACTCCTATAAAGTGAATGAATCACTTAGACACAATGCACAGCGGAATTAAGTAGAGTGGCACAGAGCATTCAATAGCTTGCAACAACCGTACGTGTGTGTGTACTATGTTGATCACTCAAAGTTCATATGTGCGTGAATGCAGTGGTGATCAACTAAGGTGCATGCGAGTCTAAGCAAGGAAAGCACTTAGCAATACTTTCACCTTGGCGCCTGTGTGCAAGGGTGCAGCAGGCCGCCCAAGGGATGCAGTTAAAGTGCTAAGCTCAAATAAACCGTATATAAAACTGAAGGTGCAAATCTGAGTGCTTGAGTGTGTAAACAAGATTACCAAGTATGGAACCACACGAACCTGTGAATGGGGGTAGAAGATATAGAGCAATCACACACAATAAACAACCCACAACACAGAGATTTTTAAGGTGGTTCGGTTGCAACCCCGCAACCTACGTCCACCCCTCACCAAAACCCGGTGAGGCTTTCCTGCTGACTCACAGCTTGACCGAGGACACGCCCCAAACCACAGAATAGAGAAAACCCTCTTTCTGTCTTCTTACACATAAAGCCGACAGGGACAACTACACCGCAGATCGGAGAACTCCCAATTACCTTCCTACTAACCACCGGTAGGTACGATCTTCAGTTTCAATAGATTGAATGAAATGAAGATAGAACAAGATGGAAATGCTCAAACAAGATATGAAGATATGCTAGAATGAACTAGATCTTGTCTGAGATTGTTGGATCTTGAATCTGTTGAGGATTTGATGAAGAGCTTTGATTTTCCTTTGATCCCTTTGAGTTGATGGAGATGATATTAGATGTAGCTTGATCTTTTCTTGAATCTCCTTGAGTTGATGAAGAGGTGTATGGATGTAGCTTTGATCTTTTCTTGAATCTCCTTGAGTTGATGAAGAAGTGTATGGATGTAGCTTTGATCACCTTTGAGAGCCTTGAATACTTCTTGCTTGCTTGGAG
This sequence comes from Amorphophallus konjac, assembly GCA_022559845.1. NCBI lineage: Eukaryota > Viridiplantae > Streptophyta > Magnoliopsida > Alismatales > Araceae > Amorphophallus > Amorphophallus konjac. The sequence goes on along the minus strand of CM040126.1, from coordinate 228,183,699 downwards.
GTTGCTAGGCTTCAGATCTGAGCTTGAATCACCTTGGAAGGATGAAGAACTCCAGCCCGAAGTACTATTCACGCAGGTGCTATAGTACCCTCGAAATGGCCTCCCTTGAGCTCTCTTTGATTCACTTCATCAACTACATCAACTAAGGTTTCTAACCCTCTTGTATTGATTTTATAGACTTTGAATGGTCTATAGACAAGTCCCAGACCAGATCCACAAATCATGGGTGATTAGGTGACTTTTGGATTAAACAAATCCATGTTGAATGACCCTTTTCGAAGTGGAAACAAAAGTCAACAATGAAGGCTCGGGGCTGGCGGTCGACCTATAGCTTCTGGCGGTCGACCTCTACTAAGAAATACTGTAGATTGGTGAGCCCTGGGATTTTCGGTCGACCGCTACTGGCTGGCGGTCGACCTATAGCTGAAACTCGTGCAAGCTGGCATCTGCTGGCTGGGGTGGTCGACCGCCCCTGTGCTGGCGGTCGACCGCCAGCTGGGCAGAACCCGGGCTTGCCCGGGTCGGTCCGTTATCCGCTTCAGCTCCGTCGTTCAACTCCATTAGCAGCCCGTGCATGTTTGTGGCATCACCCTTGACAGTATAGAAGGTATCAACTGAGTCTTTAACCTTGGATTCTCTTGGCTATACTTCTTTATGCATTTGACCTTGGATATTGATGGATGTGTGGACTTTGTGTGCATGTATAAACTCTGTATAGACTTTATACCTTGATCATGCATGAGCCTGTACAGCCTTGCTTCATGAGCATACAAACTTAGTAACTTGATGCACGAACACAACAAAATGCAATGTATAGACTTTGCGTGTGAAGCAGCCGGCCAATGTATAGATTTGTGTTGCAGCCATCAATCAACGTACAGACTTGGAGTTGTGCTAGCAGCCAACGTACAGACTTTGTCTTGTGCAACGTATAGACTTTGAGTTGTGCATGCAGCCAACGTACAGACTTCATCTGCAGCAACGTATAGACTTCATCTGCTGCAACGTACATACTTTGAGCAGCAGCCATCCAACGTGTAGACTTCATCCAACGTATAGACTTTGTTGGATGTATAGACTTGCTGAAGCCGAGTGTACAAACTTTGTTGGATGTATAGACTTGATGAATCCGAGTGTACAAACCTTGTTGGATGTATAGACTTGAAGAATCTGAGTGTACAGACTTTGTTGGATGTATAGACTTGCTGGCTGTATAGACTTTCTGATGTATAGACTTGCTGATGTATAGACTTGCTACTGAAGGATGTATAGACTTGATGTGCCTGCAACTGGATGATGTATAGACTTTGAGTTGCAGGATGTATAGACTTATTAATGAAGATGCATGGAGAATGTATAGACTTTGCATGGCAAGCTATGCAATCCAATGTATAGACTTGTTAATGGATATGCATGGAGAATGTATAGAGTTTGCATGGCAAGCTATGCTATCCAATGTATAGACTTTATGTGTAGCAGCATAAGAGATGCACCAACTATATGAATGAACCAATGCAAGATATGAACAATGGTATGCACTAATGCATTGCTCATGCACACAACCTGTTCAATGAAATGACTAACTGTTTAAACAGATGCACAATGACGTCATATGCAAACACAATGTGACTTAGTATTTGCTATGAAAAACCATGCACTGCTCATGCACACAACATGTTCGATGAAATGACTGATTGCTTAAACAGATACACAATGACATCATATGCAAGCATCGTATGACATATAGTAGGTGCTATCATCAAAACCATAACAGTAATCATGGTGCACACGTATTCAACATTCATAGCTCAAGCAAAACAAAAAATGAATACCTAGCGCTCAAAAGAACAATCAACAGAAGGGGTCAGGAGACATGGACAATCACACCAAGGCAAACCACTACGCACGGGGTTTTTTAGGTGGTTCAGTCCTCAGGACCTACATCCACCCCACACTCCAACCAGAGTGTGGATTCCGCTGCCAAACAGCTTGAACGACTGGGCCTCACAGCTTGCCAACAACAGCTGAGCTTCACATCTTGCTTAACCACTGACTAATAGCTTGACTACTGGGCAATACAGCTTCGCCACCGCTGGGCATTAAAGCTTAGCCACCGCTGATACACAGCTTAATCCGTTGGGCCTTACAACTTAGCCTCTGCTGATACACAGCTTAGAACAAGAGTTTAAAGGAAAAATAAGCAATGAAAACTACAGCACCTTAAAGCTGGACATAAAACACAGATAGAATGTAGCTCTCACAACAGCAGACTAGCTTGGATTTGATCCAAGGGCTAGTAGAGAGAAATCTTCAAGAACTGCTTCAATTGCTTCACAATCTCTTCTCTCGAGATCCCTCTTCTTCACAATCTCACGATCACTTTTCACTCTCGGACTCACACTCTTCTTTCTCTCAGATTTCTTCTTCTCTTCTGCTCTCTCAGACTGCTTCTAATCTCTCTCTCTTCGAGCTTCCTTGCTATTCTCTCTGATCATCCTAATTCCCTTCTTCTATCTCTCTATTCCTCTCTTCTCAGCTCTTCACTCTTTTTTTCTCTTTCTTTTCTGATGCTCGCTCTCTGACGGCATCTTCTTTGTGCTCTCTGGTTCTTCTCTCAGACGGCCACTCTCTTTTTCTTCTGATAGCTTGCAGCTCCTTTCTTCTAGCGGATCTATTTTCTTCTCAGCTTTCTGCAGCCTACCGCTTTCCTTACTACCCTCATCGAAGGATGAGGCGGTCTTTATATAGAGCAGAGTCTCCGCATGAATGAGGCAGAAAAAGACCTACTGAAACCCCATTGGTCCACGTGGCAGGGACAAGAATATTCCTTTGTCATAGTGCCTTGGATCACATGCCCAATCATTTACTCCCTGGGAACATGCGCCAGCATCCCGCCATTTTTGGGAACACGTGCATGTTCTTAGTTCGACCGTTGCTTTAATCATGTTAGTTGGAAGAAGGATGTTTCATCAAACGCCTTGTGAACATGAGTCATAAAGAGTGCACGGACTTTACTTATTCAGAATGTAAATATGCACTGACCCTTGCATGCCGAATTAGAAAAGATGCACAGACCTTAGGTAGTATAAAACAAAGCATGCACCGACCTTCTATATGCACGATAAGAAATATGCACTGACCTTGTATGTAGACTAACAAAGTATGCACCGACCTTATATGCAGACCAGCAGAAGGTGTACCGACTTGATATGCATACTAACAAAGTATGCACCGACCTTATATGTGGACAAATGAAATGAGCACCGACGTTGTATGCATCAGGCTAATGTGTGCGCCGACCTTGTATCTCTCAAAATAGTGCACCGACCTTGTATGATACAAGGAAAATGTGCACTGACCTTGTATCTCAAGAAAGCAATTTTGTGCACAGACCTTAATGTGATGACGCGAGAGACATGCACCGACCTATTATGCAGAGTGTCTAAATGTGCACCAACCTATATGCTCGTTGAATAGTGATGTGCATAGACTTTGTTTGCGAAGTTGCACAAGCCTTGAGGCATTGAAACCAAAACATGCATAGACTTCTAGTGTTCAAGTCAAAACATGCACCGAGCTTGTATGACATAAAACTAAACATGCACTGACCTTTATGTATGCATGTGAATAGTGATGTGCACCGACCTAGTTTCTGCCAGGAAGATGTGCTCCGACCTATATGCATACTAAGAAGATGTGCACTGACCTTATACTTGCTTAGACCTGAAATGCATATAAACCAAAACATGCACAGACTTCATATGCTCTAAACCAACATGTGCATTGACCTATACATGTAGCCTACAAAAACACGTGTCGACCTTAGTGTCTTGAGAACACAACTATCATCGACCTAAGAATGCACAAGAGAAACATGCATCGACCTTAGTGTCTGCATATGACTTATCAACCTGAGAGAAATTTGTGTACACAATCTGTTCGATGAAATGTATATGCATGCAACCTGATATGCAATGGTCTGAAATGTGCATGAACTTCATATGCAATGGACAGAGATATGCATGGACCTCACATTGACCTCAATGTGATGAGCACAGACAATGAGCACAGACTTAATGCTTCATACACAGTTATGACATCATAAAAACATTGACGGCACCAAGACCTTATCAATGCAGAATTAACACTAAATGCAGCATCAACACGTATGTATGTAGTATGCAAAGACATGATGACTTATAGTGTTTGCTATCATCAAAACCACAGGGACACAACATTTACGTCGCAAGTTTTCTTCTTTGTTTCACTGAAGATTTCCGACTACTCGGATTCGCGTTCCACTTATCCAGATTTTTGGTGGGGCAAACAACTTTTTCCTCACGAGACATGTGGTTTCCATGTAGAGATACAACAGCCCTTTGGAGTGTTGAGTAGAATAATTGTAATCCTTATTAGATTGAATCATTTATCTCAAAAAGTGTAACGTTGTGTGGGTGGTTGTACTGAATGTAAAAGATGAATTAGTCTCGCGACAGTTATGTCTCCCCCTAAGTGTATGCACAATTATGAAATGAACATCCCCCTTAATATGTGCCATGTAACAAACATGTCTAAATCAAAGCAATTTTATTTAGCAAGGCGGTGAGGTCTTAGAAAAGTATCAAGAACTAGTTGTATAGAGTATATACATGCAATCAAGCAAGGATATTGCAATATTTTTAAACAAGGTGACTTTCGGTACGTAACAGAGAACGTAGGTCCAAAGACCACCATCACGCATGCGAAAAGCTTCCAGCTGGATATAATCCAACCTTCCACAATTGCCACTTGATATACTGGAAAATCATGGCATTTAAACACACAAGTATGTCAAGTATGTGCAAGTATACGCATGTAAATGGACAGATGATCGAAGACTTTCTTTATTTATGTTTGACACCAAGGTTATGATGTATGGATGTATATGTTTTGATGATTAACGAATGCAATGTGTGATCATGGTTTAGAGTGTAAAGGCTTCCTACTCTTATGAATATCTTTTTGATCGTGTGGTGAAGATTGGTTTATACTCAAAATGTGTTGTGAATGGTCAATTTAACAAATGAGCAAGCAAACTGAAGACCGGTGGTGAATTCAGGCAAACTGATGAAGGAAACATTTATATGTGGTTTGTTATGGATCTTTCATTCAAATGGGAAATGAAATCTGTTTTGAATTGGCCTACCTTGGTAATATCTTTTAAGTCCTACTTTCATTAAAGAGAGTTGAAATGAATGGTTATTTTTTAAGCTCTATGATGTGTATCAATCTGACGTTTACTTGGCATTTTTACAGGTTCGAAGAGCTTCCCACATTCACATTTCATCATGCTTTTAATTCTGAAGAAGTTGGTATATTATTCTCTTTCTCTGGGTTACTGGGCCTTCTGGAACAGCAAGAGTCGACACCTGGTGTCGACACTTGGTTCCAGAATGTGTTCCCAGCAACCAGTTTTGGAGGTGTCGACACCAGGTGTCGACACCTACTCAAAACTGGTTCTGGCAGCTTCTGTCTTCTAACCTGAACATCAGGTGTCGACACCAGGTGTCGACACCCATTGTCCAGGTTTGTTTTTTGAGCTTCTGGTTAGTGTTTTGCCCAAAGTGTCGACACCTGGTGTCGACACCTATGCGGAGCCGTGAATTTGGACTTTTTGCGTCCACGAACCTTTTGTCAACCCACTCCCATCGATCCACCTTGTTTTGCTCCAAGTTTCGTGGATCTTGTCCCCAGCGTGTCCCTTGACTGTTCTGGCCGCATATAGCCATCTCTATAGCCTCAAACCTAAGCAAGGAGATCTATCTTTTCATTTTTGAGCTCTCTCTCAAAACTCTATAGGTGCAGGACGCAAGCAGCGGCTCCAAGGCTTCTTCCATGCTGTTCCTAGCTTGTATGTGAAGGGAAGAAGGTGGATTCAAGTCTTCAATCAATCCTCTACTGGAAGCTGCGTGGCAAATCAAGTTACAACCTCATTTTTGCAAGAATCGTTCATCTTCTTTCAAGAACCGTCCTCAAACTGTAGGAGCATTCAAATACCTTCAAAGGAGAGAAAGGGGGAGCTCTAAACCGCTACCAATCTTCTCAAGTCTTTGCTGATTGATTTTGAACATTTGCTGTAATATTGATCATCTTGAAACACATTCGTGTGTGTGTGCTCGTGATCTGTGATACGAGAGCGTGTGTGTGTGTGTGGTGGCCGAGATAGGCTACCGTGTGTGTGTTGGCTGTCATTACAGCGTGTGTGTGGCTCACCACATAGTGGAGCATTAATCCTCACGTGTGAGGGGTGGACGTAGGGGACACATTTGTGTACCTGAACCACCTAAAATTTCTGTGCCTCCTTTGTGGTTTGTTCTTCATGGTTTGAACGAGTGGGCTTCACGGTTAGCTGAGTGTTTTCTTTCTCCGTCTTAGAATTCATATTTTTACTTCGTGTACTCACGAGAGAGATCTTGTTCGGGTAAGGCTGAGTGTTTGCTTAACTAGAATTATTTCTAGTTTGAGGTTTTCCTTCCTACTAGCATTTCAATTAGTAATATTTTTTATTTGGCCAATCAATTCACCCCTCCCCTCTTGATTGCCTCCCTTCGAGACCCAACAATTGGTATCAGAGACTTGTCTATGTTTGAGTCGACCACACGGTCGTAGAGCTTAATCCTAGATCATGGCAAACATAGGGATGATGCCCGAAGGGCATTCAGTACACATGCCTCCATTTTTTGATGGAACTAACTACACATATTGGAAAAATAGAATGTATATTTTCCTGCGTGCTCAAGAGTATGATGTATGGAATGTGATCAATAAAGGCCCTTATAAGTTGCCTGACAATGAAGATGATTAGGATGATGAACATATCAATAATTGTTTAGCTAACTTTAAGGCCATGATTATAATTCAATGTGCTATTCATCCAAATGAATACTCATGTATCTCTATGTGTTCCTCTGCACAGGAAATGTGGGACAAACTACGCTTGATTTATGAATGAACTTCTGAAGTCAAAGAGACCAAAGCAAATCTATTGGTCCGAGATTATGAGCTGTTTATGATGAAGCCAGATGAATCCATCTCTGAAATGTTCGCGAGGCTGATGGATATTACAAATGGTTTGAAGCCTCTTGGCAAGGAGTATTCAAACCGAGATCTTGTAAGGAAGGTGCTGAGATCTATTTCACCTCAGTGGCACACAAAGGCCACAGTAATTGAAGATTCAAAAGATCTCGGCATCCTGACTTTGGATGAATTGGTTGGCTCCCTGATGACATACGAAATTAACATCAAAAGGAGCGAGGAGGACAACAAAAAGAAGAAGGTAGCCACAACATTGGCGTTGAAGGAAAACTCACAAGAGTTTGATGAAAGCGAGGAAGGCTCCACAGCCAATACTGAAGATGAGGAGCTTGTCGCTATGATCACCAGAAGAGCAAGAAAATTTGTCAAGAATACCAGGAAGTTCGGTGGTCAGTTCAGAAAAGGACCAAGAAGGCAAGGTCCTAAGAAGAATGAAAGCAGTAAGAAGGATGAAGTAATATGCTACGAATGCAAGAAACCTGGTCACACGCGAGGTGAGTGCTCGGATTTAATGAAGAGTTTCAAGAAAGGAAAATTCAAAAAACCCAAAGCCATGGTCGCCACATGGAGCGACGAGGATGAGGAAGGATCTGGAAGTGAAGATGACTTGGATGAGCTTGTTCAGAATCTGTGTTTCATGGCAGACGAGGACAACTCAAATGAGGTAGATTCTGAATCCGAATCTCTTACTTGTGAACAATAGCAAATTGCATATGAATCTCTATATGGCAAGTGCAAAAAATTGAAATCTGAAAATAAACTTCTAAAAAAGAAAATGGAGCAAGATATGCATGATGGGGTTTCTTGTGAGAGTTGCAATGCCTTGAATTCTGAAAATGAGAATCTCAAACATGAAAATGAAAGTCTTACGTCCAAAATTGAATTATTTGAAGAAGAGAGTTCATGCATGCGTGAGGATCAATCCATTCTTGTTAAAATGCATGAAGACTTGAAGAGGGAATTAGAACAAGAAAGGTTGGAGAAAATTACATGCAATCAAACCAAAGAAACAACTGAAAAGAAAATTGAAACCTTGATGATTGAGATAAATGAGTTGAAAAGTGCTCTTGCTATCTTAAAAAAAGGGAAACAAGTAATGAACACTTGTGTGGATCCTCATGAAGAAAGTTCTCTCATTACCTTTGAAAAAAGAAAAACAGCACAATCAAAAGCACACAGGACTCCTTGGGTTTCAAGAAGCTTATTTTCCTCTACGTCCAACACACATATGCATAACTCATTTATGAATGTGAACAGGAGGAGAAACGGTAATAACAGGTTCACTACATGCTTTTATTATGGAAGATTTGGCAATGATATGTATGAGTGTAGAACCATGAGAATTGACGATGAACATTTTGTAAGAATGGTGAATAGGTCCTATAGGCCTTTTTTGTCTAACCATCCTGGACCCAAGCTTGCTTGGGTACCAAAAACCCCATAAGTATTCTCTTTGTATTTGCAGGTCTGCCTTGGAGCTCAAAAGAACAAATGGTACCTGGATAGTGGATGTTCAAGACATATGACGGGAAACAAAGAAATGTTTGCAGACCTGTAAGAAAAAAATGGTGGAGTGGTAGCTTTTGGGGGAAAAGACAAAGGAAAAATTATTGGAGAAGGTAAGATAGGTAAGAACCAAACTCAAGTCTTTGAAAATGTTTTGCTTGTAAAAGGCCTGCATCACAATCTTCTAAGCATAAGTCAACTCTGTGACAAAGGTTGCAATGTGTCTTTTGATTCTACTCATTGCACTGTGGTAGATAGAAACTCTCATGGAATTAAGTTCATAGGGTTTAGACACAACAATGTTTATATGATTGATCTTGATGATGTTACACATAAAAATCTTTGCTTTGTTGCTAAAAATTCTGATGATGCATGGTTGTGGCATCGCCATCTTGGGCATGCTAGTTTTAAGGTGATGATGAAGTTATTCAGGAAAAATCTGGTTGTTGGCTTACCCAAGTTGAAGTTGGTCAATGAAGAAATCTGTGGGGCTTGCAGCAAGGGAAAACAGACAAGAACATCCTTTAAATGTAAAAGTAATGTAACCACCTTTAGGCCTCTTGAATTGATCCATATAGATCTTTTTGGACCAAGCCGAACACATAGCTTGGGTGGTAAGCTATATGGGTTTGTGATTGTGGATGATTTTTTGAGATATAGTTGGGTGTATTTTGTCTCTAACAAAAGTGATGCTTTGATGGAGTTTGAGACATTTTGCAGGATGGCTCAGAATGAAAAAGGATGGTGCATCAAGACCGTGCGGAGTGATCATGGTAGGGAATTTTATAACCATGAGTTCAGCAACTTTTGCAGGGCTCAAGGCTACATACACAACTTCTCCGCACCAAGGACCCCCGAGCGAAATGGGGTCGTTGAGAGGAAGAACAGAACGCTAGTTGAAATGTCCAAAACTATGCTAATTGAAAATAACCTGTCGAGCTATTTCTGGGCTGAAGCCGTGAACACTGCATGCTACATAATAAACTGAGCCATGGTAAGGCCATTGTCAAAGAAAACACCTTATGAGCTTGTTTGCGACCTTTTCTTTCTTTCGCGGGTCGATCGACCAACTGACTGATTGGTAGTCAAATGATCAATTGACGACGCGGGCGTGCCAGTCACATGAGTGATGAATTTGTGATGCGCTCATTCTGACCCATGTCGGGCGAATGTGAGGTTCGGTCGGGACCAACAGTCTGCCATACCATAAAGGCTATGGCGTTAATTACATCCCCCACGAGGAGGGAACACCTTTGATTAATTACCGAGATAACGGGCTGTCGAAGCCGAATTAAAAAGAGCTACATGATGATCATGATGAAGGCATGCATGATGCATATATTTATCGTGCAGAAGATGCATAATTCATGGGATTATGGATCCTCGGTACGCGGCAGAGGACATAGGTCCAAAGACCACCGTCGTGCATAGCGAAGACTTCCGACCAGACGTAATCCGGTTTTCTGTCGATGCCATTTAATATACCCGAGGATCTATGCATGCATGCGCACATGGCGTTCGTGACTATATTAAGCATGATAATGGAATTCATGGAAGCAAATGGTAATCGACCACATTTATTACTCCCCATCGAGAAGAGGGAAGGCAACACAAGTGTGATAGCGAAAGCACAATGCTAACGGACATGGTGATGAAGATATAATAAAAGTATAGTTTCGGCCCGTTAGGCCCTTCTTTTATTCAATTTATTGGCGCTAACCCCGAGGGATGGGAATCACCCAGGGGCAAGTAAGCGATTGGGGCAGCAGGAGGCTTCAAAATCGGCGCGACCATGTAAGGAAGGTTTATACGGCGCGATAAAGCGTAGGTATAGCATCTTAATCCGGTGCGGCCACCATGAATGTTAATACGGCGCGAAGGCCCTCGGGCGCGCCGGAAAGGTGCAAGCAAAAAGTTTTGAAATATGAGTCTAAGGCTAATCCGACGCGGGGGGGTACCGCGCCGGATTAGGGCGCGCCGGCTAAGGCCGCGCTGTTCTATCCTTATGTTTTATGAATTCTGAATCATTTGAGTTTGTTAAGTTTATGTTGAGGGTTTTGAAGTTATTTGGGGCCAATTGTTTGTTAAATTGCAGTCCAGAACCCTGAGGGATGGTGTGATAAGCCAGTGCGAGGTTCCTACTCGAGCACCGGGATAATCTGTCCAAAATTGGACAGCATCTCCCCTGAACCTGAAGAGTTGCAGGGGAGAAGCGGGGTCATGCTCACCTATGGAACAAGCCCCTAAACCGCCGGTCTACATGAAGGCAGCCAGCAAACCCCATTGGATAGGATACCCCGAGGACTAGCCTGCTAGGGGCACCAAGGTTCCATAAGGGAAAGGACAGAGAGATGAAGCCATTGCTGATGGGAGCATCACCCCGAGGACTAGCCTGCGAGGGGTGGACAACCCACAATTTGTGACTCATCCCGCAGAGGAACTGACCATCAGGAGAGTGGAGCTCCGAGGGCTAGCCTACGAGGAGCACCCGTCCCCGAGTCTCGATCGGGTCCTAGATTGTCGGGGCTGAGCTGATTGAGGTAGGACCCCATTATTGTCTGTTGTGGCCCCGAGAGGATGTCTACCATCAGGAGGTAAAGCCCCCGATCGCCTAGCAATTTCAAAAAGCAAGAGGGAATGTCCCCTTCCCCGGGTGGTCGGGATGATGAGAAAACCTCGAAACAGTTTGGATGATCATGATGCACAGATGCAGTAAATGCATAAACGAGACGGGCACATTGCAGGGGCATATGCTCGAACAATTGGAAAGCAACGTTCAGGGGATGGACCCTATGCATGGCGGAAAGAGGCACGCATAGAAGCACGGCTCCATCCGAGAAGAGAAAGGGATGCGAAAACCCTTTAATCAAACATGAGAATGATCGAAAGAAAAGTCCCCGGGGAGGGGGTGTCTCTGTAGCCCACGATGATTCGGGGCACGATGTAGACCTCGGAGAAACCGGAATTAGAGCGGTGCGGAGAAGAGCTCAGACACACGCATTGGCATGGATAAAAGATGGGCTAAGGATCATTCATTCGATCTATTCATTTGAGCATTTACACGTGCACATATATTACCATCCCAGAAACGGGAATGGTTTAGCATTTACATCGTGAGAGTACAGCAACGGCACCATTGCTCGGTCGCCGTTCTACAATATCATAGGCAGAGGACGCTCAGAGCGCAACAACAGGGGAAGAACAAAGAAAAGAAATCACGTAGAGGGGGGAGGAGAATCGACTCATATCATCGTCGCTCCTCCCCCCCTCGCTTACATTCGATGGGTGGAAGTCTCAGAAGAGAGATCTGCAGAAAATAGGAAAAGAATCAGCACCCACGCCCACCTGTTCCTGAAACACGGTATCATAGAGGAAGAAGACGACCGGCCGAAGCTCCTCCGAAGGAACCCCAAGACTCTCTACTTCAGGAGAAAACCCTCTCGAGAAGCCCTCTCCCTCCTTTTTCTTTTCTTTCTCTCTATATCTTCTGATCTTTCTTCTTGATTTTGCCTCTCTCCTCTCTTTCTTCTTCTCGAACAGCCATCTATATATAGGGGCATGAGTTCGAATGTTAAACCGGTGTGGGATTGGCGCGCCGGGAAGAGACTTCATCAGCCTATCACGCCGGGGTTGGAGCCATCCGATAGGGTGACTTGCGCGCCAGAATAGCCAGGCGTCGAAGGGGATTTAGCACGCCGGGATCAGGGGCATCGAATGAGGGGCGCGCCGATTTAAGGCGCCCCGGGCTAATGCTCCTCGTGCGCTTCAAGCTAGTCGATGAGTCCGGGGATGATTCCGGGAGTCACCGTGAACATTATCTCGCCAATGCCCCTCGAAACCTTGGCAGGATGTCTTGTCGAAGCTCCCGGGTTGGCGTACGGCCATTCTCGAGGTTCCAGATAGCTTTGGGTTGATCATACGGGCCTGCCGCTGACACTGCCTTCGGTTCTATAATTCATGCCACTGGCTCGATCTGGCCCGTGCCCGAAGCTCCTTGGGAGGCAAGATAACACCAGGGATAGTTCCGCTCGAGCTGGGCGATCATTCGGCCACTGACGGGCCCATCTTCGCGGGAAGCCGCACCCGTGCCGGGTGATCGGGGTCTTCTGCCGACAGAACCTTCGGCCCCCTTGTTGTGAATGGCTGAGGACGTTCTTCCTCCTCAGGAGAGTCACCGGGTAGACCGTCGTCCTTGGTCGGGTGACGGATGTAGGGTAGCGGCATGACAGAGTCGATGCTGGTTCATTGGGCAGGCTTGGTCACACTGCCGGTTGGTTGTGAGTTTGTCTCGGCTCCCCTGAGGTGAAGTCCCCGTGTCCATATGGAGTGACTCGAGGCTCTGGCAACCTGAAAAATCTTTGATATGCTTATCTTTATCAGCTTCCATGCTTCGGTGGGCCGGGTCATTCGTCCTTATGGCTTGGTCGTCGATGATCATATTTTGGGTGCCAACAAATGCCCCCCAGACGTGGGTGTTGCGCGCGAGGCACGAGTGTAGCAGGGCCGACGGATGTACTCCACCAGGCCTGATCTCCTCTTCGGTTGATAGAAGCTTTGAATGGCCCTTAATTTGGCACGAATGTTAGTCCGGCGCCGTTTACATTTTAACCCGACGCGCACATGGCCCTTGGGCTTTTTAATCCGGCGCGGTCCCGTGCATTTCTGAGGGTTGATAGTTTGGCCATAGTTGCGGACTTTCAGCATTAGAAGTCACACAACAGTCAGCTCCGGAGAAGGGTGGCCCCTCCGAAATAGAAGCCGGAGAGATAGTCGAAGAACAGACGTCCTTGGCTCTTGATATTCCTGTTGCACCTCCATCCCAGGGGGGAGGCAAGAAAATTGTTATCATTGACGCTCCAGCCACCGTATCGGCCGGCGCTGTTGTTCCCCATAGCAGTGGACTGCAGCTCATGCCATCGTCATCTTCGGGGATGGGCGACGATATCTGGGCTGCTGTGGATAGCAGAGTGGAATTTGAACTACCCGAGACGTCGCTACTGGGTCTTCAATCTTCAAATGACCTTGTGTGGCAGTTTTTGGGGACTCTTCAACAGACCATAACGGCTAGCAGGGATTTAACTTATGTTCAGCTGAGGGGCTTGATAGAGCATCTTTCCCGATCGCTGTTGGCCTTTGGTTGCCCTATGGACGATTGGACTCCACGGGTAGTCATGCTCCTGAAGTATGTAAACAGGAGGGAATTTCTAGGCCGGGAAGCAGCTGACCAGCTGGCGGCCATATCATTGAAGCGGGCTGAAAGCCGAACGACCCTCATTTCTCTGCAAGAGACTGCAGCTAGGATGAGGGATGAAGCCAAGGCCTCTTTACAACATCGAAGCTTCCTGACGGCCCGGATGGCGGCATTACAGGCCGAACTTTCAAGGGTAGAAGCCGAACTTGAAGAAGTAGATCGCCTGGGAGTCCAGAAGGCGGAGGATGCAGAGATGGCCGAGGGACAAGCTGCTTCCCTCGAGGAGAAGCTATCTGAGCTGGAGGCCACCGAGTTCCGATTGCAAGAACTGACCCACCATCCTTCTCTAGGTATTCCTGCGCTGGAGGACATCTTCCGACGCCCTCTGCCGTAGTCTTTTTTTCTCTTTATTTGCTCCCTTTTTGACGCACTTCATGTACTCCGGGGGATGGCCCGTGTAACATGTACCCTTTACTTCATAGTAATTGAAAATCTCCATTGTGCTTTTTGAATGAAGACTCCATCTTGTCATTATTCTTTTCTCTTCCATTCGCCCGTTGTTTCTAATCCGAGTGTATGAGTCACTAGGGCAGGAGAGCGCTCACGCCTTCAGCAAAGGGGTGAGGTGTTCGCTCCACCGCGCCGTGACTTTTCTCGAGACTAACAACGGCCTATGCCAGCCGAGAGTCCGGGGGACTCAAGAGGGTATATCAAAACTGGCGGGTAAGCGGTCCTGCCGAGGATGGCAAGACCCGAGAATGGGTAGCGACCGGTCCTGTCGATGATGACGAAGGTCAAAAAAGGGTAGACGGTCTTGACGATGATGACAAGAACCGGACTAGGGTAGCGACCGATCTTGCCGATGGTGACAAGGATCGAAGAGGGTAGACGGTCTTGCCGATGGTGACAAAAACCGGGTAGGGTAGCGACCCATCTTGCCGATGGTGACAAGGGTCGAAAAGGGTAGACGGTATTGCCGATGGCGACAAAAATCGGGTAGGGTAGAGACCCATCTTGTCGATGGTGACAAGGGTTGAAAAGGGTAGACGGTCTTGCCGATGGTGACAAAAATAGGATAGGGTAGCGACCGATCTTGCCGATGGTGACGAGGGTTAAAAAGGGTAGACGGTCTTGCCGATGGTTACAAAATCGGATAGGGTAGCGACCGATCTTGCCGATGGTGACAAGGGTCGAAAAGGGTAGACGGTCTTGCCGATGGTGATAAAAACCAGATAAGGTAGCGACCGATCTTGCCGATGGTGACAAGGGTCGAAAAGGGTAGACGGTCTTGCCGATGGTGATAAAAATCGGATAGGGTATCGACCGATCTTGCTGATGGTGACAAGGGTCGAAAAGGGTAGACGCTCTTACCGATGGTGACAAAAACCGGATAGGGTAGCGACCGATCTTGCCGATGGTGACAAGGGTCGAAAAGGGTAGACGGTCTTGCCGATGGTGACAAAAATCGGGTAGAGTAGCGACCGATCTTGCCGATGGTAACAAGGGTCGAAGAGGGTAGACGGTCTTGCCGATGGTGACAAAAATTGGATAGGGTAGCGACCGATCTTGCCGATGGTGACAAGGGTCGAAGAGGGTAGACGGTCTTGCCGATGGTGATAAAAACCGGATAGGGTAGCGACCGATCTTACCGATGGTGACAAGGGTCGAAAAGGGTAGACGGTCTTGCCGATGGTGACAAAACCGGATAGGGTAGCGACCGATCTTGTCGATGGTGACAAGGGTCGAAAAGGGTAGACGGTCTTGCCGATGGTGACAAAAACCAGATAGGGTAGCGACCGATCTTGCCGATGGTGACAAGGGTCGAAAAGGGTAGACGGTCTTGCCGATGGTGACAAAAACCGGATAGGGTAGCGACCGATCTTGCAGATGGTGACAAGGGTCGAAAAGGGTAGACGGTCTTGCCGATGGTGACAAAAACCGGATAGGGTAGCGACCGATCTTGCCAATGGTGACAAGGGTCGAAAAGGGTAGACAATAGATGTATATAGGTGGGATATCGGATGAAAATTCCCCGTCGACCTCGTAAGGGTCTTCCGGACAGAGAATGAATCATCACTATCCATCATTCAATTTTTTATTCACATTACTGACCTAAGCGCCCTTTCGGGTTTTCGCCGAGGCCAGCCCCCTCTTGCTTTTGCCCGCGTGCCCTTTCGGGTTTTCACGCGGCGGGGCACCCGATTTTGCCTGCGACGCCCTTTCAGGTTTTCGCCACAGCTGGGTTATAGCCATTTTTGTACTTGTCCTGATATAGGAACAAGTCTGGCGGGGTATCTCTATTTTTAACCCCATTTTCTTTTCTTTCTTTCTTTTTTCTTGAATTCGGGATGCAGAAGAACTGGACCGCGAAAATATTGACTGGCCTTGTCGATGATGACAAGGATTGGACCCTGCTTCGGTCTGTCGACACTGGTTAGATATTGAAGCAAAGGATAGGGTCTATTAACAAGGATGTAAGATCCGAGCTAAGGGTAAAGATCGAGCGGTCTCGCCGATGATGACGAGGGTCGAACGTGGGTTTATTCATCGGCATGGGCCACATGCCGAGGCAAAGGTAGGGTTATTAACGGGGACGGAAAGTTCAAGTTAAGGGTAGAGATAGACCGATCTCGCCGATGATGACGAGGGTCGACCATGGGTTTATTCATCAACATGGGTCACATGCCGAAGCAAAGTTGGGATTATCAACAGGGACGTAAGGTCCAAGTTAAGGGTAGAGATCGACCGATCTCGCCGATGATGACGAGGGTCGAATGTGGGTTTATTCATCAGCACGGGTCACGTGCCGAAGCGAAGATGGGATTATCAACAGGGACGTAAGGTCCAAGTTGAGGGTAGAGATCACTCGACCTCGCCGATGATGACGAAGGTCGAATGTGGGTTTGTTAAAGGATTTTCGGTGGGACTTTGATGGTTGTCCCTTTCGGAGTTTCATTGGGTGGAGAATAGGAGAGGAATTTGGAAATTACCACTTTACTGACTCAAGCGCCCTTTCGGGTTTTCACCGGAGCCAGCCCCCTCTTGCTTTTGCCCGCGCCCCCTTTCGGGTTTTCACGCGGCGGGGTACCCGATTTTGCATGCTGCGCCCCTTCGGGTTTTCGCCACAGCTGGGTTATAGCCATTTTTGCACTTGTCCTAATATAGGAGCAAGTCTGGCGGGGTATCTCTATTTTTAACCCCATTTTTTTTATTTGTATAGGGTGGCAGGTCGAAGTGTAATGTTCGACGCCTGGTCGACAGTGGATGGCTCGTAGTGGCAACAATGTGAGAATGCCAGCTAGGGCATAAAGTCTTCAGCCGACACGGGTTTATTCGTTAGCGGGGAGATAATGCTAACGCAAGGAAGGGCTTTCGTGCCAATCCCAACGTAAGGCTCGTAATGGCGGTGCGACGTATCCTTTGGAAGCTTGATCAGGGCAGAATGCCACTAGACTAAGGAAAAGGTAGCTCGATTAGGGCGAAATGCCACTGGACCAAGGGAAGGTAGCTCGGTCAGGGCGGAGTGCCACTAAACCAATGAAAGGGTAGCTCAATCAGGGCGGAATGCCACTAAACTAAGGGAAGGTAGCTCGGTCAGGGCGGAGTGCCACTAAACCAAGGAAAAGGTAGCTTGGTTAGGGCACAGTGCCACTAAACCAGGAGAAGGTAGCTCGATTAGGGTGAAATGTCACTAACCAAGGAAAAGTAGCTCGGTTATGGCGAAATGCCACTAAACCAAGGAAAAGGTAGCTTGGTTAGGGCGGAGTGCCACTAAACCAAGGAGAGGGTAGCTCGGTTAGGGCGGAGTGCCACTAAACCAAGGAGAAGAGTAGCTCGGTTAGGGCGGAGTGCCACTAAACCAAGGAGAAGAGTAGCTTGTTTAGGGCGGAGTGCCACTAAACTAAGAAAAGGGTAGCTTGATCAGGGCGAGATGCCACTAAACCAAGGAGGAGGGTAGCTCGGTTAGGGCGGAGTGCCACTAAACCAAGGTAAGGGTAGCTCGGTTAGGGCGGAGTGCCACTAAACCCAGGAGAAGAGTAGCTCAGTTAGGGCGGAGTGCCACTAAACCAAGGTAAGGGTAGCTCGGTTAGGGCGGAGTGCCACTAAACCCAGGAGAAGAGTAGCTCGATTAGGGCAGAGTGCCACTAAACCAAGGAGAGGTGTAGCTCGATCAGGGCAGAATGCCACTAGACCAAGGGAAGGTAGCTTGATCAGGGCGAGATGCCACTAAACCAAGAAAAGGGTAGCTTGATCAGGGCGAGATGCCACTAAACCAAGAAAAAGGTAGCTCGGTTAGGGCGGAGTGCCACTAAACCAAGGAGGAGGGTAGCTCGGTTAGGGCGGAGTGCCACTAAACCAAGGTAAGGGTAGCTCGATCAGGGCGGAGTGCCCCTAACCAAGGAAAGTAGCTTTATTAGGGTGAAACGCCACTAACCAAAGGGGAGGTAGCTTGATTAGGGCGGAGTGCCACTAACCAAGGAAAAGTTAGCTCCGACCGATCACTCGGGACATGTCGGCTGCGCTGCATGATACAGCTTAATGTGTTTTCCGTTGAGGGGAGAAAACTGAGTGACTCCTTTGTGGTCTACAAGGACGTAGGCACCCCCTTCATATACTCGGCGGACGATATACGGCCCGACCCAGTTTTCGACCAGCTTCCCTTTGGGGTTGGAGGCCATCACTTCTTTTCTTTTGACCATTACCAGGTCTCCTTTCTTGAATTCTCGACCCTTGACTAGCTTGTCAAAAGCACGGGCCATGCGGGCTTGTTAGAGTTGGATGTTTTCCTGTGCCCGGAGGTGTTTTCCTTCGAGCTCAGCGAGCTCCTCCAATCTTCTTTCTGCATTGGTCTGCTCACCACTGACTAGTCCGTGCTGGATGGCAACTCGCAATGAAGGAACTTCAAGTTCAATGGGCACTACAGCTTCTGACCCATAGACGAGGGAGAAAGGTGAACAGCCGGTTGGGGTCTTGTAGATAGTACGATAGGCCCAAAGTGCTTCGTACATCCTTTCTTCCCAATCTTTTTTATTAGACTTGACAGTCTTTGCCAGCAATGTACATAATGTCTTATTAAAGGCTTCTGCGAGTCCATTGGCCTGAGGGTTGTAGGGGGACGATGTCCTCCAGTCGATTTTGTATTTGTCGGCCAGTCGATAAACCTTCTGGTTCCTAAAATGACTGCCATTATCAGAGATGATTCGGCTGGGGATCCCGAACCGAAATATTACATTCTGCCGGAAGAACCTTGCAACTAGTTCTCCCGTCACATCTCTTAGTGCTATTGCCTCCGCCCATCTAGAGAAGTAGTCTGTAGCTATTAAGATGTATCTGCACCCTGATGAAGATGCTGGTAGCGGCCCTACTATGTCCGTGCCCCACTGAGCAAACGGCCAGCTTGGTAGGGTGGGATGCAATGGCACTGGAGGTCTCCTTGCCACATTAGCATGTTCTTGACACTTCTGACAAGCTTTGGCAAACATGCAGCAATCATCAAATATAGTGGGCCAATAGTAACCCAGTTTCTTTATCTCAATTTTCATCTTCGGGCCAGCCTGGTGTGCTCCAGCTGATCCTGCATGGACCTCCTGCATCACCTGTCCCGCTTCTGCTGAAGACAAGCAACGGAGTAGGACTTTCCTTCGGGCATCTGCCATAATTCGGAACAAGGTCCCGCTTCGCATCTCGTAAGAATCCTTGATCCTCAGGAGCTTCATCCTCTGTTCCTTTTCTTTTGGAAGTTGCTGGTGTTGAAACCAGTGTAGGAGATGCTCTCGCCAATCGGGCCGCTGAACCCCTTCGATGACTGCTACTTCCATTTCTTGTTCGTCGGCAAGGACCCCTGTTACGCTGGGGACCTGTCGGCGGTTGATCATTGTTATATTCAGGCTTGTGTCTGGCGGGACCGCCAATGAACTGGCTAGCTTAGCGAGGACATCTGCCTGAGCATTCTGGCCTCGATTGATGTGCTTAATGCTGATGAAGTAAAATCTTGACATCAGGCGAGTTGCCAACTGGTGATAGGGGAGGAGCTCTTGCTTTCGCACATCGAACTCTCCTTCCAGCTGTTTTATAACTAGCATGGAGTCTCCGAATGCTTCCAGCATCTGAATTCCCATGGACAGAGCAATTTGCAACCCGATTATCAGGGCTTCATATTCCACTTCATTGTTTGTGCATTGCTTGTTTATGGAACAGGATGTATGCACCACTTCTCCTTCTGGGGATTTCAGGACTATGCCTGCTCCTGCCCTGACTCTGGCTGATCCGATGGCAGAGGCATCAATTCTGGAAGCGCCATCAAAGTATAGCTGCCATAAGGCGGGCTGTACTTGCACGGCTTCTAGGGTTTCATCTTCAGGAAGCTCCAGCTCCAACGGGCAATCCCCGGGCACTGGGCGCTCAGCGAAGAAGTCTACAATAGCTTGGCCCTTGACGGCCTTGCGCGGCACGTAGAAGATATCAAACTCCATAAGGATTACCGCCCATTTGCCCAGGCGGCCTTTAAGTGCCGGTTGAGACATGATGTACTTCAGGGGATCCTCTTTGGACACCAAGCTGATTTTATGCGACAACATATAGTGTCGGAGCTTCTTAACTGCGAAGACCAGCGCCAGACAAATCTTCTCAATATAAGTATATTTCTCTTTAGTTCTGACCAGTCTCCGACTGAGGTAATAGAGGGCTTGCTCTTTCCCTTCTTCATTATTCTGGGCCAGCATTGCCCCCAGAGAATTATGTGTAGCTGCTATATACAATATCAATGGTCGTCCTTTCACCGGTGCGCCCAGCACTGGAGGAGTTTTCAGATCGTCTTTCAGCTTGTCAAAGGCCATCTGGCAATCTTCATCCCAATAAAAGGGAACCTCTTTCATCATCAACTTGTGAAAAGGCTGACATCGCCCTGACAAATTGGAAATGAACTGCCGGATATAAGCTAAGCGGCCCTGTAGTGATCTAGCTTGGAGATGTTCCTTGGCGGAGGTAACTCTTGAATCACCTTGATCTTTACGGGGTCTATCTCGATTCCCCGATATCGGACGATGAAACCCAAGAATTTTCCGCTCGACACTCCGAACGCACATTTCATGGGGTTCATCTTTAGCTCATGCTGCCTCAGCCTCTGAAAAATAATCTGGAGGTCTTGCAGATGATCTTCCTTTCTTCTGGTTTTGACCACCAGGTCGTCTATGTAGTATTCGACCTTGTGGTAGAGCAACTCGTCAAAGATTTTGGTCATTGCGCGCTGATAGGTTGCGCCAGCATTTTTCAGTCCGAACGACATTCTCTTGTAATGATAAATGCCTTTAGGAGTTCGGAAAGCAGTATGGACTCGGTCAGGCTCCGCGATCCAAATCTGATTGTAACCGGAAGACCCATCCATGAATGACAGGGCTTCATGGCCGGTTGTAGCATCAATCATGACCTCGGTTATTGGCCCCGAGAAGTCATCTTTGGGGCAGGCTTTATTTAGATCTCGGAAGTCGACACATATCCGGATCTGTCCATTCTTCTTCTTCACGAGGACGATATTCGCCAGCAATGTAGTGTACTGGTTTTCTTCAAAAAATCCCACGTCAATGAGCTTGTCGACTTCAGCACAAATTTGGGTGATGAGCTCTGGCATCATGCGCCGCGGTGGCTGCTTCACTGGCTCGGCCTCAGGGTTGATTGTTAGCTCATGTTGTGAGACAGCGGGGCTTAGACCTGGCATCTCTTTGTAAGTCCAGGCAAAGTAATCCCGGTATTCTAGCAGCAGCTGGATGTACAGCTCCCGTTCTTCTGGGGACAGTTGGGCGCTGAGGAAGGTGGGCCTAGGGTCCTCCTCATTTCCCAAGTTGACTTCTATTAGTTCATCGACTGTGGCCTGGCCTCCGTCTTCTATCTCCGGAGGTGCCGGTTGGAGGTCAACGAAATCTGGAATACCATCTTGAGGGTCGAGTACTTCGACTTCCTCGTCGGATATCGCCAGAGCCTCACGAGGTTTCTTGATTTCTTGTGGCAGCGGCTGAATGGATTGTTCTATTAGAAAATCCATTGCCGTTGTAGCTCTTAAGGGCGAGACAGCAGCTTTAGTGTTTGTAGATGAGGTTGTAGCCATGATGGGCTGGTAGCTGTTTACTGCCGGACTCGGACAGCATACTGGTTTTATAGCAGAAGCTGAGGAAGTCTCGCCTTCTGGGACAGTTGTATCTTCCACAGAAGTGGCTTTTTCTTTCCTGGTAGCTGGCTTCCCTTGATTGGAGTTGACCAAGGCTTCCCTGATTGGCAGAAAGAGTGTTGAAGTTGTCATTATTAGGACCCCTGTGGAGGGAGAGACTCCTACTTCTTGAATGTCTTCGGCTTCGCTGCTGCTAGCCGTATCAAATTCGGCTTGAAAGGTCGCTTCTTCATGATGAACTTGCTCCCAGCATCGGCAAGGGGCCGAGGTTTCTACTTCTTGATTCCCGGACCGATCCAGTTCAAGATATTCGGCTTCCACCGGATACTCATCAAAGGTTGCCCCCAGAGGGCTATCTTCAGTAGGATAGAAGGCGGAGATAGTATCCACCTCGTACTGCCCACTGTAATAATATTCCTCCAGGGTGAAGCCCAACCTTGGATGCTGAGAGACACGTCTCATTTCCTTATCCAGATTTGCAGGATACCACATCTTCTGGAAAGCTTCTTTGCGCTTTTGAGACTGATCGGGAGGAAGGTGTTGCTTCTGAAACATTCTGGCCATCCGATCGGTCGTGAACGCCAGACCTTGGACAAGAACCTGCAGGTTGGCTAGATCTTCAGGGAGGCTGCAGTCTGTGTCTTCCCGAGTGGGATGCTCCTCAGCTGTATAGAACAAGCTGCTGGGCCCATCTTCCTGTGTCACCTCCCAAGCTTTGAAAGGTTCGACAGTGGGGTCGTTGAGGCCGAGGACTGGCTTGGTGAGGCCGGCCGGGACTCCGATGCGGTCGCGCTGTCGATTGACCTGCACTTCCTTAGCTTTGGGATATAATGCTGGGGGTGTTACCCTGCCGACATCTCCAGAAGCTGTGATGTGGGAGACCACCTTTGGCTTGACATATCTGCGTGGCGGTGGTGGATACCAACCGTCACCCGATCTATTCTTCGAGGCCCCTATGGGGGCTTTAGCTTCAGAAACCTTCCGGGGAGGCCCCGTATATAGGTTGGCGTCTGCCAAGTGACATTCAAATACCTCGAATGGGTGGAGATCAGCAAATATCCTCTCCTCCTTCCCTCGGAGGTTGTATTTGATGCATTGGTGGAGCGTGGAGGGCACCACCATATTCTCATGCAGCCATGGGCGGCTGAGCAGCGCCTTGTAGGAGGTGCGAGAGTCAATGACATGAAACTGTACTGTTGTAGTGAAATCTGCCAGGGTCAGCGTAAATTCTGCCACTCCCATAGATACTTCACATTTTTGGTTGAAGCCAGCGATACGCATATCCCCGACTTTCTCGAGATGCACATTAAAGTGGTGCCTCTCGTATATTCTGTATGGCAGGATGTTGACTGCTGCACCGGGATCAACCAGTATTCTGTTCAGCTCCCTTCCATTTAGGTGCCCTTTCATATACAGCGGCCTATTGTGGCTGGCAGTAGGTAGTAGCATGTCTTCCGGAGAGAAGGTCATACTGGCTTCTGGTATAGCCTCGGCTATGCAGGCTTCAAAATGAGCAGGCGTCTGCAGAGCAGTGATGATCGCCTGTCGAGTTTCTTCACTCAAAGAGAGAATTTCCCAGATTGTAAATCGAGCGGGGAGCTTTTTGAGCAACTTCATTATTCGGCTCCCAGCCCGGACATTGGAGAGCTTCATCTCTTCAGCCCATCTGGGCTTGGGGAGGTTTTGATTTGTGGGTCCAGACGACCTGCTTCATCTTCCTCGGACTCGGCATCCTCTTGGCTGGCACCGGCTGTCGGGTCTTCTTTATTAGTTGCTGTAGGGCAAGCTCCATCTGCATTTGCATCCTCAGTAGATTGCGCTGGCTGCGGGTGAATGGCCCCGGGTGTAGGGTTAGGCTCTTGACAGGGCTGTTTCCCCTTTGACATTTTCATAAATTCAAGGAATGAAGGGACTGCCTTGCCCCCACTCTTGTTGTATAGGCCTGACGGAGGAGGGATTTGACTCCCTTACCTCCGGCGGAGGTGTCTTGTAGGGTTGCTCCCCTCTGAACATGATGTTGTGGTTGGGTGGTGGCTGGCACCCCCATTTTTGGCCCGACCGAGTGGCATGTGCAGCAGTTGCGGTCTCGGCTTTGCCTCCCCCAACATGGGGTGTGAAGTAAATTTCTTCTTCTTCCTCTTCTCCGGGTAGGTTGAAGAGTGCTGATAGGGTATTGCTGGAGACAACCTGTGCTTTATTGGCCCCAGCGGCCTTTCTTTCTTCTTCTTTTGCTTTCTCTTATTTTTGGTTTCTGCGGGTGCCTGCCCCCAGAACAGGCTGCCCTCTTCAGGGGGTGCTACATTAGCTTCCTCCACCTGTTTGAGTGAGAGTTGTTCCAGCTCTTGCCATGGGACGTGGTCCCGTACTAGCAGAGGTTTCAATTCGGGCTGCACATATTCATCTAGCCCTTCAATCAGGTGCTGTAGTCGAAGGACCCCAGGATTGGTTTCCTTGATTACTGGTAGCGGAGTCTGTCTCCTCCTGTTAGGTGTATGTATTCTGATGGCTGTAGGTGGAGTGACCCATACGGGTGCTACCACTGGCGGAGCAGGCCGGGGTGTAACGCCATGGATATGTGCCCCCTCTTTCGGGTGAGGTGCCCTCTTCTTCTTGTGCTTTACAGGGATCTACTGCCACCCCTGCTGTTCTTTCACGGGCTCCAGGAAGTGGATTTCGTAGGTGCTCCGTGTGCTTGCTTCAGAGATCTCCTCAGGTAATGCCTGGTAGAGAGAGATCATGTTGACTACTGCTCTCCTGAGAGGGGCTTCATGTGGCTGAGGAGGGTCTACTTTGTACTCTCCCAGCTCTATTTCATTCTTCTTTACCATTCCTTCGATGATGTCTTTGAAAACATAACAGTCTTCGATTGGATGTCCCAACATCTGGTGGTAGGGGTAGAATCTTGGACTGTCTTTTCTTTTCAGGTCCTCCGGTCTTCTTGACTCAGGCAGGGTGACCATGCCGTATTCTGTTACCCAGTCGAATAGGACTCGGGTCTTGTCCTTTGGAAAGGAGTAGGCTTTCTTCATCTTGTCCCTCAGTGAAGGACCTTCTTTGTCATCCAGAGCTTTTGCAGGCTGCGGGGGAGCCGCCTTCTTGCCTTTCTCCTTCTGCTGTTCGAACGCCTTGAGATCAAGCGCATTCGCTTCTTTAGGTGTGGGGCGCCGTTCCGCAGCCTTGCCTTTCTGGGCTGTGCTGGCAGCTGACGTCGGGACAGGGTTGGCTAGGAAAGCCTCCACTTCGGCCACCACATTATTCAGCTGGTGGAACGACCGTATTTCCATTCCAATCATCTTCTCCAGGACCTCCCTCCTGAGGTTTTGTTTGCATATTTGTACCGCGTCCTCCTGATGCGGGGGCCGCTTGCATCTCATTCTGAGGTTCCTCCACCTCTTGATGTAATCAAGGGCTATCTCATCTGCCCTTTATTTTGTTGAGTAGAGTTCAGCCACTGTGACCTCCCTCTCTGTGACATGGAATCTTTCTCTGAACTTTCTCTACATATCCGACCAATCACTGATTGACCCGGTCGAGAGGCTAGAGTACCATTCAAATGCGAGCCCTGTCAGTGAGGACCCGAAAAACCTTAGCAAATATGACTCGTCGGTGGCCAGATCACCCATAACGGTCATGTAATATGCAATATGCTCTTTAGGGGACGTCTTCCCATTGAATTTGTCAAACTTAGGTGGCTTGTTGACCCCCGGGGGAAGTCGTTTAGCCGCATGGTGTTGCGGGTAGGGCACCCGATAGGCATCAAATGCGACATAGTCACCTTCATTTTTCTCTGCGAGCTTCAGCTCGATCATCCTCTCCACCATCATCCGGTTCACGACCGTGGGGTCAACCGGTTCTGGATAGAAGTGCGCCGGCTGCAAGTATGGGGTGACCAGGGTGGTCGCCTGTGGAGGACGCAGCAGCGGGGGTGTCGGGTGCACCTGAGGGAGCACCGGAGGTAGCAGCGGCTGAGGCTGTGGTGGCCGCTGTTGTCCCGTCGCCATGCTTGGCTTTGACGGCTGGGACAGTGTATAGAGCGGTGGAGGGTCGTCACGACGAGCCGCTCCCCGAGATGACTCACCCTGGACTTCGGGTGGTTTAGAGGCCGATGAGTGTTCAGTTTTTTCCATCAGCTACTTCTTCAGAGAGTCTATCTCTCGTTGATATTTTTGTAGTAGCATCAGAACTGATGGGTCTATGGTGGTGGGGATACCCTCTGTTGTCTCCCCGGATGTACCCTCAGGCAGAATGTCGAGGAGGACGTCGTCTTCTTCTTCCGCCGTCACCACATTAGCGGTCAAGACGGGGGCCTTGTCATCCCAGTGGGGATAGACCTGGGACTGTTTCCCTTTAACCATCATCAGAAGCTCTCTTGCTGCTTCTGTTCTGCGGGTAGTCGGCCCCGGCCATGCGGCCAATTGAGCCAATTCTTGGGGGTCTTCAGGAAGCTCCCCATATTGGTTAGATATACCAGCAATGTTGCAGGTGAAAACCTGCATCCTTCTCTTTTGTTGATAGACCCTCCTTCTAGCATGCTGCGGGAAGGTTAGTCTTTCAAACACAGAGATCCTTCTCCTTTCTTCCCGCTCGGGGAAAACTTCATCGGCTTCGATCTCGAAGCCGTCATTATATCCGTTGTCATCGACTGACGACACCATCATTCTATCTCCCATATCTCCTTCATCTGCCATTGATGGGCAATAGTCTTCCTCAGTGGTGACTGTCTACATCAGTCGCTGCTGTCCGAGTGAGGGGTTGCCTAAGCCTCGGAAATAATTTCTGACCAAGCAGGTCATCTCTTCTTGACCCCGTTCTTGATGTAGGACGGGGGGTGATTGTCGACCTCCAGCGGGAGGGATATAGGCCAGCCGAGCTCTGTCAGCAGGCTGTTGGAATCTTCGTCCCGCAGCAGGGACGTTGGCTTGACGGGCCGCGGCCCAAAAACTTCTGTGGCGCGGAGGATCCGCAACCACCTCTTCTTCCTTCTTCGGGGGCAAGCCCCTTTCATTTCTCACTTCCGCCTCATTGTTCACAAGACGACGGAAGATGGGAGTTAGCTGGTGGGCAGGTCGGGTCCGCTTGGGAACCCACACCTGTTTAAACTTCCTCGGCCTGGGTGCTGGGCTTTCCTGGCCATAGTGGCCGGCTTCTTCTATTTCTGCCCTCCTTCCGGCGAGGGCCTGATAGGCATTATGGACAGGGATGTTGGGGATGACTCGGTCCGGGGTCACCCGTGCAGTGCGTCCGTTGAGGAAGACGTGCATACCTCCAACTAGCATAGATTTCCCAGACTGAGACAGAGTTCCGGTGATTACAGCAGCATTCTTACGGGCATGGTGACGCTGGCGTCCTCCAGGGTGTTTGTTAATGACATTGGGGTGGGTCCCACGTATGACGTGGTGCACCAGACAGTTAGCGGCCGGGGCCGGACTTTCGGACAAGTCTTTGCAGCAGGGAACCTTCAGAGGCTCCATTTTCTCTACATCTTCCTTGATAGGTTCTGGGGCTTCGACCTCCAGCATATCTACAAAGGCTAACCCCAAAAAGTTGGGGAAGCCCACAGCGGCAGGGAAGCAGCCAAATTCCATGGGTACCGCCAGGTACCCTTGCGCGTGTCCAGCGACTATCGACAGATCGAAGTCAACGCCAGTTGTCCCGTTGATCGTCATTGATCCGCCTGCACAGACAAACAAGGCAATAATCAGTAGCTCTTGAGAGGGCTTAGAAGCCCGAATATCCTGGCAAAGAGATGAAAGGTGACACTGGTCCCACCGGGCGTGCCATACTTGTTTGCGACCTTTTCTTCCTTTCGCGGGTCGATCGACCAACTGACTGACTGGTAGTCAAATGATCAACTGACGACGCGGGCGTGCCAGTCATATGAGTGATGAATTTGTGATGCGCTCATTCTGACCCATGTCGGGAGAATGTGAGGTTCGGTCGGGACCAGCAGTCCGCCATACCATAAAGGCTATGGCATTAATTACATCCCCCACGAGGAGGGAACACCTTTGATTAATTGCCGATGTTGCATCCCTATGGTTTTGATGATGTCCCACACTATAAATCAATCTTCTATCTCTAGATTAATGTCGTTTCATCATGTGAGTGAGTACAGTTCAATGGCTGTCAGATATCATGCTTTACCTTAATTCTGCCTACACTCTGTCTGCACAGTCTTCACACCAGTGCGTCAACTCAGTGTGCTGATGCGTAGACGCTTCAGTTCAGGTTCTTCATTTGATGAAGTCTATACATCATCAGTTGATCATCAAGAATACGTTGCAGCGTCAACTCATTGGGCTGCAGCGTCAACTCAGCAAGTATGCACATCAGTCTTCACATGCTAAGTCTGTACAGCCTACGTCTCATGCAGCGTCAACGCTGTGAGCATTCTCAAGACATTAGCGTCAACGCTATAAGTGTGTACATCACTTTCACGTCACCAAGTCCATACATTTGTCCTCCTTCAAAGTCTGTACAGCCGCTGGCCTAGCTTCATAAAGTCTGTACATCAGACTGTTACAGGAATTATGTACATTGTCCGTCTTCCTTAGCGTCTTGATAGTTGATGTCTACACATTGGCCTTCATGCTCCTAAGTCTATGCATTACTGTTCATGCATCAGTCTTCATAAGTCTATACACTGGACTGTTAGGTCAAGTCTATACAATTGGGCCTAACATTCCAACTCTACACTGAACCTTCGTTCATCAAAGCCTCAAGTCTGTACAGCGTGAAGTCTACACTTTGGCTTCACGTTTTTTCAATGTCTGTACAGTGGCTTCGCATAGGCAAGTCTGTACACAGGGTTCAACTCTCCAAGTCTGTACAGCCTGTTTGTCTTCTTGTGTGAAGTCTATACAACGCATGCTCACATAACCAAGTCTATACACTCGTTGTTAGAAACCTATACTGCTAAGTCTATACACACCCTCACTATGTACACACTTGCTATATTGATCTCTGAAGTCTATACAATGCTTCACGTTAACACTAAGTCTATACACTTCATTATTGTTGCTGAAGGGAACAGGGTCGACGCCTGAAGCTTACAGCGTCCACGCATCAGTAGACGAAGCTTTCACGATGTCTTCTATTGCGTTAACGCCACAAGCAAGCAGCGTCGACACAGCAGTTAAAGTAGCAGAGACTCTTACAAGCGATGAAGCCTTCACGAAATCTTCCACTGCGTCAACGCCATCAACAAGCAACGTCGACACAGCGGCTTAAGAGATGCCAATATAGAAAGGTACACGTTCGTGCGTCAACGCCACCAACTGGCAGCGTCGACGCAGCAGTCCAAGAAAGGGACGACTTATCTCTGGATGCCTTCAATACGTCAACGCAATATGCTGATAACGTCGACGCAGCTCGCCTATCTGTTGAAGACTTGAACACTGGACTGTCAATACCGTTGCGTCAACGCAATAGGCTGATGGAGTCGACGCAGCGGTTAAGAAGTTTGAAGATTTCTGATGACTGCGTCAACTCTTTGGAGCAAGTGAGTTGATGCCATCTACCTCCAGTTGCTAAGGGTACTGGTGCTGGGCACGTGATCCGAGGATAAGAAAAATGCCCAGATGAGGACACGTGGTCTGACAGCCTGCTGGATGCTGCCACGTAGTCTGAACTCTTAGGGCGGGAACTGTGGAAGCCACACGCGCCCTGCTGTTGCTCCAGGTATAAAATGGAGCCTTCGTCTTAAGATGAAGGTTGATCGAAGAAGAAGCCTGGAGAGCATATACGTCATTCGATCCAGAAAAGGAAAGAAAAGTGCAGAGAGAAAGAAAGAGAAAGGAAAAGTGTAGAGAGA
Organism: Amorphophallus konjac; assembly: GCA_022559845.1. Taxonomy (NCBI): domain Eukaryota; kingdom Viridiplantae; phylum Streptophyta; class Magnoliopsida; order Alismatales; family Araceae; genus Amorphophallus; species Amorphophallus konjac. Next base: position 228,153,954 of record CM040126.1, on the reverse strand, counting down.
AAGAAAGAGAAAGGAAAAGAGCTAAGAGTTCAATATCTGAGAGGAGTTTGGTCGAGAGAGAGAGAGAGTGTGTGTGCTGATTGATGAAGCTTCATTTGAAGCTACATTTGTATTGGGTTTCAGAATCGATTCCTTCTCATTGTTTTTCGTTTTCCACTTTGCTTTCGTTTATTTTTCGTCCTTCTATTCTGATCTGAATTGTTGTCCCTCCGGTGTGTGGAGGAAGGGAGTATTACTCCAGTTTCCCTCTGTGTTGCAGAGGAAGAGAGATCGGTGATCTCTGGTGGTGTTAGTGACTGGCTGTCATTAACAGTTTCCCTCCGGTGTGTGGAGGAAGGGAGAGGATTCTCCGGTTGTGTTCTACCTGGGAGCTAGAACAGGTTTCAGGTTCTGTGGGTGGCAGAACTTGATTGAGGGATTTGTTTCCCTTGGTGTTCAAGCTGTGTGGCAGCTCGTTGTTCGCAGACTGAGTCTGCATTGATCTAGCATCGTCTAGTGGAATCCTCACTCTAGTTGGAGTGAGGGGTGGATGTAGATTGCGGAATGCAATCGAACCACCTAAAAAACCGAGTGCCTCCTCTGTGGGTTGCTATTGTTCTCTACGCTCTTCATCTGCTCGGCTCTTTGCTTCCATGTGATTCGCTCTTCATTCTCATTTACATCCCTCTGTGTACGGTTTAAGGAGGTGCGTTAGCAGTAGAAAATATATTCCGCTTAAGTTTCTACAAATTGGGAGTGATCTATTCATCCCCCCTTCTATATCACTCTTGCTGTGCTAACACTTGGTATCAGAGCAGGTTTACGCCATGTGGACGAACGGTCAAGGAAATGCTGGTGGTCCTAGAACCTTCATGGCCGAAGGTCAATCCATTAGTCACCCTCCTTATTTCGATGGTAGTAACTATCTGTTTTGGAAGAACAGGATGGAAGTGTTCATCAGAGCTCAGAGTCATAAATTGTGGAGAGTAATCACGGTGGGGCCATATGAGCTGCCACCAAACGAGGATGCTTGGACAGATGATCATGTGAAGCTCTCGTCACTCAACTGGACGGCGCTGAACATAATCCAGTGTGTTGTTCATCCAGAGAAATATGCTCGTATATCTGTATACAGAACTGCCAAGCGAATGTGGGATGAGCTGCAATTGATCTATGAAGGTACAGCTCAAGTGAAAGCCTCGAAGGTAAACCTCTACACTTCTAAGTATGAAATGTTTAAGATGAATGCAGATGAGAATATAACCGAAATGTATGCCAGGTTATCCTTGATCACTAACACTCTTAAAGGGCTAGGGAAGGATCTTGCTGAGGCAGATATAGTCAGGAAAATCCTTAGATCTTTATCCCCGGCATGGCACACTAAGGCCACTGTGATTGAGGAGTCAAAAGATTTGACTGTCTTAACTGTGAATGAACTCATAGGATCCCTGATGACCTATGAGATGAATTTCCAAGGAGGTGGAGAAGGAAGTGAGAGGAAGGGTAAAAATGTAGCTCTAAGAGCTTCCCGCAACAAGGGCAGTAACAGTGGGAGCAGCAGCAGTAGCCCCGAGTCTGAGTCCGAGCTTGAAGGTTTATCAAATCTCGACCAGGAGGAGCAGGCAATGCTCACTAGACAGTTCAGAAAATTTTTGAAGAAAAAGGGAAAGACCTTTAGGAAGAAGAAGCCACAACCCTTTAACAAGAATGCTGAATTTACCAGTTACAGGGATAGAAATCCTAAGAAACTGACTTGTTTTAATTGTAACAAACAGGGACACATGAGAGGCGAATGCCCAGACCTCCAGAAGAAGGGTCCTTATCTTCAGAAGAAAAACATAAAGGTGCAGAAGAAGAAGAAGCCACAGGCGATGGTCTGCACATGGAGCGAGGAAGAAGAAGACCCCGAAGATGCTTCCTCAGAAGAATATGACGATGGAATTTGCCTTATGGCAAACAGTGAAGAGGAGGTAATAAACGTTTTTGAAAATTTCTCAATTGATGACTGGGAGGATGCTTATGGGGACTTGCTAGATAAATTTAATTCTCTTAGCAAAGAGCACAGAGTTCTGAAAAGAAAATTTAACACAAATATTGAAGAACAAACTCTGGTCTGTGAGGAAAATGAAAAGCTAAAAGAACGACTAGAAGAAATGACCTCACTAAGGAAAGAGAATGATAAGCTTAAGGGAGAAATTCAAGAAAGTCAAAAACAGCTCAATGAATTCAAAACTAAAAATGAAGAAAGCATGAATGAAATTAGAGTGAATTCAGAGAAATATGAAGCTGTGAAGAAAGTAAATGCTGAACTCCTAAAGAATTCTGAGTCTCTTCAAAAGGAGCTGGAAGACAAACAGAAAATCTTAGAAAAGTTTATCCAAGGAAAGACTAGCCTAGATGCTATACTAGGGACTAGGGTCAATTTCAATAAAGAAGGTCTAGGCTATGACCCAACCAACAAGAGACCCTTGCAATTCAAGACCATCACCTTCTGTCCAGAGAAGGGAAAAGAAAAGCTGGACACACCATCCAGCTCAAACAGCTCTAAGGGAACTCAAAGTCCCAAAGAAAACACAAAAATCAGTACTGGACAACCATTTAAGATTGGAATGAACTTTATGAAGAATAACATTAAGTCCACTCACCAGAACACAAATGGTAGCTGGACCAAGAAAATAAATCAGAATAAGAGCTGGAATTATAACAATCAGATGGGTCCAAACAAGACTTACTGGAGAAATAACTTTCATGGTCAAAGATATGCTAATCAACAAGCCTACAGGAAATTTCCTATGAATAGGAAGACTAATGAATGGAATAGAACTCACTTCTCCAGTTCAGCTGGATTCAACTTTAATAAACCAGAAAGGAAGGTGCCAGAGAAAACCATGCTGAAACAAATCTGGATACCTAAACACTTGATCAGAGATTTGAACATTGTCCTTGGACCCAACTCATCTTGGGTTCCAAATCACTCTGCTTGATATATTTGTGTAGGTCAGCCTGGCAGCTGAAGACAACAAGTGGTACCTTGACAGTGGCTGCTCCAGGCATATGACAGGAGACCGATCCAAGTTCAGCAAGATAGAGATGAAGCCAGGGGGTCTGGTCAAGTTTGTAGGAAAGAACAAAGGTAAAATAATTGGAGTTGGCACAGTAGGTAAGTCTTCCACAAATTCCATTGAAAAAGTATTACTTGTGGAAGGGCTTCAACACAACCTGATTAGCATTAGCCAATTATGTGACAGGAGTCACAGGGTTGTATTTGATGATAGTTCATGTAAAATCCTTGAAACAAATTCTGACATGGTTAAATTTGTAGCCAACAGGATTAATAATGTCTACATTGTAGACTTAGATGAGAATTCTGAATCTACTATTTGCTTATCTGCCAATTCTGAAAATGATACCTTTGAATGGCATAGACGTCTAGGTCATGCTAGCTTTTCAACTTTAAATAAATTGGTCAAGCATGATTTAGTTAGAGGCATGCCTATAATTAAATTCAACTCAATATCAAAAGCATGTGATGCCTGTGCTCTAGGCAAACAGACCAGAAATTCTTTTAAATTAAGATCTGAGCCATTGTCTTCTAGACCAATGGAACTTCTTCATATGGACCTTTTCGGTCCAACTAGAACTCAGAGTCTTAATGGAAACAGGTTTGGCTATGTCATCATAGATGACTTCTCTAGGTACTCATGGATATTTTTCTTAGCAAATAAGAGTGATGCATTTCAAAAGTTTAATCTATTTTTCAATAAGGTCAAACAAGAAGGGAAGTACAAGGTTAGTTCTATTCAATCTGACCATGGAGGTGAGTTTGAAAACTCCATGTTTACTGATCTTTGTGACAAAGAAGGACTAACACACAGGTTTTCTTCTCCCAGGACACCTGAACAAAATGGGATTGTGGAGAGAAGAAATAGAACAGTGGTGGAAATGGCCCGAACCATGTTGATTGAAAGCAAATTACCTAGAAGGTTTTGGGCAGAAGCGGCCAATACAGCAACCTACATAATCAACAGGGGCATGGTAAGACCCATACACAAGAAAACACCCTATGAGCTTCTAAAAGGTAAGAAACCAAACTTGTTTCATTTCAGAATTTTTGGAGTAAAATGTTTTATTCATAACAATGATAAGAAAGATTTAGACAAGTTTGAAGCCAAGAGTTCACCTGGAATATTCTTGAGTTACTCTGAAGTGTCAAGGGCATATAGGGTATTTAACATATCAGATCAGAAAGTGGAAAAATCTCCACACATCCTTTTTAGTGAAAAGAAAGATGTCTCTAATGTTGAAAATCTTGACAGGGATTCCAATCATGGTGGAGACTTTCTAGAAGACCAACAGGAAGAAGAGAAGACTCAGCCAAATGAAGAAACAAATTCCCCCAATCAGGAAGGGCCAAGAGAAACAGGTGAGTCTTCAACAAATATCAGATTTCTTAAAGACCATCCTTTAGATAAAGTCATAGGCAATCCTGAAGATCCTCTTCGGACTATGTCTCATTTTAGAAATATGAATAATGATGACTTAATTGCTTTAGTCTCACAAATTGAACCCAAAATAGTAGAAGAGGCCTTAGCTGATCAAGCTTGGGTCAATGCGAAAGGAATAATGTCTGGGAGCTTGTCCCAAGACCAGATGGTATTAATGTCATAGGAACCAAGTGGGTGTTCAAAAATAAGATGAATGAAGATGGAATTATCTCGAGGAATAAAGCCAGACTAGTAGCCAAAGGCTACTGTCAGGAATTCGGTGTAGACTTTGATGAATCCTATGCACCTGTTGCTAGGATGGAAGCTATAAGACTGTTGCTTGCCTTTGCATGCTCAAAGAACATAAAACTCCAACAAATGGATGTTAAAAGTGCCTTTTTAAATGGAGTCATTAAAGAAGAAGTTTTTGTTGAACAACCTCCTGGATTTCAATATTCTCCTCAACCTAACCAAGTTTTCAGGTTAAACAAAGCCTTGTATGGTCTAAAGCAGGCTCCAAGAGCTTGGTATGAAAGACTATCTGAATTTCTGATCAGCAAGGGCTACAAAAGAGGTAAAGTTGATCAGACTTTATTTACCAAGGGCATGAATAAAGATCTCATCATAGTTCAGGTATATGTAGATGACATTGTATTTGGATCAACTAAGCATGAACTATGTGATGAATTTTCTACCATGATGTCTGCTGAATTTGAAATGAGCTTGGTTGGTGAACTAAAATATTTTCTTGGATTGCAGGTACAGCAGCTAGAAGATGCGTGCTTCATCAACCAAACCAAATACACAATGGAACTGTTCAAAAGGTTTGGCATGGAAAACTTAAAGCACATTACTACACCCATGGGCACCAATACTTCATTGGATGCAGATGAGACAGGTAAAGAAGTAAATGCCAAACTTTATAGAGGTATGATTGGATCACTACTTTACTTGATAGCCTCTAGACCTGATATACAATTCAGTGTAGGAATGTGTGCAAGGTATCAGTCTAGACTTACTGAACTACACTTACCTGTAGTTAAAAGAATTTTCAGATATTTGTCAGCTAGTCACTCTCTTGGTTTATGGTTTCCTGCATCTCACACACTTAACCTAGTAGCATACACAGATGCTGACTATGTAGGCTGTAAACTAGACAGGAAAAGCACAAGTGGCCATTGTGAATTCTTGGGTGGGTGTTTAGTGTCTTGGGGCTCCAAGAAACAACATTCTGTGGCCCTCTCCACTGCAGAAGCTGAATATGTGGCTGCAGGGAGTTGTGGAACACAAGTCATATGGATTAAACACCAGCTTCAGGACTATCAAGTAGACCTGGGGTGCACACCTATTTACTGTAATAATACTAGTGCCATCAATCTTGCTAAAAATCCTGTTTTGCATTCACGAACCAAACACATAGAGATAAGACATCATTTTATAAGAGATGAGGTGTCTAAGAATAATTTTGAACTGATTCATGTAGGCACAAGTAATCAGATTGCTGATATATTCACAAAACCTCTGGATAATGAAAAACTTTTCACATTAAGAAGAGAACTAGGCTTATACAAATTGTCTTAATTATGAAGCCTGTTCTGGTTGTGAGGGGGAGTTGTGTCTATCTGATGTTTAGCCTTCTTGCATGCTGGTTTAAGGGGGAGTTCAGAATGCTTACTGGTTAGCATTCAGGAATGCTCTAAATAAAGGGGAAGCCTTGAGATTTTGCTGGAATATTTCATTGAGGAATGCTATGTCTTAGGGGGAGCTGAGTTGTGATGTGAGAAGAGAAGTTCTTTGACAGATTCAAAAGGGCTGTCCAGATGTGTACCTTGCTGGTCTTGCATGACTGATTTAGTGTGGTTCTCTCAGAAAGTAGAGTGTCACTTATCTCTTAAGTCTATAAGTTAGTGACTCTAATCTCCAAGTTAGAATCTTTCCTTTGGTACTCTTTCAGAGATCTGGACTAATTGCATAAAGTATATCTTCCTACATTGTCATTGATTATGGTTCAGGCCAAAAAAACTTGTATGTCTTGATATCTGACCGAATCAACTTGAAATCTAGACTTCAAGACTCAATTCAAGAAAAGTTCTTTTTGGTATTGTCTTCAATCATTCTATCTTTTTAACTCAAGGGCTTAACTGAACAAACATGTTCTGTTTTGATCACTGAGAAACTGGGAGCTTCATCAATGAAATGAATAGTTCTCCCAAGTCATGAGGTGTCAAATGCTTAACATGAATGAAAAGTCATGACAGAGCAATGGTGGCTTGCTGGTGAGTAGCTGGGGACTCTGGCCTCTAATCAAGGTGTTTCCCCATGTCAAAAGCCATAGTTACTAACTCTGTTCCTTAATAAAAAAAAAGGGAAGGAAGTAATGAGGTACTCACTCTGAGTAACTGGGGATTTAGGCCTCTAATCAAGGTGTCTCCCTAATGTCAAAGGAAGTGAACTACCAACTTACTCATTGATCTTCTTGAAAATCATCTCCAACAAAAATTCCTTGTTGTTATGCAACTAATGGATTGCTTGTCTTCAATACCTTGAGAACACCTCTCTGATTTAGTCTCTTGCTGTCTTGTGGAATAGTTGAATGATCAGCTATATCTGGCCATACTTGTGAACTCCTGCTCTAAATCATCCACTATGTATGCTGATAAACTTGTCCATCATTCCACTTCTTTACTGTGTACTAAAGTCTCAAGAATCCTCTCTTGAGATTAGAAACTCACTTATTCTCTTAAGACCTACTCGTGACTTTCTGCACTAAGAAGTTACTGCCCTCAGTCCTCATGTTTCCAGCACTGTCATACATTCTGCAGTTCTTTTTGCTGATGTCAAAGGGGGAGAGGAGCTTGCAATATGAGTGAGTATTGGACAAGGAGCTTGCAATATGAGTGAGTATTGGACTTGTCTGGAGTTGGTTATAAGTTGTGGGGGAGATGAGGATGAGAGTGTGTTGTAGGGAATGTTTAATTCATTTGCATGAGCATGTTGAATTTATTCTGCTTGTTGCAGCTGGGATTAACTTTTTGTTGAAACTTGATATTGCTTGATTCATAGTGTTGTCATCATCAAAAAGGGGGAGATTGTTGCATCCCTATGGTTTTGATGATGTCCCACACTATAAATCAATCTTCTATCTCTAGATTAATGTTGTTTCATCATGTGAGTGAGTACAGTTCAATGGCTGTCAGATATCATGCTTTACCTTAATTCTGCCTACACTCTGTCTGCACAGTCTTCACACCAGTGCGTCAACTCAGTGTGCTGATGCGTAGACGCTTCAGTTCAGGTTCTTCATTTGATGAAGTCTATACATCATCAGTTGATCATCAAGAATACGTTGCAGCGTCAACTCATTGGGCTGCAGCGTCAACTCAGCAAGTATGCACATCAGTCTTCACATGCTAAGTCTGTACATCCTACGTCTCATGCAGCGTCAACGCTGTGAGCATTCTCAAGACATTAGCGTCAACGCTATAAGTGTGTACATCGCTTTCACGTCACCAAGTCCATACATTTGTCCTCCTTCAAAGTCTGTACAGCCGCTGGTCTAGCTTCATGAAGTCTGTACATCAAACTGTTACAATAAGTCTGTACATTGTCCGTCTTCCTTAGCGTCTTGATAGTTGATGTCTACACATTGGCCTTCATGCTCCTAAGTCTATGCATTACTATTCATGCATCAGTCTTCATAAGTCTATACACTGGACTGTTAGGTCAAGTCTATACAATTGGGCCTAACATTCCAACTCTACACTGAACCTTCGTTCATCAAAGCCTCAAGTCTGTACAGCGTGAAGTCTACACTTTGGCTTCACGTTTTTTCAATGTTTGTACAGTGGCTTCGCATAGGCAAGTCTGTACACAAGGTTCAACTCTCCAAGTCTGTACAGCCTGTTTGTCTTCTTGTGTGAAGTCTATACAACGCATGCTCACATAACCAAGTCTATACACTCGTTGTTAGAAACCTAGACTGCTAAGTCTATACACACCCTCACTATGTACACACTTGCTATATTGATCTCTGAAGTCTATACAATGCTTCACGTTAACACTAAGTCTATACACTTCATTATTGTTGCTGAAGGGAACAGGGTCGACGCCTGAAGCTTACAGCGTCCACGCATCAGTAGACGAAGCTTTCACGATGTCTTCTATTGCATTAACGCCACAAGCAAGCAACGTCGACGCAGCAGTTAAAGTAGCAGAGACTCTTACAAGCGATGAAGCCTTCATGAAATCTTCCATTGCGTCAACGCCATCAACAAGCAGCGTCGACGCAGCGGCTTAAGAGATGCCAGTATAGAAAGGTACACGTTCGTGCGTCAACGCCACCAACTGGCAGCGTCGACGCAGCAGTCCAAGAAAGGGATGACTTATCTCTGGATGCCTTCAATACGTCAACGCAATATGCTGATAACGTCGACGCAGCTCGCCTATCTGTTGAAGACTTGAACACTGGACTGCCGATACCGTTGCGTCAACGCAATAGGCTGATGGAGTCGACGCAGCGGTTAAGAAGTTTGAAGATTTCTGATGACTGCATCAACTCTTTGGAGCAAGTGAGTTGACGCCATCTACCTCCAGTTGCTGAGCGTACTGGTGCTGGGCACGTGATCCGAGGATAAGGAAAATGCCCAGATGAGGACACGTGGTCTGACAGCCTGCTGGATGCTGCCACGTAGTCCGAACTCTTAGGGCGGGAACTGTGGAAGCCACACGCGCCCTGCTACTGCTCCAGGTATAAAATGGAGCCTTCATCTTAAGATGAAGGTTGATCGAAGAAGAAGCCTGGAGAGCATATACGTCCTTCGATCCAGAAAAGGAAAGAAAAGTGCATAGAGAAAGAAAGAGAAAGGAAAAGTGCATAGAGAAAGAAAGAGAAAGGAAAAGAGCAGAGAGTTCAATATCTGAGAGGAGTTTGGTCGAGAGAGAGAGAGAGAGTGTGCTGATTGATGAATTGCTTCATTTGAAGCTACATTTGTATTGGGTTTCAGAACCGATTCCTTCTCATTGTTTTTCGTTTTCCACTTTGCTTTCGTTTATTTTTCGTCCTTCTATTCTGATCTGAATTGTTGTCCCTCCGGTGTGTGGAGGAAGGGAGTATTACTCCAGTTTCCCTCTATGTTGCAGAGGAAGAGAGATCGGTGATCTCTGGTGGTGTTAGTGACTGGCTGTCATTAACAGTTTCCCTCCGGTGTGTGGAGGAAGGGAGAGGATTCTCCGGTTGTGTTCTACCTGGGAGCTAGAACAGGTTTCAGGTTCTGTGGGTGGCAGAACTTGATTGAGGGATTTGTTTCCCTTGGTGTTCAAGCTGTGTGGCAGCTCGTTGTTCGCAGACTGAGTCTGCATTGATCTAGCATCGTCTAGTGGAATCCTCACTCTAGTTGGAGTGAGGGGTGGATGTAGATTGCGGAATGCAATCGAACCACCTAAAAAATCGAGTGCCTCCTCTGTGGGTTGCTATTGTTCTCTACGCTCTTCATCTGCTCGGCTCTTTGCTTCCATGTGATTCGCTCTTCATTCTCATTTACATCCCTCTGTGTACGGTTTAAGGAGGTGCGTTAGCAGTAGAAAATATATTCCGCTTAAGTTTCTACAAATTGGGAGTGATCTATTCATCCCCCCTTCTATATCACTCTTGCTGCGCTAACAGCCGAGATAACGGGCTGTCGAAGCTGAATTAAAAAGAGCTACATGATGATCATGACGAAGGCATGCATGATGCATATATTTATTGTGCAGAAGATGCATAATTCATGGGATTATGGATCCTCAGTACGTGGCAGAGGACATAGGTCCGAAGACCACCGTCGTGCATAGCAAAGACTTTCGACCAGACGTAATCCGATTTTCTGTCGACGCCATTTAATATACCCGAGGATCTATGCATGCATGTGCACATGGCGTTCGTGACTATATTAAGCATGATAATGGAATTGATGGAAGCAAATGGTAATCGACCACATTTATTACTCCCCATCGAGAAGAGGGAAGGCAACACAAGTGTGATAGCGAAAGCACAATGCTAACGGACATGGTGATGAAGATATAATAAAAGTATAGTTTAGGCCCGTTCGGCCCTTCTTTTATTCAATTTATTGGCGCTAACCCCGAGGGACGGGAATCACCCAGGGGCAAGTAAGCGATTGGGGCAGCAAGAGGCTTCAAAACCGGCGCGACCATGTAAGGAAGGTTTATACGGTGCGATAAAGCGTAGGCATAGCATCTTAATCCGGCGCGGCCATCATGAATGTTAATACGGCGCGAAGGCCCTGGGGCGCGCCGGTTTAGGGCGCGCCGGAAAGGTGCAAGCAAAAAGTTTTGAAATATGAGTCTAAGGCTAATCCGGCGCGGGGGGGTACCGCGCTGGATTAGGGCGCGCCGGCTAAGGCCGCGTCGTTCTAGCCTTATTTTTTATGAATTCTGAATCATTTGAGTTTGTTAAGTTTATGTTGAGGGTTTTGAAGTTATTTGGGGCCAATTGTTTGTTAAATTGATGTCCAGAACCCTGAGGGATGGTGTGATAAGCCAGTGCGAGGTTCCTACTCGAGCACCGGGATAATCTGTCCAAAATTGGACAGCATCTCCCCTGAACCTGAAGAGTTGCAGGGGAGAAGCGGGGTCATGCTCACCTATGGAACAAGCCCCTAAACCGCCGGTCTACACGAAGGCAGCCAGCAAACCCCATTGGATAGGATACCCCGAGGACTAGCCTGCTAGGGGCACCAAGGTTCCATAAGGGAAAGGACAGAGAGATGAAGCCATTGATGATGGGAGCATCACCCCGAGGACTAGCCTGCGAGGGGTGGACAACCCACAATTTGTGACTCATCCCGCAGAGGAACTGACCATCAGGAGAGTGGAGCTCTGAGGGCTAGCCTACGAGGAGCACCCGTCCCCGAGTCTCAATCGGGTCCTAGATTGTCGGGGCTGAGCTGATTGAGCTAGGACCCCATTATTGTCTGATGTGGCCCCGAGAGGACGTCTACCATCAGGAGGTAAAGCCCCCGATCGCCTAGCAATTTCAAAAAGCAAGAGGGAATGTCCCCCTCCCCGGGTGGTCGGGACGATGAGAAAACCTCGGAACAGTTTGGATGATCGTGATGCACAGATGCAGTAAATGCATAAACGAGACGGGCTCGTTGCAGGGGCATATGCTCGAACAATTGGAAAGCAACGTTCAGGGGATGGACCCTATGCATGGCGGAAAGAGGCACGCGCAGAAGCACGGCTCCATCCGAGAAGAGAAAGAGATGCGAAAACCCTTGAATCAAACATGAGATTTATCGAAGGAAAAGTCCCCGGGGAGGGGGTGTCTCTGTAGCCCACGATGATTCGGGGCACGATGTAGACCTCGGAGAAACTGGAATTAGAGCGGCGCGGAGAAGAGCTCAGACACACGCATTGGCATGGATTAAAGAGGGGCTAAGGATCATTCATTCGATCTATTCATTTGAGCATTTACACGTGCACATATATTACCATCCCATAAACGGGAATGGTTTAGCATTTACATGATGAGAGTACAGCACCGGCACCATTGCTCGGTCGCCATTCTACAATATCATTGGCAGAGGACGCTCGGAGCGCAACAACAGGGGAAGAACAAAGAAAAGAAATCACGTAGAGGGGGGAGGAGAATCGACTCATATCATCGTCACTCCTCCCCCCCTCGCTTACATTCGATGGGTGGAAGTCTCAGAAGAGAGATCTGCGGAAAACAGGAAAAGAATCAGCACCCACGCCCACCTGTTCCTGAAACAGGGTATCGTAGAGGAAGAAGACGACCGGCCGAAGCTCCTCCGAAGGAACCCGAAGACTCTCTACTTCAGGAGAAAACCCGCTCGAGAAGCCCTCTCCCTCCTTTTTCTTTTCTTTCTCTCTATATCTTCTGATCGTTCTTCTTGATTTTGCCTCTCTCCTCTCTTTCTTCTTCTCGAACAGCCATCTATATATAGGGGCATGAGTTCGAATGTTAAACCGGCGTGATATTGGCACGTCGGGAAGAGACTTCATCAGCCTATCGCGCCGGGGTTGGAGCCATCAGATGGGGTGACTTGCGCGCCGGAATAGCCAGGCGTCGAAGGGGATTTAGCGCGCCGGGATCTGGGGCATCGAATGAGGGGTGCGCCGGTTGAAGGCCTCCTCGTGTGCTTCAAGCCAGTCGATGAGTCCGGGCATGATTCCGGGAGTCACCGTGAACATTATCTCGCCAATGCCCCTCGAAACCTTGGTGGGATGTCTTGTCGAAGCTCCCGGGTTGGCGTACGTCCATTCTCAAGGTTCCAGATAGCTTTGGGTTGATCATACGGGCCTGCCGCTGACACTGCCTTCGGTTCTATAATTCGTGCCACTGGCTCGGTCTGGCCCGTGCCTGAAGCTCCTTGGGAGGCGAGATAACACCAGGGATAGTTCCGCCCGAGCTGGGCGATCATTCGGCCACTGATGGGCCCATCTTGGCGGGAAGCCGCACCCGTGCCGGGTGATCGGGGTCTTCTGCCGACAGAACCTTCGGCCCCCTTGTTGTGAATGGCCGAGGACGTTCTTCCTCCTCATGAGAGTCACTGGGTAGACCGTCGTCCTTGGTCGGGTGACGGATGTAGGGTAGCGGCATGACAGAGTCGATGCCGGTTCATTGGGCAGGCTTGGTCGCACTGCCGGTTGGTTGTGAGTTTGTCTCGGCTCCCCTGAGGTGAAGTCCCCGTGTCCATATGGAGTGACTCGAGGCTCTGGCAACCTGAAAAATCTTTGATATGTTTATCTTTATCGGCTTCCATGCTTCGGTGGGCCGTGTCATTCGTCCTTATGGCTTGGTCGCCGATGATCATATTTTGGGTGCCAACAGAGCTTTATCGAGGTAAGAAACCGAATATTTCTTACTTCAGACCTTTTGGCTCTATTTGTTACATCCATAATAACTGCAAGGTGAATTTGGCAAAGTTTGACCCCAAGAGTGACAAGGGGATATTTCTCGGATATTCCCTTAGCAAAAGAGCCTATCGAGTGTATAACTTGAGAACTCTTGTAGTTGAGGAAAGTCCCCATGTTATTGTTGATGAATCATCATCCAAAGACACTAATGAAAAGTTTGTCTTGTAGGAAGAAGAATCAGAAGATGATGATACCGAAGAGTTGTCAAAGAAAGTCAATAAACCAGGTGGTGAAGAACAACAAAATGCTGATGAAAATCAGCAAACTCAAACTGAACTTCAGCTACCTAGGCAATGGACTTTTGCAAAAGATCATTCGCTAGAGATTGTCTTTGGCAATGTAGAAGAAGAAATAAGAACACGAGCCTCCTTCAGGGAAGTTGAAAATATGGATTACATAGCCTTACTCTCCCAGTTTGAACCCCACTCCATAGAAGAGGCCTTGCAAAATGAGTCATGGATCATGGCTATGTAAGAAGAACTACACCAATTCCAAAGGAACAAAGTGTGGTTCCTTGTGCCATGTCCTAGAAATCACTCAGTGATCGGAACAAAGTGGGTCTTTCGAAACAAAATAAACGATCAAAGAGTGGTGACTAGGAACAAGGCCAGGCTTGTAGCACAAGGCTATAGCCAAGAGCTTGGGATTGACTTTGATGAGTCTTTTGCTCTTGTAGCAAGACTCGAGGCAGTGAGGATTTTATTAGCATATGCATGCTGCAATAACATAAAGTTATTTCAAATGGATGTTAAGAGTACATTTCTGAATGGCTATATCCAGGAGGACGTATATGTGGAGCAACCACCGGGGTTTGAAGATACGGAGCATCCAGACCAAGTGTACAAGCTGGACAAAGCCCTCTATGGTCTCAAACAAGCACCTTGTGCATGGTATGAACGGTTAAGTGATTTCCTTATTCAAAATGGATTCAAACGAGGTAATGTTGATCAAACTCTCTTTACACAATTGAATGGTAAGGAAATTCTAATCGTTGAAGTGTATGTAGATGATATCATTTTTGGCTCACTAAGGACACTCTAAGTAAAGAATTTGCTAAATTGATGCAAAGTGAGTTTGAAATGAGTCTTATGGGAGAGTTAACATTTTTCTTGGGATTGCAGGTGACTCAGACAGTTGATGGTCTATTCATAACCCAAAAGAAATATGCTATGGATCTGCTCAAGAAATTCAATTTGACAACAACCAAACCACAACCTACTCCCATGTCCACATCTTTGAAACTTGATCAAGATAACCAAGGTAAATCCGTCAACCAAACCCTTTTTAGGAACATGATAGGATCCTTGTTATATTTGACTGCCAGTAGGCCCGATATTCAATATGCAGTATGTCTGTGTGCGAGGTTTCAATCGAAACCTACAGAGTCACGCATGTCAGCCGTAAAGCAGATTTTTAGATATATTGCTGGTACGTGTGATTTGGGTCTGTGGTTTCCGCGTACTTCAGCTCTTGAATTACTTGGCTATTCTGATGCTGACTACGTGGGTTACAAAATAGACAGGAAGAGCACAAGTGGGTATTGTCAGTTCCTCGGAGGTTGCTTGGTTTCATGGGCCTCAAAGAAACAAAATTCAGTGGCATTATCAACTGCCAAGGCCGAATATGTGGCCGTAGGTAGCTGTGTTGCCCAAGTGCTCTGGATACAATAACAATTGATTGATTTTGGCATCACACTAGGAAACACAACCATTCTTTGTGACAACACTTCCGCAGTAAATTTATCAAAAAATCTAGTGCATCATTCTCGCACAAAGCATATTGAGGTTAGGCATCACTTTCTGCGTGATCATGTTAGCAAGGGGGATGTTGAAATAAAATTTGTTGATACAAACAATCAAATTACTGATATCTTCACTAAACCTCTCAATGAGGACAAATTCACTTCATTTAGAAGAGAGTTAGGCATTTGTCGTCTAGATAGCTAGTTAGTGTCTTTCACTTGTTTTAGTCATTGTCATGCATTTGCATCTGCATTTCACCACTAGATTCTGGCTTCTGTAATTTCCTTGGATCATGCATATGCATCATGTTTGCAATTGTGAGCTACATTTCGCCTGCTTGTATGGACAATCCAAATGCTTGGTGTGTATATATATATATATATATATCTTGTTGAAAAACCCAAACAAATGTAGCCTCCCTTGAATTTCTATGACTATATATATAAGCTCCTTGGATAATAATGCATTGCCACTAGAAGTTCGGGACGAATCATGTTCGGGATAACGGTTATGGAGTTAGGCTTTATATGATTTTAAATGGCTTCGAACTACCCCAAATTGACAATCACACAAACTATCCTCTTTACATTGATCCATTTATTCTTACAGTCATTTGGGGCTCAAGCTTTGATCATTGGAATTCCATTTTTCTGTAAATACTTCATTTTTTCTGGTGGACACCAGGGAGGTGTCGACACCCAAAGTCGACACCCATCCCTATCTGGTGTTTTAAGTTCTCAGGCAGAACTGAGCGGGCCAGGTGTCGACACCCAATGTCGACACCTACCGGTCGCAATTTTCACGAACCGGTTCACAAGGGTCTTAAACCCTTTCCAAACCCACTCGAACCCACTACTAAACACACCCTAGTGCCCCTCCCGTACCAGTGTCGCAAACTCTTGTTCCCCAACTCCTCTTCTTGTTCTCCCTTGACCCTTTCAAGCCATAGAAAGAGCGGCAATCGCTGCGGCACCTGCACCTCCCCTTTGGATGAGCATCCGTCGGCCTCCTCTTCGGCCATTTGTCCCCTGGAGTGTGGATGATCTGTGGAGAGTCCTCCCATCCGCGGTAAGGGCCTCATTGTCGCCCCCAATCATCTCCTCTTTCATCTTCCTACGAGATTGGTCTCCCATGGCGCCCAAACGCCAGCTACTAGGCAAGGAACCCGCTGAGGAGTCCAGCCACAAGAGGGGAACTCGAGCTAAGCGCAAAGAGCATGCTGCTATTCTGGAGAAACCCACTCCCACGCAGTTCAAACTGATGAATCGGAAGGTTCTCCGACCCCGCGCCGCTGATTTCAATGATCTACACCAAAGTCTCCCTGAATTGCTCCCTTTGGTAAAGAATCAACCGAACCTGGTTTCGTTTATGACTGATCATCGGAAGATATATTATTCTCTCTTTCTTCAATACTATGGGAATATGTTTTTCAAGAACAACAAATACATGACCGTGGTGAATGGGCAAATTCTTGGGATCTCCGAAGAACAGCTAGCTAATGCTTTTAGGATGCCTCCTTCTGGCGAACTTCATGGGGAGGCAATGATAGATGAGATGTGGCATTTGAACTACTCACCGGGGAAGACATGCAAAATAGAACAGTCAGTGGCTTAAACGCCAATCACTTTCCCCCATTGCAGCGCATTCTCCATCATATGGTAACCACCATCCTGCTTCCCAAAGCAGGAGGAAGAGAGAAAGTCACAAACCAGCAGATTTTTATAATTGCTAATTTGATACAAGGGCAACCGATCAACTTTCCTGCCCTTTTCTTTCAACATATCACTGCTTGTCTCCATAATCGGAACCGCACCCTTGCTTATGCAGCCACATTAACTATAGTATTCCTTTCGGGTGCCATTGATTTGAGCAAGGAACCTTATCAAACTTTGCGTGAAGGAGATATCTACACGGTTCATTCAGTATGCAAGAATATGGGCTATGAGAAAAATGCTCAAGGGCGTTTGGTTCGACATCTGAAATCAGTGAATGATAAAAATTCTGCGGCTGATTCTGATGCGGACGAAGAAGAAGTCGAGGCTGAACCTGCACAGGGCGGGACTTCCAGCGCCTCAGCCGCCTCCACGGATGTTCATGGGATACAATTGACGGTGGAGACCTTGAGTGGTGATGTGAGTGAACTAAGGGAGACAGTGGATACTCTTACTCAGGATGTGGACGAATTGAAGCTTAATCATGCCACACATCTCCAAGAATTCCAGTCCATCAACAAATCCCTTGACTATCTCAAAACTACCATGGATGCTCAACCCGAACAGTTCCAAGCCATCGTGGATTATATTCGCCGGCCTCCTCCACCGCCTTCCTCCGGGTCTGAATGAGTCCTGTCGCTTCCAGTTGGCACTTGCTACTTGTACTCCCAGCTCCCCTTGTTTTTTTTTATGACAAAGGGGGAGAGTTATCTAGAGTATAGTACCTATGTTATGTGTGTTGTGACGCTTAAGGTGATCTAGAGGGGGGTGAATAGATCAGTCACCCGATAAAAACAACTGCAGCAGATTCAAGTGCGGAATATAAGAACTTCTGCTAAATAGATAGAGGGCACTAAGCAAAGACCAGCCAGAACTTCTAAAGAACCGTTTTAAACAGTCATCTACTTCGCAAAGTACAAGAATAAAGAAGCGATGCAAACCACAAAGCAATCACACAGTAGACAGGAGTTTTTAGGTGTTTCAGTCCTCCAGAACTACGTCCACCCCACACTCAAACCCAAGTGTGGCTTACTACTGCGCAACACAGCTTGCGTCCGCTGGGGGCTTACAGCTTTGCCTACAACCGCTGAGCTTCACAGCTTGCTGTCCGAGATCAAGTCTCGCCCGCTGAGGAATTACAGCTTCACCTGTCCAGAGGATACACCTCTGCAACCGCTGGGGACTACAGCTTGACCCGACCAGTGGAATCCACCACTGTAAACGCTGAGCCTCACAGCTTGCTCTGCTGGGCAATACAGCTTAGCCGTCTGAGGTATCCACCTCGCCAGCTGAGCATCACAGCTTGCTCTGCTGACACACAGCTTGAAGAAAGGTTTAAAAGAAAAACAAGAAATGGGAAACAAAATAGCAACAGAAAGCTGTATATGATAAAGCATAAAATATATCCCTGCGGGGAATGAAGCTCAAACAATTGAGCAACCTCATATCTGGTTTTGAACCAAAGATCTGATGAACAAACTCTGATGAAACTCTCCAGACTCTCTTGTCTTCTTCTCTTCCTCTTTCTCTTCTCACTCTCTGATTCTTTCTTTTCTCTTCTACTTTCTTTTCTCTTCTTCTAGATCGTGGAGGCTCTCTCTCTGCTTCTGCCCTTTCTACTTCAGTCACGATCAGGTCTTCTTCTGAGGAAGAAGTCTTCATTTTATAGAGCAGCAGATAGGTGGGCGTGTGTCCTCCACATTTGCCGCCCAATTGATTCTACCACGTGGAAGCATCTCAGCAGGCTTCAATACACGTGTCACGATCTTGGCACTTTATCCATTCTTGGATCACGTGCCCTTCTTAAACTTCACTAAAAGTACCTGTCAGTCAGTCGGAGAGAATTATCAGCTTAAGACTAAAATCTTGTACAGAGTTCACTATGCAACATGTGTGAGCATACACAGACTTGTGCATGCCTACAATGCCAAAGCTGTACAGAGTATATGTGCTAGGATGAAGGATGTACAGACTATATATGCTAGCAGCACAACCAGAAGCATGCACAGACAAGGCGATGCATAGACTAGCTCAGTCATCAAAACAAACAAGCGCTCATTAGTGTATAGACTTGCTAAGGCATCAAAGCAACCGTGTGCAGACTTTAAAATAAAGAATGTACAGACTTCAGATGAATGCATGGACTATGCCGTTTGAAGAGTGCTGACGATGTACAGACTTACTGAACTACAGCATAAACATATCAGTAGAGAATGCATAGACTCTACGTGCGTGCATGCTGCAAAGCAACGTATGGACTTGTGTTTGCGGGCAGACAATGTATGGACTTTAAATCAAAGGATGCACTGGCTGTACAGACTTTGCATATACACATGAGACGCTGAGTGAGATGCAGGATGCACTGGCTGTACAGACTTTGATTTATGCACATAGACGCTGAGTGAGACGGTGCATGCGATGCGATGTACAGACTTAACATGATACGCTGAGTGAGATGGTGCATGCGATGTGATATACAGACTTAGCATGTGACGCTAAGTGAGACGGAGCAATGTATAGACTTAGCCAAGACGTCATGAGCAATTGGACGATGTACAGACTTGAGTTCGTGCATGCTACATGGCAATGTATGGACTTTGAATGTGTTCATGCTAAAACAGTGAACGTAGGTAAAGATAGGAATGTATAGACTTGTGTGTGTGTGCTTGCTGCAATGAAATGTATTGACTTGTGTGTGCACGCGTCAAAGCTAGCTATCAGCAGAGAATGTGCAGACTTGCTGTAATGATGCATGAATGTTACAGCAAAGAATGTATAGACTATATGGCGTGACACTGATGAATGCACTGATGCAGTGTATGCATATAGTAGTGAACAAATGCAATGTATGCCAAACACAATGACTGGCTCACTGTGATACTCTCACTGTGTTGCTATCATCAAAACAAAATAGCATATGCTTGTGCCTAAGGGGCACAACATTCTCCCCCTTTTTGATGATGGCAACAAAGTGACAGTGAGTCACCAACCAAATTTTCTCCCCATTTGCCATAATCAAGAAGGAAGAAGAACATGAGTGCAAAATGCAGTATACATTGCATATTTTCCTTAGAACAACTCATTTTCCCGTTGAATGTATAACTCCCCCTGAATTATTTCTCCCCCTTTGAGAAGGAATATGGACGGATGAAACATGAATAAGGTAAGGGATCACTACACAACAGCTGAAGCATTGGTTCATAAAGTGAGCATGATTATAAACAATTGTTAAAGCATAAGAATCAGCAATATACAGTCTTGAAAGAATTCAGGTTTAACAGTGATAAATATAGAGTAAAGCAGCTGACCACTGAAAAAGAGTTATAGACTCCATATATAGCAATGAATCTAGGGCACATGGTTTTAATAGATAAGTCAGAAATAATACCCTTTGTGATTAACCATGGATGTTCAAGAAAGGTAACTTGAATATGTATTGAGAAAAACAATTTACACTCAATGACTTTTGATTTCAAAGGGTTACATCAGTTTGTTTTTCACCTTTTAATTTTCAGAAATTGAGCTAAGTGAATAGACCAGTGGCATTTATGCTGTTGACATTAGGTGTACACCTTGATCAGAGGCAGGTACCCCCTGTTACTAGGCATAAACTACCAGATCTATTTCAGATCAAGACCTGTGACATTAAGGGTACACCTTGATCAGAGGCCGGTACCCCCAGTTACTTGGTGAAGACTCCCCCTATAGATTTGACCCTATGAACAGAGATCGTCTGAAGCACTTCATGACTTATGAATTCTCCTGCGTCTTTGGAGGAGATCACAGTTTCTCAGTGCAATTCAGCCATTGCTCTGTCACTGTGTTCAGCTCTTTACATTGATGATCTTATTATTGCTGCCCTGATTTCTTTTGGAGTGATTGTTTAAAAAAAACAGTACACACTCTTATTCACCTTTTCTAGACATTTTCAATTTAACACGTTCAGGCATTAAAAAAACCTTTTCCATTCTAACCATGAGACAGAGATTAAGAGCTATAAAGATTTTCTTTTATCTCAAGTTCTGAAGTGCAGACACTTAACTCTTCAATTTATAAAAGTTAAACCTTTAGTTCTTTTCAATTTGCAAGTGTGATTCTTATAAATGAAAAATTGTAATAACCACAGCTCAATGTACTAAAACAGAAGCAATATTGTTGTTCAGTGAAGGTGATAGGGAAATGATAGCAATAGGCATTAAGGTCCAAGAGCATCTGATGTCAAAGAATATGAATGAATTGAATGGGGACTATGAGGAGTGAAAAAGATTCAATGTACTGAACTTAGCTCTCATCTCCCCCTGACACCAAGATGCAACAATATGCTATGCAATGCTTTCAACTAACTGAATACAGACTATGCAACAATGATACATAAAGTAAGTATGCAATCATTTCAAGTTTATGCACCCAAGTCATGAACATTTTATCCTTTTTCAGAGAGTTTATTTCATGAAAGTCAGGTGTATATAATCTAGAGAATTGAGAATCAACTACAACTTAATGCCCTAAGTCAACATGACTTTCTCAATTCTGAAGGTGATTCACTTATCTGCTTTACCTGACTGATTTATTTTTTACCCTTGGTGTTCCATCAGAATGTTGACAAGGCCTCCATTCTCCTTCAGCTTTTAGAATTTTTGGCCCTGTCTCTTGTCATATGCCTGGAGTAGCTATTCATGTTTCATCATTTTGTTCCCGGCTACCAGGCATACCTGCAAACACACTTAGGGAGAAGATTTTAGAACCCAAGATAGTTTGGGCCCCAAGACAGAAACAGACATGTGAGAGTGAAAACATGACAAAAGCTGTTTAGGGATCCACATTTGTGTGAAAGTGGATGGTTTGGTGGATTCTACAGCTTAAGGAATCTTTTTATTATTTTTCTTTTTCTCAGCACCAACAGGTTTAGCTTTCTTTTTTTGGTGCTGTGATGGTTTTTGTGTAGTCTTAGCATTCATTTTATTAGAAACATTATTGTTTTTCTGCCAGTGCCTTGGCCAATGAGTGTACTGGAAGTTGTGGCCCAAATTGGTCCTAGGATGATCATAGAACACCTGTTGACTAGGACTCCATGTC
The DNA here is from genome assembly GCA_022559845.1 of Amorphophallus konjac. Lineage (NCBI taxonomy): Eukaryota > Viridiplantae > Streptophyta > Magnoliopsida > Alismatales > Araceae > Amorphophallus > Amorphophallus konjac. Next base: position 228,132,021 of record CM040126.1, on the reverse strand, counting down.
CTAAAGTGACCATCCCATCTCCTAGCTGGCTGAGATCTATAGGGCTGAGTGGGGAAATTCTGATACCTAGGCCTCATGTACACAGGATTCCACCCAAACCTATTAAGTGGTTGTGAGTGAATGTGATGATAGACTTGGGCTCGAGGGAAATAGGGATGTGCAAACTGGTTCCTAGCGACACTTGGTCTCCCTGCCACCTTTGACCCTCTAGGATTCTGCACTGACTTATATTTGGTCTTTTTCTGAGCAGTTGATGGTGGTGGAGACTTAGCAGCCTTGGACTGGGGTTTTGATGTGCTAGCTGGCTGACCCCTAACCTTGGACTTACCCTTGGGAGAAGAGCATGCAGCACTAGGCTCTAAAACTTTCTGCTTTCCCTTGTCCTTAGCACTGGACACTTTTGATTTTACATTTTTGGAAGTAGATTTTTCGCTGACCATTTTTATGAGTGATTCTTTGTTCTTTTCTTCCACGAGTGAAATGGTTTTCTTCAGTTCAGCATTCACTAACAAGACAGCTTCATATTTTTCATTTGAAATCTTTATTTCATTTTCAAGCTTCTGAATTGTCAATTTCAACTCATCAACGACATTTTTCAGCAATTCATTTTCTTTCCTACAGTCAATCAAAACATGCTTTAACTCATCAAAATCAGAACATGCACTTTTCAATCTGTCATTCTCTGATTGTAAACATGCAACCTTATCAGAAAGTGTTTTATCATTAACCAGATAATTTACTTTCTTCTTCAAGTGTATGTTCTCCTTCCTAATATCATCCACTTTATCTAACAGTTTTCCATAAGCATTTTCCGAATCAGAAATAGTATAGTGTTCGAAAGGGGATGATACCTCATCGGATTCTTCTTCTTCTCTTCCATTCCTGGCCATCAAGCAGGTGTCCTTTTCTTCTTTCTCACTATCTGAGGAAGTGCTCAGCATGCCTTCTTCCTCATCACTCCATGTACTGACCATGGCCTTTCCCTTTGGCGCTTTCTTCCATGGTCTTTCATTCATTTTCTGGAACTCTGGACAATCAGCCTTAATATGGCCAGTCTTCCTGCAATGATAACAATTATTAGCGTCAGATTTTTCAGCAGGGTTGAATTTATACCTGTTTTGCTTCCTGTTGTGGTGTCTTCTGTAGCCTTTCTTCCCTTCTCTTCTAAGAAATCTTCTGAACCTTTTTGTGATCATAGCTATTTCATCCTTTTCAAGGTCCGATCCAGATAGACTCCGATCACTGGATGATCCAGTGCTGCTGGACTGTTTTGAACAACTATGCTTGGCCTTCAGAGCAATAGGCTTCTTGTATTCGAGCTCTTCAGCTTGTAGAAGATTCATCTCGTATACCATTAAAGAACCTATCCGCTCATTAGTTTTCATCTTTTTTAAATCTCTTGACTCATCAACCATAGTCACTTTGGTATGCCATATCGGAGTCAACAATCGAAGGATCTTCCTCACAACTTCATAATCGGTATAGCTTTTTCCCAGATTTCGTAGAGCATTTGTTATAATGGTCAGACGAGCAAACATTTCCCTCACTGTCTCACTGGGCTTCATTCGAAATGCTTCATACTCTAACACTAACATATTTGCCCGCGTCTCTCTCACTTGAGACGTTCCCTCATAAATGACCTCAAGGGTATCCCACATCTCCTTCGTCGTCTTGCAGGATGACACTCTATCAAATTCAGTGGGATGGAGTGCACATTGAATGGCGTTGATGGCGCTCCAGTTCAGAGTGGATTTCCAGATTTCTTCTTTAGTCCACACTTCCTCATTCTCATGTAACTCATAAGGACCTTTGCTTATAATTTTCCAGATTTTGTAATCTTTGGCTCTGAGGAAGACCTGCATCTGGTTCGTCCAATATGGGTAGTTAGATCCGTCGAAGAATGGTGGCTTTGTAGTGGACTGTCCCTCTGCTATTAACCCTCTAGCATCCATGGCCGTTCCTTTTTAGGATGTTAGTCCTGCACAAAGAGTTAGGCTCTGATACCAATTGTTGTGACGCTTAAGGTGATCTAGAGGGGGGGTGAATAGATCAGTCACCCGATAAAAATGACTGCAGTAGATTCAAGTGCGGAATATAAGAATTTCTGCTAAACAGATAGAGGGCACTAAGTAAAGACCAGCCAGAACTTCTAAAGAACCGTCCTAAACAGTCATCTATTACGTAAAGTACAAGAATAAAGAAGCGATGCAAACCACAAAGCAATCACACAGTAGACATGAGTTTTTAGGTGGTTTGGTCCTCCAGACCTACGTCCACCCCACACTCAAACCCAAGTGTGGCTTACTGCTGCGCAACACAACTTGCGTCCGCTGGGGCCTTACAGCTTAGGCTACAACCACTGAGCTTCACAGCTTGTTGTCCGAGACCAAGTCTCGCCCACTGAGGAATTACAGCTTCACCTGTCCAGAGGATACACCTCTGCAACCGCTGGGGACTACAGCTTGACCCGACCAGTGGAATCCACCACTGCAAACGATGAGCCTCACAGCTTGCTCCGCTGGGCAATACAGCTTAGCCGTCCGAGGTATCCACCTCACCCGCTGAGCATCACAGCTTGCTCTGCTGACACACAGCTTGAAGAAAGGTTTAAAAGAAAAATAAGAAATGGGAAACAAAATAGCAATAGAAAGCTGTATACAATAAAGCACAAAATATATCCCTGTAGGGAATGAAGCTCAAACAATTGAGCAACCTCAGATCTGGTTTTGAACCAAAGATCTGAGGAACAAACTCTGATGAAACTCTCCAGACTCTCTTGTCTTCTTCTCTTCCTCTTTCTCTTCTCACTCTCTGATTCTTTCTTTTCTCTTCTACTTTCTTTTCTCTTCTTCTGGATCGTGGAGGCTCTCTCTCTGCTTCTGCCCTTTCTACTTCAGTCACGATCAGGTCTTCTTCTGAGGAAGAAGTCTTCATTTTATAAAGTAGCAGATAGGTGGGCGTGTGTCCTCCATATTTCCCGCCCAATTGATTCTACCACGTGGAAGCATCTCAGCAGGCTTCAATACACGTGTCACGATCCTGGCACTTTATCCATTCTTGGATCACATGCCCTTCTTAAACTTCACTAAAAGTACATGTCAGTCAGTCGGAGAGAATTATCAGCTTAAGACTAAAATCTTGTACAGAGTTCACTATGCAACATGTGTGAGCATACACAGACTTGTGCATGCCTACAATGCCAAAGCTGTACAGAGTATATGTGCTAGGATGAAGGATGTACAAACTATATATGCTAGTAGCACAACCAGAAGCATGCACAGACAAGACGATGTATAGACTAGCTCAGTCATCAAAACAAACAAGCGCTCATTAGTGTATAGACTTGCTAAGGCATCAAAGCAACCGTGTGCAGACTTTAAAATAAAGAATGTACAGACTTCAGATGAATGCATGGACTATGCCGTTTGAAGAGTGCTGACGATGTACAGACTTACTGAACTACAGCATAAACATATCAGCAGAGAATGTATAGACTCTACATGCGTGCATGCTGTAAAGCAACGTATGGACTTGTGTTTGCGGGCAGACAATGTATGGACTTTAAATCAAAGGATGCACTGGCTGTACAGACTTTGCGTATGCACATGAGACGCTGAGTGAGACGCAGGATGCACTGGCTGTACAAACTTTGATTTATGCACATAGACGCTGAGTGAGACGGTGCATGTGATGCGATGTACAGACTTAACATGAGACGATAAGTGAGACGGTGCATGCGATGCGATATACAGACTTAGCATGAGACATTAAGTGAGACGGAGCAATGTATAGACTTAGCCAAGACGTCATGAGCAATTGGACTATGTACAGACTTGAGTTCGTGCATGCTACAGGGCAATGTATGGACTTTGAATGTGTTCATGCTAAAACAGTGAACGTAGGTAAAGATAGGAATGTATAGACTTGTGTGTGTGTGCATGCTACAATGAAATGTGTAGACTTGTGTGTGCACACGTCAAAGCTATCAGCAGAGAATGTGCAGACTTGCTGTAATGATGCATGAATGTTACAGCAAAGAATGTATAGACTATATGGCATGCAACTGATGAATGCACTGATGCAGTGTATGCATATAGTAGTGAACAAATGCACTGTATGCTAAACATAATGACTGGCTCACTGTGATACTCTCACTGTGTTTCTATCATTAAATTAAAATAGCATATGCTTGTGCCTAAGGGGCACAATAATGTGTGCTTGCATGTTTGTTGCCTGTTTGGCTGGTGTTGCTTGCTTGCATTGTCGTCATGTCCGCAGTGAGTCTTGCAGTCGTGTAATATTTGTCGTCATCATTGCATAATCATACATGATCATGTTGTTTCTTGGCATCAAACTCAAACATTTTACTAAGGCTTTTAAAGTGTGGCTGTGAAAATCCCCTTTTTGGTTGTGAATGTCATTCCAACTCAATGAATATTACTATTTGTGGTTATGCGTGTGCTTTCTTGCATGGAAACCATTTATAGGAGATGGAAGTGTTTAAAACTGCAACAAAGACCACACTCTGGTCACCGGGTTCATATCATATCACATAGCATCATTGTCATCATCAAAAAGGGGGAGATTGTTTGACCCCGAGGTTATGATGTATGGATGTATATGTTTTGATGATTAATGAATGCAATGTGTGGTCATGGTTTAGAGTGTACTGGCTTCCTACTCTTATGAATATCTTTTTGATCGTGTGGTGAAGATTTGTTTATACTCAAAATGCTTTGTGAATGGTCAATTTAACAAATGAGCAAGCAAACTTTAGACCGATGGTGAATTCAGGCAAACTGATGAAGGAAACATTTATATGTGATTTGTTATGGATTTTTCAGTCAAATGGGAAATGAAATCTATTTTGAATTGGCCTACCTTTGTAATATCTTTTAAGTCCTACTTTCATTAAAGAGAGTTGAAATGAATGGTTATTTTTTAAGCTCTATGATGTGTATCAATCTGACGTTTACTGGGCATTTTTACAGGTTCGGAGAGCTTCCCACATTCACATTTCATCATGCTTTTAACTCTGAAGAAGTTGGTATATTATTCTCTTTCCATGGGTTACTGGGCCTTCTGGAACAGCAAGAGTCGACACCAGGTGTCGACACTTGGTTCCAGAATGTGTTCCCAGCAACCAGTTTTGGAGGTGTCGACACCAGGTGTCGACACTTACTCAAAACTGGTTCTGGCAGCTTCTGTCTGCTAACCTGAACATCAGGTGTCGACACCAGGTGTTGACACCCATTGTCCAGGTTTGTTTTTCGAGCTTCTGGTTAGTGTTTTGCCCAAAGTGTCGACACCTATGCGGAGCTGTAAATTTTGACTTTTTGCGTCCACGAACCTTTTGTCAACCCACTCCCATCGATCCGCCTTGTTTTACTCCAGGTTTCGTTGATCTTGTCCCCAGCGTGTCCCTTGACCGTTTTGGTCACATATAGCCATCTCTATGGCCTCAAACCTAAGCAAGGAGATCTATCTTTTCATTTTTGAGCTCTCTCTCAAAACTCTACAGGTGCAGGACGCAAGCAGCGGCTCCAAGGCTACTTCCATGCTGTTCTGAGCTTGTATGTGAAGCGAAGAAGGTGGATTCAAGTCTTCAATCAATCCTCTACTGGAAGCTGCGTGGCAAATCAAGTTACAACCTCGTTTTTGCAAGAATCGTTCATCTTCTTTCAACAACCATCCTCAAACTGTAGGAGCATTCAAATACCTTCAAAGGAGAGAAAGGGGGAGCTCTAAACCACTACCAATCTTCTCAAGTCTTTGCTGATTGATTTTGAACATTTGCTATAATACTTGATCATCTTGAAACACCTTCGTGTGTGTGTGCTCGTGATCTATGATACGAGAGCATGTGTGTGTGTGTGGTGGCCGAGATAGGCTACCGTGTATGTGTTGGCTGTCGTTACAGTGTTTGTGTGGCTCACCTCATAGTGGAGCATTAATCCTCACGTGTGAGGGGTGGATGTAAGGGACACATTTGTGTACCTGAACCACCTAAAAATTCTGTGACTCCTTTGTGGTTTGCTCTTCGTGGTTTGAACGAGTGGGCTTCACGGTTAGCTGAGCGTTTTCTTTCTCTGTCTTAGAATTCATATTTTTACTTCGTGTACTCGCGAGAGAAATCTTGTTCGGGTAAGGCTGAGTGTTTGCTTAACTTGAATTATTTATAGTTTGAGGTTTTCCTTCCTACTAGCATTTCAATTAGTAATATTTTTTATTTGGCCAATCAATTCACCCCCCCCCCTCTTAATTGCCTCCCTTCGGGACCCAAAAATTTACAAGTATGTAAATATATGCATGATATGTGCAATATGTATAATGCAATTAAGTGTGTGTTCTATGTATGCAAGACTGAATTATTATTTGCAAAAAGTGAGTAAGAGTATGAAAGACTTTATGTGCAGTGCAAATCATTCAAAAATTGGATTTATTCACAAGATGTGCAACGGAAAATATGTAAAGTTGACTTAATCTCTTAATCATTTAACCTGCAAATCTCAACACTTCAGAAATTATCAAATTCAACAAAACATGAAGGTAATTGTTTAACTGCAATCATTTTTCTCCAAATCTCAATTTTTACCTTTACAGACTTTTCAAGGAGAACCTAAGCAGAATGAATTTCAAAACCAAACCATTTTTCTTTCGCGCCTTGAGAGTCCTTTATTTATTGACTTTCCTTGGCCTCAAGGCGCCCCTGCAAAGTAAATTCTCATTTTGAATATTTGGGTACTCAAGCCATCTTGGGTCCTGAGGGGTTAGTTTTAGCATGAGCAAATGTATTCTTATATCTCATGGAACACCAATCATCATCATATCTTATTGTGGAATAGTCATCCATTGAATGACCATCCTGGCCACAATAAAAGCAGTGAGAAGATTTTCTTTTCACAAACCATTTATCATCATTTTTTATTGAAGAACAATTATTCATCACATGTCCAAAACTACCACAGTAATGACAGGAGAAGTTCCTTTTTACAGACCACTCATCATCTCTTTTCTTTGTAAAGTAGTTTTAAAAAACATGACCATGTAATCCACAGTATAAGCAATGAATGTTGAGGTTCTTCTCTATGAATTTCTCATGATTTTTGGAACCATCAACTATTTTCACTCTTGACTTTAATGCTTCATTATCATCAAATTTCATCAAGAAACAATCATACATTTCATGGCCATATTTCCCACAATAAAAACATGAAACATTCATCCTTTTTCCTGAAGCATGAACAAATTCAACAGTTGGGGGTTTTGCATGCACACAAGAGTAATCAATGACATTTTTCCATTTTTGATTTTCTTTATCACATATTAACAAAAATCCATTCAAACTCTTGATTTCATTCTCCAATGACAAAATGTGCAGTTCACAATCAGCAATCTCTTCTTCACATAGTGCAAGTTTCTCATTCAAAAAAAAGTAACACTTTTGTGACTTTCAATTTCTTGTTCAAGAACATGCAATTTATCACAATCATCAACAATCACACATTTTCTTTTTTCAAACATATGGAGTTTATCGATCAGCAAATTGTTTTGATCTTTTAATTTCATAATTTATTGAGTAAGATTTTTATCTAGAGTCAATTCATCAAGAAGGTGCTGATCATCAGACTTAGACTCCAATTCAGATTTAAGCTTCTTTTCATTTTCCTCCAACTCGAAAATCTTAGAAAGTAAAGATTCATTTTTCTTTCTTAAACATGAAATGGTTTCTTTGTAGCTATCAACCTCAAACACGTGAGACTCAACTAATTTTTCAAGCTCAGTGTATTTTTCATAAGAAAAATTATCAACATAAGTATTTTCAATTTCGAAACACTTAGCACATGGAGAGTTAACATGAGAAGAATCATCAAATTTCTTTTTTAATTTTCTATTTTCGGATTTCATTGTTTTATATCTATCAAACAACTCATCATAAGCATTCATCAATTCATCATAACTCAGTTCATCTTCCTCATAAGAATCAGAGTTTACCTTGGAACTTTCCTTGCTTTGACAATTATTCTCGTTGTTTGTTAAGAGACATTCGTCATTCCAACATTCTTCTTGAGCTTCGCTTAGCCCGTCCCAGATCTTTTTGGCTGACCTACAAGATGAAACAAAAGGAAATACAGTAGTGTTGACTGCAGCCTTAAGAACATTCAAAACAAAAAGATTGTCAGAATTTTTTTTCTTATACTCATCGGTCCACCTTGACTCATTTTTTGGTAGAATGTAAGGACCATGAGTGATTAAATTCAGAAGCTTCGAATCAACATTAGTAATCCAAACACAGAATTTTCCAAGCCATGATATATAATCAAAACCATCAAAGATAGGAACCAAGTTCACATTAGCCATCATGAAGTGGATCTTTTCTCATAGACCGTGAGGTCCGCGAATGAAAATCAGAGACTGTGCTCTGATACCAATTGTTGGCCCAGATAGATGGCGGACAAGAAGGGGGGTTGAATTGTCCCCCAGGCGAGATGTCAGATTTTAAAAACTATTTCGCAGTTTGAACAAGATTGAGGAAAACAATTAAACTAAGATAACTCAGTTCACTCAATCCGACCGTGCTCACACGAATAGCTTATGCAAAGAATGATTTAACTCTACTCTCAATCTTTCCGATCTTACACAGACTGCCAATCCAACAAATGATGAACGATTACTAATAACAGATAGCAGACGTAGCGAAGTGTGATGGTGCAGTGAAAGAAAATCTGTAAAATAGCCTATGAACGGAGATAGAAGAAATGGACAATCACACAGGCAAACCACAATGAACACGGAGATTTTTAGGTGGTTCTGTCAGACCTACCGTCCACTTACATCCACCCCTCACTAAAACCCGGTGAGACTTCACTAACACGCTACAAGTTATAGCAACCACGGGGATGAACCCCAACACCACACACGTTGCCTCTGCAACAAGCCACACACAATGGGCCTAGCCCCAAACCGATGCCACCGCAGTACACACTCACACACAATCAGGGAACTCACCCCGCACTATAATCCTCACACGGAGACGCAGCTCCGTACACCACATACAAATGTTTCGATGTTCATAAAAACAGAAAGGTATGCAAGATACGCTCACAGCTATGTATTAGTTGAGAAGGGCATCACAAATAAATGGATAAGAGATATAGAATGTTTCCCCTTTGACTTTCAAAGGCCGTTGAAGATCTTCCTTGAAGCACATGTCAGAGGGAGTCGAATCCGCAGAAGGATGGAGCAATCGGTCATCTTCCTTGAAGATCCCAGCTCGTTTGCAACTCGTACAGGATGATGGCCTTCAAATCCTAGCTCCAATCGCACCTACAAGCATCAGAAAATGGTTAACCTCTCAAAGTCCTCTCCTCTCCACCTTGTGGCCACCCTCTTTCTTCCTTCCTCTGTAAGAGAATAGAAAATATTATCCCTTTTTAATGCTTTTCCTTGTGAAAATCGCAAGGATACATAGGGCAGCAAATAGATGAGTATATAACAAGAATTCCCATGATAAAAACCTCTCAAAACACCACCTAAATGTGTAGGAATGCCCTAAGGATAAAGGTGTAAAAGAGCAAGGCAAATGGATCTAGAAAGGTGGAGTTCGAAACAAAAATGGTAGACCCGATTCGGACAGCCCAGGACAAGTGTTGACTCTCAGAGTCGACACTTGTTCGTGGCTGTTCTGCCAGCAAACAAAAAAACCAGAACCCAGTTGAAAGTGTCGACTCTCAGAGTGGACACTTTTTGGCAAGCATTCTGTTTTCGCCAAAAACCATGCCCAGACGTGCAGGTGTTGACTCTCAGAGTTGACACTTGCAGCCTACTGTGCCCAGGCAGTAGGCTGGCCTACAAGTGTCGACTCTAAGAGTCGACACTTGAGTACCAGTACCGAAAAATGCCTAATGCACCCAATGCAAGCCCAAAACTATGAACTATGCTTCAACCCTAATCTAGGCATCTTGAAGTACATTCAAAGAATAAATTCTTACCATATCTTTAGTGATTTGAGAGCAAAATTAAACCTGCACTATATCGAAACTCAAATTTGTCATTCTTACATGAATAGAGATAAAAAGAGCAATTTCCTCAACTTTCGTCAAGAGAGTGAACTTTTCAACCTGTATATTGATATACTGAAATGCAACTTAAAATTTGAGTGACTCGAAACTTTTCAAACCATTTTCTCTATAAGCTCACACATCAAATATGATTCAAGCAAGCCACACAAGAGTTCCATGTTCAGAACAAGACTATCAAGTTCTGTCCAAAAACATTCCAGTTCAGTCCAATGAAACTTGAACTCATTCTCCACACACAGATATAGAGAGCCAATTGAGAACCTATTTCAACAAATGTAAATGATTTGCTTAGCTCATTGAAAACCATTCATGAATACAAGTTCAGTCCAAAAATAGTTAAGGACAGTCCAATGCAAGTTAAACTGTTAGGGGCCCGTCAAACCCATCTAATTGAAATACCATGACTTAGAACTAACATTTAAACCAGGTTCAAACCCAAAAACACAAAGAGAAATGTGCATGATTCACATACAAACTTATTCAAATTTCTACATGAAGAAACCCATGACTCATCATTAAATGACCAGCTTCACAGTCCATTCATCCAAGCAACATTAGTATGCCTTATATCAAGATTTCATCATTATCAACATGAGTAGAAACCACACAATCAACATACATGAACAACCATCATACAGTCCACATGAATTCTGGAAAGACTGAAACCAACCCCCCAGTCCAGGGAGTGTCGACTCTTAGAGTCGACACATTCAACTGGTTGGTCTGTCTGCTGTGCAGACAGCCCATGACCCAGGGAGGGTCGACCCCAGGGGTCGACCCCTCTCCTGTGTTAGATCGAGAGGATGGTCAAGCTAGAGGGGGAGGGGGTGAATAGGTTGACCTTATAAAAATTATAGTAGATCAATTTGTAACAGAAGCACCACACCTAGATGATTAATTGAAACACTGAACCAAGCCAATCAGAGAGCGTGCCTATCATGCATCTAGCGAGGAACAATTGCGAAGATTAAACCAAACCACACAAGAGACCGCAATTTTAAGGTGGTTCGGTCACCCAATAAAGACCTACGTCCACCTCCCCACTCAACCAGTGAGGAACCCTGCTGAGCTTCACAGCTTTGCTAAACCGAGGAAGTAATTCCTCTATACTGTTGACTACCCCAACAGAAGACAATGAGGAACAAATCCTTAGATCCGCTGTCAAACAGCTTGAAGGCACACAGCCTTAACACCCCTGATCTCAGCACAGCCCGCTGAATCAGAATCACCATCTCTTCACTAAATCCAGTGAAGGAGAGGAATACAATGTTCAAGAAACAATAGGAAAACTAAAAGATAAGAAATCAACTTCAGCACTTGGACGTAGCGGAATTTACATCACCAATAGAGAGATCCATGTCCATACGCATGAGCTTCGATCCTTGAATCTCCTCCGTCTGGAATGTAGAAGAGTCTTGGTGGCGCGATGATCTTCTGATCTGACTTTTCAGCAGCCTTCGTCCAGTTCTGCTCTCAGCCTCTCTCGTTCTGCTGTTCGCCTCTATCGTTCTGCTCTTCGCCTCACTTGTTCTTCTACTCTTTTTCTTCTCCTATGTGTTTTTCTTTTCTTCTCGGGTGAACCTATTTTGTGGTCTTCCCGCGCACAAAATAGTTCACGTGAGGCAGGTGGGCCACCACCCTGATTTTCTGGTTATCCTTATGATTGCTCACGTGGGGAACCTTCTGGAGTGGTAGAAGTTACGAAACCTTATCCGCTTGTGACTGATGTGGCAAATAATGACTGAAGGTGGGATCCACTTATCGTGCTCTGCAGCTTGGATTAGATGGCGTCGACCCGCTTGCCCCAAGGAGTTAACGCACCCTTCTTCTAGCTTCAGGTTTCATGCTGAGTGCGTTGACGGAGGATGCAGCTGCGTCCACTCATTAGTTGCACTTTAGTCAGTTGTGGCAATCCATCGTACTGCAGCGTCGACTCATCGAACTGCAGCGTCGACGCTGCCAAGGTACTCCAGAGGCTACAACAAGGAATGCTTGAACTGCTACGTTCATGCTACTTGATCAAAGCGTTGACGCATCAGAGTATTCCAGTAAGCTATTGGCTTTCCCTTTGTGACTGATGCGTCGACGCAGCTCTATCTTGGCGTTGACGCAGTGGAACAACTTGTGAAGATATTGGTGAAGGCTTCTTCGACTGCAGCGTGGACGCTGTAAGCTCCCAGCGTCGACCCTGTTCCTTTCTTGCACAAGGATGAAATCAAGTGAAAGTATTTATTGAATCAAACTTTAATTCATCATTGAATTGAAAACATCATTCATATCTCATGGTTGTCATCATCAAAACCAGGGGCACAACAATCTCCCCCTTTTTGATGATGGCAACTATGAGGTGAATGCCATTCATAACATTGCATCTAAACAATCAAGGTTATTCATATCAAGCAAGACACTTCAGATTAACAGGAAATCAAATCAGTGACTAAATCAAACTATAATTTTGTCATTCATTCAAGTTCAAGATTTTACATTATAGAACTAGACAAAAAGAAAGCATTCATTCAAGTTAGTCAATATGATTGATGCAGATGCAATGAACTTTGGTTAAGTTTCCAGCTTGACTTCATGATTGATACCATTCTCCCCCTTTGACTTCATCAGAAAGGGGAGGAAACGTGACAGAGCTATCTTAAGAGTGGAAGAAGCGGTTGTATCTTCTGGCAGAAGGAGGTTGTTGTTGCTGATGGGAGGATTGCCGTTGAGGTGGCTGGCGAGGCTGCTGCTGTCCTGAGGCAGATGGATCTCTGGCCAGTAAATCTCGGATATCCTGAGATAGTTCACCCAGCTGATGACTTATAGTGGAGCGTATACTGTCAATGGCAGAAGGGAGATCAGCTGTGTTAGAGTCCTTGTTTTGAAACTTGTCCCCAATTGACTGAATTGCTGCAGTCACTTTATCAATCTTTTCTAGCATTGCTTTGAGACATTAGGGAACTGCATTGACAGGACCTTTGATGGTTTCAACGGCTATCCTCACATCAAAGCATAAATCAGTAATCTTGGCAAGGGATTGAAAAAATGAAGCTTGATTACTGTGCATATCATTCACCAGTGTAGATAACTTGTCAAGAAGAGATGATATGTTCTGCAAGACTTTCCTTGTAGCTTGGTTAGATAACATCTTGGTGAGTAAGAATTTTTGCCACTCGGATAAGATAGAGACTTCAAATTGGATAATCCGAGAAGTCAGTTTGTTGAGATGGTAATTTGTAAACTCCATTAATTTGTCCATTTTTGCATCCTGACGTTGCAGCATCATAGTCATGTGTGCAAACATCTCTTCAACAGTGGCTGGAGGTGGAGCTTCATCAGAAGTTGGAAAAGGTCTTCTATAAATTCCAATGGCTCTAGTCATAAGGGGTTCCAATGTAGGTGCAGTGCCACTGGGTTGCCCAGTTTCCAGCTGAGGGCTTGATGATCGAGCAAATGGTTCCTCAAACTCATGCTCTTCTCTTGGTGAACTACCCTCTTGTCTGTCTTCTCTCACCACAGGAGGAATTGGTGCATCTGTCCTGTTTGCGTGACTAGCATCCGCAGTGCCTGTTCTTGATGCCTGACCTGTTTCTAATGGAGCTATTTGCTGACTAGGAAGAATTCGAACGGGCTTACCATCAATAACTTTAAAACCCATAAATTTTCGAATATAAGAAAGTGTGTAAACATTCCCTTGAGGGATGATTATTTTCTTCTCAGAACCAAAGTCTACTCCTACTTTTTGAAAAATAGCAGTCAAGGGAGCAGCATATGGAAGTGTTCTGGATTGTGTCAAGCATGACCCCATGGTTTGAATAACTACATCAGGCAGGGAAATATGTATTCTCTTCAGCATACAGTAGAGTAGACATCTCTGCATCTCAGTCACCCTTTCCCTACCACTGCTCTGCGGTGTGATCATTGATGTGCAAATGTGGTGGAGCAGTCTATTCAATAGAGGGAATTGATTGGCTTTGAGACTGGATAAATAAGTTTCCCTGACATCGGAAGGATCACTCGGTTTATCAGTCAGGAGAGCATAAGCTTCATGCTCATCATACTCAAAGCTATGTAGTTGAACTCCATTCTTGGGGATTTTCCAGGCTCTGGCAAACAATTTATTGGATAACTCAAAACTGACATTCCGGACAGTTGATGTGAGTTTTGGAACTTGAGGTTCATATTTCAAATTTTTGTAGAACTCTCTGACCAGGGTGGGGTAATATACCTTATGGGTTGTAACAAAAGACCACCATCCCTGATAGTCCAAGGTAGGAAATAGTTCCGGAAAAACGTCAAGCATTTGATGGTCGGTAGCAGTAATATATCGGGAAATAAGAACCTTCAGAGGTTCGTCCACGGTGACGGTAAGTGAGCTGGCCGCACCTTTCTGTCCCGTTGCAGCACTTGCAGATGAACCCTTCTTGTCTGACCTGACATCAGATTCCCTTCTCTTTTTGGTTGGCGGGCTCGGAGCGCGTGGACGCATCTCTTTCCTCTTCCCTTTATCATGAGCAGCTTTGGAGCGGGGCTCCAGATTGTCTTTAGCTGATGCTGAGCTTCTTGGATGATCCTCTGCCTTCTTCTTTCCCTTGTGAGTAGATGTAGGAGGAGCCATGGCAGCGGGATGAGGAAGAATGAAACAGGAAAGGGTTTGGGAGAGCTTGGAAGATAGAACGACAAAGGCTTTCAAAAGAGATGAAGACGAACGGCGGTCACGTTCCGCTTTTAAAGGAGCTTCAATACCCTTTTCAGTGAGCAGTTCAGCCGGTTCAAGTCCGCGAACCGGAAAAAGTGGAAAGTGGTTCTGGAGTCGTTGCGTTGACGCCAAGGGATACAGCGTCGACGCAGTGAAGCAGAAACAAACGAATATATGCAGGAAGAGTAGCAAGAAGGTCATCTGTACAAGGAGTTTTCTTAAGATACTGAGATATGGAGTAGAGATGCTCATAGTCAAGGATTTTTAAGTATTGCAGATCGAGTTCCCATGAGAGAGATGTGTAAATAGGCTCCAATTTAATTAATGATAAAGAGAAGAAATAATCTTAAAGCATTGAATAAAAAAAATATGAACCACCAAAGGCACCTGCCTGGAGAAAAAAGAGGAACTCTTTTCACACTAGAACCATTTTCATTTCTATTCCTTATATCTGTCAATTTCAAGTTGCCTTTTGGAGAGAGAGAAATTTAACTGGCATTGATAACAGACTAAGTTGAATAACGAGCTTCAGATCAATCACACTCACATGTTTTCATTATTTTTCACATTTGCAGCATTTCCAACTTATTTTTACGTTTTCATTTGCAGTCAAGTATGGCTAGCCTTTTGACACGGGTACACATGTTTATTAGACACCCGAGTCCCCGGTTACTCAGCATAGCAAACTATTCTGCATAGACGGATCAGAGTTGGTAACTTACGTCATGACATGCCTATCAGCACTTCATAGGTGCTTGAAGGTAGTTTCTCAGTCAATAGTCACCATTGCTCTGAAATGGTTTATTTTTCACTTGAAGACAGAGATAGTGGCGCACCTCATGACTTTCTCTTTAGCACTTCTTTGGTGCATAGGGCTAATTTCTCAGTGAATAGCCACCATTGCTCTGCATTTTATAACATGTGTAAGAGATTATTTCTTCAGCGTTTATACTCAATATCTTGGTTTTATTACCAATACAAATATTAAATTCCTCTACACACAGTGGTTTCTTTACTGTTGAACAACCTCCTGGTTTTGAATGCACAGAAAATCCTAACCATGTGTACAGATTGGACAAAGCTCTTTATGGACTCAAACAGGCACCTCGAGCGTGGTATGATAGACTCAGCTCGTACCTCACAGAGAAAGGCTACCCTAGAGGTAAAGTGGACCAAACTCTGTTCACCAAGGTAAGAAATCCAGATATTATTCTGGTTCAAATTTATGTTGATGATATAGTTTTTGGTTCCACTAAAATCAACATGTGTGAGGAGTTTGCCAGCTTAATGACCACTGAATTTGAAATGAGTCTAATGGGTGAGCTTAAATTCTTTCTAGGTCTGCAAATCACTCAGAGCAAGGAAGGATGTTTCATCAACCAGGCAAAGTACATCTCTGAGTTGCTTAAGAAATACAAAATGGAAAATCTGAAAGCAATCAACACACCTATGAGCACCACTACAAACTTGGATGCAGATTTGACAGGTAAACAGGTTGATGCAAAAACATATCGAGGTATGATTGGATCACTCCTCTATCTTACTGCATCTAGGCCAGACATTCAATTTTGTGTATGCATGTGTGCTCGTTTTCAATCTGATCCTAGAGAATCCCACTTAAGTTCTGTCAAGCGTATCTTTCAATACCTTGCTGGAACTCGAGATTTAAGGATTTGGTACCCTGCGTCTTGTTCTTTTGATCTTGTATCCTATTCAGATGCAGACTATGCTGGATGCAAACTGGACAGGAAAAGCACGAGTGGCTATTGCCAATTTTTGGGAGGATGTTTGATTTCTTGGGCTTCCAAGAAACAACACTCAGTGGCACTATCCACTGCAGAGGCAGAATATGTCGCTGCAGGGAGTTGTGGTACTCAAGTGTTCTGGATCAAACACCAACTCCAAGATTATCAAACCGATCTTGGGTGTGTCCCCATATTGTGTGATAACACAAGTGCCATAAACCTGGCCAAAAATCCTATCCAGCACTCTAGGACCAAACACATAGAAATTAGACACCATTTCTTAAGAGATGAAGTGATAAAAGGAAATTTTAAACTCATTTGTTGAATCACAATCTCAATTGGCCGATATTTTTACCAAGCCTCTGAAAAATGATAGATTCTCTTATCTTAGAAGAGAGCTTGGTCTGTGCAATTATAATATGGATGCCTGATTTGTGTGCCTGACTTATCTTCTAGAATATGAATGATTAAACTTGTCTTGGTTTGAAGTGTATCTGTCATAAACTCAGGGGGAGCTTAGTCTTCTGTGCTTGGTATGTCTATCTTTCCATCAATAAATTCATAATGAATATAGTTTCAGCATGATACTCATTTTATTGGCTGTTACAATTTCATTCATGCATGGTCTGAGGGGGAGTTAGCTTCAGATTACCTTCTTGGTGTCAAAATGATGAACAAAGTGCAGAGTTGTTATTGCTGGTTGGTTGGTTGAGTTAACACAGTGTGGAAATTGGGTTAACGCACCAGACAGCTTGTTCTTTGAGAATCTGGTGTGAAGTGTCTCTGGCTGGTTGAATGAGTTGACGCAGCAATGAGACTGAGTTGACGCTGTGATCAGTTGTTTTCGGAAACAGAACCCATCTATGAGCGGCCTTGATGGATGAGTTAACGCAGTTATAAGGCTGGGTCAACGCAGTAGTGTTATATACTCTTCTTTTGGAGACTTCCCTATCTAAAATCAACTTGCTCTGTTCATTTACCTCGTGCCTTCCTTTCTTATCTCTAAATAAAGCCTCCTTGACATTCTTGTATGAGGGAAAAACTCTAGAGAACTGAGACATGTAGACGATGTCTTAAATTCAGGGGGAGTTACAGTGAAAATTCCTATTGAGTATGAGATATGTTCTGAACAGCTCTATGAAAAGCTAATGATAGGAGATCTATAACTCTTATGGTGTTTGAATTCAAGAACTTTTGAACCCAATAATGCACTATGTATGGAATAAAAGCTGAACAATTTAATAAAACCAGGACCTTGTCATCTCTCAAACCTTATATTGTTCAACAGTAAAGAAACCACTGTGTGTAGAGGAATTTAATATTTGTATTGGTAATAAAACCAAGATATCTCTAGAAGGATGGCAGGTTCACTTTTAGGTTCAAATTTTTCCAACGTCCGTTTGTCATTATTTTGAACAAAGCATTTTGATCCAAAGGCTCTAAAATAAGCAACAAAAGGTTTCTTACCCTTCATTAATTCATATGGAGTCTTTTTGGACTGAGGTCTTACCATTGTCCTGTTCACAACATAACAAGCTGTATTTACCGCCTCTGCCCAGAACTTCCTTGGGAGTTGTCCTTCAATCAGCATAGTTCTTGCCATCTCCACAAGGGTTCTATTTCTTCTTTCCACAATCCCATTTTGTTCAGGAGTTCTTGGATATGAGAACTTGTGTGAAATTCCTATGACTCTGCAAAAATCATCAAATTCAGAATTGTCAAATTCTCTTCCATGATCTGACAAGATAGATAAAATGACAAACTTACCATCCTGTTGCACATTCTTGAAGAATGCTTGAAATTTTTCAAATGCATCATTCTTGTGAGTTAGAAAGAACACCCAAGTAAACCTAGAGAAATCATCCACTAGAACAAATCCATATTTATTTCCACTCACACTAGCTGTTCTAGTTGGTCCAAACAAATCCATATGAATGAGTTCAAAAGGTTTAGATGATTGAGTTTCAAGTCTGGACTTAAATGATT
The DNA here is from genome assembly GCA_022559845.1 of Amorphophallus konjac. Taxonomy (NCBI): domain Eukaryota; kingdom Viridiplantae; phylum Streptophyta; class Magnoliopsida; order Alismatales; family Araceae; genus Amorphophallus; species Amorphophallus konjac. The sequence continues at coordinate 228,113,521 of CM040126.1, read as the reverse complement.
TTCTGGTGTGTTTACCTTGAGTGCATGCGCTACAAACTTTGTCATTTCGTTTAAATGATACATCTGGCAGACCTTTCACCATGTTAAACTTTGCTAACTTATGCAAGACGCTATAGCTAGCATGCCCTAGTCTGCGGTGCCACAGCCAAGCAAGTTCACTTTTGTTCACAGCAAGACACAGATTGTTATGTGCATGGTCATCTAAATATACCACGTACATGTTGTTTATTCTTTTTCCAATGAATTTAACTTTATCAGAACTCATCTCTAAAATGGTGCAAGTGTGATCATCAAACACAACTTTATTTCCTTTATCGCACAGTTGGCTTATGCTAAGTAGATTATATTCTAAGCCATCAACAAGTAACACATCATCAATGAAATTCGAAGGATTTTTACCTACCTTACCTTTTCCAATAATTTTCCCTTTATTGTTTCCACCAAATGTAACATGACCCCTATCTTTCTCCATCAAGACACAAAATTTTGCTTTATCCCCCGTCATGTGCCTTGAGCAGCCGCTGTCGAGATACCACCTATTATGTACAGCTGCAAGACACTCCTGTAAAACACATTAAACAATAGATTTTGGAACCCAGATATACTTGGGTCCCTTCAAACCATAGGACGTGTTCAGGTAGGATATCAAGCTCTTGGGGATCCATAGTTGCTGTTGTGAGGGTCTTTGATGTGGTAAGTTCAATGATTTGACAGACTTGTGATTATTCCTGTGCCATTGATAGTGATGACTCCATGAAGTATTAGGGAAATTTGACTTAAGAACCTTAGATGAATGCATGCTTCTTGGTTGATTGAGAGTTGAGTGCGTAGACCCTTTAGTGTTGCTGCGTTGACTCATCCACCTACCATATCTATCATGGGGGTTCTGGTACATGTACTGCGTTGACTCATGGTAGTGACTGCGTCGACGCATCTGAGTATTTCTGACCGAATGCCCTTTCTGAAAGGCTAGGTGCGTTGACGCCATGTGAGCAGTGCGTTGACGCGGTTGACTTCTACCACGCCTTAATCCTTCTGATCTTCTATAGGATTGCTGTTGGGTTGATGAATCAAATCTAGGATTCCTATATTGACCTGAACAGGCATATTTGAACATAAATGTGCTCTTCTGTTTGTTAAAATTCAATGTTGCCTTCCCTTTCTCATTTCCTTTTTCTTTTCTTATTTCATTAGATTGTTTTGATCCTTTCTCATTCTTCTCATCCTTTTTGTTTTCATCCAATTGCCTCTCTTCAGATGTGTCCTTCCTAGAGACAAATGTCACCAATCTAGTTCCCAGTTCTTTCTTTTTAGTAGGATTGAATCCAAGCCCTTCTTTTCCAAAGTTGCACTTAATTCCCATAACAGCATCAAGGTTGTTTTTACCCTGTGTCATTTTTTCGAGGGATGCTTGTTTGCTTAGGTTCTCTTCCTCTAATTTCTTCAGATTTTCTTGAAGTTTTGCATTGACTCCACAAATGGCCTCATATTTCTCTTCAGCAATTTTTACTTCTTTTTCCAATTTCTGCATTCTTAATTTCAATTCATCATGCATCTTCAATAGAAAATCATTTTCTCTCTTTATTTCAAGTAGCTGTCTCTTATACTCATCTTTTTCTTCCAAGTCCCTTTTTAGACACACGATTTCAGCATCTAGTGTTTTGACTCTTTCATTCAAATCATCTTCTGGACTGGTTTGAGTTTTCTTTTTCTTTAGATATTTATTTTCCTTTTTAACATCTTCATACTTATCCAGCAATTCGTTAAAAGCTTCTTCCCAATCATCACAGGAGAAGTCTGCAAAGGGAGAGGTTACCTCGACTTGATCATCACCATTTGTCATGAAGCACATTTTCACCTCGCTTTCTTCTTCAGAGGTACTTTCTTCATCTTCATCTTTTTCTTCATCACTCCAAGTGCTTACCATGGCCTTGGGCTTTTTATTTCTCCACTTTGACTGTGTCTTTTTCACATTCTCAGGACACTCTGACTTGATGTGTCCTTGTTTCCTGCATTTGTAGCAAACAACTTTATCAGATTTCTTAGGATTATCTGGCTTGAGTTTTGAGCTAGTTCTTACCTGATATCCTTTATATCTATCAGTCTTACCTCCCTTTCTTAAGAATTTTCTGAATTTTCTAGTAAGCATGGCTATTTCACTTGAGTCATCATCATATGAAGGTGACTGACTATCATCTGAGCTTTCCTTGCTGCTGGAACCAGCCTTCAATGCAAGGGGTTTTTTCTTCTTCATGTCCTCATCTGCTCTTTTTAAGTTCAGTTCATAAACCATAAGAGAACCTATTAGCTCGTCTGGTTTGGTGGTGGGAAGGTTTCTTGATTCCTCAACGACTGTGGCTTTGGTATGCCAGATTGGAGTTAGGGATCTAAGAATCTTCCTAACTACCTCATAGTCACTGTAGCTTTTTCCCAAACCTTTAAGACCATTCACAAGAAGAGTTAGTCTGGCATACATTTCAGATACACTTTCCTCAGGTTTCATCCGAAAAGATTCATATTCTGAAATTAACATGTTAGCTTTTGTCTCTCTTACCTCTGAGGTACCTTCGTAGATTACCTCGAGTCTATCCCACATTTCTTTTGCGCTGGAGCATGAGGATACACGCGAGAATTCCTTGGGATAGAGTGAGCACTGCATAATGTTCATGGCTTGCCAATTTACGTTTGACTTTCGAATTTGCTCCTTCACCCAGAGTTCTTCATCGCCTTCAATTTGGTATGGCCCTTTGCTCACTACTCTCCAGATTTCATGATCATGCGCTCTTAAAAATACTTGCATGCGATTTTTCTAGTACGAATAATTAGTCCCATCAAAAAATGGTGGCCTATTCACTGCATACCCCTCAGGCATGAGTCCTCTGTTCTCCATTAGTTCTCTCTAGGCTGTGAAACCTTTGCAAGAGAGCCTGGCGCTCTGATACCACGTGTTGGATCGAGAGGACGGTCTAGCTAGAGGGGGAGGGGGTGAATAGGTTGACCTTATAAAAATTATAGTAGAGCAATTTGCAACAGAAGCACCACACCTAGATGATTAATTGAAACACTGAACCAAGCCAATCAGAGAGCGTGCCTATCATGCATCTAGCGAGGAACAATTGCGAAGATTAAACCAAACCACACAAGAGACCGCAATTTTAAGGTGGTTCGGTCACCCAATGGAGACCTACGTCCACCTCCCCACTCAACCAGTGAGGAACCCTGCTTAGCTTCACAGCTTTGCTAAACCGAGGAAGTAATTCCTCTACACTGTTGACTACCCCAACAGAAGACAACGAGGAACAAATCCTCAGATCCGCTGTCAAACAGCTTGAAGGCACACAGCCTTATCACCCCTGATCTCAGCACAGCCCGCTGAATCAGAATCACCCTCTCTTCACTAAATCCAGTGAAGGAGAGGAATACAATGTTCAAAAAACAATAGGAAAACTAAAAGATAAGAAATCAAACTTCAGCACTTGGACGTAGCGGAATTTAGATCACCAACAGAGAGATCTATGTCCATACGCATGAGCTTCGATCCTTGAATCTCCTCCGTCTGGAATGTAGAAGAGTCTTGGTGGCGCGATGATCTTCTAATCTGACTTTTCAGCAGCCTTCGTCCAGTTCTGCTCTCAGCCTCTCTCGTTCTGTTGTTCACCTCTATCGTTCTGCTCTTCGCCTCACTTATTCTTCTACTCTTTTTCTTCTCCTATGTGTTTTTCTTTTCTTCTCGGGTGAACCTATTTTGTGGTCTTCCCGCGCACAAAATAGTTCACGCGAGGTAGGTGGGCCACCACCCTGATTTTCTGGTTATCCTTATGATTGCTCACGTGGGGAACCTTCTGGAGTGGTAGAAGTTACGAAACCTTATCCACTTGTGGCTGATGTGGCAAATAATGACTGAAGGTGGGATCCACTTATCGTGCTCTGCAGCTTGGATTAGATGGCGTCGACCCTCTTGCCCCAAGGAGTTAACGCACCCTTCTTCTAGCTTCAGGTTTCATGCTGAGTGCGTTGACGTAGGATGCAGCTGCGTCCACTCATTAGTTGCGCTTTAGTCAGTTGTGGCAATCCATCGTACTGCAGCGTCGACTCATCGAACTGCAGCGTCGACGCTGCCAAGGTACTCCAGAGGCTACAACAAGGAATGCTTGAACTGCTGCGTTCACGCTACTTGATCAAAGCGTTGACGCATCAGAGTATTCCAGTAAGCTATTGGATTTCCCTTTGTGACTGCTGCGTCGACGTAGCTCTATCTTGGCGTTGACGTAGTGGAACAACTTGTGAAGATATTGGTGAAGGCTTCTTCGACTGCAGCGTGGACGCTGTAAGCTCCTAGCGTCGACCCTGTTCCTTTCTATCACAAGGATGAAATCAAGTGAAAGCATTTATTGAATCAAACTTTAATTCATCATTGAATTGAAAACATCATTCATATCTCATGGTTGTCATCATCAAAACCAGGGGCACAACATCCTGTAGGGTCTAAAGCATGAATGATGAACTGCTTTAAGCACTAAATTCCACATTTAAAATTAAAACATGACTTTCCATGCATTCATAAAGTATGAGGATATTTCAATCAATTATTCAAGATTAGCATGAAACGTTTGAACCCTTTTGTGAGCACGACTATCTTAATGAATAATATGCATAGAGTACAATGAAGGCCTTGTCAACCCATGAACTCTAACATGAAAACCCATTCATTTAAGCAACATAAGAGCATCATGCAACCAAGTGCAAACATGAATCTCATTCAACCCAAATAGATCAATACTCATGTGAAGCAAGTTATAACCCAGACTTCTCAACGCTCCCATGAGCAAGTATTCCCATGAGCGATTATGCAATCAACCACATTCGTGATATTGAAGGACAAGTGAAAGAATATTCATGAAAACCCTTGTACACATACGCAATGCACATAATATTTTGTTATCATCAAAACCAACATCAAATACAAAGAGGGAGGGCAACAAACCCAACACCCTCAACATCTGATAGCTTGCGATTGGGTATGAAATCGAGCCTCTTCAACTATCATTGATCTGAATGAGGTTGAGCAGAATAACTTGCTTACCCAACTTGCTTGGGATCTGGAGGGCAAAATGAGAAATTGCTCTGTCACCATTCATAGTTTAGATAGAATCTCTAGATGGATAATAAATTCAGTTATGTCATAACTCCTTGTTATACGCGTTAATATTGACACGTGTCAATAAAAATTTGGCATTTTTTCATGTCCCGAGCATCAGATCATGCAAATTAGGAAAACCATCAAAATCACGTATAACATTATCATTCCTGCACATGTGACTGTAGATGGTGGTAAAAAATAGTCGATACATTACCATTCTTTTCCTTTTGACTTTTTCGCTGAGGGATTAGTAATAATGTATCCTATACGGAAATGTACCTGAAGTTGATCTCAGCACATAAATTTTTTTATATAAAAAATTATAAAAACTTCCATAGACACCCGGATCTCGTTGGCGCTATTGGGGAACCCGGATCCTGTTGGAATTTCCATGACCAAAGAAAGGGATACGTTTTTGGGCCCACTGAAACAAATGGGCCCGGTGCTTAGGCCATGGTCCAATATGCGGGTTGCTGGAAGTCTCGGGGGTTGAGTTTCGTTTCGTTTCGTTTCGTCTCGTCTCGTCAATATCAGAAAGTCTGTCGCGGTCGACACACCATCCCACCCTACTCCATTTAATATTTTTAATAATCCACATATAAATATTTATTAAAAATACAATTACACTTGATAATATTATCATATCTAATTATTGAAAATCTAATATAATGAATGACCCGTAACTTTGAAACTGATAAAATGTGATCCATAAACTTTGTAAAAAATACCTTGGACATACAAATTGTAAAATAATTTATTGAATAATAAATCATTCTAAATTTTTAATAATTAAAAGGCGTTTTACGTTAAAATCACGTTTAGAGGTGAAATTACATGTATATCATTCTTAAAAATATATTAACATCTTATCACCATTATATAAAATTTTTGACATATTTATAAATTTGTCAATTTTTTTTAAACAGTAATGATATACATACTTATTTATTTTTATGAATGATATATCCATACCCATAAATAAAATACTGATAGCATTCACATAGTATAACATCAGTATTAACATAATATAATTGTCACAATAACTATGACTTCTTATCTTCTTAATATATACAGATATTTGACTAATATCTGGCAAATGCTAAAATTCGAATAACGAGAAGGGCCTCAAACAAAAACAAGTGAGAGCATGGGCGGTTCCGGGCGGGGAGGGCGTTTTGGAAATTGGATAGGATTGGGGCGCAGTGTCACGGGGTGGGTGGTTTGAGTGCTCGGAGGGAGTGGGAGGAGGTTCTCACTCAAATTAGAGTTATTATTAATGTCTTTCGTCTGACATGAGATTCTACAAGAGGGTTATACGAATTTATAAGAAAAAAAATCTTCAGTCAATATCTAATGTTGGCCCAGAGTAGAGGGCGAACAAGAAGGTGGGTTGAATTGTCCCCTTTGTCGAGATGGCGGATTTTAAAAACAATCTAAACTAATTACAGTGAAATTAAAAATAACTACGTTAATTCATCTAAACTAACGTGAGATACAATAGATCTCTCAATCTTTCTGAACTCACAGATTTTCAATGCAAGGAGCAATTAAATTTAATCCTAACACGGATAGCGGATGATGCTATGTGTGACAGTGTAGTGAATAAAAATCTAAATAATTGACCTGTGAAGGGAGATAGAAGAAAAGGACAAATACACAGGCAATCACAATGAACACAAAGATTTTTAGGTGGTTCGGGATCACGACGGGCTTCCTACGTTCACCCCTCACCGAAACCCGGTGATGCTTCACTACACGCTACTAACGTAGCAACACGGGGACGAGGCCCGACGCCACACATGCTGCTTCCGCAGAAATGCACACACGGGGTCTAGCCCCAAAACGCTGCCACCGCGGCACACACCAACACATAGAATCGGGGAACACACCCCGGACACTCAAACCACACGGAGTCACAGCTCCGTACACTACACAGATATTCTGAGTTCGACTAAATAGAGAGATATACAATGACTAGCCCAAAAATTCAATACATGCTCATAAATAGAATGTAAATCATTGAAACATATGAATAAAGGCTAGATAAATGTATCCTTTATGTAAGAGTGGCCTGGAGAAATCTTTCTTGAGGCTTCCAAGGTGAGGGAGGGTGAAACTTCAGCAAATCGAACCCGAACGAGCCGGCCGATCTTGATTCAGCTTCGTTGACTTGTAAACTCTTGATAGAATGGATGAACCTTGAAACTCCTTGCTTTAGAACCTCCCTACAAGTTGGAGAAACATATTAGAGCTCAAAACCCTCTTCCTTTCTCTCTTACGGCCAGTGCTTCCTCCTCTCTTGCTCTAAACCCTGAAATTCGCAACTTATATATATCAACAAGTTAGGTTGATCAATGCAACCCCAAAAATCGAAAGCAAATGAGACAAATAGATGTAAACAAGATATGGAAGTAGTTCCCCATGAGAAGAAACGAGGTGTAGTTGATAATCTCTGATGCTCGGGTCGGAGGATAGCCGAATGCCGACGTTGAGGATGTCCACGCGTTCCTCTTCTCGATCCGCTCCTTTCTTTCTTCAATCACGAGCTCCAGAAATGGATGGAAGTAGATGAATCCCATGCTCTTCCTCAGCCTCCCTCCTTCTTCCCATCGTTCTCCTACAAAACAGATAGAGAAATTAGAGCTCCTATCTTTTTCTTCTAAATTCGCATAATATATATACAAGAAAGATAAGTTGTGCAAAAGACCACAAAGCCCTTGTAAAACTCTAGCAAAACAACCCTAATATGTTCATTAGTAACCCAAGGGCATTAGGGTAAATTTTTAGCCCATTTGGAAGTCATTTCATTGGACTTTTGTGGGCCACGGAATTTCCGTGCGGAACTGCGAATGTGGGGGGGTCGACCCATCTGGTCAGGGGGGTCGACCCACCTACCAGATAGAATGCTATCTGGCAAGTTCATGTCACAAGGGTCGACCCATTTTTGCAGGGAGTCGACCCATCTGTTCACAGAATGTTGAATGCTCCCTGTTTTGCCCAGGGGACGACACATTGAGCAAGGGGGTCGACCCATTTACATTGTGTCATAAAAAAAGGTTTCCTAATGATGTTCTAATGATCTAACATGCACCCCAATTAATTTTAACACCTATTTACAAATTTATATGATGAAGTACAAGAGATTTCAAATAGTGTGCAAGTAAATCATCCAACATGAAAATGAATCTCTCATAACTAACCCATCAACCTTTCCCATGTTTTTTCAAGAGAGCAAAAGGGCACTTTGAACCTAAATACATGACAATTTGAATTCAATGCTTATGAAATACTTATCTCCATGGCATTTCTTCACATGTGATTTCTCTATCAACCTGTATTTAGAAGTGTTAGAATACAACCATATATCAAGATGAATCTAGCAATACCAACCCATCAGACCACAAGCTTTCATTCCATAGCAAGTTCAGCATGAAAGCCCCAATTTCAGTTCAAATATCATTCACGCCTCACATTAAATTCAATTGCAATCTAAGGCATGTTGAGCAATTTGAGTTCAACTAAATCACACATGGACTTCATGAGCTGTCCATAGGAAGACAAACCAATTTGATTAGATATATAGCCATTTCACTATCAACTCAAGGAAGCCCATTCTCTACACAAGTCCCACATTTCAAATATGATTCAAGCAAGCTTCACATGAATTCTATTTCAAACCAAGACAGTCAAGTTCAATCCAGAGTTTCCAAGGCCAGTCCAATGAACTCACACAATCCATTCAACACACAACCAAATTGATTAGTGTAAGGCACTTCAATTCAGCTCAAAGATGGCCATTCATGTGACCAACACACATTTCCAAGTTCAGTCAAAACTTTCAAACTTCAGTCCAAAATAAGGCATTCAAGTTCAGTGTAATGAACTGATCTCAATTAAATCACACAAGCATTAAGATCTAGTTGAGGGGCATTCCTCTTTTGTGTGAATCAAGCAAAGTTCATTGAAAACCAGTTGTGATGCCATTTAACAAGTTTGACAAAAAAACTCATATTGAACAAAGACTCCTCAATGCAAATCACATAAATGTCATATTATGTCTTCATCAAAGCACTATCTGCAAGTTCAATTCAATGCTACTTGAGCTTGCCAAATGACAGAGTTTCATCAAGATCATTTATCAAAGTAGCTCAAGCAAACCACATACATGGGTTCTAGTCAACCCGAAAATATCAAATTCAGCCCAGAAGCCTTCAATATTCAATCCAATCAATTCATTCTCAGTCAAAAATAGTCTGAAGATAATTCATTCACCCAGACATTTAGAGCCGATTGATAGTGTAGATAACATGTTTTAGCTCATTTCAACAAGACATTTTCCACAAGATGATCATGAATGAATTTCACTTCAATTCAAATGCAAACCGCACAATATATTGTAATCATCAAAACCATTATCAAAGATAAAGAAGGAGTGCCACGAACCCAACAATCTCCCACTTTTTGATGATGACAATATATTGTGGCCACCAAAACCCTCTCCCCCTTTGACATTATCAAAAAGTGGGGGACTAGGTGAATAGATGTGAAAGTGCAAACAGAAATAGACGGATATTTAAAACCAGTGGGGCACGAGCCCAGCAATGAACCTCCCATGAAAGGAAGGTGTGAGAATTATAAACAAGTATAAGTCTAAGAACATATGTGAAACTATGAACTTGTATCTTGAACTGAATTTGGAAAATTTAAACTATATGGAAAGTGTAAGACTAAGTTATGCGCAAGATGTATGGTGCTGAAGAGCACGTTATTCACCCCCAATTGTCAAGAACAAAAATTAACTGACAATGGGTTATTTAACCTGTTATCTATATGTATATCCTAAAGATGCAAACTATTGAATGAGATATGGTATGATCAAGGCGGATCAAGCATTCAGGCACTCAAGCATGCATAACAAGTTATAGACTCATGGAAGTCCCTTCGAGACGGGTGTAAGGATAATGCAATCGATTATAGAACATGAAGTGCATGAACAATACTAAGTGGGCTGTGCTTACATAAATAAGTATTGCATAAACCATGATAAGCGACATATTCATAAGGAACATTCAAACAATCAAACCCAAGGTGCATATGTGATGATTGAGCAATGAATTTCAAGGTAGTATGGAAAATCAGATTTTCTAAAGAACACTACAAAGAACTTATCATTCATACACTTTCAACACAATGCTCGAATATTGGTAGCTACGTATGACCCCCAATATATATTTTTTTAATTACTAACAATTGTGTGACTAACCTTTTGACACGAGTCATGCCCTTTGTTTCAGGGGTAATTCCCGGTTACTCAGTTTCGTCACTTTTTATGATGTGGATGAGACACTTTTTTACGCGAGTTGTACCCTTTGTCTCAGGGGCACTTCCCGACTACTCGGTGGCAAATCACACTTATTTTAGTGTGGATTAATTTCTCCTTTCGACGCAAGTTTCCTCCTTTATTTCAGGGGGGATTCCCAGCTACTCGGATCCACGTTCCACTATAAGATTTTTGGGTGGGGTATATAACTTTTTCCTCACGAGACATGTGAATTTCATGTAGAGAATCAAAAGTCCTTAAAAGTGTAGAGTAGAAAATCGTAATCCTTATTAAATTGAATCATTATCTCAAAAAGGTACATTTTGTGTGGGTGGTTGTATTGAATGTAAAAGATGAATTAACCTTATCACAGTAATGTCTCCCCCTAAATGTATGCACGGCTATAAAAAATCTCCCCCTTAATATATGCCGTGTAACAAACATGTCTAAATCAATGCAATTTCATTTAGCAAAGGATGAGTCATAGAAGGAGTCAAAAAGTTGTTGTATAAAGTATATACATGCAATCAACCAGGAATATTTCAATATTTTCAAGCAAATGATTATCGATACTTGGCGGAGTACATTGGTCCGAAGACCACCATCACGCATGAGGAAAGCTTCCAGTTGGACAGAATCCAACCTTCCACTATCACCATTTGATATACGGAATAACCATGGCATTCAAGCACACATGTATGAAGTATATGTAAGTATATGCATGTAACTTGAAAAGATGATTGAAAAATTATTCCTATTCACATGTATGCAAAGATGTGTATGATATGTGCAATGAGTATCATGCAACTAATTATGTGTTCTATGTATACACATGTGAGTTGTTATTTACAAAAGGTAAGTAAAAGTGTGAAAGACTCTATGCACAGTGTAGAGCGTTTAAGACCACATTTATTCACAAGATGTAAAGAGAGAAGAGTGTTCAACTCCTCTAAACATGAAACTTATAAGATCTCATGATTTCATAAGTTGCCTTAATCAATAAAACATGGATGCAACAATTTTAATTCAATCATTTTTTCATCAAGGCTCAAATTTTACCTTCCCAGATTTTTCAAAATGAACCTTATCAAAGTAAGTTCTCAAAATCAAACCATTTTTTTCCAACTACCAAGTTAACAAAAGGTAATGTAAAATTCAAATGAAACTCAGATTCGAATTTATTTACAAACATGCAAACTAACAAGCATGAACAGTCAATATGATAAAAGATTTACAATTAGAAGCTCTATGTTTTTCTCAGAATTCAACCTCTCACCTGAGTTGAATAATCCAAAAGTAAACAATATACCAAAATCTTTACCAGATCAGCTCATCTTTTCTTTTGCCTTGAAGGATCTTCATTTATCAATAAATTTTTCCTCCTCAAGGCACCCCTACAAAACAGATTTCTCATTTTGGAGATTTGGGTACCCAAGCCATCTAGGGTCCCGAGGGGTTAGTTCTAACATGAGGAGATGCATTTCTGTATCTCCTGGGGAACTGATCATCATCAAATCTCATTGTGGAACAATCATCCATAGAGTGACCATTCAGGACACAATAAAAGTAATGAGAAAATTTTCTTTTCATGGATCATTTTTCATTAGAGAACAATTGTTCATCATGTGTCCATGTTCACCACAGTAATAACATGAAAAATTCTGTTTGAGAAATCATTCATTATCATTTTTCTTTTTGAAACAGTTTTTAAAAATATGACCATGTAACTCACAATAAAAGCAATGATTGTTGAATCTTTTCTTTATGGGTTTTTTAAGATTTTTGGACTCATCAACAATTTTCATTTGTGACTGTAATGCTTGTTCATCATCAGATTTCATCAGGAGCCAGTCATATATGTCATGACCATACTGTCCACAATAATAGCATGAAACATTTCTCCATTTACTTGTTGCATGATTGTGTTTAACAACAGGGGGTTCTACATGCACACAAGAACAATCAACAACATTTTTCTGTTTTCCATCTTCTTTATCACACGAATACAAAGATTCATTTAAGCTCTTGATTTTATTTTGTAGATTCAAGATTTGTAAGTGAGAGCTAGCAATCTCTTCTTCACATGATGCAATTTTCTCATTCAGCAAGGAATTAACAGTTTTGTGACTTTTAATTTCTTATTCAAGAATTTGTAATTTGTCACAATCATCAATGATCACACATTTTCCTTTTTCAACATTTTCAAGACTTTTCAATTTAATTTTAAGCAATGAAATCTGAATTGACAAAGCATTATTTTCATTTTGGAGTTTGTCAAATGAATTTTTGTTCATGGAAGTGTGTTCAAGTTCGTTCATTTGAAAACTCACATTTTTATCAACCATATTATTCATGCTTTCATTACATTCAAATTTATCATTCACGTTCTTAAAGTTTTCTATTTCATGTCTTAGCTCCCTTAACCATTCAGATTCAGACATACATTTTTCTTTTTCAAGGACAAGCAGTTTTTCAGACATAGCACTATTCAATTCTTTCAGATTTTCATTATCTTTTGCCATATGTTGAAGTTCTGAAATTTTATCCAACATGGATTTGTTTTCAGCTTTTAGAATTGAAATAGTTTCTTCATGCACAGCAACATCATGCAATAAATTTTTATTCAAGTTCATAAGCTCAGAGCATTTCTCACATGAAAGTTTATCAACACAAGCATTTTCAGTTTGAGAGCACTTAACACATGGAGAGTTAACATGTGAAAGATTATCAAGTTTCTTTTTCATTTTTCTATTTTCAGATTTTAAGGGTTTGTATTTATCAACTAACTCATCGTAAACATTTAACAATTCATCATAGCTCAATTCATCTTCCTCATCGGAGTCAGAGTTTACCTTTGAGCTCTCCTCGCTTTGACGCTCAATCTCATTATTGGCCACGAGGCACTTGTTGTGTTCGGTGCAAGTATTCAGAGGGGGGGTGAATGAATATAGCCTATAAAAACTTTCACCCAATATAAACTTTCGCTCAATTAGAATTTCACTCACTCAACAGATTAAACATTTAGAACAAAATCTGATCAAATCATCTAATGAACCTGTGATCAAACACTTGGAGCGCCCCTATGCAACCATCTAGCGGAAGCAAATCATAAGCAATCAAATCACAATGCAAGAGGGGTTTTTAGGTGGTTCGGTCCTGCAGACCTACATCCACCCCACACTCAACCCGAGTGTGGCTTCACTAACAGCTGGGCAACACAGCTTGCCAACAGACGCTGATACACAGCTTACCCAGGGGAACAACCTCTCCTCTTCCTCCTACACAGAGGGAACCTCTAGCAACCCACGGTCACTAGAAACCAGAGACTCACGTCTCTCTTCCTCTATACCAAGAGGGAACCCCACTAGTAGCAGCCCCGCTACCAGTGAACCAGCCAGTAGCACTCTGCTACCAGCAATCCACCAGAGGCCTAGCCTCTCTTCCTCCTAGCCCGGAGGGAACCCACAAGCAGCCCCCCTGCTGCTTGCAAACCGGAGATCAGATCTCCCTTCTCCTGACCCACCAGGAGGAACCCGACCTCAGTCCAGAGGATCGAAAGAACTCAGTAAATCAGATTGAATAAAAAGAAAAATAAGGAATGAAAATAACACAGCAAACACAAGCTGTAAACGAAGGAACATCAGATGTGGCTCCCATGGAGCTGATTGGCCTGGATTTGATCCACGGTCCAGTAGACAGATCTTCAGTAACTTTCTTCCTTTTTCTCCACGAACTCTCTCTCTCTCTCTATCTCTCTTTCTTTCTCTTCTGCTCTCCTTTTCTCTCACGCTGTTCTCTCCTTCTTCTCTTCAACTCTTTTTCTTCTTGCCGGCTCACTCTTCTTCTATTTCTTTTTCTTCTTCTTCTCTTTTTCTGGATCGAAGGGCTTTCTGCTTTCCAGGCTTCTTCTTCGATCAGCCTCCATCTGAAGACGAAGGCTCCAATATATACCAACAGCGGCTAGGGCGTGTGTCTTCCACATTTCCTGCCCAATACTTGGCCCACGTGTCAGCAACTAGAGTCAGGTGGCGTCAACTTACTTGCTCCAAAGGGTTGACGCAGCCTTCAAGGACATTCTACAGTAAATCTCAAGTCTGCTGCGTTGACTCCATCAGCCTGCTGCGTTGGCGCATCGGTGATCCAGTGATCAAGTCTTCAACAGATAGACGTGCTGCGTCGACGCTCTCAGCATGCTGCGTTGACGCATTGGTGTTCCAGCATCTGAACTTAGATGGCTTCAGCCCTCTCACGTTTCTTGTGGAGTGCGTTGACGTATTGTGCAACTGCGTCCACCCTCTGGTCACCTTGTCGATCCATCAACCTGCTGCGTAGACGCCACTTGATGAATGCGTTGACGCACCAGAGTAATCCAGTGAGCCATTAGCTCACCCTTTGTAACTGCTGCGTCGACGCTGCTCTATTTTGCCGTTGACGCAGTGAAATAACTTGTGAAGGTCTCTGCTTCGTGGAGTTCACATTATGGATATCAGTGAAGGGTTGTGGATATCAGTGAAGGCTTCTTCAACTGATGCGTGGACGCTTTAAGCTCCCAGCGTCGACCCTGTTCCCTTCAGCAACAAGGATGAAGTCATAAGATCTAAGTATGTACATTATAGTGTATATACTTCGAAAGAAACAGTCCAATGTATATACTTCAAGAACTCTAGACAACGGACGCTGTACAGACTTCAGATGCTACAGTCCAATGTATGGACTTTGACGAAGTGAAGCAGTGTACAGACTTTGAATCAAACCGATGTATAGACTTGAATGGGCATGGAGTGTATAGACTTGAAGATATGAACTGAGGGGTCGACCCATCAGCACAAGGGGTCGACACACCACTGACCAGACCAATGAATAAATGCAGCAGAGTTAAAGAGGCACCAAGCGTCAACGCATTGCCCAAGCACCGTGGACGCAGCAGATCAAATATTTCTTACTGCTACCTCTGAAGTGCCTTGGCAGCGTCGACGCTGCAGTTCGATGGGTCGACGCTGCAGTATCAAACTGCAGTCTAAAGAGCAACAGTAACATGACTGAACATAATCAAATATGCAATGCCATATCCGAACTTATGAAGAACTGTATTATGATCAGAAAGTGAATACTAGTATGAAGACTCACACAGCAAGATGACTCACATTGAATAACTCACATCAAAGACCAATCATCAAAAACACCATTAAAACCATCATCAAAACCACATGGGCACAACAATCTCCCCCTTTTTGATGATGGCAACACTACACAGTGAGTCAATCTGATGACTCAAACTCTTCTCCCCCTTTGACGTCATTAAAAAGAAAATAGTTTGAGAAATTAAAGCCACCAGCATGCTATAATCGAAAAACAATATCCCCCTTTGATATAGTCAAGATGAATCATGGGAAGGTAAGAATGAATATGCAGATGGAGATTTCAAAATGCAAGATCACAATTCTCCCCCTTTAAGAGTTCCTATGCAGCATGATGCATATGACATGAAAACTCCCCCTGAATAGATGCCAATTGATATGCGTGTTGCATGACTTCCAATTGATATAGTTGAGAAGAAGACCACCGAGGCTTTCAATGATAAGGTCAGTTCAATGAATCAAGGACAGTGAGCATAAAAGAGTCAAATAATCAGATTTTTTAAAGAGGCTTCAACTACAAGAATTTCAGTCATATTTTCAAGGGAATGTCATTCTCATAAATCCAAATCAGAATATTTCAAAGTCTTCGATTATAAGGGCTTATGAATGATTTTTATTTATCAGCATGGTTTAAACATGATGTATGTAGAGTTTATCAATAAAATTCTGTATTGATATCTAAAACCATGGTTTAATAAAAATGAACCAAGCCCTCATATTTATCTTGATAAAACTCCCTTTCTCTTACACAATCAAATTTATTGACTTCTTTCGAAATTACATGCTTCAGTATTGAAATCAAGCAATTATGAAGTCATATGATTTTGTCTAGGGTTGTAGCAATTTGATTTTAGCATCAATATTCAGATATTTCAATTCGTTCAATAATTTTTCATGCTACAAATTTTACGAGCACTCTAGTTCAGTGCACACCTTGTAACTAGAGGATATACCTTGATCAGAGGCCAATATCCCTAAGCACTTAGTGTGACTAACTGTCATGCTTTATATGAACATAGATAGCATTTACACATCATGACACACTGCAAATCATTTCTTAATGAGTGAGTTATATTTCTCAGTGTGCATGCCATTGCTCTGCCTGAAATTCAATTATTCTTAATCAGAGTTAACTATGGTACCTCATGACATAGTCCTTTGGACATGTGTTTCTCAGTGACCAAGGTCATTGCTCTGACAGAAAATACCCTTTAGACATTTCAGAAAAATTCATTTACTTCAAATCAATAACAATTTCATGTACTTAACCAAATAAAGTCATGTATTCAATAATGCAGATTTCAGAAGATTTTACAAGACACAGCATGAAACAGATGGTTAATATTTATTAAACATGCTTCAGATATTTTTAAGAGATTTTAAAGCCAAACTCATTGAATACATTAAACTTAAACCACATGAGTTATTTCAGTCATTCATAAAAATGTATAATAGAAGATTTCTAGTTCAAGAATTTTCAGATTTATGATCGAGGTAGTCCCATTGAAATCTTCATGACAGGCTGATAGAATTCTGAAGCCAAATGATACCAATTGATAGGAAAGATTTTGAAGCTCAGTGTTTTCCGAATAAGATCAAGATTTGTCACAAAAAAAAAACAATGAGGAAAAGGTTATGCACAACAAGCAAGATATCAGGAGGTCTGGCAAGTTTCAGGATTTCCAAGGATAACATGCAGTGAATTCTGACAGAGATGTATGCACTTGACCACCTGCATGCAATGCATTGACTCCCCCTGACACTATGCATTCAATTACCCTTTTTGGTATTTTCAATGCAGTAAAATGTAATGCAATTAACTACATGCATGCAAAGACTCAACACTGAATGCTATGCAAGGACATGCAATTAAGTCCCCCTGAAAACATGTAATGTTTGCACTGAAAACTGAACATATGATTTTTCAGAATGCAATGGACAGATTTTCAATGAACTATGCAATAGACAAATTTCAAGCCACATTCATAAGCACTTCAGATTTTTCCAGAAAATTCGGAATGCAATTTGTTTTCAGAGTTATGCATTTCAACAATTATCAAACAACTACACATGGGAGATATGCAAGAATTTCAAAATAGGAGATGCAGAGAAATTACCTGAAAATTTCAGAAGGGGTTTTTCTTTGAGTGCCTTGGTTTATTTCTCCCTTTTTATTCCTCAGCTTCCAAGGCACACCTGTAGCAGACACATCATTTTGATGTAACAGGTACCCAAGAAACCTTGGGTCCTAGTTTAGCAGTGACACTCCTAGCAGATTTTCTCAACAGATTTTTCGCATGTTTATCATCACAACACATGATATGACAATTATACATGGAATACCTTACCTGCCCACAATGATAACAAGAAATAACAGATTTCATGTTCTCCTTGTATACATCAGCATTGGCGTGAACATGGTGTGAGTGAACATGATTAATTCTGTTATTGACATGAAAATTTTTCTTTTCATAACCGGCCAGCCAACAGTTAACAGCTCTGTGGCCTGGCTTTTCACATTCAAAACATACAGTGTGTTTGCTTCTAGAACCAAACTTCTTTCTATCAACAATGTTTTTATTAACAGGGAAATTAACAAATCCAGAGTTAGTTTTCTTTCCCTGAGCATGCCAGCAGAAGGCAGCAATGTGACCAAACTTCCCACAGCAATAGCATTGAATTTTCTTTTCCTGATCAGTAGAATGTTTCCTAAGATGATTTCTAGGATACTTTCTAACAGTATTTCTTTCATCATTTATCAATGCTACACAGTTATGCATAATATGGCCAACTTTCCTATAATAGTGACATGTTATAGCCTTTTTATTCACATTCACTTGTTTGACAAGATTGATATTCTCATGAGAGTGTGAATGTGTGTGTGAGCAGTGAGCAGCATGCACATGTAAATAAGAGACATATTTGGACTTATTCAAATCAGCATTTTTCTTTTGTTTTTGAATCTTTTTCTGTTTCTTATCTGAATTTTCAGCCTTCTTAGCAGTGAATTGAAAAATAGAAGAACTAGATTGATTAGCTTGTTCAGAGCTTTTCACGAGTACAGTTGACTTCTTCTTTTCATTCACTTTCTTATTAACATGCACATACCCAAGTCCTTCTTTCTGAAAATTAACTTTAGAACCAAGCAGCTTATTCAAATTATCTTTTCCTTTAACGAATTTTGACAATGAATTTTTCAGATCTTCAATCTCAGAATTCAATGAAGCAATACTCACTTCATACTTGGATAGCTCATATTCACAAACAATCAGCTGTTGTTGCAAAGCATCATTCAGGTTCTTCAGAGTTTCATTTTCTTGTTGAACCATTATTTCAAAGTTGTTCTCATTTTCCTTCACAACAGTTTTTCCTTTTTCAATTGACACCCATCTTTCAGAGAAGACAGTATTAAGAACCATTAACTTTTTATTTTGATCTTTCAAGTAGACATTTTCTTCTTTTAAAGATTTGATTTGTTCTTTTTAAAAACTGTCATCAGAATCAAAATCATTAATCATGTCTTCGAGAATGGCACATGTTTTCCAAGAATTATTTTCACCGATGAGTTTATTTCTAATATTCTCATTTTCAGATTTCAACCTGTTTAACTCATCTTTTTCTTTAATCATGTCAGATTTCATGTTTTCATTTTCAGCTTTCAGACTTCTGACTTCAGAATTTTTCTCTTTTCTGAATTTTCTCTTTTCTGATTTAACTCTTTCATATTTTTCCAGTAGATGCTCATGCATGGCAACTAAATCATCATGACTAATATCCTCGGTCTCAGAGTTTACTTGGGATGAGGACTCATCTGATTGATCACTCCTTCTTGCCATGAGACATTCTTCTTCCTTTCCATTGTGGATGCGAAGCAATTCATCTAATATTTCCTTTGCCGAGCTACAACCCGAGAAAGAGGAAAAATCATCAGAACCGATTGCAGCCTTCATTAGATTTAGAGCTCTCACATTATCATCATTTTTTAACTTGTGAACATGAGTCCACTTGGACTTATCCTTAGGAAGTTCATGTGGACTGTGAGAGATAACCTTCCACAATTGTGGATTAATAGAGTTAACATGCTTGTGCATACGATATAGCCAGAATTTAATATTTGAACTATTGAATAGTGGAGGATGAGCCATGAGAACACAACAGATTAATGTAACAGGAATATTGATGCACTAAAAATAAATTAGCACCGAAAACCAGAGATCGAATCTGCAGGTCGCTGGACCTTGTATGCAGACACCGCTCTGATACCAACTGTTAGGATCGGTGCAAGGATTCAGAGGGGGGGTGACTGAATCTCACCCTTAAAAACTTTTCGCTAAATAAAAGACTCGAACACTATCCAGGCAGAACAAGCAATCTGATAACAAGTTGAATATTCTTTTAAACAAAAGAGCAAATATGTAACTGGCGCCCAAATAACCAACTAGCGGAAGCAGCACAAATGAGAATAAGAAAGCTCAAGATAATCTGTGAAGGGTGGTAGGAGATATGGAAGAACACACTACAAGTAAACCACAGAACAGCAGGTTTTTAGGTGGTTCGGTCCACAGACCTACGTCCACCCCTCACTCCCAACCGGAGTGAGGCTTCCACTAGCACAAGCTAAAAACCACAGACTCAGTCTGCAATAGGTGCTGACACACAGCTTGACCAGGGGAACAAACTCCCCTCTTCCTCCCAACCGGAGGGACACCCCAAGTGACTCCCAGCCACTTGGAAACCAGAGGTCGAAGGCCTCTCTTCCTCCAGACCAGGAGGGACCCCTAGACTTACAACCCACAAGCCCAGAACTGGAGACAAGCCTCCCTTCCTCCAAACCGGAGGGAACCCACAAGTAGCTCCCAGCTACTTACAACCGGAGATCAGATCTCCCTTCTCCTGACCCACCAGGAGGAACCCGACCTCCAGCAGGGCAATCGGAAGAACAAGACTAACCAAAGAAACAAAAGAAAAAATACAGAAACATAAAAAACACAGCAACACAAGCTGGAAATGAAACACAAGAGATGTGACTCTCAATGAGCATAGTCGTTCTGGATTTGATCCACGAACAGACTGAACTGATCTGCAATAGACTCTCTCCTCCTCTTCTTTTCTTCCTCTTTTTTCTGCTTCACTTTCTTCTCTCTTTCTTCTCACTTTCTTCTCACTTCTCACGAGCACTATCTCTCTCTTTTCCTTCTTCTCCTCTCACTCTCACTTTCTTCTCTGCTCTCCAGGCTTCTTCTTCGATCAGCCTCCATCTGAAGACGAAGGCTCCAATATATACCAGCAGCGGCTAGGGCGTGTGTCTTCCACATTTCCTGCCCAATACTTGGCCCACGTGTCAGCAACTAGAGTCAGGTGGCGTCAACTCACTTGCTCCAAAGGGTTGACGCAGCCTTCAAGGACATTCTACAGCAAATCTCAAGTCTGCTGCGTTGACTCCATCAGCTTGCTGCGTTGGCGCATCGGTGATCCAGTGATCAAGTCTTCAACAGATAGACGTGCTACGTCGACGCTCTCAGCATGCTGCGTTGACGCATTGGTGTTCCAGCATCTGAACTTAGATAGCTTCAGCCCTCTCACGTTTCGTGTGGAGTGCGTTGACGCATTGTGCAACTGCGTCCACCCTCTGGTCACCTTGTCGATCCATCAACCTGCTGCGTCGACGCCACTTGATGAATGCGTTGACGCACCAGAGTAATCCAGTGAGCCATTAGCTCTCCCTTTGTAACTGCTGTGTCGACGCTGCTCTATTTTGGCGTTGACGCAGTGAAATAACTTGTGAAGGTCTCTGCTTCGTGGAGTTAACATTGTGGATATCAGTGAAGGGTTGTGGACATTAGTGAAGGCTTCTTCAACTGATGCGTGGACGCTTTAAGCTCCCAGCATCGACCATGTTCCCTTCAGCAACAAGGATGAAGTCATAAGATCTAAGTATGTACATTGTAGTGTATATACTTACAAAGAAACAATCCAATGTATATACTTCAAGAACTCTAGACAACGGACGCTGTACAGACTTTAGATGCTACAGTCCAATGTATGGACTTTGACGAAGTGAAGCAGTGTACAGACTTTGAATCAAACCGATGTATAGATTTGAATGGGCATGGAGTGTATAGACTTGAAGATATGAACTGAGGGGTCGACCCATCAGCACAAGGGGTCGACACACCACTGACCAGACCAATGAATAAATGCAGCAGAGTTAAAGAGGCACCAAGCGTCAACGCATTGCCCAAACAGCGTGGACGCAGCAGATCAAATATATCTTACTGCTACCTCTGAAGTGCCTTGGCAGCGTCGACGCTGCAGTTCGATGGGTCGACGCTGCAGTATCAAACTGCAGTCTAAAGAGCAACAGTAACATGACTGAACATAATCAAATATGCAATGCCATATCAGAACTTATGAAGAACTGCATTATGATCAGAAAGTGAATACTAGCATGAAGACTCACACAGCAAGATGACTCACATTGAATAACTCACATCAAAGACCAATCATCAAAAACACCATTAAAACCATCATCAAAACCACATGGGCACAACAGCACTTACTATTCCATCTTTCTTCTTGGGCTTCGCTTAGCCCATCCAAGATATCTTTGGCAGATATGCAATCAGAAATAAATGGAAATTTGTCAATGCATACTACAGCCTTAAGAGCATTCAAAACAAAAAGATTATCCGAATTCTTTTTCTTATGTTCATCAGTCTATCTTAACTCATTTTCGGGTAAAACGTGAGGACCATCAGTGATTAATCTCATAAGCTTCGGATCAATCCCAGAAATCCAAACACACAATTTTCCAAGCCATGATGTAAAATCAAAACCATCAAAGATATGACCAGAATTCACAACAGCCATCATGAACAGATCTTTACTCCTAGACCGCAAGGTCCGCTAAAAAATCAGAGACTGGGCTTTGATACTAATTGTTGGCTCAGAGTAGATGGCAGACAAGAAGGGGGGTTGAATTGTCCCCTTTGCTGAGATGGCGGATTTTAAAAATAATCTACACTAATCATGGTGAAATAAAAAATAACTACGTTAATTCATCTAAACTAACGTGAGATACAATAGATCTCTCAATCTTTCCGAACTCACACGGATTTTCAATGCAAGGAACAATTAAATTTAATCCTAACACGGATAGAAGATGAAGCTATGTGTGACAGTGCAGTGAATAAAAATCCAAACAATTGACCTGTGAAGGGAGATAGAAGAAAAGGACAAACACACAGTCAATCACAACGAACACAAAGATTTTTAGGTGGTTCGGGACCACGACGGGCTCCCTATGTCCACCCCTCACCGAAACATAGTGAGACTTCACTACCGCTACTAACGTAGCAACACGGGGACGAGCCCCAACGCCACACACACTGCTTCTGCAGCAATGCACACACGGGGGTCTAGCCCCAAAACGCTACCACCGTAGCACACACCCACACATAGAATCGGGGAACACACCCCGGACACTCAAGCCACACGGAGTCACAGCTCTGTACACTACACACAGATATTCTGAGTTTGACCAAATAGAGAGATATACAATGACTAGCCCAAAAATTCAATACATGCTCATAAATAGAATGTAAATCATTGAAGCATATGAAGAAAGGCTGGAGAAATGTATCCTTTATGTAAGAGTGGCCTGGACAAATCTTTCTTGAGGATTCCAAGGTGAGGGAGGGCGAAACTTCAGCAAATCCGAACCCAAACGAGCCAGTCGATCTAGATTCAGCTTCCTTGACTTGGAAACTCTTGATAAGAATGGATTAACCTTGAAACTCCTTGCTTTAGAACCTCCCTACAAGTTGGAGAAACATATTAGAGCTCAAAACCCTCTTCCTTTCTCTCCTACGGCCAGTGCTTCCTCCTCTCTTGCTCTAAACCTTGAAATTCATAACTTATATATATCAGCAAGTTAGGTTGATCAATGCAACCCCAAAAATCAAAAGCAAATTAGACAAATAGATGTAAACAAGATATGGAAGTAGTTCCCCATGAGAAGAAACGAGGTGTAGTTGATAATCTCTGATGCTCGGGTCGGAGGATAGCCGAATGCCGATGTTGAGGATGTCCACGCATTCCTCTTCACGATCTGCTCCTTTATTTCTTCAATCACGAGCTCCAGAAATGGATGGAAGTAGATGAATCCCATGCTCTTCCTCAGCCTCCCTCCTTCTTCCCATCGTTCTCCTACAAAACAGATAGAGAAATTAGAGCTCATATCTTTTTCTTCTAAATTCGCATGATATATATACAAGAAAGATAAGTTGTGCAAAAGATCACAAAGCCCTTGTAAAACCCTAGCAAAACCACCCTAATATGTTCATTAGTAACCCAAGGGCATTAGGGTAAATTTTCAACCCATTTGGAAGTCATTTCATTGGGCTTCGGTGGGCCACGGAATTTCCGCGCGGAACTGCGAATGTGGGGGGGTCGACCCATCTGGTCAGGGGGGTCGACCCACCTACCAGACAGAATGCTACATGGCAGGTTCATGTCACAGGGGTCGACCCATTTTTACAAGGGGTCGACCCATCTGTTCACAGAATGCTGAATGCTCCCTATTTTGCCCAGGGGACGACCCATTGAGCAGGGGGTCGACCCATCTACATTGTGTCATAAAAAAAGGTTTCCTAATGATGTTCTAATGATTAACATGCACCCCAATTAATTTTAACACCTATTTACAAATTTATATGATGAAGTACAAGAGATTTCAAATAGTGTGCAAGTAAATCATCCAACATGGAAATGAATCTCTCATAACTAACCCATCAACCTTTCCCATGTTTTTTCGATAGAGCAAAAGGGCACTTTGAACCTAAATACATGACAATATGAATTCAATGCTTATGAAATACTTATCTCCATGGCATTTCTTCACATGTGATTTCTCTATCAACCTGTATTTAGAAGTGTTAGAATACAACCATATATCAAGATGAATCTAGCAATACCAACCCATCAGACCACAAGCTTTCATTCCATAGCAAGTTCAGCATGAAAGCTCCAATTTCAGTTCAAATATCATTCACGCCTCACATTAAATTCAATTGTAATCTAAGGCATGTTGAGTAATTTGAGTTCAACTAAATCACACATGGACTTCATGAGCTGTCCATAGGAAGACAAACCAATTTGATTAGATATATAGCCATTTCACTATCAACTCAAGGAAGCCCATTCTCTACACAAGTCCCACATTTCAAATACGATTCAAGCAAGTTTCACATGAATTATATTACAAACCAAGACAGTCAAGTTCAATCTAGAGTTTCCAAGGCCAGTCCAATGAACTCACACAATCCATTCAACACACAACCAAATTGATTAGTGTAAGGCACTTCAATTCAGCTCAAAGATGGCCATTCATGTGATCAACACACATTTCCAAGTTCAGTCAAAGCTTTCAAACTTTAGTCGAAAATAAGGCATTCAAGTTCAGTGTAATGAACTGATCTCAATTAAATCACACAAGCATTAAGATCTAGTTGAGGGGCATTCCTCCTTTGTAAGAACCAAGCAAAGTTCATTGAAAACCTGTTGTGATGCCATTTAACAAGTTTGACAAAAAAACTCATATTGAACAAAGACTCCTCCATGCAAATCACATAAATGTCATATTATGTCTTCATCAAAGCACTATCTGCAAGTTCAATTCAATGCTACTTGAGTATGCCAAATGACAGAGTTCTATCAAGATCATTTATCAAAGTAGCTCAAGCAAACCACATACATGGGTTCTAGTCAACCCGAAAATATCAAATTCAGCCCAGAAGCCTTCAATATTTAATCCAATCAATTCATTATCAGTCAAAAGCAGTCCGAAGATAATTCATTCACCCAGACATTTAGAGCCAATTGATAGTGTAGATAACATGTTTTAGCTCATTTCAATAGGACGTTTTCCACAAGATAATCATGAATGAATTTCACTTCAATGCAAATGCAAATCGCACAATATATTATAATCATCAAAACTATTATCAAAGATAAAGAAGGAGTGCCACGAATCCAACATCTAAAATATAAAATTTTATATTCTAATATCTACATAAAAATAAATAAATAATATTTTATTTTTATTAATTTAATATGACATTTTTTTTGTCTTTGTCAATTCAATGTGATGTATCAATATATATATATTGTGTTAAGTACGGACAGACAAACGTAATCTCGAGTGACGAGATATTGTTACGGGTGCAGGGCACGGCACCGGTCTCTCCATCGGAGAAGATGACCTCGGGGGGAAGGAACTGCTACTTCTCGCAACTCGGCGATTGCTCCGTTCCTGGGTGGAGACGCCGATGGGGCTTCTCAGGAGGATCGCCTGCATCCTCCGGTTCCTGCACGGCGCCGCTGCCGACGGCGGTGGAGGCGAGGACGACGATCCGGCGGTCGGGAAGGACGGGGCGCAGTGGACCGCCTCCGCTGCCGAGAGGGGGTTCAGCGTGCAGGTCCCGGTAGCCGTGGCCAGGCCCCCCGCCGGCCCCGTCCTTGTCCACTACAACCCCGGCGAAGGCGGCGTGCAGGTATGCCCGGCCTTCTTGGTCGTCGTCGTCTTCTTCTTGTGCTGCTTATCGGATTCGATATTTCCTATCTTTGGCTGTGTCTGTGGCGGTGCTGCGGATTTGAACTATAGACTGCCCTTCGATCGGTTCGTGCGTCCAGGATCGTGTAGGGAACTGTTGACCATTTCAAATCTTTTTCGAAATGTTGTGGATGCTTCCGGTTTTGGTTAGGTTTTGTTGGGGTGCCCCGGTCCGTATGGGCGTTAACGTGACGCTACCTTAAAAAAATGTGAATGTTGAAGAGTGACCAAATAGTGAATAGGGATTCATGCTTTCGAGGTAGCTCGTGATATTGTTCTCATTGTTCTGATTTTTCTGCTTCTACGTGTGGATATACACCCGCGGACATCATGTAAGAAGCAATTCGTGTTCACAAAATTTTGGAGTTTGTAACTGAGGAAGAGCATGTTAAACAGGTAGCTATATCATTTATAACACACATTATTGTGTATAATGTTGTCCGCTGTGGAGGAGATGCTGTGGGAAAATGCTCATTTCCGTTTATGGAATGAAGGAGAAAAATAAGATCCATAAGGCCAAGAGTAAATGAAGCCGTGTAGACTTAAAAAATGAGAGACTATTTTTGGAAGGTTGCCTCCTGTTCTGGTTCCAGTGGTAAATGCTAAACATGTAAGATGAAGATGACTTCTTCTTCATATAGGAAAAATAACTGGGGAACCAGCTGCCCACTGCAGTTGGTTCGTCACCCGGGGGAGGTCCCAAGTTTGAACCCAGTTATCTCTTTCCCGTTAAAAAAAAAAAAGGTACCCACCAAAAAAAAAAAAATAACAGGGCAAATGTATGTATGGAAATACACATGACAGCGAACCAACAATCGACAGGTCCATTTTTCTTTCAAATGTATAGGTTGCCATCTTGAAGTCATTGTTGTCATTGCCATCAGTCTTGACCATTGAGTATCACCATTCTTGACTTGATAACTGTATTATTATCTCTATGGACACTTTTACAAAGGCATTTTTTTATTTTTTAGTCCCTACAAATATAGATATTTATGTTTTAATCTCCCAATTATAATTATTTATCTGAAAGCCCCTACAATCTTCCAACTCTTGATAAAAACTCCATGTAGTTAGTCTACGGTGAAAAAGTAGAATATACCGTTAATAATGGAAGGAACATATCATCTAGAAAATAAAATTATCAAAATAACTCTCCCTCTTTTTCACCTCATCTCCTCCCCTTCTGCAGGGCCTCGGTGGCGTCATTGATCATGCCTATGAACAAGCTATCCCTCACCAAACATGGCATCCTCGCTCACTGTTCTTGCCTCTCGCCTACCACTGCCACCACCTCCCTATCGACTACGGACTCAAAAGTCTACTTCCTCCATCACCCATAGTTTTCAAGGTGACAAGGTAACCTAAGACATTCACGAAGTCCTTAAACGCTTAGACGACTAGGTGCCCGCTTGGACGTTGCCTAGGCGACATTATCTACTAATTAAAAAAATCTAAAATATATATCATCTAATATATAAAGTAAGAATAAAATATATGAAAAAATATAGAAAATTACAAATAATCAAATTAAAAAATTGCAGTAATTAAATTGCATGATAATTACAGAAAATTAAATTACATAAAAAATTATAGAAAATTCAGAAGTAAGTACAAAAAATTCAGAAGTAAATGTAAAAAAATTCAGAAAATTACTAAAGAATATAATAACATCAAGAAAATTATAGAAAATAAAGAGTTAAATGCACTAACTTGAGGGATATTTTTTTTTAGCTTCATTTTTTTTATTTGAAAGTGAATTTTGTTAGCTTTATCCTGAAAGATATAACACAAAAAATAAATATATTTTATACACTATAAGAGAAAAGGGTGATTTTTTTTGCTAGTTCAATCGCGATGTTGATGTTTTTTTCGTCGCCGGTTCACCTTTTAGCGCCCGCGGGTGCACGTTTTTGTGTCCGGGATGTTTTTGTGTCGGTGTCTGGGACGTTTGGGGGTTTTTTTAAAACGCCTGTCGTCATCCTTCCCGTTCCCCTTCAGTCCTCTGCCAATCTTCCCCTTCTCCAACCCGCCGCCGTCTTCCTGAGCCCGCCACCGTCTTTCCCCATTCCCTTTGTCTCGTAGCCGAGCCCACCACCTTCCTTCCTTCCCCTTCCCCAGCCCACCACCGTCCTTCCCCATGCCCTTCCATTTTTAAATCCAAATCCTAGGGTTAGAGCATATGCTGCAGGCTGAGAATCAGAGTAGAAGTTGTAGACGAGTAGACTTCTTCAATGCAAACACCAACATCATCACTCCAGCAAGATTCTAGGCGTCAATAGTTAAAGCAGGGCTATTGCAATCTTCACCTGCTGCAAGAACTGGGATATCTCCAGCCACAACAAAATCACTGGTGGCCCAGTGGCTGTAGTAGGGACTTTCGGTCTTCAAACGTGCGTGGTTCCATGGAGGCTGGTAGGGATTTGGTGTTTTCACCGGTTCAAGTGGTGTTTTGTTCAGGTACAATTTCTTCGTCGGTCTAAGGATTTCGCCCATCACACCCCGTCACTGCTTCCCTCCTCCTCTCCTCTACAACTCCCCACCAAAACCTGTCACTACTGCCGCCGCTGCTTCCCTCTTCCTCTCCTCCTCCTCTACGGCTCCCCACCAACACCACCCGCCGTTGCTGCTTCCCTCTTCCTCTCCTCCTCTTCTACGGTACCCCACCAACACCACCCACCACTAAGACGTTCAGCAAAGTACTTGCTCTTCCCTGTTAGAATCTGAGAATGACAATAGAACTAGTCATCCCTGCCTTCCTCTGTCCTCAATTTGACAACAACATCACTGGTTGCCCGATCACCAATCATGACAGGTATCCTAACACCTTCATTCTTCACGTCCAGAAGAAAATGAATTTTGATAAGAGAAACAATCATCAAAAATAGGAATAAAAAATCTTACAGGACAAAAAATATAAACCTAACGTTTTTCTTCAATAGCAAAAGGGAATATAACCACTCTCAAAAACAAAGGCAAAAATAACAGTCCTTAGAAAGATGTTAAAATTATGGAATATTTTCTCTTGATAATAAAAAGAATAAGTTGGCAAGGGGATAGTTGAAAATGACTCACATGATAAAATCATTCACTCCTTTCACAAACTAAGGAAATGCAATCAAAAGCTCAATTCATCATTTTTGAGAGAATATTTTGTTTTACTTAGGTGGATAGCAGGATTTTCGATGGAAGAAGTTTTGCAGACAAAACAGAGAGGTAATATATTGTCCTTTAAAAGTCTCCCGTATGTTAATGGCATCTCATAAGTCTACAACATTATAACATATTGGATGAATATCTTTGATATTAATGGAACATATCTTTAGATCAATAAAATAATTTATGATTGGGCAAATATAAGAGAATATCTATAACATACTACCTCCTAAGTGATTAAAAAATCAACTGCTATCAAACATGAGTTAATAGATAATGATGTAATGATAAACTTACTTTTATGACAAATGTGTTTATGATACAATTATTAAACTTTTCAAAAAGTTGTCATAAGTTACATCCAAAAGGAGTATGTATTTGAACATAATTTTCAACCTCCTGCATATGTTTGTTTTGTTGACATGTTATTTATTTGTCACGGAGATTCCACATTTTTGCATGCATCAAGTAAAAAGTAATATTTTACGACTGTAACCTCCCTCCAAAGAAAAAAAAGATTGGCTGATAGAATTTTATACTCAATTATATTATTTTTATTTTTATTTCAAAAATCTCAAAATAAATTCACGTGCGTAGCGCGTTCTTTTAGAAGATTGAACAAATATAATAAGTTGTTAACAAATAGCAAATCACATCATTAAGAGAAAAAGAAACAAATATTAGTAATTAGCAAGCATACTATAAGATAAATACTAATTAAGAAATGTTCACACAACTATAATGCTAGTCATCTAGTTAATACATCGTCCAAGTTGTTTTCCATGTCTAACATAACCTAGAAGGTTAAATCTTAAAACCAAATGGCACTTCTTCTTGAATGGTCTCATCATGATCGCCATTCTCCTCATCTTTCTTGGGGAGCTTGACCTTTTTCACCAGAATCCCATGGGGCATTATCATCATCTTCTTCAGAATCTTCTTCTAACAATTCTTCATCATTTGTTGAATCATCATTATCTATTGGTTATGCTCTACTTTTTGTTGGTCTTTTATATGATACTTCCATGGAAAGCTCAACATCTGCCCAAGCAGGATTGTCATCATCATGAACTAAATTCTTTTATTTTTGAGTAATCCACTCACTCACCCAATCTAAATCTGGTAGACAAATGGGATCATATTTTTGTGGATGATTTTTCCTCTCTTTGAATCTCTCATGAAGATGACGTACACAATATCATTCAATTTTTTTTGTTTCAAGGGATTCCTCTTCTTGGTGTCAATCTACATGTAAAGAATACAAGTGGAGAATACAAATTAAGATTAGCATTTGAGGAGGGTAAATCTAGTTTGACCCAGAAAAGACCCAAGCGCGAGCGGCCCATTAAGGTTTGGACGCGCTAAGCCCAAGCAAGGAGCGGACATACGTGTTCGGCGCAATAAGAGGATGACCCGCCCAACAAGGCATCGGATTTCACGGCACCGATGAGACTGGCCCAAGGGCAGTTCTCGCCGAAGGACACTCCGATGACCGACCGTTGCCCCCACGACGTCGTCCTTGACCCCGTAACGGGCGAGCACGCGCCATGAGTGTTGTAAGACTCGCCCAAGGAATGGCCGACGCCGGGGCTATCGCCCTCCAACGGGAAACTCCCGCCAACATAGCGGAGGAACGTTACTCTACTAAACGGACCCTTCCCTATCTAGGGATGAGGCCCTCGCTCCACGACAACCCATATAAAAGGGACATCGACAGAAGAGAAGAGCACGGTAGATCCTTCTACTAAACCCCCATTCTACTACGCAAGATGAGATACGGTGGATACTTCCGCCACTAGAGCTTCCTACTAAGAAGAGAGTGACCTGACCTACAACTACGACAGAGAAGCCATCTACTATGTCCAGAGAGCCACATCCTCCTGCACGGCCTTACCACCCAGCGAGCACTCTTCCAGAGCCCACTAGGAGCAGCGAGCATGCGTGCAAGGGATCTACACGCTTCCTGGATCGACGACTATGGCCTCTACTTCTCTGTTACTTTGCTCCTCTATATTGCTCATTAATCCCTTGCTGACTTAAGCATCGGAGGGTTATCTCCTGGGGTAACACCCGGGACTACTTCTGACGCTCTTCTAGTTTCTTGGTGTGTGCAGGCATCCACGGGTGCGAGATGACTTCCCCAACAAATAAATAGAGAATGTGGTACGTGGCCTAGGAACCATTTTCCTGCCGCTACACTTCTTGGCACCGTCTGTGGGAACATGAGCGAAAGGCTATGGCACCCCGTGGAAGCCTCAGCCACGCCAGCAACCAGGGGCGGGGTTCCCATCAGGGACCCAACTCTTACCGGGGGTCGCAAGAAGCTTCTTTCGCGCACCACCGACAAGAAGTCACCCCAGGTGACCTAGATGAGCTCCGCTAGAAAGTCCAAGCCCTGGCAAAATTTTGCCGAGAGCTCCGAGACCAGAGGCCCCAATACGCCCCACTCGAGCGACGGGAGGGCGAAGGAGGCCAGGTCGGAGAAAATTTTTGACAGGTACGGGGGGTATCCCACGCCTCCGTCGTAAGGACGGGACGGTCCCGCAGCGTGCCCACGCCTAAGGTATGCAGCCCTCTCCATTCCAACCCGGACATGGACTACCGGCTCCAACTGTTCGAAGAGATAGAGGACAAGGTCCGGTACCTAGACGACGTCTTCCTGGCCGCCAAGAATCACGGCCTCATCGACGACGATCAAGACTTCCACGCTCCCTTCTCCAGAGAAATCATGGAATCCCCCATCCCGCCAAAGCTTCAGCTGCCGTCATTCGCCTCCTACAATGGCACCACCGACCTGGTCGACCACCTGCACGGCTTCGAGTCCCACCTAGTGTTCCACCTGGCCTCCGACACCATGAAATATTTGGCGTTCGTTACAACCCTCTGAGAGAATGCCTGGGCGTGGTTCGAGTCCTTGCCGGCCGGGACGATTTCCTCTTTCCAACAACTCAAGAAGCTGTTCAAGGAGAACTTTGTGGGCTGCCGAAAGGTAGCCATGTCTATAGTAACCCTGCTCGCTCTCAGGTAGGGGAAGGAAGAGGCACTATGGGACTTCGTCTCTCGATTCCACACGGAGGCACTCCGCATCCCCAACCTCAACGTCGGCATCGCCACCACGGCACTCACCCAGGGGACGCGAGACCACATCCTCCGACGCGAACTCGGAGTCGAAGCCCCGACGACCCTTCCAGATCTCCTCGCGCTAGCCCAGAAGCATGCACAATGCGAGGAGAACACCGCGGCCCTGCGCCGCACGGCCGGGACCGACCAGCCTGACCGGAAAAGGGCCACCGACCAAGCACAAGAGGGTCGGAACAAGCGGGAGCGGCGTGAATGAGAGCATCGCGACCACCCCATGAAGGAAAGGGGTGGCTATCGCCACTACACGCCCCTAACGGCCCCACCCAACTAGATCTTGATGGAGATCCACGAGGAGCTGTTCCTCAAATGGCCTTCACGGATGAAGTCGGATCCTAACTCGCGGAACAAGAAGTACTGTCAATTCCACCATGACCATGGCCACGGCACCGTCGACTGCATCAACCTTAAGGACGCTATCGAGGATCTCATCGGTAGAGGACTCCTCGACAAGTTCCTCGCCAAGGCCGCCGAAAGATGACAGAAGATGCCTCCCCCGATCGACAATCGGCCCAACGGAAAGGAGATCATGATGATCTCTGGAGGGCCCGCTGTGGGGGGAGATAGCTCGACCAGAAGACGCCGGTACGTGACGGCCATCAGCACGGCGGACCAAGGCGGCGGACCCCCAAGGGAGCTTTCCACTTCAGGCCACCCGGGAGACCCCATAGTCTTCTCCGAGGATGACCTTGAAGGCGTCATGACGCCCCATTCTGATGCTTTGGTGTTTTCCGCCACCAGCAATCAATGTACTGTGTGACGTATCTTGGTGGATAATGGAAGTGGACCTGATGTTATCACGTACGACTGTCTTGTACTTATGGGTGTGGACGTGTCACGACTCGTGCCATTGCGCATGCCGCTGTATGGATTCTCTGACACCATTGTCCGCCCGGAAGGGCGTATCTCGCTCCCGATTACGTTCGGGACGGCACCGAAAGAGGTAACCTTCCTTGCCGACTTTACTGTGGTCCGTGCAATGACAGGGTACAATGCCATCATCAGCCGAGGAATCCTCGACACGCTCTGAGGCGTCCCGTCCTCCTACCACCAGAAGCTTAAGTTCCCCACCCCTCGCGGGGTGGGGGAAGTATGAGGTGATCAACGGGAATCCAGAAGATGCTACCTTCTCTCCACCCGACATCGACGTCCCAAAGAAGTGCCTCCTGAGAAGAAGGCGAGGACCGAAGATCCGGGTCCGAGCACAAGGGCACCGGCTAAAGACTTGTACCTCATCTAGGTCGGGGACGACCCAAGCAGAACACTAAAGATAGGCACTACCTTGTCCGAACACGACAAACAACCGTACGCGGGTTTCCTCGCGGCCAATCAAGATGTGTTCGCTTGGTCCGACGACGAACTCCCCGGAATCCCTCCAGAGGTCATCACGCACCAACTAAGGTTGGACCCTACCTGCCGCCCGGTACAGCAACGCCGAAGGCGGTGCAACCCCGAGGGACAAGCCATCATCAGGCAACAAGTGGCAGAAAAATTATGATCGGGGCTACTCCGATCTACCCAGTATCCAGACTGGGTAGCCAACGTAGTCCTGGTGTCTAAAAGTAATGGGAAGTGGCAGATGTGCATGGACTACACTGACCTCAACAAAGCCACGCCCAAAGACAGCTTCCCCATGCCACGGATTGACCAGTTGGTCGACGCCACGGCCGGGCACGAGATGCTGAGCTTTCTCGACGCTTACTCTGGGTACCATCAGATCAGCATGCACCAGCCCGACCAAAACAAGACCGTGTTCATCACCGACCATGGCTTATACTGCTACACCCGCATGCCATTTGGGCTGAAGAACACGGGAGCTACGTATCAACGCCTAGTCAATCATATGTTTGACTCGCAGATCGGCCGCAACATGGAGGTCTACATTGACGACATGCTCGTGAAAAGCCTCCGAGCAGCCGAGCACCTGCGCGACTTAGCAGAGACCTTCACCACACTCCGAAGGTACAACATGAAACTCAATCCAGCTAAGTGTGCGTTCGGGGTGGGATCAGGAAAGTTCCTAGGATTCCTCGTCACCCACCGAGGAATCGAAGCCAACCCCGATCAAATCAAAGCAGTATTGGAGATGGAGCGACCAAGATGGGTGAGGGACGTACAGTGCCTCACCGGGCGCGTCGCCGCTCTGGCCCGGTTCTTATCCCGAGCCGCCGAACGATGTCTACCCTTCTTCCGGCTGATCAAGCAAGCCAACCTGGCACTAGAGAAGAAGGGATGGATCGACTGGGACCAGGAGTGCGAACAAATGTTCGAAGAACTAAAATGCTACCAGACGACACCTCCTGTCCTCGCCAAACCCCAAAGGGGGGAACAGCTACTCCTGTACCTATCCGTAACACCCAGCACCATGAGTGCTGTGCTTATGCGGGAGGAGTCGGGAGTCATGAAGCCGGTCTACTACGTCAGCCGAGCACTGCAAGGACTAGAATTTTGGTATTCGCATAATGAGAAGTTCACCCTCGCACTGATTACAGCTGCTCGCAAGCTACGGCCATACTTCCTGGCCTACCCGATCGCTGTCCTCACTGATCAACCCCTCCAGAAAATTCTTCAGAACCCTGATGCGTTGGGAAGACTGGTCAAATGGGCCATCGAGTTGGGAGAATTCGACATCAAGTTCCGACCAAGGACGGCGATCAAGGCCCA
Source organism: Amorphophallus konjac (assembly GCA_022559845.1). Lineage (NCBI taxonomy): Eukaryota > Viridiplantae > Streptophyta > Magnoliopsida > Alismatales > Araceae > Amorphophallus > Amorphophallus konjac. The sequence goes on along the minus strand of CM040126.1, from coordinate 228,078,353 downwards.
GGCTCTCGCGGACTTCGTCGTCGAATGCACTCTACTCGCCGAAGACTCACCCGAGAAGTCCTCGGGACCCGCCTGGGAACTATACGTCGACGGATCGTCCTGCGCTGCGGGTAGCGATGCGAGGTTGGTCTTACTCTTACCAGAAGGAGTAGAGATACAATATGCCATATGCTTCAACTTCCCGACCACGAACAATGTGGCCGAGTATGAGGCGCTCCTCTCCGGGTTAGGCATGGCGAAACACCTGGGGGCGTCAAGCGTGCGAGCATATAGCGACACTATGCTCATCGCCAACCAGGTCAGGGGGGAGTTCGAGGTCCAAGATCCCTCCATGATGAAATATTTAGAGAAGACCAAGGTAGCGGCGAATGAGTTCACCCACTTTGAAGTGGTCCACATCCCACGTGAGGAGAACGTCCTAGCAGACGCCCTCTCCCGCCTAGCGTCAGCCACTACGGTCTCCAGCTCGAGATCAATCCTGATAGAGGAACTGTCAGCACCGAGCATAGACGATCCAGCACTCCAGATAAATGCCATCGACTACGAACCCTCCAAGATGGATCCTCTACTCGATTTTTCCCTTCGGCAGTAGCTCACCAGCGATCACGCCGAAGCACGACGCACGCGGGCGAGAGCGGCCCACTTCACTATGGTGTGGATGGTCGGCTATATCGCCGGTCCCTCTCAGCTCCTCTACTCAAGTGCCTCTTCCCTACGGAAGCCAACCAGGTCATCCAAGAAGTCCATGAAGGACTCTGCGGAAGTCATGAGGGAGGGCGAGCACTCGCAAGAACGCTGATCCGAAAAGGGTACTGGTGGCCCACTTTGCAACGAGATTGTCTCAGCTATGTTCGAAGATGCCCACAATGCTAGAAGTATTCCCACCTACACCACCAGCCGGCGACGCAGCTCCACGCCTTGACGGAGCCCCGTCCGTTCGCCCGATGGGGGATCGACATCCTGGGGCCCTTCCCTGAGGCACATGGAAGGAAGAAATTCTTCATAGTCGCCATCGACTACTTCACCAAGTGGATCGAGGCCAAACCATTGGAGAAGATAACAAGCGAAGCAACCTGGAAATTCATGTTGTGGAGCATTATTTGCCAGTTTGGGATCCCAAGAGTTCTCACTACTAACAATGACAGACAGTTCGCAAGCACTACCTTTCAAGAGAAGTGCTTGGAGTTGGGGATTTGGAACCACTACACCTCGGTGGGACATCCCCAAGCCAACGGCCTGGTGGAGAATGCCAACCATACTTTACTCCATGGCATCAAGACCCGCCTAGACCAAGCAGGCGACGTATGGATTGATTCTATCCCCAACATTCTATAGGCTCACCGGACCACCGCTAGAGTCGGCACCGGAGAGACGCCTTTCCACCTCGCTTACGGGGCTGAGGCAGTGGTCCCGGTGGAAATATCCAACCCCTCCTTACGAGTGGGACATTTCGATGAGGCCAGAAACAACCAGGTGATGTGAGAGAACCTGGACTTGCTCGAAGAAGAAATAACCAACACCCAGGTAAAACTTGTGGCATATCAGCAGAAGCTGGCTCAATACTACAATGCCCGGGTTAAGGAGCGACACTTCTTCTCCGGAGATCTGGTTCTACGGTGAGCAAGCGTGGCTGACCCGTGAGGGGCCGCAGGAAAACTAGCACCGCACTGGGAGGGCCCATACCGGGTGACAGAAGCACTAGGCAAAGGAGCATAGAGGCTAGTGACGCTGGGGGGAAGAGAGGTGCCCAAGACGTGGAACTCCGTGAACCTCAGGAAATACTTCCAGTAAAGCGTCACCAGCCGTACCCCACTGAGGTAAGTTGCCAACGATAAAGAAGGTGACCTAAGGGTTCCCTAACGGCGAGCACCGCTCCCCTTGAAAATGAGAAGGTAACCTAAGGGTTCCCTAAAGGCGAGCACCGCTCCCCTTGAAAACGAGAAGGTAACCTAAGGGTTTCCTAAAGGCGCAAGCACTGCTCCCCTTGAAAATGAGATGGTAACCTAAGGGTCCCTAAAGGCGAGCACTACTCCCCTTGAAAATGAGAAGGTAACCAAAGGGTTCCCTAAAGGCGCGAGTACTGCTCCCCTTGAAAATGAAGAAGGTAACCTAAGAGTTCCCTAGAGGCGAGCACCGCTCCCCTTGAAGATGAAATGGTAACCTAAGGGTTCCTACAGAAGACGCGAGCAATGTGAAGACGAGCACGGAGGATCACCCAGAAAAGCACGCAGAAGCACTCCAATAAAAGGTACACAATAGTATTGGCTCAAGAACAAAGAATTTATATCTCTTTAGTCAAAAGACAAGCTGCCAGAAATTGGCAAAATACCCTCACATGGGCCAAGTACAAGTACATGGAGGAACAAAACGTGCTCAACAGTGGCAACATGTAACTCCAGCAACTCACTCTTTCGGCATCGTCCTCTATCAACGATCATGCAGAGCCTTCGAACAGGCGTAGGTACCCAACTTTATTATGTGGGAGGGTACCTACGGAGAAGCCTCCTATGCCAGAGAAGAGGGACAAAGCCCTCATGCCAACAAAAGGTTTCACTGGTAGAAGGCCTGCACGAGGAAAACTAGGCCAGTAGCTCCGGCCACCCCTGCTTGGAGAAGGACCAGCAAAGCCCACCCGTTACAGGGAACCAATAGGCCCACACAAGCCAACGGGCGACAGCGGTACTACGAGGCCAACACATTAGGAAGGACACCCTGACGAACAAGCCCCTCTGCCCCGGCAACCACCAGCACCTCCCTTGAAAGGAGAGGTTGTCTTGTGTCTCGCCGCGGACAGCGTGCGACAGCTGCGGCGGGGAGAGACGTGTTGGCCATGCCTCCAAACTGAGGAGCCCACCGCCGTCGTCCAAGCCGCACGATCGTGCCTACCGAGTGGAAGAATGGAAAATAGATTCCACCCTTCCTTACGATCCTTCCTACCAGAAAGTAGGAAGATGTTCCAACAACGAGTAGCATCTCACCGAGCACCTGCAAGGAACAAACAACGGTCATATACCGCCCAGACAAGCAAAAGAAGGTATTTGAAAAAGAGAAAGCGGTATTACCCTAACACTTCTCGACTCTTCAAGGACGGATCCTATCCGGCTCAAGGAGCAAGACTCCCCTGCCAACGTACAAGCGGTTGACCTTCTCTAAGGCCTCCCGCCAGCCATCCAAGTACCCGAGCCTATATTGCTCAGATGTCGGGCCACCCTCTCTAGGTGTAGGCCATGGTCGCCACGGTACCGGCGCTGGGTTTCTCCGAAGGACCAAAGGTTGATGACGAGCCTGCAGAAATTTATCATATAACGAAGTACCAGACTCTCCTGAGGATATTCTCTAAGAAGGTTACCTACAAAGGCTCTCTATTGCAGAAGATGATCGCTGGAATGCTGTGGAAGCCACCATTTATAGGGAAGGCAAAGTCCCCAGGGGTATGAGGACTCTTACCGCCTCAACCAAATCCGTGGAAATTGAAGCGACGGATCCCGAAAGTCGTGCTCCTTCAAAAGCCCTCATCGAGGACGCCGTTTCATATCCCCAGAGGATCTCACGACAGTTCAGGAAGAAGGAAATACACAGAAGAAATCTCAAGATTTGCAGATAAAAGGAAGTTTTTCATTTCCAAAAAAAGAGAAATTACAAAAAGAGGCTACTACCTCGAAAGGTGCAGAAAAAAGGAAGGAAAAGACAACTAGGGGCATCCCTCAAGGTCCTGCCCCGGTTACATCGTCACGTGCCCTGGGCTTAGTAGGCGCATGCACAGCAGCAGCACTAGGAGGAGGTGGCTCGTCACCCAAGTCCACCACGGCAACATCCGTGGGCGCTCGCTCGCCCGCGCTCGACACTGACCGATCGGCGTCCGCCTCTATGGGGTCAGGCCCCTCTTCTTCGTCTTCGGCCCCCGAGCCATAGGAATCTGAAGGAGGAGGGAGGACCGGGGCCACGAGGTCAAAGTGCCCCGTTGTGGCCTTCACGACAGCACTGCAGCCCTCCCGGAAGTCACGATCACGTGCCGGCCCGTAGTACCCCAGGGCCGCCTCCGTCAGCTCTGCCCGATAAGCCGAGGAAGAGCGAAAGGCCTCCACAGCCTCCTCGCCAGTCGAGGACAGTGACATGCGCAGCCTAGCAAGCTTCGGCTCCATCTCCTGGCCACGGGCCTCCATGGCTCGAGCATCCGTCTCCAGCTTGGCCGCCCGCTCTCTAGCAGCGTCAGCCCTCGCCCGAAAAGAGTCCTTGTCGTGCTCCATGCCCGCCAGGGCCGACTCTAGCTGAGACAATTGCTCCCAAATTCCGGCGTTCGCAACCTCAGACTTTTTCAAACGCCCTTTGGCCCCCGCCTGAAGGGCCCGGCTGGCCTCCAGCTCACGCGCAACATCCAGGAAATGGTGCCTCCACAGCCCAAAGGTGCTGACGACCAGGCACGCGCTCCTTGCGACAACGGCCGTCAACTCGTCCACGATGCCAGGACCCAGCTCCCCAATGTGCTCATGCCAGCGAGCACTCTGCATCATGAGGTCAACAATGCCCGGGACACCAGGCACCCCCGTCGGTGAGTCCTCGGGACGCGAGGACTGACCGCCCGGGGGGACCCTCTGCGGAAGGGGAGGATTAGCCTCGGCAACAGTAGGGGCCCTACCCCTTTCGCGCCCCTGATTACCGGAGGAGGACGCCGGAGTAGCATCTACCGGCGCTACCGGTGACGACGACAAGCGAACACTGGGGGGAGGCGCCCCAGGCGAGGGTGGGACCGGACTTCTAATCGGGGTCGAATCACTCCCCCTCTTCCTTGATCGGCGGCGACTGTCAATCTCCGCCAACTCATCCTCGGTCAGATAAGCCCGACCACCACCAGCCATGGCAGACTCATCACTGGGTATGCTAGGAGTGGCTTCGGAGGGACTCTGCCGAAGACTAGGCCCTCCACTGGCCACCGACGCCTCGGGCGAATGCACCAGAGGAATGCCGATGGAGGCCAGATACTGCAATCTCCCCAGGGCAAAAGCAACCTGGGCAGAGGCGGCGACAACCGACACCTGGCCGGTTCCTGGAGCAATGTGATCCACGGGGCGGGGAGTGAGCCGCGGCAGTCGGACGATCTCGGGAGTCCACCCCAGCGCTTTCGCCGCCCCTGAAAATAAAATGAGGTTAGTCAAGCATTAGCCACTACTGCCACATCCCTACGGGGAGACAAGACCAGTACCCTGCGGCAATAGAGGACACAACCCTAGCTCTTGAAGCAGTGCCGGGGTTAAGATGTGGTCTGCATCGACGAGAGGATACCAGGAGATCACCTTCAGATCCCGGCGACCCTCAGCGTTGAGGGGAGGCTTCGTATCGCGCCAAGGGCGAGGAAAGCCACTCTGCATCCAGCCATTAGAGGCCCTTTCCCAGTCCTTCGACTTGATCAAGTAAACATACCGCTCCACCCACCCCTTGTGGTTGGACACGGTACGAGAGATTGAGACAAAATGGTCGCGGGTACGAGCCTTGAAATAGGCGAAAAAGGTGTCGGATGGGCAACTCTGGAGGAGGAAGATTTTTCGGAACAAGTCGACACTCGGTTCCATCGTCGCTCTACGACAGGCATAGATAAACCCGCAAAGGATGCTATAAGAATTGGGAGTTATGCTCCCAGGGTTCCGTCCGTTATGGCGGAGGACGGCCGAGATAAAAGGATGGATCAGAATACGAAGACCCGCCTGGAAGGAGGCCACCGGGATCATGATCCCGCCAGTAGGGTGACTCATTATGTCGTCTCCCACAGTAGGAAAGACGATGTCGTACTCGGGGGGGATCTGGAAGGTCTCCCGTAAACCATGGAATACCCTATAGGCCACCAGAGGCTGGGAATCAAGCTGACTAGTGCCCGCACCCGAAGTGCTCGACATACCGCCCTGGCCTTGGGGAATGTCCTCCGAAGAGGAAGACTCGACAGTGAGAGCTCTCCTACGCGGACGCATCGCTACTGAAGAAAAGAAGAACCGAGAAAGAAGGATCCTCACCAGTCAAACGGAGGAAGAAGCCTACGACGGAGCGCGGTGACCAGCGAGACGGGGGTATGGTTTGCGAGAGCCCCCTCTGCGCTCCTTATAAATCACCCACTACAGTCCAACGGTTGCCCCCTAAGGGTCAAGCGAAGGGATGTTTGTCGCTACGGTGGTACGGCTACCGAGGCCAGGCAACCGTTCTGAGGCCAAATCCCTAGAACAAGATAAGACCCGGCGTCATCATTGCCAGCGTGGCTTCTGTCACCGCCAGAGGCTCCTTGCGCGCCAAGCAGGTCTCAAAGCCACCAACTCCCGCTGTACGAGGAAATCATCTTTAGATCACACCCTCCAGAAAAACTGTAATACCCAAAATTATTTTAGAAATTTAATTAGAAATTTATTTGAATTTAATTAGAAATTATTTGAATTTATTTGAATTATTAGGAATTAATTCGAAATTAATTAGATTAATTCTTTAATAAATAGAATAAGTCACATTTCGACTATTTTATAAAAATCCATAAAAATTTTATTCTTGTAGAATCAATTGCGCTTAATAATTTGTTCTTCTATGGCCAACCCTAATAAAAATAATTAACTAGGCCGAATTAGTGGGATTAGTCAAATTTTCACATTTACCTAACCAAATTCGTGCTCAATAGTAACCACCACCTTAAAACATCAAATTCGAGCTCATTCCTTAACCAAATGAGCCCAAACCAGGGGCAAATGAAAAGTATTAAAGAGAGGATCATTTTCCCTCTCACAATGCCACGAAACTTTTATCGTATGGGAAGCATTTGGTCGTGCATGGGTTAGGTCAAATATTTCGACGCCGTTTCAAACACTCACCTTGCATCGACGAATTCTCCTAGCACCGAAGGCTCCAGAAGGTATATGAGATATAAAAATAAAGCTCTTCAACCCTAGAATCCTTTGGTAGCAGTGGCGGCCGCAGTGGAGATCGATCCAGGGAGATCTCGGGAGATTAGTGGAGGTGTGTCGGCATCCCGTCGTCCTCCTTCCTTCTTCTTTGTTCCTTCGATTAAGGTAGGTACCCTCGACCAAAATCTGCACATGAGTATACCATTTTGATCCTCTAGGAGAGCTCTTTCCATTGGTAGTAAAAGCCTCAAATTCTATTAGGTGTGCAGGGAGATCTTGTGGAAATAGTGAAGGGCTGTCAAACGGGCATTCTTCGTTCTAACTTCTAAATCTCTCTTCGATTCAGGTAGATGATAACAGACCCAACTCTAATTAATGTATATGGTTGTAATCATCAGCATGTTATCTATCATTTGGCGTAGAAAGCCCCAATTTTTATAGACCATGCTTAGAGTATTTCGTGTTTGATTAGAAGCATGCTAAGACTAGGTTTTTAAGTGTTCTTCCTAGATAGGTTGTAATTTCGATTGGTTTTCCAGTGAATTTAGTGTTTCAAACCCTTGTAATATGACCCTAATATGTCCATCAAGAACCTAGGGGCATGGGGTTAAGATCTCAGTCCAATTAGATCCCAATTGGGTGAGATTCATGGGTTTCCGGAAGTCACATTTGCATCTGCGAACGTAGGGGTCGACCCATTGGGTCGACCCAAACAGCAGAACAGCAGCTGCGCGAGGGTCGACCCATGGGGTCGACCCAAACAGCAGGCGTGCGGGGGTCGACCCATTGGGTCGACCCTAACTGCAGACGTGCGGGGGTCGACCCATTGGGTCGATCCAAACAGTAGACAGCAGTCTGTATGTGCAGGGGTTGACCCTAGGGGTCGACCCATACACAGGCAGACCCCTGGTTTTCCAGGGGTCGACCCATAGACTGACAGACCCGGTAGACTGGTTTTTGGCCCGAGGATCGATCCGGACCGTGAGGGGATCAACCCATTCAAGCCTAGTCCAATTGAAAACCATATTTTGTTGAACCAATGACCCATACATGCAACCCTATGATCTCAAATTAAGCCCGGTGTTCCTCAATCCAAAATTGAAGAACAATGGTCCCTGCACTCAATCAAAGTGTATAAACCATTCCGATTACTATCTCCACTTCAACGCACAAATGGTTAATTAGAAACCCATATAATAAAATGGTAATTTTGAAAGTAAATTGCTGTCATGTATTACTGTCTATTGTCATTATTGGCTTGTTCTAGTATCTTGAGTTACCATCTTGTAATTAACTTGTCTCTTGAAATTGAGATTTATAATAATTCACGAATCAAGGTATTTTGAAATGGCTGTTAGGAAATCAATTAAAAGCCCTTATACCCCGATAGAATAGACTAATAGCACACTAACAATCTATATGGCATTATGGCCATTAAGCCTAAATTACTGTCCCTTAGTACGATTCTACCCGGACACCCTATCCGGCGAGTTAGAATCCGCCATTTTGAGACCGGTATGACCCGGCTACAACCTGGAAATTCGTGACCAAATCGCTGAGTTATAAGTCACGGATCAACTTGGGCTAATCAGCACATGAGCAGCCCATAGTTGACTGCTTGTCTCCATGAACGGTCTAGTGTAGTCCGTATAAGTATCATAATTGTGTCTTAAGGTCACGTATTGCTTACTTACCTGAACGGCACACAGTCAACCGTTCATTCTTGACCTCATGGACTTAGTTTGGTCCAGCTCTTGTAATGCGGCCAGTAGTAGCCGTATGTCCTGTCAAACGGCCCAGAAGTGACCGTATACCGAGTTTTTAAGTTAATGAATCCTAGGACATGTTAGTCCTTAAATCTCATACTTTTGACAGAAATTCCTCTGATTAATTGGCCATTAAACTTGATTAAATGTCTAGACAAAACTTGGGATCTTGGATCCAACAAATCAATGCCAACGCATCATAAGGGCCCGGTCTGGTCCTGGGGAGAGCACCCGAAAAGTACTTGTGCCCACGGGAGTTTGTAATGACATTGTGAGGTATTGCACCGAGTGTATGATCAGCGTGACGTCTACGATAGAAAATCTCTTGTTACTTTATCGTGCTTGACTTGATGTTTAAAATACTTGCTTGTTGGCCAATTCTATATTTCAATTTCCTACTGAACATTCTCATACTTGATATTCTTGTTAATTCTTGTCATCATATATTTCTTGACCTTGCAAGATCTTATATTACGTTGTCTTATCGTCGCGTCAGTTATTTCTTTTCTTGTCACTGCATATGAAAATGTAACTAATTGGTTAATCATGTAAACTTGCATGTTACTATCTACTGAGCGTTAGCTCATATAGTTGTTTTCCCCCTTTCCAGGCTATTCAGGTGACGATGCGCATACTGAAGGGGAGGGACAGGAGTGATACCCTTGAGTGTACCTGTTAGTAGATGCCGAGTTGGCATAGTTGTTTACATTAGTTACTCCTTAGTGTTGTGATAGCACTTTATTTACCTTTTGGGAGTCAGTTATTGTATTAGAATCAGTTTAGAAGTTATGGTTGATCGTGTTTAAGCATTGATGGTTATTGTAATAAAACTTGGAGTCTTCCTTGATCAATAGAAGTACTTCTTTCCATAGCACCTGTACGATTGTTTAGTTTAGCATATTAATATTATCTCTAGCTAGTTTCTAACTGTACGTCCCGATATTCCGCGTTAGGGCGTGACAAGAACACTCTCTTGGGCTACTCTCAGTCTCTTGCGAGTGCTCGGCAATTAAGAGTAGGGGGAAGTGAGGAGGGTAAATCTGGTTTGACCGAGAAATGGCCCAAGCATGAGCGGCCCATTAAGGTTTGGACGCGCTAAGCCCAAGCAAGGAGCGGACATACATGTTCAGCCCAATAAGAGGATGACCGACCCAATAAGGCATCGGATTCCACGACGCCGATGAGGCCAGCCCAAGCGCAGTTCTCGCCGGAGGACACTCTGACGACTGACCGTTGCCCCCACGACGTCGGCCTTGACCCCGTAACGGGCGAGCACGCGCCATGAGTGCCGTAAGACTCACCCAGGGAACGGCCGACGCCGGGGCTATCGCCCTCCAACGGGAAACTCCTGCCAACATAGCGGAGGAACGTTACTCTAAGAAACAGACCCTTCCCTATCAAGGGATGAGGCCCTCACTCCAGGACAACCCATATAAAAGGGACATCGACAGAAGAGAAGAGCATGGTAGATCCTTCTACTAAACCCCCATACTACTACTCAAGAGAAGATACGGTGGATACTTCCGCCACTAGAGCTTCCTACTGCGAAGAGAGCGACCCGACCTGCAACTACGATAGAGAGGCCATCTACTACGTCCAGAGAGCCACTTCCTCCTGCACGGCCTTACCACCCAGCGAGCACTCTTCCAGAGCCCACTAGGAGCGGCGAGCATGCAAGCAGGGATCTACACGCTTCCTGGATCGACCACTACGGCCTCTACTTCTCTCTTACTTTGCTCCTCTCTATTGCTCATTAGTCCCTTATTGACTTAAGCATCGGAGGGTTGTCCTGTAATACCCTGGATCCTTGGTAGGTCTTGCTGGATCTTCATTGGATCTTTTGGATTTGTTTCGGTGAGTTTCGGTTCGCTTTGGTGGCTTCCGAGTTGAGTTTTACGATCCGTGTGGGTTTTTTTCTCGTACTAGTTACGGAACCCTACGGTGAGTTTGTTTCTCAGTTCCTCGACTCGTGGATGCTGCAACGACGATGTACTCTCCGAGCCGGCCGTTTCGACTATTTTTACGTATTTTTCAGAGTTAGAGCCAGAAATCAGATTTTCTGGAAATTAGGAAAATTCCTAATTTCTTTTCCATTTTCTTTCCTTTTCCTCTCTCCTCCTTCTCATTTCGCTGCCATCGTCTCTCTCTCTCGCTTTATCTCCTCTCGAGCTTCCTCGGCTCCTGCTGCAGACGGAGGACCTAGGAGCGAGTGTTGGGGATGATGTGGAGCTGACTGGGTGTGCGACAGGGTGAGGATGGAGTGGTTCTGGCGCGATCCCGAATGGTGGATTCAAAGCCGGTGTTTGAGCTTGCGGCGTAGTTTTTGGCGCGATTTAGTCCCTTCGGGGCACAGTTTCTCCGGTGGAGGTAGGGTGATGGTTCCTCACTTCCTCCTCTCCGTTTTCCCTGCCCTTGCACATCGTTTGGCGCAGAAAAGGCCGAGTTTGGGCTTGTTTAGCCTAAACCATGATTTTCGGGTTTTGTAGGGTTCGCCGGAGAACGGCAACCATTTGTAGCTCGGTTATTGTTGAACTGACTGTTGGGATGTTAGGATCCCATTCATGCTAGTTTCGTGTTGATCGGTGGTCATTCGAGGCCGGTAGGAGCCCGAGAACCTCGTTGACTCTTTTAGGGTCGATTTGTTAAAATCGCCCCGATCTAGCGTTTTAACCGTGCATGTGGGCTTTTTAGCCTTCTAATGTAGTTTTTCATCGTCGAGGTTGTTTCCCCTGCGCTTCGACGTGAATGGGGCGTGGAACGGGCCGATTTGGCCAACCCTCTGTTTTCCCGCCGTGACTGGTGTGGCGGTCATTCCAGGGACCGTCACAGTCCCTGATGGCCCCACGACAGACCGTCACAGCGTCTGGGCATTTTTATGCTTTTAGTGGTTTTGGGAGTGTGACGGCCCAGGGGTGGCGCATCACAGCCTCCTGACGCGTCCGGTGCGACGCGTTACACCTGTTTTGTCGTTTAGTAGTTTGGTTAAGTCGGTTCCCCTGACGCGCCTGCCCTAGTGCGTCAGGTGTATGTAATGCGCTCGAGCTAGGCCGTTACGTTCCGTTTGACCAGCTTTGACCCGTTGAGTCGGTTAGTGTAACGGTGGTGTCCCCGTGCGTCACAGCGTTGTAACGCGCCTGCCCCAGGCCGTTACATGCTGTTTGGCTGAGTGTGGGTGGCTGTGTCGTTGGATTTAACGACCGTGCCCCCATGCATTAGGTGTCTGTAACGCGTCCGTGATGGACCGTTACGTGCCTGTTGGCCAGTGGTTTTCTTGACTTGAGCCTGTTGGCCCTGACGCGTCTGCCTTGCGGCGTTAGGCTGTCTAACGCGCCTGGTCTAGCACGTTACGTGGTTCATGTGTCGTTTTGAGTTGAGGTTTGTTGGCCCTGACAGCCCGGGTCGGGTGCGTTAGAGCGGTGTAACGCGCCTGGTGTAGGCCGTTACGTGCCTTGTGTGTTCTAGAGGTTGGTTAGAGCGGTGTGTGTGACGGCTCTCCTCCTGACCGTCACGTGGTTGTGACGCGTCTGTATTAGACCGTCACGGTTGGAATGTAACGGCCAGCGCCAGACCGTCACGTTCGTGTAACGGTCTAAAAGTGCTGCGTTACAGTCCTTTTGCTCCGATTTCCGTCGTTTTGGTTTCTGCTTGTCTTGGCTTGTCCTTGTGGTCTGCCCGCTGTCCCGTGGATGTCTCCTGACGTCCTATGAGGGCTAAGACTTCGTTGTAAGACTCTATCCTACTCTTGTGTGCGTCTTTGTCTGGTTCCGGTCAACCCGGGGTGACCCAGTGGTTGATAGGTGACCTTGTGTGGGTGTCTTGGCGGTTTTGTCCAGTCCGAGACACTGGTTCTGGATACCTCGAGGTGTTGCCTTACCTCAGTCTGTGTGTCCAGGTGTGCTGAGGGTCTCCGGTGTCCCCTGAGGTCTCCGTGAGTCATTTTCTACAGAGCGTTGTTTCTCGTGGCTTAGGATTATACCGATTGGCGGCTTGTCCCGCTGTTTGTGATGATCTTGCCCTTGAGTCGTTCAACTCAGGATCGTTACGTGGTAGGTCTAGTTGCCTAGTCCTGAGTCTGTTGGCAGTTGCCGTACTACCGGTGGTGCTTTGTAGTACGTGTGACAGCGTGTCTGCCTGTCAGTACTCTAGCACTTGTGTTTCGGAGTTTTATGTTTTGTACGCCTCCGATTACTTTTGCCCTAGGCCTTTGAGTGCCGATCCGCCTGGTGGTGGCGGAGGGGTGTTCCCGAGGCACGGTTTGTAAGCTAGTTTCGTGGGCTCCCAGCCAACGGTAGCGTCCTACCGAGGGAGAAAACTAGTTGGAGTACCTGGCTTAGGCTAGAGCCAGTGTGTGCACACGTGCTCAGGGGCTGGGGACATGCGCCGACGGGCGTGACCCTTACTGGTTACTTGATGCTGTTTGGTTCTGTGCGGGTGTCTACGACTCTACCGTGGCTTCGGTAGTATTGTAGGCGAGACACCTGTGGCGCACCATAAGACGTCTGTGGACGCAGCTGGCCAATGCTCTGGTGGGGAGGTGCGTCCGTCTGTGACGTGTGGCTCTCCACTGCTCTTCGCGTTTCTTGCGCGTCGTGACCTTTCCGGGTTGGCCTTTCCGTGGCTGCACCCGAGGTCAGTGTCCTGTCACATGCATGATGTTCTGGTCATGCGTGGGGCAGTGTGCACGATGTTCTGATCGTGCGTGTCGTCGAGTCTATCGGTCGTCTGTGTGGGTCTTTTCTAGACCTTTTGTCTGTTCTTGCATGTCTTCATCTTAGACCTGGTGTTGGGTCGGCAGATCGGTAACTTCTGACTTTGTTAGATCAGAGTCGCCCTTCTATCGCTGCTTGGAGTAGTTTGGGGTGCCGAGGTTAGTTCGGCCATAGCTTGTCTGGCGCGGGTTCTTCCCCTTCCTTGCTTGTTCCCTACTCCTACTTCCCGTCTGTTTACTACTGCTTGTAGCGTAGTTTTACAGCTTTGTAGTGTAGTTTTCCTGCTTTACTACACCTGCTATTTTGTTATTGTTGTTCCGTGTTACTGCGTATTTTTCAGTGGGGATCCGCGTGACCCCTACTGAGCCAGTGACACGAGGCTCACCCCTCCTTTTCAGGTGGGGTGACGTCTTTCGTTCTGCTTCCGCAAGGTTCCTGGTGCGCTTGCTCGTAGCGTATCGTTGTGGCCAGCTGGTACCTGTGTCGGGCTTCCCCCGACTTCTCGGTACGTCTTTTTTTTCTGTCTACTGTACTGTGCTAGACTTGCTATCTTTAGCTTTGGACTTGACTCTGGTGTATAATTGTTAAATTGAACTGTTAATTAAAAAGTAATTTTATTTCTGCTACTTTAGCAAACCGATCTAATGAAATTTAATTGCTTCTGTTATATCTCTGTGGCTTCAATGTACTCTACACATGCCTTTTTCCCTTCGGAGCTTTCCCGCTCTTGGGAGGCCTCGCGGGTTCCAAGTGGTATCACGTGTATTCGGTAGTTCTACCGGGTACATCTGGTATCCGGGATCCGGGTCGCTACAGTTGGTATCAGAGCAGTGTTCTGAGATGTTCGGAGTTCTTTTCTGAGCTATCAGAGCATTATTGTGTGAAGTACATGGGAATCCGAGATATACGGTATCCAGAGTTGTGAAAGTCCAGTACAGTCTTTAGCTGGCTTTGGTGTTGCGATGGTTTATCACGTTGATTTCTTCGTATGTTGTCTTGTGCGTGCTGTTCTGGCACTATACGAGATGGTTCTGCTCTCGTCAGGATGTGACGAGGTGTTTCTTTTTCGTCGTTGTGCTTGTTTCGATCATGTTGTACTTGGCAGTGTTCGCCGGAAGGCTTGAATCTGCAGTACGTTGTTTGAGCTTTTCTTCGTATGTTGTTCAGGTTGCTGTTGACCTTTAGCCTTGGTCTGATGACCGTACACGTTCTCACGTTGTCTTGGTCGTCCCGGCTTGAGTCTGTTCAGCTCCTGATGTGTTTCGCTTCTGTTGAAGTGCTCGGTTAGATTCCGTGTTTGAGAAGTTGCTCAGGCAAGCTAGGATTTCCCTTTCCTAGTGAGCTTTCGTGGTTGAGATATATTGCTTCTCATCCCGTCTGGTGGAATCTTTTTGAGGTTTGCCTTGGAATTGCTGTCTTGGTGATGCCTTTGTCCTGTGTCCGCTTAAATGTGGACCGCCTTGTTTTGAGCCTGATCTGCTCTTTGCTATATGGTTGCTTGGCTTTGGACTCCATGATGGTGTTAAGAGCTGTCGTGTACCGTGATTGTCGTGCCGTGTCTAACGGCCGATGTATTGTGAAGCTCATTTACCGTTTTTTAGGATGTGAAGGTAAGCCGGGATTAGCATTTTTCTTGTGCCATGTGCTGAAGCTGGTACTCCTCCTCTTTGCACTTAGGTTTCTTGTGAGCGGTTGTTCGCTGGATCGGTACTCGTGGCGTGTTGTTTGCGATCTTCATTGGTTGGGAAGGCGTCTGGTGTGTACTGAGATGCGGATACCAAGGTCTCTTCTGATGCCTGTGTGCGTTGTTGAGTATGCAGCTGAAGCGTGTGGGTTGGCTACCCACGGGTCGAGAGGTTTGTTCTTTCTCGATGGGACTTCATCTTGGCTTCTTGTGCCTCGATGTCGTCTGTTGCCGTGCCGTTGTTGGCATTTTTTTGTTGTTGGCATTGGCATTTGCGAGTATTGGGGAATTTGTCGGCATTCCTGCTGATTGAGTACCCTCTACTCTACATTTTCTTCTCTTGGGTGTTGTGCTCTCGAGGCGTGTTAGTAGTCCTTGAGTTGCGTTCCCCGAGGTTGTTGTCGTTTCTCGTTGTCGTGGGTCTCTCCTTAGTGAGCAGTCTGATGCGTGACCCATCCCTTGTGTTCGTGTGCTCAGCTGTTCATGTGCCTTGATGTGACCATGCTTGCAGTTGTGTTCCATGGTTCTATGTTCCGTGCGGAGCCGGAATTCTGTAAGTGTTGCTGTTGCTGTTGGTGTTTTGGCGCTGTTTCTCTATGATTTTGTGTCTCTGTTTTGGACCAGGTCTTGTCAGTTAGCTTGGCTGTACTCTTTTCCTTAGAGCTAGCTCACGACTCGATCAGATGTAATATCTGAGTGAGGACTCACTCGATTGTGCTTGTGGTCCAATGGTGTTGTCATTGGTGTCTTGTGTGCCAGGTGTTCCCTGTTGCCTTTGACACTGGAGCCGATGATGTGGTCGAGCGGTCAGCTGTGAGGATTGTGTCTCTTCGTGAAAGCTGTCGCTTGCCGTGCTGCCGTTGTGGTTCTCGGTCGGTTGTTTGTTGTTGTGGCAGTCGTGTCTCTATTTTTGTTGAGATGTAAGCGATGTTGCCCTTGTTTCGGAGGTGTCAGACTTGTGTTCACTTGTGTCGTGCTCGATCGAGAGTGTGTGCTCATGATTATAGTCTGATGGTGTTCCTCTGAGCTGTGTTCCTCGAGATTTGTGTTGCTTTCGTGGTTGTGCTGTTGGGTTGTTCTTCCCCGCTTCTCGTTTGCTAGTCCTTAATTTCAAGGGTGAAATTTCTTAAGGAGGGGAGGATGTAATGCCCTGGATCCTTGGTAGGTCTTGCTGGATCTTCATTGGATCTTTTGGATTTGTTTCGGTGAGTTTCAGTTCGCTTTGGTGGCTTCCGAGTTGAGTTTTACGATCCGTGTGGATTTTTTTCTCGTACTAGTTACGGAACCCTACGGTGAGTTTGTTTCTTAGTTCCTCGACTCGTGGATGCTGCAACAACGATATACTCTCCGAGCCGGTCATTTCGACTATTTTTGCGTATTTTTCAGAGATAGGGCCAGAAATCAGATTTTTCAAAAATTAGGAAAATTCCTAATTTCTTTTCCATTTTCTTTCATTTTCCTTTCTCCTCCTTCTCATTTCACCGCCGTCGTCTCTCTCTCCCGTTTTCTCTCCTCTCGAGCTTCCTCGGCTCCGGCTGCAGACGGAGGACCTAGGAGCGAGTGTTGGGGATGTTATGGAGCTGACTGGGTGTGCGACAGGGTGAGGATGGAGTGGTTCTGGCGCAATCCCGAATGGTGGATTCAAAGCCGGTGTTTGAGCTCGCGGCGTGGTTTTCGGCGCGGTTTAGTCCCTTCAGGGCACGGTTTCTCCGGTGGTGGTAGGGTGATGGTTCCTCACTTCCTCCTCTCCGTTTACCCTGCCCTTGCACATCGTTTGGCGCGGAAACGGCCGAGTTTGGGCTTGTTTAGCCTAAACCGTGATTTTCAGGTTTTGTAGGGTTCGCCGGAGAACGGCAACCATTTTTAGCTCGGTTAGTGTTGAACTGGCCGTTGGGATGTTAGGATCCCATTCATGCTAGTTTCGTGTTGATCGGTGGTCATTCGAGGCCGGTAGGAGCCCGGGAACCTCGTTGACTCTTTTAGGATCGATTTGTTAAAATCGCCCCGATCTAGCGTTTTAAACCGTGCATGTGGGCTTTTTAGCCTTCTAATGTAGTTTTTCATCGTCGAGGGTTGTTTCCCCTGCGCTTCGGCGTGAATGGGGCGTGGAACGGGCCGATTTGGCCAACCCTCTGTTTTCCCGCCGTGACTGGTGTGGCGGTCGTTCCAGGGACCGTCACAGTCCCTGGCGGCCCCACGACAGACAATCACAGCGTCTGGGCATTTTTATGCTTCTAGTGGTTTTGGGAGTGTGAGGGCCCAGGGGTGGCGCGTCACAGCCTCCTGACGCGTCTGGTGCGACGCGTTACGCCAGTTTTATCGTTTAGTAGTTTGGTTAAGTCGGTTCCCTTGACGCGCCTGCCTTAGTGCGTCAGGTGTGTGTAACGCGCTCGAGCTAGGCCGTTACATTCTGTTTGACCAGCTTTGGCCCGTTGAGTCAGTTAGTGTAACGGTGGTGTCCCCGTGCGTCACAGTGTTGTAACGCGCCTGCCCCAGGCCGTTACATGCCGTTTGGCTGAGTGTGGGTGGCTGTGTCGTTGGATTTAACGGCCGCGCCCCCATGCGTTAGGTGTCTGTAATGCGTCCGTGATGGACCGTTACGTGCCTGTCGGCTAGTGGTTTTCTTGACTTGAGCCTGTTGGCCCTGACGCATCTGCCTTGCGGCGTTAGGCTATGTAACGCGCCTGGTCTAGCGCGTTACGTGGTTCATGTGTCGTTTTGAGTTGAGGTTTGTTGGCCCTGACGGCCCGGGTCGGGTGCGTTAGAGCGGTGTAACGCGCCTGGTGTAGGCCGTTACGTGCCTTGTGTGTTCTAGAGGTTGGTTTGGGCGGTGTGTGTGACGACTCTCCTCCTGACCGTCACATGGTTGTGACGCGTGTACATTAGACCGTCAAGGTTGGAATGTAACGGCCAGCGCCAGACCGTCACGTTCGTGTAACGGTCTAAGGGTGGTGCGTTACAGTCCTTCTGCTCCGATTTCCATCGTTTTGGTTTCTGCTTGTCTTGGCTTGTCCTTGTGGTCTGCCCGCTGTCCCGTGGATGTCTCCTGACGTCCTATGAGGGCTACGACTTCGTTGTAAGGTGGCCAAGAGTCTTCTTGCTTGGGGTAGGATTCTCTATCCTACTCTTGTGTGCGTCTTTGTCTGGTTCCGGTCAACCCGGGGTGACCCAGTGGTTGATAGGTGACCTTGTATGGGTGTCATGGCGATTTTGTCCAGTCCGAGACACTGGTTCTGGATACCTCGAGGTGTTGCCTTACCTCGATCTGTGTGTCCAGGTGTGCTGAGGGTCTCCGGTGCCCCCTCAGGTCTCCGTGAGTCATTTTCTGCGGAGCGTTGTTTCTTGTGGCTTAGGATTAGACCGATTGGCGGCTTGTCCTGCTGTCTGTGACGATCTTGCCCTTGAGTCGTTCGACTCAGGATTGTTACGTGGTAGGTCTAGTTGCCTAGTCCTGAGTCTGTTGGCAGTTGCCATACTACCGGTGGTGCTTCGTAGTACGTGTGACAGCGTGTCTGCCTGTCAGTACTCAAGCACTTGTGTTTCGGAGTTTTATGTTTTGTACGCCTCCGATTGCTTTTGCCCTAGGCCTTTGAGTGCCGATCTGCTTGGTGGTGGCATAGGGGTGTTCCCGAGGCACGGTTTGTAAGCTAGTTTCGTGGGTGTTGTGTGGTGGATAGCGGATCTAGAGGGGAGGGGTGAATAGATCAGCTCCACTTTTCACAATGCGGCCCTCTAAACAGCTAGTTAAAATGAATTGCAGCGGAATAGAAACTAGCTTCCAAGTGCGTTGTGATTTGCTTAGCAAGATAAGCAAGATATATAACAATTCGATCCTAAGCATGCACCTAGAATGAATCAATCACACAAGCAAACCACACTAGATAGGATTTTTAAGGTGGTTCAGACTGAATCATCAGCCCTAAGTCCACCCCTCACCAAAACCCGGTGAGGCTTCACTTGTGCGCACAGAACCGCAAATCGGAAACCACCGATTGCCTTCCTACTCACCACCTGGTAGGGACGTCAACCGCAAATTGGAACACCCTCCAATGACCTTCCTACTAACCACCGGTAGGGATGAATCACACTTTCAATGTTTAAACAATAATGAAAATGAAATAAATGTGAATGAACTAAAGCAAGAGATTGAGTTATGAGTGAAAATGAATTGGCCCTTGTATGGAATGTTGATCAGCAACAAGGCTCCTCTTGGCTTCAACTCAATCTTCTTGATTCACCCTTGATTGGATGAATATTCTTCACGGAGTACTGTTCACATGAACAGTACCTCTTCCTTCAATTCTTCTCTCTTGATCTTCTCTTTGAACTTCTTTGAATGAATGAAGGAGATGATAAAGCTATCTTGAATCTTGATTGCTTCTTTAGCTTCTAGGAGTTTGAATGCTTGAAATATCACCTTGAATGAGATGGAAACAACTTGAATGGATGAAGATGATTTCCTTTGAAGAACTTGAATCAAACCAGCTTCCTTGGATCACTTTGATAGCCTTGCTTTGATGTAATCTTCCTTGAGATTTGCTGGCTTTGATTTGAGCTTGATTCCCCTTTGATTCGATGAAGAACACCTTCACGAACTACTGTTCACGTGAACAGTAGATCGTCTCCAAGCTCTCTTGCAGCCACCCTAGATCTCACAAGAAGCCCCTTGAAGCATTAGGGTTTCTAACCCCTCATGTGTTAGTTTTATAACCCTTGAATGGTCCATAGATGCCCCCTAGACCAGATCCACAAATCATGGAAGATTAGCTAAGGTTTGATTAAACAAATCCATGGAAAGGGGCTAGCCACGAGGTTGATTTCGAAGTCAAACAAGGCTGCATCGGGGCTGGCGGTCGACCTAAGGCTCCTGGCGGTCGACCGCCACTGAAACACCCGCAAACGGGCGATCCCTGGGAAATCCGGTCGACCGCTACTGGCTGGCGGTCGACCGCCACTGAAAGACGTACAGACTTGGGATCCCTGGCTGGGGCGGTCGACCGCCCCTATGTTGGCGGTCGACCGCCAGCTGGGCAGAACCCGGCCCATCCCGGGTTGGTCCGTTATCCGCGTCAGCTCCGTCGTTCAACTTCTTTACCAGCCTGGTCATGTTCGTGGCATCTTCCTTGACTGTCTTGAAGATTTTATTATTGAGTCTTCAATCAAATTTTGTTCCGGGGGCTCCGCCCCCAGAAACCCCCGCAAGGGGCGCTGCCCCCTTGATCCCTGCGACCTGACTGCGCAGGTCGATTCGCGTGCGAGGGCGCAACATTCAGCATTCATGTTCACCATTTCCACTTGATTCATTGTCCATTCATTGGCGCACCTGTCATGAACAAAAACATCACGTATGTCAATCACATGAAGATGAAAAATATCAATGACTAATAGTGTTTAGCCATTATCAAAACAAAGAATACATTAGAACTCATATGACCATAGAATGATGTTGAATGACCCAAGTGACCATATGAACTCAAATGACCATAGGGGCACAACAGTGGGCTCCCAGCCAACGGTAGCATCCTACCGAGGGAGAAAACTAGCTGGAGTACCTGGCTTAGGCTAGAGCCAGTGTGTGCACACGTGGTCAGGGGTTGGGGACATGCGTTGACGGGCGTGACCCTGACTGGTTACTTGATGCTGTTTAATAATGTAACATGCCGTATTTACCGTTTCGGCCCAAAATTTCCTTGGAAGTTACCGTTCGGCAAGCATTGTCCTCGCCATCTCTATGAGTGTTCGATTCCTTCTTTCAACAATCCCATTTTGCTCGGGGGTTCTTGGTGAAGAGAATCGGTGTGAAATGCCTTCTGACCTGCAAAGATTATAGAAATTAGCATTTTCAAATTCACCACCATGATCAGATTGAATCTTGGAAAGTTTAAACTCACCATCCTGCTTTATCTTCATGTAGAGTGCCTGGAACTCATCAAAAGCATCATTTTTGTGTGTGAGAAAGAAAACCCATGTGAACCTAGAAAAGTCATCCACTAAGACATATCCATATTTTCTACCACTTAGGCTAGCGGTTCTGGTTGGGCCAAAGAGGTCCATATGAATTAGCTCGAGTGGTTTGGATGAAGTATTTTCAGATCTTCCCTTGAATGATTTTCTAGTTTGTTTACCTAGGGCACATGCATCACACAATTTGTTTTCTTGTTTAAAGGATAGTTCAGGCAAACCTTTCACCATATAATGCTTCAAGAGTTTATCCAAGACATTGTAGCTAGCATGTCCTAGTCTACGATGCCATAACCAAGCAATTTCAGATTTTGGTGCAGCAAGACAAAGGTTTAAATAAGCAGGATCATCTAAGTCAATCATGTAAACATTGTTGACTCTCTTACCAGAAAATTTTACCTTTTCAGATTTTGGTTCAAGGATTTTACATTCATGAGAATTAAACAATACTTTGTGACCTTTATCACACAATTGACTTATGCTGAGCAAGTTGTAGTTTAAACCTTCAACTAACAACACATTTCCAATGGAGTTGGAGAGATTCTTACCTACATTACCTGTTCCAATAATCTTTCCTTTGTTGTTCCCTCCAAATGTGACGTGTCCTCCTTCCTTTTCCTCCAAGAGATAAAATTTTGATTTGTCTCCAGTCATGTGTCTTGAACAGCCGCTATCAAGGTACCACCTGTTATGCATGGCTGCAAGACACTCCTGCACAAGCATTTAAGAAATGGTGTTTGGAACCCAACCGAATTTGGGTCCCTTCAAACTTTTCAAAATTTCAAAACATGAAACCATTTGTTTTGGAATTCAAACCTTTCTAACATTCATGTTTTATTTGCTTAGAGCAGGGATTTGGTTTTTATTTTCAACCTTGACATTCATTTTATGTTTGGAGGCTCTTGGTTGGAATTTGTGAAAGTTTGATGAAGTTGGCTTCTTAACCCATTGTGGCCATTGGTTGTTCTTGGGTTGAAAGTGATTGTTCTGCCACCTATGGGATTGATGAACACAGAAATCACAATTGTCCCAAAGATATGGTGATGCTGGCCTATATGAGTGTGCAATCCAATTGTGGTGAAATCTGGAAGGTTGAGCATGCGATGGCCAAGGAAGTGTTGACCTATGCTGCGGGGAGGGTCGACCTTTCTTAGGCTTTTGAACAGTCTTTTTGGGAAGTTCAGTGGCTGCTTCTTCAACCTTTTCTTTCCCTTTTTCCTTTTGTTTTTGCTGATTTTGTGTGGGAGTTGTGTTTGAGGTGGAAGCTTCGGAAGATGAAATGAATGTAACAGTTTTGAGCCCAATTGGCCTTTTATTTGTTGGTTCAAAACCTAACCCTTCCTTGTTGAAGTTCATTCTAGTACCTAGCAATGCATCTAGGTTTTCTCTTCCATCCACAAATTTTTCTAAAGATTGTTGTTTATCCTTCAACTCTTTTTGTAGGTTTTCGATATTTTGAAGAAGTTGAATGTTGACTTGTTTGACAGCTTCATACTTTTCATTGCTCAATTTACTATCTTTTTCATAGCTTTGCATTTTGAGCTTCATGCTATCAATTTCATTTCTCAAATCCTCATTTTCAGTTTCCAAGTCAGCAATTTCTTTTCTTCCTTCCTCCAAATCCTCAATCATCTTCTTAAGATCTTCAATTTCAGTCTCAAGTAGAGCATTCTTATCATTCATATTATGATCATGCACAAAAGAATTGATTTTCTTTTTCAATGATTTATTTTCCTTTTTGTACATTTCATATTTTTCCATGAGTTGTATATATGCATCCTCCCAATCATCAATTGTATAATCTTCAAATGGAGAATTTACCTCAGTTTCTTCATCACCTTTGGCCATAAGGCAGAAATCTTCTTTTTCTTTGTCCGAGGAGCTAGTTCCGTCATCACTTTCCTCTTCATCGCTCCATGTGGACACCATGGCCTTGTTCTTCTTCTTACCCTTCCATTTGTCGGCCTTTTTGAATCTGTCGGGACAATCATTCTTGAAATGTCCTGGTTTATTGCAAGAATAGCAAATGATTTTATCAGGTTTCTTAAAGTTTTCAGAATTAGTTTTGAAACCATTTCTTACCTTTGACCTTCCTCTCATGAAGCTCTTACCTTCCTTTCTCAGGAATTTCTTGAACTTACGTGTGAGCATGGATACATCATCCTCTTCTTGCTTACTTGCCGAATACTCACCTTCATCGGAAGAGCCTTGACGGCTAGGTCCTGCTTTAAGAGCTAGGGACTTTTTCTTAGGTGTCTCAGCCTCTTTGTTCTTGAGGTTGATCTCATAGGTCATCAATGACCCAATGAGTTCATCTACCTTGGTAGTTGCGAGATCTCTTGATTCTTCAACCACGGTAGCGTTTGTGTGCCATGCTGGAGTCAGTGATCTGAGAATATTTCTTACAATTTCCTGTTCTGAATATTTCTTTCCCAAATCAGTCAAACTATTAGTAAGCACAGTTAATCGAGCATACATATCTTGAATTGATTCATCAGGCTTCATGCGGAACATTTCATATTCAGAAACTAAAATATTGGCTTTTGTTTCTCGTACCTGAGACGTTCCTTCGTAGATTACCTCTAACTTATCCCACATTAGCTTTATAGATGCGCAGGTATCCACTCTTGAGACTTCTACTGGATGGAGTGAGCATTGCATGATGTGTTTAGCATTCCAATTGACAGTGGATTGCCGTATCTATTCTTTAGTCCACAAGTCCTCATTATCTGTAAGCTCATACGGACCTTTGCTGATCACTCGCCAAAGTTCATAGTCTTGGGCGCGAATAAACACATGCATGCGATGTTTCCAATAAGGATAGTTAGTTCCAGTAAAGTAAGGAGGCCTATTCACAGCATGTCTTTCGGGTAGAAAAGCCTTGGACGCTGATCCACCATTTCCCTCAAGGTCGTTGGACCCCATAATGAGAGATTAGGCTCTGATACCACTTGTTGTGTAGTGGACAGCGGATCTAGAGGGGAGGGGTGAATAGATCAGCCCCACTTTTCGCAATGTGGCCCTCTATATAGCTAGTTAAAATAAATTGCAGCGGAATAGAAACTAGCTTCCAAGTGCGTTATGATTTGCTTAGCAAGATAAGCAAGATATATAACAATTCGATCCTAAGCATGCACCTAGAATGAATCAATCACACAAGCAAACCACACTAGACAGGATTTTAAGGTGGTTTAGACTGAATCCTCAGCCCTACGTCCACCCCTCACCAAAACCCGGTGAGGCTTCACTTGTGCAGCGCACAGAACCGCAAATCGGAAACCACCGATTGCCTTCCTACTCACCACCTTGTAGGGACGTCAACCGCAAATTGGAACACCCTCCAATTACCTTCCTACTAACCACCGGTAGGGATGAATCACACTTTCAATGTTTAAACAATAATGAAAATGAAACAAATGTGAATGAACTAAAGCAAGAGATTGAGTTATGAGTGAAAATGAATTGGCCCTTGTATGGAATGTTGATCAGCAACAAGGCTCCTCTTGGCTTCAACTCAATCTTCTTGATTCACCCTTGATTGGATGAATGTTCTTCACGGAGTACTGTTCACGTGAACAGTACCTCTTCCTTCAATTCTTCTCTCTTGATCTTCTCTTTGAACTTCTTTGAATGAATGAAGGAGATGATAAAGCTACCTTGAATCTTGATTGCTTCTTTAGCTTCTAGGAGTTTGAATGCTTGAAATATCACCTTGAATGAGGTGGAAAGAACTTGAATGGATGAAGATGATTTCCTTTGAAGAACTTGAATCAAACCAGCTTCCTTGGATCACTTTGATAGCCTTGCTTTGATGTAATCTTCCTTGAGGTTTGCTGGCTTTGATTTGAGCTTGATTCCCCTTTGATTCGATGAAGAACACCTTCACGAACTACTGTTCACGTGAACAGTAGCTCGTCTCCAAGCTCTCTTGCAGCCACCCTAGATCTCACAAGAAGCCCCTTGAAGCATTAGGGTTTCTAACCCCTCATGTGTTAGTTTTATAACCCTTGAATGGTCCATAGATGCCCCCTAGACCAGATCCACAAATCATGGAAGATTAGGTAAGGTTTGATTAAACAAATCCATGGAAAGGGGCTAGCCACGAGGTTGATTTCGAAGTCAAACAAGGCTGCATCGGGGCTGGCGGTCGACCTAAGGCTCCTGGCGGTCGACCGCCACTGAAACACCCGCAAACGGGCGATCCCTGGGAAATCTGGTCGACCGCCACTAGCTGGCGGTCGACCGCCACTGAAAGACGTGCAGACTTGAGATCCCTGGCTGGGGCGGTCGACCGCCCCTGTGCTGGCGGTCGACCGCCAGCTGGGCAGAACCCGACCCATCCCGGGTTGGTCCGTTATCCGCGTCAGCTCCGTCGTTCAACTTCTTTAGCAGCCTGGTCATGTCCGTGGCATCTTCCTTGACTGTCTTGAAGATTTTATTATTGAGTCTTCAATCAAATTTTGTTCCAGGGGACGCAAGGGGCGCTGCCCTCTTGATCCCCGCGACCTGACCGCGCAGGTCGATCCGCGTGCGAGGGCGCAACATTCAGCGTTCACGTTCACCATTTTCACTTGATTCCTTGTCCATTCATTGGCGCACCTGTCATGAACAAAAACATCACGTATGTCAATCACATGAAGGTGAAAAACATCAATGACTAATAGTGTTTAGCCATTATCAAAACCAAGAATACATTAGAACTCATATGACCATAGAATGATGTCGAATGACCCAAGTGACCATATGAACTCAAGTGACCATAGGGGCACAACAGTGGGCTCCCAGCCAACGGTAGCATCCTACCGAGGGAGAAAACTAGCTGGAGTACCTGGCTTAGGCTAGAGCCAATGTGTGCACATGTGGTCAGGGGTTGGGGACATGCATTGACGGGCGTGACCCTGAATGGTTACTTGATGATGTTTGGTTCTGTGCGGGTGTCTACGACTCTACCGTGTCTTCGGCGGTATTATAGGCGAGACACCTGTGGAGCATCATAAGACGTCTGTGTGGGAGTTGGATGGACGCAGTCTATCTCCTAGAAGTATGGATCTAGAGGGGGGTGAATAGATCTACAGCCTAATTTAAAACCAGTTGTAGGTTCAAATGCGGAATAAAGGCAGATCTACTAAAACACTAAGTCGAGTGTCTAAACTTAGCAACAACACACGTGATCTGTGAAGATAATCAAGAGATTCAGTAAGAACAAACTCACAAACACAATGCACACAAGATTTTAGGTGGTTCGGTCAATGACCTACATCCACCCCACACTCAACCGAGTATGGCTTACTACTGCGCAACACAGCTTGCGTCCGCTGGGCAATACAGCTTGGCCTACAAACCGCTGAGCAACACAGCTTGCTGTCCAGTGGAATCCTCCACTGCCCGCTGAGCAACACAGCTTGCTGTCCAGTGGAATCCTCCACTGCCCGCTGAGCAACACAGCTTGCTGTCCAGAGGATACACCTCTGCAAACCGCTGGGGAAGTACAGCTTAACCCGTCCGAGACCAAGTCTCGCCAGCTGAGGATTACAGCTTTACCTGTCCAGTGGAAACCTCCACTGCATCCGCTGACATACAGCTTGAATAAGGGATAAAGTGGAAAACAAAAATAGAATGAAACAGCAATCGGAAAGCTGTAAATGAAGAACACAATATAGCTCTCAACAGAGCAGACTGGCCTGGATTTGATCCACGGTCCAGTGAACAAATCTTCAGACTTCACTCTTCTTCTCTCAATCTCACTATCTCTCTTTCTTTCTCTCTGTATCTTCTTCTCTCCTTTTCTTCTTCTCTGCTTTTCTTCTCTCACAGTGGATCTCGGTGGCTACTGTTTCAGACTGGACGTATATACTTCGCCAACTTCGATCATCTTCTTCAGAAGATGAAGACTGATATTTATAACAGCAGCAGCTGGATAAGGGCGCGTGGCTTCCACGTTTTCCCGCCCAAGGAATTCTCCAGATTCGAGATGCTTCCATCCACGTGGCAGCATCTGGTCACCTTGTCCTCCTGGGATCACAAGCCATGTCAGCAATCTCAGTAGAGAGTCCCTGTCAAACAGAGTATCGGATGATCAGGTTGAAGAACAACTCTGTATAGACTTATCAAAAGAACTTCGTTGTATAGACTTGACCAAAAACCTGAGACACTAACGAAGACACTGGACTGACACTAACTCGAAGACGAAAGACAAAACTGACACGAAGTGTGGTCACAAGGCGAGACAGACACGGGGTCTAGGAAAGATAACACGAGGACACAATACGGAAACGACACGAAGACAACTCGATGATACAAACACAGAAACAACAGAAACTGACACGAAGTGTGGTTTCAACATACGAAAGACACGAAGTCTAGGAAACACGACACGAAGACATGAGAGGGAAAACGACACGAAGTCATGAGAGGAAAAATGACACGAAGTCATGAGAGGAAAAATGACACAAAGTCATGAGAACAGCACGAGGTGAAAATGACACGGGCTGACCACGACACGAAGACAGAAACAGAAATTGACACGGGTTGAAAACAACACGAAGACGAAAAATAAAAATTGACACGGGTTGAAAACAACACGAAGACGAAAAAAAGAAATTGACACAGAGTGTGGTCAAGGCGAGAAGGACACGAAGTCTAAAAAGAAAAACAGCATGAAGGCGTTGAATGCAACAGTGCAATGTATAGACTTTAAGTCCAATGCAAAAGGTTGTACAGACTTCATGAACAGTGCATGATTGTACTGGACGATGTATACACTTAGCCTATGCAGACCATTCCGATGTATAGACTTTAAAGAAATACATGCTACAGTGCAATGTCTAGACTTGCTGTGCCTTCGCCAAATGCATGCTACAGTCCACTGTATGGACTTAGAAGAATGATGCATGAGACGCTCAATGTATCGACCTTGAGCTTGCTATGCAGTGTATAGACTTAGAGCATAAACGTCACGATGCAATGTATAGACATGCTATAAGATGCAGAATGAGACGCTGAAGTCTGTATAGACTTCACCAAGACACTGCATAACACTATGATGCACAATGTGTAGACTATGCACATACCAGAAGTCTAACACAAACAATATATCAGTCATACACGTGTATTCTCCATCTGATATACCAGTCACAGTCAAGTTGCTATCATCAAAACACAATGTCATCAAAACACTCATGTGTTGCTTTCATCAAAACACAACAGCATTGCTATCATCAAATCAACATAGCACATGCTTGTGCCTAGGGGGCACAACATTCTCCCCCTTTTTGATGATGGCAACACACTGTGATAGTGAGTCACACACAAAATTTTCTCCCCCTTTGACATGATCAAAAAGAGAAAGACAGTAAAAACACGAGTGTAACATGGCAATATGAATGCAAATACCCTTAGAACAAGAAACTCTCCCTGAAGATAGGACTCCCCTTGAATGAATTCTGCCCCTTTTAAGTTGGATATTGTGTACAAGAAATCAGATATACAAAGGGAAAGATCAAGAACTCATCTGACTGGCATTCTGAACAAGTAGTTCAGGAACAAGCATTCTAAAGCACATAGTCTTCATTCATATGAATTTAGAAACTACTTTCAGATAGAAGTCTGGTTTAAAGGTTATAAATTTTGAGTTCATGCACTACAATCAATGGATAAGTTGGCTGTGCATGATAAAACAATAAACCAGAATCATATTTACATGAAAGATTCAGTTTCAAAATATCCTACTTTCGTATACTCATTTAAAAGTTGTTAAGAAATTCTAGGTCATGTATTGAAAATAAACAAATTGACATCCATGAATTTTCTTTTGAAGGAACAGCATTTTTCAGTAATGTTTCATTTAGGGCATTCAGGTACCAAAAGTCTTTTTGCATAAGGGTATACGTTTATCAGACGCCAATACCCCTAGATACTCAACATGATGGACCATCTGGCCTATGATCAACCTCAATAGAATTGATTGACACCTTTTTGTGTGAGGGTACACGTTTATTGGACGCCAGTTACCCCCAGGTACATAGTGAAAACAACCTATTGTTTTGATCATTTTATACAGAGATAGCTGATACACTTCATGACATGAGTGTTGTCCACTTCTTTGATGGATCACTCAGTTTCTCAGTGATTTACCAGTCATTGCTCTGCCAATGTTAATTTTCAATGATTTTTAATATTTTTCAATATCTTTCTTAGCTGTCCTTTATATGTTTCAGAATGACTTGTTTAAGGACAATACACATACTTAGCTTCTTTAACATGATTTCAGATGAGTTTTCAGATTTCAGATATCATTAACTTTGTCTGACATGAAATAAGAAAGGGGTTGAGAGTTTTATCAATTTTAGCTTTCTTATTTACTGATTGTAATCTTTAAACTTCAATGATTATAATGTTTAAACCATTAAGTCAGTCTTTAAGCAATTTAAAATTCTTATAAGAGAAGAAGTCTGTTTTCTATTGCTTAGAAATCAGAACCTACTAACAGATTGCCATAAGTCAGACTCAACCATTTAGAGTCAAGGATGAAATGATTCAATAGAATTGATGACCACTCTGAATTTCTAACAGTACTCCCCCTGTCTATATGCGTGTAATTTTGCTAATGAATGACAAGAATTAAATGAGAGAGAGCTTATGCATAGATCATGAATGAATGATATGCAAAGGCATGCAAAGACTCAACAAACTCCCCCTGAATATATGCAATATCTTCTCTGAAAATTGAACAAGAGATTTTGAAATTCATGCTCATTCAGACTGCCCTATCAATCAATATAACCCATGGTACTAGGCGGAGAACCTGATCTCAATGACCATCTCACACATAGCAAGAGCCTCCAGGCAAATTTCCCTGCCCTTTAGTAGCTTACCATTTAATATACCACGGTTATGCAGAGAAAAGCAGTTCAAAGCAGTTTCAATATGCATGTGATTTTAGACACATTCATGACTAAATGATATGTAATGATGATCATAAAAAGTATGAGTGTCATGCATGATCATGAGTCTGTTGCAACATCGAGCATTCACAAAACCAGCAGAGAGTTTATTCATTAGAGAGCATCATTCGGGAGCAATCAACTTTTCAAGATAATTCAGTTTCTAGCATTCAGTGTACACAGTGCAATAACATGCAAAGAGAAAAGAATCATCAATTTTTGTGCAGAATTTAAATTTAGTAGCTGAGTCTGGAATGCAGACTGATCAGCTAGACAAGAAGAGAAAGTCAGGAATTAAGTAATCAGATTGACATTACTTTCTCAATTCAATTCTGAAGAAAAGTCACTTACCTGCTTTACCTGACTGATTTATTTTTACCCTTAGTGTTCCATCAGATTGTTGACAAGGCCTCCAATCTCTTTTAGCTTTTGAATTTATGGCCTTATCTCCTGTCATATGCCTGAAGCAGCCACTATCCAAGTACCACAGATTTGTCCTTGGCTGCCAGACATACTTGCACACACAATCACGTAGATGAGTTTGGAACCCAAGTCTGATTGGGCTCCAGAGAATATGGAATAGAAGTAAAGCAAGACAGCAGACTTTTTGGTATCCACATTTGTTTGAAAGGATTTTGTTCAGTGGATCCTACATATTTCTTTCTATTGTTGTTCCTTTTCTTTTTGTTATTTTTCTTCTTATTTACACCAGCATGATTATTGACAGTGTTGTTTCTTTGCCAGTGCCTTGGCCAGGGTGTGTTCACGAAGTTTTTGCCATAGTAGTTCCTGGGCTGACTGAAATAATGCATATTTCTAGGTGACCAGTTTCCATAACCACTAACCCAATTTCTAGTGTAAGGTCTATGATATTGTGTAGCCTGATATGCAAGACCTGCAAACCTTCCCGGAGTTCTAGTCCAACCTGACCTATTGAAATAGGTTGGCTGTGCATTGTAGTAAGTCTGAGCTCTGGGTTGATAGAAATAATTGGGTTGACTCCTGGCAGCATTCTGTCTCCCCTGTACTTTGGACCCTGCTGACCTATTCATGGGTGTGTATTGGGTCTTCTTCAGATGTGATGGTGATGGTGGAGACTTTGTGGCCTTGACATGGGGTTTATATGACTGTTTAGGTTGACCCCTAAGCTGTGATTGAGCCTTGGGATTTTGCTTGGATGTGCTGGCTCTACTTGGCTCATTAACCTTTTGTTTGCCCTTTTCCTCAGCACTGGGCCTTTTCAGATTAGTAGTTTTGTTCATTGAAATGGTTGAGTTCATGCTAATTAGAGGTCCCTTTTCTTTTTGAGCAACAAATGAAATCGTTTTCATCCCAAATGTTTTTGTTGCACTAGAATTAAATCCTAGGCCCTCTTTTCTAAAATTAGCCTTTGACCCTAACAAAGCATTTAAATTCTCTGTACCTTGGGTCATTTTCTCAATGGTCTTAAGCTTGTCCTCATTGTCCTTTTGAATATCTTCAACAGATTTCTTAAGTTCAGTATTTACAATTTGGACAGCTTCATATTTCTCATTCACCAGCTTCATCTCACTCTCATATTTTTGAATTTTCATTTTCCATTCATCAATTTCCTTTTCTAACCTCACATTCTCTTCCCTAGAAGTTTTTAACTCATTCTTGATTTCTTCTGATTCAGAACATGTGAGTTTGAGTTTATTATTTTCAGCTTCAATACATGCAATTTTATCAGACAATGAGGTATCATTTTGCATGGAATTGATTTTTCTTTTTAACCTATTTTTCCTTCTAATATCATCTGCTTGATCAGCTAGTTTATGATAGGCATCTATCCATTCAACGATAGTAAGATTATTAAATGGAGAAGTTACCTCATCTAAATCTTCCTCTCTGTCTTCAGAGCTAGTTGCCATGAGACAGATGGGTTTTTTAGCTTCAACTTCACTGTCCGAAGTATTGCTGAGACAACCTTCATCCTCATCGCTCCATGTGCTGATCATGGCTCTTCCTTTCGTGTTCTTTCTGTTTGATTTGTCCTTGTGCTTCTAGTTCTTCGGACAGTCAGATTTCAGATGGCCAGAGTTCCTGCATTGGTAACACACGTGAGTTCCATATTGATTTTCAGGTTTAGATTTATACCTTGTGTCCTGCCGGCCGCCACTATGGTTCCTTCGGTTGAATTGTCCTCCTTCTTTCCTGAGGAACCGCCTGAACTCTTTAGTCATCATAGCCATCTCAGTATGAGTTATGTCTTGTTCATTCAAGCTCTCCTCGGATGATGATCTGCTAGAGCTGGATCGGTTTGATTTGTTGGATTTGCTAGCACCAGCCTTCAGTGCGATCGGTTTTCTCTTCTCTTCAGCTTCATCTACCTTCGGCAGATTCATCTCATACGCCATTAGAGATCCAATTAGCTCATCTGCCCTTGTATTGTGCAGATCTCTTGACTCTTCCATGACGGTGGCCTTGGTGTGCCAGATTGAAGTCAAGGATCGCAAAATCTTCCTGACTACATCATACTCAGAATACTTCTTCCCGAATCCTCTGAGGCCATTAGTAATAGTTGTCAATCTAGCATACATCTCCTTGATGGTCTCGTTGGGTTTCATCTTGAAGGCTTCATATTCAGACACAAGTAAATTGGCTTTCGTCTCTCTAACCTGAGAAGTCCCTTCATGAATTGCTTCCAGTGCATCCCACATCTCCTTAGCTGAATTGTAGGCTGATACTCGAGAAAATTCAGTGGGATGCAGAGAACATTGGACTGCGTTGATTGCACTCCAGTTGAGCGTGGACCTTCTGATTTCCTCCTTGGTCCAGACTTCCTCATTCGGGGACAGCTCATAAGGTCCCTTGCTAACTACCTTCCAAAGCTCGTAATCCTTAGCCCTCAAAAAGACCTGCATACGGTTCTTCCAGTATGCGTAGTTGGATCCATCGAAGTACGGGGGCTTTGTAGTTGAGTGACCTTCAGCAATCATCCCTCGAACATCCATCTTGCCTTTCCTCTTCGGGCGATGAGTCCCTGTAGAAGAGTTAGGCTCTGATACCAAGTGTTGGAGTTGGATGGACGCAGTCTATCTCCAAGAAGTATGGATCTAGAGGGGGGTGAATAGATCTACAGCCTAATTTAAAACCAGTTGTAGGTTCAAATGCGGAATAAAGGCAGATCTACTAAACACTAAGTCGAGTGTCTAAACTTAGCAACAACACACGTGATCTGTGAAGATAATCAAGAGATTCAGTAAGAACAAACTCACAAACACAATGCACACAAGATTTTAGGTGGTTCGGTCAATGACCTACATCCACCCCACACTCAACCGAGTATGGCTTACTGCTGCGCAACACAGCTTGCGTCCGCTGGGCAATACAGCTTGGCCTACAAACCGCTGAGCAACACAGCTTGCTGTCCAGTGGAATCCTCCACTGCCCGCTGAGCAACACAGCTTGCTGTCCAGTGGAATCCTCCACTGCCCGCTGAGCAACACAGCTTGCTGTCCAGAGGATACACCTCTGCAAACCGCTGGGGAAGTACAGCTTAACCCGTCCGAGACCAAGTCTCGCCAGCTGAGGATTACAGCTTTACCTGTCCAGTGGAAACCTCCACTGCATCCGCTGACATACAGCTTGAATAAGGGATAAAGTGGAAAACGAAAATAGAATGAAACAGCAATCGGAAAGCTGTAAATGAAGAACACAATATAGCTCTCAACAGAGCAGACTGGCCTGGATTTGATCCACGGTCCAGTGAACAAATCTTCAGACTTCACTCTTCTTCTCTCAATCTCACTGTCTCTCTTTCTTTCTCTCTGTATCTTCTTCTCTCCTTTTCTTCTTCTCTGCTTTTCTTCTCTCACAGTGGATCTCGGTGGCTACTGTTTCAGACTGGACGTATATACTTCGCCAACTTCGATCATCTTCTTCAGAAGATGAAGACTGATATTTATAACAGCAGCAGCTGGATAAGGGCGCGTGGCTTCCACGTTTTCCCGCCCAAGGAATTCTCCAGATTCGAGATGCTTCCATCCACGTGGCAGCATCTGGTCACCTTGTCCTCCTGGGATCACGAGCCATGTCAGCAATCTCAGTAGAGAGTCCCTGTCAAACAGAGTATCGGATGATCAGGTTGAAGAACAACTCTGTATAGACTTATCAAAAGAACTTCGTTGTATAGACTTGACCAAAAACCTGAGACACTAACGAAGACACTGGACTGACACTAACTCGAAGACGAAAGACAAAACTGACACGAAGTGTGGTCACAAGGTGAGACAGACACGGGGTCTAGGAAAGATAACACGAGGACACAATACGGAAACGACACGAAGACAACTCGATGATACAAACACAGAAACAACAGAAACCGACACGAAGTGTGGTTTCAACATACGAAAGACACGAAGTCTAGGAAACACGACACGAAGACATGAGAGGGAAAACGACACGAAGTCATGAGAGGAAAAACGACACGAAGTCATGAGAGGAAAAACACCACGAAGTCATGAGAACAGCACGAGGTGAAAACGACACGGGCTGACCACGACACGAAGACAGAAACAGAAATTGACACGGGTTGAAAACAACACGAAGACGAAAAATAGAAATTGACACGGGTTGAAAACAACACGAAGATGAAAAATAGAAATTGACACAGAGTGTGGTCAAGGCGAGAAGGACACGAAGTCTAAAAAGAAAAATAGCACGAAGACGTTGAATGCAACAGTGCAATGTATAGACTTTAAGTCCAATGCAAAAGGCTGTACAGACTTCATGAACAGTGCATGATTGTACTGGACGATGTATACACTTAGCCTATGCAGACCAGTCCGATGTATAGACTTTAAAGAAATACATGCTACAGTGTAATGTCTAGACTTGCTGTGCCTTCGCCAAATGCATGCTACAGTCCACTGTATGGACTTAGAAGAATGATGCATGAGACGCTCAATGTATCGACCTTGAGCTTGCTATGCAGTGTATAGACTTAGAGCATAAACGCCACGATGCAATGTATAGACATGCTATAAGATGCAAAATGAGACGCTGAAGTCTGTATAGACTTCACCAAGACACTGCATAACACTATGATGCACAATGTGTAGACTATGCACATACCAGAAGTCTAACACAGACAATATATCAGTCATACACGTGTATTCTCCATCTGATATACCAGTCACAGTCAAGTTGCTATCATCAAAACATAATGTCATCAAAACACTCATGTGTTGCTATCATCAAAACACAACAGCATTGCTATCATCAAATCAACATAGCACATGCTTGTGCCTAGGGGGCACAACATTCTCCCCCTTTTTGATGATGGCAACACACTGTGATAGTGAGTCACACACAAAATTTTCTCCCCCTTTGACATGATCAAAAAGAGGAAGATAGTAAAAACACGAGTGTAACATGGCAATATGAATGCAAATACCCTTAGAACAAGAAACTCTCCCTGAAGATAGGACTCCCCTTGAATGAATTCTCCCCCTTTTAAGTGGGATATTGTGTACAAGAAATCAGATATACAAAGGGAAAGATCAAGAACTCATCTGACTGGCATTCTGAATAAGTAGTTCAGGAACAAGCATTCTAAAGCACAGAGTCTTCATTCATATGAATTTAGAAACTACTTTCAGATAGAAGTCTGGTTTAAAGGTTATAAATTTTGAGTTCATGCACTACAATCAATGGATAAGTTGGCTGTGCATGATAAAACAATAAACCAGAATCATATTTACATGAAAGATTCAGTTTCAAAATATCCTACTTTCGTATACTCATTTAAAAGTTGTTAAGAAATTCTAGGTCATGTATTGAAAATAAACAAATTGACATCCATGAATTTTCTTTTGAAGGAACAGCATTTTTCAGTAATGTTTCATTTAGGGCATTCAGGTACCAAAAGTCTTTTTGCATAAGGGTATACGTTTGTCAAACGCCAATACCCCTAGATACTCAACATGATGGACCATCTGGCCTATGATCAACCTCAATAGAATTGATTGACACCTTTTTGTGTGAGGGTACACGTTTATTGGACGCCAGTTACCCCCAGGTACATAGTGAAAATAACCTACTGTTTTGATCATTTTATACAGAGATAGCTGATACACTTCATGACATGAGTGTTGTCCACTTCTTTGATGGATCACTCAGTTTCTCAGTGATTTACCAGTCATTGCTCTGCCAATGTTAATTTTCAATGATTTTTCAATATTTTTTCAATATCTTCTTAGCTGTCCTTTATATGTTTCAGAATGACTTGTTTAAGGACAATACACATACTTAGCTTCTTTAACATGATTTCAGATGAGTTTTCAGATTTCAGATATGATTAACTTTGTCTGACATGAAATAAGAAAGGGGTTGAGAGTTTTATCAATTTTCAGCTTTCTTATTTACTGATTGCAATCTTTAAACTTCAATGATTATAATGTTTAAACCATTAAGTCAGTTTTTAAGCAATTTAAAA
This sequence comes from Amorphophallus konjac, assembly GCA_022559845.1. Lineage (NCBI taxonomy): Eukaryota > Viridiplantae > Streptophyta > Magnoliopsida > Alismatales > Araceae > Amorphophallus > Amorphophallus konjac. Next base: position 228,041,959 of record CM040126.1, on the reverse strand, counting down.
TTCTTATAAGAGAAGAAGTCTGTTTTCTATTGCTTAGAAATCAGAACTTACTAACAGATTGCCATAAGTCAGACTCAATCATTTAGAGTCAAGGATGAAATGATTCAATAGAATTGATGACCACTCTGAATTTCTAACAGTACTCCCCCTGTCTATATGCGTGTAATTTTGCTAATGAATGACAAGAATTAAATGAGAGAGAGCTTATGCATAGATCATGAATGAATGATATGCAAAGGCATGCAAAGACTCAACAAGCTCCCCCTGAATATATGCAATGTCTTCTCTGAAAATTGAACAAGGGATTTTGAAATTCATGCTCATTCAGACTGCCCTATCAATCAATATAACCCATGGTACTAGGCGGAGAACATGATCTCAATGACCATCTCACACATAGCAAGAGCCTCCAGGCAAATTTCCCTGCCCTTTAGTAGCTTACCATTAATATACCACGGTTATGCAGAGAAAAGCAGTTTCAATATGCATGTGATTTTAGACACATTATGACTAAATGATATGTAATGATGATCATGAAAAGTATGAGTGTCATGCATGATCATGAGTCTGTTGCAACATCGAGCATTCACAAAACCAGCAGAGAGTTTATTCATTAGAGAGCATCATTCGGGAGCAATCAACTTTTCAAGATAATTCAGTTTCTAGCATTCAGTGTACATAGTGCAATAACATGCAAAGAGAAAAGAATCATCAGCTTTTGTGCAGAATTTAAATTCAGTAGCTGAGTCTGGAATGCAGACTGATCAGCTAGACAAGAAGAGAAAGTCAGGAGTTAACTAATCAGATTGACATTACTTTCTCAATTCAATTCTGAAGAAAAGTCACTTACCTGCTTTACCTGACTGATTTATTTTTACCCTTAGTGTTCCATCAGATTGTTGACAAGGCCTCCAATCTCTTTTAGCTTTTGAATTTATGGCCTTATCTCCTGTCATATGCCTGAAGCAGCCACTATCCAAGTACCACAGATTTGTCCTTGGCTGCCAGACATACTTGCACACACAATCAAGTAGATGAGTTTGGAACCCAAGTCTGATTGGGCTCCAGAGAATATGGAATAGAAGTAAAGCAAGACAGCAGACTTTTTGGTATCCACATTTGTTTGAAAGGATTTTGTTCAGTGGATCCTACATATTTCTTTCTATTGTTGTTCCTTTTCTTTTTGTTATTTTTCTTCTTATTTACACCAGCATGATTATTGACAGTGTTGTTTCTTTGCCAGTGCCTTGGCCAGGGTGTGTTCACGAAGTTTTTGCCATAGTAGTTCCTGGGCTGACTGAAATAATGCATATTTCTAGGTGACCAGTTTCCATAACCACTAACCCAATTTCTAGTGTAAGGTCTATGATATTGTGTAGCCTGATATGCAAGACCTGCAAACCTTCCCGGAGTTCTAGTCCAACCTGACCTATTGAAATAGGTTGGCTGTGCATTGTAGTAAGTCTGAGCTCTGGGTTGATAGAAATAATTGGGTTGACTCCTGGCAGCATTCTGTCTCCCCTGTACTTTGGACCCTGCTGACCTATTCATGGGTGTGTATTGGGTCTTCTTCAGATGTGATGGTGATGGTGGAGACTTTGTGGCCTTGACATGGGATTTATATGACTATTTAGGTTGACCCCTAACCTGTGATTGAGCCTTGGGATTTTGCTTGGATGTGATGGCTCTACTTGGCTCATTAACCTTTTGTTTGCCCTTTTCCTCAGCACTGGGCCTTTTCAGATTAGCAGTTTTGTTCATTGAAATGGTTGAGTTCATGCTAATTAGAGGTCCCTTTTCTTTTTGAGCAACAAATGAAATCGTTTTCATCCCAAATGTTTTTGTTGCACTAGAATTAAATCCTAGGCCCTCTTTTCTAAAATTAGCCTTTGACCCTAACAAAGCATTTAAATTCTCTGTACCTTGGGTCATTTTCTCAATGGTCTTAAGCTTGTCCTCATTGTCCTTTTGAATATCTTCAACAGATTTCTTAAGTTCAGTATTTACAATTTGGACAGCTTCATATTTCTCATTCACCAGCTTCATCTCACTCTCATATTTTTGAATTTTCATTTTCCATTCATCAATTTCCTTTTCTAACCTCACATTCTCTTCCCTAGAAGTTTTTAACTCATTCTTGATTTCTTCTGATTCAGAACATGTGAGTTTGAGTTTATTATTTTCAGCTTCAATACATGCAATTTTATCAGACAATGAGGTATCATTTTGCATGGAATTGATTTTTCTTTTTAAATGCCTATTTTCCCTTCTAATATCATCTGCTTGATCAGCTAGTTTATGATAGGCATCTATCCATTCAACGATAGTAAGATTATTAAATGGAGAAGTTACCTCATCTAAATCTTCCTCTCTGTCTTCAGAGCTAGTTGCCATGAGACAGATGGGTTTTTCAGCTTCAACTTCACTGTCCGAAGTATTGCTGAGACAACCTTCATCCTCATCGCTCCATGTGCTGATCATGGCTCTTCCTTTCGTGTTCTTTCTGTTTGATTTGTCCTTGTGCTTCTGGTTCTCGGACAGTCAGCTTTCAGATGGCCAGAGTTCCTGCATTGGTAACACACGTGAGTTCCATATTGATTTTCAGGTTTAGATTTATACCTTGTGTCCTGCCGGCCGCCACTATGGTTCCTTCGGTTGAATTGTCCTCCTTCTTTCCTGAGGAACCGCCTGAACTCTTTAGTCATCATAGCCATCTCAGTATGAGTTATGTCTTGTTCATTCAAGCTCTCCTCGGATGATGATCTGCTAGAGCTGGATCGGTTTGATTTGTTGGATTTGCTAGCACCAGCCTTCAGTGCGATCAGTTTTCTCTTCTCTTCAGCTTCATCTACCTTCGGCAGATTCATCTCATACGCCATTAGAGATCCAATTAGCTCATCTGCCCTTGTATTGTGCAGATCTCTTGACTCTTCCATGACGGTGGCCTTGGTGTGCCAGATTGAAGTCAAGGATCGCAAAATCTTCCTGACTACATCATACTCAGAATACTTCTTCCCGAATCCTCTGAGGCCATTAGTAATAGTTGTCAATCTAGCATACATCTCCTTGATGGTCTCGTTGGGTTTCATCTTGAAGGCTTCATATTCAGACACAAGTAAATTGGCTTTCGTCTCTCTAACCTGAGAAGTCCCTTCATGAATTGCTTCCAGTGCATCCCACATCTCCTTAGCTGAATTGTAGGCTGATACTCGAGAAAATTCAGTGGGATGCAGAGAACATTGGACTGCGTTGATTGCACTCCAGTTGAGCGTGGACCTTCTGATTTCCTCCTTGGTCCAGACTTCCTCATTCGGGGACAGCTCATAAGGTCCCTTGCTAACTACCTTCCAAAGCTCGTAATCCTTAGCCCTCAAAAAGACATGCATACGGTTCTTCCAGTATGCGTAGTTGGATCCATCGAAGTACGGGGGCTTTGTAGTTGAGTGACCTTCAGCAATCATCCCTCGAACATTCATCTTGCCTTTCCTCTTCGGGCGATGAGTCCCTGTAGAAGAGTTAGGCTCTAATAACAAGTGTTGGAGTTGGATGGACGCAGTCTATCTCCAAGAAGTATGGATCTAGAGGGGGGTGAATAAGTCTACAGTCTAATTTAAAACCAGTTGTAGGTGCAAATGCGGAATAAAAGCAGATCTACTAAAACACTAAGTCGAGTGTCTAAACTTAGCAACAACACACGTGATCTGTGAAGATAATCAAGAGATTCAGTAAGAACAAACTCACAAACACAATGCACACAAGATTTTAGGTGGTTCGGTCAATGACCTACATCCACCCCACACTCAACCGAGTATGACTTACTACTGCGCAACACAGCTTGTGTCCGCTGGGCAATACAGCTTGGCCTACAAACCGCTGAGCAACACAGCTTGCTGTCCAGTGGAATCCTCCACTGCCCGCTGAGCAACACAGCTTGCTGTCCAGTGGAATCCTCTACTGCCCGCTGAGCAACACAGCTTGCTGTCCAGAGGATACACCTCTGCAAACCGCTGGGGAAGTACAGCTTAACCCGTCCGAGACCAAGTCTCGCCAGCTGAGGATTACAGCTTTACCTGTCCAGTGGAAACTTCCACTGCATCCGCTGACATACAACTTGAATAAGGGATAAAGTGGAAAACGAAAATAGAATGAAACAGCAATCGGAAAGCTGTAAATGAAGAACATAATATAGCTCTCAACAGAGCAGACTGGCCTGGATTTGATCCACGGTCCAGTGAACAAATCTTCAGACTTCACTCTTCTTCTCTCAATCTCACTGTCTCTCTTTCTTTCTCTCTGTATCTTCTTCTCTCCTTTTCTTCTTCTCTGCTTTTCTTCTCTCACAGTGGATCTCGGTGGCTACTGTTTCAGACTGGACGTATATACTTCGCCAACTTCGATCATCTTCTTCAGAAGATGAAGACTGATATTTATAACAGCAGTAGCTGGATAAGGGCGCGTGGCTTCCACGTTTTCCCGCCCAAGGAATTCTCCAGATTCGAGATGCTTCCATCCACGTGGCAGCATCTGGTCACCTTGTCCTCCTGGGATCACGAGCCATGTCAGCAATCTCAGTAGAGAGTCCCTGTCAAACAGAGTATCGGATGATCAGGTTGAAGAACAACTCTGTATAGACTTATCAAAAGAACTTCGTTGTATAGACTTGACCAAAAACCTGAGACACTAACGAAGACACTAGACTGACACTAACTCGAAGACGAAAGACAAAACTGACACGAAGTGTGGTCACAAGGCGAGACAGACACGGGGTCTAGGAAAGACAACACGAGGACACAATACGGAAACGACACGAAGATAACTCGATGATACAAACATAGAAACAACAGAAACCGACACGAAGTGTGGTCTCAACATACGAAAGACACGAAGTCTAGGAAACACGACACGAAGACATGAGAGGAAAAACGACACGAAGTCATGAGAGGAAAAACGACACGAAGTCATGAGAACAGCACGAGGTGAAAACGACACGGGCTGACCACGACACGAAGACAGAAATAGAAATTGACATGGGTTGAAAACAACACGAAGATGAAAAACAGAAATTGACACGGAGTGTGGTCAAGGCGAGAAGGACACGAAGTCTAAAAAGAAAAATAGCACGAAGAAGTTGAATGCAACAGTGCAATGTATAGACTTTAAGTCCAATGCAAAAGGCTGTACAGACTTCATGAACAGTGCATGATTGTACTGGACGATGTATACACTTAGCCTATGCAGACCAGTCCGATGTATAGACTTTAAAGAAATACATGCTACAATGCAATGTCTAGACTTGCTGTGCCTTCGCCAAATGCATGCTACAGTCCACTGTATGGACTTAGAAGAATGATGCATGAGACGCTCAATGTATCGACCTTGAGCTTGCTATGCAGTGTATAGACTTAGAGCATAAACGCCACGATGCAATGTATAGACATGCTATAAGATGCAGAATGAGACGCTGAAGTCTGTATAGACTTCACCAAGACACTGCATAACACTATGATGCACAATGTGTAGACTATGCACATACCAGAAGTCTAACACAAACAATATATCAGTCATACACGTGTATTCTCCATCTGATATACCAGTCACAGTCAAGTTGCTATCATCAAAACACAATGTCATCAAAACACTCATGTGTTGCTATCATCAAAACACAACAGCATTGCTATCATCAAATCAACATAGCACATGCTTGTGCCTAGGGGGCACAACAGTCTGTGGACGCAGCTGGCCATTGCTCTGGTGGGGAGGTGCGTCCGTCTGTGACGCGTGGCTCTCCACTGCTCTTCGCATTTCTTGCGCGTCGTGACCTTTTCGGGTTGGCCTTTCCGTGGCTGCACCCGAGATCAGTGTCCTGTCACATGCATGATGTTCTGGTCGTGTGTGGGGCAGTGTGCATGATGTTCTGGTCGTGCGTGGGGCAGTGTTCACGATGTTCTGATCGTGCGTGTCGTTGAGTCTATCGATCATCTGTGTGGGTCTTTTCTAGACCTTTTGTCTGTTCTTGCAGGTCTTCATCTTAGACCTGGTGTTGGGTCGGTAGATCGGTAACTTCTGAATTTGTTAGATCAGAGTCGCCCTTCTATCGCTGCTTGGAGTAGTTTGGGGTGCCGAGGTTAGTTCGGCCACCGCTTATCTGGTGCGGGTTCTTCCCCTTCCTTGCTTGTTCCCTACTCCTACATCCCGTCAGTTTACTACTGCTTGTAGCGTAGTTTTACAGCTTTGTAGTGTAGTTTTCTTGCTTTACTACACCTGCTATTTTGTTGTTGTTGTTCCGTGTTACTGTATGTTTTTCAGTGGGGATCCGTGTGACCCCTACTGAGCGAGTGACACGAGGCTCACCCCTGCTTTTCAAGTGGGGTGACAACTTTCGTTCTGCTTCTGCGAGGTTCCTGGTGCGCTTGCTCGTAGCATATCGTTGTGGCCAGCTAGTACCTACGTCGGGCTTCCCCCTGATAGGATCGGTGCGAAGGATACAGAGGGGGGTGAATGTATCCCTCTTCAAAAATTTCTCAAACTAAAACTTGTGGCTAGACATAGTAGCGGAATAAAACTATTGAGCTCTTCAAGAGGAGATTCCAAGACACACTTGATCATACAGTTGAACTACAGTTGAACTGCTAACAATACTAACACCTGATCAAGTCTAAGCCATAGACGGACTCAATCAGAACTGAGTATGCCTCATAGCATTCAGACACAGTATTCAGTTGAAGCGATCCTAGCCATGCATCTAACGACAAACAGATAAAAGAACAAACCACGAAGACAATGGATTTTTTAGGTGGTTCAGTCCACAGACCTACATCTACCCCTCACTCCAAACCGGAGTGAGGCTTCCACTAGCAACAACTAGAACAACAGACTCAGTCTGCAAACAAATGCTGCCAAACAGCTTGACCAGGGGAACAACCTCCCCTCTTCCTCCAAACCGGAGGGAACCACTAGTGACACACAGTCACCAGCAAACCAGAGACCGAGGTCTCTCTTCCTCCACCCAGGAGGAAACCCGCAAGCGACACCCAGCCGCTTGCAACCGGCGGACCAATCCTCCCTTCCTCCAAACCGGAGGGGAACCCAGAGAGAAACCGCTAGTGACACCAGTCACTAGCAACCGGAGACTCCAAGTCTCCCTTCTCCTGAATCAACAGGAGGAATCCCGACCTCACTAGAGAATCGGAAGAACAACAAGCCAAGTGTAAAAGAAAAGAAAATAAGAAATGAAAATACAGCAATCAGAAAGTTGGAAATGCAATGCAAAATGTAGCTCTCGCAGGAGCAAGTCTGGCTTAGATTTGATCCAAATGCCAGTGAATAGATCTTCTGATGGATCCTCTTTCTTCTTCTTCACGAACCCTCTCTCTATTTCTCTTTCTCTTTTTCTTCTTCTTCATGAGCTCTCAGTCTATCTTCACTCTTCTTCTTTTTCTTCCTATTCTCTCTGCTCTTCTTTTCTTTTCTTCTTCTGCAACTTCTTTCTTCTTCTGGTCTCTGCCTCTCTGCTGCTCTCTTCTTCTATCACAGTCTCGATCAATCTTCTCCTGAGGAAGAAGCTACATATATATAGCAGCAGCTAGGGCGTGTGTAGGGCTTGTGCCCTCTTTGTCCAGAGTACACCTCGGATCACGTGCCAGGTGCCAACCTCGGATCACGTGCCCAAACATTTTCTTCTCGAAGGATGTACCTGTCAAGCAGTCATAAAAGATATTAGAGGGATGTACAGAGTTGGTTCAAGCGTGCTGTCAAGCAATGTACAGACTTTGATGAGAACGATGCATGAACAAGCCATAGCAAATGTATAGACTTAACCGATGCAAACACAGGCTGTACACACTTTGATTGCGTGCATGAGAAAGCAGTGTACAGACTTGCTGTGAAGAACAATGCCCAAATGCAGTGTATGGACTTAGCGTGAATGCTAGAAGATGCTAAGTGAGACGGATGTATAGACTTTGATGTATGCATAGACTTGTATGAAGAACAGACTGTACAGACTTCAGGCTCAGCTACGAACTGAGCTAAAGAGTGTATAGACTTGATGAATGCGATGCAGACACACAGAGTGTATAGACTTGAAGTGAATGCGAAGCTAAAGCATGCAGAACGTTGTACAGACTTTGCATATGTGAGACACTGTACATACTTTCTAGGCATGAATGCAACCGCTGTACAGACTTGCTAGGCATGAAGGCAACCGCTGTACAGACTTGCTGTGCCTACAACAGACGACACCAGTGTACAGACTTGAATGCTCGAAGCACACGATGTATAGACTTTGAAGCATGTGAACACGGCATTGTACAGACTTATGTATGCATAGATGCACTGCCTAAGCCACGAGCCAAGTGGCGATGTATAGACTTGTGTTATGCACCCAGACAATGTATAGACTTGCACATAGAGACGCTGCATGAGATGATGCACGAGACGATGCAATGTATAGACTTGGTCTTACAATGCATAGACTTGAAAGACAATGCATGAGACGATGCATTGTATAGACTTAGCGATGCAATGTTCACACTCACTTAGACGCTGACTGAGACGCTGGACAACGTACAAACTTTACTTCGTGCAAGCTACAGGACAATGTATGGACTTTGAAAGATGATGCATGCATTAGCCAACGATGTACAGACTTTGCCAATGTACAGACTTTGCCAGGCTCACGCATGGACTAAGTCTGTATAGACTTGCTTATCTGACGCATGCAGCAATGTACAGACTTCACCTAAGCAAGGGTTGTACAGACATTGGAATGTACAGACTTCGTGGAAGGCAAGGCTGTCGGATGTATAGACTTGCTAAACGATGCACACACATAGCGGCAATGTATAAACTTAGAAGAGATGCACGAGCAGGCGATGTACATACTTGGCCAATGTACAGACTTAGCTGAATGAACCACAAGCGGCGATGTACATACTTGGCCAATGTACAGACTTGACATATTTAAAGTGCATGCGATGCGTTGTACAGACTTAATGCAAAGATGAATCAGTGAAGCACAACATAAAGCAACCGAGTGCACTGACTTTGTAGAATGCAGAAGCAGCCTGGACCAATGTATTCAACATGGACATAGAACAAAGATGAACCAGTGAAGCACAGCATAAAGCAACCGAGTGCACTGACTTTGTGAGTGTGTGCGAGACAATGTATAGACATTGAAAATGCTTAGCACACGATGTAACAAGGCTCTGTACAGTCTTAAGGCTCTGTACAGACTTAACCTGAACATAGTTATGAAATGCATGAGTCTAGACATCCATTGACTTATCGCCAACATAAAACATAGTTATGAAATGCACCGAATATGCACACAGCATGTTCGATGGAATGACACTCAAGAGATGCTCAATCAAACATTCATATGCAGACACAAACAAATGATGACTTATAGTGTTTGCTATCATCAAAATCACAGGGACACAACACCCCCGACTTCTCGGTACGTCTTTCTTTTCTGTCGACTGTACTGTGCTAGACTTGCTGTCTTTAGCTTTGGACTTGACTCTGGTGTATAATTGTTAAAATTGAACTGTTAATTAAAAAGTAATTTTATTTCTGCTACTTTAGCAAACCGATCTAATGAAATTTAATTGCTTCTGTTATATCTCTGTGGCTTCAATGTACTCTACACATGCCTTTTTCCCTTCGGAGCTTTCCCGCTCTTGGGAGGCCTCGCGCGTTCCAAGTGGTATCACGTGTATTCGGTAGTTCTACCGGGTACATCTGGTATCCGGCATCCAGGTCGCTATGTCCCCTGGGGTAACACCCATGACTCCTTCTGACGCCCTTCTGGTTTCTTGGTGTGTGCAGGCATCCACGGGCGCGAGATGACTTCCCCAACAAATAAATAGAGAAGGTGATACGTGGCTTAGGAACTATTTTCCTGCCGCTACAGCATTAATTAATTAAAAAAATCAGAATTATATGAGTTTATGAAACCTACAAACTCGAATGTGCTTTAATTGCGTTCATACCCCGAAGTATTACAATAAAAGCCCTAACATCCTTCTGGCAATGTTCTTTAATTCGGGATCTTCCCCACTATATGTTACTCACTATTTAACTATGAAAAATACTTAACATGTCAAAATATTTTTATTTGAAAAACAATATCAAGTGAATTTTAGAAATCATTAAAAATACACTTACTTGGAATTCTTCTATCACAAGCTATTATGGCTTGCTTTCTTCTGAACATCTCTCTATCATTCAAGTACATTGTGACTTGATAACCTACCTTGTCTTAAATGTCTAAATCCGGCACCATTCTTTCAAGATATGTAAAAAACCCACTCTTAAACTTTCCATATGAAATAACATCTTTCTTTCTAGCCTTGAAGTGTAACCTGGGATTCGCCCTCTTTAAAGGATAGTCTATTTGATCTTATCATCTCCTATCATCTATCTTCAAGAATGGCTGAAAATTTACTTCCTGCATATGAATGATGCAATTTAATGAATGGTAAGTTTTTGCTTCATGTATAATTGTATATGAATGATACAAATTAAAGAATGGTAAATTTATCTTGGAGCCCAAATTTTGAATAATTTACTTTTTTGCATACTCCATGGCAGTGTATATGTAAGGCATTGCAGATTTTTCATCTCCATCAACCAATCTTAACACTTGCAAAATTTGTTGAGAGGCTCTCAAAATATCTTCAACAGTGTGCCTAAACCTCACCTAAAAAATGATGCTAGAGGTATTATTCTTTACATTTGTTGATGACTAAACACTTTTATACGAAGCTTCAGAACTAAGTAGTCTTCTAAGAGTCCTCTTCATTTGCATCATTATTCAACCTCTCAAGTGTAAGAAATGGAGTGGTAAATCTAGTCACACCACTTCTCTCCAATACTCTACCCTTGGTTTTTTTTCTCATATGTTTAAGAAGGCGAGTGTGAGTGTAAATATAACCTGCCAACTTCTTAACTTTTATTATTACACTTTTGTAACCTTTCAACTTACCGATATCTTCTAACATGAGATCTAAACAATGTATAGCACAAGGTGTCCAAAATAATATTTTTCTTTTGTCCATCAACAACCGACCATCCGCTATGTTATATGATGTATTATCAGTTATAACTTGCATCACATTTTCTTCTCCAATTTTTTAATCATTTTATCAAGCAACTCATATAGCAACCCTACATCCTCCTTATTGTCAGAAGCATCAATAGACTCCACAAAGTAAGTCCCTTGTGACAATTGACTAGAAATTTGATTAACTTTCTTTGTCCTTTATCGATCCAATCATCACACATTATTGTACAACTATCTCTTCCAATGCTTTTGATATTCTTCATACATCATTTTTACCTTCTCCACCATGTCCTTCAAAAGAGACTCTTAATATGTGATAGCTTAGGGGCTTGTATCCTGATCCAAACCGTCTTATAACCTCCACTGCATATTCAAAGTATTTTAGGCATGTTACATTGAATGGAATGGCACTCTCATAGAACAAAGTGGCAACATACTCATCAACCTTTTTCTCTTATTTTTTCCATCTATTTTTTAACGTATCTTCCCACTTCTTCGAGCATCAACAAAATCTTCTATACTCATTTTTGCAAAGGCATCAATTGGCCATTTGGATTGAGCTTTAGGTGGTTTGTTTGTCCCCGAACTCTTTGGGGTGGAGGCCAATGTTGAAGAACCTTATCGGGACTTTTCCACTTTTTTTTTCACTTGACACTTATTATCAGATTATCCTTCAATTGGAAGGCTCTCATTTGACTTTCTTTTTTTGTTTTTGTTCATCCAATTGAGCATCCACACAGCATGGGTCGACCCCTGGGTACTGAGTTTTTCTGCCCGCGGGTTTATGCCTCTGGAAGCCCGAGGGTCGACCCCATGGGTCGACCCCTTCCGGACAGACTTTGTGAAACCGATTAAAACCCATTGAAAAACTTTCTAAACATTACCAAAATACCCCCAAATGGTTCCTAAACATATTAGGGTGTTTTTAACACATACTGGGAGGGGTATTGGGGTCTTTGGGTAAGTTTCCTATATATATGAATGAGAAATCCAAGTTTGGTCTCGGTGAACCCTAATGTGCTTATTTTCTTTTGTCTTGTAGGTGAAGAAAAGGGGGAAAGGAAGGAGAGGCTCTTGCAAGCTTGATTTCATCTCCAACGAATCATTTCTGGAGATCGTAGAAGAAGAGAAAAAGGAGCAGATCGACAAGAGGAACAAGAGGGCGCTTGAATCACCGTCGTCCGACCACTCTCCGACTTGAGGCTTAGAGAAGACATTCTACAAACCCTTTCTACTCTTGGGGATTCACTTCTTCATCTTGTTTTCATTCATTTGAGTCATTTTCCTTTGGTTCACAAGCATGTGTTGAACACATCCTTTATTTTTCTTGAACTCCGACCTTATGTGTGTGTTGAGCCGTCGGTGAACAGTAGTCATTTGTGGTGCTGCGGTGTGGCAGCTCGTGTTTGTGGTTAGATCCTTCGTGGATCGTGTCGGAGACGTCGTCTCCATGTCTCTTGGAGCGGAAGCTCCGTGCGCTTCATTTGAAGCGAGTGGATCCTCACCGTTTTGGTGAGGGGTGGAAGTAGGGAGCCCGTCGTGGTCCCGAACCACATAAAAATCTATCTCGCATCGTGTGATTATGATTTGTGTGTTTTTTCTTCATGATCTAATCGTGTGAGAACAGAGAGGTTGAGAGAACTCCATTGATAATCTTGTGGTTTCAATTCTTGAGTTGGTAGTTAATTTTACTCTGCTACATTAATTTTAAAAACTACCATCGCGCTTGGCGGGGACAATTCAACCCCCCTTCTTGTCCATACGAGGACCTTAGGGACAACAATCTTGTATCATAGTGAAGTCTCTGATTTTAGGACAACCTCACGGTTGTAGAGAAAAGATCCCTTAATATGGCCAACAAGGGAATGCTCCCCAAGGGACATTCGATTCATAGGCCTCCTTTCTTTGATGGGACTAATTATCCCTATTGGAAAAATTGGATGATTGTGTTCATGCGAGCACAAGACTATGATAGTTGGAAGGTCATTAACAAAGGTCCCTATGTGTTACCTCCCAATGAGGATGGATGGGAGGAAGAGCATATTAAGAAATCATGTGCTAATTATAGAGCTATGAATATTATTCAGTGCGCAATACATCCTAATGAGTTCTCGCGAATCTCTATGTGTTCATCTGCGCAGGAAATGTGGAACAAGCTCACGGTCATCTATGAAGGCACTTCAGAAGTTCGGGAAACAAAAGCAAATTTATTGGTGCGAGATTATGCGATGTTTGCTATGAAGCCCGAGGAAAACATCTCGGAAATGTATGCAAGGTTGAGTGAGATAACAAATAATTTGAAGGCTTTGGGAAAGGAGTATTCTAATCAAGATTTGGTGAGAAAGGCGTTGCGGTCCCTCACACCTCCATGGCACACCAAGGCAACCGTCATCGAAGATTCGAAGGATTTCACCACACTCAAGGTGGATGAACTCATCGGATCATTGATGACATATGAAATCAACATCATGAAGCCAACTGAGGAGGAGAGCAAGAAGAAGAAATCCATTGCATTGAAGGCATACCCAGAATCGTCGCAAGACAGTGATGGAGGCTCATCGATGGAAAGCGATGCGGAAGAATTGATGGCTCTTGTAACAAGGAATGTCCGAAAATATTTTAGAAGAGCTAGAAGAGATGGAAATCTTCCCAGAAACTTCAACAAGAAAGGAGAATCGAGCAAGAAGGAAGAAATCATTTGTTATGAGTGTAAGAAGACTGGGCATATGAGAGGTCAATGCCCCGAGCTCCAAAAGAAGCCGAACAAGGACAAGCAAAAGAAAGGCAAAGCAATGAACACAACATGTAGTGATGAGGACTCGGATAGCTCAAGATCCGAAGGTGACAAGAAAGGATTGGGCGAGCAATTCCAAAATCTTTACTTTATGGCGGATGAGGACAACTCTGAGGTAAACTCCGATTCTGAAAACTTTACCCCTGAACAATGGCATTTAGCTTATGTGGATTTGTTTCAGAAGTACAAGAAATCAAAATATGATGTTAAGAAAATGAAGAAGAGATTTTGTGACTTGTTCAACTCTACTAATCCATGTGATAGGTGTAGCTTTTATGAAATGCAAATTGAAAAATTCAAGGAAGAAAAAGAAGAGTTTCAATCTAAGCTAACCTTGTATATGGATGAACTGGAGTGTTTGGAGACAGAAAAACATCATGCATATGAAAATGTTGAAAAATCAAAAAATGAGAATGATCAATTGGCTAAGGAGTTGGATGATTTGAAATTGAGATTGAGTGAATGTGAGAAATCAAAAAAGGAGTTGGAAACCAACTTCGAAACCATGCATGTTGAATTGAAAAGTTTGAAAGATGTTGCTCAAAAATAATTGAAAGGAAAAGAGAAAATTGTTGAACATGGTGAGGCTAGCAATGAAAATGCTAGGAATGAGAGAATTGTTGTGGGATGCTCACCCACAAAGAAAAATTCGTTTGTGAATAACAAAGTTTAAAAATCATTTGATTCATATGACTTTAATCAAGTTGACTCATGCATGAACTCTTTTGTTGATAAATCTTACATGCATAGGAGTCAATTTAGAAAGTCAAATGTCACATGATTCTATTGTGGAATGTTCGGCCACTCAATGTATGTTTGTGATTTGATGAGGGCCGATGATGAATATTTTGAAAGAAGAAATAGAATGCATTTCTCTCATAGTAGGACTAACACTTCGGGACCCAAGCTTTCTTGGGTACCTAAATCAACTTGAGAGTTGTTTTGATCGTGCAGGTCTGTCTAAGAGCCAAATGGAGCAAATGGTACCTAGACATTGGATGCTCCAGACATATGACGGTGTTGACACCCATTTTTTGCCGATAAGTTGAGTCGTTTCTCTTACTCACATTTGTTGATGCCTCGAGTTGTCCATCACTCGTTGGGGCTATTTTCAGGCATGTTTTGGGCCAGTTTTATGGGTAGCCTCCCTCCCTGGCTAGGTTTGTTTCAATTCTGGGCTTATCGGGCCTTGGTTTTGGTTGATTGGGCTTTTCTATGAGTTTCAACACCCATATACATGTACGGTTCATCCCAGGCCGCTCAATCAAATGTGCGGTTGCCTGTGGACCGTCCATCTATTTTGGAATATTTTGACTGATTTTCTGAATTTCCACCGACAAGCATTTATGCTGTCCTCCTCTAGCCGTTCAACTTGATGGACGGATGGATAGTAACCGCTCATCTCTCAGAGTCCTGCGCTTGGTAATTTTCTCAGATAATTATCTAATTAATTTATTTATCACTGACAAGGCTAGAACGGTTTGTCTTTGACCGCTCTAACTTTGAACGGTCTCAGCTGAGCCGTTCATGTATGAGAGTCCAACGGCGAAGATTTCGGTCAGTTCGATGGATAATTTGGATTATTCATGATTTATTTTGAATTTTCACCGATGGGGTTGGACATCCAGGACATGGCCGCACATCCCGTTGAGCGGTCTATCGTAAGACCGTTCATCTATTCGATTCATGAATTTCAACAGATTTTCTCTCTCTATCCGTGGTTTTATCCCTAACTTCTCCCGTCATTTTCTCCGCGGATAATAAACCATTTTGAGTGCCGTTTCGACTGGATAAGAAGTAATTTGATTATCTATGATTTTCCTTTGATTATCTCGACCTGAAAATGCTTCTAAACCCTAGTTTTAGGGCTGGCTTTCTAGGCTCTATAAATAGACCTTAAAGGCCGGGTTTGAAAGGGGGGGGGGGAGATTTTGGTCAACGGCGAAGCCCTGCCGAATCCTTGAGCGACCTACGACCAGGGAGGGAGGCCTTCTACGTCCATATAGTCCCCCGGTTCAGGGAGTAATCATAGTCTTGAGTCTCTTTGCTTTGGATAATCTCGTTTTCTTCTCATTGCATGTTTGTTTTTACACATCATTCTCCTCGTTTTTCTTCACTTGCACTATCATTCACACATCCTCCCACATTTTTTGATGCCCCCCGAGGTTTAAAACTCCCCAAGTATCCCCCACTTCATTTAGTTATGATCATTCATTTCCGTTCTAGCATATACTACGCTTTTCAATTCTAATTTGGGTTTTCTTTTTGTGTGTACACTCTGTTTCGCAGGTCAGCAACTCACTAACACGAGGCCCATCCCCTCTGGCCGGCCAGAGAGGGTGGAGGTTGGACCCTTTTGCAACTTCTGGCGTGGTGGTCTTGTGCGGTCCCTACCTAGCCGTTCACCTAGACGTCCGGTCTCCACTGGACCGTTCTTATTCGTCTTGCGGTAGGGTCAGAGTCGTTCATCTTCCAGAAGTTCCTTATCTCGCGTCCTCTGCAGCACTTAAGAGCGGTCTATCGTTCGACCGTCCAACATCACAGGCGGTTCTTCACGGGCCGTTCATCCCCTACAGTGCTGATTTTAAGGTGAGTGTCTCCCTCTCTTTCTAAGGTACGGCGTGTTCATCACGTACGGTACCTTGGTGGCGATCACGGTTATTTACATTCTTCTGTTCTCCTTCTACCGTTTCCATTTACTTTACACATCGATTTAGTAGAAGGAGAGATAAGACATCATCTTTTAAGCCAAATGAGGAGTCAAAACAAAATAAAATATGTCAACAGACGGGAAATAAGGAACTCTTTTCAGACCTGAATGAAAAGGTTGGTGGACTGGTTACTTTTGGCGGAAACGACAAAGGTACAATTGTGAGAATTGGACAAATAGGTAAGGATTCAAATCAATTCATTGAGGATGTCTTGCTTGTGAATGGTTTGAATCACAGTTTGCTTAGCATCAGTCAACTTTGTGACAAGGGTCACAAAGTCATCTTTGAAAATACACACTGCTCCATTGTAGATAAGGTGTCTCACGAAATAAAGTTCATTGGTGTTAGAGATGGAAACATCTACTCTGTTGATCTTGAAAATTCTCAAAATAAAAATCTTTGTTTGGTTGCAAATAAATCGGATGATGCATGGTTGTGGCATCGACGACTTGGTCATGCCAGTTTTAGTGTTCTCTCTAAATTGTTTAGAAAAGAGCCAAAACTGAATTTTGATGCAAATAAAATCTGTGATGCATGTGCTATGGGAAAACAGACAAGAGTGTCTTTCAAATCCAAAAACATTGTCACCACCACTAGACCCCTTGAACTTCATCACCTAGATTTATTTGGTCCCACTAGGACACACAGTCTTGGAGGGAAACTTTATGGGTTTGTTATTATAGATGACTACTCAAGATTCACTTGGGTATTGTTAACCCATAAGAATGATGCATTGCAGGAGTTCGAAGATCTTTGCAGGAACTTACAAACTGATAAGGGGTATCAAATTATAGCAATTAGAAGTGATCATGGAAGAGAATTTGATAACCATGACTTTGATGATTTTTATAGGAAACAGGGGTTTACACACAACTTTTCGGCACCTCGAACCCCACAACAAAATGGAGTCGTAGAATGAAAGAATAGGATGCTCGTGGAGATGGCAAGGATAATGCTTTCAATGAAGATGCTCATTCATGTGTAAATGAATATCCCTCATTTGAGGTTTTCTTGTTAATGAGGATATGAGAGATTCAAGAATGTCATTTGCATAATTAAAGCCTCCATGACCTTGTATTTGTCAAACACTTTTGTTGGTTGAGAATGGAAGTCAAAATCTTGGTGAAGTGTGCTTGTTGTAGTTTATTTGGATGAACAAGCTCAAAATGTCAAATTTGATGCTCAAATGTTGATTATGATCTAACCGCTTGTTTCATCATGTGTTTCAGGTTAAGAAATCATAGTTGATCATCATGGGACTTTGGTAACATCTAAACATTTATTTTCCCATGTATTTTTAGTGATTTGATAAGTTTTTGAAACCCATACTGGCATGGGTCGACCCGTGAAGCTTCTGGTTCGGACAGAACCAAAATTGTGACCCAGTGTGCAGGGGTCGACCCATGGTGTCGACCCACACAACATGGGTCGATCCCATGGGTCGACCCCTGGGCACTGAGTTTTTCTGCCCGTGGGTTTATGCCTCTGGAAGCCCGAGGGTTGACCCCATGGGTCGACCCCTTTCGGACGGACTTTGCGAAACAAATTAAAGCCCATTGAAAACCTTTCTAAACATTACCAAAATACCCCCAAATGGTTCCTAAACATATTAGGGTGTTTGTAACACATATTGTGAGGGGTTTTGGGGTCTTTAGGTAAGATTCCTATATATATGAATGAGAAATCCGAGTTTGGTCTCGGTGAACCCTAATGTGCTTATTTTCTCTTGTCTTGTAGGTGAAGAAAAGGGGAAAAGGAAGAAGAGGCTCTTGCAAGCTTGATTTCATCTCCAACGAATCATTTCTGGAGATCGTAGAAGAAGAGAAAAAGGAGAGGATCGACGAGAGGAACAAGAGGACGCTTGAATCACCGTCATCTGACTACTCTCTGACTTGAGGCTTAGAGAAGACATTCTATAAACCCTTTCTACTCTTGGGGATTCACTTCTTCATCTTGTTTTAAATCATTTGAGTCATTTTCCTTTGGTTCACAAGCATGTATTGAACACATCCTTTATTTTTCTTGAACTATGACCTTGTGTGTGTGTTGAACCATCGGTGAACTGTAGTCATTTGTGGTGCTGCGGTGTTGCAGCTCATGTTTGTGGTTAGATCCTTCGTGGATTGTGTAGGAGACGTCGTCTCCATGTCTCTTGGAGCAGAAGCTCCGTGCGCTTCATTTGAAGCGAGTGGATCCTCACCGCCTTGGTGAGGGGTGGACGTAGGGAGCCCGTCGTGGTCCCGAACCACCTAAAAATCTTTCTCGCATCTGTGTGATTGTGATTTGTGTGTTTGGTCTTCATGTTCTAATCGTGTGAGAACGGAGAGGTTGAGAGAACTCCATTGATAATCTTGTGGTTTCAATTCTTGAGTTGGTAGTTAATTTTACTCCGCTACATTAATTTTAAAAACTACCATCACGCTTGGCAGGGATAATTCAACCCCCCTTCTTGTCCATACGAGGACCTTAGCGACAACACCACGTTCTCTAAAGATAATGGAAGGGAGTGGATTTCTCACCCGATTTTATCCCACTAGCGGAAGATGGGATTTCCGCTAGAGTGGGGGGCTCATCACTCACGCCACCCGCCATACGAGTGGACCCAGAGGTCCCACGGTAGGTATCAGCATGCTCCTCCAATACTAAATCATCCCCGTTGGCCTCTCTCAAACCACCAGGCAGCCCCGCCGTGGGTGAATCAGCTACAAAGTAAGACGAAGTTAGTAGCGAAGCCTACATCAGATAGGACAGCAAAAAAGAGAAGTACGGCAAGCATGCTTACCTGTAGTGCAGGTAGCCTGAACTGCTCCCAAGCCAGCAGGGGCAGCTGGGCCTCTGTCATTTTCCATGTGAGAGCTCGGTTCTGCTCCTTTCGCTGCATACAGCTCAGCCAAAAGGGCTTCCGAATACCAGGCTACTGTCTCCCTATCAGTAGGAAGAGCAGATGAAAATTCTGGAAGTTCTTCATTTAACCCTCAACTCGGGAGCGTGGTGAATTCCTTTACCAAAATTGCCAAGTCTCCGTCCAACAGGCTTGAAAGCAGAAGATGTCAAGATAATCTTTTAGCTAAAAGAAGCCAGATATTCTGTGCAAAATTTTCATGGAAACTCACCCGAGGAAGCTGGATCGAAATTTAATCCCAATTCCTCTACAAGGGCTGTGACTGCACCATTCCCTCCACAAGTCTCTCCTAAAGAAGAGAGTCCAAAGAAGAATGTTCATAACTATGTGCATTAAGGGTAAGCATACCAAGAAGAGCATCATTAGTAGGCTCCCCACCAAAGAAGGGTGGCGAGGCTCCCGTCACGGGGTTGTAGTCATTGTCCTGCAGCTCGCCCTCCTCTGCAGTTTCCATCACTCCCGATGAAGTGGTTTCATCCATAGTAGGGAGATGTCCCGTCACTTGCACATGAGAAGAACCTGAGAGCTAGCAGTATAAGTAGTAGAATTCAATAAAATTAATGTCATAAAAGATAATCAATATTCCATAAAATATGTTACCTGGCTACCCCTATGAAGCACCCCTACTAGTGCGAGGGTGGGATGCCCGAGTGCTAGTGTAATGCCCTAGATCCTTGGTAGGTCTTGCTGGATCTTCATTGGATCTTTTGGATTGGTTTCGGTGAGTTTCGGTTCACTTTGGTGGCTTCCGAGTTGAGTTCTACGATCCGTGTAGGTTTTTCTCTCGTACTAGTTACGGAACCCTACGGTGAGTTTACTTGTCAGTTCCCTGACTCGTGGATGCTACAGCGACGATGTACTTGTCGAGCCGGTCGTTTCGACTATTTTTGCGTATTTTTCTGAATTTGTGCATTTTCGACGCATTTTTGGAATTTTCAGAAATTAGGAAAATTTCTTAATTTCTTTTCTTTTTCTTTCCTTTTCGTCTCTCCTTCTTCTCATTCGCCGCCGTCGTCTCTCTTTCCCATTTTTTCTCCTCTCGAGCCTCCTCAGCTCCGACTGCAGACAGGGTACCTAGAGGCACGTGTTGGGGATGCTGTGGAGCTGACTGGGTGCGCGACAGAGCGAAGATGGAGTGGATTTGGCACGATCCCGAACGGTGGATTCAAAGTCGACGTTTGCGCTCGCAGCGTGGATTTCGGCGTGGTTTAGTCCCTTCGGGGCACGATTTCTTCGGTGGAGGTAGGGTGACGGTTCCTCACTTCTTCTTCTCTGTTTTCCGTGCCACTGCACGTCGTTTGGCCCGGAAACGGCCGAGTTTGGGCTTGGTTTGCCTAAACCGTGATTTTCGAGTTTTGTAGGGTTCGCCGAAAAATGGCAACCATTTGTAGCTCGGTTAGTGTTGAACTGACCGTTGGGATGTTAGGATCCCATCCATGCTAGTTTTGTGTTGATCGGTGGTCATTCGAGGCCGGTAGGAGCCCGGGAACCTCGTTGACTCTTTTAGGGTGGATTCGTTGGAATCGCCCCGATCTTATGTTTTTGTGGTTGCATGTGGGCTTTTTAGCCTTCTTATGTTATTTTTCATCGTCGAGGGTTGTTTCCCCTGCGCTTCGGCGTGAATGGGGTGTGGAACGGGCCGATTTGGCCAACCCTCTGTTTTCCCGCCGTAACTAGTGTGGCGGTCGTTCCAGGGACCGTCACTTGCTCTGACGGCCCCACGACTGACCGTTACATTGGCTGGGTTGATTGAGTTCTTCGGGGTTTTGAGAGTGTGACGGCCCAGGGCTGGCGCGTCACATTTCTCTGACGCATCCCATGGGGCGCGTTATATCTCTTTTGTCGTTTATTGTTTGGGTTAAGTTGGTTCCTCTAACGCGCTTGACCCAGCGCGTTAGATGGATGTAACGCGCCCTGTTCTGGCCGTTACATTCCGTTTGACCGACGTTGACCATTTGAGGCGGTGCCTCTGGCGGTGGTTCCCCCGTGCGTTAGGTGTTTGTAACGCGCCTGCCCCAGGCCGTTACATGCTGTGTTGGCTGAGTTGGGTTGCTGCGCCATTGGATATAACGGTGGGGCCTCTGTGCGTCAGGCGTTTGTAACGCGCCCAGTGTTGGCCGTTACATGCCTCTCAGTTAGCTTTGGTTGTGGGTGTGTTGGCCCTAACGCGCCTGGTCTTGTGCGTCAGATGGCTATAACGCACTCGCTCCCATGCGTTAGTTCGTTGTAACGCGCCTCGTCTAGCGCGTTACATGCTTCGTGTGTTTTGTGTTTGAGGGTTGTTGGCCCTGACGGCCCTGTTCTGGCGCGTCAGGTGTGTGTAACGCGTCCCGTGCTGGCCGTTACATGTTGTTTTCCGTGTTTTAGAGTTGGTTAGGGCGGTGTGAGTGACGGCTGCTCTCCCGACCGTCGCTCGGAGTGTAACGGCCCAGGTCTAGACCGTCATATTCTTGTAGCGGTCTAGGGGTGGCGCGTTACATCCCTTGTGCTCCGTTTTCCGTGATTCTGGTTTCTGCTTGTCTTGGCTTGGCCTTGTGGTCTGCCCGTTGTCCCGTGGATGTCTCCTTACGTCCTACGAGGGCTAGGACTACGTTGTAAGGTAGCCAGGAGTCTTCTTACTTGTGGTAGGATTCTCTATCCTACTCTTGTGTGTGTCTTTGGTTGGGTTCCTGTCAACCCGGGGTGACCTAGCAGTTGACGGGCGACCTTGCGTGTGGGTTTCTTGGCGATTTTGTCCAGTCTGAGACACTGGTTCTGGATGCCTCGAGGTATCGTCTTACCTTGGTTTGCGTGTCCAGGCGTGTCCGAGGGTCTTTAGTGTTCCCTCAGGTCTCCGTGAGTTGTTTTCTGCGGAGTGTCATTTCTTGTGGCTTAGGATTAGACCGATTGGCGGCTTGTTCCATTGTTTGTGACGATCTTGCCTTTGAGTCGTTCGACTCGGGATCGTTACGTGGTAGGTCTAGTGGCCTGGTCCTGAGTCGGTTGGCAGTGGTTGTACTGCCAGTGGTGCTTCGTAGTACGTGTGACATGGCTTCCGTAGACTGTCTGTACTCTAGCACTTGTGTTTTGGAGTCCGTGCCTTGTGAACCTCCACTAGTCGTAGCCTGTGACGTAGGCTTTTTAGTATGTCACCCACCGGGAGTGGTGGATGGCCAGTTTCCTGTTACACGGTTTTTAAGCTAGTTCTGTGGGCCCCGGCCAACGGTAGCGTCCTACCGAGGGGAATACTAGCTAGAGGCCTGGCCTAGGTAGTGGTCAGTGTGTGCACACGTAGTCAGGGACTGGGGACTTGCGTCGACGGGTGTGGCCCTGACTAGTCACTTGCAGTTGTGGTACTGCGGTCCTGTGTCCGTAGTTGCCGTTCTTCCTTGGGACTGTTGTTCGTTGGACCTGGTTCTTGGTGTGTCTGGTCTCCTCTGTGCTGCACACGGTCTGGTAGACGTGACACTTGAGGCGCAGTGTAAGACGTCAGTGGACGCAACTGGCTGTTCTTCTAGTGGGAGGGTACTCCTATCACTTGACTGTTGACTCTCGGCGTTTCTTGTGCGTCGTGACCTGTCTGGGTTGGCCTTTCCGTGGCTGTGCCCGAGGTCAGTGTTTCTGTCACATGCATGATGCTCTATCGTGCGTGGGGCAGTGTGCACGACGTTCCAGTCGTGTGTGTGTGATCGAGTCTGTCGGTCGTCTGTATGGTCTTTTCTAGACCTTCTTGTCTGTTCTTGCAGGTCTTTGTCTTAGACCTGGTGTTGGGTCGACAGATCGGTAACTTCTGACTTTGCCAGATTAGAGTCGCCTTTCTGCCGTTGCTTGGAGTAGTTTGGGGTGCCGAGGTTAGTTCGGCCGCCGCTTGTCTAGCGCGGATTCTTCCCCCTTTCTTACTTGTTCCCTACTCCTACTTCCCGTCTTTTACTACTGCTTGTAGCGTAGTTTTACAGCTTTGTAGTGTAGTTTCTTGCTTTACTACACCTACTGTTTTGTGTTTGTTGTTCCGTGTTACTGCGTGTTTTTCAGTGGGGATCCGCGTGACCCCTACTGAGCCAGTGACACGTGGCTCAGCCCTGCTCTTTCAGGTGGGGTGGTGTTGTTCGTTCTGCTTCCGCGTGGTTCCTGGAGTGTGCGTGCTCGTTGCGTACCGTTGCTGCCTGCTGGTACCTGCGTCGGGCTGCCCCCGACTTCTTTGTACGTCTTTCCTTTCTGTCGACTGTACTGTGCTAGACTTGTTGTCTTTAGCTTTGGACTGACTCTGGGATATAATTGTTAATTTAAACAGTTAATTAAAAAGTAATTTTATTTCTGCTACTTTAGCAAACCTATCTATTGAAATTTAATTGCTTACTGTACTATCTCTGTGGCTTCAATGTACTCTACACGTGCCTTTTTCCCTTCGGAGCTTTCCCGCTCTTGGGAGGCCTCGCGGGTACCACGCGTATCCGGTAGTCCTACCGGGTATGCCGGGTATCCGGAATCCGGGTCGCTACAGAATGGTATCAGAGCAGTGTTCTGAGATGTTCGGAGTTCCTTTCTAAGCTATCAGAGCATTGCCGTGTGAAGTACATGGGAATCTGAGATATACAGTTTCCAGAGTCATGAAAGTCCAGTACAGTCTTCAGCTGGCTGCGGTTTGCGATCTTTTGTCGCGTTGTTTTCTGTGTGTTGTCTTGTGCGTGCTGTTCTGGCACTGTACGAGATGGTTCTGCTCTCGTCAGGATGTGACGAGGTGTTTCTTTTCATCGTTGTGTTTGTCTCAATCATGTTGTACTTGACAGTGTTCGTCGAAAGGCTTGAATCTGCAGTACGTTGTTTGAGGTTTTCCCCGTGTGTTGTTCAGGTTGATGTTGACCTTTAGCCTTGGTTTGATGACCGTACACGTTATCACGTTGTCTTGGTCGTCCTGGCTTGAGTCTGTTCAGCTCCTGATGTGTCTCGCTTCTGTTGAAGTGCTCGATTAGATTCCGTGTTGGAGAAGTTGCTCAGGCAAGCTAGGATTTTCCCTTCCTGGTGAGCTTTTGTGATTGAGCTTCTTGCTTCTCGTCCCTTCTGGTGGAATCTTTTCGAGGTTTGCCTTGGAATTTCTATCTTAGTGATGCCTTTGTCCTGTGTCTGCTTAACTGTGGACATCTTTGTTTTGAGCCTGATCTGCTCTCTACTATACGGTTGCTTGGCTTTGGACTCCGTGATGGTGTTAAGAGCTGTTGTGTACCGTGTTTGTTGTGCCGTGTCCAGCTGCCAATATATCGTAAAGGCTCATTTATCGTTTTCGGGACGTGAAGGTAAGCTGAGATTGATGCTTTCCTTATGCTTTGTGCTGAAGCCGGTGCTCTTCTCATGTTACACTTAGGCTCCTTGTGATCGGTTGTTCGCGAGATCGGTACTCGTGGCGTGTGAATTGCAATCTTCATTGATTGCGATGGCACCTGGTGTGTGCTGAGGTGTGACTACCGAGGTTGTTTGGTTGCCTGTGCGCGTTGTTGAGAGTGCAGCAGAAGTGTGTGGGTTGGCTACCCACTGGTGGAGAGGTTTGTTCTTTCTCGATGTGACTTCATCTTGGCTTCTTGTGCCTCCATGTCGTCTGTTGCCATGCCATTGTTGGTGGTTTTCTGGTGTTGGCATTGTCATTTGAGAGTGTTGGGGAATTTGTCGGCATTCTTGCTGATTGAGTACCCTCTACTCTGCATTTTCTTTCTTGGGTGTTGTGCTCTCGAGGCGTGTTCGTGGTCCTTGAGTTGCGTTCCTCGAGATTGTTGTCGTTTCTTATTATTGTGGGTCTTCTCTTGGTGAGTAGTCTGATGCGTGACCCGTTCCTTGTGGTCGTGTGCTCAGCTATTCCTGTGCCTTGATGTGACCCTGCTTGCAGTTGTGTTCCATGGTTATGTGTTCAGAGTGGAACCGGAAACCTGCAGGTGTTGCCGCTATGTTGTTTCTGTGAGTGCTATTTCTCTATGATTTTGTGTCTCTGTTTTGGACCAAGTCTTGTCGGATAGCCTTGTTGTGCTCTTTTCCTAGAGTTAGCTTGCGACTCGATCAGATGTAATATCTGAGTGAGTGCTGACTTGTTTGTACCGGTGGTCTAGTGTTGTCGTTGGTGTCCTGTGTGCCAGGTGTTCCCTGTTGCCTTTGGCACTGGAGCCGACGATGTGGTTGAGCTGTCAGCTGAGAGGACTGTGTCTCCTCGTGTAAGCTGCCGCTTGCCGTGTTGTCGTTGTGTTTCTCGATCGGTTGTTTGTTGTTATGGCAGTCGTGTCTCCTGTTTTGTGAGACGTAAACGATGTTGCCCTGTTTCGGAGGTGTCGGACTTGTGTTCACTTGTGTCGTGTTCGATCTAGAGCGTGTGCTCGTGATTGTGGTCTGACAATGTTCCTCTGAGCTATGTTTCTCGAGATTTGTGTTGTTTTTGAGGTTGTGTTGTTGGGTTGTTCTTCCCTGCTTCTCCTTTGTTAGTCCTTAATTTCGAGGGAGAAATTTCTTAAAGGAGGGGAGGATGTAATGCCCTGGATCCTTGGTTGGTCTTGCTGGATCTTCATTGGATCTTTTAGATTGGTTTCGGTGAGTTTCGGTTCGCTTTAGTGGCTTCCGAGTTGAGTTCTACGATTCGTGTGGATTTTTCTATCGTACTAGTTACGGAACCCTACGGTGAGTTTACTTGTCAGTTCCTCGACTCGTGGATGCTACATCGATGATGTACTCGTCGAGCCGGTCGTTTCAACTATTTTTGCGTATTTTTCTGAATTTATGCATTTTTGGCGCATTTTTGGAATTTTCAAAAATTAGAAAAATTTCCTAATTTCTTTTCTTTTTCTTTCCTTTTCATCTCTCCTTCTTCTCATTCGCCGCCGTCGTCTCTCTCTCTCCCGTTTTCTCTCCTCTCGATCCTCCTCGGCTCCGACTGCAGACGGGGTACCTAGAGGCACGTGTTGGGGATGCTGTGGAGCTGACTGGGTGCGCGACGGAGCGAAGATGGAGTGGATTTGGTGCGATCCCGAACGGTGGATTCAAAGCCGACGTTTGAGCTCGCGGCGTGGTTTTCGGCGGTGTTTAGTCCCTTCGGGGCACGGTTTCTTTCAGTGGAGGTAGGGTGACGGTTCCTCACTTCTTCCTCTCCGTTTTCCCTGCCATTGCACGTCGTTTGGCGCAGAAACGGCCGAGTTTGGGCTTGGTTTGCCTAAACCATGATTTTTGGGTTTTGTAGGGTTCGCCGGAAAATGGCAACCATTTGTAGCTCGGTTAGTGTTGAACTGACCGTTGGGATGTTAGGATCCCATCCATGCTAGTTTTGTGTTGATCGGTGGTCATTCGAGGCCGGTAGGAGCCCGGGAACCTCGTTGACTCTTTTAGGGTGGATTCGTTGGAATCACCCCGATCTTGTGTTTTTGTGGTTGCATGTGGGCTTTTTAGCCTTCTTATGTTATTTTTCATCGTCGAGGGTTGTTTCCCCTGCGCTTCGGCGTGAATGGGGCGTGGAACGGGCCGATTTGGCCAACCCTCCATTTTCCCGCCGTAACTGGTGTGGCAGTCGTTCCAGGGACCGTCACTTGCTCTGACGGCCCCACGACTGACCGTTACATTGGCTGGGTTGATTGAGTTCTTCGGGGTTTTGAGAGTGTGACGGCCCAGGGCTGGCGCGTCACATTTCTCTGACGCGTCCCATGGGGCGCGTTATATCTCTTTTGTCGTTTATTGTTTGGGTTAAGTTGGTTCCTCTAACGCGCTTGACCCAGCGCGTTAGATGGATGTAACGCGCCCTGTTCTGGCCGTTACATTCCGTTTGACCGACGTTGACCATTTGAGGCGGTGCCTCTGGCGGTGGTTCCCCCGTGCGTTAGGTGTTTGTAACGCGCCTGCCCCAGGCCGTTACATGCTGTGTTGGCTGAGTTGGGTTGCTGCGCCATTGGATATAACGGTGGGGCCTCTGTGCGTCAGGCGTTTGTAACGCGCCCAGTGCTGGCCGTTACATGCCTCTCAGCTAGCTTTGGTTGTGGGTGTGTTGGCCCTGACGCGCCTGGTCTTGTGCGTCAGGTGGCTATAACGCACTCGCTCCCATGCGTTAGTTCGTTGTAACGCGCCTCGTCTAGCGCGTTACATGCTTCGTGTGTTTTGTGTTTGAGGGTTGTTGGCCCTGACGGCCCTGTTCTGGCGTGTCAGGTGTGTGTAACGCGCCCCGTGCTGGCCGTTACATGCCGTTTTCCGTGTTTTAGAGTTGGTTAGGGCGGTGTGAGTGACGGCTGCTCCCCCAACCGTCGCTCGGAGTGTAATGGCCCAGGTCTAGACCGTCATATTCTTGTAGCGGCCTAGGGGTGGCGCATTACATCCCTTGTGCTCCGTTTTCCGTGATTCCGATTTCTACTTGTCTTGGCTTGGCCTTGTGGTCTGCCCGTTGTCCCGTGGATGTCTCCTTACGTCCTATGAGGGCTAGGACTACGTTGTAAGGTAGCCAGGAGTCTTCTTGCTTGTGGTAGGATTCTCTATCCTACTCTTGTGTGTGTCTTTGGTTGGGTTCCGGTCTACCCGGGGTGACCCAGCGGTTGACGGGCGACCTTGCGTGTGGGTGTCTTGGCGGTTTTGTCCAGTCCGAGACACTGGTTCAGGATGCCTTGAGATATCATCTTACCTTGGTTTGCATGTCCAGGCGTGTCTGAGGGTCTTTAGTGTTTCCTCGGTCTCTGTGAGTTGTTTTCTGCGGAGTGTCGTTTCTTGTGGCTTAGGATTAGACCGATTGGTGGCTTGTTTCGCTATTTGCGACGATCTTGCCTTTGAGTCGTTCGACTCGGGATCATTACGTGGTAGGTCTAGTGGCCTGGTCCTGAGTCGGTTGGCAGTGGTTGTACTGCCAGTGGTGCTTCGTAGTACGTGTGACAGGGCTTCCGTAGACTATCTGTACTCTAGCACTTGTGTTTTGGAGTCCGTGCCTTGTGAACCTCCACTAGTCGTAGCCTGTGACGTAGGATTTTTAGTACGTCACCCACCAGGAGTGGTGGACAGGCAGTTTCCCGTTACACGGTTTTTAAGCTAGTTCCGTGGGCCCCGGCCAACGGTAGCGTCCTACCGAGGGGAATACTAGCTACAGGCTTGGCCTAGGTAGTGGTCAGTGTGTGCATATGTAGTCAGGGACTGGGGACTTGCACCGACGGGCGTGGCCCTGACTAGTCACTTGCAGTTGTGGTACTGCGGTCCTGTGTCCGTAGTTGCCGTTCTTCCTTGGGACTGTTGTTCCTTGGACCTGTTTCTTGGTGTGTCTGGTCTCCTCTGTGCTGCACACGGTCTGGTAGACGTGACACTTGAGGCGCAGTGTAAGACGTCAGTGGACGCAACTGGCTGTTCTTCTAGTGGGAGGGTACTCCTATCACTTGACCGTTGACTCTCGGAGTTTCTTGTGCGTCGTGACCTGTCTGGGTTGGCCTTTCCGTGGCTGTGCCCGAGGTCAGTGTTTCTGTCACATGCATGATGCTCTGTCGTGCGTGGGGCAGTGTGCACGACGTTCCAGTCGTGTGTGTGTGATCGAGTCTGTCGGTCGTCTATATGGTCTTTTCTAGACCTTCTTGTCTGTTCTTGCAGGTCTTCGTCTTAGACCTGGTGTTGGGTCGACAGATCGATAACTTCTGACTTTGCCAGATCAGAGTCGCCTTTTTGCCGTTGCTTGGAGTAGTTTGGGGTGCCGAGGTTAGTTCGGCCGCCGCTTGTCTAGCGCGGATTCTTCCCCGTTTCTTACTTGTTCCCTACTCCTACTTCCCGTCTGTTTACTACTGCTTGTAGCATAGTTTTACAGCTTTGTAGTGTAGTTTCCTGCTTTACTACACCTGTTGTTTTGTGTTTGTTGTTCCGTGTTACTGCATGTTTTTCAGTGGAGATCCGCGTGACCCCTACTGAGCCAGTGACACGTGGCTCACCCCTGCTCTTTCAGGTGGGGTGGCGTTGTTCATTCTGCTTCCGCATGGTTCCTGGAGTGTGCGTGCTCGTTGCGTACCGTTGCTGCCAGTTGGTACCTGCATCGGGCTGCCCCCGACTTCTTGGTATGTTTTTCCTTTCTGTCGACTGTACTGTGCTAGACTTGTTGTCTTTAGCTTTGGACTGACTCTGGGATATAATTGTTAATTTGAATAGTTAATTAAAAAGTAATTTTATTTCTGCTACTTTAGCAAACCTATCTAATGAAATTCAATTGCTTATTGTAGTATCTCTGTGGCTTCAATGTACTCTACACGTGCCTTTTTCCCTTCGGAGCTTTCCCACTCTTGGGAGGCCTCGCGGGTTCCACGCGGTATCACGCGTATCCGGTAGTCCTACCAGGTATGCCGGGTATCCAGAATCTAGGTCGCTACAGCTAGGGCCCGCATCCTCGGTAGATTGCGGCCTCTTTGACAAGGCAGAGGCTACTTTTCCTCAGTTTGGGGTACTTTTTATAGCAATGAAGCTCACTACAAAAAAGGGAAAGCATGACAAGGTTAAGAAGCACTCAAAGCAGAACAAATTCTGCATAATCAAAAGATGGAAAGTATTGATTGCATACCATATGGGGTAGGTGAGAATGTAGGCTGTAAAACCATCTCCTCTGGTCGAACACCAATGAGCTTGTCGGCCTTTGCCACCCCATCCCAAAGGTCTTGAAGTGTGCTTGCATTTTATACAAGAGAAGCATACTCGAAGGGCCCGACGTGGATAATGGAGCCTATCAAGTGCCTCTCCCATTGGGGCCACAGATCATTGGTGCATCCCTCTGGATGAAGCCATGTGGTCATTTGAGCATCCTGTGGGTAGTCGCAGTCTGTTAGCAAGTGAGCCCACCATGAATATCATAGTTGTCAAGGAGGGTGCCTAGGCGCCCAGGAGCCTTTGAAATGGCTAGGCGGTCTAGCGCCTTGTTGACAATGGAAAAAGTGAGCTAGGCGGTCCCCAAGGTGACGGTGCCTAGGCGCCATGGCGGGCCAACTGTGACTTGTCTGAACCGGATCCGACCTGGTTATCTACGTTTAACTCTTTCTTTTTTATAATTTTCTTGATGTTATTATATTCTTTTGTAATTTTTCTAAATTGTTTACATTTACTTTTGAATCTTTTGCATTTACTTCTAAAAATTTTACAATTTTTTGATACAATTTAATTTTCTATAATTGTCACATAATTTAATTATAGTAATTTCTTCATGTAATTTAGTTTTTTATATTTTTTATATTTTTTATTATTGATTTATATATTGGAGGATCTATATTTTAGATTTTTTTAATTAGTGGCTTAGGCGTCGCCTAGGCGACGCCTAAGCGGACGCCTTGTCGCCTAAGCGCTTAGGGAACCTGTGAACGCCTTGGGTCCCCTTGTCGCCTTGAAAACTATGATGAATATACTCTCCGAATTATTGAGGCTTTATCTTGCCCTGAGGAAATCTCTGTCTGACACCTCAAAGGCTTGATCGCCCCTACGTATGGTCGCCAATCTATAGTAATGGCCCCGTTCGTTGCCTCCCACGCTGCATGAAACTCTCTAACAGCTCTCACAAGCAGTGGAAAATGGGCATAAAGGAAGGAGTGCTTAATAGAAAGTGGAGGAAGATCAATCCTTGCAAGGCAGGCTTCTTCTACTTCCTTTAACTTTTGAGGAGGCTGCATGAGCACAGTGCTGTGTTTAAACCACCAGTGGGCATAATAGATATCAAATCGACCAACCCACCTCCCCTCGGGGAGAGTACACCTTTGATCTGGTATGCCCCTGAAATAATAATCCCACCAATTGCCAGCAACTAGGTGGGTATCATGGCTTCGGCATAATCGCCCCTCTATGGCGAAATCGACATCTGGAGGTACTGACTGGTCATAGCCAAAGTTTCGTGAGAAGCGGTGAGGATAGCAGGGCTCCAAGATTGTGGTGATGCCCTTCCTAATTACAAGAATGCTCGGTCTAACACAACATAACCAATCTTCATAAAAAGAAATGTCAGAAGATTGATGGTGAGGCAAACTGTAAGATGGCCCATTTGGGCCCTCAACAAAAAATGGTCGAAAGTCATAAGAACTGTATGCAAAATTAAGACCCTCCTCCCCATGGATGGGGACATAAGATAATAGTCTTCTTGCCTTTGACAAGTGCTCAAGCGGTATCTGATCAGGGCGATTTCGAAACTGGAAGATTAATGGGGCTGTCAGATTATCAACAGGAACATTCTAGCACAATCCTAGTAGAAGCAACCCAGCCCATGCACTCAAATAATGGGTGGCCATGCGTACAATCATGTCTCTAGGGGAACTGTGAGCTGTTAAGTTCCCTAGTCCATGGTAAATATTCGCCAAAGCGGCAGTGGCAATGGCCAATCTATGACCATCAGCAAGGAGGCAAGCAGGATAGATAAGTTCGGGCCGCACTAGGCCCTCCTCTCCTAATGGCATAACAAAGGTAGCAAGCCAATAAGCTAGATAAGCAGCAAGATAAATCTGATCAGGCAATCCCCGGGGGTTTCACCCTGCATTCTTTGGCGCAGACAAATATTTCTTATTTTCTTGAGAAGGAAAATGGGTTGCTGATACTGGCTCAAATGTCTATCATCCTCAGTAAATCTTTCATAAAAATAGAATGGTCCATTGTAAAAATATTCGACCCATGCATTCAGACTAACCCTCGCAGCTATAGTGGAGGCAGAGGGAGCCTTCTTCTTCCCAAAACGGGCCAAATCCCACCGTACTTTCATAAAAAATCTGAAACTTAGTGGAAGCCCATGTTCCCCTGATCATGTGGAATAATTCATGTGCAAGTCATCAAGGGTTACTTCCTCATAAGGTCGGCCTGAAATAGGAAGTCCAAAGATCTTATGGAAGTTCCACAGATCGAAAGCTATCTTGCCCTCAACTGTGCCAAAAGTATTGAACCTGTGATTAAATCATTCAGTCAACCCACTATAGTAGGGATAGCGATACAGTGCATCAGTGACGACATGACGAATACCAATGTGATCAAGAAGTCTGCCGTAGTGGTAAAGAATTCCCACGAGCCATTCTGTGGCTCCCAAATAAAATCTGTGAGAAGAGATAATGGCCCATTTGCCATATAAATTAGGCGTGGAGCCACTCATAATCTTGTCTAGAAGGCGCAAATTATCATAGCCTTCAGAAGCAAACTGCGTGCCAAAAGGAGTAAAGAAACAACCAGAAGCAGTCTCAGACACTGTCTTGTGTTTCCTACACAAGTCCCAAGTGACAGAAGAAAAAGACCGAAGCTGAGTAGGGCAGTCAATCTCAGAACTAAAGAAACCCAACTGTGAAGCAGTAGGAAACTGGGTTTGGCGCACCAGGCCCATGGGAAAGCTGGGATATGAAGTACCACTATAGCCAAGCATGCTGTCTCGCCCAACCAGAATGACTGATGTGAGACGAGGTCGAGGGAGGACTTCAAACTGTCAGCCGGAGAGCAGAAAGGCGAGGTGACTGGAGAAGAACGGAGGAGCTCGGCCGGGGCCTCACACCCATCCCCATCTCAGGGACGACGCAGTCGCGCTCTTCAATTCTTCTCTGCGGTGATGGTGGTTGTAGGCGTTGCAGTTGGCACGGCGGTGGTGGCGGTGGTGATGGACGACGACGGCGGTTGAACGGTGAAGGAGGAAGATCGTGGAGCTTCGATGGGGCTTCACACCCGTCCTCTTCTCGAAGACGATGCACCGGAGCTTCACGGACGACCTCCATGGCGAGGTGAAGTGGGGTTGGGCCTCTCACCCGGGGTTCCAAAAATCTGGAAGAACACTCATAGCCATAGCTAAACTGGTTTTTTCTTCATTCTATTGCTTCAAATAAGGACTACAAGACTCTTTTTATAGACTTTACAAAGAAGATCAAAGGACAAACTCTAAGACTCTTTAATGCCTAGAAATATGAAAAGACACCTATGACTCATTATAACTCTCTTAAAAACTCTAAGACTCTTTAATGCCTAGAAATATGAAAAGACACCTATGACTCATTATAACTCTCTTAAAAACTCTAAGACTCTTTAATGTCTAGAAATATGAAAAGACACCTAGGACTCATTATAACTCCCTTAAAGACACTTAGGGATATCAAAAGACAAACTTCAAAGACCCTTATGTAAAAAAAAATTACAAATATTTTAAGACGAAAGATCAAGTCCGATGTCGATGACGATCCCGTCAAACCCCTCCGCTTGGAGAAGGTTCGACCTCGAACCTCGAATCTTGAATCTCGAATCGCAGGACCCCGGCTTGTTGGGACAAACCGGACGACTTGCTCTGATACCATTTGATGTGAGACGAGGTCGAGGAAGGACTTCAAACTGTCAGCCGGAGAGCAGAAAGGCGAGGTGACTAGAGAAGAACGGAGGAGCTCGGCCGGGGCCTCACACCCATCCCCATCTCAGGGACGACGCAGTCGCGCTCTTCAATTCTTCTCTGCGGTGATGGCGGTTGCAGGCGTTGCAGTTGGCACGGCGGTGGTGGCGGTGGTGATGGACGACGACGACGGTTGAACGGTGAAGGAGGAAGATCGTGGAGCTTCGATGGGGCTTCACACCCGTCCTCTTCTCGAAGACGATGCACCGGAGCTTCACGGACGACCTCCATGGCGAGGTGAAGTGGGGTTGGGCCTCTCACCCGGGGTTCCAAAAATCTGGAAGAAAACTCATAGCCATAGCTAAACTGGTTTTTTCTTCATTCTATTGCTTCAAATAAGGACTACAAGACTCTTTTTATAGACTTCACAAAGAAGATCAAAGGACAAACTCTAAGACTCTTTAATGCCTAGAAATATGAAAAGACACCTATGACTCATTATAACTCTCTTAAAAACTCTAAGACTCTTTAATGCCTAGAAATATGAAAAGACACCTATGACTCATTATAACTCTCTTAAAAACTCTAAGACTCTTTAATGTCTAGAAATATGAAAAGACACCTAGGACTCATTATAACTCCCTTAAAGACACTTAGGGATATCAAAAGATAAATTTCAAAGACCCTTATGTAAAAAAAAATTACAAATATTTTAAGACGGAAGATCAAGTCCGATGTCGATGACGATCCCGTCAAACCCCTCCGCTTGGAGAAGGTTCGACCTCGAACCTCGAATCTTGAATCTCGAATCGCAGGACCCCGGCTTGTTGGGACAAACCGGACGACTTGCTCTGATACCATTTGATGTGAGACGAGGTCGAGGAAGGACTTCAAACTATCAGCCGGAGAGCAGAAAGGCGAGGTGACTAGAGAAGAATGGAGGAGCTCGGCCGGGGCCTCACACCCATCCCCATCTCAGGGACGACGCAGTCGCGCTCTTCAATTCTTCTCTGCAGTGATGGCGGTTGCAGGCGTTGCAGTTGGCACGGCGGTGGTGGCGGTGGTGATGGACGACGACGGCGGTTGAACGGTGAAGGAGGAAGATCGTGGAGCTTCGATGGGGCTTCACACCCGTCCTCTTCTCGAAGACGATGCACCGGAGCTTCACGGACGACCTCCATGGCGAGGTGAAGTGGGGTTGGGCCTCTCACCCGGGGTTCCAAAAATCTGGAAGAACACTCATAGCCATAGCTAAACTGGTTTTTTCTTTATTCTATTGCTTCAAATAAGGACTACAAGACTCTTTTTATAGACTTCACAAAGAAGATCAAAGGACAAACTCTAAGACTCGTTCATGCCTAGAAATATGAAAAGACACCTATGACTCATTATAACTCTCTTAGAAACTCTAAGACTCTTTAATGCCTAGAAATATGAAAAGACACCTATGACTCATTATAACTCTCTTAAAAACTCTAAGACTCTTTAATGTCTAGAAATATGAAAAGACACCTAGGACTCATTATAACTCCCTTAAAGACACTTAGAGATATCAAAAGACAAACTTCAAAGACCCTTGTGTAAAAAAAAATTACAAATATTTTAAGACGGAAGATCAAGTCCGATGTCGATGACGATCCCGTCAATGACCCTTTCTAGCTGAATGCGCTCCGCCACTACATAGCCACCATCTTCATCCATATCCTCAGGGATGAAATGCTGAATAAAAGGAAATAAATATTCATCCAGCGGAAAGTGCTTCGGGTAACCCGCTGGCCATTTATATTTATAAAGGGCTCCACTCCTCACAATCAAAGACAGGTCAACAACGCCTCCTCCAGACTCGTCCTCGGGGAGTGGACTCGACGTGATCACACTCAGCCCCCAATCAGGGGAGAATAGATTCTCCGTTGTAATTCTCGGAGGGTCCAGCAGGGGCATTAATTTCTTGGAAACAATAGGGGCAGTCTCTCTATCATGCCCCCTCGGCCCGCGGGCACGGCTCTCTCTCATACGAGACATAATGGCTACCTGCGAAAAATAGAGGAAAAAGTCTTCGTGAAAGGCCAGTCCAGTGAATATAAAGAATGCCAAAAATATTTCAACATTCAAGACATAAGGATATCATGTCACAAGTACAAAAGAAACTCATCGAGTGCACGGGCTGCCCGCCGTCGCCTTCGGTTCCGACGGACCCCCCATGGTGGACGTTTGTTGGACCCCAAACTAGTTCGTCCTTAATTTTTGGTATTTTCAAAAAATTTAGAAAAAAGGGAATAACAAATTTTAATTGTTCATGAGCGGCCTCGAAATAACGCTGTTATTTTCATGCAACATGACATGTACTTTATGCACGAAGAAGTCCATCAAAAATGTCCCGTAGGGCAGCGATCTCACTCACCCGCGTGGAAGATCAACTATAAACAATTTTTCGGATCTCTCTGATCCGTATAGCAGTCAATGGGACTATTCTCCTGACAAAGAAAGGTCAAAGCAACCAAAGAAGGGATCCACGAGCTGCAGTCTAGTTCTTTCCAACAGTAAAAAATACTTTTTCAGAAGTACGACAGGTCTTTTATAGGCTTTGAAGCCATGAAATTGACAACCCCCCCTCCGCCCCTTCTCTTTCTATTGCGGACGTGGGACGGATCAGAGGGGGGGCCCTCCGGCTGGCTAGATTGGAGGGACCCCCCTCCGGTGGCAAGGAACCGGAGGGACCCCCCTCTAGTACATAGGACCGGAGGGGGGGCCTCCGATCTGCACCAAACCGGAGGGACCCCTCCCTCCAGTGTGCAGAAATCGGAGGGGGGTCCCTCCAATCAAAACATGATCGGAGGGACCCCCTCAAGTGTTCGAAGATCGGAGGGGGGTGCCTTCGGTCGGCCCAAGATCTAAGGGACCCCCTTCGGTCACGCGGTGACCGGAGGGACTCCCTTTGACCCTGTTCATGTGGTCCTCCGCCCAAAATATAAAAAAAACACAGAAGAGGGGGGGAGGGGGTTACACCTCTTACCTCTTGGGCTTCCACCGGAGAGGGATGCATCCACCGGTGCTCCACCACCTCCACTCGGCCTAGCAACCCCTATAAAAGGGTGTGAGTAGTCGAGAAGAGCAAGAAAAAAGGAAGAGCAAGCAAAGCAAAGGAGAAAGGATGACCAAGAGAAGGAAAGAGACCAAGAGGAAGGGTGTGCCCCTTTTCTTCTCTAGCCTTGTTGGGTTTAAAATTTTCAATTTGCAAAAATGCCCTTTTAGGGTATGTGTTGACTAAAATGCCCCTGGAGCATATAAAAGGCATTGTATTCGCAGGCCATTAAAGTACATTGTACTAAAATCATAAAAGTTAAAGGATGATGAAAATTCAACTTATTTTCTGCAAAAGTTGCGTAATGGCCCCAACATGATCTTGAAATTATGTTTCTACCCCGTATTTTTTTAAAATTTCATAAAAGTACGTCTATTTCAAAGAAAAGTCAAAAAAATGTGAAAATTCAAAAGAGATGTTTTTGCTAATGAGAAACATTCCCCGCTTGGGAGAATTTTCCCTCTCAAAGAGAAGTCCTGGAAATTGCATCTCTACCCTGATTTTTTTTAATTGCGTATATACTTGCCAGAAAATCTCGTAAAATACGGAAAAGTCCATAAAAATCACTAGGACACAAGAAATTGCAAATAAACTCTTTTCTAAATAGAATGCTGTGGTTAAACCCTAGATATAAGGAAAAATCATAAATAAACCCTCGCTCGAGAGAAATTATAGAAATCACCTTCTACCTAAGGGCATGAGTCGTAACGATAAGAAGGAATCTTTAGTAGTTAATCAAAGGTGTTCGGACTTGTCCGATGTAAAATAACATCGACTCCGATCGATAGGTAAAAGTCTAGTACATGATCCCTAATCGTCTGATAAATAAAAATGCAGAATTCATAAATATGTAAAGAGAAAGAATAAATACGCATACCCATCCGACGAATCGGATGGCAAGAAAATTTTGCGCATAAACAAGCCTCCTCAGAGTCCTAGTTGAAGCCAGATTTTTTTTACCCCGTGAACTTTTTGCCGATATGGGGTCAAATAGAGACTGTGGAAAGTCTTAAGTGGTAGCATATTGACGGCAACACCGTCTACCAATATGCGGTTTAGCCCAATCCCATTCATGCGACCCTTCATATATAAAGGCCTATTGTGACATGGAGAAGGAAGTAGCATATCTTCTTCCGCGAAAGTTACTGAAGCGGCCTATATCTTATAGGCTTCTTTTTGGCATTCTGCTACATGCGCCTCATATGCTTTAGGGTCGCTGAGGATAGTGATGAGAGTTTCTCTCAGATCCTTACTAAGGGAGAAAGCTTCTCTCGATTCCTTATGATTTGCTCGGGCACAAGCCTTCTCTAATGGGGGCATGATTTGCACCATGATTTTGAGAGTTGTAGAAGGTTCTTTCTGTCGGTCTTCCCCCTCACGGGCTCGTGAGCTCTCTGACACATCGGCATTGGGAGTGCCTGCTCGACATTCATTAGTTGCCTCATCAAATAAATTAGCTAGGGTGTTAGCACCCTCCTGGGCTGGTGATCAAGTTGGTGGCTCATTTCTTTCTCCATAGTCGCTGAATCTCCCCTTGCTGAGGCCGTTGGTGGGGCTTCATCATTCGACAAAGGGGAGAGGAAAAGCACGCCTCTAACTTTAGGTTCTCACATTGGTTGGGATTTATCTCCTCTAAAATATATGATTTTCTACGGGATATGAGATTTACCCCTTCCATAGCCTATCTCGCCCTCTACCTTGGCCGCATGAGTTATCTTCAGTGGCTTTCCTTCTATAATATGTTGTGGGTGCTTGTTGCTTTAAATTCCGTCTTAACTTGATGCATTTGACGAAACATGTTGAATATATTGGAGGTAGGTGTGGTAGGGACATGATGACCCCGTGGCAAGATTGGCTTGTCTCTATTGAGCAGGATGTGAAGATTTTCGACAAGAACAGACTTGTCGGAGTTTGATATGGCCACAATAGGTTTCTTACCATGGCAACAACGAGGTTGCTCCCTATTAGCAGGAGCAGCTTGGACATATTTAGGCATCCGGAGGACCTTCATGCCCTCAATAGTAGAACAAATGGTCAGGGCAATTTCAGTAGCAGGGGACCACCCCCAGAACGAAAGGCGATCCAACGACTTACAAGAAAATTGTCGAGTGCAACCAGTGTAGCCAGGTAGACATACCTGGCGTGCTTTGCGATGACGAGCGGTCTATGGATAACAACAACCATTGTCCCTGGAATCTTTGAATTTTTACAAGAGTATGAAGACATCACAACCTTATAAATATGAGGTATTCTTTGATGGAGAGATGAAAGGTCAGAAAGGTCTCACCAGGCGTGCTAATTTGTAGGAACATGAAAAGTAATATCTTAACGATATGTCATATACATATTTTGAGACTACAGAATATTTTGAAATATGTTCATCAGGTTTTATGGGTTCATGTGTTGGGCCTTTCCCCACCGACGTTAATCAGTGTTAATTACATCGGCTAGACGGCCGATAACCCTTGATGCTCATAGACGCCAAACAATCATAAATATATAAATGCACCACTAATACAGGTTCTACAAACACATTTGCAAGTCCGTAATGGGTTAAAATGTATTTTAAGTGGGTTTAGGTTGACTTGAGTTGATCTAAGTTATTTGGGTCACAAGGGTATTTTGGTCATTTCACTTGTTCATGGGATTGTAAGGATCATTCTAGGGTTTCAAGTATGTTGTAGTGACTGGTGGGTTTTAAGACCCTAGTACATGTTTTCGGGTAATTTTTGGAATTTTGGTTTCTCGGGGTATTTTGATCATTTTGGGGATTTCTAGGGTTTGGAGGGATATTTTTAAAGATTTAACATTTTTAGGGATTTTTCTATGATTTTTGAGAATTTTGGGGCATCAAAGGTATTTTGGTCATTTGGACAATCTTTTAGGCTTAGGGGTATCTGAGGCATTCTTGGTAAGTTTTATACTTTTTTGGATTTTTGTAGATTTTTATGGTCTTAGGGGTATTTTCATAATTTTTGGCATATTTCTAGGGTTTCGGGATGTATTTTGGTTATTTTGCATATTTTCACACTTATAGGATTTTTTATGATTTTTAGGGATTTTTATTATGTTGAGGGTATTTCGGTCATTTGGGCCAGGATATAGTTGGGGTGAGGTCCGAATAAGGTCAGAAGGATATTTTGGACATTTTACCCATAAGACTAGAATCACACATCCGCACACACACATAAGAAGGCACATGAAAAAAATGTATCTTTTATTCATCATTATGGAGGAATTACATCAAAATTGGGCCGAATTGATCAATATACGTGGAAAGAGTGGGTGCATCGACTAATTGGGTCTAATTGGGCCGACTCGACTTACCCTTTTGGGCTACTTGGGCTTAATGGATTTGGATGGGCCAATTGGGCATAATAAACTTGGTAGTTCAGACCAATTAGGCTAATTGGGCCTAGGACGAGTCAATTGGGAATAATGGGCTCAATGGTCTGAGCCATTGGGGCTAATTGGACCTTATCGGGCTATTGGACCCAATGGTCCAAGCCAAATGGGCATAATGGATCCTGTGATCCAAGTCAATTGGGCTTATTGGGCTTATGGTGAGTCAATTGGGCATAATGGACTCAGTGATCCAAGTCAATTGGGCTTATTGGGCTTATGGTGAGTTAATTGTGCATAATGGATTTAATTGTCGGAGCCAATTGGGCTTATCGGGCCTTATTGGGTCTTTGGTCAATTAGGAATAATGGATTCAATGGTCGGAGCCAATTGGGCTTATCAGGTCTTATTGGGCCTATGGTGAGCCAATTGAGCATAATAGACTCGGTGGTCTAAGCCAATTGGCTAATTGAGCATAAGTGGGCCTATCATGAGCCAAGTGAGCTTAATGGATGGTCCAAGCCACTTAAGCTAAATGGGCTTAATTGAGCCTTGTTGGGTTTTATTGGGTCTTATTAGTCAAGTGGTCTGAGCCATTTAGACTAAATAGACCTAATTGAGTCTTATTGGGTCTAATTGGGCCTTATTTAGTCAAGTGGTCTGAGCCACATAGGCTCATAGGGCCCAATTGAGGCTTGTTGACCTTTATTGGGTCTCATTGGGCCTTAATGAGCCTTTGGGCCATCGGTGTGAGACTTAGCCAAATTAGACCTTATGTCATGGCACTCACTTGAGTGATGGAGAGAGAGGGGCGCAGCAACCTTGCTAAGAGTTTCTTCGTGCTCAAATGGTGCCCCCATGGGGCTATTTATAGGTTTCAATGGCCCTTGGAAAATTACATCCACGGTCACCTATCCGGTTGTTTTCAGTTGAGTTCAGAAAAAAGTTGACCGTCTTCTCTATTTTCTTAAAACCCCATTGGGCTAGTTTTGAGAGTGGGGGCTGATCAGGGATTTTTGCAAGAAAATCTCTCTCCCCCACCCAATGGCCCATGCCCTTCTTTTAAGAAGAGAGAGACAATTAAGAAGGGATGGAGGCAGTTAAGGAGGGAGGGGCCATGAGGTGGTTTCTTCCATTTTTTTTTGACTGTGGTGGGCTTCCCTTTTATAATGAAGTCCCTCCCACAAAATATATATTTTGTTTCAAACCCCATTGGGTCATATGAGTAGGGATTTGAACTTTTTCATAAAACCCTAGGATAATTAAACAATTATCTTCTCTTTACCATGGACTCCCATTAGGCCATATTCAAGAGCAGGGTTTGCCGTCCCAGTCTGGGACGACTCGACCCGCATGACCCGACCCGTCCCAAACCGGGGGCGGGATGCACGGGACGTCGGTCATGACCGGGTCATTTCATATATTTAATATTTCATTTTAAATATAAAATATTACATAGGTAAGATGGTTAAGTGTGTTCATTGATTTGGGAGTGGTTTGGGTTCAAAACTCATTAATTACATGTGATATTTTGATTTCTTTTTAACATTTTCATATAAAAAACTCAAAATCTTAAGGGGGTTCAACAATTTGAACACAAGATATCTTAAATAAAGCACATAAATCACTTAACCAACTGAGCTAAGAATTTTGTTGTATTATTTTATATATATTATATATATAAAGAGACTTTTTTTATTTTGACATTTTACGGGATGGACTGAGACGAACAGGGACGGTACCATCCCGTCCCGTCCCGGGTTGTGACCGGGACAGTCGAGACGTCTGGGACGGCAAACCCTGTTCAAGAGTGAGCAGGGAATTTTAAGAAAAATCCTTGTCAAAATGATGACTAAATCTCAGACCCTATTGGGTCATTCATGTGAGATGGAAGAGAGTTATGTAATATTTCAAAAAACCCCTTTGATAATTGGACTTTTATGACCTCTCCGAGCTCTTGCACCATCGGGCAACATTTAAGAGGGTGAGAGGGAGAGGGCACAAGTAAGGGGCAAGCCATTGGGTGGTTTTTGTCTCTCGGGGAATTTTTCATAAAAATTTCTTAAGAATGATCATTTATCCCCACTCATAGTCACCCCTGCCCATTGGGCTGTTTGCGAGGGAGAGAAAATAGGGGCGCAGGTCATTGGAATCCT
This sequence comes from Amorphophallus konjac, assembly GCA_022559845.1. Classification (NCBI taxonomy): domain Eukaryota; kingdom Viridiplantae; phylum Streptophyta; class Magnoliopsida; order Alismatales; family Araceae; genus Amorphophallus; species Amorphophallus konjac. The sequence continues at coordinate 227,999,650 of CM040126.1, read as the reverse complement.
CTCATACCCCCTTTCCTCTTTTCTAAACCCCCTATTAATTAGGTAGGAGAGAGAAAATGGCAGGTTTATTAAGAGTCCTAATCGGACTCTCTCTCTCTCTCTTTGCATTTTCCTTCCCCGAACAAAATTTATTGAAACATGCATTAACTCTCCTATTAAGTAGGTCGGAAAGAGAGAATATGGGGGAAAAAGAGAAAGAGAAACAAGGGAAGGTAACTGTTGAGAATTTGAATCAGACATGGACTCTTCTAGTCTTCCTCATTGGGCTCCCTTCCCTCTTCTCTTCTGACAACATTTAATCAGCTCTCATAAAGAGAGAATAAGTGAGGGGGATAATTGCTGGGAATTTTGAGTGCTACATGGACTCTTCCTTTTTTTTATTCTCTCCCAAGGACCCTAGCAGACAGCAGCTAGTTAGTCTCTATGGGACTACTTTTTTTGTTTAAACCCTCTCTCTCCCTCTCTATTTCCTGGTGCAGTAGAGCCATCACCAAGAGCTCTTCTTCCTGGTGCACCAGCAACAAGTCATCCCCTTCCTGGTGCAGCAACAACCTCTCTTGCTGACGCAGTGAAGAGTCAAGGTCAATTTTCCTTGACCGGATATAAGGTATGTTCAGATACATTTCCAATGCAAGCCAAGTGTTTCCTTTAATGCCAAGTATACCGATGCATATCATATGAACATCAGGTGCTTGATAGAACGTTCATCAAGCGTTACATTTGTTTTTTTGGTTTTAAAAAGAAACCCTCTGTCCTCTAGCTGTTGCAGTAGTAGGATCATCTTCCCCTCTTCAGCAACAGGCCTGGCTGAAAAAGGACTAAAGGAAATATTCTTTTCCCTAGATCAAGGTATGCCTAATACACTTCATGTAAACTTCATAATCCACATGCGTGCTGTGCCCCAGGAATCTCAAATGCTTGATAAATTATCCAGCACATCTACATGTGCCCCATGCACCTTAGGTCCTTGATACAATGCCCAGTCAAAAGTCCCTCTTTTTATTTCAAACAGCAGCAAACTGGAGGGACCTCCCTCCGGTTGCATAGCATTGGAAGGAGTCCCTTCCGATTGTACACAACCGGAGGGATGCCCCTATGGTCGCATAATAACCGGAGGGAGTCCCCTTCGGTTTCCTCTCCTACGAAAAAGGGGGAACAAAAAAAAAGTAGAAAAGGTGGAGGGCCGACCGGAGGGTGATCCCTCCACTCAAGCTATCGGAAGGAGGTCCCTCCACTTCTCACCCAAATTCCTATAAATAGAAGCCTTTACCATTAGAGATGGGGGGCTGGGTATCTTCACACACTTTGGAGTCTTTGGTCCCGTTTGGTTCGGGGATAAGACGAGGATATCCTCGTCTCAACCCCGTTCTTTGTTTGATAAGGTTAAAATCGATGGGAATAAGAGGGTTAAGGAGAATGGGGTTATCCTATAAAACGAGATTAAGATCGGGGATAAGTCATTCCACTCTTTTTAGGTGGAATGACTTATTCTCACCTTGTTATCCTTATTTTTTCCCTCCATTATTAGTGATGATTAATCCTATTAGTGTTAATTAATATTATTAGTATTGACTAATCATGTTAATTAATCTCATTAGTGTTGATTATTAACTATATTATTTAATTATTATTAAATAATTAATTATAATGGTGCTACTTAATCTTATTAGTGATAATTAACAGTATTAATTAATCTTATTAGTGCTAACTAATCATGCTAATTAATCTTATAAGTGTTAATTAATAAATATATTATTTAATTATTTTTAAATGATTAATTATTATAGTGCTACTTAATCTTATTATACTAATTAACATTATTAGTGTTAATTAGTATTATTAGTGCTAATTAACAATATTAATTAATATCATTACTATGAATTCATGTTATTGGTGCTAACTAATCATATTAATTAATCTTATTAGTGCTAATTAATAAATATATTATTTAATTATCATTAAATAATTAATTATTATAGTGATGTTTAATCTTATTATGATAATTAATGTTATTAGTGCTAATCAATTATGCTAATTAATGTTATTAGTGCTAATTAATTATACAAATTAATTTTGTTTATGCTAATTAATAAATATATTGTATAATTATCATTAATAATTATAACCACCTTGTTGTTACTAATGAAGAATTAATCGTGTTAGAATTAACAATATTAGTGCTAATCATGATAATTAAGAATAAATATATTAAATATAATTAATAATATTACTGTTAATTATGATCATTAAAGAGAAATATTAGCACTAATCATAATCAATAAGAAGGACACTAGTTTTTTTAGTGCTTATTCTTATTTGTATCCTTATTTTTTATCAAACGAGTAATAAAGATATCACCATCCCTCGCACACCAAACGTACATGATGATAAGAGTAGTGATAAATTAACTCAGAATGACTTAAACCTATTCTCCTCAGAACTTATTCCCGAACCAAACGGGACCTTAGGTTACATTTGGTATCAGGATAAGGTGGGGATATCTTCATTTTGTTCCCATTCCTCGTTTGGTGGCCAAAAAACGTGGGGATATCCTAGGATAAGAAGAATGGGGTTAACCCTGAAAATAGGGTTAGAATCGGAGATGACTCATTCCAACCTTTTGTTGGAATGACTTATCTCCATTTACCTAACCCTATTTCACCCCTCTTCCCTTCTCTCTTGATACCTTCATTAGTGTTAATTATTATTAACTCACTAATATTAATTATCATTATAAATTTAAAAATAAAATAATAATATCATTAATGCTAATCATAATTAAAAAGAAAAGTATATTGAATAGTAGTCTCATTAGTGCTAAATATTATTAGCAAGAAAAATATTAAACAATATTTTTATTAGTGCTAATCATCATTATGAATAAAAATATTAAATGTTAACTTCATTAGTGTTAATCATGATTAAAAAATGTTAAATAGTAGTCTCATTAGTGTTACATATATTATCATGAAAATATTATTAAATAATACTCTCATTAGTGTTAATCATCATTATGAATAAAAAATATTAAATATTAACTTCATTAGTACTAGTCATGATTAAGAAGAAAAGATATTAAAAAAAGATAAATTATTATTGCTAAATATTATTAAAAGGTTTATTAAACAATAATCTCATTAGTACTAATCATCAAAAGATTACATAATAACTTCATTAGTGCTAAATATTATTAGCAATAAAAATATTAAATAATACTCATTAGTACTAATCATCATTATAAATAAAAAATTTTAAACATTAACTTCATTGGTGCTAATTATGATTAAGAAGAAAATTTTATTAAATAGTAGTATCATTAATGCTAAATATTATTCATATGAAAAAAATTATTCAACAACACCCTCATTAGTGCTAATCATCATTATGAAGAAAACATATTAAACATTAATTTTATTAGTACTAATTATGATTAAAAAGATAAATTATTAAATAAATGATAAATCATTAGTGCTAACTATTATTTAAAAGAAAAATATTAAACAAAAGTCTCATTAGTGTTAATCATCATTATAAATAAAAACTATTACATAATAAATTTATTAGTGCTAAATATTATTAACAAAAGATTATTAAACAATATCATCATTATGAATAAAAATATTAAATATCATCTGGGTTAAAAAGGGTAAACGAGTCCTTTCTCAACATTTATTCTCATTTGTATCATTAGTTTTAACCAAACGAGAAATAGGAATAGCATCATTATTATCCCCTCGTACAGCAAACATATATGAGAATAAGGATAGAGATAAATTAACTCAAAATAAGTTATGACTATTCTCTTAAAACTTATCTCGATACCAAACATACCCTTAGAGCACAAGGAGTGCAAGAAGCCTGGGAATGGAAGCCTCGAAGGCCTTGAAGATCTTGAAGACTTTGAAGACTTCTGCTTGTGTAAAACCCACAAGGGTATGATGCGCCCCTAACCTTGGGGATATGCCCTTATGGTTATAAAATTTGTTGAAATGATGGGGAAATCATGTGAATTTTAGAAATAGCCAAAGTCTATGGAAAAACTTTGGAAATCATGGGGAAAATGTTAACCAGTAAATGGCCGACCCAGAGGGGTGTGAATGGGCAAATAAAAATTAAATGTGATAAACGAAGCGTTGAGATTTGTTATGAGTTGAAATATGAATGTTGTAGATATAATGTGAACAGAACTTAAATGAGCTGGAACAAAGTTATATACAGAAATAAACTTAATAGTTTTACACTATGTTTCAGAATGAAGTGTGATAAAATATAATCGCTTCAACAAATGTTCAACGAAACCTAAGCGCAATAAGCAGAATAACAATCACACGAGTGAATGTAAATGTGCAACGGTAGTGGAGCAAGCGAGGATAAGATGTAAAAACAAGCACACAGATAGACACATGGATTTATACTGGTTCGGCCCTGACCTCCAGTCAGTCTTACATCCAGTACCTAGCAACCACAAGGCTTTCCACTATTTTTCCCTTAAAATAGTATACTTGCTATTTTGATTAGGTGTTCAGCTCACCACGGGCGCTTCTTCAACTAGAGCTCTAGTTGACTTTCAGGTTCAGCCAAGCCTACAGGATATCGACCTCCTGTTGGATACTCTTACCCTCGAGCAAGGACTTCTCCCTGCAAGGAGAAGATCACATCTTTTCAATTGAGGTTACATGATGATGCCTCTTAATAGGCAGATTGTGTGCACTAAGCACTGAAACTTTCAAGACAAAAGAAGTCTTCTAAAGAAAGAATCAGATAATTTCTAAAGGCTATGAGAAGAGGTTGATGAAGATGCAGCAGGTCGTTGCATTAGCTCCTTCTCTTCTTCTGAATTCGCAGTAGCAGATTAGTTGAGGAAGGAGATTGAGCTTTGATTTCCCTCAATGTTGGCAGAGAAAGCTTGTGCTAGAACTAGGTAGCTCGCTCAGCTGGAGTGTATGTATTCATGTTCACTCAACTCTCTTTGTTGACTTGCTGTTCAGCAGCTCCACACACATATATATAGCTCTTCTTTGGCACAGGTTCCGTTAGATACAACCTGGAGAACGTTAGGCACATCTTGGTATACGGTAGACTTATGCTGGTGAACGTTAGACTCAAGCTTGTTCCCGTTCAAAGAAAGCTTTTCTTTCTTTTTTGGAGCTTGTAGCTGTTACAGAGCTTGCGTCTTCTTGAGCGTGTAGTTGAGATATTGTTTTCTGCCCTTGATTAATTTAGTGTTCTCTTTGTGTGAAGGGACAGTCCGCAGATCTCCTATTTGACTTCAAATATATTTCTGAGGAGAAGATCTTCCTTTTTCGGTGTATCCTCAGTAGTAGTGTCCTTTTCGTAAGTTCTTTTTCTTAGAACTCTAAGATAGCTGAAGGGCACTTGTTTATTTTATAAAAATGATAAAGTCAAGCAATGCTATATTAAAATACTCCATTCTGTTCTGCAGATGCTGAAACGTGTTTGTGCTGCTACTTTTGTTAGTCCAGCCTGAAATATAGTAAGAGGTCTGGCCTTTCCTGGCTGTTAGTCAAGTGTACATCAAAATCAGTAGAAATAGAGTACCGTATTTTATATGTTCTGCAGCGGTATTTATTGTGTTTGAATTTTGAATTTCATTACGGTAGCCACTCAAATTTTTTTGTCTTTAAATAACATAGCCGTTCAGATGGAAACTTCATTTATCACAATGATTAAGGTAATTTCTCATTAATCTACAACTATCTTAAGATAAGAGGCATGAGACAGACAGATAGCTGATGCATTTGTTTTTCACATATTTAATCTATAAAATAGTGTGACTTGATTTCAGTTATCGACTAATTACTTTTATCACAAGCTATGAACAACAGCTATCTTATTTAGAATAAGGTTTTAATTTAGTCGATAACTTGAGTCCACATGGCTGTTTAATTTAGTCGATCAGGAAGTACTATGATATTTAAATTATTGACTAAGTTGACTTTGAATTGTAGCTATCTAAGGAAATGAAGAGATATGAAGCAGATAGTTGATAAATTAAGTTTGTCGCTTAATTTTTATTCTGTAGCTATGTAAAGAAGGATAGGTATTAATCTTTAAGATATACAGTATGACTAAACTATCGACTAAGTCACTTGCACATGCAGCTATCATAAGAAATAATAGAATATAGCTTTAGTTGATATCTTGAGAAAGTTGATGTTGCTATGTGATTTGAGAACAAATTGTTGATATTTTTTGAGATAGGTGATATTAGTGCACCTATATGATGGCAGATAGGCATTTAGAAATTTGAGATAGGCGATCTTTAAAGATGAGACAATCTATATCTGTGCGCCTATGTGAGCGACTATCTCAACTTATGTTTTATAAGTAAGCGATGGAAGTGCACCTATGTGAAGTTTAAGTGCGCCTATGATACAATAGCTACGCATATATTACATCTCAAGTGTGCCTATGTGAATTGCGCCTATTTTTGGCTTTCAGCGCCTATTTGAAGTTTTCTAGCGGCTATCTTGTGTTTATAGTGCCTATGTTATCTTTTAAGTGCGCCTAAGTTACATAGTTGATGTTCCTCAACGCGTAAGTGAATGCCTGCGACTAAGTTCTTTTTAGCTGTTGTGCTTGTACCTATGTAATGATAGCTTCATAACTTAGCGCCTATGTTAGCTTGTTCTTTTGGTTACAACAACTATGTGCTTGTTTGCAGCGACTAAGTGAATTAGTTCTTTAGTGAGTTCTACTGCAATTATGAGATAGTAGAACCTATGTTAAGGATAGCTCCTAGAATGTGAGTAAGTGAATGTTTCATCGCCTAAGTGGATTTGTGTGTGCCTAAGTGAAGCTTTGTATCGACTTTGAGAGCTTTTAGTTGGATTTCATGCGCCTATGTGTTCTTAGCTGCTAAGCCTGCGCCTAAATTATACTTGGATTATTTTTCAATCTGTCTGCTTCTTCTTGTTTCAATTTTGTTTTCATCAATATTAACCCAAGGGTTTTCATCAATAATATTTGGAGTTCATCATGAATTCATGGCTTTGCTGTCATCACCAATAGTTAGAGTTTTGTCCATAATGGATATGGTTTTGTTATCACCAAAACTAATGCAATTAAGATACTATTTTGAATCTAGCCCAAATATATTCAACAATCCCCCCTTTTTGGTGATGGCAAAACTCTTATGGGTGATGACAAAGACTCTTGATGACAGTATTAAAAGTTTTTCAGTAGTGTTCACCCCTAGTGTTTGTCTTCACCTATTTCTCTCATTCTTTTATTGTTCTCCCATTTTTCTCTTATTTGTCTTCCCGTTTTTGTCAATCATCAAAAATATACAAATGATCAAACGGTAGAGTGCAAAAGATGTATAGATACTGAGCTGAGAATGAAGAATGTCACTGGGAAATGTTCAAGAAAAAGAATTGTAGAAGATACACACAGAACTGAGGTATTTAAAGTTTTCTTCTGCGTATGTGTGGACGGGAAGAAGAGGGGATATCAGAGGGATTTGTTGGTTGTGATGGAGGATAAGCTTCTGTACCCATAAGCTCTTGTTCATACACAGCTTCTCGATCCAAGATGTCAAACGTGATAGGATCTAGCCCACGTTTTTCTCTTTCTTGGCACACTTGAAGACAAACTTCATAGAATATAGTTGGTCTAGCAATAGTATCCTCAAATGGTTTATGTGTGTGTTGGAGAAACCATTCAGGAATGGGAAGTATATCTTGTTTATGAGCTACCTTTTCATCCAGTTCTTCTCTATACATCTGCATTTGATTGGTGATGTACACCCATTCATGATGGGGATACTTGAATGAATCGCTCTTAACTTTTATAATTGCTTCAGAAGTGATGCGTCTTTGTTTGACAAATCTATGAAGCAGTTCATTGATCCCCAATGTGCTTTTACCCTGAACTTTGAAAGACGTGTTTAACCGTATCATGTGGACAAATAGACCTCTGTATTCTTTATACTTGAGAAAGTTGGTCTGAAATAGAGATACTTTTGTTCTTCTCCGAGAAGAGGAGGAACAAATTGCAGTCGGGATCGAGGATCAATTTCAGGAAAATTGGGGGTTGAATGCTAATGAGGAAGGGTAATGGACCTGGATGATCGGACAGTTTTGGCTTTGGCTCTTCTTTCAGAGTACTCAGCAACATGCTTTCCTGCAAGATAGTCCTGCAAATCCTTGGCCACTAAAGGGTGAATGTCTTCTCGTTCTTCCTTGACTTCTGGGATATCGACTGTGAAGTGTGACACGGGAGGAGGTTCTTGAGGTGGAGGTGTAGCAGAGGAATCTTCTGAGGGTCTGGTTCTCTTATAGATAGAAGAGACTCTATGCTTCGTCCAATACGTTATAGGAGGAGAGGGTCCTACTGCAGGAACGGAATGAACATGAAGAGTATATAGGACTATAGTTGGACAAGATAAAGGAACAGAGGGTGTTGGAGATGAAGGAGGTGAGATGGGTGCTGGAGCTAAAGGAGAAGTGGGAATTGGAGGAGATGTCATTGGAGAATGAGAAGGAGAAAATGTCGGTGATCCGATAGGTGGTGACGGACCTACTGGTGCAGCTACTGAAGTGGTTGCTTAGAGAATTGAGTTGCTAACCTTTGTAGTTGAGCCATCATTACTATAAGGAGATTTTAGTTTTTATGGACCATATTTTTAATCTCCTGGACTTCTTTTCTTTGGCTCTCAATGTTCTCTTCAAAATGAAGTTTCATCACACTCACCCTTGCCTCTAGAGGAATCTAACTAGCTTTAAGTTGGTTCAGAGCAAATTGTTTTTCATGGGAGACAGATAGAAAGTGATTTTTCATCATTTCAATGTCTTCATGATGAAGTCCCAGATGTTCAGTCAAATCATTTTTAACTTCATCTATCTTCTCTTCAAGCTTTCCACGAGAATTTAATACTTTCTTCTCAACATCCTTCACCACATCACTGATACATTCATAGAAATGTTCAATGAGAAATTTCACATTTGTCAATTCATTGTGGAATTTGTTCAAACTTTGATGAATTTATGCTGGAATGTGAGAGGTGGAAGTGGAAGTCGAGGGAGGTACGTTTGTAGAAGCTTTTCTAATAGACTATTTTCGAGGTGCAGGTGGTGAGGTGTTACACCCGTGATTCTCTCGAAATATTTCAAGAATTTTATTTCATAGTAACCGACGAAAATATGGCGCAGTGCCAATGCCATCGATCCGCGGAGTACCTCTACGATTTAGGGTCTGTTGGCCCGAGCTCATAATTGCAAGCGGCGTCGCAGCAAGGGAAATCAAGAGGAGAATATGCATGCACACCTGTCAAAGTGGCCAAACAACTGTGTATCACACGGCACCGACGGATGCAAAGACTCCCTCCAGGCGAGCGGCACACAAGCAAACAACAAACGAACAATCCTTCGCCCCCGCACGGTTCTTTAGCAACTCAAAATTATATATATGCATTTATATGCAAAAAAAATGAAAGATGAAAATAAAATAAATGTTACATATTTTTCTTTAAGTCTTTAAAGTGTATAATATATAAACACGAATCCTATCCCACGTGTTAACACGAACGGCGAGATTCGCGGCACGATTTGGAGAAGGAAAAGACGTCGGTACTGTAGCAGTAATGTAGTATCCGATTTAAGAGAGAATTATTAGCTCTAATTAAATCCTAATTAGTTGATGATGTAATTTCTTACCTAATTGAATAAATGAGGTCATGGATTATGTCATAAAGGGGGATTTATTTTAATATTTACATGTTAGAAATTAATGTCAACATAAGTTGGTGTAATAGTAACATGAGTTAATGAAATTTGAAAATTAGGTGGAAAATTGACTTAGAATTAAATTAGCAAAAAAATATCATTGAATAAATGAGATAATTGATTATGTCATAAAGGGAGATTTATTTCAACATCCATATGTTGGAAATTATTGCCAACATAAGTTGGTGTAATAGTAACATGGGTGGAATAGGAAATTAGGTGCAAGATAGAATTAAATTAGTAATAAAATAAACATGGGACTTGGCCTATAAATAGGGTTTGGATCTTCTCTAATCAAAACACAAATCCATTGGAGAAGTGCTGGTTATAGAGAGGAGGAAATCTTGAAGTTTAGAGGAGTGTTCGAAGTATTCTTCGTTCTTGTTGTTCTTCCTCTTCGATCTTCCACTAGGTAGGTATTCTCTCAGGCTAAACTCAAATTGATGTATGAATTAGATGTAGATGCATGTCTACTTTGATTCTATACCATTTTCCCAAATTTTTATTGAGTATTAAGAATGTTGTCCATACAACTGGACATAAGATTCTAACCGAGATTTTTAACCGTCGGAAGATCCATCCCGGATGACGATGTCTTTCTAAGATCGTGTTCCGGATGCATAATCTCCACCCTGTCTTTTGGTTCTAATTGAACCAATATATCATATAGCATGTTAAATATGTTAGGTTAAGTTGCATATCATTCAAATTCACGCATGATTAAGTTAAGGATATGGAAAATAATTATTCTATTCTATGAGCTTATATTTCCGTCCTAGTTCTTGTTACCTTCATGATATATTTGATCTCCATGACTATATTATTTTTTTGACATGTTAAATGGAATAGATATTATTTTTTAAAATTATATGGGCTTAGTTGCATGATCGCGATCAATACGAGTTTAACGATTTCCATGTTATCGTGTTATCGTGTTTTCGACAAGTCACGTAGTTCGCTAGATTTTCAAAGAAGAACGGTGTCTAAGGAAAGAGATTCACAGGCAAACGCTTTAAGTGGATAAGTGATTACTTAATTAGGTCCTCGTGAATACGAGGGGAGCCTCCCACTATCCTACCTCTTACCGGGCTGTGATTCTTTGATTTTCTAGTTAAGCTCCGAATGCGAAAAATGGGATAGAATTTTCGCTAGAATTATTCCTCATTTCCAACAAGTCCTGTAATTAGCAAGATTCCCAAGGAAAAACGGTGTCTAAGAAAAGATGTCCACAGGCAAACACTTTAAGTGGATAAGTGATTTCTTAATTAAGACCTCGCGAATGCGAAGAGAGCATCCCACTGTCCCACCTCTTACCTAGCCGAAATTCCTCGATTTTCTATCTAAACACCCGACTGTGAAAAGTATGATCTAAACCTGTTTTACGAGATTTTTCGCAAGGGATGATTCTGCCTTGTCCGACAATCCAATCTTTTATCGACTTAATGTCATTAAACATGACGTCTTAAATCCTTTTCGAACTACTCTTTCAACTACTTGTAATTCTTGTACTACTCATATCTCGAATGATAAATTTTGCTAGATTTGTACTTTATTTAGTAACCTTTACCTTGAAATTCTTTGGCCATACATATTATGTGGATGTCTAAATATACTTGAGATCTATGATCCATAACACCAATGCCCGGCGTTAATGGGGCCCGATCTAGTTTTGGGGGGAGCGCCTGAAAGTACTTGTGCCCATGGGAGTTGAATGACCTAGTGTGGCATTACACCGAAGTGCTTGACTTGCTAGATTGATTTATGACATTCCATATTTTATGAATTACTTGAAGTAATTGCATTACGTGAAATACTTGACTTGTACGTACTTGCATGAAATGGCCAATTCCATAATAATACTTTCTACATGATCGTCCTCTACTTGATGTTTACTCTTGATATATTGTCTACTTGCGATTCTATTCTTTACTTTCTCTCCTATTCATGTTCCATATTTTATTTACGTTTCTCGGCATAGCACAATAACTTTATCCAAAAATATTAATTACTTCAAGTTGCCTGGAATAGAGATATAAATCTTACTGAGCGTTTCGCTCACCCTACGTTTTCGATTAACGTTGCATGTACTTCCGATGATGAACCCCGAACACATGGGGACGGACAAGAGTGAAACGAGGGATCAAGTTTATCTTAGTTACCTAGGTTTATGAGTAGTGCTCTTGCTATAATTATGTACTTGGAAGTTGTACTATGCCTCTTAAGGCTTAAGAATGTTGTAAAACTTTATTTCGATGAAATAAAAGTATCCTTTTCTTCTTGTGTCCCATTAGTTGGACCCTATTATACATGCTCTTGATTGACACGAATGTTTACGACTCGTTGCGTCTCGATATTCTGCGTCGAGACGTGACAATCTTTGTGGTATCAGAGCCCAGGTTTCATAAACCCTAGGTTTTCCTTGATATAGATTCCAGATGATGATCTAGACTTTTAGATAGAGTCTTAAACCTTCCTTGTGAGATTGGGTAAAGCCATGGGCTAAGCTTTAAAGCAGGATAAATCAGGGAAATAGAATGAATACTTAAGTATTTTACTTGTGATTGCAGACTTAATTCTCGACAATGGTTACTGAGAGGGCTCAATGGCGCGAGATGCAAAGGACGGTCCAAGGACTGACCCAAGCGCTACAACAAATAGCTCAAGGAGTAGCTAACCATGGAGCAGGGGATTTACATAAGAACTTCAAAAGTATGAACCCTCTCAAGTTCGCTGGGTCCACGGACCCGGATGAAGCAGAACTTTGGGTGAAAGAAATTTCGAGTCATGCAATGTGCTGATGAGGAGAAGGTCCTACTCGCTACCTTTCTGCTAGAAAGGGATGCCCGTACTTGGTGGGAGTTGGTCGAAGTAACTCTACCACACGACCAGGTGTTGTGGGAAGAGTTTGTGGAACACTTCAACAACAAGTACTTCTCCGACCGAGTTCAAGAGAGGAAAGCTGTCAAATTTGCTTCCTTAAAGTAAAGGAGTTTGACGGTGGCGGAGTACGAAGCTAAATTCGCAAGATTGTCCCAGTACGCACCACACCTTGTGGGTACCGAAAAGATGAAGGCGTGGAGATTTTTAAATGGCTTAAAGCCGCAGTATATTACTTAACTTGCCCCGATGGATATCCAAGTATATGCTGATGCGGTGAGAAGAGCCCAACTCCTGGAAGATGCGACGAAGATGTCTGATCGCATCCGGGGAAGAGATGCCAAGAAGGATCTAGTAACTAGCTCTGGTAACTTCAAGCCCTCCTTCGTGAAGAAGAGGCCCAATGATGGGCGTAACTCCCTTAAAGATGTGCGTAACTTCCAAAAGGACAAGAAGCCAAGATGGAATGATAAACAAATTATCCCTTTTGTTACCCCATCAAAGGAACTATGCAAGCATTATGAAAAGCCCGGACATAAGGCGGAAGTGTGCTGGAGAAGACTTGGTGCCTGTCTTCACTGTGGGAGTCGGGATCATAGAATCCCGAATCGTCCACTCCTCAACTAGCGAGCTCTGCCAGAAAAACATTCAGTTGCTATCAAGAAGTAAGATAGACTTCAAGCTCTTAAGGATGCGGAACTTACTGAAGAAGGAGGTGTCGTGGAAGGTACTCTTTCTATTTGCTCAAAGCCCGCCTCTATTTTATTTGACATTGGAGCCACACATTCATTTATATCTAAGAGCTTTGCTGATACTTTGTCGATGAGGTCTGTCCCGTTAAAAACCAAACTTACTATTACTACTCCTATTGGAGTGGGATCAGAGATTAAATATTTCTACGCTACTAGTGAAGTTCTAGTCAACAGTTACAACCTACCGGCTGACTTAGTATGCATGGAGATGGAAGGATATGATATTATTTTGAGAGCTGATTGGTTATCTACATATGGTGCTTGTGTTAACTGCAAATTGGGTACGGTGACCTTTAGTGGGTACCCCAACCCCTTATTTTCTAGTGTCAGGCATTCAAGACACATATCCCTTATTTCGGCCCTTAAAGTCGATAAATTATTGAAGAAGGGTTGTGCAACTTTCTTAGTTTCTATGATTATGGTCAAGCATAAGGAACCCAATTTGGAGTATATTCCTATTGTTCGGGATTATTCTGATGTATTCCCGGATGAGTTGCCTGGTATTCCTCTGGAGAGAGAAGTGGTCTTCGCTATTGATTTAATTTCGGGAGCTACACCTATTTCTAAGGCTCTGTATCGGATGTCCCCTATCGAAATGAAGGAGTTAAAAGAACAACTGATGGAGTTATTGGAGAAGGGATTCATCTGACCGAGTACTTCACCATGGGGAGCTCCTGTCTTATTTGTCAAAAAAAAGGATGGGTCAATGAGATTGTGTGTTGACTACCGGCAATTGAACCAAGTCACAATCAAGAATAAATATCTATTGCCGAGGATTGATGAACTATTTGACCAAATTTCAGGAGCTCGATATTTTTCAAAACTGGATCTCAGATCTAGTTATCATCAAATGAAGATCAAGGAAGGGCATATTCATAAAATGGCATTCAGGAGCAGGTATGGACACTGTGAGTTCACTGTTATGCCTTTTGGCCTAACCAATGCGCCTGCCTCATTTATGCATTTGATGAACAGTGTATTCAGGCCATACCTTGATCAATTTGTTGTGGTCTTTATTGACGACATTTTGATCTATTCCAAGTCAAAGATGGCGCATGAAGAACATCTCAAGAAAGCCTTGCAGTTATTAAGAGATCACAAACTATATGCTAAGCTTAGCAAGTGTGATTTCTGGCTAGAAGAAGTTTCTTTTCGAGGTCACATAATTTCCCAGACAGGTATTGCGGTTGATCCTTCAAAGGTCGAAGCTGTAAAGAATTGGGAGAGACCTATTAGCGTGACCAAAATTCGAAGCTTCTTGGGATTGGTAGGATATTATAGAAGTTTTATTAAGGACTTCTCTAAGATCGCAATATCTTTAACAAGATTAACAAGGAAGGAGACCCCTCATATATGGTCCAAGGAATGTCAGAAAAGTTTTCAGACTCTAAAAGATTGTCTGACTACTGCCCCTATACTCACGTTGCCAACAGAAGGAGGTGATTTTGAAGTTTATACTGATGCATCCGGAATTGGCTTAGGTTGTGTATTGATGCAACATGGCAAGGTAATCGCTTATTCCTCAAGGCAATTGAAACAGCACGCGGAGAATTATCCCGTGCATGACTTAGCACTGGGGGCTGTAGTCTTTGCCTTGAAGATTTGACGGCATTATCTCTATGGTGAGGCTTTCATTGTGTATTCCGACCACAAGAGTCTCAAGTACTTATTCTCTCAAAAATAACTCAATATGAGACAAAGAAGGTGGCTGGAATACTTGAAGGATTTTGATTTCTCTATACAGTACCATATAGGAAAAGGTAATGCCGTAGCAGATGCTCTTAGTCGGAAGCTGATGGCATTATTATCGAACCGAATGACTAAAGAATGGCAATTGTTAGAGCAAATGACAAACTTAGACCTCAATGTGGAGGAGAAGGGAGAAGGAGTCTTGATTGTAAATATTAGACTCCAACCCAAGTTACACTCAGAAATTAAAGAGTTACAAGATGATGATCCGTTAATTGTTGAAATTAAAGAGAAATTAGATCAACGGTCGGATTTCATTTTGAAGGATGATGGAAGGTTACTTTTCTTAGGAAGAACCTATGTGCCCGATTGTTCTACCATCAAGAGCAAAATCTTGGAGGAGGCACATCGATCGAGATACATTATTCATTCTGGTGTCACAAAAATGTATCAAGATCTCAAAAGAACTTTTTGGTGGCCTAACATGAAAAGAGAGGTAGCCGAGTTCGTGAGTCGATACTTGGTTTGCCAACAAGTTAAAGTCGAACATCTCAAGTCGGCTGGTAAGGTAAAACCTCTCGAGATATCGGAATGGAAATGGGGTAGTATTGGCATGGATTTCATAGTTGGACTGCCAAAGAACCAAAGTGGATTTGATGCTATATGGGTGATTGTGGACCGTCTAACTAAGTCTGCTCACTTCTTTCCCATCAAAACAAAATGGACCGTGGATATTCTAGCTGCCCTATATATCAAGGAGGTTGTAAGACTGCACGGTATTCCAACTTCTATTATTTTGGATAGAGATCCGAGATTCACATCTCACTTCTGGAAATGTTTGCAATCATCTTTGGATACTAGGCCGAATTTTAGTACGGCTTTCCACCCTCAGACAGATAGACAAATCGAGAGGACGAATCAGATTATCGAAGATATGTTGAGAGCTTGTATGATAGATTTTGGCGGAAGTTGGCGTGAACACTTGTCCTTGACTGAATTTGCATATAACAATAGCTATCAGTTTAGCATACAAATGGCACCTTTTGAAGCATTGTATGGCAGGAGTTGCAGATCACCTCTATGCTAGAGTGAGGTTGGAGAGAAGGGATTGATAGGTCTCGATATTATTGTAGATACAACTCACAATATTATGTTGATCTGAGAAAGGCTAAAAGTTGCTCAATCACGGCAAAAGAGTTATACCGACCATAGAAGAAGAGACTTTGAATTACAAGTGGGGGAGCATGTCTTCTTCAAGATCTCACCCACATGAGGAATCAAAAGGTTCGGTGTCAAAGGAAAACTGAGTCCAAGATTTATTGGCCCTTTTGAGATTCTAGAAAGAATCGGCGAAGTGGTATACAAGCTGGCTTTGCCTCCACAATTGGCGGGTGTCCATGATGTATTTTATGTATTTATGTTAAGGAAATATGTGTATGATCCTTCGCATGTGATTCAATACGGTGACTTGAAGCTACAGAAGGATTTATCTTATGAAGAAAGACCGATCAAGATCTTAGATCAGAAATTACACCAGCTAAGGAATAGGGCTATACCGATGGTAAAAGTTCAATGGAGTAAGCGTGGATTTGAAGAGGCTACTTGGGAATTAGAAGAGTCAATCAAGAAGAAGTATCTAGATTTGATCCCAAGTTAGAATTTTGAACCCTCCATTTGAATTTTTAAATTACTATTACGTGATGTGAATTTGGAGGATCAAATTCTTTTAAGTGGGGGAGGATGTAGAAACTCAAAATTTTATATATGCATTAATATGCGAAAAAAAGAAAGATGAAAATAAAATAAATGATACATGTTTTTCTTTATGTCTTTAAAGTGTAGAATATATAAACGCGAATCCTATCCCCCGTGTTAACACGAACGGCGAGATTCGCGGCATGATTCTGAGAAGGCGAAGACGTCGTTACTGTAACAATATTGTAGCATCCGATTTAAGAGAGAATTATTAGCTCTAATTAAATCCTAATTAGTGGATGATGTAATTTCTTATCTAATTGAATAAATGATGTCATGGATTATGTCATAAAGGAGGATTTATTTTAATATTTACATGTTGGAAATTAATGTCAACATAAGTTGGTGTAATAGTAACATGAGTTAATGAAATAGGGAAATTAAGGGAAAAATTGACTTAAAATTAAATTAACAATAAAACATCATTGAATAAATGAGATAATTGATTATGTCATAAAGGGAGATTTATTTCAACATACACATGTTGGAAATTATTGCCAACATAAGTTGTTGTAATAGTAACATGGGTGGAATAGAAAATTAGGTGGAAGATAGACTTAAATTAGCAATAAAATAATCATGGGACTTGGCCTATAAATAGGGCTTGGATCTTCTCTGCTAAAAAAACAAATCCATTGGAGAAGTGCTGGTTGTAGAGAGGAGGAAATCTTGAAGTTTAGAGGAGTGTTTGAAGTATTCTTCGTTCTTATTTTTCTTCCTCTTCGATCTTCCACTGGGTAGGTATTCTCTCAGGCTAAACTGACATTGATGCATGAATTAGATGTAGATACATGTCTACCTTGATTCTATACCATTTTCCCCAATTTTTATTGAGTATTAAGAATGTTGTCCATACAACTAGACATAAGATTCTAACCGAGATTTTTAACAGTCGGAAGATCCGTCTCAGATCACTGTGTCTTTCTAAGTCTGTTTTCCGGATGCGCGATCTCCGCCCCAATCGTGATGTCTTCAAGTTCTAATTGAACCAATATATCATATAGCATGTTAAATATGTCATGTTAAATTGCATATCATTCAAATTCACACACGATTTAGTTAAGGATATGGAAAATAATAATTCTATTCCATGAGCTTATATTTCCGTCCTAGTTCTTGTTACATTCATGATATCTTTGATCTCCATGACTATATTATTTTTTTGGCATGTTAAATGGAATAGATATTATCTGCTAAAATTACATGAGCTTAGTTGCATGATCACGATGAATAGGAGTTTAACGATTTCCATGTTATCGTGTTACCGTGTTTTCGACAAGTCGCGTAGTTCGCTAGATTTCCAAAGAAGAACGGTGTCTAAGGAAAGAGGTCCACAGGTAAATGCTTTAAGTGGATAAGTGGTTACTTAATTAGGTCATCGTGACGACGAGGGGAGCCTCACATTGTCCCATCTCTTACCTGGTCGTGATTCTTCGATTTTCTAGTTAAGCTCTGAATGTGAAAAATGGGATAGAATTTTCACTAGAATTATTTCTCATTTCTAACAAGTCATGTAATTAGCAAGATTTCCAAGGAAAAATGGTGTCTAACGAAAGGGGTCCATAGGCAAACGCTTTAAGTGGATAAGTGGTTTCTTAATTAACACCTTACGAATGCGAGGGGAGCCTCCCACTGTCCCACCTCTTACCTGGCCGTAATTCCTCGATTTTATAACTAAACACCCGACTGTGAAAAACTTGATCTAAACCCATTTTACGAGATTTTTCGCAAGGGCTGATTGTGCCTTGTCCGACAATCTAATCTTTTATCGACGTAATGTCGTTAAACATGATGTCCTAAATTCTTTTCGAACTTCTCTTTCAACTACTTGTAATTCTTGTACTACTCATACCTCGAATGATAAATTTTGCTAGATCTATACTTTATTTAGTAAACTTTATCTTGAAATTCTTTGGCCATACATATTATGTGGATGTCTAAATATACTTTGGATCTATGATCCATAACCCCAATGCATGGCATTAATGGGGCTCGGTTTGGTCTTGGGAGGAGTGTCCGAAATTACTTGTGTCCATGGGAGTTGAACGACCTACTATGACATTGCACCGAAATGCTTGACTTGCTAGATTGATTTATGACATTCTACAGTTTGTGAATTACTTGAAGTAATTGAATTACTTGAAATACTTGACTTGTACATACTTGCATGAAATGGCCAATTCCATAATAATACTTTCTACATGATCATCCTCTACTTGAACTTTACTCTTGATATCTTGTCTACTTGCGATTCCATTCTTAACTTTCTCTCCTATTCACGTTCCATGTTTTATTTACATTTCTCGGCATAGCATAATAATTTTATCCAAAAATATTAATTACTTCAAGTTGCCTGGAATAGAGATATAAATCTTACTGAGCGTTTCGCTCACCCTACGTTTTCGATTAACGTTGCAGGTAGTTCCGACGATGAACCCCGAACACATGGGGACGGACAAGAGTGAAAAGAGGGATCAAGTTTATCTTAGTTACCTAGGTTTATGAGTAGTGCTCTTGCTAGAATTATGTACTTGGAAGTTGTATTATGCCTCTTAAGGCTTAAGAATGTTGAAAAACTTTATTTCGATGAAATAAAAGTATCCTTTTCTTCTTGTGTCCCATTATGGTTGGACCCTATTATACATGATCTTGATCGACATGAATGTTTACGACTCGTTGCATCTCGATATTTCACGTCGGGGCATGACAGTCTTTGTGGTATCGGAGCCCAGGTTTCATAAACCCTAGGTTTTCCTTGATATAGGTTCTATATGATGATCTAGACTTTTAAATAGAGTCTTAAACCTTCTTGGTGAGATTAAGAAGTCCATGGGCTTAGCTTTAAAGTAGGATAAATCAGGAAAATAGAACTAATACTTAAGTTTTGTACTTGTGATTGCAGACTTAATTCTTGACAATGGTTACCGGGAGAGTTCAATGGCGCGAGATGCAAAGGACGGTCCAAGGACTGACCCAAGCGCTACAACAAATAGTTCAAGGAGGAGCTTATCGTGGAGCGTGGGATTTACATTGGAACTTCAAAAGTATGAACCCTCCCAATTTCGTTGGGTCCATGGACCCGGATGAGGCAGAACACTCGGTGAAGGAAATCGAGAGGAGTTTTCGAGTCATGCAATATGCTGATGAGGAGAAGGTCCTACTTGCTACCTTTAAGCTAGAAAGGGATGCCCATACTTGGTGGGAGTCGGTCGAAGAAACTCTACCGCACGGCCAGTTGTTGTGGGAAGAGTTTGTGGAACACTTCAACAACAAGTACTTCTCCGACCGAGTTCAAGAGAGGAAAGCTGCCGAATTTGCTTCCTTAAAGCAAAGGAGTTTGACGGTGGTGGATTACAAAGCTCAATTCGCAAGATTCTCCCAGTACGCACCACACCTTGTGGGTACTGAAAAGATGAAGGCGAGGAGATTCTAAAATGGCTTAAAGCCCCAGTATATTACTCAACTCACCCCGATGGATATCCAAGTATATGCTGATGCGGTGAGAAGAGCCCAACTCCTGGAAGATGCAACGGAGATGTCTGATCGCATCCGGGGAAGAGATGCCAAGAAGGATCTAGTAACTAGCTCTGGTAACTTCAAGCCCTCCTTCGAGAAGAAGAGGCCCAATGATGGGCGTAATTCCTTAAAGATGTGCGTAACTTCCAAAAGGACAAGAAGCCAAGATGGAATGATAAACAAATTGTCCCTTTTGTTACCCCATCAAAGGAACTATGCAAGCATTGTGAAAAGCCGGGACATAAGGCGGAAGAGTGCTGGAGAAGACTTGGTGCCTGTCTTCGGTGTAGGAGTCGGGATCATAGAATCTTGAATTGTCTACTTCTCAAGAAGCAAGCTCCGCTGCAAAAACTTTCAGTTGCTATCAAGAAGTAAGATAGACTTCAAGCTCTTAAGGATGCGGAACTTACTGAAGAAGGAGGTGTCGTGGAAGGTACTCTTTATATTTGCTCAAAGCCCGCCTCTATTTTATTTGACATTGGAGCCACACATTCATTTATATCTAAGAGCTTTGCTGATACTTTGTCGATGAGGTCTGTCCCGTTAAAAACCAAACTTACTATTACTACTCCTATTGGAGTGGGATCAGAGATTAAATATTTCTACGCTACTAGTGAAGTTCTAGTCAACAGTTACAACCTACCGGCTGACTTAGTATGCATGGAGATGGAAGGATATGATATTATTTTGAGAGCTGATTGGTTATCTACATATGGTGCTTGTGTTAACTGCAAATTGGGTACGGTGACCTTTAGTGGGTACCCCAACCCCTTATTTTCTAGTGTCAGGCATTCAAGACACATATCCCTTATTTCGGCCCTTAAAGTCGATAAATTATTGAAGAAGGGTTGTGCAACTTTCTTAGTTTCTATGACTATGGTCAAGCATAAGGAACCCAATTTGGAGGATATTCCTATTATTCAGGATTATTCTGATGTATTCCCGGATGAGTTGCCTGGTATTCCTCCGGAGAGAGAAGTGGTCTTCGCTATTGATTTAATTCCGGGAGCTGCACCTATTTCTAAGGCTCCGTATCGAATGTCCCCTATCGAAATGAAGGAGTTAAAAGAACAACTGATGGAGTTATTGGAGAAGGGATTCATCTGACCAAGTACTTCACCATGGGGAGCTCCTGTCTTAGTTGTCAAAAAGAAGGATGAGTTAATGAGATTGTGTGTTGACTACCGGCAATTGAACTAACTCACAATCAAGAATAAATATCCATTACCGATGATTGATGAACTATTTGACCAGATTTCAGGAGCTCGATATTTTTCAAAACTTGATATCAGATCTGGTTATCACCAATTGAAGATCAAGGAAGGGCATATTCATAAAATGACATTCAAGAGCAGGTATGGACACTATCAATTCACTGTTATGCCTTTTGGCCTAACCAATGTGCCTGTCGCATTTATGTAATTGATGAATAATGTATTCAGACCATACCTTGATCAATTTGTTGTGGTCTTTGTTGACGACATTTTGATCTATTCCAAGTCAAAGATGGTGCATGAAAAACATCTTAAGAAAGCCTTGCAGTTATTAAGAGATCACAAACTATATGGTAAGCTTAGCAAGTGTGATTTCTGGCTAGAAGAAGTTTCTTTTCTAGGTCACATAATTTCCTAGACGGGTATTACGGTCGACCCTTCAAAGGTCGAAGCTGTAAAGAATTGGGAGAGACCTATTAGCATGACCTGAATTCGAAGCTTCTTGGGATTGGCAGGATATTATAGAAGATTTATTAAGGACTTCTCTAAGATTGCAGTATCTTTAACAATATTAACAAGGAAGGAGACCCCTTATATATGGTCCAAAGAATGTGAGAAAAGCTTTCAGACTCCAAAAGATTGTCTCACTACTGCCCCTATACTCACGTTGCCTACGGATGGAGGAGGACTTGAAGTTTATACTGATGCATCCGGAATTGGCTTAGGTTGTGTATTGATGCAACATGGTAAGGTAATCGCTTATTCCTCAAGGTAATTGAAAAAGCACGAGGAGAATTATCCCGTGCATGACTTAGCATTGGGGGCTGTAGTCTTTACCTTGAAAATTTGGCGACATCACCTCTATGGTGAGGCTTTCATTATGTATTCCGACCACAAGAGCCTCAAGTACTTATTCTCTCAAAAAGAACTCAATATGAGACAAAGAAGTTGGCTGGAATACTTAAAGGATTTTGATTTCTCTATACAGTACCATCCAAGAAAAGGTAATGCCATAGCAGATGCTCTTAGTTGGAAGCCGATGACATTATTATTGAACCTAATGATTAAAGAATGGCAATTGTTAGAGCAAATGGCAAACTTAGACCTCAATGTGGAGGTGAAGGGAGAAGGAGTCATGATTACAAATATTAGACTCCAACCCAAGTTACACTCAGAATTAAAGAGTTACAAGATGATGATCCATTGATTGTTCAAATTAAAGAGAAATTAGATCAACGATCGGATTTCATTTTAAAGGATGATGGAAGGTTGCTTTTCTGAGGAAGAACCTATGTGCCCGATTGTTCTACCATCAAGAGTAAAATCTTGGAGGAGGCACATCGATCGAGGTACACTATTCATACTGGTGCCACAAAAATGTATCAAGATCTCAAAAGAATTTTTTGGTGGCCTAACATGAAAAGAGAGGTAGCCGAGTTCGTGAGCCGATGCTTGGTTTGCCAACAAGTTAAAGCTGAACATCTCAAGCCGACTGGTAAGGTAAAACCTCTCGAGATATCAGAATGGAAATGGGATAGTATTGGCATGGATTTCATAGTTGGACTGTAAAAGACCTGAAGTGGATTTGATGCTATAGGGTGATTGTGGACCGTCTAACTAAGTCCGCTCACTTCTTTCCCATCAAAACCAAATGGACCGTGGATGTTCTAGCTGCCCTATATATCAAGGAGGCTGTAAGGTTGCACGGTATTCCAACTTCTATTATTTCGGATAGAGATCCGAGATTCACCTCTCACTTCTAGAAAGGTTTACAATCATCTTTGGGTACTAGGCTGAATTTTAGTACGGCTTTCCACCCTTAGACAGATAGACAAACCTAGAGGACGAATCAGATTATCGAGGATATGTTGAGAGCTTGTATTATTGATTTGGCAGAAGTTGGCATGAACACTTGTCCTTGACTAAATTTGCATATAACAATAGCTATCAGTCTAGCATACAAATGACGCCTTTTGAAGCAATGTATGGCAGGAGTTACAGATCACCTCTATGTTGGAGTGAGGTTGGAGAGAAGGGATTGATGGGTCCCGATATTATTCAAGATACAACTCACAATATCCAGTTGATTCGAGAAAGGCTAAAAGTTGCTCAATCACGGCAAAAGAGTCATGCCGACCATAGAAGAAGATACCTTGAATTCCAAGTGGGGGAGCATGTCTTCTTGAAGATCTCACCCACACGAGGAATCACAAGGTTTAGTGTCAAAGGAAAACCGAGTATGAGATTTATTGGCCCTTTAGAGATTCTAGAAAGAATCTACGAAGTGGCATACAAGCTGGCTTTGCCACCATAAATGGCTGGTGTCCATGATGTATTTCATGTATCCATGCTAGGGAAATATGTGTATGATCCTTCGCATGTGATTCAATACGACGACTTGAAGCTACAGAAGGATTTATCTTATGAAGAAAGACCGATCAAGATCTTAGATCGAAAATTACACCAGCTAAGGAATATGGCTATACCGATGGTAAAAGTCTAATGGAGTAAGCGTGGATTCGAGGAGGCTACTAGGGAATTAGAAGAGCCAATCAAGAAGAAGTATCCAAATTTGATCTTAGGTTAGAAATTTGAACCCTCCATTTGAATTTTTAAATTACTATTACGTGATGTGTATTTGGAGGATCAAATTCTTTTAAGTGGGGGAGGATGTAGCAACTTGAAATTTTATATATGCATTTATATGCGAAAAAAATAATGAAAGATGAAAATAACATAAATGATAAATATTTTTCTTTATGTCTTTAAAGTTTAGAATATATAAATGCGAATTTTATCCCACGTGTTAACACGAACGGCGAGATTCGCGGCATGATTCTGAGAAGGCGAAGATGTCGGTACTGTAGTGGTACTATAGCATCCGATTTAAGAGAGAATTATTTGCTCTAATTAAATCCTAATTAGTGGATGATGTAATTTCTTACCTAATTGAATAAATGAGGTCATGTATTATGTCATAAATAGGGATTTATTTTAATATTTACATGTTGAAAATTAATGTCAACATAAGTTGGTGTAGTAGTAACATGAGTTAATGAAATAGGAAAATTAGGTGAAAATTGACTTAGAATTAAATTAGCAATAAAATATCATTGAATAAATGAGATAATTGATTATGTCATAAAGGGAGATTTATTTCAACATTCATATTTTGGAAATTATTGCCAACATAAGTTGGTGTAATAGTAACATGGGTGGAATAGGAAATTAGGTGGAAGATAGAATTAAATTAGTAATAAAATAATCATAGGACTTGGCTTATAAATAGGGCTTGGATCTTCCCTACTCAAAACACAAATCCATTGGAGAAGTGCTGGTTGTAGAGAGGAGGAAATCTTGAAGTTTAGGGGAGTGTTCAAAGTATTCTTCGTTCTTGTTATTCTTCCTCTTCGATCTTCCACTAGATAGGTATTTTCTCAAGCTAAACTCAAATTGATGCATGAATTAGATTTAGATGCATGTCTACTTCGATTCTGTACCATTTTCCCTAATTTTTATTGAGTATTAAGAATGTTGTCCATAGAACTGGACATAAGATTCTAACCGAGATTTTTAACCGCCGGAAGATCCGTCTCGGATCACGGTGTCTTTCTAAGACCGTGTTCCGGATGTGCGATCTTTGCCCCAATCGTGATGTCTTCAGGTTCTAATTGAACCAATATATCATATAGCATGTTAAATATGTCATGTTAAGTTGCATACCATTCAAATTCATACACGATTATGTTAAGGATATGGAAAATAATAATTCTATTCCATGAGCTTATATTTCTGTCCTAGTTCTTGTTACCTTCATAATATCTTTGATCTCCATGACTATATTATAATTTTTACATGTTAAATGGAATAGATATTATCTATTAAAATTACATAGGCTTAGTTGCATGATCGCGATCAATACGAGTTTAACGATTTCCATGTTATCGTGTTACCGTGTTTTCGACAAGTCGCGTTGTTCGCTAGATTTATAAAGAAGAACAGTATCTAAGGAAAGAGGTCCACAGGCAAACGCTTTAAGTGGATAAGTGGTTACTTAATTAGGTCCTCGTGAATACGAGGGAAGCCTCCCGCTGTTCCACCTCTTACCTGGCCGTGATTGTTCGATTTTCTAGTTAAGCTCCGAATGCAAAAAATGGGATAGAATTTCCGCTAAAATTGTTCCTCATTTCCAGCAAGTCATGTAATTCGCAAGATTCCCAAGGAAAAATGGTGTCTAACGAAAGATGTCCACATGCAAACGCTTTAAGTGGATAAGTGGTTTCTTAATTAGGACCTCGCGAATGCGAGTGGAGCCTCCCACTGTCCCACCTCTTACCTGACCGTAATTCCTCAATTTTCTAGCTAAACACCCGACTGTGAAAAACTTGATCTAAACTCGTTTTACGAGATTTTTCGCAAGGGCTGATTGTGCCTTGTCCGACAATCCAATCTTTTATCGACTTAATGTCGTTAAACATGATGCCTTTAATCTTTTTCGAACTTCTCTTTCAACTACTTGTAATTCTTGTACTACTCATACCTCGAATGATAAATTTTGCTAGATCTGTACTTTATTTAGTAACCTTTACCTTGAAATTCTTTGGCCATACATATTATGTGGATGTCTAAATATACTTAGGATCTATGATCCATAACCCCAATGCCTGACATTAATGGGGCTAGGTCTGGTCTTGGGGGGAGCGCCCGAAAGTACTTGTGCCCATGGGAGTTGAATGACCTGGTGTGACATTGCACCGAAGTGCTTGACTTGCTAGATTGATTTATGACATTCCATAGTTTGTGAATTACTTGAAGTAATTGAATTACATGAAATACTTGACTTGTACATACTTGCATGAAATGGCCAATTCCATAATAATACTTTCTACATGATCATCCTCTACTTGAACTTTACTCTTGATATCTTGTCTACTTGCGATTCCATTCTTTACTTTCTCTCCTATTCATGTTCCATGTTTTATTTACGTTTCTCGGCATAGCACAGTAACTTTCTCCAAAAAATATTAATTACTTAAAGTTGCCTGGAATAGAGATATAAATTCTACTGAGCGTTTCGCTCACCCTACGTTTTCGGTTAACGTTACAGGTAATTCCGACGATGAACCCCAAACACATGGGGACGGGTAAGAGTGAAATGAGGGATCAAGTTTATCTTAGTTACCTAGGTTTATGAGTAGTGCTCTTGCTAGAATTATATACTTGGAAGTTGTATTATGTCTCTTAAGGCTTTAGAATGTTGTAAAACTTTATTTCGATGAAATAGAAGTATCCTTTTCTTCTTGTGTCCCATTATGGTTGGACCCTATTATACATGCTCTTGATCGACACGAATATTTACGACTCGTCGCGCCTCGATATTCCGCATCGGGGCGTGACAGTTCTCCACCAACGTGTTGCTGCCACGCGGTAAAGGGTGGGCCTCAGAGAGCAATAAATGCAGGGAGGCGGCTCCTCTCTTATCCAGGGCGACAAAAAAGGCGGAAAGTATGCGAAGAGGGGCCAAAAGGCCACCTCGGGGGCCAAATGACCCCGCTAGGCCCCCATCGCGTTCTGCCGACCCTGTGGGGTTGCGCCCATCCCGCTGGGCCCCAGTGGGGTCGACCGACCCCCGCTGGACCCCAGTGGGGCCAGCCGACGCCGCGGGGGTTTGGGGCACCCCGTTGGGCTCCCAGCGGGGTCAACATGAACCCTGCGGGGTCACTTGACCCCGCTGGGTCCCGCTCGCGGGTCAAACGACTCTCGGGGTCGTGTTCCCACAAAAAGAAGAAGAAAGATAAAAATAAAAAAAGGGGGGGATGGGCTAGGTCACTTTGTCAAAATTGGGGCTAAAACCCATTTTTTGTCAGAATTGAGGCAAATCGTCACATTTTTGATAAGCTGGGTCCTCCCACTTCTGTAAATAGCCCCCTAGGTCAAGAAGGGAGACACAGAGGGATACGGACTGACAGACGTGGATAAAGGCCTACGAACGCTCGATGAAGTTTGTTTATTTGTAAAAAGGGCCCATTAAGGCTATGCTGTATAAATACCCCTAGGTCTTGCTTTTATGCCCCTAGAGGCTATGTACGTGATTTTTCATACACCTTGGACGGCTAAATCACGTAATTCCTTCAACTAATGAGGAATTGCAGAAATGCCCCTCTCCGGATCGTAAGAAAATCCAAATACAGTGGTTCGCAGTTCTATCCTGCAACTTTATCTAATTAGGGTATGCCCCTAAATCCCGCGTCAGTGCGGATACTTATTTTAAAGCCGACGACTCGCCGACCACACTTGTACTCACTTGGGCCCTAAGTATGTTGGGTGTACTCTGCAGATTTTCTTTGCGTTCCGATCAAGTAAAATTATAAGGAAACCCCCGACTTTAGGGAAATTGTATACATGCCCCTCCTTTCGTAAACCGATGTGTGTGTCTTCTATGAAGCCCCTCGTCATTCCTTTGGATCAGGGACACTGTCGGCTTGATTCCATGCTTGAATGCCACCTCATATAAAGGTCTATGAAGGGTCCGGTAGAATTACCAAAATACCTCTATGACCTGGGAATGACCTAGTTGCCCATAAAACCCTTCATAAGTGGCCTCAGTGCCTTGGGAAGTCAGGGATCATATCCTACTTTCTTTCCAACCCAGGGATTTCAGCAACACCCGTTGGCCTGGTAAAATTACTAAAATACCCTTGGGAACATAAAATTGCCAAAATACCCTAGGGGTCCAGAAAAACTCCCGATACCTCGAAAATGCCTACGGCTTCTGTAAAATTGCATTCGTACTTCTAAAGCTTAGGGTTTTGCCTGAACTTAAGAGGCCTTTGATAAAACCCTAACTCCGTCAGTGTGTCGGTGGTGAATGAATGGCAATCGTGAGTCGCCCAAGGGAGTGTGCTCTCAACATCAGAACCCATATAGAGGACTCTGAGATTTCTTTGACAATTAAACAAAGATGTTAGGACGTTAGGCCGATGTAAATCAACACTGATCGTGGTCAGTGAGGAAAAGTCCAGCACCCGAACCCAAGTCGTCTGATACGATGCGCGCCCACCGAATAAACCCTCATATAAAAATGTTTCTTTCCAAAAAGAACACCCTACACACTTATTAATATATATATATATATATGTATATTGTGGTCAACAGACTAGCACGTCTAGTGGGATCTTTCATGCCTTTCTTTTTTCTGTCAAAAAAATCCCCAAACCTTCTTTAAGGTTCTGATTGCCCCTCTTCCTTTTACAGGACGGGAAGAGGAGGGCACTTTCCTTTGCTCACATGAGAGCTCAGTGTGCACTTGCACGCTACTTCATTCGGGTTACGCACCACCAGCAACAACACTAACAAGACGACGATGGCCGCCGTTACGTATGGACTCTAGGCCGTCACCAACCATGCCAAGTTCGGATAACTGGCAACTCCACTAGTCTTTGGTGACTTTTCGCTAGTCGTCGGCTCGCCCTTCTTTTTGGGCGTCGTTCCCGTGGTTAGAGCTAGTTTAGCCTCACCTGCGGCAACCACCATCGGGGGTATCAGGCCCTCGACTTTAGCAGTTGGCTGGGCCCACCCGGTCAACAAACCAACCGTCGGGGGTGTCTAGCCCTCGGCTTAAGTAGCCGGTCGATCCCGCCCGGTCAATAAGACAACCGTCGGGGGTGTTAGGCCCTCGGCTTCGACAATTGTCTGAGTCCGCTCGATCGACAGATCAGCCGTCAGGGGTGTCAGTCCCTATGCTCCAACAGTCGGCAAGCTTTGCCCGGCCAACTCTTCACTGACCAAGGGCGCCAGGCCCTTCATCTCAGGAACCGGCCGAGTCTGCTCAGCTGCCATGATAATGGCCGAAGGTGTCAGGCCTTCTGCCCAAGAATATGGCTGAGTTTTCTCCGTCCATCAAATTGCTTTTGGCGTCACTTCTGCTCAACGGGGGCAATGCCGTCGACGCAACAACACCAACTCCATTGCGGCCACCCTCAGAGGTGCTGATCCTACGCAACGGGGGCAATGTCACCACTACAATGATGCCTCGCCTACGACAGGTGTCACCAGTGCCGCTCCTGCTCAACGGGGGTAGTGTCATAGCCGCAAGGGTGTAATGTCGGCAGCCGCAACAGCTCGCTTCGGCAAGACTATAATCCTCAGAGATCTCCGCATCCGTCTCAATGGAGGCGAGCCAATTTTGCCTCGGGACCGACACGTCCCAACCATTTCTACCTCCAACCGCTTCGAGCTTCTTTGGCAAGCCCGTGAAGATGAAGCGAAATTGAAGAAGTCCGCCATACCGGCGGCAAACCAGGGTCCAATGCAACGACCGAAATCAGGAGCTCCTCGATCAAAGTCAGGGGGCAACCCAATCGGGGAGCGCCAGCTCCGCCTGAAGAGGATCTGGGTCACTAAAGAGGAGGCCCGAATCATAAAGCGGGCAAGGGTGGAAGGGCCCTTCCGCATGTCGGACCTGCAACAAATGCGGAGTCCGGCAATCATTGAGACCTCGACATCCCCAAGGTCCACAACTCAGCCCCCACATTGGTAGAAGCACCGAGGAGCTGGCAAAAAGGTGCAACCGACCTCTCCATGGGCCAGTTCAATGTACACAGATGAGGATTGTTCAGCCCAAGCCTCCACGTCCCGAGTATCTATTTTTGACAGACTAGGGATGGCACCCAAGCCTGGAAGACAACCACCCAGGAAGAAGTGGGTGGTTCAGGTGACCAACGATGTTGTCAAAGTGTTCACCCGTTACATAATCTCTGTTGATGAGCAGTCGAAGGATACCTCGGGAGAACTGAACCAGCCTCTCCAGTCTTTGAGGAGGTCAAGGCCTATCTCCTGGGTTCTTGCACAAGTATAGCAGGCGCCGGCTGCCGGAACATCTCAGCCTGAGCCGTCACGGCAAGAAGAACACCAAGAAGACGTCCATAGTGTCAATGGGGACAGCAACCCCAGACACGAGGAAGATCTTGGAAGAGAGGCACAGACTTTTGCGTTGGAAGACCTCCGACGTGAAAATCTAGAACTTACTCTCGCAAGCGCTATTACGTGAAAAGGAGGTTCATGTTCAGCATCAAGTGGCGCTCACTGGGATGGAACAACAGCCTCCTCCTATTCTAGTCACTGCCAACGCCTCTCTCACTGCTGTGAAATTACCAGTGACGGTGGAATTTGAAGTGTCGCAACATGAAGCTAATGCATGGTCCTCTGCCACTCCTGCGGCGGAAAGCCTCATGGTGCAAAGGCAGATGATCGAGCGGATCATGGAGGTGAAATTTGCTCAATATGGTGACGGTGTGGCTACTGTTGATTTGTACAACGTGCCCAATCCACTCCACCACCAATTCAAGAAACTTTCGCCTGATTATCCGAAGGCCCCGAAACTCAGAAGTTCAATAGGTAGGGCTCACCACATTGTTGATTTGTTTTTTTTGTTGTTTTTGTCGTTTGCAAAGAAGAATAGACAAGTTTGATATGATATGAAGATGAATATGAAGAGCAAATAACAATGATCTCAATCAACCTATGAACATGTAAACCATGAACCTAGGCAATTAGAACAAGCTCTAGCATGGGCAATGCTATCTCAATCAAACTAAACTAAGAAAGGAAAAGGAAAACACATGCTGGAGCGTGGAGCAAAGGGAGTAAATAAAAACACGCCGCGTGGGTGGAACAAGCAAGAGGAAATAAGATGTGGGAGAGAGAAAGCTAATGCCCACTACCAGGAAAAGAACGTGATCGCCACTAAGGTAAAAACAAGCCAAAGACCTGATTAATACCTTAGAATAGGAAGATGATGCACTCGCTCACGGGAGAGAGAAACCAATAGGAAACTGCAGCTCTGCTGGATATAACGGTCCAGTGCCTATGCGTCACAGGGAGTGTGACGGTCGCCCGATAGACCGCTAGAGAAACCTGAAGCGTCTGATGAAGACCGTCAGAGTGTCTGCAGAACAAGCTTGTGAATCCTTGAAACCCCAAACCTTCCAGCCGGCTAGAAAGCTTGGGCCTCATCTAATGAACTCTGTAAAACCTACCAAAGAACGTAGAACACAAGAAACAATCCCAAATTAGCCTTTCAAACAACGTAGTATCAAGACTCAAATGAACTTGATGTCATTCAAAAGGAAAGGGGAATATCGGGGAGTTGTGTTCTTTTTAACCCCTCTGGGCGTTTTAAAAGATAGGAAGGATGCTTAAGTGAATGAAATAAGTGGAAGAACGTGGCAGAACGTGAAATAAGGAGTGGGACAATGCTATCATGAAAAGGAAAAGGAAGAACACAAGTATGCCAATGATGGAACTAAAACACTCAAGATAATGAATACTCCCTTGACTATGAATCAGATGGACATGAGAGATAACTTTTCTTGGTTGGATATGGCTCCAGAATGCGGCAGCACTTCGACGTAAACTCCAGATTTTTCCTCCTTAGGCCATGAAGTCAAGGGTTCTATTTATAGGCCCTCAA
Organism: Amorphophallus konjac; assembly: GCA_022559845.1. Lineage (NCBI taxonomy): Eukaryota > Viridiplantae > Streptophyta > Magnoliopsida > Alismatales > Araceae > Amorphophallus > Amorphophallus konjac. The sequence goes on along the minus strand of CM040126.1, from coordinate 227,967,630 downwards.
ACTCTCCGGTCGAGCAGAGGATAATCCAGCTAAAAAGGAGGATGATTCTTAGCAAAGTCTTGAAGATAACACTCCCAAGAGTCCATAGAAACAAACAGAAGGTTTTAAGGATCAGATTTGGAAGAGAAATCACAAGATCAAACTCTTAACTCGGCCACGGAGTAGCAGAGAAAAGGCCAGACCTACCAGGACTCTCTGTTTGATGTAACGGCTGCACGACAGACCGTCACATGCATGTAACGCTCCAGGAGTAGACCGTCACAATCAAGCTCATCCTTTAAGAGATAAGATCAACGGGAGAAGTTTTGAAATGCTGGACTCTTGAAGAATGTAATGGTCAAGAGAAAACGCGTCAGAGAACTATAACGGTTGCACGATAGACCGTCAGAGTCAACGGATAGCCAAAGGATAAGCTTTGAAAAGAAGCCTTATACTCAAGGACTCTTCAAGATGTAACGGCCAAGGACTGATGCGTCAAGGGAATATAACGCGCCTGGTATAGACCGTTAGAGACAATAAGGATCCAAATGAGACAAAAGCTTGCTAAACTTCGTTCAATGCAAGGAATCAAGGAACCAGACCCAACCAAGGAATTAAGACCCACGAAATAAACCTCCCACTGATCAAGAAGGCTCAACAAAAGGGAATAACTCGGAGCATCATATAGAATGAACAAGGAGATGACCCAACTTATCGGTCATAAAACGGGTGTCAACAGATGCCCCTCCTTAACGCCCTCTTTGCAGGTGAGCGAGCGGAGGTGAAGCGACAGCGGAATGAAACATGGAGATGAAGAGGAAATGAAGCGGAGCGGACCAAAAAGCGGGCGTTAAGGCAAATGACAACCGTCCCCAACCAATAAGCGATAGGAATTTTATGGAAAACCTCGAACTAATCACAAGGAAATAGCCAACCAAATGACACATGTCTCGAAGAACTAATAACTAAGGAAAGGAAAACACGGCTGGCTGTCGGAGGCAACGGAAAAGAGAAAGACGATTAACTAAACTCCAGACATGAATCTTCAGCTAACCAACTTAAGCGAGTAGATCGAAGGAAACCTTCCAATTCAGAGTGGAAATTACTCTCCTCATTCGAGATCAAGAACACAGCTATTCACCCTCAGTGAGACGTCTTGAACAGATGAAGATTCATGAATGCTCAAAGAAATGCGCATGATGCATGCTGGGCTAAAACAAAAGAAATCATTAAAATGAATGCAAAGAAAGGTAAAATAACAAGATACTCGAGAATAGTATTGCTAGACCGGAGAAACTAGGGTCAGGACACCATCTGCAACCACGGTGTGCAAGATAGAACCATCGTCCCTAAACTTTTCCAACCTAACGGCCTATCCAACGATTAAACATGTGCACTTAGATCATCATCATTTTTGTTTAAGGGGAACATCAGATCCCATAACACATGAATGACCAGCTAGTTCTCGAGATAACATATCATAGATAACATATAGTAATGCATTAAGGGATAACGATCGAGATACAATACCTGACTTACCTGTCTGTCGAAATGGCTAATGATAATTATTTTCATAACTTCACCCATGAAGAAAGAGGTTAGCCAACGATAATTAATATGAGCATGAAATGAGGCATAATCATTTGTAAACATGAATTGCATTAAAAATATATACCATGGAGGAAAATGCGATCATCCAAGCATCGAATAGACCATTTTATTTATCAAGCAATCTGCAAACTGTGACGGTCTAAATGGGGTGCGTCACACCTCTCTGACGGATCAACACTGAGCCGTCAGAGCCTTGGCGGTTCACATCCTTCAATGCATGATTCAAACTGACCTGACGGTCTAAGGGATACGCGTTAGAGCCTGTAACGGTCTGGAGATAGACCGTCACATTTCCTGAGTGTTCAAAAAAAACAACACCGAACGGTCACACACATCATTCAATCATTCATTCGCCCTAACACCCAAAAAACCCCAAAACCACCGGGGCGTCCACCGGCAACGACCCAACGGAGATGGCCGGCGACGAGGCTCCCAGGCCACTGGGAAGGGAGAAAGGGATGAAAAGAAAGGCTATACGCCGCCTCCACCTTCGGATAGAGCGCGAGGTGATCCCGCCGACCGAGGAAGGAGAAACGGCGGCGAGGGCATCCACGGTGGAGGAAGAGCCTCCAACGGCCGAACCAGAACAAGGGGAAGCTCCCCTGGACGAAGGAGAAGCCGTGGCAACGGAGAACAAAAGGAAACTGGGCCAAGACCATAAGGTAGGCCCGTTCGCCCTAATTTCCATTTTTAATTTTTATGAATTTTTAAGTCCATGCATGCATGAATGGGGGGTAGGAAATGAGTCTATGAACCCATTAGGATCAATTGTAGGCCATTTGGTCAAAGTGGAAAAGCCAAGGAATGAAAATGAAGACCACCCCTTTTCAGGGGATGTGACGGTCCTACCAGTGACCGTCACAACTCTGACGCACCACCCCTGGTGCGTTAGAGCTCTGTGACGCACCACTCCAGGGCCGTCACAGTCACCAGAGACCAGAGCTATTTTTAGGGTTTTCAATTATTCAATTTTTTTGTTTGTTTTCATTATATGAATGTCATGCAATGATTTTATGATGCAATTGACTAATTTATGATCTAAATGCATGCAGGGGAAGAGACGAACAAGAATTTCATGGCTACAGATCCGGGCAATCTACTAGGCGTTGCCCGATTATCAAAGAGAGAGGCTCGCAGCGATGGGGTTCGCCGAGGTGCTGAGCATCGAGGTGATTAGGATGGACACACCGTTGCTCTACGCGCTGCATGAGCAATGGGACCCAGTGAGCAGAGCTTTCATCTTCCCATGGGGCCACTTGATCCCCACGCTGGAAGACATGGCGAGGATTTCTGGATTGAGAGTCCACGGAGCAGCGGTGACCAGGTGGACTTACAGGAACTACAGGGAACTAGCCCAGGAGCTGTTGGGCTTGGATTTGATCAGACCGGGCCACACCTCATCCCAGCTTTTGAGATCGAGACTGTAGGACAGTCTAGGACTGAGGGGAGCTGCTATTGCAGTGGGAGAGCTACCCGAGGAACATCTCGGGCGAGTGATAGAGCAGGTGGGCCCACCTGTGGCGGCGGAGGCGGGACCGGAGGGAGATCACGTGCTGAGGTGGTTCCTCATGCTGCTATTCGGGAAGCTGCTGTTCGCGACTCGAGTGGACGTGATTAGTTGCATATTACTACCATTGCTCGAGGATTTGGGCAGAGTAGGAAAGTCTGCATGGGGAGCAGCGGTCATGGCCTTCTTGTTCGAGTCGCTCAGAACGACGGACCGGCAGACGATGCTGGGCAGCTTCTCGCCCTTCCTACATGTATACTTGACTTAAATGCTTTCTATATGACTATGCAATGCAATTGACTGACATGACTCCTAAATGCAGATCTGGAGCTTCGTGTACCTCCCTAGGATTGGGTGAGGCACGCAGCCACATCCCGGTCGGATCCCGATCGCGAGGCGATGGGTTATCGCGAGGGACCCAGGGTCGATCACCAGATTGACCCGGGCGATCCAGGACGACCTGGACTCCTTCCCGCATACGGCGGTAAGCCCAGAACTCTAAATACTTTGAATGCTTCTAAATGCTTCTGAATGTTCTATATACTTATGAATGTTTTTATATGCTGACAAATGAACTAACATGATTTTCAGGTGAGATGGACCCCGTACCGGGACGAGAGCTACGAGGGACAGCTAGGGGTCTAGGCATCCCTATCATACCGTGGGCGAGATATATGGTTGCATTGCATCAACGTCATCGAGCCCTTGCACTACTGCCTGATCTTGTGGACCCGTGGACTACACCAGCCTGAGGTGACATTCCCACGCCGAAGCGACGAGTGCCCGGGCAAGTCATCAAAGGGCATCAGTGGTGATGTGGATTGGTGCGCCCGCAAGGTGAAATACGTCCACGACTGGAACAGGAGAGGTCGAGCAGTGAAGGAGCGGGCCGATAGCGATGAGGCGTATTTGAAAGCCTTCGCCCGGCAGTACGGAGACCAGGTGTACCGAGGCACCCGACGACCGGTACGAAACTCTAAACTTAAACTATGCTTATTCTAAATGTAACAATTCTATATGCATTAACCCATGCTCTCTAAATGCAGCTAGACCCTGAGGGACGGATAGCCGAGCTTGAAGGGCTACTCTACGCGACCATCCAGCAGCGGGACAAGTACCGGACCTCCCTGGAGCTTCTGGTAAGATTCCCAAACCTGAGACTTAAATGATTATGCTTATGATGCAAATGATGCAAATGTGACTGACTAACTTTAACTTCTAAATGCAGCGGGCTGAGGGAGCCCAAAGAGTCGGACACGATGCCCCTTCATCGTCATCACAGCCTGCCAGGGACAGAGCTGAGCGGGACGCTGAGTTTGCTCAAGCGGTCGCTCGGGCCGAGGAGGCAGAGGCCACCCTCCAGGGTAGGTAAGAAACTAAATGCTTTGACTTAAATGCTTATGCTTATGCAAAATTAAATGCTTATTTGGCTAATCATGATGAGATGCAAACTACAGGCGAGAGAGCTAGCCGCAGCGGTTGCCGAGGTGAAACGTGCCCGAGCGGAGACAGAGAGACTTCGGACCGAGCTGGCTCAGGCACGGGCTGAGGTGGAGAGACTCCGGACCGGGACGCTCGACTTGGAACGTTATCGGACCGAAGCACGTGAGGCTCGGCGCCAGGCCTACGATATGAATATTGAGCTGCGGACCCTGGAGAGGACCATCCGGATGATAGGCCGAGGACCTGAGCGGAGCGCCTCTCTGAGTGGAGCACCGAGGAGCGCTGCCCGTACCGGATCAGTGGCTGACTTCCTCTTCAGCTCCTCCGGCCAGCGGAGGAACGAGAGGGCAGAGAGGGGACAGCAGGAGGAGAGTGCCTCCATAGTGCCACCAGTGAGGAGACCCGAGGATGATGATGACGATGGCGGCCCGGGAGACAAATCGGCCGAATGAGCTTGTATTTCTCTTCTTTTATTACACTTGTACATGACTTATATATAAAAAAGGGAATGAGAATGAATGAAATGGAGTGAAGAGTTCTTTTTTATGTTTTTGTGTTGTTTTATGTGAATGATTGTAGGTGTGAATGGAATGCAGATGAATGGAATGGATTGAATGAGTTACGCGAATGAGATGTAAATGTACGATGGAATGAAATGGAAATGCATGTGGAAATGTGTGAAATGGAGTGAATGGGATGACTGAAATTATGTAAATGGAATGGGATATGTGTAAATGAAGGACCACAGGCAGAAAGGAATAGCACAAATCCAGCAGCAGACAATGTGACGGTCTAGAGAAGACGCGTCAGAATGCTGTAACGCACCAACTGAAGTCCGTCAGAGATGACAGAGGCCATACTGCAAACTGATCAGTAGGAAAATGTGATGGTCCATAGATGGAGCGTCAGAATGATGTAACGGTCAAATGATAGACCGTTAAAGATGGCAGAACAATTCTATATTAAAGTAGCTTGCAGAAAATGTGACGGTCCATGTGGGGAACGTCAGAGTGAAGTAACGGTCTTGACCCAGACCGTCAGGAATGATTGAACCATGAAGGATCAGAACTGCACGGTCAAAAATGTGACGGCTCAGAAATCATGCGCCACCATCCTATGATGGTCTACTGTTAAACCGTTAGGCTTGACAGAACGAGATTGGGCTAAAAGAAACCTACAGGTAATGTGACGGCCCCGAATTGGAGCGTCAGAGCCAAGTGACGGACTTACGATAGACCGCCAGAGAACGAGGTGTACTCCGAGACGGATTATGCCGTGAGAGTCCAAACCCGAAGGTTAACCATCTAAACCCCCACTAAAACTCTCCTAGACTTGAGATAAGGCCTTCTAATCTAAATCTTATCATCCTAGAGCCAAAAGCAAGCCTTTAAAACCTGGGAACTTAGCCAAAAATCATAGCTTTCTGAATTCTCTGTTACAAGGCCTGAAGAACCTACCTCAAGAGCAAGAAATACCATGAAGAGAAGCTTCGAAGTGGTGGCCATGGAGGAGAAGGTCTACACCGGACCTAAAGCGGCGAGGAAGGAACATGGTGAGTTGCAAAGGCTGACATCAATCCCCAAGCATCTGAGCTCAAGTGCTCAAAGAGTGGTGAGTTCTATTGATTCAAAGTTCATTAATTTCTGCACTTCAACTTCTCATGATCTCTTCCTCTCCCTCTTCTTCCTTCTTTCAAGCCTCTTCCTGGTCCAAGATGTTACTCCAACTTGAAGTGGGTGGCTCCCATGATCAAAGAACTCCCTTTAGAAGTTTTAGCAATCCTTAGGGCATGGCACCTCCAACCTCTATTGGTTTTAGGCAAACAATTTCAGAAATTGTCTTTAGATTGGCCAAGCATTTCGGCCCTCATAGAACTGTGGCATCCTCAAACACATACTTTCATCTTCCCTTCCTTTGAAGCTACAGTCCTATTAGAGGAGGTAGAGACCTACCTAGCCCTTCCTAAGACTAAGGCGAGGGATGAAGATCTAGTGTGCTATACGGTTGAACCAATTGACCCATCCTTGATCTTGAGCGATTTCATACACAATCCAAAGGACGTGAGGACCATGATAAGCCCACACCATGTTCACTTGATACCTATGGCACAGTGGATAATCTCTCATTGCAAAAACAAGTGGGAGATTCATGAAGCAATAGCCAAGGCGGTGTCGGTTTGCTTATGCGGAGTTTTCCTTTTCACCACTACCGACCATCTCTTAGATATCCAAAACCTTAGCATCATCAGCGGGTTGTGGCGGTGTTTTTCCATATCTCAAGCGATCCTCTTATACCTCTACGAAGGACTTAGTTCGGCTTCCTTAGGAGGACCATTATTCGGATCCATGATACTCCTCGAGTGCTGGATGGGAGTGAGAATCAAATTCCAACCCAAGGAGGACATAACTTCAGCTAGCCAGATCTTCGGGAGCCACCCTTTGTTCTTTATCGGAGGTGCATTTGGATTTCCTTCACAGGTGGAATGTCGGACAGCGGACAAGAAAACGCGGGATGAATGGCGCCTCTTCTTCAAGACCTTGCCAACAGACAAATTCATAATGCGACCAAGAATCCTTCGGAGCACTCTGTTGAGAATACCGCGGTGCCCAGGCCTTGACCTTCAGCTAGTGGGGAATAACACCCTGGCGATCTACAACCCTCACTGGTGCCACCTTCAGATCGTACTACCCCGGACCATGGTTCCTGCACTATCACACTACCCTCCCCTTCTATCTAGGAAGATGGGGACCGAGGAGGATGAAAGGGCAGTCCGGAACGCTCTGACCATGTGGGAGATCAGCAAAGTGCGCCCGTGGAAAGAAGAAGTGGAAGAAAATGATGAAGCACGCCGTGGCTATGTGAAGGACTTAAGGAAGATCCGCCCTCTTGCAGATAGGAAGTTGAATGCAGCCTGAACCTTGTTTATGAATGATGATGTAATTGACAATTGGGATTGGAAAATTTATCAAATTTATGTTTCATTAAGTTCATTTGAATGAGATGGGAATGCCTTAACTGTATGTTCATTAAGTCCTTGATTCTTGACTTGGCTAGAATGATCTGAAAATAGAGCCTCTGGAGAGTGTAACGGTCCTGCATAGGGCCGTTATAAGGACGTGACGGTCTTACGACAGGCCGTCAGGGGAATGAACTGAGAGTTTGGTCCTCTGGAGGGTGTAACGGTCTAACGATAGACCGTTAAATAGATGTGACGGTCTAAGCCCAGACCGTCAGGGAAGGCCTGTCGAGAGAATACCTGCTGAGCAATGTGACGGTCGAATGATGGACCGTTACCTGACTGTGACGGCCTGATTCTGGCGCGTTACAGACCTGAACCTGCAAATTTGTGAAATTCCAACCCGGGCTTGAACATGCGTTCTGCACACACTTAGACCCGAAACAAGTTAGATCTGTTCTTAGACTCAACCCCTTGCCTTGAAGCAAGTTAGAAAATGACCATTTCTTGATATTTGGTCAAGGGGCTGAGCCTTATTAAATAGGCGAGAAAATACAATGGAAATAATGCAATGCATGCGATGCATATGATGGTATTTTTGGATTTTGGATTTTGAAAAGGACAACATTTTGATGTTTTTGGATTTTTGGGATATCTGGTTTTTTAGATTTTTGGAAAATATTTGACCTTTTTGGAATTTTGGAAATATATGATTTTTTTTGGATTTTGGAAATATTTGATTTTTTTGGAATTCTGGAAATATATGATTTTCTTTGGGTTTTGGAAATATTTGATTTTTTTGGAATTTGGAAATATTTGATTTTTCTTTGGATTTTTGAAATATTTGATTTTTTTTTTTTTGGAAACTAGTGCTTCCCCTAACAACGTGGGTCCTTCTTATTTTATTAAGAGTTCCCGAGGTTGGCGTGCAATAGAGGTGATCATCCATGGCCAAGACCGTACTTGCGTGACGGTGCTTCTACCAAGGCCATACCCAGGGTATTTGTCTTGGTCCTAAAAAGAAAAACAGAATACGGGGATAAGCTTAGGCCAGATATAGAAGCTTTTAGGACTTGAGTTCCTCTCCAGACAACCCATTAGAGATTTGGTCTATTACGCCGGGGTTTTGTGTCCGTCATCGAACCTTGGTCCACTCTAGGCACGCATACGACCGGGCTCATTCGTCCCGCGGGGAAACTGTACTGCCACTCTTGTCATGTCTAGTTATGTTTCTTTCTTTTCCTTTGAAGCCTTCGAATATTGGTGGAAAGACTTTGGAAATAAACTTTTGTTTCTTGTCATAAAGATTGCTCCTTTGCTTTTTGCTTTTCTTTTCTTTCTTGTGGCGTCGGGTCATAACGGACTGCCCCTATTTGAGACCTCCTCTCGTCAGGGTGTCTAGATCGGTCATCGCCTCCTTATTCATCTCTTGCCCCTGGATTCAGCCGAAGAAAGAAACGGACAGGGACTTTGACTTTCCCCCAAAGCATGGCCAAGGAAAAATGATATCTACAAAGCAGGAAACCTGACCAGGGATGTCGTGTAGTGTGTGAATGCCGTACTCGGGACCTCTTTCATGGTGAAAGGAAAGACAACTCGCTACCGGGGTGGCACTGATTAGACTCTAAGGAAAGAATCATTTAAGATACAACCCATTCCAAGCGTGAGAGAGCTCCCCACCTTCGGCGTTCACTAAGCGGTAAGCATTTCCTGGATAAGCTTCTTTTACAACGAACGACCCTTCCCAGTTAGGTTGCAATTTAGACCTAGGACCTACAGACCAAATGAATTTGCGTTTCAAAACTATATCACCTTTTTGAAATTTACGTTCAATTACCTTCTTTTGAAAATAACGCGAAACTCTCTTTTGATAAACGGATACGTGATCGGCCGCGTTCATCCTCTTCTCATCTAGGAGTTCCAACTGAACGACCAACGCCTCTCGACGTTCATCGAGATTAAGTTCCTTATCGAGCTGCACTCTAAGGGAAGGGATCAAGATCTCATATGGGAGCACCGCCTCCATCCCGTAGGTGAGAGCATAGGGAGTTTTCCCCATGGGAGTGCGGACTGAGGTGCGGTAAGCCCATAGAGCTTCCACTAATCTTTTTGGCCAATCGGAAAATTTATGAGATTCGCATGTTTTCTTTATGATTTTAAGAAGGGTTTTATTAGTGGCTTCAGCTTGACCATTGCCTTGAGGATAATATGGAGATGAATGATGCAATGTAATATTGAACTTCTTACATAGGTCCTTGAGCTCTTGAGAGACGAACTGGGGTCCGTTGTCGGTGACGATGTTGCTTGGCACTCCGAACTGTGAGATGATATTGTTCATGATGAAGTGGCACACCGTTGAAGCTTTAATCTCTGCGTATGCCTCTGCTTCGGCCCATTTGGTGAAGTACTCAGTGGCGGTAAGGATGAAGGATTTCTGCTTGATCTGAGAATTAGGATCACCGAGCGGGCTGACAACATCGAAAGCCCACATAGAGAATGGCCAAGGAGCAGAGAGAGGATGAAGAGATGAAGCTGGAGCATGGACTTTATCGGCGTGGAGTTGGCATTTAAGACATCTCCGGACGTAGAGGGAGCAATCTTCCTCCAGAGTGGGTCAATAGTAGCCCTGCCGAAGGATTTTCTTCGCTAGAGCCTGGCCATTAACATGACCTCCACACTCACTAGAATGTGCTGCTTCGGCCACCTTCCAAGCTTCATCATCATCTAAGCATCTCATGAGCATCCCATTAGTAGCGCGCCTGTATAGTTCTCCTGCGACAAGGGTATACCTTGAGGCGGTCCTCCTTATTGACTTGCGCTGCTCAGCATTTGCCCCTTCCGGGAACAATCCATCTTTGCAAAACAACTCGATCTCATGATACCAAGGCAATTCTTCTTCCTCCAAGATTTCCTCTAACTCCATCAAAGATACTTCCTTAAGCTCTTCCTTCTCAGCCCTCGCCTCTACAGCTTTCCTAAGGTTGATATACCAAGGATCCTGAAGAGAGGGTGCGTCCAATCTCTGAACGACGATAGTCTCAGTATTCCGACTGAGAGGGAAAGATAGAGAGGAAGCAAGCGAAGCTAAAGCATCGGCTAGAATGTTCTGAGACCTAGGAGTATGGATGTAGATCAGCTTACGGAATTGCCTAGCCAGGAGCGTGACCAAATCTTGATAAGGCTTGAGCTTAGGGTCACGAGTGCGGTAAGTAGACAGAACTTGCCACAGGACGAGCTGAAAATCTCCTATGATATTCAAGTAACGCGCGCCTAGGAGGTAGGCGTGCTTCAATCCAGCTAAGAGAGCCTCATACTCAGCGATATTGTTGGTAGCAGGAAATCGAAGTTGATAAGCAAAAGGAATCGTTACTCCTTCTGGGGTGAGCAGAACAACGCCGATCCCTCGGCCTTAAGAATTGAGTGCACCATCAAAGTGCAGAGATCAAAAGGGATGATGAGAGATGGCAGAGAGATGCTCATCAGGAAAATCGTCCTGAATAGAATCAGTGTGAGGAATGGTGAGATGGGCAAGATGCTTAGCGATGGCGTATCCTTTGACCGCCTTCTGAACGACAAATGTGATATCGAATTGGGAGAGGAAGTTCTGCCAGCGAGCTAACCTACTAGAAAGGATAGGCTTTTCTAACAGATAGCGAATCGGGTCCATTCTAGAGATCAACCTAACTGGGTGGGCAAGGAAATAGTGTTTAAGCTTCTTAGCTACCCACACTAAGGCGGCACAAGTCTTTTCCATAGCGGTGTATTTGGCCTCAGCTGGGTTAAACAACCGAGAGAGGTAATAAGCAGCCCGCTCTTTTCCTTCATCATCTACTTGCGCTAAGACCGCCCCTAGGGAGTCCTCAATGACCGAGATATATAGGATTAGGGGTTTCCCAGGGATAGGAGGTTGCAAAACTAGGGGATTGGACAGATATTCCTTTAAGTCCTCATAGGCCTTCTGACAATCTTGATTCCATTCAAATTTGACCCCCACCTTGAGCAATTCATAAAACGGGCGGCACCTCTGAGAATGTAGGGATATGAATCTTCTGATTAATTGTAATCTACCAATCAACCCTCGAAGTTCTGTAATGTTCTTCGGCGGAGGCATGTCCATGACGGCCTTTGTTTTATTAGGATCAATCTGGATCCCCCGTTTGCTAACTATAATGCCTAGCAACTTCCTGATGAGACGCCGAAAACACACTTCTTTGGATTCATCTTGAGCTTGTACTCCCTAGCTCTTTGCAGCACCTTAGCCATGATAGAGGGGTGTTCCTCTTTGGTCCTTGATTTCACCAAGATGTCATCCGCGTAGGCTTCCATGTAGATGTGCATCATGTCGTAGAAAATGACCATCATTTCCCTCTGATAGGTGGCACCTGCGTTCTTCAGACCGAACGGCATAACCACATAGCAGTACGTGCCCTAGGGCGTGGTGAAGGAAGTTTTCTCTTGATCTTCAGGAGCGAGACAGATCTGATTATAACCTGAGTAACCGTCCATAAATGATAAAGATTCGTACCCGGCGGTGCTATCGACCAGGACGTCTATGTGAGGCAGCGGGAAATCATCTTTGGGACATGCTTTATTAAGATCCCTGAAATTGATGCAAATACGCACCTTTCCATCCTTCTTGATAACAGGTGTTGAATACGTGTGCACCATGATTACTATTATGGTTTTGATGATAGCAACTATTATAAGTCACACTCTGCTTGCATATGATGTCATTGTGTATCTGTTTAAGGAGTTAGTCATTTCATCGAACAGGTTGTGTGCATGAGCAAAGCATCAGTGCATACCACTATTCATATCTTGCATTGGTTCATTCATATAATCGATGCATCTCTTATGTTGCTACACAACAAGTCCATACATTGGTTGCAGGCACATCAAAGTCTATACATCCATTAACAAGTCTATACATTGGTTGCAGGCACATCACGTCTATATAGCAGCAAGTCTGTACATTCTTCAGCAGGAAGTCTGTACATCCTTCAGCAGCAAGTCCATACATCAGCAAGTCTGTACATTCTTCAGCAGCAAGTCTGTACATACTTCAGCAGCAAGTCTATACATCAGCAAGTCTATACAGCCAGCAAGTCTATACAGCCAGCAAGTCTATACATCAGCAAGTCTATACAGCCAGCAAGTCTATACATTAGCAAGTCTATACATCCTGCAATAAGAAGTCTGTACGTTGGCTGATTGCACAGACTCAAAGTCTGTACGTTGGCTGCTAGCTCAAATTCAAAGTCTATACACTCTTCAAACTCCACACATTCTTCAAAGTCTATACACTCTTCAAACTCCATTCATTCTTCAAAGTCTATACACTCTTCAAAGTCTATCCATTCCTTCATTTCAATCAGACCTCTCAACCCCAGTGCGAGGGTCGACCCCCGTGGGTCTTTCATCTCCAACTGAAAGGGTCAACCCATTGGGTCGACCCCCAGCTGCAAGGGTCGATCCCAAGGGTCTACCCCTGGTGATTATTTTTCATGACCCAGCGGGCTCCTTCACCAGACCTGCAAGGGTCGACCCATTCACTCGAGGGTCGACCCCAAGGGTCGACCCCTGTTGGCAGATTTTGTAAACCCGCACTGGTTCCTGGAAGGGTCGACCCCAAGGGTCGACCCATGCTGTCTGGCCCATCTGGCCCCTCACGAGGGTCGACCCTTTCTGGTCTGGGCGGCGCCGTGATTGTGGACTCTTGGCATTTCGACCAAATGGTCCAACCACACTTGTGTGGCTATCCCAAATCCACTCCATAAAAAGTGGATCTTGTCCCATGGCTTTCCCTTGACCAACCTTGGCCTATATAACATCTTGTAGAGGATGAAAACCCTAAGAGAAATTCGTATGTCCTGATTTTGGGTTTCTTCCTAACATTTGTGTGTGCAGGTCGCAGCAGCCACCTCCAGCCCTTGTTCCACCTTGGTGTGTGCGTGAATGTGAAGGGAAGAAGGAGGAATCAAAGTTCCAATCAAGCCTATGCTGCTGGCTGCGAGCAAAATCGAGATTCAGCTACATCCGAGCCAGGATCGTCAAGAACGGTCATCGTGCTGCACAAGTGTTTGATATAATTCGCAGAAGAGAAAGTGAGTTCTATTTTGTGTGTGCAGGTTCGGAGTTGCAACCTTCAAGCCCTATTCCACCTTGCTCTGAAGCTGAAATCCAAAGGAAGGATCTTGAATAAAAGCCCAAGATTATATACATCGAAGAGCTGCATCGACATCAAGCTTCAACATCCATTCGTGCTAGAATCCTTCATCATCCTTCAAGATCGATCTATGGGGAGTCAAGAGAGATCAAAGGGAGATCAAGAGGGTGCTGTCCAAGGAAAGGAAGAGCTAAGTAAGCCCAGATTAAAGTGGTTTGCTTTGTGGTTTGCTTGGTTTGATTGTTGAATCCTCTTTTATGATCGTGTGGGAACGGTGAGATTGAGAGAATCTGTTTATTGGCATAATCAACTTCCTTAATCTTGTTGTACGGAGTTTACTCCACCACGCAGCATTCGTCTTGTCGTCTAGTGTGGGGGTTAGTGTAGGTTGTAATCTTACTTGCATGTTCATCATATTTGATGTTGTAATTGTTGTTTCATTACACTTGTTAAAAAGGGAAGAGTTTCCTTAAAATTTATAATCACCCAATTCACCCCTCTCTTGGGTGTCATTTATCGTGGGACCCAATAATTGGTATCAGAGCTAAGGCTCTAATTTCATAGATCTAACGATCTACAGTGATCCGGATCAATAACCACCATGATATACACCTTGAACTCACCACCCATGTTTGATGGCTGTAATTTTGATTTGTGGTTAGGTAGAATGTTTAGTCTAGTCAATTCATATGAACCTAAGCTATGGAAGCTTATTTCACATGGTCCTCATGAATTGCCTAAAGACAAAAATGTCTGGACTGAAAATCAAAAGCACAAACATGATCAAAATTGCTTGGTTTTGAAGTTGCTTATTGCTTCAGTTGATTCTAACTATTTCCCCTTTGTCTCCCAGTGCAGATCCGCGAAGGAAATACTGGATGGATTGGCAGACATCAAGGAAGAGCATAAAGACAGATGTCTTGTAGCGGGCACGAGTGATCAAGGGAGTGATCAACAAAGTGGATCAAGCTCAAGGGTAAATTCTGACTCCGATTGTGAAGATGAATTTAGCTATGAAGAACTATTGAATGCATATGATGAGCTTGCTGAAAAACACAAGAAGTTAAAATTAGAAAACAAAAAATTGAAAAAGAATGTTGGTCAAAATAAATGTGATTCTTCTTGTAAAGAATGCTCACACTTGAAGGAATTGATTGATGATCATGTGTTCGACATTCACAATGATCAAATCTCTTCTTTGAGAAATGAAAACAAAGAGCTGAGAGAGAGAGCTAGTCTTATGAACAATGGTCAAAATGAGGCTGCTCATGATAAAAATCTTGAAATGGAAAATGAGAAACTGAAGGAATTGAACAATACCATTTCTGAAAGATTGCTTGTTTTTGAAAAAGGAAAAAGTTTGCTTGTTGATCAATGTGAAGAAATGCATGTGATGAAACAAGAAATGGAATCCAACAAAATCATCAACACCCAATTACATGAACAAGTCAAGACTTGTGAAAATAAGATGGTTTCCTATGAATTGCACATTTTATCACTTGAAAAAGAAATTTCAGATTTGAATGCTTCTTATCTAGATTTGTCAATGGTCAAGAAAACTTGGATAAACTTTTGGGAATGAAAGTAAACTTTCAAAGAGAAGGGTTGGGGTTCAATCCTGTGAACAAAAAGAAATTTGAAAGTAAAATATATACTTCATTTGTTCATGACAATTGTGCACCTACCACCTCCACATCTTACTCCCAGCAACCCACTGTATCAAGAACCCAATCAAATCAAAAAAATAATGTGAATGTCCAAAAGCTTCAAAAAGAAAATAAAAATAAAAAAATTAACATGCATCAAAAATCTAAAAATGCTGCTAACATCTCCATGCATGTTGAACATACTTCTTCCACACACACACAACCACCTAGAAAAAAATTCTCATATTTTTATTGTGAAAAACATGGACATGCCATGCATGATTGTTTTATGAGAAAGAATGATGATTTAGAAGCACGTAGGAAAAGAATGAAACCTTTTAAAAATGGGAAACAAGAGTGGAACAAAAAATCACATGTTTCAAAGAATCCTCGTGCTTCTAAGAACTCAAAGTCATGTTACAACTACTGTGGTAAATTTGGACATATGGTGCATGATTATTTTCTGAAGAAAATTGATAATTTGAATGTTGTTATGAAGTGGAAGCCACGTGCCAAAGATGCTGCTAACCCACAAGGACTCAAGATGGTTTGGGTACCTAAGAATGTCAAATGAGGAATTTGTTTTGCAGGTGTGCCTTGGGAATGTAAAGCATGAAATCTGTTTTTATCACGAAGGTAAGGCACACAAGTGGGATAAATCAGGTTAAAAGAAAAACCAAAACTGAAATTTGGAAATTCAAGTGATATCCCTCTCACTCTCTTCAGTAATTATGTCATTGTTTGATTCATATTGTGCTGAATTATCTTGTGTTAATGCACATGTTTGTTCATGCATTCCATCCATAGATAGTTGCATACACTTGTGCATATCATCCTCATATAGCATCTTGTTGAAGTGGTGCTTTAAAACCATCAATAAAATTCACTACATTTGTTGAGCTTGCATACACCCTCATGTTTGCATAGACCCTTTCACACTCTGTCATGCTATAGTTGAACATTGTGAATTCATGTCATAATGCACAGCAATCCTACTACCTTCATCATCCATGACTACACAGTATATCAAATGGTGACATGTGGAAGGGCAGGTCAAGCCTGTCTGAAAACTATCACTACGCGTGAGGTGATCTTTGGATCTAAGTTCTCCGCCTGGTACTATGAGTCGTTTACTTAAAAGGCTGCATATGACATTGGATTGTTACTAAACATCTTGCATTCTTGCACACACTAAGGGGGAGCAACCACATTCACCATATGAGTTCAATGCTTAGGTTCACACATGAGTCATGCACTGCATCTTGAGCTATCTAGAGGATTTTGGTTGTTAAAATAATTTGTGATGCCAAAGTTAATAAATTTGAATCAAAATTGACAAATCAATTCTTGTTGTTCTTAGATGCAGATTACACTCCCAAAATCCAAATGCTGATGGGCTGGCCGTGACCAAGTTTGAATCAAATGAGGAATACCTTGCAAGGATGAAAATGATAAAAATTTCCTCAATTCACCACTGGGAGATAGGAAGTGATCTTGATAGTAACTAAGATATGGTATAAAAAGTGCGCGTCTCTGTTAATGAAGGATGGGTTCAATAGGTGAAAGACTTGGAAGAAAAAGGATTCTCAAGGCAAAGGTAAGAAAGTAAAATCTAAAATATCAACCTCCGTGAGGTTGGCAATCTTAGTGATTGAAGGCTTCCAATCTTGTCTCCTGAACCAAGGTAATTCAACCTTGTTAAATCATGAAATGGCCTTTTGTCACTCGGTGATACCTTTAGATGACAAGTGTTGATTCTAAAAACTTGAGTTGTCATTTACTAGCATGCTGTGACAAATTGGTTGAATCTAGTTTGATGTGATGAACATACTCAATTGATTTAACAAAATGAAAACCCTGAGAGATGTGCATGAAGTGGTTGGTTACTGAATGTCACTTGAATTGAATTGCATGTCTGGTATATCAAATGGTGTTTGTGAAAGAGTGGATTATATCCACTTGGAAGCATTCCCTATGCTGAGTTGGGTCTTTGGACTAAAATCTCCGTCTCGTAGCAGATCTTGATTGGCTTGTGATTGATTAATTGTTGAATGAATCCCTGAGATGAGTTATGTGAATTAAAAATATGTTTGTGATTAAATGATCCATACATTTGACTTTTGGATGAACTCTCATTTCAAAACTTGTGAAAGACCTTTAAAAATCTATTTTTGAACAATTCTGAAATTTGGGTTGCATTGCTTACTTTTGATCATTTATGCACCCTTATTCATAAAGGTCTTGTCATAAACAATGTTTGCTGATTCATGGATTGAATGAGGATGAACTCAATAAGATTTTTGTCACACTGGCTTGGAAATCAAAGCTCTCATCTTATTTTTGCATCCTGTCTTTCATTCTCATACAGCTATAGGTTGCATACATCGGAATCCAATGCATTAGGTGCATTTAGTTCACTCAAATGAAAAACCAAAAGCACACACTTTGCACCCATGTTAATTTCTGCATTGCATTAGAACTCATGCATTAGTCACACTTAGTTCATTCTTTGGGCATCCTTTAAATTGGGATCAAATTGACATCACATTACTCGCATACATGTCATAGTGCATTTGCATAAACTCCCAATGTGTGCTTGTGTGTTAGTATATGCTATTCACCCCCATCCTTGAAATTTCTATGACCTTATGCTTTCTTGATAAATAATGTTACATTTGAAGTCATTATCAGTGTACTTCATGTTGTACACTTTGGGGGAGTAAAAGTGCATCTATTTAGGGGGAGTTGTATTGTTATGTATTCATGATATTTTCGGTATACATGCTGAATCAAATTTGCACATTAAAATGAGTGTTAAAGATAAGGATATATGAATTTCTTTTCAACACTCTTGAGATGTTAAACTTGCTGCATGTATGTTGAAGAGACAGTTGAGGAAAAAGCTGCCTACCTATCTTTGTTGAAAAATCTGAAATAAAAATGAACGGCAGAGCAATGCTTGGTCTCACTGAGTAAACTAGGCACATGTCACCTGAGACGTGATGTGGTTCATATCTGAAAAGTGCGGACTAGTACCTCTGTTCAAAATGAGGTGAGATGGTTCAGTATTCTAAGTAACCGGGGATTCTGGCATGAGCTCAATGCGTCTACTCGCGTAAAAAGGGATCATTTTGAACCTGATCACTCTTGAAAAATTCTGACTATCATGTGATACTGGTTGAGATGAAAAAATGTTGGTGAAAACTCAATTGTGGTAGAGCGTAGCCTCCAATACGCTGTTCTCAAAATTGAAGTGCAGTCTGTAAAATATCTCCCTGTGTTGATCTGAAAATCTAAATATCCATATTGAAACCATCATTTTTCATGTTACTCACTTACACATCTGAGAATTTGATTTAATATGTATTCAGAAAGTTAATTGACTGCATTAGCAATTGCATTAATCTCCTATATGATTGGAAAATCTCCCATGTGCTACACATGTGTATTCCGATTATCATAACTCTCTTGCATCTTTCCTATACCCATCCCCTCTTAAATAAGTACGGGGGAGCTATGTTGCATGTATATATATATATATCTATTTGTTTGCTTGTGTATGCATCTTACATGCCATCCTTTGCATAAGTTGCATCTCATACATTTCAAACCACAAATCAAAAATTAAAAATATGGAAACTATTGAAAACTAAAAATTGAGTGGACTTCCCATGCTATTTACATGCTCAATAAATTCTTGTGTTTGCTTGGCAAATGGGGAGAAAAATTGGGCACATCCAAGTAATCAACATTTGGTATCATCTCTAGCCAACAATTGGTGTTTCCCATACATTCCATGAACCCACTTATTTATAACTTACTCCTGCTTCATCAAGAATTTCAAATGTCGGTTACTATTCCTTGCACATTTATCATGCTACAATGTGCCTCTCCTCTGTTTCATCTTCATGGGGGAGTATGATTGGCATTACCCTGCTTTTTGATAATGTCAAAGGAGGAGAAATATTTCATGTGGTTCATGTTTGCTGGTTTAATGATTGGGGGAGAACAATATGCTGGATGGATTCATGTTTGGGGATTCATGATTGGGAGAGAACCTTCATTTATGATGAGGGTTTATGCATAGCATTCATACACTTTACATCTCCATGCATACATATCTGCATTCACATGCTTCACTATCATGGATCTTGAGCTGCACATGTTACATATGTCATAAACTTTGCCTTCTTGGCTATTTCTGCCATATAATGACTCTGAGTGTTGCCATCATCAAAAAGGGGGAGATTGTTGAATACGTGTGCACGATGATTATTGTTATTGTTTTGATGATAGCAACTACTATAAGTCACACTGTGCTTACATATGATGTCATTGTGTATCTGTTTAAGCAGTTAGTCATTTCATCGAACAGGTTGCGTGCATGAGCAATGGATCAGTGCATACCACTGTTCATATCTTGCATTGGTTCATTCATATAGTCGATGCATCTCTTATGCTGCTACACAACAAGTCTATACATTGGTTGCAGGCACATCAAAGTCTATACATCCATTAACAAGTCTATACATTGGTTGTAGGCACATCAAGTCTATACAGCGGCAAGTCTGTACATTCTTCAGCAGGAAGTCTGTGAGGCCCGTGCCTTAGTGGATCCTTAGTGGTTTGGATCTAGTATTTATTCTGAAATTTACAACTATTTTCTGGATTTATAAAAAATGTTCTTGTATTTTTTCAGATTTGTTTGGAATTAATTGAGATTATGGGAATAATAGGATTTTTATATATAATAATTATAGTATATATATTAATTTTATTTTTTTCCCTAACCCTTCACCCCCTCTTTCTCTCTCCCTCATCGATCTCAATCTCTCACGCTCTCTCTCTCTCTTGGCCGATCGCCTCTCCCCCTCTCCTAGGGATTTCGGGCGAGACGACGTCGGTTGGAGGCGTGGAGCGCGCCGTTGGAATCCTCACGTTGAGTGGAGCGCGTGGATGCCCACCTTGATGCGGATCGTGGCTTGTGGAGACGAGGCGGAGCGAGAAGGCCCGGTGAACCCTCCTCCTTGCATGCGGATTTTTCGGCCGTTTCGGCTCGAACGAGGTAGGGGGATGGAATCTCGATCTCGCTAGGATCATTTCCTATAGCTCGTTTGCTTAGTTAGAACCCCGTGGCATGCTTAATGGTTATTTTCCATTTTTGGGGTTTAAGCTTTGTTCTTCATGTTTAATCACTTGTGGGCATTGCATGTGATAGTTTTAGTTGTTATATTGTTGTTTAGGATGTGTGGTTTGACAGGAACATGTTTGTTTCATCGTTACCCAGCGATTCCGGTCGTCCGGGAGGGAACCGTTTTCAAACATAACCCGTCCGTGACCCAGACGGTGTGACGGTCCTTCCAGGAACCGTCACACTAGTAACGGTCCGTAGGGGACGCGTTACGTAAATGTAACAACCCTTTGAAGGGGCGTCATATTGAGAGTAATGGTGGGGCGCCCAACCGTTACTCGTCTGTTGATTTACGTTGACCGGCTTTGGCGGTTGGCCTGACGGCCAGTCGGGCGACCGTCAGGTGGCTATAACGCGCCTGGGCGAGCGCGTTACTTCGTGTTCTGAGCGATTAAAAACTATTAGTTGAATTTTAGCTTCGGGTGGATCTGACGGCCTATCGGCCGGCCGTCAGGGCTGTGTAACGCGCCTGGGCAAGCGCGTTACACTCTGTTTGGTTTGCTTTGAGCTGGAACTTCGGTAGATGTAACGGATAGAGGCGGATGCGTCATTGTTGATATAACGCGCCAGTCCCCGACCGTTACACCCTTGTGATGCGGTGGCAGTAGGCCGCCACTCGCCTGTCAGGTTCAAAAAGTTGCCGGCTTATTCTTTATGCATTCCGAAATGTTTATACGCCATGTTGAGTTATTTTATTATATAATGGCATGTTTGTAAATCCCAATAGAGTAGCTTTTCTTTCCTTGCAATGGAACCACTGTTGTGACCCTAAGGTCTTTGAGTACCGACCCGCTTGGGGATAGCGGAGGGGCATTCCCGTACACGGTTTGTAAGCTGGTTCCGTTGGCTCCCGGCCAACGGTAGCATCCTACCGAGGGAGAAAACTAGCAAGAGGGCCTGGCTCAGGCGAGAGTCAGTGTGTGCACATGTGGTCAGAGGCTGTGGACTGACATTGACGAATGTCACTCTGACTGGTCACTTGGTTTGGTACTATTTACGCGCTCAGCTTGTCGTGCTGCCGACTGCGAGTGCTTGAGACGCAGTGTAAGTCGTCAGTGGACGCATCTGGTTTCTGTTCCTAGTGGTTGTCCTACTCCCTGCTGCTTGGATTAATTGAGGCATATTCTACTGGTAGATTTAGTTTCTGTCGTTTGGACTTGCTCGTTATTGGCATGTATTAGCTGTTATACCTGTTTAGTTAGAGTTTACAGCTTTTCTGTGATTAGTTTATTCATGCCAATGCCTGTTATTTTATTTAAATGCATGCTCTAATTGCCTTTATTTTTGCATGTATGATTGTTTAGTACGAGGTAGGGATCCGCGTGACCCCTACTGAGTCTGGCTGTGACTCACCCTTCTCTTTTCAGGTGAGCCGCGCCTGCCATCTCCCGGTGTTTCGTGAGTTACTCGGAGACCGTGCTTAGCTGCCAGTAGTAGACCGATCGCCTTTTTGGGCCTTTGTTGTACTTTTGCCGGTGTATGCCCCGTGTAGTTGTACCTTTTTGGACTAGTACTTTTGTGTCGCTGGACTAGTTTATATATGTATCACTCTGGTTATTTTGAATTGCTTCCGCACTTCTGTTAATTTTATTGCTTAAATGTAATATGCACGTTCCAAATTGCAATTCGTTATGCACCTCCTCGACAAACCCCCACTAACCCTTCAGGGGCCTCATCAGCCTCTTGGGTGGCTTCCCCAGTTCTTGGTATCGGTGTATCGATGTTATCGGTATATCGGTATCCTGAACTCTGGGTCGTCACAGCTGGTATCAGAGCGGAGTTGAGGATTGGTATAAGGAATTGGAATTTGCGCTTGTCCAGAGCTAGTCCTTCGTGTCGTCTATTGCTGGCATAGGATGTTTTCCGTGTGATTGATGTATTTGTGGTTGTTTTATGCTTTTGCCTGTGTAACTATGTCGCCTCGTCGAGGAAGACCTCCTCAAGTTCCTCGAGCTCCTAGAGATGCGCCCAGGAAAGAAAGTGGTTCTGCACCTCCTCCTGCAGTTCCCGCTGTTCCTGTTGTTCCTCCTCCAGCGCCCGTCGTTCCTCCTCAAGTTGAAGTGCCTGGTAGTCGAGGCAAGGCTTTGAAAGAATTTCTTCTGTTCAATCCGCCTGCTTTCGATGGACAGCCAGATCCAGAGGTTGCGAGGCAGTGGCTGGATGCAGTTGAACGCGTGTTCCTGTCTATGGAGTGCGCTGAGGATGAGAAGGTTATGCTAGCTGCGTTTCAACTCCAAGGTACAGCCATTACGTGGTGGAAAGCCGAGTGGCAGATTACGTTTCACTCCAGACCTCTTCGGCAGATCACTTGGGCAGAGTTTGTTGCTGCTTTCGAGCGTGCCTACACTCCTGCCTGCTTGCAGATGGCTAAGATGTATCAATTCTTGGAGCTGACTCAAGACAGTATGACTGTGCTTCAATATCGGAACAAGTTTATGGAATTGGGTCAATATGCGCCCCATGTGCTGGCTAATGAAGCTTTGAAGACTCAGCAATTCTTGCGAGGGTTGAGGCCAGAGTTGAAATTGCCTTTGATCGCTAGTCGTGTTGCTGATTTAGATGGTGCGTGCCAGGCAGCCGTGGCACTTGAGCTGGAGATGGCGAGACCAGGTGGATATCCACAGGCGGGGTCGGTTCAGCCGACGATGCAGTCTCAGCAAGTTTACCGACCATCGGTGTCAGGTGTTCCCTCGGTCCAGTCAGATGTTAGCAGTGCTTCTTCCCCTTCTAAAACCAAGTTTAAGAGGTTCAAGAAGAAGAAGAAGTTTTTCCAGCAGCCGTCGTTCAGTACAGATACTATTCAGTAGCCGACAGCGCCTTCTTCTCATACTCGTCAGAGTTCTGCTGTCAGTCAGCCGTGGACATGTCGGAGATGCGGTGGTCACCATAAGGGTCAGCCATGTTCTCTTCCTGTGGTCTGTTTTCGCTGTGACCAGCCTGGTCACGTCGTTCGTGA
The DNA here is from genome assembly GCA_022559845.1 of Amorphophallus konjac. Taxonomy (NCBI): domain Eukaryota; kingdom Viridiplantae; phylum Streptophyta; class Magnoliopsida; order Alismatales; family Araceae; genus Amorphophallus; species Amorphophallus konjac. The sequence goes on along the minus strand of CM040126.1, from coordinate 227,944,175 downwards.
TTGCCCGCTGAGACCGAAGCAGGTTCAAGCTCCCCAGTTCTCTTAGCCTCAGCAGTCGTAATTCAGACCTCCTGTACCTCAACAACAGTTCTATTCTCAAGCATCGGCGTCTTCTCAGCAATCTTCAGCCGGATCCAAGAAGTAGAAAGGCAAGGTTTCGCATATAACTCGAGCTGAAGCGGTTGCATCCCATCTGGTGGAAGGTATGATTATGTTTTATGGTCATTCAGCACGTGTCTTATTTGATTCTGGTGCTCTCACTCTTTTATTTCTGAGGATTTCATGGCATGTGTTGAGGAGCCGACATCAGAAATGACTTGTGAGCTATTTGTTGAATTGCCTTCTGGAGATTTCATGATTACACGTCTGTGTTTGGAAGAGTCTCCTGTTATGATTAATAATCATCAGTTGCCGGCGAGATTGTATGCGTTGTAGCTGGCAGATTATGATATTATTATGGGAATGGATTGGTTGGAGCAATATGAAGCTGTGGTTGACTGCAGATCGAAGAAAGTCTATTTTCAGCCACAGGGAAAGTCAGCTTTTTATTTCCAAGGTATTCGATCCCGTTCTTCTCGTTTGATTATTTCTGCTATTCGAGCCTACAGGTTGCTTAGTGCAGGTTGCCAGGGATTCTTTACTTCTGTGGTTGCTGTTGAGAAACCACGACAGGATGTCAGTGAGGTTCCTGTTGTTTGTGAGTTCCCTGATGTGTTTCCTGACGAGTTGCCAGGCTTGCCTCCAGAGCGAGAGATTGAAATGGTGATTGAACTGATTACTCATACTGGCCCGTTAGCAAAGACACCGTACCGAATGGCTCCAGCTGAACTGAAAGAACTGCGAGCACAATTGCTTGAATTGCTGGAAAAAGGCTATATTCGCCCCAGTTTTTCCCCGTGGAGTGCTCCAGTGCTATTTGTGAAAAAGAAAGATGGAAGCCTGAGGCTTTGTATTGATTATAGACAGTTGAATCAGGTGACTATCAAGAATAAATATCCGCTTCTAGGATTGATGATTTGTTTGACCAGTTACAGTCTGCTACTGTCTTTTCACGGATTGACCTCCGGTCTGGCTACTTTCAATTGCGGATCCGGGAGTCTAATGTGGAGAAGACAGCTTTCAGTACTCGATATGGTCATTATGAATTTCTAGGTAATGCCATTTGGATTGACGAATGCCCCAACAGCTTTTATGGACCTAATGCAGCGTATCTTTCATCCATTTCTCGATCAGTTCGTGGTGATCTTTGTTGATGATATTCTGATTTACTCTGCTTCTGATGAAGATCATGTGCAGTATTTGAGGATCGTTCTGCAGACTCTAAGAGATCACGAGCTTTATGTAAAATTCAGTAAATGTGAATTCTGGCTTTGGCCACGTGATTTCTGGTGACGGAGTAGCAGTGGACCCTGCAAAGATTGAAGCTGTTTTGAATTGGCAGAGACCGAGAACTGTAATGGAGATTAGAAGCTTTTTAGGTTTGGCTGGGTATTATCGAAGATTTATCCAGGATTTTGCAAAGATTGCAGCCCCAATGACAAGACTGACTCGTAAAGATGTACCTTTTGTCTGGTCGGATCAGTGTGAGGACAGCTTTGTTGAATTGGAAAGGCTCTTGACTTCTTCTCCAGTGTTGGTTTTGCCTTCCGGCTCTGGTGGATTTGTTGTTTGTACAGATGCTTCTCGAGTGGGTTTGGGTGCAGTGCTGATGCAACATGGTAAGGTTATTGCATATGCATCTCGGCAATTGAAACAGCATGAAGAAAATTCCCCTACGCATGATCTGGAGCTAGCTGCAGTTATTTTTGCCCTGAAGATCTGGAGACATTATCTGTATGGTGAGAAATTTAGATTTTTACTGATCATCAGAGTTTACAGTATATATTCGCCCAGAAAGATCTGAATCTCAGGCAGAGGCGATGGATGGAATACATGCAAGATTATGACTTTACACTCTCCTATCAGCCGGGTAAAATGAATGTAGTGGCTGATGCTCTGAGCAGGAAGGTGCAAGTCAATCATCTGTTGCTTCATGAATGGAAATTGTGGGAACAGCTTCCGAGCGAGGCATTTAGTATAGAGCTTCCTGCCGATCTAAGGATGGCAGTTTGTGCTAGTTTGGCTTTGGGTTCAGCTTTGTATCAGCAGATTCAAGAAGCCCAGCAAGCTGATTTTGATTTGGCCCATGTTGTATCAAGATATGATGTGGAATTTGATGATGAGCTGGTCGTTAGTTTCCAGGGTAGATTATATGTTCCCGCTGATGATGCATTGAGACTTGAGGTTCTGAGTGAAGCCCAGGGTTCCCGCTTTGCTGTTCACCCATGTGTCACCAAGATGTATCAGAATTTGAAGAAGCAGTTCTGGTGGCCAGGTATGAAGAAAGATGTGGCTGTGTTTGTTTCCAAGTGCTTGACTTGTCAGCAGGTTAAAGCGGAACATCAAAAGCTAGGTGGATTACTTCAGCCTTTAGAGATTCCAATGTCGAAATGAGACCATGTTACTACAGATTTTGTGGTGGGTTTACCTTGGACTTCTCAAGGTTTTGATGGTATCTGGTTGCTTGTTGACAGATTGACTAAGACTGCCAGATTGTTGCCAATAAAAGTTGCTTGTAATGTGCAGAGGTTGGCCGAGCTTTATGTGCAGAAGATCGTGCCACTGCATGGAATTCCAATTTCACTTGTATCAGATCGTGATCCACGCTTTACCTCCGGCTTCTGGCGCAGTTTTCAGAGAGCCTTGGGCACTGAGTTAGCATTCAGTTCAGCGTATCACCCACAGTCAGATGGACAGTCGGAGAGGACTATTTTGACTCTGGAAGACATGCTGAGATCGTGTTGCCTTGATTGGCAAGGTTCGTGGAGTCAACATTTGCCACTTGTTGAATTTGCTTATAATAATAGTTTTCACTCCAGTATTGGCATGGCTCCTTATGAGGCACTATATGGTCGTCCTTGTCGTACTCCTCTGAACTGGTTTGATGTTGGGGATAGACTTTTGACGGGACCTGACATGGTGCAGCAGTGTTCTGTTGTGGTTCGTCTGATTCAGCAGAGATTGTTGACGGCTCAGAGTCGACAGAAAAGTTATGCAGATCAGCGCAGACGCCCACTACAGTTTGAGCCAGGAGATATGGTTTTTGTCAAGGTATCTCCGATGAAAGGTGTTTCCAGGTTTGGGAAGCGTGGAAAGCTCAGTCCGCGGTATGTTGGCCCATTTCCTATTGTTGAAGCTGTGGGTCAAGTGGCTTATCGTCTACAACTACCAGCGACTATGCAAGCTATTCATGATGTGTTCCACGTCTCTCAGTTGAGGAAGTATGTTCCATATGCATCCCACATTCTCGATGATTCAGTTTGGCCCGAAGTGACTGCTGATTTGTCCACGCCTGAGTTTCCTATCAGAATTGAAGACCGTCGTGAGCAGCGGTTGAGAAATAAGGTTATTCCTCTGGTAAGAGTTGCTTCGCAGCGTCACTCTAGTAATGAGTCTACTTGGGAACGTGAAGATGAGATGCGTCACCTTTTTCCTTTCTTATTCCAGTGAGATATAATTCTTTTCTCAGTTTCCTCCTTATCCGTTGTTGTAAATTTCGAGGGCGAAATTTTTATTAGGAGGGAGGGACTGTGAGGCCCGTTCCTTAGTGGATTTTTAGTGGTTTGGATCTAGTATTTATTCTAGAATTTCTGGCTATTTTCCTGGATTTTTAGGAATTTTTCTGGTATTTTTCTAGATTTGTTTGGAATTAATTGAGATTATGGGAATAATAAGATTTTTATATATAATAATTATATTATGTATATTAATTTTATTTTATTTCCCTAACCCTTCACCCCCTCTTTCTCTCTCCCTCATCGATCTCAATCTCTCACGCTCTCTCTCTCTCTTGGCCGATCGCCTCTCCCCTTCTCCTAGGGATTTCGGGCGAGACGACGTCGGTTGGAGGCGTGGAGCGCGCCGTTGGAATCCTCACGTCGAGTGGAGCGCGTGGACGCCCACCTTGACGCGGATCATGGCTTGTGGAGACGAGGCGGAGCGAGAAGGCCCGGTGAACCCTCCTCCTTGCATGCGGCTTTTCTGGCCGTTTCGGCGCGAACGAGGTAGGGGGATGGAATCTCGATCTTGCTAGGATCATTTCTTATAGCTCGTTTGCTTAGTTAGAACCCCGTGGCATGCTTAATGGTTATTTTCCATTTTTGGGGTTTAAGCTTTGTTCTTCATGTTTAATCACTTGTGGGCATTGCATGTGATAGTTTTAGTTGTTATATTGTTGTTTAGGATGTGTGGTTTGACAGGAACATGTTTGTTTCGTCGTTACCCGGCGATTCCGGTCGTCCGGGAGGGAACCGTTTTCAAACATAACCCGTCCGTGACCCAGACGGTGTGATGGTCCTTCCAGGAACCGTCACACTAATAACGGTCCATAGGGGACGCGTTACATAAATGTAACGAGCCTTTGAAGGGGCATCATATTGAGAGTAATGGTGGGGCGCCCAACCGTTACTCGTCTGTTGATTTACGTTGACCGGCTTTGGCGGTTGGCCTGACGGCCAGTCGGGCGACCGTCAGGTGGCTATAACGCGCCTGGGCGAGCGTGTTACTTCGTGTTCTGAGCGATTAAAAACTATTAGTTGATTTTTAGCTTCGGGTGGATCTGACGACCTATCGGCTGGCCGTCAGGGCGGTGTAACGCGCCTGGGCAAGCGCGTTACACTCTGTTTGGTTTGCTTTGAGCTGGAACTTCGGTAGATGTAACGGATAGGGGCGGACGCGCCATTGTTGATATAACGCGCCAGTCCCCGACCGTTACACCCTTGTGACGCGGTGGCAGTAGGCCACCACTCGCCTATCAGGTTCAAAAAGTTACCAGCTTATTCTTTATGCATTCCAAAATGTTTATACGCCATGTTGAGTTATTTTATTATATAATGGCATGTTTGTAAATCCCAATAGAGTAGCTTTTCTTTCCTTGCAATGGAACCACTGTTGTGACCCTAAGGTCTTTGAGTACCGACCCGCTTGGGGATAGCGGAGGGGCATTCCCGTACACGGTTTGTAAGCTAGTTCCGTTGGCTCCCGGCCAACGGTAGCATCCTACCGAGGGAGAAAACTAGCAAGAGGGCCTGGCTCAGGCGAGAGTCAGTGTGTGCACACATGGTCAGAGGCTGTGGACTGACATTGACGAATGTCACTCTGACTGGTCACTTGGTTTGGTACTATTTACGCGCTCAGCTTGTCGTGTTGCCGACTGCGAGTGCTTGAGACGCATTGTAAGTCATCAGTGGACGCATCTGGTTTCTGTTCCTAGTGGTTGTCCTACTCCCTACCGCTTGGATTAGTTGAGGCATATTCTACTGGTAGATTTAGTTTATGTCGTTTGGACTTGCTCGTTATTGGCATGTATTAGTTGTTATACCTGTTTAGTTAGAGTTTACAGCTTTTCTGTGATTAGTTTATTCATGTCAATGCCTATTATTTTATTTAAATGCATGCTCTAATTGCCTTTATTTTTGCAAGTATGCTTGTTTAGTACGAGGTAGGGATCCGCGTGACCCCTACTGAGTCTGGCTGTGACTCACCCTTCTCTTTTCAGGTGAGCCGCGCCCGCCGTCTCCCGGTGTTTCGTGAGTTACTCGGAGACCGTGCTTAGCTGCCAGCAGTAGACGGGTCACCGTTTTGGGCCTTTGTTGTACTTTTGCCAGGGTATGCCCCGTGTAGTTGTAGCTTTTTAGACTAGTACTTTTGTGTCTCTGGACTAGTTTATATATGTATCACTCTGGTAATTTTGAATTGCTTCCGCACTTCTGTTAATTTTATTGCTTAAATGTAATATGCGCGTTCCAAATTACAATTCGTTATGCACCTCCTCGACAAACCCCCACTAACCCTTTAGGGGCCTCATCAGCCTCTTGGGTGGCTTCCCCAGTTCTTGGTATCGGTGTATCGATGTTATCGATACATCGGTATCCGGAACTCTGGGTCATCACAAAGTCTGTACATCCTTCAGCAGTAAGTCCATACATCAGCAAGTCTGTACATTCTTCAGTAGCAAGTATGTACATTCTTCAGCAGCAAGTCTGTACATCCTTCAGCAGCAAGTCTATACATCAGCAAGTCTATACAGCCAGCAAGTCTATACATCAGCAAGTCCATACAGCCAGCAAGTCTATACATTAGCAAGTCTATACATCCTACAACAAGAAGTCTGTACGTTGGCTGATTGCACAGACTCAAAGTCTGTACGTTGGCTGCTAGCTCAAATTCAAAGTCTATACACTCTTCAAACTCCATACATTCTTCAAAGTCTATACACTCTTCAAACTCCATTCATTTTTCAAAGTCTATACACTCTTCAAAGTCTATCCATTCCTTCATTTCGATCGGACTTCTCAACCCCAGTGCGAGGGTCGACCCCTGGGGTCGACCCCCGTGGGTCTTTCATCTCTAGCTGAAAAGGTCGACCCATTGGGTCGACCCCCAGCTGCAAGGGTCGACCCCAAGGGTCGACCCTAGTGATTATTTTTCAAGACCCGGCGGGCTCCTTCACCAGACCTGCAAGGGTCGACCCTAAGGGTCTACCCATTCACTCGAGGGTCGACTCCAAGGGTCGACCCCTGTTGGTAGATTTTGTAAACCCGCACTGGTTCCTGGAAGGGTCGACCCCAAGGGTCGACCCATGCTGTCTGGCCCATCTGGCCCCTCACGAGGGTCGACCCCAAGGGTCGACCCTTTTTAGTCTGGGCGGTGCCGTGATTGTGGACTCTTGGCATTTCGACCAAATGATCCAACCACACTTGTGTGGTTGTCCTTAATCCACTTCATAACAAGTGCATCTTGTCCCATGGCTGTCCCTTGACCACCCTTGGCCTATATAACATCTTGTAGAGGATGAAAACCCTAAGAGAAATTCATATGTCCTGATTTTGGGTTTCTTCCTAACATTTATGTGTGCAGGTCGCAGCAGCCACCTCCAGCCCTTGTTCCACCTTGGTGTGTTCGTGAATGTGAAAGGAAGAAGGAGGAATCAAAGTTCCAATCAAGCCTCTGCTTCTGGCTGCGAGCGAAATCGAGATTCAGCCACATCCGAGCCAAGATCGTTAAGAACGGTCATCGTGCTGCACAAGTGTTTGATAAAATTCGCAGAAGAGAAAGGGAGTTCTATTTATGTGTGCAGGTTTGGAGTTGCAGCCTTCAAGCCCTATTCCAACTTGCTCTGAAGCTGAAATCGAAAGGAAGGAGCTTGAATAAAAGCCCAAGATCATATACATCGAAGAGCTGCATTGGACATCAAGCTTCAACATCCATTCGTGCTAGAATCCTTCATCATCCTTCAAGATCGATCTAAGGGGAGTCAAGAGAGATCCAAGGGAGATCAAGAGGGTGCTGTCCAAGGAAAGGAAGAGCCAAGTAAGCCCGGATTAAAGCTTTGATCAAGTGGAGATTGAAGCCACATTCAAGATCAACAACCTACATTCAAAGGGGAGCCAAATCAGGAGTTTTTCTAAACAGAGTCTTATTGTGTTTTAAAGCTCAGATTTGTATCTCTTAAACTGCATACTTGTTTGTGTGTGGATCGTTGTTAGATCCGTGGTTATGTGTGTGTGTCATATTTGATTCATGTGTGTGCGTAGGTCTTCCTAGATCTACGTGTGTGTGAGGTTTGCTGCACTTGTCGCAGCGTGTGTGCGTTTTGTTGATCCGCTTGTTGGATCGTGTTGGAGACATCATCTCCGTGTGCGTGTGTTTACTGGAGCTTGTCCCCGTGTGTGTGTGCAGGCGTCGTCCTGCGTGTGTGGTTGGAGCGTCGTCTCCGGTTGGGGATTTATCCCCGAGTGATGCCTCACCTAGTTTGGTGAGGGGTGGACGTAGGGAGCCCATCGAGGTCCCGAACCACCTTAAAATCCTTGTGCATTATGGTTTGCTTTGTGCGTTGGCTTGGTTTAATTGTTGAATCCTCTTATATGATCGTGTAGGAATGGTGAGATTGAGAGAATCTGTTTATTGGCATAATCAACTTCCTTAATCTTGTTGTAAGGAGTTTACTCCACCACGCAACATTCGTCTTGTCGTCTAGTGTGGGGGTTAGTGTAGGTTGTAATCTTACTTGCATGTTCATCATATTTGATGTTTTAATTGTTGTTTCATTACACTTGTTAAAAAGGGAAGAGTTTCCTTAAAATTTGTAATCACCCAACCCCCCTCTTGGGTGTCATTGATCATGGGACCCAACAATAGGGACTATGTTCGCCACCCACTAGGGATATAGAATGACTCTAATGAACCTGGCCTTGTATAACTTATCAACTTCTTCTTTGATCCTTAAGGCCATGTGGGGGTGAAATCTTCTTGACCGTTGTTTCACGGGTTTTGCCCCTGGTTTAAGTACGAGTCGATGTTCCACTAAAGAGGGGTCAAGACCCAGCATATCCTCATAAGACCAGGCGAAAGAATCACTATACTCCCTTAGAACCTTGACCAGATCTTCTTCCACTTGCGGAGGGAGATTAGCGGCAATAATGATGTGCCTTGGGTCTTCTTCAGTTCCCAAATTTATTTCCTTCGTAGGTTCATCCACTACTGACAATGGCTCGTCAAATCTCTTTAATCCTTACACATACAAATCGACAGTGTCATCTACGTTGCTGTCCTCATCGTCAATCGGGTCTTTCTCATCCAAGACTTCATAGACACCGAGTCCGTCATCGCTCCAAACCCCTTCTATTTCCTCTTCATCTATCACAATTGCTGTAGCAACAAATTCTGGATACTTCAAAAGAGCATGACATCGCTGAGCTAGATCCTGTAAGAACCTATCAGGAATGGATTTAGAATGACGCGCAAGCGGGCGCGGCTCAAGCTTGGAAGGATTGGACGACCTAGAAGAGGACCCTACTTCTCTAGTTCTAATCGACCCTACTTCCCTAGACTCGACAGACCCTATGCCTAACCTAGGAGAAAGGAAATCTAGTGGAAAGGAAGAAGCAGAGGACTCGTGCCCCTGGGAGGCGGATGGAGACAAGGTAGCATAATCTTCCACCGAAATCTCCGTTTCAAATTTGACGTTTTTTTTTGGAGATCAGTGGAGACCACACAGCAGGATGGAGGAGGAGGAAGTTGCATGGGGAACAACTCGGGGAAGATGCAATCGAAAAAAGGATCGGAGGATCTAAACCACATCTCGTGGAGTTGGGCATTGGGGGGAGGAGGAGTGAATAGAGTTGACAGATCAATGGGTGGGCAGCGCCCACATGCACATGTAACAAACAGGATTTCGGGTGATCTTTCTGTAAAATACGGATCGACCATAATCGGGGGTGAACGGGGTATGGACTCCGACTGTTGAAAGAGAGATGAGAGGCGGGAGGGAGACCAAGAAGTGATGATAGGTGAGCTCCCCTTTTCTTGCTGATAAGTAATTGGTTTCTTCGGCCTCCACTGAACAAGCCGGGTTTCTTGATTCTTCTTCTGATCATGGCCATCTGGTTTGCTGACCATTCTAGCAAGTGATTGACTAAAATCTATCATATCATCAACAGGGCCTTTTGGTAGTAGAGGTGGACCGACAATCGTGCAAGCTGCATCTTTCTTTTCTAACTGTGCTGATTGTGAATTTAGGGTTACTGGCTGAAGAGGACCTTTAACAAAGTGTTGACGATAGTCCCAAGTAAGTGGCCCTGAGTCTCCCATCATTGAGAGAGCGGACTCTCCATAACTGAGACCTCTTCGGCTCATTTTCCTCCCTTTGGGCACTGGCTTAGTACGGCCCTGTAACTGTGCACCGAGGCCTCTCCCCGGTTGATAACCAAGCTTCAATATGATATCCCAACCCTTGGAATCTCAGATCTGGGGTTTCACTTTGATACTGACAGGTGTAGTGACGGGCTTGCGTGGTGCATAAGCCCAAGGGAAATCCAGATCTAGCACAGAAATAACGGGCCGACTGCTGGGCCACAATGTAGGTAAAATCTTCTCTAAAATGGCTTTTACAGACTGGATCGTGGATAAGATTTTGACCTTGACCACCCTCCCTTGAAAAGGGAATTTAAGACATTGATGCGCAGTGGATGGCACGGCACTGAGAGTATCGATCCACGGACGACCCAAGATGGCTTTAAACATGGGGTCGATGTCCAGCACATAGAACTCAATGGGCATGGTAAGAGGCCCAAGCTCAGCTTGAACGGTGACAACCCCGTGACACGCCCTCCGAGAATTGTCATAAGCAGCTATAGTAGTGGGGGTTGGGCGTAGCAGTTCTTCTGATATATTGCAGGCCCTGAGGGTGCTGAGTGGACATACATTGATAGATGCCCCTGTATCAACTAGTGCCGCCTCAATACTGACTTTGTTCAGAATAATAGTGATGCAAAGCGGCATTTACCGAGCTTCCGGTGGTGCTAGCTCGGTTTCAGAGAAGGTAATAGCTGGCCCCTTAGAGATTGTGGCCAGTGCGGTAGGTAAGTTGTCAACTGCCATATCTTCACTAACAATCACCTTCTGTAGGAAATCTCTGAGAGCATCCTGGTGAAGGATAGATCTCTTAATAAGCTCCAGCACAGATATCTTGGTGGGCACCCTATCAAGGTGATGCAGCAGATCATATTGGGTACCAGGCAATGTCTCGGTTTCTTCCTGCTCAGCAGCCGGTTGGGAAGACTGGGGATTGGAGGTTGAAGGAAGGTTACGGTGAAACATGCGCCCGCTCCGCAGGGAAAAGTTATAGGCTGCCGCGGCCTCGGATGGGCTCAAGATAAGTGACTTAATAGGCCCGGTGGGGTGGATGAGTGGCACGGAAGAGGGCGTGGTGGAAAAGATGATAGGTGAGGGGTTGGTGGTAGCGGGTGCGAGCGGAAGTGGGGAAATAAAGGTCGGCGGGGGTGCAATGAGTGGAGGGTTAGATGGAGGTGTGGTGGTAGCGAGGGTGAGTAATGTGTGAGAGGCCGGGGGTAGAGTAGGAAGGACAAATGGTGTAGCAGGTGGAGGAGGGTTTTGGTATGTGGGCGTAAGGATGTTAGGAGTGGAAGGAATGCGGAAGTTGTGGTGAAGGGCCACAACTTGCGGCGTAGAGCTGTCATCGTCAAAGGACCACCCGGCATCAGGGGCTGGGGGTTGAACTACATTGACCTGGGCTGGTACCGGTGGCTGAGACTGCGGAGCGGGAAGATGGTTCGGCATTGGGTTCTGATGGATCCCCAAGTCTTGAACCGGCTGCTGTTGCGGTTGCGGCTGCTGTTGTGGCTGCGGTGCATGTTGTTGATGCACTTGCTGCCTCGGTGGCTGCCTTCTTTTCTCTTTGATTTCTGTGATGGCCCTATGCATTTCGGCCCAATCAATCCTTTGTCCTTCATGGAGGTCATAGACCAAATCCCTGAACTGAAAACACCCTTCAATAGTATGTCCTGGCTGCCTGTGGAACATACAGTACTTTGTCTGATCAACGGCCGGGTTCCAGTTGGGCCGTTCCGGAGGGAGTTGTATAGCATTAACTGACATGAGAGCTGAGAAGATATCTGTGAGGGTTTCTGGCAGGGGTGGGTACTGTGCTCTTTTTGGAGCCGGGCGCTTGTTGTTGTTGTTGTTGTTGTAGCCGTTGGGTGGAGGGACGTTATGGTATTGCGAAGGCTGTGGAGGTTGTTGTGGAGTGGCAAAGGTGTTTTGTGGAGTAGTGAAGGAAGGCAGAGGGTTTTGGAAGTTTTGTGGATTGGGTTGAAAGTTTTGTGGCGCGGGGTTTTGAGGAGTGCGGGGGTTTTGTGGAAAGCGGAAGGGTGCGGCTTGGAAGGGAAAGGTAACAGCTTGAACTTACTCATTTGTCTGAACCCCCTCGGTGATAGGCCCTTGAGGTTTCTTGTGGTATTTTGGTTTTTGGTTCTCAAAGAGCGAGTGGATGGGGGAGTCCTTGAACTATGATTGAATGAACCGCGCCCGGCTATAGAGTTGGTGCATGTTGGCTATGTCATTCATGGCTAGAATGTTTCGGAAGGTCAGAGTGGCGTTGGAGATGAGCAACTTGACCTTCTCTTCCTCCGGAATATGGCCTGGCACCCTGGCGGCCATCTGCCTCCATCTGTCAGCGTAAGTTGTAAACTCCTCACCTGTCTTCATCTTTTCGGCCACCAAATCCGTGAAAGAATATTCTGGGCCGACTCTGTCTTAGAATCGCTGGATGAACTTGTCTTTCACTACCTTGAAGCTTTCGGGGTCCTCTAATGGCAGAGAGTAGAACCATTCCAGCGCAACACCATCCAATGATCGGTGGAACAAATACACCATAAGGCGATCATCATACTGAAATTGGGCCGATTCATATAGAAAGTACCTCACATGAATAAAGGGGTTGCCGTTCCCATCATACTTGCGATAATTGGGGAGCTCGGATTTCGGAGGGAACCAGATGTTCTGAAAGCTAGGGATTGGAACGTCCGCCAATGACTGAGGGCCAACCCGCTTCTGAAGGAAGTCAAGTTGCTGCTGCATGGTGGCCCACTTATCAAGCAACTCCTGCTCTCTAGAGGGAGCAGGGACAGTGAAAGATGAATTTTGAGGAACAGAAGGGTAAGCAGATGGAGGAGGCGGCCCATAGGTAGGATATTGGGTCGAAGGATGACCCATATTGGACTGGACCTGGACTGTCCCTCGCTGAGGGCGCATAAAATCGTTCGGACCGACAAGCACTTGCGGCACAATTGGGCCTGAGATGTGATGATCCGACGGGAAGGAAGGAGGAACAAGGGTGTTGCCCTTATCAAAGAATTGCTGGACCGACGTAGAAGATTGGCCCACTTCAAGATTGGAGAAGCGGAGGGCCCTGGGTTGGACCGGAGTAAGATCAGTGGAAATAGGCTGGACGGTAGGTCCATCGGCCCTAGGTTAAGCGACGGAAGGATTAGATTGACCCAGGATGATGGGGGGGGCGGGGTATTGGACCCCTGCATGGTTTGATAGACGGCCTGGAGTTGGGCTGGGTCTAATTGGGCCATCATCTGGAGCACGGAATTGGCAGAGGGAGGAATAGGGTGAGCGGACGGAGCGCTCTCCATGGGGATAGAAGATGACGGGAGAACGGGCCCCTCCCGGGGCTGGAATGAGACGACCCTAGAGGGGTCCTCTAGAAGGCCCTGAGGAAGGGAGTCCTCCTGGGAACGAGGAAGATCAAAGGAAGCCATTGTGGATTCAAAAAGTGGATTGAAGTAGGATGAAGAGAGGGAATCACCCCCGGGCGATGAAGATTCTAACGGATGGAGGTGACTCCACATGCAACGGACAACCTTAACAAGATGCAAACAACACAACATAAACAATCACACAATGAGTGACCAAACTAAGATGACTTTTAAAGATGCGAGTGAAGAAAAAGGGATGAAAACACTCAAAGTTAACCAAGTCGTTTAAGATGATGCCACAAGATTTTTATGTTTTCTCCTTTGGAACTTTAGTGAATTGATTAAAATGAGCTCTCAACAATAGGTTCCTGATAGGAAACGGATACAAGGCTTGGTTTGACTCTAGATGTTCACTCCTTCACTTATGCAATCCCATACATGGGATGGGAAAGGTACAACCAGCCCGGCGTCCGTGTGGGAATCCACGGCTCGCGGGGACTTATGGAGGTCCCTGGTGTGATTTCCTAGTCGGCTCCAAGGAATATGGAGATGAGAGGTCCGCACACCAAGGTAGAAAAATGCAATCTAATGTATGAAAGTATGAATGAACTTATGTGCACCGGAGTGAATGCCAATTCTAACCTAAAATATAGCAAACAATTATGTACACAATGATATAAGTATGTAAACCAACCAGGGAGGAAACTAGATAACACCCAAGCACAAAGATCACAGCAGAAACTATGGAAATAAAATGCACCTCAGGATGCGTACCTATCTGAAGTGTAACGGTCTATAACCCTGTGTCAGAAGAATGTGACGGTCGAAGACTAGACCGTCATAAGTGTGTAACGCAGGGACGCAGGACTGTCAGAGGAGCCAGAGAACCAGAAACAACAGGAAATAAAAGGGAAATCCGGGGAAAACCAAACAAGGAAATGATGGCAGGTTTAAACAGAGATCAAGACACGATTGGCACAAGTTGTCCCACTGTGATCGCCAAAAAACTGTTGATTTGTTTTGGTTGTTGTTTTTGTCGTTTGCAAAGAAGAATAGATAAGTTTGATATGATATGAAGATGAATATGAAGAGCAAATAACAATGATCTCAATCAACCTATGAACATGTAAACCATGAACCTAGGCAATCAGAACCAGCTCTAGCATGGGCAATGCTATCTCAATCAAACTAAACTAAGAAAGGAAAAGTAAAACACATGCCGGAGCGTGGAGCAAAGGGAGTAAATAAAAACACACCGCGTGGGTGGAACAAGCAAGAGGATAATAAGATGTGGGAGAGAGAAAGCTAATGCCCACTACCAGGAAAAGAACGTGATCGCCACTAAGGTAAAAATAAGCCAAAGACCTGATTAATACCTTAGAATAGGAAGATGATGCACTCGCTCACGGGAGAGAGAAACCAATAGGAAACTGCAGCTCTGTTGGATATAACGGTCCAGTGCCTATGCGTCACAGGGAGTGTGACGGTCGCCCGACAGACTGCTAGAGGAACCTAACGCGTCTGATGAAGACCGTCAGAGTGTCTGCAGAACAAGCTTGTGAATCCTTCAAACTCCAAACCTTCCAGCCGGCTAGAAAGCTTGGGCCTCGTCTAATGAACTCTGTAAAACCTGCCAAAGAATGTAGAACACAAGAAACAACCCCAAATTAGCCTTTCAAACAACGTAGTATCAATACTCAAATGAACTTGATGTCATTCAAAAGGAAAGGGGAATACCGGGGAGTTGTGTTCTTTTTAACCCCTCTGAGCGTTTTAAAAGATAGGAAGGATGCTTAAGTGAATGAAATAAGTGGAAGAACGTGACAGAACGTGAAATAAGGAGTGGGACAATGCTATGATGAAAAGGAAAAGGAAGAACACAAGTATGCCAATGATGGAACTAAAACACTCAAGAAAATGAATACTCCCTTGACTGTGAATCAGATGGACGTGAGAGACAACTTTTCTTGGTTGGATATGGCTCCAGAATGCGGCAGCACTTCGACGTAAACTCCAGATTTTTCCTCCTTAGGTCATGAAGTCAAGGGTTCTATTTATAGGCCCTCAAACTCTCCGGTCGAGCAGAGGATAATCTAGCTAAAAAGGAGGATGATTCTTAGCAAACTCTTGAAGATAACACTCCCAAGAGTCCATATAAACAAACAGAAGGTTTTAAGAATCAGATTTGGAAGAGAAATCACAAGATCAAACTCTTAACTCGGCCACGGAGTAGCAGAGAAAAGGCCAGACCTACCAGGACTCTCTGTTTGATGTAACGACTGCACGACAGACCGTCACAGGCATGTAATGCTCCAGGAGTAGACCGTCACAATCAACCTCATCCTTTAAGAGATACGATCAACGGGAGAAGTTGTCAAATGCTGGACTCTTGAAGAATGTAACGGTCGAGAGAAAACGCGTCAGAGAACTATAACGGTTGCACGATAAACTGTCAGAGTCAACGGATAGCCAAAGGATAAGCTTTGAAAATAAGCCTTATACTCAAGGACTCTTCAAGATGTAATGACCAAGGACTGATGCGTCAGAAGAATATAACGTGCCTGGTATAGACCGTTAAAGACAATAAGGATCTAAATGAGACAAAAGCTTGCTAAACTTCGTTCAATGCAAGGAATCAAGGAACCAGACCCAACCAAGGAATTAAGACCCACGAAATAAACCTCCCACTGATCAAGAAGGCTCAACAAAAGGGAATAACTCGGAGCATCATATAGAATGAACAAGGAGATGACCCAACTTATCGGTCATAAAACGGGTGTCAACACACATGAACACATGGCATATTACATGACGGCCATAGGCGAACTGGTGTTCGAAGAGTCATATCTGCTGCGGTACTTCTCCACGTCCCTGACAGGCACCGCCTTCCAGGCTAAAGCCCATGGGCGAACACAATTCAGTGGCTGATTGGGCTGATATATAGAAGAAGTTCGTCGACCGCTCCCAGACAGTCGAACGTAAAGTCTCCCTGGCTGAACTCTGTGCCCTTAGATAGAGAAAGTGTGAGATTGCGCTGGACTTCATCAAGCAGTGGAGGGATGTCAGCATGCGCTGCGATAATCGTCCAACGCCCGAAGACGCGATTGTTGGCAGTAATTTTTGCCTACAAAAAAAAGAGAGATAGAGAAGATCGATGTCACAGCAATCCTGCTCGTCATGCCACCTCTCTAGGGTGGATAGATCATGCTCTTCATGCCACCTCTCTAGGGTGGACAGTAGCAGCAGCAGTAACGGGCCTGTCTGGAGTGGCCTCCAGTAGCAGTAGAGCCCGCCAGACTGGATCGCTGCAGTGGCCTTCGGGGTGGACAACAACAGCAGGGTCCGCTCAGACTTCCACCACCCCGGGGTGAAACAGCAAGAGCCCCCGGGGTGGCCGCCCCTGGACAACAACAACAACAGGTGGACATCTGGGGTGGACAACTCCAGACTTGCAGTCGGGCGAAGAAGCCTCCTATCCGGGGTGAACCACCTCTGGGGTGCAAAGGCATCCGGGGTGAGAACAGACGCCAGAACACCTCTCTGGGATGGTGGACATCCGGGGTGGACAGCTCCAGACTTGTAGTTGGGTGAACCACATCCGCGGTGAGAACAGCCTGCAGGACACCTCTCCGGGGTGAAACCAGCGGGACAGTAGACATCGGAGCAGCAGCAAGGACTTCCCGCGGGGTGAACAAGCCCTCAGGGTATGGTCACCCCATTCTTCTCCCCTCCCGGGGATTCCGATCACCTCCTTGGCCAAGGGTGATTATAAGGTGATTGTCACCTCCCCGTTCATTTGATTTGGGATTTTTTCCTTGACCTAGGGTGACAAAAATGGAGAAAAAAGGCACGAAGAGGGGGCAAAAGGGGTGCCACAGGGTCATTTGACCCCGTTGGCCAACGCGCTGCCGACCCTGGGGGTCGAGCCCACCCAGCGGGGTCAAACTGACCCCCGCGGGGTCAGTCCCCCCCGCTGGCATCCCAGCGGGGTCATTTGACCCCCCCAGATCCCCTTGTTCCCAAAACAAAAAAAAAGAAGAAAAGAAAAAGGGAAAAGGGAGGAGAGGGGTCAAAAAGCATTTTTGCCACCCTACCTTGACAAAAAAGAGGTTTCTACACCCCACCGTATCAGAACTGGGGCTAAAACTCATTTTTTTGTCAGAATTGAGGCAAATCCTCCCGGTTCTGTCAACCTGGGTCCTCCCACCTTCTATAAATAGACCCCCAAGGGTCCAAGTGGAGACGACGGGACAAGAGAGAGAGAATCCACGCGCAAGGAGCATCCAGCACTTGAACTTTGTTTTGTTTGTATTAACCTGTGAGGGGTAAGTCCCCAGGTCTTGTATTTATGCCCCTACGGGGTATTGTTGTAATTATGTCCCTCAGTGGGCCGTGTTTGTAAGTTTTCTACGTCCCGGGACGGTAAAATTATGTAGTTCCACCTTTACGACGGAGGAATGATGCAAATGCCCCCCCCCGGGGGTCGTGAGAAACAAAGTCCTGTCATTTGTAGTTCTACCCTACATTTTCTTGTAATTGGGGCTACATCCCTACTTCCCGCGTTAGTGCGGATATTTATATAGTCGACAACTCACCGACAACGTTTGTACCCACTGGGGCCATAAATGTATCTGGTGTATTCCACAAACCTTCTTTGTATATCGATCGGAAAATTATAAGAAAACCCCTTCGAGTTGTGGGAATTGCATATATACCCCTCCTGCGACCAAGTTGACATATGTGAGCCTTCTATGAAGCCCCTCGTCATTCCTTTGGTCCGACGACATTGTCAGCTAAGTCTGACACTTGGGTGCCACATCAACTTGGGCCCATGTAGAGTTTGGTAAAATTACCAAAATACCCTTGTAACTTTAAAAAGGGCCTACTAGCTCCCAAAATCATCTAGAAACGGTCTCAATGCCTTGGGAAGCCAGGACCCTTATCCTACTCTCCTTCCAACCCAAAAGTTTCGGGAATACCTCTGGCCTGATAAAATTATCAAGATACCCCTAGAAGTATAAAATTACCAAAATACCCCCAGAGTCTAGGAAACCTCCCGTGACTTCAAATATGCCTATGGCTTTCCACTAAATCATTCCCTATTCCTAAATGCTAGGGTTTTGCCTACACATGAGGGGCCTCCGTTGAAACCCTAACTCAGTCATTATGTTGGTCGGTGGTAAGTGAGTGGATATTGTGAGCCCTCCAAATGAGCTTGCCCTCAATATCAGAACCCCCATAGAAGGCTTTGGGATTTCTTTGACAGTTAAACAAAGGTGTTCGGACGTTAGGCCGATATAAATCAACACTGACTGCGGTCAGTGGGGAGAGGTCCAGCACCTGAACCCCAATCGTATGATACAATACGCACCCACGGAATAAACCCTCCATACATAGAGGCAGGGGAAATGTTTCTTTTCAAAAAGAACATTATTCAATTGTATCTACGATAAAATTTCGTTGTTGACAGACTAGCACGCCCGGTGGGACCTTTCCTACCTTTCTTCTTTCTATCAAAGAAAGTCCCCAAACCTTCTCCAAGGTTCGGATTGCCCCTCTTCCTCTTACAGGACGGGAAGAGGAGGGCATACCATTTTTGCACACTTGAGAGCTCCTGTGCATTTGCATGCCACTGCATTCGTGCTACGCACCACCACCACCAGCAAGAACAGCCATGGCCATCGTCACCTACGGCCCTCAAGTCATCGCCAACCATGCAAGGTTCGGATACCTGGCTACCCCCATTATTTTCGGTGATTTCCCAGCAGTCGTCGGTTCACCCTTCTTCTTGTGCGTCGTACCCATGGTTGAGGCCAGCTCAGCCACGCCTGCTGCAACAACCACTGAGGGTGTCAGGCCCTCTACTGCATCAATCTACTGGGTCTGCCCGGTCAAGAAGACAACCGTCGTGGGTGTTAGGCCCTTGGCCCCAATAGCTGGCCGGGTTAGCCTGGTCAACATGACCCCCATTGGGGGTGTCAGGCCCTCAGCTTCAAGCATTGGTCGGGTTTGCCCGGCCATCTCTTCACGGACCAGGGGTCTCAGGCCCTTTGTCCAAGCAGTTGGCCGAGTTCGCTAGGCTGCCATGATTATGGCCAAAGGTGTCAGGCCTACTGCCCCAGCAATTGGCCGAGTCTTCTCGATCAATCATGTCACTGTTGGTGTCGCTCCTGCCCAACGGGGGCAGCGCCATCGTCTCAATGACACCAATTCTACTGCGGCAACCCTCAGAGGTACTGCTCAAGCTCAACGGGGGCAGCGTCGCCGCCACAACGACGTCGCGCCTATGGCGGGCATCATCAAGGCCACCCCTACTCAACGAGGGCAACATCGTAGCCGCCAGGGCACAAAGCCTGCGACAGCTACATCCCGCTCTAGCAAGACTATAATCGTCGGAGACCTCCACATTTGGCTCGATGGAGGCGAGCCGATTTTTCCTCGGGATCGACATGTCCCGACCATCTCTACCTCCAACCACTTCGAGCTCCTCCGGCAAGTTCGGGAGGATGGAGCGAAATTGAAGTAGCCCGCCGTACCGACGGCAAACCAGGGTCCCATACAGCGACCCAAGCCATGAGCTCCCCGATCAAGGATAGGGGGCAATCCAGTTAAGGAGTGCCAACTCCAACTGAAGAAAATTTGAGTCACCAAGGAGGAGGCCCGAATCATTAAATGGACAAGGGCAGAAGGGCCCTTCCACATTTCAGATCTGCGAAAAATGCGGAGCCCGAAAAGTATTGAAACCTCGGCATCCCTGAGGCCTGCAGCTTAGCCCCCATGTTGACGGAAGCGCCAAGGAGCCAGCAGGAAAGTGCGGCCGACCTCTCCATGGGCTAGTTCAACGCACACAGACGAGGATTGCTCTACCCAGGCTTCCACATCTCGAGTATCTATTTTTGACAGAATAGGGATGCCACCCAAGCCGAATAGGCAACCGCCCAGGAAGAAGCGGGTGGTTCAGGTGACCGATAACTCTATTAAAGTGCTCACCTGCTACACCACCTCCGCCGATAAGCAGCAGGAGGACACTTCGGGGGAACTGAACCAGCCTCTTCAATATTTGAAGAGGTCGAGGCCCATGTCCTTGATCCTGGCGCAGACGCAACAGAGGTCGGCCGCCAGGACATCTCAGCCCGAACCGACAGAAGAAGAGCATTAAGAAGACATCCATAGTGTCGATGAGGACAGCAACCCCGCTCACGATGAAGATCTTGGGAAAGAGACACAGACTCTCACGTTGGAAGAGCTCCGACGGGAAAATCAAGAATTGAAGAGCCTCTTGCAATCGCTTTTGCGCGAAAAGAAGGTTCATGTTCCGCCTCAAGCGGCACCCATTGGGATGGAACAACAGCCTTCTCCCGTTCCTATCCCGGTCGCGGCCAATGCCTCCGTCACCGCATCAAAATTACCATTGGCGGTGGAAGTTGAAGTTCCGCAGCATAAAACCAATGCACGGTCATCTGCCACTCCTGCTACAGAGAGCCTTATGGCGCAAAGGTAGATGATTGAGCAGACCGTGGAGGTGAAGTTTGCTCAACATGGTGTGAGTGTAGCTACCGTTGATCTGTACATCGTGCCTTATTGATGCGGGACGGACGCGGACTCAACTCCAATTGGATATGCGATCCTTGGACTTTAAGCAAGCTTGCCATCGCCCCTAACAAGGGAAGCGTACGGACGTGCACGGTTGAGAAACCGGTAGTGAGCTAGGGTGGTCGGCTCTCTCTCGTACCCGGATCGGGTCACGGGATGGTCTCGCTCTCTCTCGCAGCAGTGATTAAATTGACATCGAGCTAGCTATCCTATCATGCTCTCTAGCAGCGGCATATAAAATATATACGAATAAAGCAAAATGCTGAGTAATGGAGCGAACACGATATCTCCACGCACTGGGCGTGGGGAAGACGATCCCGGCCGATCTCGTACTCCCGGAACAGTAATTAATTAAATTAAAACAATGAATTTTATTGCCCACTCTACGCAGGGAGGTAAAGGGCTACACGGTGGGACCCAGGAGTAGCGGGTTCGGGTTGACGGGCAGCTTCTTGCGTAGCTTCGACGGCACGCGTACTCATGAACGTGGGGCCCACGTGCTGGTCAGTGGGGCCGAGTGGGACCGGGGTGGCGCCACTGTGGTGGGGACGCCGGGAGGGATGCTCCCTGGGACGGCGGCGCGCTGGTTCGCCTTGTGGAAGGCGAGTCGGTCGGTCGGGCGGTCGGTTCGGCTTGCTATCCACGGGCTTGAGCTTATGTTCTACAGCTTGCGACCCGGTGAGAACGGATGCTGCGATAAGTACCGACGTCAGATCAGCACAAAACCTACGCCGTTGGAACGCTGACTCGAAATCCCTCGATCTAGGGCCAGAGAGAGAATTTTGAATATTCTGGATCTGTCCTTGGTCGAATTTAGAAGTTGTTGGTTGACAGAACCAGATCTGACAGGATAGATCTGAGTTTTCCTGAGAACACGAGTTGACCGAAGGAAGAACGTCGGATCTAGAAGTTGACTCCTTGATGAAAGTTATAGAGAAAGAAGTAAGGAAGATGGAGATATTTTGTGTAGAATTTCGTGTGGAGGTTTAATAAGGTAAACAGAATTTATGGCACTCGTGGGTCGGATCTGGACAGTGGAGACAGAACTGATTTTTGGATCTGACAGTGATTTTTAAAAAATAGGTAGAGAACTCCAGAAATTCCAAGAAAATTCGTGGATGATGGGGGTTGTAGAAAGAATCCCCAATAAAATTGGCATCTCAAGAAGATAAGGGGAAGGGGGTCGAAATATGGTAGATCAGAGCTGCTATAACATAGAACTGAACAGAGACAGAACTGGTGGATCCAGAAGCTAAAAAGGAAAAGAAAATTGGATGATGTTCTAATTTCGGTGGAACTTTACTGGAGGTTGGGATTCACGTCGGGAACCTACCCTGAAAATCTTAGCTCTAGAAGATGTGGGAGTTGGGTGTTAAAATTCTTGGATTGAGCCTCTGTCCAGTAGAACAGCAGTCTGGACAGCACCTCGGAAGTTGCTTCGCGGTGGCTCGTTGGCGGCACAAACGGCGGCGGCGGCGGCAGAGATAGAATACTGAGGGGGAGGGGATGAGATAGAAGGGTTCTATACCCTGGAGATTGGAGGTGGAAGAGGGAAAACTAGAGGGAGATGTTGGATTGTGTGTCTTCCCTAAGTATTTTGATGATGAGCAACACTATGTTAATTGTTCTTGTTATTTTTGATCAGATATCTTGCACTTGAGTTATCCATGGTTTTATATGAAATAACTGCTAAGAGGTAACACTTCGTGTGTTCGTTCATGTTCTGTCTTCGTGCTGTTTTTCCTCAAACATCATGTAGTTCTTGCTTCGCGTTTTCACCTCGTGCAGTCTTTGTTTACTGTGTTGTTTCCATGTCATCCTTTGTATTCCTGTCTTCGAGTCCTTTCGCTGAGTCTCTAAGTCAGTCTAAGTTCAAGTGTTCGTTTCACTTCGTGATTGTTTTTCTCTTCTCATGACTTCGTGTCGTGTTCCTGAAGCTGCTCTAAAAGTTCTGATGAACTTCGAGTAGTTTTTCTGTAGACCTCGTGTCGATTCCTGCTTAGTAACCACACTTCGTGACGGTTACTATAGTCCACGTCTTCGTGTTGGTTTTATGCACTCCGTGTCGTCTTCTTTGTTTCATTCTGTTCTCATCTCACTT
The DNA here is from genome assembly GCA_022559845.1 of Amorphophallus konjac. NCBI lineage: Eukaryota > Viridiplantae > Streptophyta > Magnoliopsida > Alismatales > Araceae > Amorphophallus > Amorphophallus konjac. The sequence goes on along the minus strand of CM040126.1, from coordinate 227,921,378 downwards.
CGAGTCGTTTCTTTGCATACTGTCTTCGTGATTGATTGGCACTTCGTCTTGGTTACAACACCTCGTGTTGTACTGTTTGACTTCGTGTCGGTTTCGGTTGCAGTCCATGTTGTTTTCATGTCGTTCTCCTTTATTGCCACCTCGTGTCGTTTTTATTATTAAGTCTTCGTGTCGTTTTACCTCGTGCAGTGTTATCCCGTGTCATTTACTGTTTCGACTTTGTGTCGTTATCAGCCTGTGTTGCTTTCATCTCGTGCTGTTCTCACTATCCTCGTGTTGTTCTCACCGCGTGTCGATTACTGTTTTCACTTAGCATTATTTTTATTTCGTGTCGTTTTTCTGTGTAGTGTGTGTTTGTCACCACTATACTTCGTGTCGTTGCTTTTTACTTCGTGTCTAACTTCACTTCGTGTTGTTTTCACCTCGAGTCGTTTCCTTATACTCTGTCCTCGTGTTGGTCTCTCGCTTTAGTCTTCATGTCGGTTTCTGTCGTAAGCCCGTATTGTCCTCGTGTTGTTTTTGCATTCGTAACCTCGTGTCTCTCTTGCTTATAACCTCACCTCGTGTCATTATCCTCTGTATATCTGATCTGTTACAGAGTATCTCGTGTCGTTCTTATGTCATCTCGAGAAATAGTCACGTCGTGTTATTGTTACTATACCTCATGCAGTTTTTGGTTTTAATGGCCATGCAGCGTATTAATGGACTTAATCTCATTACAGGTCCGAGGAAGAACATTCCACACTCCAGGGCTGCACGTGATCCGAGACAAGAGGAACCAATTTGATAAAGGCACGTGACAGGAAACTTGTGGATCGAGCGTGGGAGGCACACGCGTTTCATGCCCTATCCATCTGCTGTTGATGCTATAAATAGAATCCTTCGTCCTCAGATGAAGGTGATCGAAGTAGAGAGGCATAGAAGAAAACAGGGAAACAGAGAGCCCTTCGATCCAGAAAAAAAGAAAAGAAAGAAGAAAGAATAGCAGAGAGAAATAGAAAGAGAGCAGAAGAGTGATCAGAAGAATTGTTCTGACTTGCGGATCAAATCCGAAGTCTATTGCTCTATATTGAGCTACATTGTTTCCATTGTCTGGCATTTGATTTCCTTCGTTCGTATTTTTTATTTCTTGTTCTTATCTTTCTTCAACTGTTATTGTTTGTGTTTCCGATCCTCTGGACTGAGGTCGGGGTCCTCCTGTGAGATCAGGAGTAGGGAGAGTCAATCTCCGGTTTGCAAGCAGCAGGTGAGCTGCTTGTAGGTACCCTCCGGGTTGGGAGGAAGAGGGGTCTTCGACCTCTGGTTCACTAGTAGCAGGGCTGCTACTAGTGGGGTTTCCCTCTTGGTAAAGAGGAAGAGAGACGTGAGTCTCTGGGTTCTAGTGACTGCTGATCGCTAGAGGTTCCCTCCGGGTAGGAGGAAGAGGAGAGGTTGTTCTCCTGGGAAGCTGTGTATCAGCAGTTGTTTGGCAAGCTGTGTTGCCCAGCCTTTAGTGAAGCCACACTCAGGTTGAGTGTGGGGTGGATGTAGGTCTGAAGGACCGAACCACCTTAAAATCCTCTGAGCCCTTGTGTGATTGATCGTGATAATATTGTGGTATGCCTTCTATTTGCTTGAGCTATTAACTGCACTGCATCTTTTACGATAGTCAGAGCTCGAGGTTAGCTCCGTTTAGCAATATACTCTGCAATAATTTTTTAAATCTACGAAAATAGTGATCTATTCATCCCCTCCCCTTCTAGATCACTTCATATTGTACTTATCAGTTGGTATCAGAGCAGGTTTTTCCCAGAATGTGGTCCAACGGCCAGGGAAACGGATCCAATGGTCCTCGCAGTTTCATAGCTGATGGGCAGTCTATCACCCGCCCCCCTTTCTTTGATGGTAATAATTACTTCTTCTGGAAGAACAGGATGGAAGTCTTTATCAGGGCCCAAAGCAACAAGCTATGGAAAGTCATTACAGATGGTCCATACACCCTTCCACCGAATGAAGATATGTGGACAGAAGATCAGGTCAAACTCTCCGCACTGAATTGGACAGCTCTTAACATCATACAGTGCGCCGTCCATCCGGAAGAATATTCAAGGATCTCAGCGTGCAAGACTGCAAAGAACATGTGGGATGATTTGCAGTTAATTCATGAGGGCACATCTCAGGTGAAGGCTACCAAGATCAACATACTTACAACTCAATATGAGTTATTTAAGATGAAGCCAGAGGAGCCGATCACAGAAATGTATGCCAGATTATCTGTGATCATCAACAGTCTGAAAGGCCTTGGAAAGGATATTCAACAAGAAGACATAGTCAGGAAGATCCTTAGGTCTCTAACTCCCGTCTGGGATACCAAGGTGACTGTAATAGAGGAATCAAGAGATTTATCCATCATGACAGTAACCCAGCTGATTGGTTCTCTCATGACCCATGAAATGAATTTCAAACGAGGAAACGATGGGCATGACAGAAAGGGAAAGAATGTTGCTCTGAAGGTTTCACGACATACTAAGAAGAGCAACAACAGCAGCAGCAGCAGCAGTGATGATAGCAGCGAAGGGTCTGATGGACTCTCAGACTTGGACAAGGACGAGCGAGCTATGCTCACCAGGCAGTTCAGAAAGTTCCTAAGAACAAAAGGAAAATTCTACAGGAGGAAGAAATTTAATGCTGCAATGAAGTCTCCTGAACGAAGATTTGAGAAGAACCGGTCTGCTAAGAAGATCACTTGCTATCATTGTCAGAAATCCGGTCACATGAAAAGTGAATGTCCAGAGCTACAAGCTAAGGCTCCAGGACACCAGAAGAATGTGGTGCACAAGAAGAAGAAGGCCATGCTGTGCACATGGAGCGATGAGGAGGAGGACCCAGAAGCCACTTCGTCCAGTGAAAATGAAGAGAAGACCTGCCTCATGGCCGACCATGAGAAAGAGGTAACAAATTTATTTGAGAATTTTACTTTGGATGATTGGGAGGACGCCTATGGCGACCTGTTAAGTAAATATAATTGTTTAAACAAGGAGCACAGAATGCTTAGACGTAAGTTTCATTCTCTGTCTGAAGAACACTCTTCTATTGTCACTGATAGCATGAAAACCAAGGAGATGGCCATTGAGCTAGATCAGGTTAAAGGTGAGATTGAGAGGTTGAGAATGGAAAGAGAAGAGAGTCTAGCTAGAATAGATGAGCTGAAGTGTAAAGCTGAAGAGTCTAAAGGAGAGATTAGACTGATGGCTGAAAAATATGAGGCAGTTAGAACAGTTAATCAGGAACTCCAGGACCAATGCAATGAATTTCAGAAGGAGATTGAGGACAAAGAAAAAGTGCTTGAAAAGTTTACAGAGGGGAGAAACAACCTGAATGTCCTTCTGGGGTCGAGGGTAAACTTCAATAGGGAGGGATTAGGATACAATCCTACTAGTAAAAAACCCTTTGAACTTAAGACTATCACGTTCTGCCCCGCCAAAGGCAAAGAGAAACTGGAAACACCATCCAGTTCCAAATCTGTCTCTACAATGAAGTCATCGACCAGTAAATTCATTCACTCCACTGGTCAGCAGTCTAAGTCAGGAAATCCTGAGACAAGCACTGCTCATGTACAGCAGGCGTGGAACAAAGGTCCTCACAGGACCAGTCCTATAGAGGCCACAAAAAGAGCGAAAAGTTTTGTTAAGAAAACTCATCATGCTAATTATCAAGTAGAGCATGGCAACGATCACCAGTTTCAGCACAAATTTTATTGGAGTAAAAATGCTTACATGAATTATGCTCAACACACACGCACATCTTCTAAGAGGCCAACCAACAATGTCTTTGTTCAGAAACAGCATAGTTCAAATAGGAATAAGCTTATTCAACACCCACCAAGAAATAACAAAAGGGAAGAATCAACCCACATAAATCCACTGAAGAGAACTATAAAACAAATGTGGATTCCCAAGTGCTTTCTGCATAATCTGAAAACTGGTTTTGGACCCAATTTGAATTGGGTCCCACATTACTCTGTCTGAATTTTTGCAGGTCAGCCTGGCAGCTGAGCATAACAAGTGGTATCTTGACAGCGGCTGTAGCAGGCACATGACAGGAGACCGGTCCAAATTCAGCAAACTAAAAATGAAGTCTGGGGGCTTGGTCAAATTCGGAGGAAATAACAGAGGAAGAATAATTGGAATTGGCACGGTTGGTAAGTCCTCCACTAACTCCATTGAAGATGTGTATCTTGTAGAAGGACTTCAGCACAACTTGGTAAGTATAAGTCAACTTTGTGACAAAGGACACAAGGTACTCTTTGACCACAACTCGTGCACTGTTTTTGAGCTGAATTCTGATAACATCATGTTCAAAGGTCATAGAGTAAATAATGTGTACATCGTTGATCTTGATGATAATTCTGAAACAAACTTGTGTCTGTCTGCTAATTCTGAACAGGTTGCTTTTGACTGGCATAGGCGCCTAGGCCACGCTAGTGTGTCTACTTTAAATAAACTGTCTAATTATAACCTAGTCAGAGGTTTGCCCAAAATAAAATTCCAGTTAGGGTCCAAGCTCTGTGATGCTTGTGCTCAAGGTAAACAGACTCGTGCAGTTTTTAAGTTGAGAACTGAGGGTCTCTCATCTAAACCACTACAGCACTTGCACATGGATCTCTTTGGTCCTACTCGAATACAAAGCCTGTCAGGTAAGAGATATGGTCTAGTCATAGTTGATGACTTCACTAGATTTTCTTGGTTGTTCTGTTTAGCAAATAAAAATGATGCTTTTGCTCACTTTGAAGAACTTTTTAATAAAATCAAACTGCAAGGTGAACATAATATTATTACAATTCAGTCTGACCATGGAGGAGAGTTTGAAAACTCTTCATTCTCTGAATTTTGCTCAAGAGAGGGAGTGACTCACAGATTTTCTTCTCCCAGGACACCGGAGCAGAATGGAATTGTTGAGAGAAGAAACAGGTCAATAATTGAAATGGCCAGGACTATGCTAATTGAGAGTGGACTTCCAAGGAGATTTTGGGCAGAAGCTGCAAATACAGCATGCTACATTTTAAATCGAGCCTTGGTAAGACCTACTCATAAGAAAACTCCTTATGAACTCCTCAAGGGTAAGCTGCCAAACATTTCTTACTTTAAAATTTTTGGTTCCAAATGCTTCATCCACAATAATGGTAAGAATGGTTTGGATAAGTTTGAAGCAAGAAGCTCTCCTGGAATTTTTCTCGGATATTCAGAAACCTCTAGGGCTTACAGAGTCTTCAATAAAGATGAGCAAACTGTTGAAGAAACACCTCATGTGGTGTTTGATGAGAATGTTCTATCTGACAAAAGGACAAATGATGACAGGGAGTCACCTGATGAGGGAGATTTCTTGGAGAAAATTGAAGTAGGAGAGATGCAGCAAACTGCTCAACCAGAAAACTTACAACAAGAAGGAGCAACTGAGGTAGGTGAACCCTCAGGTGAGGTAATATTTCACAAAGATCATCCTAGTGAAAATGTCATAGGTAATTTGCATGATCCCACTAGGACAAGGTCTCACTTTAGAACTGTCCAAGAACAGGACTTAGCTGCTTTGACATCTCAGGTAGAACCCAAGACTGTGGAAGAGGCTTTAAAGCATGATTCTTGGGTATCCTCCATGGGTGAGGAATTAAATCAATTTGAGAAAAATAATGTATGGAAACTAGTTCCTAGACCTGAAAACACTCATGTCATTGGCACTAAATGGGTTTTCAAAAATAAGATTGATGAAAATGGTGCTATCTCTAGAAACAAAGCAAGACTTGTAGCTCAAGGCTACAGTCAGGAATTTGGTGTGGATTTTGATGAATCCTATGCACCAGTAGCTAGGATGGAAGCTATAAGAATTCTGTTTGCATTTGCATGCTCTAGAAAAATTCGGCTTCAGCAAATGGATGTCAAAAGCGCATTCTTAAATGGGTTATTGAAGGAAGAGGTATATGTTGAACAACCTCCTGGGTTTAATTTCTCTGTTCAGCCTAACATGGTTTTTAGGTTGAATAAAGCCCTCTATGGATTGAAGCAGGCTCCTCGAGCCTGGTATGAGAGACTTTCTGAGTTCCTTGTGAGCAAGGGCTACACTCGAGGTAAGGTTGACCAAACCCTCTTCACCAAAAGTCTCGGAAAGGAGTTAATTGTGGTCCAGGTATATGTTGATGATATCATTTTCGGATCTAACAACTCAAAATTATGTAAAGACTTTTCTGAGTCTATGTCCCAAGAATTTGAAATGAGTCTAGTTGGCGAACTAAAATATTTTCTTGGGCTGCAGGTCAAACAAATGGAGGATGGTTGTTTCATAAATCAAACCAAGTATACTCTGGAGATGCTGAAAAGGTTTGGAATGACCAACCTCAAGACAATCTCAACACCCATGAGTACCAGCTCCTCACTGGATTCAGACGAAAAAGGTAAAGAGGTGGATGCTAAACTATATAGAGGTATGATCGGTTCACTCCTCTACTTAACTGCATCCAGGCCCGACATTCAATTTAGTGTAGGGATGTGTGCCAGATACCAGGCTAGACCTACTGAATTGCATCTGGCAGCTGTAAAGAGAATCTTTAGATACTTATCTGCCACTCATGATCTAGGTCTCTGGTATCCTGCATCATGTAACTTAGATCTCATTGCATACACTGATGCAGATTATGCAGGATGTAAATTGGACAGGAAGAGCACTAGTGGTCACTGCGAATTTCTAGGAGGGTGCTTAGTCTCTTGGGGATCCAAGAAGCAACACTCTGTGGCTCTCTCTACTGCTGAAGCTGAATATGTGGCAGCAGGGAGCTGTGGCACACAGGTTATATGGATAAAACACCAGCTTCTGGATTACTCGGTTGAGCTAGGTTGTACTTCTATCTTTTGTGACAATACTAGTGCAATAAACATTGCAAAGAATCCTGTACTTCATTCTCGAACTAAACACATTGAAATCAGGCATCATTTTATTCGAGATGAAGTAGCAAGGAAGACTTTTGAGTTGATCCATGTTGGCACTAACTCACAAATTGCAGATATCTTTACTAAGCCACTGGATACTGAAAAATTTAGCACTATGCGCAGAGAACTAGGTATTTACAGAATTTCATGATTGAAAATTTGATTTCTGAATACCATGTCATGTGTTATTATGCTTATCATATTCATCATGGTGTTCTTTTTGAAGTGCGTTGAGGGTTGTCTTGGCTAAGTCTGTATTGGGGTCAAGGTCTCAGGGGGAGATGATTTATAATAGATGTCTTGATCTTTGACCTAATTTGAACATACTCCGAACGACATTTTGCTGACATCATAAGAGAATCAGGTTGATTAGGTGTATAAAAGAAAATGTTGGATGCTTTACTCTTTAAGGCTGTTCATCTAATTTCTTGTTGGAATTTCAGCTGTTAGTCCCACTGAGATCAAAATCTGAATTCAAGATTAATCTTCATACACTGTAACTGTCTTCTGATCTAGTCAGTACAGCATACCTACTTAGTCAATGGTGAGTCCAAAATGAGGTATTTTGTGCTTTAGTCTGAATCACCTTGGATCTGGTGTATTGTTCTCAAACGGACTCAAGCTTCATTAACAAGGTTTTAAGAGCTGGTAAATAAAAACAAAATTCATAAAAGGGTTATCAACTTTGTTAACTGCTCATTGAGAAACTGGGATTTTCATCAATGAAGTGAAAGCTTCCCATGTCATGAGATGGCAGTAATCATCTGGTCTTAATAGTTGTCTTGATCATACAGAGCTATGGTACATATCTGGTTAGTAACTGGGGTGTCTGGCCTCAGATAAAGGTGTCACCTTAATGTCAACACCAGCTAGAATACTATCTCTGTCTTCTTATCAGAAAGGGTAATGTGGTCCTGCCACCGAGTAACTGGGGATTCTTGCCTCTAAACAAGGTGTCTCCCTAATGTCAAAGGTGTACTTGACAGACTTACCTCTGATCTTGACCATCTTTAAAGATCCTGCTCACTTGAAGTATAGCTTTTGATTTGTTTGTTCTCAATACCACAGGTCTTTGTCTTCTGGCTGTCTTACATAATACTCTCTCAGTAAAGACTTATTTTGATCAAACTGGTATCTTGTACCTCACTTGCTTAGAATCTGGTTCTGTGTATGGAGCAAATCCTTATTCACAGTTTTTGCATAGTCTGACTAACTGTTCCTCAAAAATCCTCACATAAAATTAATGGCTTTCTTAATTGACTAAACATCTCAATAGTCTCCATTTATCTGCCTTACTCTGTCCTGTTTTCTCTCTATAGTCAGCAATTTTCCCTTCTCTGTATCTTCAGATTTGACCCTAGTTTTGATGATGTCAAAGGGGGAGAGAATTGAGTTGAGGGGGAGTTAGTTATCAAGTCTGAGGTAAACTGTTGGTAAACTGTTGCTGTGTTCAGGGGGAGTGAGGGGGAGTGTTCAGGTTTCATCAAGGGAAGTAAGGAAGCAAGTATGCTTTAAGTTGTCTGCATTAAATATCCTGAATTGATCTCTTTTGAACTTATCTCTCATACTTAATATAGTGTTGCCATCATCAAAAAGGGGGAGATTGTTGGATTGTGTGTCTTCCCTAAGTATTTTGATGATGAGCAACACTATGTTAATTGTTCTTGTTATTTTTGATCAGATATCTTGCACTTGAGTTATCCATGGTTTTATATGAAATAACTGCTAAGAGGTAACACTTCGTGTGTTCGTTCATGTTCTGTCTTCGTGCTGTTTTTCCTCAAACATCATGTAGTTCTTGCTTCGCGTTTTCACCTCGTGCAGTCTTTGTTTACTGTGTTGTTTCCATGTCATCCTTTGTATTCCTGTCTTCGAGTCCTTTCGCTGAGTCTCTAAGTCAGTCTAAGTTCAAGTGTTCGTTTCACTTCGTGATTGTTTTTCTCTTCTCATGACTTCGTGTCGTGTTCCTGAAGCTGCTCTAAAAGTTCTGATGAACTTCGAGTAGTTTTTCTGTAGACCTCGTGTCGATTCCTGCTTAGTAACCACACTTCGTGACGGTTACTATAGTCCACGTCTTCGTGTTGGTTTTATGCACTCCGTGTCGTCTTCTTTGTTTCATTCTGTTCTCATCTCACTTCGAGTCGTTTCTTTGCATACTGTCTTCGTGATTGATTGGCACTTCGTCTTGGTTACAACACCTCGTGTTGTACTGTTTGACTTCGTGTCGGTTTCGGTTGCAGTCCATGTTGTTTTCATGTCGTTCTCCTTTATTGCCACCTCGTGTCGTTTTTATTATTAAGTCTTCGTGTCGTTTTACCTCGTGCAGTGTTATCCCGTGTCATTTACTGTTTCGACTTTGTGTCGTTATCAGCCTGTGTTGCTTTCATCTCGTGCTGTTCTCACTATCCTCGTGTTGTTCTCACCGCGTGTCGATTACTGTTTTCACTTAGCATTATTTTTATTTCGTGTCGTTTTTCTGTGTAGTGTGTGTTTGTCACCACTATACTTCGTGTCGTTGCTTTTTACTTCGTGTCTAACTTCACTTCGTGTTGTTTTCACCTCGAGTCGTTTCCTTATACTCTGTCCTCGTGTTGGTCTCTCGCTTTAGTCTTCATGTCGGTTTCTGTCGTAAGCCCGTATTGTCCTCGTGTTGTTTTTGCATTCGTAACCTCGTGTCTCTCTTGCTTATAACCTCACCTCGTGTCATTATCCTCTGTATATCTGATCTGTTACAGAGTATCTCGTGTCGTTCTTATGTCATCTCGAGAAATAGTCACGTCGTGTTATTGTTACTATACCTCATGCAGTTTTTGGTTTTAATGGCCATGCAGCGTATTAATGGACTTAATCTCATTACAGGTCCGAGGAAGAACATTCCACACTCCAGGGCTGCACGTGATCCGAGACAAGAGGAACCAATTTGATAAAGGCACGTGACAGGAAACTTGTGGATCGAGCGTGGGAGGCACACGCGTTTCATGCCCTATCCATCTGCTGTTGATGCTATAAATAGAATCCTTCGTCCTCAGATGAAGGTGATCGAAGTAGAGAGGCATAGAAGAAAACAGGGAAACAGAGAGCCCTTCGATCCAGAAAAAAGAAAAGAAAGAAGAAAGAATAGCAGAGAGAAATAGAAAGAGAGCAGAAGAGTGATCAGAAGAATTGTTCTGACTTGCGGATCAAATCCGAAGTCTATTGCTCTATATTGAGCTACATTGTTTCCATTGTCTGGCATTTGATTTCCTTCGTTCGTATTTTTTATTTCTTGTTCTTATCTTTCTTCAACTGTTATTGTTTGTGTTTCCGATCCTCTGGACTGAGGTCGGGGTCCTCCTGTGAGATCAGGAGTAGGGAGAGTCAATCTCCGGTTTGCAAGCAGCAGGTGAGCTGCTTGTAGGTACCCTCCGGGTTGGGAGGAAGAGGGGTCTTCGACCTCTGGTTCACTAGTAGCAGGGCTGCTACTAGTGGGGTTTCCCTCTTGGTAAAGAGGAAGAGAGACGTGAGTCTCTGGGTTCTAGTGACTGCTGATCGCTAGAGGTTCCCTCCGGGTAGGAGGAAGAGGAGAGGTTGTTCTCCTGGGAAGCTGTGTATCAGCAGTTGTTTGGCAAGCTGTGTTGCCCAGCCTTTAGTGAAGCCACACTCAGGTTGAGTGTGGGGTGGATGTAGGTCTGAAGGACCGAACCACCTTAAAATCCTCTGAGCCCTTGTGTGATTGATCGTGATAATATTGTGGTATGCCTTCTATTTGCTTGAGCTATTAACTGCACTGCATCTTTTACGATAGTCAGAGCTCGAGGTTAGCTCCGTTTAGCAATATACTCTGCAATAATTTTTTAAATCTACGAAAACAGTGATCTATTCATCCCCTCCCCTTCTAGATCACTTCATATTGTACTTATCAGGAGAGGGAGAGGGGAGCAGGTTGCTCCTTGCATTACATAATTTTTCTTCTCATTTATTCACACAAAATGGAAATACAAGGTATTTGTATGAAATGTAAAAAGACTCTAAATATCCCTAGATCTAGAATTGGGAGGGGTAAAAGAGGGAGTTCATAAGTATTTCTCCCATGTGGTTTTGAACCACAATTAAATACACTATATGGGGGGGGCGCCCCTTTGACTTAAGGGTTGGAATATTTGACATTTTAGTCCATTTGTCTCCCTTTGAATGTCAAACCATCTAGAAGCCACCTAGGATAGTTGACCATCCTCACATGGACCCCTATGGCTTAGGTGGACCAATGGGGAAGGAGTGGGGGTCCCCTTGCTGGACCTACTGGCATTTTGCAAATAAACCCAAAGATCCTTAGCGAATGACACATTGACTTATAAAGCCTTACAATTGTAAACATACTTTCCCAAGGATATAAAACAAACTAAAAGGACACAAATGTAAAATAAAATGTTAGTGCTCTTGCTCTGATGTCCCCATCAATTCTTCCCGGGTGGGAAGAACTCGACCCCGTCGAGTAAAGGGTGCGGCTGCTCGTGACATCGACAGATCCGTCACCGTACCAAGTAGCGCGGGTACGCTCAACTCTAAGTGATCGTCACCTGCTCATCCCGTATATACTCAATATGCGCATGCTGCTGGGGAACAAGGCTAGTGGTGGGACACTCCGGGGTGGGGTCACTCTCAAAGGAAAGGAGGCAGCTCAAAGACTCACTAGGAATCACTGTTGGGTCCCTATAGGTGACTAGATCCGGGACATGGATGTCGAGCTGATCCCATACTCCTGGAGCGAGTCCACTCTCCTCTCACTCAAAAGGTACCGACATATACGAGCTTGCACAAGACACATGCAGACTCACCATGTACTAACACACGTATGCAAACCACACAAACAAACCACACAAAGAAGAGATAAAACTGACTTATGCATGACCCTAGACTTAAGGTGGTGACATCAACCCCACTAGGTGACCATCACCCGACTGTCGCATCCTGAGCGTCGGTAGGCTCCTCCATACCTTTTCATAGTACTCATCAGCTAGTTCCGGCTCAACCTCGTAGCTGACAGATACAAGCCCAAAAGGCGAGGTTTCTCCTACCCCTAGGGCTAGAGTGGCACGAGTGGGACATTTGTTGGAAAAGTGGCCAAACCCATGACAGTGGAAACACTGTAGTCGAGACCTACTACTCTCTCCGATGAGTGGTCCCTTACCCTTGTCCTCCCGACGGACCGGGGGTGTGGGCAACAGGGGTGGAGATATAGGTGCCATAGGCAACAGGGGTGGGGGTGCTGGTGCCAGAGGGCGGGCAATGGGTACCGGGAGGCGAGCAATGGGTGCCGGTGGTTGGGATGGAGGTAGATCCCGTGGTGGGGGAGGACGAGGTCTAGGAGCGAAGTGCTCCTGACGGGCGGGCTCGTGAGTTCGAGCCATGGGACCCCTCGGGTATGGGCCTAAGGAGCGACGTGACTCAGCACTACGGAGAGGGACGGGGCCCAACCATTGGATAGACTCAAACTCTCCCTCGAATTGCTCCATCTCGAGAGCAACTTGGTACGCATCCTCCAACTTGTCCACCTTGCGGCGGAGAAGCTCATACCGTAGGTGCGATCGTAGACCACGCCGAAATCGGGAGACAGTAAGGGAGTCCTCCTCCGTGGCGTTACATCGCAAATAGTATTCATCGAACTCGGCGATGTACTCGGAGACAGACCGATCTCCTTGGGTAAGACTCTGCCACCTGTCTATGAGACGATGGCGGTAAGTGGCAGGGAGGTACTTCTTCCTAAGTTTCAACCTCATCTCTTCCCACTTTTCTACCTGGGGTTCATGACGGTGAAATAGCAGGTTCTCCATGTTTCTCCAAAAGGTTTGTGCCTGCCCTAATAGTTTCATCTTGGCGAACTTGACCTTTCGTTGGTCTGACATCTCAAACCACTCAAAATATTGATCCATACTGGCTTCCCAATCAAGATATACCCTTGGGTCTAAGGACCCGTCAAAAGTGGGAGGGTCGGCATGAGCGGTCCTGAGGGTCCGCTCATCCTCATCACGATTTCGTCGTTGAACACGACGGTCACGTCCGTATCCGCTGTTTTCATCCTCGGACTCATAATCTTGCACCTAGGGGATTTGATGATGCCTTCTAACATCTATCCCTTGAACTCGTGGAGCAGCAGGTTGCTGAACCTGGTCCTGTTGACCATGTGTAGGTGGGCGGGTGCCTCAACTGGGGCTCTTGGGGGTGCCTCGGCTGGGGCTCCCTCTAATGTGGCAACTCACCCTACTAGGCCCTGAACGTACTGGTCCGACTTGATGGCCTTATCCTCCAAGGCCTTCATCCTTTCTTCCAGACGGGTGCCTAGGCCATCCATCCGCGTACTCAACCCATCCATCCGATCTACCCATGTAGTCAACACATCCATGCGTGTACTCAACCCATCGATACGTGTAGTCAACCCTTGCATTTGTCCCATAAGGGCTTGGAACATTGCGGCCACTTCATTGGAACTATGGACTCGGTATTCGGCCATGGGTGGTGGTGGTGGTGAGTACTGTGTACCTCTACGAGTGGGCATGCAAAAGACGACTAGGACAAGACACTCCCTAGACTCAAGACCCTTAGACTTAACCCAAGATCCGGTACCTGGCGGAGTTAATCGATCTGAAGATCACTCACACAAGACGGGTACCTTCCCGATAGGTGTAACCTAACGTTCGGGCAATGCCTTTTGATATACCGAGTAAAGGGATGCAAATGCAACCTAGACCGACTTAGACTTAGACTTAGACTCGACTTCCTTTTTTTGCGTGTGTTTTTAAAATAGACTAATGACTACCCTAGACTCAACTGGCGCTCTGAAACCAAGTTGATACGGGACAGACGTGGACTCGACTCCAATTGGACATGCGATCCTTGAACTCTAAGCAAGCTCGCGATCACCACTAACGAGGGAAGCGTACGGACGTGAACGGTTGAGAAACCAGTAGTGAGCTAGGGTGGTCGGCTATCTCTCGTGCCCGGATCGGGTCACGGGACGGTCTCGTTCTCTCTCGCAGTAGTGATTAAATTGATATCGAACTAGCTATCCTATCTTGCTCTCTAGCAGCGGCATATAAAATATATACGAATAAAGCAAAATGCCGAGTAATGGAGCGAACACGATACCTCCACGCACTGGGCATGGGGAAGATGATTCCGGCCGATCTCGTACTCCCGGAACAGTAATTAATTAAATTACAGTAATGAATTTTACTGCCCACTCCACGCAGGGAGGTAAAGGGCTACCCGGTGGGACCCAGGAGTTGCGGGTTCGGGTTGACGGGCAGCTTCTTGCGTAGCTTCAGCGGCACGCGTACTCATGAACGTGGGGCCCACGTGCTGGTCAGTGAGGCAGAGTGGGACCGGGGTGGCGCCACTATGGTGGGGACGCCTGGAGGGACGCTCCCTGGGACAGCGGCGCGCTGGTTCGCCTTGTGGAAGGTGAGTCGACCAGCCGGGCGGTCGGTTCGGCTTGCTATCCACCGGCATGAGCTTATGCTCTACAGCGCGCGACCCAGTGAGAACGGATGCTGCGATAAGTACCGACGTCAGATTAGCACGAAACCTACGCCGTTGGAACGCTGACTCAAAATCCTTCGATCTAGGGCCAGAGAGAGAATTTTGAATATCCCGGATCTGTCCCTGGTTGAATTTAGAAGTTGCTGGTTGACAGAACCAGATCTGACAGGACACGAGTTGACCGAAGGAAGAACGTCGGATCTAGAAGTTGACTCCTTGATGAAAGTTATATAGAAAGAAGTAAAGAAGATGGAGATATTTTGTGTAGAATTTCGTGTGGAGGTTTAATAAGGGAAACGGAATTTATGGCACTGGTGGGTCGGATCTGGATAGTGGAGATAGAACTAATTTTTGGATCTGACAGTGATTTTTAAAAAATAGGTAGAGGACTCCAGAAATTTTAAGAAAATTCGTGGATGATGGGGGTGGTGGATAGACTCCCCAATAAAATTGGCAACTCAAGAAGACAAGGGGAAGGGGGTCAAAATATGGAAGATCAGAGCTGCTGTTACACAGAACTGAATAGAGACATAATTGGTGGATCCAGAAGCTAAAAGGGAAAAGAAAATTGGATGATGTTCTAATTTCGGTGGAAATTTACTGGAGGTGGGGATTCACGTGGGGAACCGACCCTGTAAATCTCAGCTCCAGAAGATGTGGGAGTTGGGAGCTAAAATTCTCGGAGTGAGCCTCTATCCAGTAGAACAGCAGTCTGGACAACACCTCGGAAGTTGCTTCGCGGTGGCTCGTTGGCGGCACGAACGGCAGCGGCGGCGGCAGAGATAGAATCCAGAGGGGGAGGGGATGAGATAGAAGGGTTCTATACCCTAGAGATTGGAGGAGGAAGAGGGAAAATCAGATGGAGAGGGAGAGGGGCGTAGGTTGCTCCTTGCATTACACAAATTTTCTTCTCATTAATTCACACAAAATGGAAATACAAGGTATTTGTATGAAATGTAAAAAGACTCTAAATATCCCAATATCTAGAATTGGGAGGGGCAAAAGGGGGAGTTCATAAGTATTTATCCCATGTGGTTTGGAACCAAAATTAAATACAATATATGGGGGGGGGGCGCCCCCTTGACTTAAGGGTTGGAATATTTGACATTTTAGTCCATTTGTCCCCCTTTGAATGTCAAACCATCTAGAAGCCACCTAGGATAGTTGACCATCCCCTGATGCGGGACGGAACTGACAAATGGACTAAACCTATGATGAAGACCAAGTGCGGCCAGCACTCACACGTGACAAGGCAAGCCGAGAGATCGACCTCCGTACTATTCCTCCGAAGAGAGGCGTCTCTCAACAAGAAACCCAAGTCCACGGTCGTCCCTATGAGGGAAGCGAGTGGATCAAAGCGGCAAAGGAGCCGACGCGCAACTATAGGAGTCTAGTCCGAGCTCGGTGCTCGACTAGGGCCACGGAATGGGATACTCTCACTCACGATCTCGCGGTGTTGGATGCTAGCTAGGATCCCTACACTCTCACGCGGCATACAAGATCACATACTAGTAAAGCAAAATGCCAAGGGGGGGGGCGTCGCACGTACCTCCACGCCTAGGCGTGGGGAAGGAACCCCGGCCGAGACCGACAACCCCGATACACACAATGAAAGAATAGGTACAAGCCAGCAATGGTGCCCACTCCTCGCAGGGAGATAACAGGCTACAACAATTCCATTCGGGGCGGCCGATACACGGGCTGACGGGCGGCACTCGGTGAAGGGTTGGCCACGAGGAGGGTCCGGATGACGATCGGCAGAATCGCAGCAACGCGCGACTCGGTGGTAAACGTTCCCACGAATGGATCCGGAGTCCGATTGGGGCGCCGTCAGCGAGGGCGCGTAGTTAGGTCGCAGGAGGAAGCCTCGGCCAAAAGGCGTGCTCAGATTCCGTCCGTGGAAGCCGTGGCCGCACCTGCAAGTGGGGACAAGGAATCTGCTCCCAGAACTGCGCTGTCGAGCGGGGAAAATGGTAACTCGCTGCTCCGGTAGGCGAACGAGGCCCCGCTTGTGGGAGGACGTCGGGGACGCAGAGCAGCAGGTCCGGAACAAAGAGCTCGATCAGATCTGGTCATGGTTGGACGCTGTGAACTTTGGAAATCGCCGGTTGTCCTGGCACCGGGTGGACTGGGCAGACCCGCGCGACCTCACGGGAACGGACGCCACGAACAGCTCGGACGTTGGAACGAGACGAGGTTGGTGGCGTTGGAAAGAGGACGACGAGAGGTACAAACCCTGAAGAAATCAGCTCCAAACTCGGAGTCGTCAGTCCTGTGGGATTTTCGCAAGAAGGAGGGTGGATCTGGGCGCGCAGAGAGGGAGGCTCCTGCGCTAGCTCACGAGAAAACTCGCCACGGGTGGTGCCGACCTCGGATCGAGGCGAAACCAAAACCCACGCGCTGCCGACTCGTAGAAGTATCCACCAAAAAAAGGAGGGGCTCGGATTTGATCCGCACCGGATGGGGACGCCGCTGCAACGCGGGGCCGAATCTGGAACACGCGAACTCGAACCGGAGACGAAGTAGAAGGGAGGAAGAACCTCGGCGTCGCACCGAGGGGATGGGGAGTCGCACCCCGGGGTTGCTCCCGTCGCAGGAGCAGAGGAGGAAGAGAGGGTCGCCCTCTCCAAGGGGTGGCTGCGCAAATGGCTGCTCAATCAAAATATCTCATTCCATAATTCCAAAGAAAATACATGAGATGTTTTATATGGGGAGGGGGAATGCTAGGGTTGAAACCCTAGCCAAGAGGGAGGGGAGGGGGGTGCGCACATGGCATGGCGGAAAGGGGGGGGGTGCGCACCACTCCTTGATTGTAGGAGTGGATTGGGGGATGGGGGCGGCCAAAGGAGGGAAGGGGATCGGATGGGGAAGGGAAAGGGGGGGAGGGCCGCACCCCTCTTCCTATAATCTAGGAGAGGGGCGGCTGCCACCTTCCAAGAGGAGGGAAAGAGGTGGGGGCGCCCAAAACCCTAACCCTAGGTGGGCCAAGCCTTGGGTTAGGCAGCCATGCCAAATGGGCCAAGGCTTGAACCAAGAAAGTGGCCCAATAGCCCTATCTCCTACCTAATAAGCATAAAAAGACCCAACTAAGCCTAATTGGCCCCAATTGGCCTACAAAGGTCCACACAACTAATAAAAGTGTCCACACAGGGACTAAACCAAGGCCCAACATGGCCTAAAGCATGAAATAAATGGGGATAACTCTGCTAGTCTGCTAAATGATCGCCGAGCCAAAGGGATGCCGGCGTGCTCCGTGTGCTCCGTCGAGTGAAACGGCGCGTGTCCTCACCAATTCTCCCCGGGTGGGAAGAACTCGACCCCGTCGAGTAAGGGTCACGGTCGCTCAAGTAACGCTCCAGCAGGTCCGGGTCGATCAGCTCCAGCTCTCCACGTGTGATCCAGGTGTCGTCTGTCGCAGGGCGCCCTCTCCAACGCACTAGGAAGCGCTGGTAGGCTCCGCTCCTGGTCGTGGTCACCTGCTCATCCAGTATGCAATCTATATGCTCGCGTGTCTGTAATGGGGCTGGAGGAGGTGGACGCTCAGAAGGTGTAATGCTCTCAACAGGAGGGGTAGGCCCAAAAAGCTCACTGGGAATCACCGCGGGATCCCGATATGCCACCAGATCTGAAATATTGAACGTCGAACAGATCCCATAGTCGTCTGGCAGCTCAATCTCATACGCATTCGACCCAATTCGCTTCAAGACTCGAAAGGGTCCGGCACCGCGGTCCTGGAGTTTCTTCACGGCCCCCGAAGGGAACCGTTCAGGTCTAACCCTGATCATGACGTACTCTCCCACTTGGAACTCACGGGTGCGTCGATGCGCGTCAGCTAATTCCTTATAACGTGCGTTGCTGGCCTCTATATGACGACGTATATGCTCATGCAACTGCCTAATATGCTCTGCAAAGGACTCAGCTGACTCAGAGACACGGGCCTGGATGGGTGAGGGGACCAAATCTATCGGTTTCCTAGGTCTACGACCAGTAACAATCTCAAAAGGGCTCAGACCTGTAGACCTATTGACCGAGTCATTATAAGCAAACTCTGCTAAAGGCAGAACCAAGTCCCAGTCCCCGACACGATCACGCACTAGGCACCTAAGAAGATCCCCCAAACTCCTATTGACTACCTCTGTTTGACCATCGGTCTGGGGGTGGTAGGCGGTGGAGAATTTCAGCTGGGTGCCCATCATATGCCAAAGGGTTTTCCAAAAGTAGCTCGTGAAACGCACATCCCTATCAGACACTATGGTACGTGGAAGCCCAAATCGGGAGACACAATGAGTGAAGAACAGACGGGCAACTCTAGAGGCGTCGGATGTCTTGGAACAGGGAATAAACAAAGCCATCTTAGAGAACCTGTCTACCACCACGAAAATGGAATCATGACGACGCGAGGTACGGGGCAGACCTAACACAAAGTCCATGCTGATGTCCTGCCATGGACTGTCCGGCACGGGGAGGGGAGTATACAGGCCAGTATTCTGCTTCCTCTGCTTGGCCATAGCGCAAATGCGGCACTGGGCCACGATCCGGGCAACATCACGCTTCAGGCTAGGCCAATAGAAGCGATGCTCAACTGCCTCGACGGTCTTATTCCGGCCGAAGTGGCCGGCTAGACCGCCAGCATGCATCTCCCAAGCAAGAAAATCGCGAACCGAGGTCCGCGGAACACATAAGCGACTCCCATGGAAAAGATAATCGTCATGCAGCATGTAATCCGAATACTCTCGGGACGGGCCTGCCTGGAGGGTGGTGTAGATCGGACCGAAGTCCGGACAATCAGTGTTCAACTCCCTCATCCTATCCATCCCCACCACCTCTACACTCATGGTGGTCAAAAGGTGAGCACGGCGGCTCAAAGCATCAGCTACCCGGTTCTCCACACCGGCCTTGTGCCTCAGCACAAAAGTATACTCCTGGAGGAACTCTACCCAACGACTATGATGAGAGTTGAGTTTCTTCTGGGCATGGAGATATCGGAGTGCCTCATGATCAGAAAATAGGACGAACTTCTGGTGTAGAAGATAGTGTCTCCAATGCCGCAGAGCCTGCACAACTGCGTAGAACTCCTTGTCGTATGTAGAATAACGCAGTCGGGCATCGCCCAACTTCTCGCTAAAAAAGGCAACGGGGTGAGCCTCCTGACTCAGAACTCCTCCAATACCAACCCCAGAGGCATCGCAAGAGACCTCAAACACCTTCGTGAAATCCGGTAGACGAAGGATAGGTGCCTGGGTCATGCGCTCCTTGAGGAGCGCAAATGCAGCCGAAGCGGCCCTGGTCCACTCAAACGCCCCTTTTCGAATGCAATCCGTGATGGGGGCGGTGATGGAACTGAAACCTCGAATGAATCGGCGATAGAAGGTCGCCAGCCCGTGAAAACTACGGACATCGTGCAGGGTGCGAGGTTCGGGCCACTCCACTATAGCCCTGACCTTCTCCGGGTCGGCGGAGACTCCATCACTAGATACAATGAACCCCAAGAAAGTGACCTGTGTAGTCATGAAAGCGCACTTCTTTGGGTTAGCATAAAGGCTCTCTCTCCTCAGAATAAGACAGACCTGCCTAAGGTGTTATAGGTGGTCCTCCCGGGTGCGGCTATAAATGAGAATATCATCGAAATAGACAACCACGAAGACCCCAATCAATGGCCGTAGAACCTGGGTCATCAGCCGCATAAAGGTGCTGGGAGCATTGGTCAGCCCAAAGGGCATGACCAGCCACTCATAAAGACCATCCTTGGACTTAAAGGCCGTCTTCCATTCATCACCAGGCCTGACTCTCACCTGGTGATAGCCACTCTTTAAATCTATCTTGGAAAACACAGTGGCTCCCGCCATCATATCCAACATATCATCCAAGCGGGGAATGGGAAATCTGTACTTCACCGTGATCTTATTGATTGCACGGCTGTCTACACACATCCTCCAAGTACCGTCTTTCTTTGGGGCAAGTAATGCAGGGACGGCACAAGGGCTCATGCTCTCACGAATGTATCCCCTAGCCAGTAACTCCTCAATCTGACGCAGGAGCTCAGCATGATCAGCGGGGCTCATCCTAAAATGGGGTAAGTTGGGTAGAGATGACCCCGGGATCAAATCAATAGCGTGCTGTATATCCCGCATGGGGGGAAGACCCTCAGGCAAATCAGCAGGGAAAACATCAGAAAACTCCTGAAGGATAACAGCAACATCAGAAGGGAGCTCACCCTCCGCCTCACTAACCCTCTCCCGAACAACGACAGCGTAGATGGGGTCCCCTCTAATGAATTCGCGCTCCATCTCCCGGGGACTAATAAGCATCAGCCTCCTAGTCGGAGGATCAATCGGGGTGGGAGCAACAGGAGGGGGTGTCGTGGTCGGAGCCAAAGATGGGGTACTGGGCCCAGGAATATCAGTGCTGGGGGTACTAGGCCCAGTGGGAACCCGAACGGGAGGGCGTGTCGGCTGGGATGGATGAAGGGTGATCCTCTGGCCTTTGTGATCGAAGGTGCATGTGTTCGACCGGCCATGGAGGGTAGCATCTCTATCGAAAAGCCAGGGTCTCCCTAAGATAATGCTGCCTACCTCCATAGGCAACACGTCACACCAAATCTCCTCCTGGTAGGCGTGGAACTGCAAAGGCACCAGACATCGCTGCCTGACTGGAATAGAGGTGGTGTCTACCCATGACACACGATAAGGGGAGGGATGGTCCACGGGGGTTAACCCCAAGCGTTTCACTGTACCCGTGGAAATGGCATTAATGCAACTCCCACTATCAATAATCACCTTACAGACCTTCCCATCCAGCCTGCAAAAGGTGTGAAAAATGGTGGTGCGACGCCAGTCATCACTCACCAAAGGCTGGGTCAAGACGCACCTGACAACACCTAGCTGAACACCATCCTGGCACTGCGTGCCCTGGACACCTGACGACTCTCCCTCTAACAACTCATCAAAGAACTCCTCGGCGAGCTCTGGGTCTGCCTCATAACTGACAGGCTCGACCTCGGGTGCGGCCTCACCTGCTGAGGTATCTCCAAAGGCCACGGTCTGCTGCCGAGAAGGGCACAGAGCAGCATAATGACCGACCCCCCCGCATCGATAACAATCTCCACGAGGCCTAGAGCCCTACGGTGCTCCACCAATCATCGGCCCCTTTCCCTTGTCATCACGACGGGCCGGGGGTGGTGGAAGCTGAGGTCGGGTAGGAATAGTGGGCTGCTGGGGCCGAGGGGGTGCGGGAGCTGGGGCCTGGGGGCGAGGTGGATAGTCCCTCTGGGGAGGTGGAGGCCGGGGCCTAGGAGCAAAATCCGGACGAGTGGGGTCCTGTGGTCGGGCCACGGGTCCCCTCGCATACTGTCCTGTGCTAGTGCGAGAGTCCGTCCCACGAGGGTATGTGGGAGCGGGGCGCTGATCGGGCACAAACTCAAACTCAAACAGCTCCATATCACGAGCGACCTGGTACGCCTCATCTAAGGTAGCCACGTGGCGGCGGAGTAACTCAATCTGGAGGTTCCGTCGCAGACCTCGACGGAAGCGGGCTATAGTCATGATGGCTTCCTCCGAGACTCCACATCGCAGGAGACAATCATCAAATTCGGCGATGTATTCTGCCACAGGCCGGTTCCCCTGACTAAGGGTCTGCCACCGATCAACTAACCGGTGGCGGTAGGAACGAGGGACGTACTTCTGCCGGAGCTTCTCTTTCATATCTACCCACGTCTCAATCGGGGGTGTGCCCTGACGTCTCACTAGGCTCTCCACATTGGCCCAGTAGGTTTGGGCCCTTCCAATCAACTTCATCTTGGCATATCGGACTTTCCGATGTTCTGCCATGTCGACCCACTCAAAATAACGATCCATACTAGCAGCCCAATCACTAAAAACATCGGGGTCCAATGACCCATCAAAGGTAGGAGGGTCCACCCGCACGGATCTAAGGAGACGCTCATCTTCCTCATCCCTATAATACCGATGGCCTTGGCGATCACGGCCATAGCCCTCACTCTCATTATCGGACCCAAAATCACCTACCTCATGCACGTGGGGTCTCCTATTGCCTCCCCTAGGCTGGTCGGGTCGAGGAGCAGGGTCACGTTGGCCATGGGCCTGCTCGGGAACATCTACCGGTGGGGCTCTACCCTGGGGGCGATCAACCAGACCTTGGATGGTCCGGTTAGAGGCCTCAACCCGACCCTCCACATCTCCCAGCCGATCCTCCATGGCCTTCATCCGGCCCTCCATCCGATCGGCGTGGTCCCTAAAGTGGAGACTCAGGGTCTCGATCATCTCCCGCAGGGATAGGTCATCTGGGACGGGATTCCTAGGGTCAGCCATCTGGATAGGGCGATGGTAGGATGTACCACGCCGGGTGGGCATGCAAGACTCTAAGGGACAAGGATGAAAGTGTACTAGACACGAACCTAGACAGAAAACTCCTAACGCAACAATGGACTCCAATGCAAGTAGTAGACCTATGGACTCAAATGAACTCCAGCAAATCTAATGACTCGACATGGCCTAGGACCTCAGTCTGTAGGGACAAACTGGACGACCATGCTCTGATACCAAATTTGATGCGGGATGGAACTGACAAATGGACTAAACCTATGATGAAGACCAAGTGCGGCCAGCACTCACACGTGACAAGGCAAGCCGAGAGATCGACCTCCGTACTATTCCTCCGAAGAGAGGCGTCTCTCAACAAGAAACCCAAGTCCACGGTCGTCCCTATGAGGGAAGCGAGTGGATCAAAGCGGCAAAGGAGCCGACGCGCAACTATAGGAGTCTAGTCCGAGCTCGGTGCTCGACTAGGGCCACGGAATGGGATACTCTCACTCACGATCTCGCGGTGTTGAATGCTAGCTAGGATCCCTACACTCTCACGCGGCATACAAGATCACATACTAGTAAAGCAAAATGCCAAGGGGGGGAGCGTCGCACGTACCTCCACGCCTAGGCGTGGGGAAGGAACCCCGGCCGAGACCGACAACCCCGATACACACAATGAAAGAATAGGTACAAGCCAGCAATGGTGCCCACTCCTCGCAGGGAGATAACAGGCTACAACAATTCCATTCGGGGCGGCCGATACACGGGCTGACGGGCGGCACTCGGTGAAGGGTTGGCCACGAGGAGGGTCCGGATGACGATCGGCAGAATCGCAGCAACGCGCGACTCGGTGGTAAACGTTCCCACGAATGGATCCGGAGTCCGATTGGGGCGCCGTCAGCGAGGGCGCGTAGTTAGGTCGTAGGAGGAAGCCTCGGCCAAAAGGCGTGCTCAGATTCCGTCCGTGGAAGCCGTGGCCGCACCTGCAAGTGGGGACAAGGAATCTGCTCCTAGAACTGCGCTGTCGAGCGGGGAAAATGGTAACTCGCTGCTCCGGTAGGCGAACGAGGCCCCACTTGTGGGAGGACGTCGGGGACGCAGAGCAGCAGGTCCGGACCAAAGAGCTCGAGCAGATCTGGTCGTGGATAGACGCTGTGAACTTTGGAAATCGCCGGTTGTCCTGGCACCGGGTGGACTGGGCAGACCCGCGCGACCTCACGGGAACGGATGCCACGAACAGCTCGGACGTCGGAACGAGACGAGGTTGGCGGCGTTGGAAAGAGAACGACGAGAGGTACAAACCCTGAAGAAATCAGCTCCAAACTCGGAGTCGTCCGTCCTGTGGGATTTTCGCAAGAAGGAGGGTGGATCTGGGCGCGCAGAGAGGGAGGCTCCTGCGCTAGCTCACGAGAAAACTCGCCACGGGTGGTGCCGACCTCGGATCGAGGCGAAACCAAAACCCACGCGCTGCCGACTCGTAGAAGTATCCACCAAAAAAAGGAGGGGCTCGGATTCGATCCGCACCGGATGGGGACGCCACTGCAACTCGGGGCCGAATCTGGAACACGCGAACTCGAACCGGAGACGAAGTAGAAGGGAGGAAGAACCTCGGCGTCGCACCGAGGGGATGGGGAGTCGCACCCCGGGGTTGCTCCCGTCGCAGGAGCAGAGGAGGAAGAGAGGGTCGCCCTCTCCAAGGGGTGGCTGCGCAAATGGCTGCTCAATCAAAATATCTCATTCCATAATTCCAAAGAAAATACATGAGATGTTTTATATGGGGAGGGGGAATGCTAGGGTTGAAACCCTAGCCAAGAGGGAGGGGAGGGGGGTGAGCACATGGCATGGGGGAAAGGGGGGGGGTGCGCACCACTCCTTGATTGTAGGAGTGGATTGGGGGATGGGGGCGGCCAAAGGAGGGAAGGGGATCGGATGGGGACGGGAAAGGGGGGGAGGGCCGCACCCCTCTTCCTATAATCTAGGAGAGGGGCGGCTGCCACCTTCCAAGAGGAGGGAAAGAGGTGGGGGCGCCCAAAACCCTAACCCTAGGTGGGCCAAGCCTTGGGTTAGGCAGCCATGCCAAATGGGCCAAGGCTTGAACCAAGAAAGTGGCCCAATAGCCCTATCTCCTACCTAATAAGCATAAAAAGACCCAACTAAGCCTAATTGGCCCCAATTGGCCTACAAAGGTCCACACAACTAATAAAAGTGTCCACGCAGGGACTAAACCAAGGCCCAACATGGCCTAAAGCATGAAATAAATGGGGATAACTCTGCTAGTCTGCTAAATGATCGCCGAGCCAAAGGGATGCCGGCGTGCTCCGTGTGCTCCGTCGAGTGAAACGGCACGTGTCCTCACCATCCCCACATCGACCCCTGTGGCTTAGGTGGACCAATGGGGAAGGAGTGGGGGTCCCCTTGCTAGACCTACTGACATTTTGCAAATAAACACAAAGATCCTTAGCGAATGACACATTGGCTTATACAGCCTTACAATTGTAAACATACTTTCCCAAGAATATAAAAGTAAACTAAAAGGACACAAATGTAAAATAAAATGTTAGTGTCCTTGCCCTGATGTCCCCATCACTTATCCCCTTCATCATCAATTCAAGAAGTTTCCGCCCAATTACCTGGAAGCCCCGAAACTTTAGAAGTTCAACGGGTAGGGCTCTCCACATGAACACTTGGCCTAATGTATGACGGCCATGGGTGAATTGGCACTGGAAGAGGCATATTTGCTGCGGTACTTTGTCACATCTTTGACTGGCACCGCCTTCCTGTGGTACTCCAGGCTAAAGCCTAATTCAGTGCCTGATTGGGCTGATATGCAAAAGAAGTTCGTCGACCATTTCCAGACGGCCGAACCTAAAATCTGTCACGCCCCGACGCGGAATATCGGGACCGGCAATAGAAAACGCTAGTAAAGAATACATGGTAACCTAAGAATTAACATAACGTCATGAACAGAATAACTCCAAGTCTATTACAAATACCATCAACTGACTTAAACATAATCAAACATAATCTCTACTCGACTCCGTTACAATAACTAACACAAGTTCTAAGGCATAGCTAGATGTAAAACAACTATAACAATCTCAACATAACGACTAGCTGATACACTGATGTGACACCACCTTGGGGTGATAGTCACAAGACCAATGCTTCCTCGGACCTAAGTACGCAAGCACAACCACAAGGCTAAGAAGCCTACGTAAGCAGACCTTCATATGGCGCACACACTCAACCCGGGGGTAACTCGGGGATGCCGAGTCGAGGAAGTGGGACAAGACCCTTGCTGGTAGAGGGCCAGCAACATCCAAGGTAAACCTCCCCTTGGGGAACGGATATCCAACTCAATGAGTCGGCAATGGCCAAAGGGCGCGGGTCACTCACTCACACCCACGGTAGTCGCACAAAGACGGGGGAGCCTTAGGATCAGGCGCTCTCTCCCTAACCGACGGTGCAATTGGGGAATATTAAATGAACAAGCATAAATGAGAGCAAGGGACGAGTTCTCACCTAGCCGATTTGAAGAAACCGACTCCGATCGGAGACGGGGGCGAGCGGGGAGGCGAGGGGAAGCACCCGTACGCCGCGTCGACGAAGCTTCAAACCTGCGAGTGTAATTATTACATGAACTACCCCCATGCAAGGGGGGGGGGGAATCTTGGGTGGGGTTTGTGTGGTTACAAACAAAACTACCTCCACGCAGGGAGGGGCCTTCAGCCGGCCAAGCGGGGTGGAGAAATTAAGCTAAGAAATGAGAATCTTCGATCTTCGTTGGTGCTGCCAACCCTCTGTGCCTGTGGACAGACGGTTGATGAAGTTGACGCTGCGGCCAGTCCAGATTTTTGTTGAAGACGAAACCAGTGGGAAACTCTTCGTAGCTGGACCGGGACAACACCAGAATTTTCTTGATTTCTTTGATTGCTGGTGCAGGTCGGGGCAGAGTCTCGAACCGAGGTGCAGTTCTTCTGTTCGGACTGCTTCAGATTCTCAACAGCAGGAAGAAGATGTCGCCACGAGCGCTCCAGAGCTTCAATTTGAGCACGGATGGTACCGATGGAATCGTTGACGAGCCCTCTTCGAAACGTGTGTCACGAGAATACCATACGATGTCGGAGTAGGCCGAAAGATCTCAAACAAGGAGAAGTGGTCGGAGCAGACTGATAGGAAATAGAACCGCGCGCCAAGAGGAAGAAAATGAGAACTCTTGCTTCAGGCACCAATCGGAGCTCCGCTTCTTGATTCAGAAATTAGACTGGTCGAAGAAGATTTTTTCAGAAGAACTCTTGCTCAGATTTCCAATAGGATCGCCGCAGAGGAGCTCCCCATCAGGTTCAGGTGCTCTGCCAGGGAAGCTTCGCGCAGTCGGGGGAGAAATGCTCTCCCGGGCAGTACAGTGCTCGGACGCAGACGAAACCACCGCCGTTACGAAGAGGACAGAGAGACGCTTCTGACAATAGCTCTTGGACCTCTAGGGAAGCCAGGGAGAAGACGGGGTCGCTGCTGCACTCCGCTGGTTCTCTGCAGGCTCTCAGCAGGGGAACTGGTTCGCCGATGCAGCTTCGATTAACACCCAAATGAGAAGAAGAAATTGTGAATGGGGAGGGGGAAGTGATGGGTGGTGGGAGAGGATTGTGGGGGAGGTATGGAGGGTGACTATAGGTGGTGGAGGGATTGGAAAAATGGGAAGGTTGCAGGGGGGTGCTGGCTTCAGCCAAGGTGGAGGAAGGGTGATGGGGTGGCTGCTCTTGGTAGAGTGAAATGGAGGGAAGGGGATGGGGGCGGCCTACTCAATGGGGAAGGGAGTTGGGAGACCTTGGGCTATGGAGGGAAGGGGATTTTCAAATTCAAATGGTCTTGGGAGGTGGAGGGTTGCATGGGGGAGAGGGAAAAGTGTTTGGGGAAGTGGGTGGGGTAGTTGGGGGTTGGAGGGTGGCTTAGTGATTGGGGTGCTCCCTTGGGACTAGGGGGTGGAGTAATGGGATGTGTGGGGAGTTGTAGAGGGTTTAATGGGGTAGGGGGGAGGGAGGTGGTTGGGAAGTGGAGGAGAGAGGGTAGGGGCGAACCCCTTAGGAGGGAGAGAGAGAGAGGAGAAGGGGGGGTAGGTGGGATTTACTCCCTAGGGCTTCTCACCCAAATAATAGATTCACTCCACTAAGAAGATTTGAACTCTCAAATGGTAGTTTTTTTCATTGATTGATTCCTTGAAATGGGGGGAAATGGGGTCCTATATATAGGCAACCCACATTTTACAAAAAGCCCTTGACACTTGACACATTGACAAATAACCAACAAGGTAGGGGCGCCCATGGGCCAAGTCCACTGGGTTGGGCCTAATAGCTAGTCTAAATTAGCCTAAAGAGACTCAAACTTAGGGAAATAAACCAAAGACCTAGATACATGACTCTAATAAAAGGGAAATTACAACGATAGGACTCATAATAAATGGCTAGACCATGACGTACTCCTCCGGGGTGACGAGAATGGCCGAGAGTGCCAGGACGGATGGTGATGACCCCATCATACTCCCGGGGTGCGGAGAACTCGACTCCGTCGAGTAAGAGTCCTTCCCTCTTCGGAAAGGTGCAGAAGTTGTACCGCTCACATGTCTTTCGAAAGAAGCCGATTCTTCCACCTAGCGAGGTAGTGCCCGTACACCTTGCTCCGAGTGATGATTTCCTGTCCATCCAATATTCTCTCAAGTTGCTTACGTCTGGCTTCTCTGGGCTGACGGTGCTCTCATGGGGAGGGGTGGGTGCTCTCTCGAGGGAGGAAGGGGGCTTGAAATCCTCACTTGGTGCCACCGTGGGTCCCTTGTGTGGCACAAGGCCTTCCACATTGAAACTGAAGTTAACTCCGTATCCCTCGAGGAGGCCTAACTTATGAGTAGTGGGGCTAGTGCACCTCAAAACCTGGAAGGGGCTAATCCCACAAAACCTCAATCCTGAGTTGTCTCTATGTGAGAGCCTCTCATTCCTCACCATCCCGGAATCACCCATTTGGATTTCTTCGTGACGCCATTGAGTCGGCCTGCCTTTTGTAAATTTCATGGCTCTTTTTGATGTGCTTGCAAGGTTATCATGCAATTTTGTGAATGCTGACCTTCTAGTGGTTATGGGTGGACCTGGACAACCATATGTGGACCAGTCATGCCATGATGCCATATGGACCTTGATGAGCCTTAGTGGGCCGGGGCAACCAAATGTGGCCCTATCATGCATGGACTCTCTAACAAAGGTTGGAGGGCCGAGGCATCCATAGGTGATCCGGTCATGTATGGGGGTGACAAATGCCGGGGGACCCGGACATCCAAGAATACACCTATCATGCTTAAGACTCATGATGAGTGAAGGTGGACCATTACATCCGAATTTGGACCACTCATGCATCCTACTTGACATGTGGGTGATATGAACGAGTGGACCAGACTTATGAATCATGCCAAGTTGTGTTGTACGCCAAGACTTATGCATTGTTGTGCCAAAGAGGTCTCCTATGTGTAGGCTTTTGGACTTCCATTGGAATGGGTCAAAGGGGTCTAGGAAGGTAGATATCATGAAGTGGGGTACTTCCTCGATCCCTAGCTGTATATCGCCCAAAGTCATGGCTCCCGTGGTGTAACCTGAGTCATAGATGAGGTGGGTTTGGCCCAATATGGTGGGTGAGGGTAGGAAAGAGTGGGTGGTGGGTAAGATGGTTGGGCCACATGGGTATAGGAAGGGGTCAAAGGGATCGTGGAAATAGTTACCTAGAGAGAGGAATTCCACATCCTCAAAGCCCCAAAATTATGGGTCATCCTCCTCCAAGATAATTGGGCCGTGGTCGTTCGTGGGTTGGCCGACCAAAGCACTTGGGATCTCAATGGTAGGGGAGTGGACCGAGATGGGTTCTTCCACCATAGGGAGAAGGAAAAGAAGGTCGCTAGTGTAGCAACCAATGGTGCAGACCGAGGTGATAGACCCATCACAAGGGTGGATGAGACTAAGGTTTGTTGGGTGGGCCGTCCCTAAGGTCAACAAGCAAGTCAACTCTAGCTGCCATTGTAGGCCTTTAAGGAGGTCATCAAAACCCTCTACTTCGTAGTAGGATTGGATTGTTGTATGAGGAGTGTGGATGGGCACTAGATGGTGGTCTTGCTTCATGGGTAGATAGGTATGGGTCATGATTTCTCTAATCAATCTTTCCCTTAGCCACCTAACAAGGGACTCTTCTAAGATGAATTCGGCCTTATCTAGAGGGGGTGGTGTAGGGTGAAGATCCTCGTGCAAGGCTTCCTCTTCAATTGGGACATGGGTGCTCTCCATGGAGGGGATAGGTTCCCGAGGGGTATTTGTCTTCATGTGGCAAAGCGGGTGGACTACTTCTTCCAAGGCTAATGGAGTGGGAAGGTTGTTTGATGGTGGGGTGATGATGACCGGAGTATGGTGCACCCGGATTGGTGAACAAGGGCGGGAGTCCTGCAGGTGGGAGAGTACAAGGTTGTTGAATTTAAAGGTTCCCGAAAGGTGTGGCGGATGCACTAGGCAAGTCTGACGTGTTGGGTCGATGTTGGCATTCCTTTCATCTAACCATTTCTTACCGAGGATTATACATGGACCCGCCAATGTTCCCTCTTGACACCAAGCCCCATCCAAATACTTAGTCTTCCCGAACCATTTATGGAATTCAATAAAGACTTGCTCTCCATTGTGTACAATTTGTCCGGTCCTACAATGAGAGGTTATGATATCGGGGGACACCCAAATTTTAGTTTCTAGGTCAATGAAATCAATTTCTACGGGCTCTCCATTAGGTAAGCATGCATGGGATATGATTGGGAGAGGGGCCATGTGACCCATGACTCAATGTTAATAATGATGGGTTGACAATGCACGGTTCGGACAAGAATGCAAGCTTACCCTAGGACTTGACTTGTAGAGACAAGTCAATGACTTGCTCTGATACCAATTTGATGTGACACCACCTTGGGATGATAGTCACAAGACCAATGCTTCCTCGGACCTAAGTATGCAAGCACAACCACAAGGCTAAGAAGCCTACGTAAGTGGACCTTCGTATGGCGCACACACTCAACCCGGGGGTAACTCGGGGATGCCGAGTCGAGGTAGTGGGACAAGACCCTTGCTGGTAGAGGGCCAGCAACATCCAAGGTAAACCTCCCCTTGGGGAATGGATATCCAACTCAATGAGTCGGCAATGGCCTAAGGGCGCGGGTCACTCACTCACACCCACGGTGGTCGCACAAAGATGGTGGAGCCTTAGGATCGGGCGCTCTCTCCCTAACCGACGGCGCAATTGGAGAATATTAAATGAACAAGCATAAATGAGAGCAAGGGACGAGTTCTCACCTAGCCGGTTTGAAGAAACCGACTCCGGTCGGAGACGGGGGCGAGCGGGGAGGCGAGGGGAAGCACCCACACGCCTCGTCTACGAAGCTTCAAACCTGCGAGTGTAATTATTACATGAACTACCCCCATGCAAGGGGGGGGATCTTGGGTGGGGTTTGTGTGGTTACAACCAAAACTACCTCCACACAGGGAGGGGCCTTCAGCCGGCCAAGCGGGGTGGGGAAATTAAGCTAAGAAACGATAATCTTCGATCTTCGTCGGTGCTGCCAACCCTCAGTGCCTGTGGATAGACAGTTGATGAAGTTGACGCTGCGGCCAGTCCAGATTTTTTTTGAAGATGAAACCAGTGGGAAACTCTTCGTAGCTGGACCGGAACAACACCAGAAGTTTCTTGATTTCATTGATTTCTGGTGCAGGTCGGGGAAGAGTCTCGAACCAAGGTTCAGTTCTTCTGTTCGGACTGCTTCAGATTCTCAACAGCAGGAAGAAGATGTCACCAAGAGCGCTCCAGAGCTTCAATTTGAACACGGCTGGTACCGATGGAATCGTTGACGAGCCCTCTTCGAAACGTGGGTCACGAGAATGCCAGAAGATGTCGGAGTAGGTAGGAATATCTCAAACAAGGAGAAGGGGTCGGAGCAGACTGATAGAAAACAGAACCGCGCGCCAGGAGGAAGAAAATGAGAACTCTTGCTTCCAGGCGCCAATCGGAGCTCCGTTTCTTGATTCTGAAAGTAGGCTAGTCGAAGATGATTTTTACAGAAGAACTCTTGCTCAGATTTCCACTAGGATCGCCGCAGTGGAGTTCCCCATCAGGTTCAGGTGCTCTGCCAGGGACGCTTCGCGCAGTCGAGGGAGAAATGCTCTCCCGGGCAGCACATTGCTCGGACGCTGACGAAACCACAGCCATTACAAAGAGGACAGAGAGATGCTTCCGATGATAGCTCTTGGACCTCCAGGGACACCAGGGAGAAGACGGGGTCACTGCTTCACTCCGCTGGTTCTCTGCAGGCTCTCAGCAGGGGAACTGGTTCGCCGATGTAGCTTCGATTAACACTCAAATGAGAAGAAGAAATTGTGAATGGGGAGGGGGAAAGTGATGGGTGGTGGGAGGGGATTGTGGGGGAGGTATGGAGGGTGACTATAGGTGGTGGAGGGATTGGAGAAACGGGAAGGTTGCAGGGGGGGTGCTGGCTTCAGCCAAGGTGGAGGAAGGGTGATGGGGTGGCTGCTCTTGGTAGAGTGAAATGGAGGGAAGGGGATGGGGGCGGCCTACCCAATGGGGAAGGGAGTTGGGCGACCTTGGGCTATGGAGGGAAGGGGATTTTCAAATTCAAATGGTCTTGGGAGGTGGAGGGTTGCATGGGGGAGAGGGAAAAGTGTTTGGGGAAGTGGGTGGGGTAGTTGGGGGTTGGAGGGTGGCTTAGTGATTGGGGATGCTCCCTTGGGACTAGGGGGTGGAGTAATGGGATGTGTGGGAAGTTGTAGAGGGTTTAATGGGGTAGGTGGGAGAGAGGTGGTTGGGAAGTGGAGGAGAGAGGGTAGGGGCGAACCCCTTAGGAGGGAGAGAGAGAGAGGAGAAGGGGGGTAGGTGGGATTCACTCCCTAGGGATTCTCACCCAAATAATGGATTCACTCCACTAAGAGGATTTGAACTCTCAAATGACAATTTTTTTCATTGATTGATTCCTTCAAATGGGGGGAAATGGGGTCCTATAAATAGGCAGCCCACATTTTACAAAAAGCCCTTGACACTTGACACATTGACAAATAACCAATAAGGTAGGGGCGCCCATGGGCCAAGTCCACTAGGTTGGGCCCAATAGCTAGTCTAAATTAGCCTAAAGAGACTCAAACTTAGGGAAATAAACCAAAGACCTAGGTACATGACTCTAATAAAAGGGAAATTACAACGATATGACTCAATAAAAATAAAGAAATATAACATAGGACTCATAATAAATGGCTAGACCATGACGTACGCCTCCGGGGTGACGAGAAGGGTCGAGAGTGCCAGGACGGATGGTGATGACCCCATCATACTCCCGGGGTGCGGAGATCTCGACTCCGTCGAGTAAGAGTCATTCCCTCTTCGGAAAGGTGCAGAAGTGGTACCACTCACATGTCTTCCGAAAGAAGCCGATTCTTCCACCTAGAGAGGTAGTGCCCGTACACCTTGCTCCGAGTGATGATTTCCTGTTCATCCAATATTCTCTCAAGTTGCTTACGTCGGGCTTCTCTGGGCTGACGGTGCTCTCATGGGGAGGGGTGGGTGCTCTCTCAAGGGAGGAAGGGGGCTTGAAATCTTCACTTGGTGCCACCGTGGGTCCCTTGTGTGGCACAAGGCCTTCCACATTGAAACTGAAGTTAACTCTGTATCCCTCGAGGAGGCCTAACTTATGAGTAGTGGGGCTAGTGCACCTCAAAACCTGGAAGGGG
This sequence comes from Amorphophallus konjac, assembly GCA_022559845.1. NCBI lineage: Eukaryota > Viridiplantae > Streptophyta > Magnoliopsida > Alismatales > Araceae > Amorphophallus > Amorphophallus konjac. Next base: position 227,887,790 of record CM040126.1, on the reverse strand, counting down.
CTAATCCCACAAAACATCAATCCTGAGTTGTCTCTATGTGAGAGCCTCTCATTCCTCACCATCCCGGAATCACCCATTTGGATTTCTTCGTGACGCCATTGAGTCGGCCTGCCTTTTGTAAATTTCATGGCTCTTGTTGATGTGCTTGCAAGGTTATCATGCAATTTTGTGAATGCTGACATTCTAGTGGTTATGGGTGGACCTGGACAACCATATGTGGACCAGTCATGCCATGATGCCATATAGACCTTGATGAGCCTTAGTGGGCCGGGGTAACCAAATGTGGCCCTATCATGCATGGACTCTCTAACAAAGGTTGGAGGGCCGGGGCATCCATAGGTGATCCGGTCATGTATGGGGGTGACAAATGCCGGGGGACCCGGACATCCAAGAATACACCTATCATCCTTAAGACTCATGATGAGTGAAGGTGGACCATTACATCCGAATTGGGACCACTCATGCATCCTACTTGACATGTGGGTGATATGAACGAGTGGACCCGACTTATGAATCATGCCAAGTTGTGTTGTACGCCAAGACTTATGCATTGTTGTGCCAAAGAGGTCTCCTATGTGTGGGCTTTTGGACTTCCATTGGAATGGGTCAAAGGGGTCTAGGAAGGTAGATATCATGAAGTGGGGTACTTCCTCGATCCCTAGCTGTATATCGCCCAAAGTCATAGCTCCCATGGTGTAACCTGGGTCATGGATGAGGTGGGTTTGGCCCAATATGGTGGGTGAGGGTAGGAAAGGGTGGGTGGTGGGTAAGATGGTTGGGCCACATGGGTATAGGAAGGGGTCAAAGGGATCGTGCAAATGGTTACCTAGAGATAGGAACTTCACATCCTCAAAGCCCCAAAAATATGGGTCATCCTCCTCGAAGATAATTGGGCCATGGTCGTTAGTTGGTTGACCGACCAAAGCACTTGGGATCTCAATGGTAGGGGAGTGGACTGAGATGGGTTCTTGCACCATAGATAGAAGAAAAAGAAGGTCGCTAGTGTAGCAACCAATGGTGCAGACCGAGGTGATAGACCCATCACAAGGGTGGATGAGACTAAGGTTTGTTGGGTGGGCCTGTCCCTAAGGTCAACAAGCAAGTCAACTCTTGCTGCCATTCTAGGCCTTTAAGGAGGTCATCAAAATCCTCTACTTCGGAGTAGGATTGGATTGTTATGTGAGGAGTGTGGATGGGCACTAGATGGTGGTCTTGCTTCATGGGTAGATAGGTATGGGTCATGATTTCTCTAATCAAGCTCTCCCTTAGCCACCTAACAAGGGACTCTTCTAAGATGAATTCGGCCTTATCTAGAGGGGGTGGTGTAGGGTGAAGATCCTCGTGCGAGCTTCCTCTTGCAATTGGGACATGGGTGCTCTCCATGGAGGGGATAGGTTCCCGAGGGGTATTTGTCTTCATGTGGCAAAGCGGGTGGACTACTTCTTCCAAAGCTAATGGAGTGGGAAGGTTGTTTGATGGTGGGGTGATGATGGCCGGAGTATGGTGCACCCGGGGTGGTGAACAAGGGCGGGATTCCCGTGGGTGGGAGAATACAAGGTTGTTGAATTTAAAGGTTCCCGAAAGGTGTGGCGGATGCACTAGGCAAGTCCGACGTGTTGGGTCGATGTCGGCATTCCTTTCATCTAACCATTTCTTACCTAGGATTATACATGGACCCACCAATGTTCCCTCTTGACACCAAGCCCCATCCAAATACTTAGTCTTCCCGAACCATTTATGGAATTCAATAAAGACTTGCTCTCCATTGTGCACAATTTGTCCGGTCCTACAAAGAGAGGTAATGATGTCAGGGGACACCCAATTTTTAGATTCTAGGTCAATGAAATCAATTTCTACGGGCTCTCCATTAGGTAAGAATGCATGGGATATGATTGGGAGAGGGGCCATGTGACCCACGACTCAATGTTAACAATGTTGGGTTGACAATGCACGGTTCGGACAAGAATGCAAGCATGCCCTAGGACTTGACTTGTAGAGACAAGTCAATGACTTGATCTGATACTAATTTGATGTGACACCACCTTGGGGTGATAGTCACAAGGCCAATGCTTCCTCGGACCTAAGTATGCAAGCACAACCACAAGGCTAAGAAGCCTACGTAAGAGGACCTTCGTATGGCACACACACTCAACCCGGGGGTAACTCGGGGATGCCGAGTCGAGGAAGTGGGACAAGACCCTTGCTGGTAGAGGGCCAGTAACATCCAAGGTAAACCTCCCCTTGGGGAACGGATATGCAACTCAATGAGTCGGCAATGGCCAAAGGGCGCGGGTCACTCACTCACACCCACGGTGGTCGCACAAAGACGGTGGAGCCTTAGGATCGGGCGCTCTCTCCCTAACCGACGGTGCAATTGGAGAATATTAAATGAACAAGCATAAATGAGAGCAAGGGACGAGTTCTCACCTAGCCGGTTTGAAGAAACCGACTCCGGTCGGAGACGGGGGCGAGCGGTGAGGCGAGGGGAAGCACCCGCATGCCGCGTCGACGAAGCTTCAAACCTGCGAGTGTAACTATTACATAAACTACCCCCATGCAAGGGAGGGGGGGGGAATCTTGGGTGGGGTTTGTGTGGTTACAACCAAAACTACCTCCACGCTGGGAGGGGCCTTCAGCCGGCCAAGCGGGGTGGGGAAATTAAACTAAGAAACGACAATCTTCGATCTTCGTCGGTGCTGCCAACCCTCTGTGCCTGTAGACAGACGGTTGATGAAGTTGACGCTGCGGCCAGTCTGGATTTTTGTTGTAGACGAAACCAGTGGGAAACTCTTCATAGCTGGACCGGGATGACACCATAATTTTATTGATTTTCTTAATTGCTGGTGCAGGTCGGGGCAGAGTCTTGAACCGAGGTGCAGTTCTTCTATTCGGACTGCTTCAGATTCTCAACAGCAGGAAGAAGATGTCGCCACGAGCACTCAGAGCTTCAATTTGAGCACGGCTGGTACCAATGGAATCATTGATGAGCCCTCTTCAAAATGTGGGTCACGGGAATGCCAGACGATGTCGGAGTAGGCTGGAAGATCTCAAACAAGGAGAAGGGGTCGGAGCAGACTGATAGGAAAAAGAACCGCGCGCCAGGAGGAAGAAAATGAGAACTCTTGCTTCCAGGTGCCAATCGGAGCTTCACTTCTTGATTCTGAAAGTAGACTGGTCGAAGAAGATTTCTTCAGAAGAACGCTTGCTCAGATTTCCACTAGGATCACCGCAGTGGAGCTCCCCATCAGGTTCAGGTGCTCTGCCAGGGAAGCTTTGCGCAGTCGGGGGAGAAATGCTCTCCCGGGCAGCACAGTGCTCGGATGCTGACAAAACCACCGCCGTTACGAAGAGGACAGAGAGACCCTTCCGACGATATTTCTTGGACCTCCAGGGACGCCAGGGAGAAGACGGGGTCGCTGCTGCACTCCGCTGGTTCTCTGCAGGCTCTCAGCAGGGGAACTGGTTCGCCGATGTAGCTTCGATTAACACCCAAATGAGAATAAGAAATTGTGAATGGGGAGGGGGAAAGTGATGGGTGGTGGGAGGGGATTGTGGGGGAGGAATGGAGGGTGACTATAGGTGGTGGAGGGATTAGAGAAAGGGGAAGGTTGCAGGGGGGGTGCTGGCTTCAGCCAAGGTGGAGGAAGGGTGATGGGGTGGCTGCTCTTGGTAGAGTGAAATGGAGGGAAGGGGATGGGGGCGGCCTACTCAATGGGGAAGGGAGTTGGGCGACCTTGGGCTATGGAGGGAAGGGGATTTTCAAATTCAAATGGTCTTGGGAGGTGGAGGGTTGCATGGGGGAGAGGGAAAAGTGTTTGGGGAAGTTGGTGGGGTAGTTGGGGGTTGGAGGGTGGCTTAGTGATTGGGGATGCTCCCTTGGGACTAGGGGGTGGAGTAATGGTATGTGTGGGGAGTTGTAGAGGGTTTAATGGGGTAGGTGGGAGAGAGGTGGTTGGGAAGTGGAGGAGAGAGGGTAGGGGCGAACCCCTTAGGAGGGAGAGAGAGAGAGAGGAGAAGGGGGGGTAGGTGGGATTCACTTCCTAGGGCTTCTCACCCAAATAATGGATTCACTCCACTAAGAAGATTTGAACTCTCAAATGGCAATTTTTTTCATTGATTGATTCCTTCAAATGGGGGGAAATGGGGTCCTATATATAGGCAACCCACATTTTACAAAAAGCCCTTGACACTTGACACATTGACAAATAACCAACAAGGTAGGGGTGCCCATGGGCCAAGTTCACTGGGTTGGGCCCAATAGCTAGTCTAAATTAGCCTAAAGAGACTCAAACTTAGGGAAATAAACCAAAGATCTAGATACATGACTCTAATAAAAGGGAAATTACAACGATATGACTCAATAAAAATAAAGAAATACAACATATGACTCATAATAAATGGCTAGACCATGACGTATGCCTCCGGGGTGACAAGAAGGGCCGAGAGTGCCAGGACGGATGGTGATGACCCCATCATACACTCCAAGTCATCACTCTTGCCCATTCCCATCCATATGTGAATCTTCACATGAGCTGCCTGGAAAGGGGGAAAACAACTATATGAGCGAACGCTCAATAGGTAACAACATGCAAGTGTAAGTGATTAACCAATTAATTACATGTATGAAACAGAAGGAAAAGTACTAACGATCGAATGAAACAACAATATAAAAGAAAGTGATAAAGAATGGAATGGAATAATAATATGGCAGAATGATATAACTACAAGAATTGCAAGTTAAGAACAATATATATAACAGGAAATTGTAGGAAATTGGCCAACAAGTAAGAATATAACCAAGTAGAAAACGATTCAAGTAAGAGATCATTGTCATAGACATCACGCTAGTCATGCACTCGGTGCAATGCCTCACCCTGTCATTACAAACTCCCATGGGCACAAGTACTTTTCGGGCACTCTCCCCAGGACCAGACCGGGCCCCTATGATGCGTTGGTATTGATTTATTGGATCCATGATCCCAAGTTTCGTCTAGACTTTAATCAAGTTAAAATGGCCAATTATAATCAAGTACAAACTTACCTCGGAACATCCCAAGGCTAAGTTGAAGAGATACTGTCCAGAATTTTTATCCAGGAGTTCAAATTCTCAAGAACCATCATGTTCTTGGATTCAAAACCATAAAACACGGAGAAAACTCATCTCTGGATGATATGCGGTTCCTACTGGATCGCTCGAGACTTGTGCGGTCGACACTGGGCCGCACTAACAGCAACTGGGCTGAGGTTTAGCCCTCGGGGGTCAAGATTGAACGGCTGATAAAGGGCCGCTCTTCTATATGCACGGTAAGTATTAGGCCGTACAATGCTAGAAGTTTACAAAATCGAGGACAGGATATATGGTCCTGACAGAGCCGCTCATTAGTTGAACGGTCCATCATGGGCCGCCTGTCAGATGTACGGGCCATATTTGGCCGCACAACACAGGGCCTAACAATAATATAGAAATTCGCCCAAGTGGGCTCCCGGGCTGCCATAGGCAGGGTGTAACTGAACCAGAGTCCAGCCCACTGTCTGTTGGTCGGCCTAGGGTCTACTACGCTTATCAAATGAGGATTTGGCCGAAGATAGATCAAGGATAATCGGCCAAAACTAATTGGCATCTGCTAGGGATGAACAGTCTCCACTGGCCCGTTCATGGGTATATGCGGTCCACAAATGGCCGCTCAAGTCTCTGTTAGTCCAATTCGGACTAACTCAAATCACAGCAGTTCGATTGAGTCCAATTCAAATCTAGGGGGACACAAATGGTTCAAGATTAACGGTTATAGCAAGTGTAAACCTAATAGCCATTTCAATTATAAAGGATGCACAATTAAAATTGACATTCATTGGAAAGATGAATCAAGATCAAGCTCAAATTAAATAAATCAGCAAGAATTATTTACTGTCATGAATTACAGTTTATTAGGTGTGTTGCTAACATGCCATTAACCACTAATCTACTAACATAACATGCTGAAATGACAATTTAATCTGTTCTGTTACATATGTGCGGTCGGTTCTGGACCTTACATCTTAATATACGGTCACAGACAGGCCGCACATGCCCCTTCAGGTCCGAAGGCCTACTGGATATGGACGGTCGATCGTCTGCCGCTGGAAGGGATGTCTGGTCTGTACCTGGCCGCAGGACAGACATGCGGTTTGGGTTCGGCCACACATTACAGGTAAACGATCAGAGAAAGAAACATATAAATGGTCAAAACACAGGCCGCCTATCTTGGATGTGCGGTCTATCGTGTGGCCGCACAAGTCCAGACAGGTCGCTGCCCCTTCGCCTTGCCCGACTCCGGCGATGTTTCTAGGGTCAGAACTAAAACATGAAATTCACACGATATAAAGCATGAAATTTGGGGCTTTTACTACCAAAAGGAAGATCACGAAAAACTATACAAGATACACGAATCAATTTTATGTTTATAACCTGAAATTGCTACTTAATCGAAAGGGAACAATTATAACCCTAGTTCTGACATGCTTCTACTAAAACCTAAAATTCTCGCAGAACACTTGATAAAATATAATGCTTTCTATATCAATGAAAAGCTGACACGATGATGCTTCCAACCATATATTATTTGTAGGGTTTGGCTTGCTATCACCTACCTGAATCGGATGAAGAAGGAAGGAGAAAGAAAACCCAAGATGCCGGTACACGCGGCCACTAATCACTGGAGATCTCCCTCGATCCAACTCCTATGCAGCGGTCGCTAGTTTTAAACGATTCTGGGGTTAGAGAGCTTCCTTTTAATAGGTCACACACCTTCTGGAGGGTTCTATGCGCGGAGTGTTCATCCACGCAAGTCGGGTTGATGTGAACGCCGCCGTAATAGTTGACTCGATCCAAACTCTGCCGAATGCATCTCCTAGGGTTAGGGTTTCCAGAGATTAAGAGAGGGAAAATGATCCTCTCATCCTGGCCTTTCATTTGCCACCGATTTGGGCTCATTTGATGGAGTATTGGGCTCGAATTTGGCGTTTCAAGGTATAGTTAACTAAGTGTTCAGTTTGGGCTTAATCCACTAATTCGGCCTACTTACAGATTTTATTTTGGTTGGCCACAGAAGAGAAGTTTGTTAAACGTGTTATCCTCTACAAGAATATAATTTTTTTAGATTTTTACAAAATGGTCAAAATATAACTTATTCTATTTATTAAGGAATTTCTAATTAATTTCTAAAAGAAATCGGGGTATTACACACTCCCCCACTTAAGGAATTTGGTCCTCCAAATTCAATGCATTTAATAGGGAGTGAGATAGCTCACCTAGAATAAGTCAAGGTACTGTCTCCGCATAGTATCTTCTGACTCCCAAGTAGCTTCTTCAATTCTACGCCGACTCCACTGCACTTTAACCATCGGTATGGAATGATTCCTGAGTTGCTGTTGCTTCCGATCCAAAATCTTGATCGGTCTTTCTCCACAAGTCAGATCTTCCTTCAATTCAAAGTCCATATGCTGAATAATGTGAGAGAGATTATACACATATTTCCGTAACATAGACACATGGAAAATATTGTGTACTCCAGATAACTGAGGTGGTAGTACCAAACGGTAAGTAACCTCCCCCACTCTTTCCAGAATCTCGAATGGACCAATGTATCTTGGACTCAGTTTACCTTGAATACCAAACCTTCGAATTCCTCTCATAGGAGAAACCTTTAAAAACACATGCTCACCAACCTGAAATTCCAATGCTCTCCTCTTGGTATCGGCATAACTCTTATATCTTGATTGTGCTACTTGCAACTGATCTCTGATAATACGGATGTTCTTGGATGATTCGGAAATGAGATCTGGTCGAAGCCATTGCTTCTCACCTACCTCATCCCAACATAACGGGGATCGACAGCTTCTACCATACAAAGCTTCAAATGGAGCCATCTAAATGCTGGACTGGTAACTGTTGTTGTAAGCGAATTCAACCAATGCCAAATGATCACTCCAACTACCTCCAAAGTTAATCATGTAGGCTCTAAGCATATCTTCCACTATCTGGTTGGTCCTTTCAGTCTGTCCGTCTGTTTGTGGATGGAAAGCAGTACTGAAATTCAGACGAGTTCCCAAGGACTCTTGCAATCCTTTCTAAAAATGAGAAGTGAATCTGGGGTCTCTATCAGACACAATGCTGACTGGTATACCATGTAGTCTTACCACTTCCTTCATATACAAAGCAGCCAAAACATCAACTATCCATTTAGACTTAATGGATAAGAAATGAGCCGACTTTGTCAATCTATCGATAATCACCCATATTGCGTCAAATCCACTACGAGTCCTAGGTAGGCCCATAATGAAATCTATGCCAATGCTCTCCCACTTCCATTGGGGTATATCAAGGGGTTTCAATTTTTATGCTAGTCTGAAATGCTCACTTGCTGGCAAACCAAGCATCTACTTACGAAGTCCGCCACTTCCCTTTTCATATTCGGCCACCAAAAAGATCTTTTCAAATCCTTGAACATTTTAGTACCTCTAGGATGAATGGTGTATCTGGATCTATGAGCTTCCTCGAGGATCTTACTCTTTATCTCAGCTACATCAGGTACACAAGTTCTTCCCTAAAATAACAATCTTCCATCATCAGCCATCATGAAGTCAGGTCTGTTTCTCAAGCTTCCCTTGATCTCTACCAACTCTGGGTCATCATCTTGCAGAGACTTGATTTCCATCAATAATTCGGGCTTAAGTTGAATCTGAGCAATCATAATCCGATCCTTGTCAACATTAAGATCCAAACTAGCCAACTGCTCCAATAATTTCCATTCTTGTAACATGAGGCTTGATAACTTAGCTATAGGCTTGCGGCTTAAGGCATCTGCCATAACATTACCTTTTCCAGGATGATACTCAATGGAGAAATCGAAATCCTTCAAATACTCCAGCCATCTTCGCTGCCTCATACTGAGTTCCTTCTAAGAAAACAAGTATTTCAAACTCTTATGATCTGAAAACACCGTAAATGCCTCTCCATACAAGTAGTGCCTCCATATCTTTAAGGCGAACACCACTGCTGCTAGCTCCAAATCATGAACAGTATAATTCTTTTCATGCTTCCTCAGCTGCCTAGAAGAATAGGTTATCACATTCCCATGCTGCATGAGTACACACCCTAAACCAATACCCGAAGCATCAGTGTATACAACAAAACATCCTTCACCAGAAGGTAAAGCCAAAACAGGTGCAATAGTGAAACATTCCATTCAAGGTCTGAAAGTTTCGCTCGCAATCTTCTGACCAATCAAATTTGATCTCCTTGCGGGTTAATCTTGTCAGAGGTACTGCAATCTTGGAGAAATCTTGAATAAACTTTCGGTAGTAACCTGCTAGGCCTAGGAAACTTCTTACTTCAGTCACATTAGTAGGCTTAGCCCAATTCTTTACTACCTCTACCTTCGAAGGATCAACAAAAATACCTTCTTTTGTGATGATATGCCCTAGAAAGGACACCTCTTGTAGCCAGAAATGACACTTACTAAACTTGACATATAACTGATGATCTCTCAATAGTTGCAATGCCATCCTCAAATGTTTAGTATGCTCCTCCTCACTCTTAGAATAAATCAAGATGTCATCGATGAACACCACGACTCATTGATCAAGATAGGGCCGAAACACATCGTTCATCAGCTGTATGAAAGCTGCAGGTGCATTCGTTAGCCCAAAAGGTATTACTACAAATTCGAAATGCCCAAACCTACTACGGAAGGCTATTTTATAGATATCCTCCTCCTTAATTCGTAACTGATGATATCCAGATCAAAGGTCGATCTTAGAAAAATACTGAGCTCCTGTTATCTGATCAAATAACTCATCAATCCTTGGCAATGGATATTTATTTTTGATAGTCAATTGGTTGAATTGTCGATAATCGATGCACAACCTCATCGAACCATCCTTTTTCCGGACGAATAATACAGGGGCTCCTCACGGGGAAGTACTAGAACGAATGAACCCTTTCTCAAGCAATTCCATCAGCTGATGCTTTAGTTCCCTTAGCTCCGCAGGAGACATACGATAAGGAGCTTTAGAAATAGGAGTCGCACCAAGAATTAGATCAACAGAAAAGATAACTTCCCTTTAAGGAGGAAGTCCTGGTAGTTCCTCAGAAAGACATCTGGAAAATCCCGGATGATAGAAAAATCCTCAATCTCATTCTTCTGCTCAGGGGTCACAGAAACAAAGGCTAGAAAAGTCTTACATCCTCTCCTCATCAGCTTATCAACTCAAAGAGCCGAAATAAGTGGAACAGACTTAAGGTGTCTAATTCCTTTAAAAGAAAGTCCAGGGTGTCCAGTGAATGACTGTGGACGTCAAAAATGACGGTGACGATCATACGGGATTCGCGTCTACGTGCGAGTCGAAGATGGGAAAGCCGAATAAACCTCATGCCTCGCCCGATCAGGACGAGAACCCGCTTGGTGGTCCGCTACCCGTTAAGGAAGCCCCCAAGGCGGAAGATACGGCTACAACACTCCGACCGGCCATGCCGAAAGTTGAATCAGAGAAAAGTCAAGAACTCCAGCATAGTCTTGGCATGCATCGAAAGTCACGCAAAGTCTGGGACTAAGCCCCAGAGACTGCAAATGGAATATTATGAAGGCCATATGTTGCAACTAGAACACTCCGGGAGGACCAACATTTGAATAAATGGTTGCGACTTCGAAAAGAATCCATTTGATACTTAAAATGGCGCGGAGGGGCCTTAAACCGGCGCGCTCTAAACCGGCGCGCCCCTTCAACATCCTAATCCGGCGGTGCGCCCCATTTCCCATTCGCCCCTCCAACAGGCCTTAAACTGGCACGCCCCTCCAATAGGCCTTAAACTGGCACGCCCTCTTTACTACGGTTATCCGGCGCACCCCCTGGCCGTGCCGGTTTAACCCCATTCTGTCCCATCTGCCCCCCGATACTCTGTTCTCCTATCAGGTTTGGGGTAGGTTCTAGGGGGCATAGCATTCAATGCTATCGAGCTCTGTCTCCACATCCGTTCGACAGCGTATCGGCATCAACAGCGAAGGCATGCATCTACGGTGGAGAAGCGGTAGCAGATCTCCCGGCAGACCTGCCAATATCCCATCCTAGGATGAGCGCCAGTGTATGGCACGAATCAGCATCATCCAGCACAACAACAATGTTGTTGCGAACAAGGCAGAGGTGGCGAGAGTTTTCTCCCCCACTGTCCGTTCCATATATACTCTACCTGCTCCACTGGAGAAGAGAAGAGAGACTGGACTCCCCCCTGGCTGGCCATTAGGAAAGGAAGCCGGCACTCGAAGAGAAGAAGAAACTCAGTGAGAAGAAAAGGCCACCCGAAGAGAAGAAGCTCCCGTCCCTGTGCCTGCTAGGTGAAGAAGAAGAGAGATTGAGCGTGAGAGAAGAGAGGTGAGCTCGGAGGGGGAGGAGCTTGTGCTCCGTTCCCCCTCCCCCATCGATGTATTTCTTCCTTTCTCTGTGATGTATTCCCCCCTTTTTGCTTTAGGGTAGATTCCCCGCTGTCTTTCCCTCCACGAATGAATAAAAGAAAAAGCTTTTTTTGCAACATAGGGTGTTCTTCTGGTTCCCTCCCCTTTCTCCTTATCTTCTACTCACCCAGGGCCCTTCGAAGCTTGCTTCTACGTAGCATAGCCTTCGGAGGAACACGTCAGAAGGGTGAACATTCGTGGCCGCCTCTCATGGCACACATTCGTCCCGCTTACGAAATCATCACCCGTGAGCTGCTGGAACTCTTGAAGGCTAGTCCTCGAGTCTCCACACTAACTTATGGGTTAACGGAGGCCTCACTCCGAGTTTTGAGGTTCACCCCGGAGCAATCCGTTTGGTGTTCCTCTACTTATCTCTGGCAAGCTTCAGTCCAGGGGAGATGTTGCCCAACTTTTCCCAGGAACTTGAACAATAAAAACTAAGAACAAACGCACATAGAGGTAAACAAACTAAAGTTCTCCCTGTCAGGAAATGCCCAGATAAGAAAACCCCTCTGAATAAAACACTTGAATCCTCGTGCTAAGTCAGCTTGACAAACAATCAAAATACTTAAATCTCCTCTCCACAAAGATAATCCATCAATTGGACGAACAAACTAATCAACAAATCAACCCACGGGTGATAGAAAGAAGAAACATAACAAACAAGAATGAAATAAAACCCACAGAAGCTATCCCGACGTGATCTTATCCGGCGCGGGCTAATCTGGCGTGCTCACCCCCCGCGCCGATTTAACTCTACACTCAAAACTACACTCGAAATCTTGGGATGAATAGTGCACCCCTCACTACTATTCGAGCCTTGATCCGGCGCGCCTCACTATTCATCCTGCAAAACCGGCGCGCCCCTCTTCTTGGCCTTAATCCGACGCACCCCTCTCTTGGGTCCCTTATCCGGCGCGCCCCTCTCTTGGGTCCCTTATCCGGCGCGCCCATTCCTCCCTTGGCATTCTTCTTAAACCGGCGCGCCCCTTGGCATCCCCTTATCCGGTGTGCCCCCTTGGCGTCCCCTTATCCGGCGCGCCCCTTGGCATCCCCTTTAACTGGCGCGCCCATTTGCTTCGTTAAACCGGCGTGCCTCGTTAAAAAAGAAGGTGATTAACTAAAAAAAAAGACTTGAAGCTAATGAATAAAACTAATCAAAATTTTCCCCCTTCCATAATCAATTTTTTGTTCCGGGGGCTCCGCCCCCAAAGACCCCCTCAAGGGGTGCTGCCCCCTTGACCCCCGCGACCTGACCGCGCAAGTCGATCCGCGTGCTAGGGCGCACGATGGCGAGTTCGGGCTCTACACCGAATAGTTCGCTCCCTCGGACCGTGTATGTAGAGAAAACCAACGATGCCCCATGGTATCAGATGTGGACCTCGGAATCCCCGACATGGCCATAGTCTGAAACCGTCTCGGCCAATAGTCCATCAACTTGACCACTTTTATCAAGATCCAATCCCGCAATCCCATTAAACTTGCCGTACTTGCGGCAGACATTCGTACGGTTTATCGTCGTCTTCGATGCTTCAAATGTGGACTCTCGTCCGAACAATGAATGGTCCATTAGTGACCGATATATATAACGGGATCTAATACCGCATTTGCATTAAACATTCCATACTCACAGCAGACATTTACGCGGATTCACTCCCGTCACCATCTAGTTTTCTATACGGACCTTTGTCCGAACGTAAAATGGTCCGTGTATGACTGACAAAATCCGAATGGAACAAGACGGCTCTCGTCTTCCCCGAACCCTACGTGTGGGAATATCAATAAGACCTTCATGAGTCGCGTTCGGACCTTGGGTTCGCCCCAACCACGGTCATCGCCTGACCCACATCCTAGGCCTATAGCCAACTATCTCTGTACACATCTTTGTTTTAGAATCTAGTCCCGGGACACTTTCCCGCTGCCCTTCGGCACCGAAAATATAAACGATGCCCACGCGAGCCTGACTTCGACCGCGGGGGGCCCACCGCAGTATGGTCGTAGCTTGATCTTGCACCAGGACGACAAACTTATCGGTTTTTGACCCCTCTAACTGGGATTTAACTGAATATTTCCCGTTCCTCTGAACAATAAATTTATCGCATCGCGACATACATATGCTCCGATTTTCCAGTGACGATTACGTGATTCTCAAGCTGGACACTCGTCCGAACATCAAATGGTCAATACACGACTGACATGATCTCGAATGCTTTCTTCTCACCCTCGTACGAGGATTTCAATGCTTCCTAATAGACTTTTCATGTAACTAATTTTCTGGCCATGAGGCCCCTTTTCCCGGCGATTAATCAAGGGTGTTCCCCTCTCCGAGGGGATGTAAATGACGCCTTGACCTTTATGGCATGGCGGGTTCTGGTCCCTACACGAACCACACAATCGTCTGATTAGTCAGATCGAGCGCACAATAAATCGTCACCTAGGTGACTGGCACGCCCACGCACTTAATAAACGAATAAACCCACCGAATAAACTGACTTAAAGAAACAAACAAATGAGCGCGTCGAAAAGTGCGTCCACAATGACACAGAACTAGATCTGCATTGAACATTGGCCTCATACTTAGCCAACCAATCTGCTCCTAGGATTACATCATAATCCTTCATGTCCATACAAACTAAATCAGTTGGCACGTTTAGTTCATTGATCATGACCTTACTGGAAGGATAGAAATACTTAATTGCTTATCCGAAACCAATAGGAGTTGAAATCTCTAACGGAGAATTCATCAAAACTGGCTTCATAGCTAAAGACATCTTAATCCCCGAGAAATAAAAGAATGAGTGGCACCAGTATCAAAAAGAATAAAAGCTGATTTGTCATGTATAATAAGAGTACCTTCGACGAGTCCACCCTCCTCGGCGGGTCCTGTCTCGTCTTCTTGTAGAGCCTGGAGCTTGCCTTGCTGCTTCTTGATTCCTTGCGGTTTCACCGGGATAGCTCGCTCAGATAAAAAGGGACACTCGACAATACGGTGGTCCCTACTACCACAACGTAAATAGGCACCAAGCTTGCGCCAGCACTCCTCCATCTTGTGACCTGGACGGTCACAGTACTTGCATACGCCCTTGAATGGAACAATAGGGCTAGGCTTCTTGTCTTCAATCTTCGGCATCTTGCCCTTCCACGAACCAGACCCGCTAATGGGCCTCTTCCTGCCCTGATCAGGCTTGATACTCCCAAAACCAGTATGGTGTTGTTCAATCTTAACACTCTTCCCACGTATTCTCTCCGTCATTTCCAAAGTATCTTCCAATACTTGAGCCTTTCTCACCATCTCGGAATAAGTTTGAATTTCCATCGGTGCCAATTGGTTAATATACTGTAGCTTCAGCCCATTAAGAAAGCGCTTAGCCTTCATCTTCTCGGTAGATATCAAGTGAATAGCATAACGAGATAGCCGAGAGAACTGAGCTTCATATTCACCTACAGAAAGATTTTGTTGCTTCAAAGTTGTAAACTCAGCCGCCTTCTTCTCTTGTACTCTATCAGAGAAATATTTACCATTGAAGAATTCCTCGAACTCTTCCCATGTGACTTGTCTATCACCAAGGGTAGCCTTCACTGCGTCCCACCATGTCCTCGCATCACGTTCAAGTTGAAAGGTCGACAAGAGGACTCTCGATGAAGTTTTTGAATATAATGTATAAGACAAAGAAAGGTTCACCACTGCCATGATATGCACTTCTGGTTTAGTTCTATTAAAACATGGATGTATATGCTTTTCGAACTCTATCGTTGATCTCAGATTTCATTAGCTTTGAACCATGTATATTGCTCACGACATGTTTCCGGTCTGCATATAATGGTTTGCTCTCAACTCCTATTCAGCTCTGGTCTCTCAGACATTTTCCACCATCTATACCTTATCTCTCCTTTTTGCTGTTGTCAAAGGGGGAGAAAATGTTTTGTTGTGAGTCCTTTATGAGCTAATACCTTTGTCCGTCCTTTGTGCGGCGCCTTTGTGAGTTGTCAAAGGGGGAGAGTGAATTATGGACGGGGGAGAGTCCACGGGGGAGAGAACCTTGTGAGCTTTGAGACTTCATATGTGATGGGGGATTGTTCATAGCATTCACATGATTTGATCATCCATGCATACATATCCGCATTCACATGCTTTCACTATCATGGATCTTGAGCTGCACATGTCGCATATGTCATAAACTTTGCCATCTTGGATATTACTGCCACATAATGACTCACAGTGTTGCCATCATCAAAAAGGGGGAGAATGTTATGCCCCTATGGTCATTTGAGTTATCTTGTGGTCACTTGGGTCATTCGACATCATTCTGTGGTCATTTGAGTTATTTGATATTCTTGGTTTTGATAATGGCTAAACACTATAAGTCATTGATGTTTTACCACTCTTATATGACTAAACTACTTAATGTTCTTTCATGACAGATATGCCAAGGAATGGAGTGGAGATGGCAAAAGTGAAAGCTCAATGATTACGCCCTCGCAGGTGGATCGACATTGCGGGGGCGGAACCCCTTGCGGGGGGGTCAAGGCGGCAGCGCCCCTTGCGGGGGTTTCCGGGGGCGGAGCCCCAGAACAAAATTTTGATTATACGAGCGATATAATCAAATAGAAATCTTCAAAGACTGTCAAGATTGATGCCATAGATGAGAACGGGCTACTAAAGGACTCAAGTGACGGAGCTAAAGGGGTTAACGGACTGACCCGGCATAACCCGGGGTCTGCCCAGCTGGCGGTCGACCGCCAGCCCAGGGGCGGTCGACAGCCCCTGTCAGCAGCCCACTGTCTACAACACTCTCAGTGGCGGTCGACCGCCAGCCCAGTAGCGATCGACTAGGAAATACTAGGGACTAAATTTCTACAGCGTTTCTCAGTAGCGGTCGACCGCCAACTTTCACAGGTCGACCGCCAGCCCCGAGCCATCAATTGTTGACTTTGTTTCCCACTTCGAGAAGAGCCATTCTCCATGAATTTCTTTAATCCTAAAGTCACCCAATCACCCAAAAAATGTGGATCTGGTCTGGGGGGTTTCTATGGACCATTCAAAAGTTATAAAATACACACAAGAAGGGTTGGAAACCCTAAGGCTAAGAAGGGAGATCAAAGGAGGCTACAAGGGTGTGTTCAAGGGAGAGGAGGTCGAGTAATGTAGCCGTGAACAGTACTCCGGGAAGAAGTTCTTCATCAAATCTTCAAGTGATTCAAGCTACTTCAAGAGGAGATCAACCCCAAGCCAAGTGAAGAAAAAGCTGCAACCATCATCCTCTTCATCATCTCAAGGTGATCCAAAGAAGCTCATTCTCAAGAGAGATCAAATCTGCATCGTTTATCTTCTTCATCAACTCAAGGTGATCCAAGGAAGATCATTTCACAAGGAAGGAGATACCATTGAAGCATTCGATTCAAGCTCCAGCAATCTCAGACAAGATCTTTTCTCTTTGAGCATACTCTATATCTTGTTTGAATAGCTTGATATTTGTTCTCTTTTCATTTCATTCAAACATTTGAAACTGAAGACCGTCCCTACCGGTGGTTAGTAGGAAGGCAATCGGAAGTTGTCCGATCTGCGGTGTTGACGTCCCTACCTGTGGTTAGTAGGAAGGCAATCGGAGGTCTTTCCGATCTGCGGTTCAGTGCGTGACATTAGTGGAGCCTCACCGGGTTTGGTGAGCGGTGGACGTAGGACTGGGGATTCAGTCCGAACCAGCTTAAAATCCTTTGTGTTGTGGTTTGTTTATGTGATTGCTTTGTTCTAGATGCATGCTTAGGTTCAAATCGATATATTAGTTGCTCATCTTGCCAAGCGAATCATAGTGTTCTTCGATAAGCTAGTTACACTCCGCTGTAATTTATTTTATCTAGCTATATAGAGGGTTACTTTACGAAAAGTGGGGCAGATCTATTCACCCCTCCCTTCTGGATCCACTGTCCACTACTCAACAAAAGATGAAGGAGATCCATGGGTCACCATGACCTCCACCCTCAAGACAGACAGGCAACCACTCACATGGTCTCTTTATACCCATTTTGTGAAGGGGCCCACTGAGCAGATAGGAGAGCGGACTACCATGATTACTTCATTGATGGATCATCAAGATGCACATGCATGCCAGTTTGCTATCACATGGCCCCACTAGTTACATATAAAGCTTTGGAGTCCTTGAGGCCGGATAAGAGAAGAAAGATGGATGACCTAGAATGTGATTGGTGTAGATGGTTTGACATGAATGACATCACAATTGCTCAAAGCCGTCTGTTCATGCCAACCGATCCAGAATGGCCGCCACTTATTCACGAGTTGATAGAGAAGCCAGTTGTTATCACTGACAAGAGGCAGATGCTGAGCAATTATACAGATACAGGAGAGCCGGACATACCATTTGAACCAGTTTTCACTGTGGATAAGCTATGAGCCGGGCTTTTCTTTGTTCATTCTTTGCCCCAATCACTCATTACCTTTTGGTGCTCCAAAATTTTTACATCCAATATCCATGGACCACCCGCGGTCCTGATCTCCTTGTCTCCCGAGTTTCTACAAACTCCATCAAATCCTCCTCTGCTCATCCAACAATTCTCTAAACTTTCCATCAAGCTGTTAGAGTAGATGGTATGCTCTGATACCACTTGATGGGACTAGTGCGAAGGATTCAGAAAAGGGGGGGAGTGAATCCCTCTCTAAAACATTGCCCAATTAAAACTTATAACAAACAGAGATGCGGAATCAAAACCCACGGGTGCCTTAATCAGCTCAGATGCACCCTTCGAAAGATGGAAGGAAGATCAGAGAGACTGTACTTCTGATCTACTCCATATAGACTAAAGAGATGACTCAGTTCATCTAATCAACTACACTCTATCAAGACCAGAATCAAACGCATGATATGCAACCCTATCTCTCACTAGATAAAAGATCAGACTATCATGAACGTTCCTAAGCATACATCTAGCGGAGCAGAAAAAACAATTAAACCATGATGAACAGAAGAATTTAAGGTTGTTCGGTCCTCCAAACCTACGTCCACCCCACACTCCAACCAGAGTGTGGCTTCCCGCTGATACACAGCTTAACAACTGGGCCTCACAGCTTGCCTACATCCACTGAGCATCACAGTTTGCTTCCGCTGGGCAATACAGCTTAGCCATCCGATGACTCACAGCTTGACTGCTGGGCGTTACAGCTTCACCGACCAGAGGAATCCTCCTCTGCAACCGCTAGGGCTTACAGCTTTACTCGTCCAGAGGAATCCTCCTCTACTACAGCTGAGCAACACAGCTTGCTCTGCTGACAAACAGCTTGAAATAACAATAAAAAGGAAAACAAGGAATGGGAAATGACAGCAACTGAAAGCTGTAAACACTAAAGCGCAGATATGGCTCTCAAGGAGCTGACTGGATAGGATTTGATCCTGATTCTAGTGGGGACTAAACTTCGGATGAAGCTTGTCTTCTTCTCTTCTCAAACTCTCGATCTCTCTTTCTTTCTATCTACTTTTTCTTCTTCATTTCTCTGCTGCTCTCTTTCTTTTTCTCTCTTGAGCTCTCCTATTCTCTTCTTTTCTCTTCTCTTCTTCTGCTGCTCTCGATCTCTCTCTTTTTTTTTCTTCTACTATTTTCAAGAGAGATATATTTTTGATTGCAGGAAGCAGACTATATATACTCCATCAGGTCAGGTTGATGAGCTCTTGCCCTAGGAGTGTGGAGGGAACGCTCCGACCTGGAAGCTTCAGGAGACAATCGCCACTTGTCAGAATCTGGAAGCTTCAGGGTCCACTTGGCAGCATCTTTGAGTGAGGATCGTCATTGGATCATGTGCCCTTCTTGAAGAGCACGAGCTATTGACCTGTTGCATAAGTGTCTTTCAGTTATGTATAAAATATGCACAGACTTCATTCAATCACGAAAGATGTACACGGACATAGAGTATTATATGCACAAGTTCAGTACTGTCACATTAGCATATGCACAAACTTATTTGCAGCACAAGACTAACAGATGCACTGACTATGTAGACTACAGACATTTCATGGACTAAGATGCATGAGTCTCTTATGCAGTGAATTTGTTACGAGGTGGGCACAGACTTGATTTAGCATGAGATTATGTATGCACGAACTCAAGTTAACAAAGCAGATATATGCACAGACTTGTCGTGAATGCGGAGCTATAAATTGTACCGACTATGTATGTGCGGTATGCATGAATTGCACTGACTTATTATGCAAGTATGAGACCGTGCGCAGACCTGAGAGTGCGAGGTGGCAAGCGTGCACGGACCTTGGTGAGATGTGCACTGACTATGTACCAATTAGCATGAAAAGGAGCACAACAATAAGAATATGCACCAACGTAGTGCTAGCCCATAGCAAGCATCGCATTGCACCGACCGTGAAGGCTCATGTGCACTGACTTAAGGTGTGTGTGAGATGCACACATGCACCGACTTCAGGCCACCATGAGACGCAGAATAAGCAATGCACCGACCTAACACTTGCCAAGACTGTGTGCACAGAGAGTGGAATGCATAGGCCTTAATGCCTATGAACTGTGACATGCACCGAGGTTGTTGAGCAGTCGGACTAACAAAAATGCACTAGCCTTAGACAAAACATAAGTGCACCGACTTAACTGATGCATAGACTTGCTTAAACCCAATGCAACAACCAAAATAGTGCACAGAACAATGCACCAACCTAAAGCAGCAACTGAATGCTCATCAGTTAAATCATCATCAAGGCATATAGATCAAGCACTCAAGCATAGATTAATCATGCAATCTTATGTGGTGACACTAATGTTGATATCATCAAAACATCACAGCATCATCAAGGCACAAGTGGCACAACAACTCCCTCTTTTTGATGATGGCAACACAATGAGTCACACAGACTCGACAAATCAAACTATTCTCCCCCTTTGACTTCAGCAAAAAGAAGGTAGTTTGCGTGATAAATAATATGATGCATGAACCTATTCTCCCCCTTTGAAATATGGACCTCCCCCTTTGACATAATCATGAATATCTATAAAGCCCAGACTCCCCCTGAGAGCATGAAAGGAATCGAAAATGCAAGCACATGATGTATCCACAGGGATGAACTCTGGTTATCCAATGAATCAAACTGGAATTCACCACCACATGAATTCTGAAGCAAAACTGGTTCTGGCACACCTTACATTTGCATGGACATAACAATGCAGGTGAAAGGCCCCACAGAACCAGAACCAGTTACAAGAGTCATTTGACAGGGATACAGAAACAAGATGGAAGATTCCAACAGTGTAGAGAGTGAAACTGATGATGTAAATGAAGTAGATGTAGCCAAGGGTAGGAGTAAATAAGAGCAAGCAAGGCACAAGATCTCCAACAGGTAAGTTAGCATGATGATTAAGTTGCCAGAGGTGAACCTGATTAGAGGAAATTGTATGGCAGGTACCACAGTAATAAGTCCTCACAAGGAAAGACTCTCCTATCATAGGGGGTTAAGAATTAACCGACATGACCCAATTGATTTAACCGTGATGTATACCAAATTTGTCAATTAAATTCAATACTCATATCTGAAGGTAGGTTTTAATAAAGGTGAACCAATTAATCAAGCAATACTCAAGAACAACCACCTGTATCTTACTCAAAAGAACTTGATGACTCCTTTGAGAGTCACACAGAGCAGAATTGAGATTAAACACCCTTACTAGAATGTGAGTTGACTGATTTTGCAAGATATTCTCTTTTGATTAGCACATTATTTTTCTTGAGCAATTTAAGTTGATCAACACCTTTTTACATGAGGCACACCACGTCTTAGGTGAAATGACCCAGTTACTCAGTGTGATAGCTTTCATTGTCTCTCAACTTTCAGAGCAGAGTTAGCAATAGAAGTGTCTTTTTACATGAGGAGACACCTTGATTAGAGGCCGAACTCCTCAGTTACTCAACACAGACATGCTATTGCTCTGTCAGATTTTTCAATGAATTTTCACCGGAGATAACCATGGCACTTCATGACATAGGTTTACTCTATTTCATTGATAGAGAACCCAGTTTCTCAGTGATCAAGTCATTGCTCTGAATTCAATTTTTTCATTTAGTCAACATTTTTCGGGTTAATGTTTAAAAACAATACTCACTCTATGTGTCTCTACCAAAGTAGCCTTGATATCACATATTCAGATTACAGACGGGTGAGGCTAGGGTATTCATGACACCATTGGTTAAAATTTATTAAAACTCATCATTCAGATACTTTCAATACATTTGAATGCAAATCTGAGAATACATTAAACTTATATCAGTCTAAATCAGTAGACATTCTTAAACCTATATGATAGGAATTTCTTTTAAGAATTTAGACTAAAACATGGTAGACAACATAAAGATTTCAGATCACTCCAAGCAATACAACTAAACAGCTTATCATTCCTGGAACAAGAACCAGATTAATCAGACCAGCTTGAAAGGATGTGAGTGTTGAATAGGTACAAGCTGGTAGGGCAAATAACAGCAGGAGAGAAGATCATCATATGTATGTACATCAGAATCAATTTCAATAGCTGGGTCTGGAGTACAGACAGATCAGCATAACCACACATTGGGAATGGAATGGATAAGATAGCTAGATAGAAGGAGTTCAAGAGGTGAATAAGTAATGAAGCATGCATGCTCCCCCTATCTAGATGCAATGGAATATGTTTTTAAGATTTTTCAAATTTTATGACATGCACTACTCTTCAAATGTGCAGTATGCAACAAATCTGATAAAGAGATCATGATGACCAAGCAACAACAGACAGACTCCCCCTGACAGAATACAAGATATGCAATGAAGGCACAACTCATGATTTTAAAATGTAGGCTCGAAGAAAATTCATGCTGTTCAATCAGAGGAAGCGACTACCAAATTTCAGAACTAATCGATTATGTAAAAATATGAACTTTAAGTTGCACTGAATTCGATTTCACACAAGCCATATGTGCATCGATCTTTCTATGCATGTGACAAAAAAGCATGCACCGACTTAAATCAAGCATGAAGCATACCATGCACCGAATTTGACACATGAAGAACACGAAGTGTACGGACCTGTATGCAGTGGACATGAGATGCACCGACTATATGCAAGACATGCAATTACCTATACTCAGTGCAATACACGCATCGACTTTAAACATCAACTATGCAAAGCATGCCTATGACACTCAGTTGTGTAATAGTTATTCAAACATCAGAAAATTCTTTATTCAGAGAGCATCATGCGAGAGTAGTCAGATTTTCAAGAGATGTCAGTTAAGAACAGATAGATTAATATGATATGCAAATATCTAACACAAACAATTTCATATAGCAGAATTTAAGGTAAGTTTTCAGAACTAACCTGTACAGCGCAGTCATGGGGTTTTCATTCTTGAGTGCCTTGGATTATTGACCCCTTTATTCATCAGCTTCCAAGGCACACCTGCAAAAATTTGATTACTTTGATCCAGCAGGAACCCAAGTAGTCTTGGGTCCTGTACTAACCCCAACAGGTGTTTTAAATAGTTCCTTAGCAACATTATTATCAAATTCCATCAAGTGACAGTTGGCTATGGAGTGTCCTAATTTACCACAGTATTTACAATAAGCAGCATATTTTCTACTATTGTGATGCACATTAACAGAAGCATGAGGTCTATGTGCATAAGCATAAAATGATCTGTTGTTCACATGGACATTTTGTTTCTTGTTCTTAATCAGCCAACATTCAGTAGATTTGTGACCTGGCTTACCACAGTTAAAACATGAAAAGTTCACAGGTCGTTTCGTAGAGAATTTGACACAATACGGATTAACAGAATTTTCCTGAGCATGCCAACAGTCCTCGACTGTATGGCCATGCTTCTCACACTCGAAGCACCTGATGTGCTTACCTTTAGAACCATTTTTACCCCAAGTAGATCTAGACCAGCACTCAATGGCTTTGTGACCACGTTTGTTACAGTTAAAACAAATAATGTGCTGGTTTGAAGCAAACGGGTTTCTTTTGGGGCCATGATAATTCGCATAATACCTATGCAGCATTTTATCATCTTGTTTCATGATGAGACATGCACTCATGAGACGACCATGCCTACCACAATAACGACAATATGCACTAGACTTTATAGTAGCATGGTTTCTACCAAATGAATTTCTAGAATGCAATGTTTCACTTGCATGCTCATCTTCTATCAATAATCTGCAATCATCCATTACGTGACCTGCCTTGCCACAATAATGGCATGAACCGACCTTTTCGTGTGCATGCGAATGAGTAGGGGATTGGTATGTGGCATGCAATTCACTATCATGGTCCACAGAATCATCAAAATTCCTAGCACGATCAGGGACAAATTTAATCTTATTCTTCTGAGCATTTTTATTTAAATTCTTCCTCTTTTTCTCACTTTTCATTTGTTTTTCATTTCTTTGAGCCATGAATTGGAATACATGTGATGAGGAAGTTTTCATGTCTTTATTTTGTTTTGGGGATTGACTTGTGGTACCAGCTACTTCAGGATTTTGCACGAAAGTTGTGTATAGATGGTTTCTAATAGTTTCCTTAACATCAAAACTATAATTTATCCCCTTTTGTGACTTATTATCCTCATTTTTCATAACAACTTTCATTTTTCTCTTGTTTTCAGCAGACTCGGATGTTGATTTTTCCCGATCCTGAATTTTAGTTTCCAAATAGGCGATGTGAAGTTCATAACTGGCTATCTCCTGTTCACTTCAATTAACGAATTCACTTAGGACTTTGTTTGCAGTTTTGTACTTCTCAATTTCTTGTTCCAGACTGCTCAATATGTTAGTCTCTTCATTGTAAGTAGTTTTTCCTTTCTCTAATATGAGAAGTTGTTCGGACATACCAGTGTTTAATTGTTTTAACTTCTCAATTTCAGCTTTCAATTCATGATTTTCATCCTCAAGTTTTTCTACTTGAATCTCCTTATTTGCAAGTCTTTCTCTCTCGATAGCCAGAAGCCTCTCTGAAACAACAGTATTTAGGACCATGAGTTTCTTGTTTCGTTCTTTCAGTTCTTTGTTCTCTTGGATCAACTTCTCAATTTCTTCATCACATTTTTCATTACTGGACATCAACTCCAGTTTCTCAGTTAGTTCTTCTTCCCTTTCTTCCACTTTAATTTTCTCAGCAAGCAAATTTTTGTGATCCTCTTTTATAGATTCAATCAGTTTTCTCTGCCCCTCATTTTCATCATACAGATCTTCATTACGTTCTTTTAGAACCAAGCACTTGTTGCAAGACGATTTTAGAAAGGAACCCTACACACCTTCCTTGTTTACTTTCTCTATTTCAGCTTTAAGATTTTTATTATTACTCTGAACTTCTCCATTCTCAGCTTTTAATTTCTCCAGATCAGAGTTAATCCTTTCCAACTCTTCCAGGTTTATCAGATGTTCATCAGTTTTTAACTTTAACTGACTTTCTAATTCAAAAATTTTACTGGCACATTCCAGGTTTTCATTTTTCAGCAAACACATTTGCTTCATATTCACGTGGGTCTCAGATAGACATTTATCATATAATTCATTAGTCTTCAAGCACTTTTCACATGATGAATTAGAATCATTTTTGTCAATTTTCTTTTTCATTTTCTTATATTGTTTTCTTAGGTGATCATGAGACTCTAGCAATTCATTATATGCAGCAATCCAATCATCCAGGGCATAGTCTTCAAAAATGTTTACTTGATCATAGTCCTGTTCTTCATCTTGATTGCTGCTATGTTCACTTCCTTGAGCCATCATGCATCGATTATCATTTTTGCAGCTGCCATCCTTCAGTTTGTTCAAGATTTCTTTGGCAGACCTGCAAGATGAGATATATGAAATTAGTGCTCTATCAATTGATGCTTTTACCATGTTCAATGCTCTAGAATTGACGGAGTCCTTCAATTTAGCCTTCTCGGTCCACTTGGATTTATCTTTTGATAATTTGTGTGAACCGTGAGTCATTACCTTCCACAAATAAGGATCGGTTGTTCTTACATACTGATGCAACTTTTCCAACCATTGCTCAAAACCATCACCTCTGAAGATCGGTGGATGAGCCATCGAGGGATGAATTTGTAGCAACCCTGATAAAATAAAAAGGAATAAATAAATCAAAATAGATTAAAAGATTTAATAAATAAACGAAAGAGCTTGGAATAAAAAGAATTAAACCCTGATAAAAATAACGCCTCAGGAAAAGGCGCGACTTTACGAATAAGCGCCCTTGATAAAGGCGTGTTATAAGAAGTGACGCCCACGCGTCATGGCGTCAAATCTCAGGCGACCAAAATAAGTAAGGGTAATGCCCTTGACATGGACGCGGTTTAACAAGAAACGACGCATGCCAAGGCGTCAATTTAAATTCGACGCCGTTACCTAGGTCGTTAATTCAGTTCGAGTTTCGTTCGACCCAGGAGTCTATCCAGGGTAAGTTGATAACTATGAGAAAGAGTTCGAATGTAGTAATAACTTTAATATGGAAGTATTACTTCCAGTATAACTCTAGCCTTATTAGGATTTCTAAGACCCTATAAATACTCATTTGATTCTATCAAGAACGCTATTTGGCGTTCGAGTTCTCTGAAGGTAAGTACAGAACCATAGCTCTTCTGTCCCTCTGTCCCTTTTGATTTTTACGAAGGTTATTGATTCGTCATCTTCTTCCTTCTTCCAGGTTGAAGAAACCTTGACGTCGTGAAGAACAACCGTAAGTTCTTCTCTCCTCTTACCTTCAGCCAAAAGTATTATGAAGTGAAGATTGATATGTCTTCATATTTCTCTGTAGGAAGCTCTGTCGAAGAACAAGGGTTCTTCAAAACGAACGTTCCTCCTGTTGATACTGCGGTTGATTGGTTGCAGTTGAAGCTTCAGATCTTTTTCAAACCCTTCGTCAGTTCATCCAACTCAAATTATCAAGGTAGGATTTTCTCATGGAACGTAGCCCAAACTCCCATATAACTATAGATAATTATCATTGGTAGTTCATGCATATAGTTTTCATGCGTTCTGGTTATTTTCTACGAAATTTTTGAAAGAAACGACCCTAACAAGGGCGTTAATTTAAAAGACACGACCATGCCCAAGTCGTCAATTCCCGATTTGACGCCCTGCACACGGACGTTAATTCCTGTTAATTAATAAATAGCATGTTTAAAAAGTAATTATCAATGCAAACATGATCCTAAATTAATGCACGGTCAATTTCTTGTAATCCTGCTATTTTTCTGGTCCTGACTATATACCATGTTCCTGAAATATTCATTACCTCGAAATTGGTAAAATTGTGAATTCACGACCTTGACCAGGTCGTCTCTTGTTTAACTAACGCCCCGGACTAGGGCGCCTTTTTCCTGGTAACGCTCCTACCCAAGGCGCGTTTTCAACAAAATTACAGATTTTAATATCTTGTAAAATAGCAATATTGGAAAGGATGACCTCTTTATATGTTGTCAAATTTAATATAAACGCCCCTGATTAAGGCGTTAATTTTACGAAAAATGACTTTACCAGAGTCGCTACTTTCTGCATAACTGATTTTTTTCGATTGCTGTTATCCGAGGGTTTCACTATATGTATATATATATGTAGGCACTATTACTCCACTCCATGAGTATAGTCCCACGTTTCATGATGTTTTATCGATCACCCTCAACTCTCATTGACATACAAGCTCTCCATTGGATATTCCGTTCCTTTGGACTAGCGAGTTAGTCATAGAGACCTCCGTAAGACTCCTCGTACCTTGGATTCCCTCAAGGTCGACTGAGCTGGTTGTACCTTAAAAACCCATTACGCTATTGAATGCCATGTCACTCTAAAGAAACATGGTATACCGGCCCTTATGATATGCAAAGAGTATATCATGAGAATTCTTAATGGGATGATGATATCATGCCATTTGTTGATGTTCTTGTGGACCTCAATTCTATAATAAGAATGAGGGTATCTTGCCTTTGATGTACTGTTCATGTGGACCTCAATTCTATATAAAGAATGTCCATACTTGTTTGTCATGGTACCCGAGTTAAGGGAACCTAATTCCACCTAGTTTCATCGTTCATCGTGATTGTACCGTTGTTATCGCCTATCTATGTCCAATGTCGTATTTTTGGACTCCATTCTCTCAAAGTTATCCTACGTGTCTACAAGCTTAAATTGTTGAAATTCCCTATTGGCTATATATATATACAAGAGTGGATGTCAAATATACATGATAAATGCCTGCGCATATAGGGCCCGATCTGGTCCTGGGAGGAGCACCCGAAAGTACTTGTGCCCATGGGAGTTGAATGATAAGGTATCTGGCATTATACCGAGTGCATGACTAGCTTGATTGGACATTCCACACAAATCTTGTACTTTACTCGTACTTGACTTGACATGAATTGCGTGACCCGAGAAAGGGTAATTACTTGCTTGCTTGATACATGATAACCAAAGTTCTTGACATGACTTGCTAAAAAGTACTTGCTTGAATATCATGTCATCTTTTTTCTTGAAAACTCATGACTAGTTCATCTTGCTGTCTTGCTTGATAAATTCTCTATCTTGTCGTTTTATGCGAGCATGCATAGCTATAGTGCATTCATGAAAGATGTAACTACTTAAACCCTTGCTAGTTCCTGAGATATAATTTCCTACTGAGCGTTCGCTCACTCCGTGTTTGTCCCTTACTTTTCAGGTAATTCCGACGACGAGGGAAGTCAATCGGATGGGAATGGTCAAGAGTGAAAGAGCTAGAGCTTTTCCAAGTGTCATCTAGTCTTTTTTCCCTATTTTCTTGAGTCCACTATGTACTTTTCCTTTTTAATTGAATAGAGTATTGGATTTGTAATAGTCTATCCATTATGAAATAAAGGATTGGGTTATCTTTCTATTTTGCACATCTCTGTTTTGGTGTCGAATACACTACTACTCTGATTGACATGATTGATATAAACTCGTCGCGCATATCCGAGTATCTTCCGCGCTCGGGGCGTGACAGTTTTTGTGGTATCAGAGCCTAGGGTATTCAATTCCTAGGAAAACCCAAGTCCAAGGATATGTTTAAACCTTTAACCAGTGAGATTGGGTAGAACCAAGGGTTAAAGTTAACATAGAATGCTAGTCTTTAAGATACAAATCACGTATTAATCTAGTTATTATAAATTGTAGGATAATGGCTGCCGAACGTGCTCAATGGCACAACATGCAGCGTACCCTGCAAGGCATGACTCAAGTGCTGCAACAAGTAGCACAAGGAGGTGGACAACGAGCAGAAGTCTCCACCAGACTTTCAAGAACATGAACCCACCCAAGTTCACGGGTTCTACTGATCCAGATGACGTTGAACACTGGATCAGGGAAATAGAATGTATATTCCGTGTTATGCAATGCACAGATCAGGATAAAGTTTTATTAGCTACTTTTCAGTTAGAAAGGGATGCTAGATGCTGGTGGGAATCAATAGAGGCTACTATAAATCAAGATCAGGTTTCGTGGGAGGAATTCGTTGAACACTTCAACGTGAAATATTTCTCAGATCGAGTTCAGGAAAAGAAGGCTGCAGAATTTACTGCACTGAAGCAACGATCTTTGTCCGTGGCCGAGTATGAAGCTCAGTTCTCCAGGTTGTCTAGATATGCTAAGCATTTGATTAGCACGGAGAAGATGAAGGCCCGTAGATTTCTTAATGGGCTTAGGCCCCACTATATTACTCAGCTGGCGCCGATGGATATCCAAGTTTATTCCGAAATCGTGCGCCGAGCTCAATTATTAGAAGATGCCACGGAACTATCCGATAGGATTCGTGGTAAGGATAAGAAGGAACAAGTTACAGGTTCGGGGTCCTTTAAACCCAACTTCAAGAAAAGGCCTAGCAATGGAGGAGCATCCTCACAAGACCAAAAGTTCAAGAAGACCAAGCCCTTCTCTATCACCACCACCTCTCCAAATACAGTGTGCAAACATTGTGATAAAGCGGGTCATAGAACAGAAGAATGCTGGAGGAAACTAGGAGCATGTCTCCGTTGTGGGAGTCGTGAGCATCAGATTCCCGATTGCCCATTACTTAACGACCAAGCCGTTGACGGGAAGCGCCCAGTAACCAAGAATGCTCGTCTTCATGCAATCAAGGAGACCGAGCAAGTAGAAGGAGGCGGCTTAGTGGAAGGTATATTGAAAGTTTGTTCCAGGAATGTATATGTCTTAATTGATACTGGTGCATCTCATTCTATTGTTTCTAAAAAGTTTGCTGACCCATTACCCCTAGAACCGGAATGGATAAAGTTAGTCTTGTCTACTCCTCTGGATGATGAGACTGATATTACACATCATTACCAAAACTGCGAGGTATTGATTCATGGTCAAAATCTCCCTATTGATCTCATATGTTTAGATCTGAAAGAGTATGATGTTATACTAGGGGCTGATTGGTTATCCAAGTATCAGGCAACGGTTGATTGCCGGAATAGTAAGGTTACATTCAAGGAATTTCCAGAACTAATATTTACTAGCCCCAAGAGTCGGAGCAAATCCCCTCTTATTTCAGCTCTCCGAGCTAGCAAGCTCATTAGGAAAGGATGTACATCTTTCCTTGCCTTTGTCACAGTTAAAGAAGCTAAGGAAGCTAAGCTAGGAGACATTCCAGTAGTACAAGAATTTCTGGACGTATTTTCGGAAGATTTGCCGGGATTACCCCCGCAAAGAGAAGTGGCCTTCACCATCGACTTAGTCCCTGGTGCTGGTCCGATTTCAAAGGCACCTTATAGGATGTCACCTGCTGAACTCAAGGAATTAAAGGAGCAATTGATGGAACTCATTAAGAAAGGATTCATTAGACCAAGTACTTCCCCGTGGGGAGCGCCTGTGTTATTTGTGAAGAAGAAAGATGGATCCATGAGGCTATGCATCGACTATCGACAGTTGAATCATCTCACTATCAAGAACAAGTATCCACTGCCGAGAATCGATGAATTATTTGATCAAATATCCGGATCCAAGTATTTCTCCAAAATTGATCTCAGGTCGGGATATCATCAGTTAAGGATCAAAGATGATGACATTCATAAAACGGCATTCAGAAGCAGGTATGGCCATTATGAATTCATGGTTATGCCCTTCGGACTAACAAATGCCCCTGCTGCCTTTATGCAGTTAATGAATAGCATATACAGGCCTTATTTGGATCAATTTGTGGTAGTCTTTATTGATGATATATTGATTTATTCCAAGACCAAGGAAGAGCATGCGGAACATTTGAGGATTTCATTGCAAATATTGAGGACCAATCAATTATATGCAAAACTTAGCAAGTGTGAATTCTGGCTTGAAGAAGTGACTTTTCTCGGACATGTTATATCAAAGGATGGCTTGTCTGTAGACCCATCAAAGGTTGAAGCTGTAAGGAACTAGGAAAGACCGACCAATGCTAGCGAGATCCGAAGTTTCTTAGGTCTTGCCGGCTATTACAGGCGATTCATCAAGGTTTTCTCTAAAATCGCCGTGCCACTTACAAGGTTAACTCGCAAGGAGATCCGTTATGAATGGGATGAGGAATGTGAGAGAAGTTTCCAAACTCTCAAGGATCATCTTACTACAGCTCCTATCTTAGCATTGCCAATTGAAGGAGAAAAGTTTGAGGTATACACTGATGCTTCTGGCATTGGCCTCGGGTGTGTTCTAATGCAACAAAGGAAGGTTATAGCCTACTCTTCTCGTCAATTAAAGAAGCACGAGGAGAACTACCCCGTCCATGACTTAGAATTGGCTGCGGTAGTATTTGCACTAAAAATATGGAGACATTATCTTTATGGAGTACAGTTTACTATATACTCCGATCACAAGAGTCTCAAATATCTTTTCTCACAGAAGGAACTAAATATGAGGCAAAGACGATGGCTGGAATATCTCAAGGACTTCGACTTCAATATACAATATCATCCCGGAAAGGGTAATCATGTAGTAGATGCCCTTAGTCGAAAGCCGAGAGCACTGTTAGCCAATTGTCTGAATCAAGAATGGAAATTGCTAGAACAATTCTCTGAACTCAATATAAGCATGGACACGGACCCTAGATGTGTCACATTATCTCATGTAAGCATACAGTCAGATTTATTGTCTGAAATACAAGCACTTCAGAATGATGATCCTACATTAGTAGAAATCAAGGGTAGATTAGAAGGACAATCGGATTTCCAACTAGCTTCTGATGGAAGATTAATGTTCAAGAAGAGAACTTGTATACCGGACTGCCCAGAATTGAAAAAGAAGATCTTAGATGAAGCTCACAGATCAAGATATACGATTCATCCTGGATCTACCAAGATGTACCAAGATGTGAAAAGAAATTTTTGGTGGCCCAACATGAAAAGAGAAATAGCGGACTATGTATCACGCTGTCTCACATGCCAACAAGTCAAGGCGGAACACCAAAAGCCTGTTGGAAAGCTACATCCTCTAGATATCCCTAAATGGAAGTGGGAGGATATTGGTATGGATTTCATCATGGGTTTATCTAAATCAAAAAGAGGACATGATGCAATATGGGTTATCATTGACCGATTGACCAAATCCGCGTATTTCTTGCCAATCAAGAGTCGATGGTCAGTTGATGTCCTAGCTGCACTATACATCAAGGAAATAGTCAGATTACATGGTATTCCTGTTTCAATCGTGTCTGACCGAGATCCCCGATTTACTTCTCATTTTTGGAAAGGACTACAACATTCGTTGGGGACGAGACTTAATTTTAGTACAGCCTTTCATCCTCAAACGGATGGTCAGACCGAGAGAACAAATCAAGTAGTTGAAGATATGCTTAGAGCATGCATCACTGATTTTTATGGAAACTGGCATGATCACTTGTCTCTGGTCGAATTTGCATACAATAATAGCTACCAAGCTAGTATACAAATGGCACCTTTCGAAGCTTTATACGGAAGGAGTTGCTGATCACCCTTGTGCTGGAATGAAGTTGGAGAGAAACAATTGTTAGGTCCAGACATGGTAAGAGATACAACCGAGAAGATACGAGAAATCAGGGAAAGATTGCAAGTAGCTCAGACAAGGCAAAAGGCTTATGCCGACACAAGAAGAAGAGATCTCGAATTCCAAATTGGAGATCATGTATTTCTCAAGATATCGCCTGGACGTGGAATACGAAGATTTGGTGTTAAAGGCAAGCTTACACCAAGATTTATCGGACCTTTTGAGATATTAGAAAGAGTTGGCGAGGTTGCTTACCGCATCGCATTGCCACCTCAACTGTCCGAAGTACATGATGTGTTCCACATATCTATGTTGAAGAAGTATGTACATGACCCATCACATATTATTGAATATGGAGACCTAGTGATCCAGAAAGATTTCACGTATGAACAGAAGCCTATGAAGATCTTAGATCGAGAAGTACGTGTCCTAAGAAATAAGGTTATTCCCATGCTAAAAGTACAATGGAATAAGAATTTAGAACAAGAAGCTACATGGGAGACTGAGGAATCCATGAGGAAACGATTTCCTGAGTTATTCTAAGAGGTATATACTCTACACTCTCCACGTGTATACATATATGTGCAATGGAATTTGGGCACCAAATTCTTTTTAAGTGGGGGAGGGTGTAGCAACCCTGATAAAATAAAAAGGAATAAATAAATCAAAATAGATTAAAAGATTTAATAAATAAACGAAAGAGCTTGGAATAAAAAGAATTAAACCCTGATAAAAATAACGCCTCAGGAAAAGGCGCGACTTTACGAATAAGCACCCTTGATAAAGGCGTGTTTTAAGAAGTGACGCCCACACGTCATGGCGTCAAATCTCAGGCGACCAAAATAAGTAAGGGTAACGCCCTTGACATGGACGCGGTTTAACAAGAAACGACGCATGCCAAGGCGTCAATTTAAATTCGACGCCGTTACCTAGGTCGTTAATTCAGTTCGAGTTTCGTTCGACCCAGGAGTCTATCCAGGGTAAGTTGATAACTATGAGAAAGAGTTCGAATGTAGTAATAACTCTAATATGGAAGTATTACTTCCAGTATAACTCTAGCCTTATTAGGATTTCTGGTCCTGACTATATACCATGTTCCTGAAATATTCATTACCTCGAAATTGGTAAAATTGTGAATTCACGACCTTGACCAGGTCGTCTCTTGTTTAACTAACGCCTCGGACTAGGGCGCCTTTTTCCTGGTAACGCCCCTACCCAAGGCGCGTTTTCAACAAAATTACAGATTTTAATATCTTGTAAAATAGCAATATTGGAAAGGACGACCTCTTTATATGTCGTCAAATTTAATATAAACGCCCCTGATTAAGGCGTTAATTTTACGAAAAATGACTTTACCAGAGTCGCTACTTTCTGCATTACTGATTTTTTTCGATTGCTGTTATCCGAGGGTTTCACTATATGTATGTATATATGTAGGCACTATTACTCCACTCCGTGAGTATAGTCCCACGTTTCATGATGTTTTATCGATCACCCTCAACTCTCATTGACATACAAGCTGTCCATTGGACATTCCGTTCCTTTGGACTAGCGAGTTAGTCATAGAGACCTCCGTAAGACTCCTCGTACCTTGGATTCCCTCAAGGTCGACTGAGCTGGTTGTACCCTAAAAACCCATTACACTATTGAATGCCATGTCACTCTAAAGAAACATGGTATACCAGCCCTTATGATATGCAAAGAGTATATCATGAGAATTCTTAATGGGATGATGATATCATGCCATTTGTTGATGTTCTTGTGGACCTCAATTCTATAATAAGAATGAGGGTATCTTGCCTTTGATGTACTGTTCATGTGGACCTCAATTCTATATAAAGAATGTCCATACTTGTTTGTCATGGTACCCGAGTTAAGGGAACCTAATTCCACCTAGTTTCATCGTTCATCGTGATTGTACCGTTGTTATCGCCTATCTATGTCCAATGTCGTATTTTTGGACTCCATTCTCTCAAAGTTATCCTACATGTCTACAAGCTTAAATTGTTGAAATTCCCTATTGGCTATATATATATACAAGAGTGGATGTCAAATATACATGATAAATGCCTGCGCATATAGGGCCCGATCTGGTCCGGGGAGGAGCACCCGAAAGTACTTATGCCCATGGGAGTTGAATGATAAGGTATCTGGCATTATACCGAGTGCATGACTAGCTTGATTGGACATTCCAAACAAATCTTGTACTTGACTCGTACTTGACTTGACATGAATTGCGTGACCCGAGAAAGGGTAATTACTTGCTTGCTTGATACATGATAGCCAAAATTCTTGACATGACTTGCTAAAAAGTACTTGCTTGAATATCATGTCATCTTTTTTCTTGAAAACTCATGACTAGTTCATCTTGCTGTCTTGCTTGATAAATTCTCTATCTTGTCGTTTTATGCGAGCATGCATAGCTATAGTGCATTCATGAAAGATGTAACTACTTAAACCCTTGCTAGTTCCTGAGATATAATTTCCTACTGAGCGTTCGCTCACTCCATGTTTGTCCCTTACTTTTTAGGTAATTCCGACGACGAGGGAAGTCAATCGGATGGGAATGGTCAAGAGTGAAAGAGCTAGAGCTTTTCCAAGTGTCATCTAGTCTTTTTTTCCTATTTTCTTGAGTCCACTATGTACTTTTCCTTTTTAATTGAATAGAGTATTGGATTTGTAATAGTCTATCCATTATGAAATAAAGGATTGGGTTATCTTTCTATTTTGCGCATCTCTGTTTTGGTGTCGAATACACTACTACTCTAATTGACATGATTGATATAAACTCGTCGCGCATATCCGAGTATCTTCCGCGCTCGGGGCGTGACATGAATTAATCAATAGAAAGAAATGAAAAGTGTATCGGAATCAACCGAAGTACTCCAAAGCACCAACTCAGAAAGACTGAAGCACTGAAGGCGGCAAAACCAAATCCACTCTGAAATGCACCGCGGAAGTAGCAGGATCCTCTATAGATCGTTAGATCTAATACACAGAGACCCGCTCTGATACCAATTGTTAGAGCAGATGGTATGCTCTAATACCACTTGATGGGACCGGTGCGAAGGATTCAGAAAGGGGGGGTGGATCCCTCTCTAAAACTTTCCCAATTAAAACTTATAACAAACAGAGATGCGGAATCAAAACCCACAGGTGCCTTAATCAGCTTAGATGCACCCTTCGAAAGATGGAAGGAAGATCAGAGAGACTATACTTCTGATCTACTACATATAGACTAAAGAGATGACTCAGTTCATCTAATCAACTAGACTCTATCAAGACCAGAATCAAACGCATGGTATGCAACCCTATCTCTCACTAGATATAAGATCAGACTATCATGAACGTTCCTAAGCATACATCTAGCGGAGCAGAATAAACAATCAAACCACGATGAACATAAGAATGTAAGGTGGTTCGGTCCTCTAGACCTACGTCCACCCTACGCTCTAACCAGAGTGTGGCTTCCCGCTGATACACAGCTTAACAACTGGGCCTCATAGCTTACCTACATCCGTTGAGCATCACAGCTTGCTTCCCCTGGGCAATACAGCTTAGCCATCCGCTGACTCACAGCTTGACTACTGGGCGTTACAGCTTCGCCGACCAGAGGAATCCTCCTCTGCAATCGCTGGGGCTTACATCTTAACCCGTCCAGAGGAATCCTCCTCTACTACAGCTGAGCAACACAGCTTGCTCTGCTGACAAACAGCTTGAAATAACGATAAAAAGGAAAACAAGGAACGGGAAATGATAGCAACTGAAAGCTGTAAACACTAAAGCGCAGATATGGCTCTTAAGGAGCTGACTGGATAGGATTTTGATCCTGATTCTAGTGGGGACTAAACTTTGGATGAAGCTTGTCTTCTTCTCTTCTCAAACTCTCGATCTCTCTTTCTTTCTGTCTACTTCTTCTTCTTTGTTTCTCTGTTGCTCTCTTTCTTTTTCTCTCTTAAGCTCTCCTATTCTCTTCTTTTCTCTTCTCTTCTTCTGCTGCTCTCGATATCTCTCTTTTCTTTTCTTCTACTGTTTTCAAGAGAGATATATTTTTGATTGCAGGAAGCAGACTATATATACTTCATCAGGTCAGGTTGACAAGCTCTTACCCTAGGAGTGTGGAGGGAACGCTCCGGCCTATAAGCTTCAGGAGGCAATCGCCACTTGTCAGAATCTGAAAGCTTCAGGGTCCACGTGGCAGCATCTTTGAGTGAGGATCGTCCTTGGATCCCGTGCCCTTCTTGAAGAGCATGAGCTATTGACCTGTTGCATAAGTGTCTTTTAGTTACGTATATAATATGCACAGACTTCATTCAATCACGAAAGATGTACATGGACATAGAGTATTATATGCACAAGTTCAGTACTGTCACATTAGCATATGCACAGATTTATTTACAGCACAAGACTAACGGATGCACTGACTATGCAGACTACAGACATTTCATGGACTAGGATGCCTGAGTCTCTTGTGCACTGAATTGGTTACAAGGTGGGCACAGACTTGATTTAGCATGAGATTATGTATGCACGGACTCAAGTTAACAAAGCAGATATATACACAGACTTGTCGTGAATGCGGAGCTATAAATTGTACCGACTATGTATGTGCGGTATGCATGAACTGCACTGACTTATTATGCAAGTATGAGACCGTGCGCAGACCTGAGAGTGTGAGGTGGCAAGCGTGGACGGACCTTGGTGAGATGTGCACCAACTATGTACCAACTAGCATGAAAACCAGCACAACAATAAGAATATGCACCGATGTAGTGCTAGCCCATAGCAAGCATTGCATTGCACCGACCGTGAAGGCTCATGTGCACCGACTTAAGGTGTGTGTGAGACGGACATATGCACCGACTCCAGGCCACCATGAGACGCAAAATAAACAATGCACTGACCTAACACTCGTCAAGACTGCGTGCACAGAGAGTGGAATGCACAGACCTTAATGCCTATGAACGGTGACATGCACCGAGGTTGTTGAGCAGCCGGACTGACAAAAATGCACTAGCCTTAGATAAAACATAAGTGCACTGACTTAACTGATGCGTGGACATGCTTAAACCCAATGCAACAAGCAAAATAGTGCACAGAACAATGCACCAACATAAAGTAGCAACTGAATGCTCATCAGTTAAATCATCATCAAGGCATACAGATCAAGCACTCAAGCATAGATTAATCATGCAATCTTATGTGGTGACACTAATGTTGCAATCATCAAAACATCACAGCATCATCAAGGCACAAGGGACACCACACACGCCACCGCCAGGGCAATCTCTGATTCAATCCTTTTCCAATCTCTCCATTTCAACACCATCATCTACCCCTCCCTCTCATTCCCTCGCCATCCTTGAAAATGAAAAAAAATTCCAAAATTCAACTTTCCAATCCTCCATCTCTATTGAAGAGACATCCTATTTTGATCATGAGTGTGCCCCAACCCAAGGGCCGCTCATTCAAGGCCCGTTAGTGGACTTCCTTTACCCCTCCGATGAGGGGTCCTCTTCTGTTCCCTCTCTTGTATCCATTTCTTCTTTCTCCTCTTCTTTAGAGTCTCATAATCAGGCTAGTTGTTCTTCCTCTTCCTATAGTGACTTGAGTCTGGGGGTAGTTGCTATTAAGAAAGCCAAGGGTAAGCAGATTCCCCGTATGTTTTTAAGAGAGCTAGCCAGAAAATGCCAGGCATGTTTAGGAATTCCCCAATTTATAGAGGATCCGATTTCCCTGCTGGATTTGGAATGTGAGGGCGTGTGTTCTTTAGACGAAGGGTTTGGCGTTTATGAGATTATGAACGACGAAGACCCTATTGAAGAAGGGGATGAAGTATACGATGAATATGAGGACGAGGCTGATGCTTTTGCTAGTGGCATGAGGAGATTTGATGAACCATCAACCTCAGTAGAAGAGCCTACCAAAGAAATCAATTTGGGTACTGAGGAAAATCCTAGGATTGTCCTCATAAGCAAAAATTTGCCTCCATCTAAAGAAGAGGCACTTATTTAGGTTTTACAAGAATTAAAGGACACATTTGCATGGAGTTATGATTATATGCCGGGTCTGGAACCTGCGCTTGTTGAACATCGCTTACCACTTAAGCCAGGGTCCGTCCCAGTCAAGCAGCGGCTAAGACGTTTCCACCCCAACATGGCATTAAAAATGAAAGAAGAGGTCGATAAACTTCATACGGCCAAATTTGTTAGAGTCATCCTCTATCCCAATTGAGTGGCTAACATCGTCCCGATTATGAAGAAAGATGGAAAAGTCAGAATATGCATAGACTTCCGGGACCTTAACTGTGCGTGTCCTAAAGATGATTTCCCCCTCCCTCACATAGATGTTTTAATTGATAATACGGCAGGGTACGAGCCCCTCTCTTTTATGGATGGCTTCTCCGGATATAATGAGATCCGCCTGTCTGAAGAGGACCAAGAGAATACTTCGTTCACTACACCATGGGAGACTTATTATTATGTGGTCATGCCATTCGGACTCAAGAATGCCGGATCCACCTATCAAAGGGCCATGATGGCTATCTTTCATGACATGATCCACATTTATATTGAGGTGTATGTTGATGACTTGGTAGTGATGTCAAAGACAAGGATTCAACTTCCCGGGGTTCTAGCCAAGGTCTTGTAGAGAGCCTGAGAGTATCAATTGAAAATGAACCCCAAAAATGCGTGTTTGGTGTTTCGTTAGGGAAATTGCTTGGGTTCATTGTCAGTAAAAGGGGTATCGAGATTGATCCCAACAAGGCGAGGGTAATAAGAGATATGCCTCCTCCCAAAAATTTGAAAGAAGTTCGAGGTTTGATCGGGAGGCTATAGTTTATTCGCCGATTTGTCTCCCAGCACTCACAAAGGTGTGGGCTGTTCTACGAGCTTACTAAGCCGGGAGTTTAATTTAATTAGGATGACAAGTTTCAGGTGGCTTTTGACGGACTAAAGGATTATCTATCAAATCTCTTGTCTTGAGGCCACCAGTTCCAGGCAAACCGCTTGTTCTTTATGTTTCTGTCCTGGATGACTCGGTAGGTGCTGTCCTGGCGCAAGTTGGTGAAGAAGGTAAGGAGAGGGCAGCATACTACTTGTCAAAGCTTCTTAACCCCTATGATCAGAGGTATACAGCTTTGGAAAAGACCTGTGTGGCTCTAGTCTGGGTAGTGCAGAAGTTGAATCATTATTTCTTAGCTCATGAGGTTCATCTTGTTGTGCCCTTGGTTTTGATGATGACAACCATGAGATATGAATGATGTATTCAATTCAATGATGAATTAAATTTTGATTCAATAATACTTTCACTTGATTTCATTCTTGTTGCTAGAAAGGAACAGGGTCGACGCTGGGAGCTTAAAGCGTCCACGCATCAGTTGAAGAAGCCTTCACCAATATCTTCACAAGTTGTTCCACTGCGTCAACGCCAAAATAGAGCAGCGTCGACGCAGCAGTTACAAAGGGAGAGCCAATGGCTTACTGGAATACTCTGATGCGTCAACGCTTTGATCAAGTAGCGTGAACGCAGCAGTTCAAGCATTCCTTGTTGCAGCCTCTGGAGTACCTTGGCAGCGTCGACGCTGCAGTTCGATGGGTCGACGCTGCAGTACGATGGATTGCCACAACTGTCTAAAGCACAACTAATGAGTGGACGCAGTTGCATCTTGCGTCAACGCACTCAGCATGAAACCTGAAGCTAGAAGAAGGATGCGTCAACTCCTTGGGGCAAGAGGGTCGACGCCATCTAATTCATGTTGCAGAGCACGATAAGTGGATCCCACCTTCAGTCGTTATCTGCCACATCAGCCACAAGCGGATAAGGTTTCGTAGCTTCTACCACTCCAGAAGGTTCCCCACATGAGCAATCATGAGGATAACAAGAAAATCAGGGTGGTGGCCCACCTGCCTCACGTGAACTGTTTTGTGCGCTGGAAGACCATAAAATAGGTTCACCCGAGAAGAACAAAGAAGAGAGGGGTAGAGCAGAACGAGTGAGGCAGACAGCAGAATGAGAGAGGCTGAGAGCAGAACTGGACGAAGGCTGCTGAAAAATTAGATCAGAAGATCATCGCGCCACCAAGACTCTTCTACATTCCAGACGGAGGAGATTCAAGGATCGAAGCTCATGCGTATGGACATGGATCTCTCTGTTGGTGATCTAAATTCCGCTGCGTCCAAGTGCTGATGTTTGATTTCTTATCTTTTAGTTTTCCTATTATTTTTGAACATTGTACTCCTCTCCTTCACTGGATTTAGTGAAGATAGGGTGATTCTGATTCAGCGAGCTGTGCTGAGATCAGGGGTGTCAAGGTTGTTCACCTTGAAGCTGTTTGACAGCGGATCTGAGGATTCGTTCCTCGTTGTCTTCTGTTGGGGTAGTCAACAGTGTAGAGGAATTACTTCCTCGGTTTAACAAAGCTATGAAGCTCAGCAGGGTTCCTCACTAGTTGAGTGGGGAGGTGGACGTAGGTCTCCATTGGGTGACCGAACCACCTTAAAATTGTGGTCTCTTGTGGTTTGGTTTAATCATCACAATTTGTTCCTCGCCAGATGCATGATAGGCACGCTCTCTGATTGGCTTGGTTCAGTGTTTCAATTAATCATCTAGGTGTGGTGCTTCTGATGCGAATTGCTCTACTATAATTTTTATAAGGTCAACCTATTCA
This sequence comes from Amorphophallus konjac, assembly GCA_022559845.1. Classification (NCBI taxonomy): domain Eukaryota; kingdom Viridiplantae; phylum Streptophyta; class Magnoliopsida; order Alismatales; family Araceae; genus Amorphophallus; species Amorphophallus konjac. The sequence continues at coordinate 227,846,637 of CM040126.1, read as the reverse complement.
CCCCCTCCCCCTCTAGCTTGACCGTCCTCTCGATCCAACACGTGGTATCAGAGCGCCAGGCTCTCTTGCAAAGGTTTCATAGCCTAGAGAGAACTAATGGAGAATAAAGGACTCATGCCTGAGGGGTATGCAGTGAATAGGCCACCATTTTTTGATGGGACTAATTATTCGTACTGGAAAAATCGTATGCAAGTATTTTTAAGAGCGCAAGATCATGAAATCTGGCGAGTAGTGAGCAAAGGGCCATACCAAATTGAAGGCGATGAAGAACTCTGGGTGAAGGAGCAAATTCAAAAGTCAAACGTAAATTGGCAAGCCATGAACATTATGCAGTGCTCACTCCATCCCAAGGAATTCTCGCGTGTATCCTCATGCTCCAGCGCAAAAGAAATGTGGGATAGACTCGAGGTAATCTACGAAGGTACCTCAGAGGTAAGAGAGACAAAAGCTAACATGTTAATTTCATAATATGAATCTTTTCGGATGAAACCTGAGGAAAGTGTATCTGAAATGTATGCCAGACTAACTCTTCTTGTGAATGGTCTTAAAGGTTTGGGAAAGACCTATAGTGACTATGAGGTAGTTAGGAAGATTCTTAGATCCCTAACTCCAATCTAGCATACCAAAGCCACGGTCGTTGAGGAATCAAGGAACCTTCCCACCACCAAACCAGATGAGCTAATAGGTTCTCTTATGGTTTATGAACTGAACTTAAAAAGAACAGATGAGGACATGAAGAAGAAAAAACCCCTTGCATTGAAGGCTAGTTCCAGCAGCAAGGAAAGCTCAGATGATAGTCAGTCACCTTCATCTGATGATGACTCAAGTGAAATAGCCATGCTTACTAGAAAATTTAGAAAATTCTTAAGAAAGGGAGGTAAGACTGATAGATATAAAGGATATCAGGTAAGAACTAGCTCAAAACTCAAGCCAGAAAATCCTAAGAAATCTGATAAAGTTGTTTGCTACAAATGTAGGAAACAAGGACACATCAAGTCGGAGTGTCCTGAGAATGTGAAAAAGACACAGTCAAAGTGGAGAAACAAAAAGTCCAAGGCCATGCTAAGCACTTGGAGTGATGAAGAAAAAGATGAAGATGAAGAAAGCACCTCTGAAGAAGAAAGCGAGGTGAAAATGTGCTTCATGGCAAATGGTGATGATCAAGTCGAGGTAACCTCTCCCTTTGCAGATTTCTCTTGTGATGATTGGGAAGAAGCTTTTAACGAATTACTGGATAAGTATGAAGGTGTTAAAAAGGAAAATAAATATCTATAGAAAAAGAAAACTCAAACCAGTCAAGAAGATGATTTGAATGAAAGAGTCAAAATGCTAGATGCTGAAATCGTGTGTCTAAAAAGGGACTTGGAAGAAAAAGATGAGTATAAGAAATAGCTAATTGAAATAAAGAGAGAAAATGATTTTCTATTGAAGATGCATGATGAATTAAAATTAAGAATGCAGAAATTGGAGAAAGAAGTAAAAATTGCTGAAGAGAAATATGAGGCCATTTGTGGAGTCAATGCAAAACTTCAAGAAAATCTGAAGAAATTAGAGGAAAAGAACCTAAGCAAACAAGCATCCCTCGAAAAAATAACACAGGGTAAAAACAACCTTGATGTTGTTATGGGAATTAAGTGCAACTTTGGAAAAGAAGGGCTTGGATTCAATCCTACTAAAAAGAAAGAACTGGGAACTAGATTGGTGGCATTTGTCTCTGGGAAGGACACATCTGAAGAGAGGCAAATGGATGAAAACAAAAAGGATGAGAAGAATGAGGAAGGATCAAAACAATCTAATGAAATAAGAAAAGAAAAAGGAAATGAGAAAGGGAAGGCAACATTGAATTTTAACAAACAGAAAAGCACATTTATGTTCAAATATGCCTCTTCAGGTCAATATAGGAATCCTAGATTTGATTCATCAACCCAACAACAATCTTATAGAAGATCAGAAGGCTTAAGGCGTGGTAGAAGTCAACCGCGTCAACGCACTGCTCACATGGCGTCAACGTACCTAGCCTTCCAGAAAGGGCATTCAGTCAGAAATACTCAGATGCGTCGACGCAGTCACTACCATGAGTCAACGCAGTACATGTACCAGAACCCCCATGATAGATATGGTAGGTGGATGAGTCAACGCAGCAACACTAAAGGGTCTACGCATTCAACTCTCAATCAACCAAGAAGCATGCATTCATCTAGAGTCCTTAAGTCAAATTTCCCTAGTACTTCATGGAGTCATCACTATCAATGGCACAGGAATAATCACAAGTCTGTCAAATCATTGAACTTACCATATCAAAGACCCTCACAACAGCAACTATGGATCCCCAAGAGCTTGATATCCTACCTGAACATGTCCTATGGTTTGAAGGGACCCAAGTATATCTGGGTTCCAAAATCTCTTGTTTAATGTGTTTTGCAGGAGTGTCTTGCAGCTGTACATAATAGGTGGTATCTCGACAGCGGCTGCTCAAGGCACATGACGGGGGATAAAGCAAAATTTTGTGTCTTGATGGAGAAAGACGGGGGTCATGTTACATTTGGAGGTAACAATAAAGGGAAAATTATTGGAAAAGGTAAGGTAGGTAAAAATCATTCGAATTTCATTGATGATGTGTTACTTGTTGATGGCTTAAAATATAATCTACTTAGCATAAGCCAGCTATGCGATAAAGGAAATAAAGTTGTGTTTGATGATCACACTTGCACCATTTTAGAGATGAGTTCTGATAAAGTTAAATTCATTGGAAAAAGAATAAACAACATGTACGTGGTAGATTTAGATGACCCTGCACATAACAATCTGTGTCTTGCTGTGAATAAAAGTGAACTTGCTTGGCTGTGGCACCGCAGACTAGGGCATGCTAGCTATAGTGTCTTGCATAAGTTAGCAAAGTTTAACATGGTGAAAGGTCTGCCAGATGTATCATTTAAACGAAATGACAAAGTTTGTATTGCATGCACTCAAGGTAAACACACCAGAAAATCATTTAAGTCCATACTTGAAACTCAATCATCTAAACCTTTTGAACTCATTCATATGGATTTGTTTGGACCAACTAGAATAGCTAGTGTGAGTGGAAATAAATATGGATTTGTTCTAGTGGATGATTTCTCTAGGTTTACTTGGGTGTTCTTTCTAACTCACAAGAATGATGCATTTGAAGAATTTCAGGCATTCTTCAAGAATGTGTAACAGGATGGTAAGTTTGCCATTTCATCTATCTTGTCAGATCATGGAGGAGAATTTGACAATTCTGAATTTGATGATTTTTGCAGAGTCACAGGAATTTCACACAAGTTCTCATCTCCAAGAACTCCTGAACAAAATGGGATTGTGGAAAGAAGAAATAGAACCCTTGTGGAGATGGCAAGAACTATGCTGATTGAAGGACAACTCCCAAGGAAGTTCTGGGCAGAGGCGGTAAATATAGCTTGCTATATTGTGAACAGGGCAATGGTAAGACCTCAGTCCAAAAAGACTCCATATGAATTAATGAAGGGTAAGAAACCTTCTGTTGCTTATTTTAGAGCCTTTGGATCAAAATGCTTTTTTCAAAATAATGACAAACGGGCGTTGGACAAATTTGAACCTAAAAGTGAACCTGCCATCCTTCTAGGATATTCTAATAACTCTAGGGCCTACAGAGTCCTAAATCTAAAAACACATGCTGTTGAAGAATCACCTCATATTGTGTTTGATGAAATGAATGAAAATTCTAAGATTGAGGAATTATGTAGGGATGAAGATGAAGGGAATTTCCTTAAAGAAAAGGAAGAACGGAATCTCCAAGATGAAGAGACAAGGCCAAATGATAATCATGCAGAATCAACCCACCATGGTGATTCAGGTATAAATGAAGGTAACTCTCTAACCGATGTCAGGATGCTAAGGGATCATCCTTTATCCAATGTCATTGGAAACTTGCATGAACCTGTTAGAACTAGATTTCATTTTAGAGGTGTTGAGGAAATGGATAATCTAGCCCTTGTCTCTCAAATTGAACCAAAAAATGTTGCTGAAGCATTGAAAGATAGTAATTGGATAAACGCAATGCATGAAGAATTACATCAATTCAAAAGAAAAAAGGTGTGGTATCTTGTGCCAAGACCCAAAGAGCTTTCTGTAATTGGAACTAAATGGGTCTTCAGAAATAAACAAAATAAAAAAGGAATGGTAGTTAGGAATAAAGCTAGGCTGGTAGCACAGGGTTATAATCAAGAATTTGGCGCTGACTTTGAGGAATCTTTTGCTCCAGCAGCTAGATTAGAAGCCATTAGATTATTACTTGCTTATGCTTGCTGTCATGGAATAATGTTACATCAAATGGATGTTAAGAGTGCTTTTCTAAATGGGTCAATAAAGGAAGAAGTTTATGTTGAACAACCCCCTGGTTTTGAATGCACAGAAAATCCTAACCATGTGTACAGATTGGACAAAGCTCTTTATGGACTCCAACAGGCACCTCGAGCGTGGTATGATAGACTCAGCTCGTACCTCACAGAGAAAGGCTACTCTAGAGGTAAAGTGGACCAAACTCTGTTCACCAAGGTAAGAAATTCAGATATTATTCTGGTTCAAATTTATGTTGATGATATAGTTTTTGGTTCCACTAAAACCAGCATGTGTGAGGAGTTTGCCAACTTAATGACCACTGAATTTGAAATGAGTCTAATGGGTGAGCTTAAATTCTTTCTAGGTCTGCAAATCACTCAGAGCAAGGAAGGATGTTTCATCAACCAGGCAAAGTACATCTCTGAGTTTCTTAAGAAATACAAAATGGAAAATCTGAAAGCAATCAACACACCTATGAGCACCACTACAAACTTGGATGCAGATCTGACAGGTAAACAGGTTGATGCAAAAATATATCGAGGAATGATTGGATCACTCCTCTATCTTACTGCATCTAGGCCAGACATTCAATTTTGTGTATGCATGTGTGCTCGTTTTCAATCTGATCCTAGAGAATCCCACTTAAGTTCTGTCAAGCGTATCTTTCGATACCTTCCTGGAACTCGAGATTTAGGGATTTGGTACCCTTCATCTTGTTCTTTTGATCTTGTATCCTATTCAGATGCACGAGTGGCTATTGCCAATTTTTGGGAGGATGTTTGATTTCTTGGGCTTCCAAGAAACAACACTCAGTGGCACTATCCACTGCAGAGGCAGAATATGTCGCTGCAGGGAGTTGTGGTACTCAAGTGTTGTAGATCAAACACCAACTCCAAGATTATCAAACTGATCTTGGGTGTGTCCCCATATTGTGTGATAACACAAGTGCCATAAACCTGGCCAAAAATCCTATCCAGCACTCTAGGACCAAACACATAGAAATTAGACACCATTTCTTAAGAGATGAAGTGATAAAAGGAAATTTTAAACTCATATTTGTTGAATCACAATCTCAATTGGCCGATATTTTTACCAAGCCTCTGAACAATGATAGATTCTCTTTTCTTAGAAAAGAGCTTGGTCTGTGCAATTATAATATGGATGCCTGATTTGTGTGCCTGACTTATCTTCTAGAATATGAATGATTAAACTTGTCTTGGTTTGAAATGTATCTGTCATAAACTCAGGGGGAGCTTAGTCTTCTGTGCTTGGTATGTCTATCTTTCCATCAATAAATTCATAATGAATACAGTTTCAGCATGATACTCATTTTATTGGCTGTTATAATTTCATTCATGCATGGTCTGAGGGGGAGTTAGCTTCAGATTACCTTCTCGGTGTCAAAATGATGAATAAAGTGCAGAGTTGTTATTGCTGGTTGGTTGTTTGAGTTAACGCAGTGTGGAAATAGGGTTAACGCACCAGACAGCTTATTCCTTGAGAACCTGGTGTGAAGTGTCTTTGGCTGGTTGAATGAGTTGACGCAGCAATGAGACTGAGTTGACGCTGTGGGCAGTTGTTTTCAGAAACAGAACCATTCTATGAGCGGCCTTGATGGATGAGTTGACGCAGTAATAAGGCTGGGTCAACGCAGCAGTGTTATATATTCTTCTTTTGGAGACTTCCCTATCTCAAATCAACTTGCTCTGTTCATTTATCTCGTCCCTTCCGTTCTTATCCCTCAATAAAGCCTCCTTGACATTCTTGTATGAGGGAAAAACTCTAGAGCACTGAGATATGTAGACGATGTCCTAAATTCAGGGGGAGTTACAGTGAAAATTCCTATTGAGTATGAGATATGTTCTGAATAGCTCTATGAAAAGCTAATGATAGGAGATCTATAATTCTTATGGTGTTTGAATTCAAAAACTTTTGAACCCAATAATGCACTATGTATGGAATAAAAGCTGAACAATTTAATAAAACCAGGACCTTATCATCTCTCAAACCTTATATTGTTCAACAGTAAAGAAACCACTGTGTGTAGAGGAATTTAATATTTGTATTGGTAATAAACCCAGATATTGAGTATAAACGCTGAAGAAACAATCTCTTACACATGTTATAAAATGCAGAGCAATGGTAGCTATTCACTAAGAAACTAGCCCTATGCACCAAAGAAGTGCTAAAGAGCAAGTCATGAGGTGCGCCACTATCTCTGTCTTCAAGTGAAAAATAAATCATTATAGAGCAATGGTAACTATTAACTGAGAAACTACCTTCAAGCACCTATGAAGTGCTGATAGACATGTCATGACGTAAGTTCCCAACTCTGGTCCGTCTATGCAGAATAGTTTGCTATGCTGAGTAACCGGGGACTCGGGTGTCTAATAAACATGTGTACCCGTGTCAAAAGGCTAGCTATACTTGACTGCAAATGAAAACGTAAAAATAAGTTGAAAATGCTGCAAATGTGAAAAATAATGAAAACATGTGAGTGTGATTGATCTGAAGCTCGTTATTCAACTGAGTCTGTTATCAATGCCAGTTAAATTTCTCTCTCTCTAAAAGGCAACTTGAAATTGACAGATATAAGGAATAGAAATGAAAATGGTTCTAGTGTGAAAATAGTTCCTCTTTTTCTCCAGGCAGGTGCCTTTGGTTGTTCATGGTTTTTAATTCAATGCTTTAAGATTATTTCTTCTCTTTATCATTAATTGAATTGGAGCCTATTTACACATCTCTCTCATGGGAACTCGATCTGCAACACTTAAAAATCCTTGAATATGAGCATCTCTACTCCATATCTCAGTATCTTAAGAAAATTTCTTGTACAGATGACTTTCTTGCTACTCTTCTTGCATATATTCGTTTGTTTCTGCTTCACTGCGTCGACGCAGTATCCCTTGGCGTCAACGCAACGATTCCAGAACCATTTCCTTCTTTTTCCGGTTCGCGGACTTGAACCGGCTGAACCGCTCACTAAAAAGGGTTTCGAAGCTCCTTTGAAAGCGGAACGTGACCGCTGCTCGTCTCCATCCCTTTTGAAACCCTTTGTCGTTCTACCTTCCGTGCTCTCCAAAACCCTATCCTGTTTCATTCTTCTACATCCCGCTGCCATGGCTCCTCCGACATCCACTCACAAGGGAAAGAAGAAGGCAGAGGAACATCAAAGAACTTCAGCATCGGCTGAAGGCAAAATGGAGTCCCGCTCCAAAGCTGCTCACGATAAAGGGAAGAGGAAAGAGATGCGTCCACGCGCTCCGAGCCCGCCAACCAAAAAGAGAAGGGAATCTGATGTTAGGTCATAAAAGAAGGGTTCATCTTCAACTGCTGCAATGGGACAGAAAGGTGCGGACAGCTCTCTTACCGTCACCGTGGAAGAACATCTGAAGGTTCTCATTTCCCGGTATATTGCTGCTACCGACCATAAAATGCTTGACTTTTTTCCGGAACTATTTCCTACCTTGGACTATCAGGGATGGTGGTCTTTTGTTACAACCCACAAGGTATATTACCCCACCCTGGTCAGAGAGTTTTACAAAAATTTGAAGTATGAACCTCACGTTCCAAAACTCACATCAACTGTCCGGAATGTTAGTTTTGAATTATCAAATAAATTGTTTGCCAGAGCATGGAAAATCCCCAAGAATGGAGTTCAACTACATGGCTTTGAGTATGATGAGCATGAAGCTTATGCTCTCCTGACTGATAAACCGAGTGATCCTTCCGATGTCAGGGAAACTTATTTATCCAGTCTCAAAGCAAATCAATTCCCTCCATTGAATAGACTGCTCCACCACATTTGCACATCAATGATCACACCACAGAGTAGTGGTAGGGAAAGGGTGACTGAGATGCAGAGATTTCTACTTTACTGTATGCTGAAGAGAATACATAGTTTCCTACCTGATGTAGTTATTCAAACTATGGGGTCATGCTTGACACAATCCAGAACACTTCCTTATGCTGCTCCATTGACTGCTATTTTTCGAAAAGTTAGAGTAGACTTTGGTTCTGAGAAGAAAATAATCATCCCTCAAGGGAATGTTTACACACTGTCTTATATTCAGAACTTTATGGGTTTTAAAGTCATTGATGGTAAGCCAGTTCGAATTCTTCCTAGTCAGCAAACAGCTCCATTAGAAACAGGTCAGGCATCAAGGACAGGCACTGCGGATGCTAGTCACGTAAACAGGACAGAGGTACCAATTCCTCCTGTGGTGAGAGAAGAAAGACAAGAGGGTAGTTCAGCAAGAGGAGAGCATGAGTTTGAGGAAACATTTGCTCGATCATCAAGCCCTCAGCTGGAAACTGGGCAACCCAGTGGCACTGCACCAACATTGGAACCCCTTATGACTGGAGCCATTGGAATTTATAGAAGACCTTTTCCAACTTCTGATGAAGCTCCACCTCTAGCCACTATTGAAGAGATGTTCGCACACATGACTATGATGCTGCAACGTCAGGATGCAAAGATGGACAAGTTAATGGAGTTTACAAATTATCATCTAAACAAACTGACTTCTCGGATTATACAATTTGAAGTTTCTGTCTTATCCGAGTGGCAAAAATTCTTACTCACCAAGATGTTATCTGACCAAGCTACAAGGACAGTCTTGCAGAACATATCATCTCTTCTTGACAAGTTATCCACACTGGTGAATGATATGCACAGCAATCAAGCTTCATTTTTTCAATCCCTTGCCAAGATTACTGATTTATGTTTTGATGTGAGGATAGCCGTTGAAACCATCAAAGGTCCTGTCAATGCAGTTCCCCAATGCCTCAAAGTAATGTTAGAAAAGATTGACAAAGTGACTGCAGAAATTCAGTCAATTGGGGACAAGTTTCAAAACAAGGACTCTATCACAGCTGATCTTCCTTCTGCCATTGACAGTGTACGCTCCACTCTAAGTCATCAGCTGGGCGAACTCTCTCAGGATATCCGAGATTTACTGGCCAGAGATCCATCTGCCTCAGGACAGCAGCAGCCTCGCCAGCCACCTCAAGGATATCAGTCTACTCAAGGGCAATCCTCTCGTCAGCAACAACAACCTACTTCTGCCAGAAGATACAATCGCTTCTTCCACTCTTGAGATAGCTCTTCCACATTTACTCCCCTTCCTGATGATGTCAAAGGGGGAGAATGCTTAATGCATCAATCATGAAGTCAAGCTGGAATCTTGACCAGAGTTCATTGCATCTGCATCAATCATATTGACTAACTTGAATGAATGTTTTCTTTTTGTCTGGTTCTATAATGTAAAATCTTGAACTTGAATGAATGACAAAATTATAGTTTGATTTAGTCACTGATTTGATTTCCTGTTAATCTGAAGTTTCTTGCTTGATGTGAATAACCTTGATTGTTTAGATGCAATGTTATTAATGGCATTCACCTCATAGTTGCCATCATCAAAAAGGGGGAGATTGTTGTGCCCCTGGTTTTGATGATGACAACCATGAGATATGAATGATGTATTCAATTCAATGATGAATTAAATTTTGATTCAATAATACTTTCACTTGATTTCATTCTTGTTGATAGAAAGGAACAAGGTCGACGCTGGGAGCTTAAAGCGTCCACGCATCAGTTGAAGAAGCCTTCACCAATATCTTCACAAGTTGTTCCACTGCGTCAACGCCAAAATAGAGCAGCGTCGACGCAGCAGTTACAAAGGGAGAGCCAATGGCTTACTGGAATACTCTGATGCGTCAACGCTTTGATCAAGTAGCGTGAACACAGCAGTTCAAGCATTCCTTGTTGCAGCCTCTGGAGTACCTTGGCAGCGTCGACGCTGCAGTTCGATGGGTCGACGCTGCAGTACGATGGATTGCCACAACTGTCTAAAGCACAACTAATGAGTGGACGCAGTTGCATCTTGCATCAACGCACTCAGCATGAAACCTGAAGCTAGAAGAAGGATGCGTCAACTCCTTGGGGCAAGAGGGTCTATGCCATCTAATTCAAGTTGCAGAGCACGATAAGTGGATCCCACCTTCAGTCGTTATCTGCCACATCAGCCACAAGCGGATAAGGTTTCGTAGCTTCTACCACTCCAGAAGGTTCCCCACGTGAGCAATCATGAGGATAACAAGAAAATCAGTGTGGTGGCCCACCTGCCTCACGTGAACTGTTTTGTGCTCGGGAAGACCATAAAATAGGTTCACCCGAGAAGAACAAAGAAGAGAGGGGTAGAGCAGAACGAGTGAGGCGGACAGCAGAACGAGAGAGGCTGAGAGCAGAACTAGACGAAGGCTGCTGAAAAATCAGATCAGAAGATCATCGCGCCACCAAGACTCTTCTACATTCCAGACGGAGGAGATTCAAGGATCGAAGCTCATGCGTATGGACATGGATCTCTTTGTTGGTGATCTAAATTCCGCTGCGTCCAAGTGCTGAAGTTTGATTTCTTATCTTTTAGTTTTCCTATTGTTTTTAAACATTGTACTCCTCTCCTTCACTGGATTTAGTGAAGAGAGGGTGATTCTGATTCAGCGGGCTGTGCTGAGATCAGGGGTGTCAAGGCTGTTCGCCTTCAAGCTGTTTGACAGTGGATCTGAGGATTCGTTCCTCGTTGTCTTCTGTTGGGGTAGTCAACAGTGTAGAGGAATTACTTCCTCGGTTTAGCAAAGCTGTGAAGCTCAGCAGGGTTCCTCACTAGTTGAGTGGGGAGGTGGACGTAGGTCTCCATTGGGTGACCGAACCACCTTAAAATTGTGGTCTCATGTGGTTTGGTTTAATCATCGCAATTTGTTCCTCGCTAGATGCATGATAGGCACGCTCTCTGATTGGCTTGGTTCAGTGTTTCAATTAATCATCTAGGTGTGGTGCTTCTGATGCGAATTGCTCTACTATAATTTTTATAAGGTCAACCTATTCACCCCCTCCCCCTCTAGCTTGACCATCCTCTCGATCCAACACATCTCATTGCTCGCATGAATCCCATCATGTTCCTTCTCAAAAAATCTGTTCTTACCGACCGATTAGCACGATGGCAAAGCTTCCTTTCTCAGTTCGACATCATCTACATTTAGCAAAAGGTGATTAAAGGCTATGCCATCGCAGAACATCTCGCTCATCATCCTCTTCCTCGATTTGACCCTATCATCTCAGAGTTTCTAGATGAGTAACTAATGTCCGTTAACAAACCTTCGGATCCCATGTGGACATTACATTTTGATGGAGCTCTAAATTCTCATGGCAGGGGAATTGGCATAGTTCTATTAACACCCGAGGGCATCACCATTCCACTCGCCTCTTAGCTTGCTTTCCCTATTACCAACAACATAGCTAAGTACGAGGGTCTTATATCTGGACTTGAGGCCGCTCATCGATTTGGTGTTACTCAATTACGGATTATAGGTGATAGTCAGCTTATTCTTTGCCAAGTGCTCACCAAATACCGAACACTTGATCCTAAGCTCAAACCCTACCAGTAACTTGCTTCTGCTTATGCCAAGCTTTTTACTAAACTGATATTTGTCCATGTTCCTCGCAATCAAAATATCTTAGCTGACACCCTTGCTTCACTCGCATCCTCTTTGATTTTTCTCCCCGAACGAGATTTGCATTCTATCATGGTTCAGAAGCGTCTCACACTCGCTATTAATGATCAAGCATTTCTTAGTGTTAAGGAGGAGGTGCTCAGGAAGCTTAAGGAAGGTGAAATCATTGAAACCAAAGAAGTCATGCTATTTGATTTAGAAGAAGAAATTGATGACGACGAAAAATCATGGTATTACGAGATTGCTAAATATTGTCAAGATCAGTCCCATCCTAAAGAGGCCACGACAGATGAGAAGAAAGCAATCAAGAGATTGGCCCAAAGATACACTCTGGTTGGAGGAATACTCTATAGAAGAGGTCTCACCGGTGTTTTGCTTAGATGCATCGATGATGATGAATCTTGGAAGGTTGTGGAAGAGGCACATTCAGGAGTTTGTGGGGGTCATATCAATAGCCAGATGTTAGCTAAGAAGATTCTTAGATTAAGCTTCTATTGGCCCACTCTAGAAGAGGATTACTTTATCTATGTTCGAAGGTGTGTCAAGTGTCAACTACATGCCAACAAAATTCATTCTCCTGCTTCTTCACTCCATCCTATGTCCTCCCCATGGCCTTTCTCCATGTGGGCTTTCGATATTATTGGACCTCTTGGTGATTCAAACCTCCTCACAAAACTGAAACCATTTATACTCACGGCCACGGAATACTTTACCAAGTGGGCGAAAGCGGAAGCATACGTTGAGATCAAAGCATCAACCATTTGCAAATTCATCATGAGGAATATCATTGCAAGATTTGGCATCCCAAATACCATCATCACCGACAATGGGCCACAGTTTATCTCTCAAGAGCTTCAGGACCACTGCAACAGGTATAACATTGCATTGCATCGTTCATCTTCTTATTATCTGCAGGGCAATGGTCAAGCAGAGGCAACAAATAAAACTCGTATTAAAATTATTAAGAAAACATGTGAAGCTAATAAATTTGCAGATTAGCCAGAAAAGCTCGTAGAAGCTCTATGGGCCTACCGTACTTCCCTCCGTACACCTATTGGGTAAACCCCATTCACCCTCACTTATGGAATGGAGGCAGTAGTTCTGTATGAGATCCTTATTCCTTCTCTTAGAGTACAATTGGACAAGGACCTCTCTATCGATGAACATCGTGAATCTCTCCTTGCATAATTGGAACTCTTAGATGAAAGGTGTCTGGCCGCCGTCGAACATGCACATGTCTATCAAAATAGGCTTCCGCATTTTTATCAAAAGAAAGTAATTGAGAGAAAATTTAAAGTTGGTGAAATGGTAATCAAGAGAATCTTCGTAAAACTTGGTGGGCCCCGTTCAAAACTCCAACCAAATTAGGAAGGGCCGTATATAATAAAAGAAGCTTATCATGGCAACGCATATAAACTGATTAATGTTGAAGGGGAAGAATTGGCTCACCCTTGGAATAGATTGTATCTTAAGAAATACTACCCTTAATTCAAAAAAAAGAAAAAAAAGAAAGAAACATGATGATGGCATGGTGCGTGGGTCATGAAGCCCGAAAAAAAAATCAAAATCTCTAATTCATTCTTCAATCTTGATGATTTAACTCTGGATCAATACACACACAACACGCTTAGCTCTTGAACTTTGGCGGTGCAGAATCTGAGGAAAGTCAAAGCCTAACTAAGAGTGTAAAGACTTTACCCATTCTCTTCCTTTCGGTCCACAAGGGGGAAAGTTAGACCCTGGGCAGACCACCCGAACCTACCCGCCGCCCTAGTAGGTGGAAGTCAGGGTCCAAAAGGGAACAATATGTCACAAAAGCCCGAGTACAATTAGGTTTATTTTGAAGAAAAGAAAAAAAAGAAAAATCAAATACAAAAGAATAGCATGACAAGAGGGCAAAGTTCCCGCAGGGAAAACCCTGGTAGTAAGCATGCGTGAATAAAGGGCAAAAGATAACAAAAATTTCCCTAAGCCGAAGACCGAACCCCAACAGGTAATAGGGTAAGGGGAGGAAAGTCTTCCTCGGTCTTGTAGAAGCCCTTATGGACTTCCTCAATATTTTCTTCAATTTCCCCTCCGCGGTATGTCATAAGCTTGAAGAATGGTAGAGACAGACTTAGAAGGATGTGCCGTAAAAGGCCAGGAGTGAAAGCAAAGCTCGGAGCACTTTGACCATCTGTTAAATTATTTAAGAATGGTTAATGAATTTAAGATGGTGAATGTGTAAGATTTTAGAGCCTATGTACTATGCTACCTCATTTTTCAAAAAAACAAAACAAAACAAAACAAAACAAACAAACAAAAATATTTTCAATCAGCGCCCTATTTAAGGGGCGTTATTTGATTAATCTCTGACATTTCACATTGTCGTCATTTTCAAAATAAATAAAAAAACAAAAAAAATGTTTTTAATCAGCGCCCAAGCGCAGAGGCGTTATTTCTTTAATCAACGACATTTTTTGTAGTCATCCTTTAAAAGAGGAAAAAAGGTAAGAAAAGGAATGTGTTTTCAATCAACACCCAGTCAAGGGGGCGCTAATTCTTTAATTCACGACTCTCCCTTATACGTCATTTCTCACAGAAGAATTAGCGCCCACCTGTCTAGTCGTCAATTAGCACAGAAAGCATGCTTGTTCCTCTTGCCATATCATTTGATTGTTTGCATTTGTGTGTTGGCATATTTCAATTTTAGTTTGCATTTGCCTGCCCGCATGTCACATTTCCCTCTATTCTTTGTTATTTGCCTTAATTAATTGAAAGCTTGGCCCCTTGACCCTTCGTCAAGGTCAACCACATTACTCCCTTGCTTATCAAGCAAGGGGCCAAGCCGGACAGATTAATTAATTTATTTGCTTAAGTGTGGCACATAGGGATAAGAAGGAAGAAAAGACAAAGGTACACAAGTGCTCGGAACAAGTTAGGTAACAAAAACATGCTTTATATATATATATGCTCATAATGTATGATGTACAAGATGCAGGAGGTGGTACATATACTTTCTCTCTCCCTAGCTCTCACCTCCGTCGTCCTCTCTCCTACTCTCTGCCTCACCCTCATCCTGGCGACGAGACCGCAGTGGGAGCATGGATCCCCAGGAAGCAACTTAGCCTCCGGCTCGAGCCTGCTCCTCTGCCTCGTTCCTCTACCGAGTCGAGGAACCTACTAGGTAGGTGGTGCTGGTGAAAGCGCTAGAGTGACCCGCGGCCCATGCCCGCTCTTGGCCTCTCTGAAGGCGCTCCTCCGTAGCCCATAGCCGCTCCTCTGTAATGGCCAGCCGCATCCTCAACTCCGTGAGCTCGCACTCACGTGTCAGCCGCTCCTCTCTCTCGCGAACGTGGTCTCTCCTCTCCACCTAGAGGAGGATCATCAGCTTTGTCACATCGCTGGGCAGCTCCTCTCGTCGTCTCAGCATCTCCCCCAACTTCGTGACCCGTTGGTCGCGGATCGTAAGCTCGGTGCCGGCCAGAGCTGCGTGAGTAAGCGCATCCTGTAACTCGGTAGCTTGGATCATTTAGCATCTTTTATAAGCATCAGAATATAAAGTTTGTGAAAAGAAGCATGCTTACAAGGTTTGTTACTTACCCCTACCTCATGACGCCACGCATCCTCTAACTCTGCAATCTACCAGTCATGGATCTCGAGTTCAATCCGGGCATCCTCAACCAAAGCAAGTGCCTCCCGTAGCTCTACAGCCTGAACGTCACCATTCACATAAGTTTATCTGAATATTCAGTCTTGAAAGAAATCTATGAACTTACCCGCTCAGCCAGACTATGCTCTGCTACCTTAGCTCATGCCACTACCCCAGAGAGTAATCCCTGCAGAGAATCTACCACGATACTCTGATCCCTCGTGCTGGATGAGGCACCTCCCGTCCCTTCAATTGCTGCTCCCTGCTGGGCACACTAAATTCATTGAGACGATCAGTGGCTGAACATCTAGAAATCATTAATTTCATTAAGCATATAGTTAAGTGCACTCACAAGGGTCTCCAAGTCTGCTTGTGCATGCGCAAGCTGGGCCTCCACACTATGAAGATGGACCTGCATGTCCATCGCCACTACATCCGCACATCCTACATTCATCACATGTTAGCTTCATATTGTAATAAGCATATAAATTTTAACATTAGGAATAGCATGCATTCATACGTACCCCTATCAGCCTCATCTGAGACCGGCCGACGTATGTCTCCCAGTAGCGCTGCAAGTATGTCGAACTATCTGGTGCATGGGAAATGATTGGGGTCCTGCCTCGCTACCAGTCCACAAACTGCTCCGGGAATCGAAGCCGCCAGTCGGTAGTAATAGTGTGTCCTCGGGTCCTCCGCCCGATCCTGTGAGGCTCCACTACCTCGAGCCACTCCTGGTGGAGGCCGAGCATCCTCATCGCTAGGCTCAGCCGCAATCGCTCGATCTCGTTTAGGCAGTGAACCCAGATGTCACGCCCAAAGCGAGGTGAGCCCACTGTAACCCAAGGCTGACCCTCTTCAGTCATCCCTTCGTATGGTCTCTACATAACCTGCATGCACATCATCATATCATCAGAATTATTAAGCAAGAAATAAAAGTAAATTGCATCACATTTACACACGTATCAGTAAAGGAGGGTAGTCCCGGAACTCTCGTCAAAGGACCCTCAGCTCATAGGCATGAGGCGCCCCAGTCAAGCACGGCATCCATCGTCTTGCTAGTGGGAAGGAATCTGCATCTCCAAGTCAGGGGTCGGCTCTGTCCATCGGCATGTAAAGGTGACTCCACACCTGCTTCCACAATCATTAGTAACATATCCATAAACATTCATCATAATCACATTCATAATCATCTAGATAATACACAAGAAGAGAAAAGTGCATACCTGAAGAAAAGGTGAGAAGCCACTGACCGTTGTCTCATGACCTGTCCCCGTGGACAGATCGGCTATCAAATGTGCCAACAGGGCAGCCCCCTAGGCATATCGCCCAACTCCCTCCAAGTCCTCCAGAATCCCCAAGAATCTGTAGTTGATGTCATCTCCCTTTGTCCCCAACAATAGCCTCCCGAGCATCAGAATAGAAACCTCCTCAAGTCCATGTCCACTCTCTTCCTCTGAGCGGGGTCCTGGCAGTAGACAGCTCAAACCCTCGCTATCAGTCTATCAGACCAATCTCTAAAGACTCTCCCGACCTCTGCCGAGAGTCCCTAAATCCCATAACCCCCGTCAGCTCAGTACGATAAACTATCATGCAATCCCTCATAGTATCAGCCACTATCTTTAAACCCAACAACCTCTGTGCTAGCTCACCATAGTCGGGAGGGTCACTCCACTCACCGCCTCTCCTTCTTCTCTCAGCCCGGTGATCCTAGTGACATCCTCTAAGCTCGGCACCATGTGCCCCCAGGGCATCAAGAATGCCCTACTAGCCCTGTCCCATCTCTCTCTCAGCACCTAAATAAGGATCAGGTCAGGACGTACCGGCTCAATGTTGAGGAAGGGTCCAAACCCCATCGCTTCCACCCTCTCCCATTGGAAGTCAGGCAGCCCGTAGTATGCAACTCGCACTTGAATCCAGGAAATGCGGGTCCGTATCAACCCCTACAACAAAACAACAAAAAAATATAAATATAACCAAAATAACCAAAATAATAACAATAAAACAAAAAAAAATCATCACTGTTCTAATTGGCGACCATGTAGTGGTCGTTGTTTTTTGATTAGGCGCCCATGGTGTGGTCGCTGATTCTCTAAGATTTTAAAATTGACGCCCAGAGGTCGGGCGCCATTTCCTAGTTTCTATCTTATGTTAAAAAAAATAAAAAGAAAAAGAAGAAAATTTCAAAATGACGATAGTGTTCTGGTCGCTTGTTCTTTATGTTATTTGTTTTAATTCTAATAAAAAAGTAACATGTGACCCCCTCTCTGACGCCGTTTCTAAGATTATTTTCCTATAATATGTAGGAAAAGACGCCAGCTGTTCGGTCATCAATTCATGTGTCTCACAGAATTCCCCCCGACTGCCATGTTATGATAAAAATAATAAAATAAATAAATAAAAATAAGAAAAATATAGTAGGGTGGACGGACTCACCTTGCTGCGTTCGGGTTCCATTAGCCCTCCCCGCATTCGCTGGCGGGGAGGCCGGGGTCGCTCTTCTTCCTCTTCTTCACCTTCTCCGTCTTCACCATCATCGACACTGTTGCCTTCACCATCCCCTTCTTCTTCCTCTCCTTCATCGTCTTCTCCCTCATCACCTTCCTCACATCTGTCCTCTCCATCGTCATCCTCTTCACCCTCTCTTTCTTCATTTTCTTCATTTTTTTTTCAACCAAGAATTTTGGAGATTTTATTAATATGAGAGAAAAACAATTACAAGAAGGCCTATTTGGCCGAGCAGGATCGGATGGACGGGTACTGTAATTTATCCATCCTAATATGCCCCCTTATAGCACATGGGAGATCAGCCCATTTATTCCAAAAAGCATAAAGAGGAATAGTACAAGCCTAGTTTGCCAGAGAATCAGCCACATTATTGCCTTCCCGAAAGGTGTGCTTGAACGTGAATTGCATGCTAGCGGCGAGGCGATGAATGTCATCCACAATGTGTATAAGTCTCCATTGACAGGAGCTTAGCTTCTGAACAATCCCAATCAACACTGATGAATCAGACTCAACGATGAAAATTGACAAACCATAGAAGGCACACATGCGAAGCCCATCCCGCATAGCCATAGCTTCCGTCTCCAAGCTGGATAAGAAAGGGAAACGACGAGTAAATGCCCAAATTCTGTCACCATTTGAATTGCGAAGAACTCCGCCTCCCGCTGCACTACCGATGCTTCTTTTGAAAGCACCATCCACGTTTAGCTTGAGTATGTTAGATGGCGAAGAACTGCAACTGATATCTGCAGTTTTGATCTTAGATGGGGGGGAAGATCAATCCCCCACCGCAATAGCACCTGGCCAAACTTCCGAGGTATGGTGGCAACCGAGCAATTAATAAGAGGAAGGAGGGACTTAATATGCATTACTACTTGTTGCGAGATTCTGTAAGCTGACATAGTGATACCTTCATATCTGGCGGCATTTCTAGCTCTCCATATCTACCATATAATAGCTGCCATGGTAATGAGGGTGATTGTTCCTTGAGCAGTAGACGGGGAAATATCTTGTAAGGTAGCTGAGATGTCAGGATTTGCTCCCAGTTTGTTCCAATCCATAACATCAATTAGGGGTTTGAAAATGGCCCACACAGTTGATGTCGATTCACCATGGAAGAAAAGATGACCAGCAGTTTCAA
This sequence comes from Amorphophallus konjac, assembly GCA_022559845.1. NCBI lineage: Eukaryota > Viridiplantae > Streptophyta > Magnoliopsida > Alismatales > Araceae > Amorphophallus > Amorphophallus konjac. The sequence goes on along the minus strand of CM040126.1, from coordinate 227,827,510 downwards.
TGTTACCCAAAGAGCAACACGTACATCTCGAGCACAGGGAGATCCCATACCTGCAGACATGATTATCAGTGGGCACTGCTCGGCGTTGAATCTTCCAGAGTAGGATTGCCCATTTTGCAGGGAACGGAGCTTTCCAAATCCTCTTCCAAAAACTAGGCCAAGGTTGATCAACAGAGATAGTAATCTGGCATGCAGATTTGGTAGAGAAATTACCACTCGCAGTAGGGCACCAGATTCATTGTTCCGAGGATGTTACATGGATTATCCTATGAGGGATATGTCTCTGAGCCATTAGCAGTTGGGGATGGAGAGGATTGGAAACAACCTCTGCCACAGAAGTCAATCTGTTATCAAAAGATTGCCAAACTTCCTTTGGAATAAAATCTTTCATGGGGCGCATACCAGCCCATTTATCATACCAAAAACTCAGTTTGGAGACAGATGGGTCAACTATAACTCTGTGGTGCTGATAGATAAGGTTTGCTACCCGCACCCACACTGCTCTTTCCAGGGACTTCATTTGTTTGAATGAAGCTTCGGAGTAGTGCACATTGGTCAATTATTTAGACTTGAAGAAAGAAGCCCAAAGAGAAGAAGTAGAGGAAGCTATTACAACAGTCCACAGACGCTTCATATGCAGGCTCAGTTGTAGCTCCGGGAGAGATAGAATTCTAAGCCCTCCTGATTCAATAGGTGTGCAGATTTTACTCCAGTTGATCCAATGACGTTTGGGCCGGCCCTTAAAAAAACCCCAGAAGAAGTTTGACATGAGGCGATTTATGTCATTTATAGATCCCACGGGAAGGGAAAGGACCATCATAATATAAATTGGGATGGCTGTTAGGACATGTTTAATAAGAATAAGCCGGCCTGCAGAGGATAGAAATTTGGCATTCAAACTCTAGAGCTTTGCTTGAATTTTGGCAACCAAGTGGCCAAATAAGGCTTTCTTAGCCCATCCCTCATATAGCATTACCCCAGATACTTGATGGGCAATGATGCCTTTGAGAATCCCGTGAAGGTAGAAATGAATTGGAGGTGGTTGGCAAGAAATCCAGTACCCATAATAATATTGCTTTTGGACTTGTTAACTTGCTGGACTGAGTTTCTTTCATATTTCTGAATGAGAAGCATTAGTCTGCAGATGGAATTTACTGCACCATTAGTGAATATAATAACATCATTAGCAAAAAGAACGTGCGATATGGTAGGACAGCCCCTGGGGACCTTGTATGGTTCAAACTGCCCGGTGCTTGATAAATGAGATAAACCCCTGCTAAAAGCCTCCTCTGCAATAATAAAAAGTGATGGTGCAATTGGGTCACCCTGACGAAGGCCCCTGGAAGACTTGAAGAAACCACAAGTGTTACCATTAACCAAAACAGAGAACCAACAGTTTGAAAGTAAAGGCTCAATAAGTGATATGAAGTTCAGTGAGAAACCAAAATTCCTGAGAACAGCTAGGACAAAATCCCATTCCATGCGGTCATAGGCTTTAGCCATATCTAGCTTCAATATGATATTGCTACCTCTAACCTTCATGCCCAGCTCCTTCACCAATTCCTGAGCTAAAGAGATGTTTTCCACAATGTGTCTCCCTTTTACAAAAGCCCCCTGCTCTCTGGAAATAATAAGTGGAAGCAGACCTGACAATCTGTCACTTAGAGTCTGGGATATCACCTTATAAACAAAGTTGCATAGGCTGATTTGTCTGAATTCAGCACAAGAGGAAGGGCTAGCCACTTTAGGAATTAAAGCAATGTGGGAAGAAGTGTAGGACCTTGGCAATGGATGACCACAAAAATAAGCATGTACTGCCTTACAAAGATCATCTTTGATAATGTCCCAGCAAGCCTGAAAAAACCAGCCTGTGAAGCCATCCGGACCTGGAGCACTATCAGGAGATAGTGAAAAAACCACCTTATGAATCTCAGACTCAGAGGGAACATCACACAAATTTAAATTCTGGTCATCACTGATAATATGAGGGATATGTGATAAGAAATGCTCATTCACCACATGGGTTGCTGAAGAGAAAGCTTGCTGAAAATAACTGACCAACATTTGATGGATTTTCTTCTGGCATGTAATAGTATTGCCCTAGCCATCTACCATGGATCGGATAGTTGCACGCCTTCTATTAGAAAAAACACAAGAGTGGAAGAACTTGGTATTTCTATCACCTTCTTTCAGCCATTGGATTCTGGATTTTTGGCGCCAAAAAATTTCCTCCTGAAGGTGTAGTTTATCTAACTTTGATCTCTCGATGTATAGCCTATCTTTGGCCTCTAGAGATGGAGAGGTATCATGAGCCTGCTGGGCAGATAAAAAATCAGCTTCAGCCTTGTTAAGAGCAGGGAAAATATTTCCAAATACTTCCTTGTTCCATGTCTGGTGGGCAGACTTCATAAATTTCAGCTTGAGTGCCAAAGTGGATAGGGGATTTGAAACAACTGGCCCAATATTCTAGGCAGATTTGACCATCTGTAAAAAATCATTATGATTGATCCACATATGCTGGAAATAGAACCTGGATGGAGGTTTTGGCATGAGTGAATCCATGTGAATCAACATTGGGCAATGATCTAGGTAGGCTCTAGATAGGTGCTCAACACCCGTAGCTGAAAAGGAGGAAGACCAGTGAGAATTGATGAAGACTCTATCTAAGCGAGCCCAAATTCCATCATGGATGAGCCTCGGCCACCATAGGGAGGACTTCCTCCACGTCGCCGCCGTTGTCCTCATCAATATGAACGACAACGGGTGCCACCACCCGCTGCTGCTTCCCACTGTCGGAGCCGCTCACATGGGCAATTGAGGTAGAGGGGATGGGTGGTTGTCGTCGTCGATCATCGCCGATGAGCAGTTGCAGAATAGAGGAGAAGGGCAACGCAGAGGAAGCGAAGAAGAAAATGGGTTTCAAAGCAAGGAAAGGTAGTTTTAATGGAAATGTTTATGGCGATGAATTCGAAACAATTGACGACAGTGACTGTGGCATCATTTAATGAATTAACGACTGTTTGCATAGGCGTCATATCCTGGAATTTAAGGGTTTTGGAGATTATTTGTAATCAACGACCTTCTCATGGGCGTCATTTAGGGATTGGGCGACTGTCTATAGGGTCGCTATTTCTTTGGGGATCGTTGGGATTAGCATAGTTGTCAGGCAATGATGAAGGGCATTAATATTTTTTATTAAGAATTTCTATTGATGGATGACTATTTGCACGGGCGTTATTTAAGGAATGAGCGGTTGTTCAGAGAGGCGCCAATTATGGTAACGTTATTTTTTATGGGAAAATGGATTTAAGTGAATTGGCAACCGTGTGAAAGGTGCAGCTTCAAGAATCATGACCTCTGCTTCAGTCACTATTTTTCACAGAGCCTCATTTTCTAAGACAGAATTGATGGACTTTGGAAATTCTAGTCAGTTTAAACATTTTCTTTGGCTCAATCAAGGAAAAATTTTCTTTATTTATTGAAAGAAAGCATCATTACAAGATTAATGAGCCACCTTGGCCCTCAAATTCCTAAGAGCTATTACGTATGCTATCCATTGATCTCTATCTTGTTCCACTCGTTCCACGGGCTGGTGTAGCTTGTTGACCCGCCATAGTGCTTGAATGGTCTTGATCTCTTCATCATCATCCTTTGAGTTCCCTCTTCTTGATTGGTGGGAGATGAGAAACTTCTTCAAAGTGATGGCAGGGAAGACCGAGTTGAGAGAGGCACCGGTGAGCATTGTAAAGGATGAGCTCGGTGGTGCCGATCAACCTTAGTTCCACCCCAGAAGAGAGCCTTGCATGAATATCTTGAGTCTTGAGAATCCCGGTGCGCATGTGAAGCCGTTTTGTGGCATGATCTTGAGATATCCACGCCAATCTACCCGTTTCTTGATCTTGGGAACCCAGTTGGTCACTCTCTCACATAATCCAAGTGTGCCCGTCATGTAGTGAAGTGGACTTCTAGAGAAGATCCTAGATGCTTGTTGTGTTTCCTCACATGGATCAAACTTAAGGTGTAAGTCCACCCAACTAGAGAACAAGAGAATAGATCCATGTAGGGGCCTCCCCATGGAATCCGAGGCAAGCCCACTATAAAGATAGGCTAGCACCACCGGTCCTATTCTCTTTCCCTTCCATATGCTAGCGATGGCACTTAAATGTTCTTCTTCTAAGAAATCTTCCGATGAAGGGAAGAATAGTGCCCCCGCCAAGCATATTACAAAAGTTTTCATCACTTTCTATAGATCCTCCTCCTTGGCTTGATCCATTCTCTTGTACACCCACGCCGCAAGCTTCATGAGATTGATTCCCTTGGAGGCCCAGATTTGATTCACCATATTGGAGCTTGGAATTAAGCTTGATAGCATCTCTTGGGCGCTTATGCTTCTTGTCATAGGCGCCATCTTTTCTTCATCTCCTTGCCTTATTCTCTTCAAGCCTAGTAGCATCTCTGTTTCCTCTAGGAGTATGGTGGCTTCAAAGGTGGAGAATAGGAAAGTGTTGTTGTTTGGATGCCATAATTATATAAGGGCTCCTATGGCAGCCCAATCTAGGTGTACATCATCATAGTGTCTGGCATGGGTAACTAAGCCTAGAAGGTGCCATCTAGAGAGGTATGTCCTCATGTTTAGGGTGATTTTGGAGAGGAGGAGGGGTAACCATTTGATTTTAATGAATCTTCTTGCCCCCGGAATATTTGGATAATCCTAAAAATTTAAAGAAGAAGAAGAAGGGAGGAGCATTAGAATTTGTAGAGAGAGGAGTAGTAATAAAACTCAACTCTATTTCAATCTTATACTTACTTGGTTTACAGTTATTCTCCCACTTATATGCCCTTCAATTTCTGAAATTCTTTGGAATCCCACCTTAGCTTTCTTCAAGGGCCTTTGAAGAATTCTTTCCATAGCTCTTTTCTTCACTGTTGTGATGGAGGTGTTTTGTTTCTGTTCTGCCATGAGCTTTGGACTGTCCTACTGAAGCTGGGGCCTTCTTCTTGGTTGCGTTGTAAGTTGATGCATTTGGAAGATTGCAAATCCTCTTATTTATAAGAGAAAGAACGGTTATCCATCGATAGTAGAAGAAGTTTAAGTTTGAACTTGATTGGGTTCCCTGAGTTTGGTTTCCGAGCAGGAAGTGGAGTTCTGGAATCATAAGGAATTGGCGACCGTTACAGTACTCGCTATTTCATTAAATAGCGCCCCTTAGCCTGCCGCCATTTCGTGATTGAGCGCCCCCTCACGCAGTGGCCATTTATCGGAATAGTGCTATTTCTAAATTATGACAGCTTTATCTTGAGTATGCACTATTATATAAATTCTCTATCATTTGCAGTGCTAACAACCTTTTGAGCGCAGGAAAAGGACAGGCTGCGCAGATTTCAAGGCACTTTGGACTCTTCTTCAGTAACATCTCTTGCCCTTGTATTCCCTCCTATATGCATTCTTACTATATGATACTTACACTATTATAGCATATCAAGGACCTCGTGGTTCAGATGAACCTGGAGTTTGAGTTCCCCTTCATCAAAAATAGTGATAATTTCTCGGGGAGTCTTGATCACACAGATAGGCCGTTGAGTCGTCTAAAGCCTGGGATGATGGTTCCAATTTCTAAGTTGATGCATGGATAAACGTGCTTCGGCTTAGTGTCAATTTAGAGATCTGGATTCTTGATAGGGCTTGGATGGCTTAGCAGTATTATCCTTGATTATTTTCTATTTTTAGTTTGTTTTAACTTTTTCTTTTAGCCCAGCATGCATCATGTAGGACTTTGAGCTTTAATGTCAAAAAAAATCTTCATATTAAGTCAGTAATGAAGGCCACTCATTCTCGATTTAAGTTGACATGAAATATTCCATTCCAAATCGAGTACTATGTTCTCCTTAAAGCCGCTCAGGCTGGTTCCTTGAAAGCATCATTCGAATGGATTCCTACCTTCTTTCCTTTATTTTCTTACAATTTCACCTTGGCTGCAGCACGTCCACATTGGCTGGTAATCGCTCTCTAATAGGTGTTTCTCCATTCGTGCCCTCGCGCACATTTTGTTAGCTTAGCTTTTCATCCAGGTAATTGTTGCTTTCTCGAAATCATCCGAAGTTGCTTCATTCAGAGCGATGGAAAGATTTCCAGCGCTTAGTGTCGGAGGCTTGTCACATCACACCTTGGCATCTACTTTCTAGTCCATTTCACCTCATTTCGCTTTATTTCATTTTTCACTCCGTATTATCTCCGTTACGCTTCATTCTGTCTCACTCCCTTGCAAAGCAGATGCCAAGGCGGGGCAGCTATAGACACGCCAAAATTGATGCTTTGTTGAGTAAATTTCATGTCACGATGTAACTCCCCAAAGTGGACTTCATTATTGGTTTAATAAGTGGGTTTTTCCAGTCTTTTAGATATAACGACTGTCGTCTGGTCGCTATCTAAATAATGCCCTATGAGGTGTCGCTATTTCCTTTAATAAATGACCATGCAAGTGGGCGTTATTTTTAATTCTTCTCAATTTCCACTCGGAATTAATTTCTATAAATTAACGCCTTTAGGAGCGGCGCTCTTTAATAAACGCCTCCCCGCGTTGTCACTAATTATGAATTTCTTAATTTATGGAAAGTCCAAAATTCTCAGGAAATAGTGGCAGTCCAAGGGGTGCTGTTTAGAACATCGATCGTCTCTAGGTCGCCATTTCATTTCCATCTCCGCTTCGCCTGCAACCATCCCAGGGTGTCCCTTCCTCGTTTTAACTCCATGATTGATCATAGAAAGGATATCCTTATTCAGAGATCATCTTCCTTGTTTTAATCCTATTGGAATGGGGATCTTCATCTCTGTAAATACCTGCAGTTTTCCACGAGGAAAAATTAACGCATCCCTGATTTTTGAGGGCTTCTTGATGCGGGACGGAAATATGGGGTCTTTAAGAATGCTGTCCATGTCGCGCTATACCCTCCTGGTGCCTTCTGAAGAACGTGCTATATCGTCCATGCGTGTTCACAGACAACAGCCTAGGACGACGGATCTTCGATTCTGCGTCTTGTGGATGACTGGGGGAGTTCAAAACACAAGGGGAAAGCACACAGGACGATGGATAACACACGGGGAATGCTAAAATAGAAATCAAACCAACCTAATACTAGCTATGATAACTTTGGTGAAGGCGGATGTGGGGTGAGCGGCGAGGGAAGGAAGGTGGATGTAGATGATGCTAGGGCCGTGAGGAAGCATGGCTGGGGCCTCTCACCCAAACCCTTCACAGGGACGATGCAACTGAGCTCCATCCTGACCTTAGCAGCATCTTTGGCGGTGGTAGGGAAAGGCGAACGTTGGTGGAAGAAGAACGAAGATCCGAACGGAGCCTCACACTCGACCCCATCTCAGAGCCGATGCATCCGGGGCTTCGATCATCCTCCATTGAAGGGGAAAGATAGAGGATCATGGAAATAGAATTGGGCCTCGCACCCGAAGAGGGAAGGATGAAGGGGGTTTCCAAAGATTAGGGAAGATAGCCATGTCTACACTCAATCAAACTTTCATAGATTCATTGCTTATTTTTGATCAAATGAAGTGGGATACATATGTAGGGAAAGGGGAAGACAAAACGACGGTAGCACATTGATTACAACCATGGAAAACAACGAACATCGAAGACTTTTGGGAGTTCCGACGTCGGGAAGTTGGACCGTCTGCCACTACGTCTCTGTCTGAGATCGTGCTAGGGAAGATAGGCGCCTTCTCTAGGTCGCGCTACCCAAGGGTAGCGCATTCATCCCTGGGCCTGGCAGCTTCCTTGATGCTCTTCGGCCTGGCAGCTTCCTTGATTCCCATCATAACCCCTCCACTTGGGAAGGTTCATCCTCGAACCTTGTAGCTCAGGATCCTGGTCTGATGGAACATCCCAGTTCCCTAAGCTATGATACCATACGATGCAGGACAGAAATACGGGGTCTTCAAGAATGTTGTCCAGGTCGCGCTATACCCTCTTGGCGCCTTCTGAAGAACGCACTATATCGTCCATGCGCGTTCACAGACAGCAGCCCAGGATGAAGGATCTTCGATTCTGCATCTCGTGGATCACTGGGGGAGTTCAGAACACAAGGGGAAATCACACAGGATGATGGATAACACACGGGGAATGCTAAAATAGAAATCAAACCAACCTAATAGTAGCTATGATAACTTTGGTGAAGGCGGATGTGGGGTGAGCGGCGAGGGAAGAAAGGTGGATGTAGATGATGCTAGGGCTGTGAGGAAGCTTGGCTGGGACCTCTCACCTGAACCCTTCGCAGGGACGGTGCAACCGAGCTCCATCCTGACCTTAGCATCATCTTTGGCGGTGGTGGGGGAAGGCGAACGTTGGTGGAAGAAGAATGAAGATCTGAATGGAGCCTCACACTCGACCCTGTCTCAGAGCCGATGCATCCGGGGCTTCGATCATCCTCCATTGAAGGGGAAAGAGAGAGGATCAGGGAAATAGAATTGGGCCTCGCACCCGGAGAGGGAAGGATGAAGGGGGTTTCCAAAGATTAGGGAAGATAGCCATGGCTACACTCAATCAAACTTTCATAGATTCATTGCTTGTTTTTGATCAAACGAAATGGGATACATATATAGGGAAAAGTGAAGACAAAATGAGGCTAGCACATTGATTACAACCATGGAAAACAACGAGCATCGAAGACTTTTGGGAGTTCCAGTGCTGGGAAGTTGGACCGTCTGCCACTGCGTCTCTGTCTGAGATCGGGTTATGGAAGACTGGCGCCTTCTCCAGGTCACGCTACCCTTGGGTAGCGTGTTCATCCCTAGACATGGCAGCTTCCTCGATGCTCTTCGGCCTGGCAGCTTGCTTGATTCCCATCACTTCTTCTCTCAACAGTTCTCTCAGCAGTGGCTAAGTTCCTTCGGCTGTCATCGGATTGATACATACAGAGTGCTTTACTCTGCTCTTCCTGTCGTTGTCACCGAATTGTTGTAGCCGAAGCTGGTCTCCCCCCTTCTGTTTGCAGGCGTAGAAGGGGCCAACCCTTATTATACTTTTTGTTTCTTTTCTTAGTTGCATATCATTATCTCCAGTGCATTAGCTTAGACTATTTCGACATATTATCTGTTAGCTCACTTGCATTCATATTCTCCCCTCCTTTTGCTCCTCTTAGGGGTTTAAAACAAACACAAGGTGTGTTCATGCCCACTTTGCATAGGTTGATTCTTTTAGAGCATTGATACTACACTCATCTTTGGCTAATCTATATTTTTGTTGTCTTTGTTTTCTTTACAAGGGTAATCAAGATAAAAAAACCCTTCATCGTCCGGCCGGTTGGAGGAGGAAGTAGGATCCACATCCTCACCCGATCACAAGGTATTCTTCACGATCCCACTTCTTCTTTTGAGGTAACCCCTCTGGCGATCACACTCCTATAGTAGCATCACATGCTCCTTCCCTTTCTTATGATTACACTTATATGTTAATTTTTCTTCATTTTTAAATGTCTATGTGACACATTCACATTACCCTAGATCAAATCCTTTAGACCTCACATCATACACTAATGCTGACTATGTTGGCTGCAAACTAGATAAGAAGAGCACTAGTGGACACTGTCAATTCCTAGGTGTGTGTTTGGTTTCTTGGGCTTCTAAGAAACAACATTATGTGTCCCTCTCCACTACAGAAGCTGAGTATGTAGCTACAGGGAGTTTTGGTACACAGGTGATCTGGATTAAACACCAGCTTCATGACTACCAAGTAGACCTTTGCTGCACATCCATTTATTGTGATAATACTAGTGCCATTAATCTTGAAAAAAATCTTGTCTTATATTCATGCACCAAACACATTGAAATCAGACATCATTTCATCAGAGATGAGGTTTCTAAAAACACTTTTAAATTGTTCCACATTGGCACTGCACATCAGATAGCTGATATCTTCAATAAGCCACTAGACAATGATAAATTCACCTCTCCGAGAAGAGAATTAGGTATCTTTAAAACTCATTGAAATCTTAACTATTTGGCTATAACACATCCCTTTTTTATCATGTTGCTGGTTGTTCCGGTTTTGTTGTCCTTTGGCCCATGCGTCAAAATTGTCATGCATCTGCATTAATACATTTAGCTGCATATTGTGTACAGTCATGCATGACCCTTGATATACAAAATGGTACGCTGGGAGAAGGATAGATTATGTCTGTCTGGAAACCCACATCATGCCTAGCGGCTAGCCTCCGCCTAGTACCATGGGTCATATTGTACTTGAAACAGTCTACATGTCTACAAACATGAGTCCTCTCTGCTTTGTTGCTCATACTGCATTAGATGTGTTTGAACATAATTCATTTTGTGAGGGGGAGTTTTGTCAGTCCATTTGTCAGGGGGAGTCTCCCTTAGTCTGCTACGTTTGTGAATCTAGGAGACTGATTCAAAAGATGTTGAGAGATCTTGTTGTTGCATAAAGTTTATTGAGAATCTCATACAGTTCACTCATAAAAGTTAGAAACTCACACCTCTCTTAACTTTTCAAATCTGCTTAGCTGAAGTTTAGCTAAAAAGTCTCTACCTAATAATCCTGCAAAGACATGGACGTAGATCTGAAGAATACTTTCCTACATCTTTCATGAACACAGATCATTGCTAACCTTTAAGTCAACGAAATCTGCTAAAAGCTTGAAACGTACGCCTCTAAGGACAAATCTTCTGAACACCAGTACATGTAGCATTGCTTTCAAACATCACTTCCATATGTCACTAAGGTATAAAATTTCAAAATAATGTGTTGGTCACTGAGAAACTAGGTACTTCATCAAAGAAATGAGGAACAACCAATGTCATGAAGTGCCAAAATTTAACAAAAAATGGCAGAGCAATGGCACTTAAGTGTTGACTAACTAGGGATTCTGGCATCTCATCAAGGTGTCTCCTCACGTAAAAATACACTTCAATGCTACCTCTATTCTCTAAAGAGAGGTAATACGGTTATCACACTGAGTAATTGGGGATTCTGGCCTCTAATCAAGGTGTCTCCTCACGTACAAAGGTGTGCTTTACCAAAATTGCCCGGTTGAAAATAAAATCCTTTGCTCCCCTCAGTGACTAATAGCTCATGATGACTATTTGTCCTCAATGCTATTGGGAACATCTTCAGAAGCCCAAATCTCTACACGTTTACTTAGTAAAGCCTTTAGATAGATCCCTCTTGACATAACTGTTCAGCATTGGTCTTCCTCATTATTTCTGCACGAACGTAATCTTCTCTCTTATTCTCTATCTTTCCTGATTATTAGCCCTGAGGAATTCAAGCTTAATCCAGTTACCTTACTTGAATCTTTAAGGGTTGCCGGTGAGTTTCCTTTTTTTTGCAACGTGAATTAATTGTATTTGTTCTCCCTAGCTTAGCAGTATCTTATGTCTCCTTTCACTCTTATTGATGATGTCAAAGGGGGAGAAATGAGTGTTTGGAGGTATGAGTCATTTGAGTCTCTATGAGATTTTGGTAGTCAGTGAGTCAGGGGGAGTTAGTGTGTGACATTGCATGCATGTTTGATCATTTTTACTAATTGCATTGATAATGATTGACTCATGGAGTTGTCATCATCAAAATGGGGAGATTGTTGCATCCATGTGTTATTTGATGAAGTCAAACATCATAAGTCAATAAGTCAAACATCATAAGTCAATAAGTTAAACACCATAAGTCTTCATGAGAATATGCATTGGAGTTTGTGCAAGTCATCTGGTTCTTGTATCAAAATTTGCTAGACTGTTGTTAATAGAAGGTCAGTGCACATCACTATTCACATGCACATTCATAGTCGAAGCACATGCATATAGTTTGCATATCAAGGTCGGTGCACATCTTCTTAGTGTGCATATAGGTCGGTGCACATCACTATTCACATGCACATTCATAGTGGAAGCACATGCATATAGTGTGCATATAGGTCGGTGCACATCACTATTCACATGCACATTCATAGTCGAAGCACATGCATATAGTTTGCATATAAGGTCGGTGCACATCTTAGCTTAGTGCAAATAAAGTCCGTGCACACTTCAGCCTTATGCGATACAAGGTTGGTGCACACTTGCCCTTGTGCGATACAAGGTCGGTGCACACTTACCCTTGTGCGATACAAGGTCCGTGCACACCTTAGCCTGATGCATACAAGGTCGGTGCACACTTGTCCTTCTGCGATACAAGGTCGGTGCACACTTTAGCCTGATGCATACAAGGTCGGTGCACATTCTGTATGTCTACATATAAGGTCAGTGCACATTTAGCTTGATGCACACCAGGTCGGTGCAAGTTTCTAAAATTGCATATGCAGGTCAGTGCACACTTTGCATACAACATACAAAGTCTATGCACATCATTGTTCAACCAGCATATAAGGTTGGTGCACATTTAGATAGACAGCATATAAGGTCGGTGGACATTTTGTTGTTCAACATGTAACATCGGTGCACATTTCATTTGACTGCATAGAAGATATGTGCACATTTAGATAGTCTGCATAGAAGGTATGTGCACATTTTGTTGATATGTAAATAAGGTCGGTGCACATGTTATGTGACTGCACATAAGGTCTGAACACACTTCATATAATGCATGCAAGGGTTTGTGCACGATTGAAGGTCTGTGCATATGATGAAACAACTTAAAATGTTTAACCTGTGTACAAAATGTTTCAATTGTATGCAGAATATTTCACTCCAACTCAAAATGTTTAACCTGTGTACAAAATGTTTCAATTGTATGCAGAATATTTCACTCCAACTCAAAATGTTTAACCTGTGTACAAAATGTTTCAATTGTATGCAGAATATTTCACTCCAACTCAAAATGTTTAACCAGTGTACAAAATATTTCACTTGTATACAAAATGTCAAGGTCGATGCACATGCTAGACCGAAGTCTATGCTCATCCAGTTTTAAGTCATCAAGTCTGTGCACTATTGACCACTCTCTGAGGCATTTTACAGAACATTCATGGGTTGAGTCTCAACATATGTTTTCATCTGACTATTGCCTAAGTGTGAGCTCTAGCATACAAGGTGTTTGACTAAATGACTGTCTTCTGATTTGTAGGAGTCTCACTAAACACCTTTTGGGTAAGAAGCATCAACTTCTTAAGTAGTCACGTGATCTCATAACTGAGGAGTCCAGCTCGTCTGGAACACACAAGCAAACACGTGAGTCCGACCAACTGTTGCTACTACGTTAAGGTGGCACGAGATCCAAGAAAGGATGGCGGGTGCATTTTAGTAGCTTGGCGGGAAAGAAAACTACAGTGCCACGTGGACCAATGGATCTTCACCAGGCTTTTCTACCTCTTTCTTACGGAGGCTCTTTCCCTATAAAAAGGCAACCTTACCCTTGGATGAAAAAGCGGGAAAGCACAGAAAGCTACAAGAGTACTTTCAGTGAGAAGATACCTTTCGAGAGGAGAGCAACGCCAGAAAGAGAAAGGGAGTGAGAAGAGAAACTGGAAGACTGTCAGCCTTGTTCATTTCAAAGTGCTTCTACGAATCTACATTCTCTCTTTTCTTTATTTTTTTGTTCTTTTCTGTATTTTCCACTTCACTCTCGTTTTGGCTCATCATGTTGTTCCCTTCAAGGGTACTTGGAGGAAGGGAGACTGAAGTCTCCGTCTGTGAGAGTCAGGGTGTCTCTCACGAGTTCCCTCTGAGGATTCAGAGGATGGGAGATAGTTCTCCAGTACTGGACTTATTGGTAGCAAGCCCAGGTGCCTGGTTTTCATGGTTAGCAGAACCTGGGTTGAGGGATTTGTCTCCCTCGGGTTTCAAGCTGTGAGCCAGCATTTTGTTGCAGACTGAGTCTGCTTGATGCTTTCGCTTATTTGGAAGGAATCCTCGCTCTGTGTGAGCGAGGGGTGAACGTAGATTGCGGGTAGCAATTGAACCACCTAAAAAATCCTCTGTCCCATCTCGTGTGGTTTGTTTTATTCGACTCTGTGATTGCTTGTGTGATTAGGCTGTGCCCAGGAGGTATTTTAAGTTGCAGCTCAAACGATAAGTCACGCATGCTTGAGAGAGTCTTATCCTTAGTCTCTGACCGGCATGATCACCGCTCCATCTTAGTCTGATCTCTTCGAGCAATATTTTTGTTTTGGTTTGGACGGGGCTATTTGAGAGCTGATAAACTCGATGTGCTTCTACCTTCATCGGCTAAACTCCATCATCGGTAAAAGTTGGTAGTGATCTATTCATCCCCCCTTCTAGATCACACTCTCGGTGTATATCATTACCTGCACTGCACGAAATATGTAAATCACTTAAAGATTGCTCGAACTTGAGATGTAATTCCTACTGAGCGATTCGCTCATCCAGTTCATTCTAACATTTCTCATGTAACATGGATAGCGATCACCACCCGAATGGGAATGAGACCGATTGACGAGTGCTAGAATCACCGATCGTTGAACCGTCAGCTAGTCGTGTCTTTTGTATCTTAAGTCCTTACCTTGTATTTCCTATTATGTTAGTGCTCAGAACATGTTAAGGCTTGTAATTTCATGATTTGTATGGGTCCCTACCAATACGGTTATGTTGGAACATTAGCATATTGTGGACATGAAGTTTGGTTAGTATTATTCTTGTCTTTTGCGCACTCTATCTTTTGTCAAAGAAAAAAAATTATTACTCTGATTGATTGGATCTATATAAACTCACTGTGACCCGGGTATCTTTCGCGCCCGGGGCGTGACAGTTTTACGTGGTATCAGAGCCTAGGATTTCAATTTCCTAGGGAACCCAAGTCCAAGGATAGGTTTACTCCCTACACCCGGTGAGATGGATAGATCCATGGGTTAATTTCTATTAAGTCCTATAATGACAATGGATCTTATAATCAAACCCGATACTTACTTACATCTTCTTGTAGGATTATGGCCGCTGAAAGAGCCCAATCGTGCGAGATGCAACGCTCACTGCAAGGCCTTACCTAGGCGCTACAGTAAGTGGCACAGGGCGGAGCTAACTATGGAGCTGGTGATCTCCATAGGAGTTTTCGCAACATGAACCCACAGATATTCACGGGCTCATCTAACCCCGAGGATGCTAAGAATTGGTTGAAGGAAATCGGAAGGTTCTTCCGTGTCATGCAATGCAAGGATGAAGAGAAGGTTTTTGTAGAAACCAGATAATTTAAAATGAGAAATATTTTTTTAAAATAAATTATACAATTAAATTTCTCATGAAATGATTAATTTATATTTTTACTAAGTGAAATAAAGTGGATTATTGAATTTACTTGAATTTACTTAAGGTAAAGTGAAAAATAAATGCTTTAACCCTTAGATAAATCATAGAAAGCCCAATAAAAGTCTATGTAATGGACTAGGATCATAATTGGCCCATTGGATAATACATAATGGGCTAGATTAGTGGTTAAAAGATTAATAAAGGATAATTAGATCTTAAATTCGTAACACATGTTAAATGTCTTTTGAAAAGGATTATAATAACCCAATTTCTAGAATATTGACTCAAGAATCAACCCTTACCTAACAGCCCACCTTGGACCAGCCGTTTTTACATTATTTTCACACCTAAGATGTGCTAGATTAAGAAGAGAAATTATATTTTTCTTCTAATTCGGACTTAATGGGTTTGATGGAATTAGGCAAGAAATCTTGACAAAATTGGCCATATTTTGGCTATAAATAGAGCCTCATTCGACCCTTAAACCATCCCTGGAAGTTAAGTCTATGCTGCTGCGAAGATTTGTGGAGATTTGAAGGAGGAATTGGAAGATCAAAGGGTTTTCTTGTTATTTGGGGATATTCTTTTGATCTGACAAAAGGTAGGTGTCTCTCAGGCTAAACTCTATTTAAAGTATGCTATCTTGTGTATTTTTCTGTCCTCTTTCTATTGATATCTCATTTATTAAATTCTGTTATGAAATGAGCAAGTTATGTTCATTTGATTGGAGGGGTATTCCCGTTTTTTTATCAGGTCCAGAACGTGCTATATCTCAGTAGCGCGTTCTGAACGCGCCAGCCCGACCCAGCGCGTTCAGACAGACCCCGTCTCTTTGACCAAAATTTTAAAAATATACATAAAATAATGTAATAATACTTTCCTTATCGCGCTATACATGACTAGTGCATTCTTCATGAACGCGCTAGTCTCGGCTAACGTGTTCATACCCTTAACCTCGGATGACCAAAAATCAAAAGTATAATATTTCTAATATATATATAATACCTAAAGTGTTTATATATATATCAGGAGTCTATTTCTATTATGATTTATACAGAACCTATCTCTTTCATTTAGTTTTTAAAATTTTTAAATATATACATCTGTTCATGAACGCGCTAGTCTCGGCTAGCACGTTCATACTTTTAAACCCGGATGACCAGAAATCAAAAGTATAATATTTCTAATATATATATATAATACCTAAAGTGTTTATATATATATCAAGAGTCTATCTCTATTATGATTTATACATAACCTATCTCTTTCATTTAGTTTTCAAAATTTTTAAATATATATATATGTTCATGAACGCGCTAGTCTCGGCTAGCGCGTTCATACTTTTAAACCCAGATGATCAGAAATCAAAAGTATAATATTTCTAATATATATATATAATACCTAAAGTGTTTATATATATATCAGGAGTCTATATCTATTATGGTTTATACCGAACATATCTCTTTCATTTAGTTTTCAAAAGTTTTAAATATATACATCTGTTCATGAACGCGCTAGTCTCGGCAAGCGTGTTCATACTTTTAAACCCGGATGACCAGGGGTCAAAAGTATAATATTTTTAATATATATAATACAGAAAGTGTTTATATATATATCAAGTGTCTATATCTCTTATGGTTTATATAGAACATATCGATTTCATTTAGTTTTTAAAATTTTTAAATATATACATATGTTCCTGAACGCGCCACTCTTGACTAGCGCGTTCTTCATGAACGCGCTAGTCTCGGCTAGCGTGTTCATAAAAATTTTCCTGAAAATTTTGGTGATCAAAAATATAATATTTTGAATATATATATATATACTATATTTATGTATGCTGTATGAACGCGACCCTGAGCTATAGCGCGTTCACAGACAGTAACATCTTTTCAGTCTATAACTATTCTATTTTTTTATCATACTGACGTACAAAAATTATTTCAGAATGTAAAAAAAAGTATTTTCTATCATATTGATGTATAAAAAAACTACTTTCAGCATGTTAAATCTATTTTCTTATCATATGGTTAATTAATGTATGATTAAAAGTTAATGTCTAAACTCATGATTTCAATTCATAAGTATATATGTTCCTTTACTAAAATTTGTTCTTTACAAAAAAAAATTGATGTTTTATGATTCTGAGATTATGTTAAGATGTTTAAAATAATTCTAATAAAACCACTATCTTAATGTTTCTTCCTACTTATCATTCATTTTTGAATTCTACGACTTAATGTCGTTAAACATGATGCTTAAAATATATTTTCCACTCTCCTTTGCAAATTATCACAATTTTTGCCAAATCTGTACTTGTTTACAAATGAGCTTGTTCTTGAAATTCTTTGGCCATATTGTGGAATTATATAGAAAAAATGTCAGGGGTTATGAATCCCAATGAAATGACATTTAAATGCTAGTGTATAAAGGGGTTCTGATCTGATCCCACGGGCGAGGTAAAGTCCAAAAATAAACTGGTATTATAATGATCAGGTGCTGGCATTCACCAATACAGGGTCTATTACGGTTAGGGGCAATCATATTATCGTGAGAACCCCTAGGTGTGTAGCCAAATAGTGATGTTCCATGAGGGGCTGTCATATCACCGTGATCTCCACTTAGTGTTTTGGCCAATCCTATTGAGTGTTGGTAGAAGTGATTGTTGTACTTCTATATTATTATTGCTTAAAGGTTCATCATAAATATCCTTGTAAGAGTGATTGTTCTACTTCTATATTATTTAAAGTTCAAGTGATTGCTCTACTTCGATATTGCTTAAAGTTCATCGTGAATGTTCTTGAATTATCTTAATGATAGTACACATCGTCTCATCATGAAAGTTCTTGATATATTTCTGGAAATGATCATCGTCTTGTCTACTATCATGATCTTGACATTATCTTGTTATCTTGAAATTACTTGAAAATTCCTTATACAAAATTTTCTACTTGAAATTCATGATCAATTACTTCATGACATGAATTATTAAATTGCTAAATACTTAAAGATTGCATGGCTTTAGAGATATAAAATCCTACTGAGCTTTTTGCTCACCCTACGTTTTGGTTAATTATTGCAGGAAATGGAAATGAACAAGGGATTGGACAAGAGTGAATGAGTGTTTTCTTTTCCCTAGGATTTATGTAGATCATTAGTATTTTTACAAGGCTTATGTATTTGGAAAATTTGGAAGGTTGTATCATGCCTTATGGCTTATAAATTAGTGATGTAAACCTTTATTTTGATGGAATAAAATTAGCAATTTCATCTTAGCTCTCTATCTTTAGAATTAAATTTGTACATGCTCTGACCGATATGAGTGCCTCGTAACTGCTCGCGCCTCGATTTTCCGCGTCGGGGCGTGACAGTTTTAGTGGTATCAGAGCCTAGGTTACATAAAACCTAGGATTCTTAAAACTTAGGTTTCCCTTGATAGAAACTTGGATAGAAATTTAAACCTTCCCGATAAGATTGGGTAGAAACACGGGTTAAGTTTTAAAAATAATAAATTATCAAGAAATAAATACCAAGGAAAAATGATTAAACCCTGTAACTATGGTTTCAAGCTAAATCTCGCAAATGGCCGCCGAGAGAGCGCAATGGCGCGAGATGCAACGCACTGTCCAAGGACTAACACAAGCCTTGCAACAAGTTGTGCAAGGTGGAGCACGGCATGAAGCCGGGGATTTACATCGAAAATTCCAAAAGATGAATCCATCAAAGTTTAGTGGATCTACTTACCCGGATGAAGCGGAGAATTGGGTGCAAGAAGTAGAGAGAACCTTTAAAGTAATGCAATGCACCGATGAAGAGAAGGTACAATTAGGGACCTATCAATTAGAAAAGGATGCCCGAGCATGGTGGGTATCCGTCGAAGCGATCTTACCTAATGAACAAATTACATGGGACGAGTTCTTAGAATATTTTAATGAGAAGTATTTCTCAGAAAGAATCCGCGAGAAGAAGGCCATGGAGTTCACGACATTAAAACAACGTAGCTTATCTGTAGCAGATTATGAAGCGACATTTTCTAGATTAGCTCGGTATGCCCCACACCTAGTTTGTACGGAGAAAATGAGAGCAAGAAGATTTATGAATGGATTAAAGGTGGAACTCATTCCTCGATTGGCTCCATTGGAGATTCAAACTTATACGGAAATGGTTAGCAAAGCACAAATTCTAGAAGATGCTATGAATATGGTGGAACGAATCAAAGGAAAGTCGCCAAGAAGGAGTTGGTCTATGGGTCCAAGAGCGAGGAAGCCGTGAATGACAAGAAGAGGTTAAATGGAGGTAACGATTTTCGTAAGGACAAGAAGCCCCGGAATAATGATCAACAAATTGTTCCGGTCAAGGAAAAATGTGAGCATTGTAAGAAAGGAAGGCACAACCCAGATGAGTGTTGGTATAAACTTGGGAAGTGCATCCGTTGCGGAAGCATGGATCATAAAATTGCCCATTGTCCACTCTTAAAGAAAGGAGCGTCGCAAGCATTGGAAGGTAACCTTATAAACCTATCTCGTCTATGATGGCATAGTTTAGAAATGGTGATCTTAGCACTTAGCATGTTATGAAAATGATCTAGTTAGAATGCATAGTTTGGATATGGTAATTTTACCCTACTATTACGGAAAGAAAATCATGTGAATTTGGGGACCAAATTCTTTTAAGTGGGGGAGGATGTAGAAACCCGATAATTTAAAATGAGAAATAATTTTTTAAAATAAATTATACAATTAAATTTCTCATGAAATGATTAATTTACATTTTTACTAAGTGAAATAAAGTGGATTATTGAATTTACTTGAATGTACTGAAGGTAAAGTGAAAAATAAATGCTTTAACCCTTCGATAAATCATAGAAAGCCAATAAAAGTCCATTTAATGGACTAGGATCATAATTGGCCCATTGGATAATCCATAATGGGCTAGATTAGTGGTTAAAGGATTAATAAAGGATAATTAGACCTTAAATTCGTAACACATGTTAAATGTCTTTTGAAAAGGATTATAATAACCTAATTTCTGGAATATTGACTCAAGAATCAACCCTTACCTAACAGCCCACCTTGGACCAGCCATTTTTACATTGTTTTCACACCTAAGATGGGCTAGATTAAGCATAGAAACTGTATTTTTCTTCTAATTCGGACTTAATGGATTTGGTGGAATTAGGCAAGGAATCTTGAGAAATTTGACCATGTTTTGGCTATAAATAGAGCCCCATTCGACCCTTAAACTATCCCTGGAAGTTAAGTCTATGCTGCTACGAAGATTTGTGGAGATTTGAAGGAGGAATTGGAAGATCAAAGGGTTTTCTTGTTATTTGGGGATATTCTTTTGATCTGACAAAAGGTAGGTGTCTCTCAGGCTAAACTCTAATTAAAGTATGCTATCTTGTGTATCTTTCTATCCTCTTTATATTGATAGCTCATTTATTAAATTCTGTTATGAAATGAGCACGTTATGGTCATTTGATTGGAGGGGTATTCCCATTTTTTCAACAAGTCCAGAACGTGCTATACCTCAGTAGCGCGTTCTGAACGCGCCAGCCCGGCCCAGCGCGTTTAGACAGACCCCGTCTCTTTGACCAAAAATTTA
Organism: Amorphophallus konjac; assembly: GCA_022559845.1. NCBI lineage: Eukaryota > Viridiplantae > Streptophyta > Magnoliopsida > Alismatales > Araceae > Amorphophallus > Amorphophallus konjac. The sequence continues at coordinate 227,806,689 of CM040126.1, read as the reverse complement.
AAAATATACATAAAATAATGTAATAATACTTTCCTTATCGCGCTATACCTGACTAGCACGTTCTTCATGAACGCGCTAGTCTCGGCTAGCGCGTTCCTACCCTTAACCCCGGATGACCAGAAGTCAAAAGTAAAATATTTCTAATATATATATATATATAATACCTAAAGTGTTTATATATATATCAGGAGTCTATTTCTATTATGATTTATATAGAACCTATCTCCTTCATTTAGTTTTCAAAATTTTTAAATATATACATCTGTTCATGAACGCGCTAGTCTTGGCTAGCGTATTCATACTTTTAAATCCGGATGACCAGAAATCAAAAGTATAATATTTCTAATATATATATATATAATACCTAGAGTGTTTATATATATATATCAAGAGTCTATTTCTATTATGATTTATACAGAACCTATCTCTTTTATTTAGTTTTCAAAATTTTTAAATATATACATCTGTTCATGAATGCGCTAGTCGAGGCTATCGCGTTCATACTTTTAAACCCAGATGATCAGAAATCAAAAGTATAATATTTCTAATATATATATATATATATATATATATATATATAATACCTAAAGTGTTTATATATATATCAAGAGTCTATATCTATTATGGTTTATACCGAACATATCTCTTTCATTTAGTTTTCAAAATTTTTAAATATATACATCTGTTCATGAACGCACTAGTCTCGGCTAGCGCGTTCATACTTTTAAACCTGGATGACCAGGGGTCAAAAGTATAATATTTCTAATATATATATAATACATAAAGTGTTTATATATATATCAGGTGTCTATATCTCTTATGGTTTATATAGAACCTATCTATTTCATTTAGTTTTTAAAATTTTTAAATATATACATATGTTCCTGAACGCGTCACTCTTGACTAGCACGTTCTTCATGAACGCGCTAGTCTCGACTAGCGCGTTCATAAAAATTTTTTCGAAAATTTTGGTGATCAAAAATATAATATTTGTAATATATATATGTATATACTGTATTTATGTATGTTGTATGAACGCGACCCTGAGCTATAGCGCATTCATAGACAGTAACATCTTTTCAGCCTATAACTATTCTATTTTTTTATCATACTGACGTACGAAAATTATTTCAGAATGTAAAAAAAGTATTTTATATCATATTGATGTATAAAAAAACTACTTTTAGCATGTTAAATCTATTTTCTTATCATATGGTTAATTAATGTATGATTAAAAGCTAATATTTACACTCATGATTTTAATTCATAAGTATATATGTTCCTTTACTAAAATTTGTTCTTTACAAAAAAAAATTGATGTTTTATGATTCTAAGATTATGTTAAGATGTTTAAAATAATTCTAATAAAACCACTATCTTAATGTTTCTTCCTACTTACCATTCATTTTTGAATTCTACGACTTAATGTCGTTAAACATGATGCTTAAAATGCGTTTTCCACTCTCCTTTGCAAATTATCACAATTTTTGCCAAATCTGTACTTGTTTACAAATGAGCTTGTTCTTGAAATTCTTTGGCCATATTGTGGAATTATATAGAAAAAATGTCAGGGGCTATGGGTCCTAATGAAATGACATTTAAATGCTAGTGTATAAAGGGGTTCTGATCTGATCCCACGGGCGAGGCAAAGTCCAAAAATAAACTGGTATTATAATGATCAGGTGCTGGCATTCACCAATACATGGTCTATTACGGTTAGGGGCAATCATACTATCGTGAGAACCCCTAGGTGTGTAGCCAAATAGTGATGTTCCATGAGGGGTTGTCATATCGCCATGATCTCCCCTTAGTGTTTTGGCCAATCCTATTGAGTGTTGGTAGAAGTGATTGTTCTACTTCTATATTGTTATTGCTTAAAAGTTCATCATAAATATCCTTGTAAGAGTGATTGTTCTACTTTTATATTGTTTAAAGTTCAAGTGATTGCTCTACTTCGATATTGCTTAAAATTCATCGTGAATGTTCTTGAATTGTCTTAATGATAGTACACATCGTCTCATCATGAAAGTTCTTGATATATTTCTGGAAATGATCATCGTCTTGTCTACTATCATGATCTTGACATTATCTTGTTATTTTGAAATTACTTGGAAATTTCGTATACAAAATTTTGTACTTGAAATTCATGATCAATTACTTCATGACACGAATTGTTAAATTACTAAATACTTAAAGATTGCATGGCTTTAGAGATATAAAATCCTACTGAGCTTTTTGCTCACCCTACGTTTTGGTTAATTATTGCAGGAAATGGAAATGAACAAGGGATTGGACAAGAGTGAATGAGTGTTTTCTTTTCCCTAGGATTTATGTAGATCATTAGTATTTTTATAAGGCTTATGTATTTGGAAAATTTGGAAGGTTGTATCATGCCTTATGGCTTATAAATTAGTGATGTAAACCTTTATTTTGATGGAATAAAATTAGCAATTTCATCTTGTTAGGGTGCTTGGCCCGGATACAGAGGGGGGTGAATGTATCCTTCTACAGAATATGGCCAAATTAAAATAAGGATGCTAGAAAACGGCACAGGATAGAACTAATTCATTTCAACTCAAATACAACCTCATGGGCGTGCCTATCCAAGCATCTAGCGGAAGCAATCAAACAATCAAGCAAGCCACTGCACAAGATATTTTAGGTGGTTCGGTCCACAGACCTACATCCACCCCTCACTCCCAACCGGAGTGAGGCTTCACTAGCAAACACTAGAGCCAAGCAGACTCAGTCTGCAAACAGTTGCTGCCACACAGCTTGACCAGGGAAACAGACTTCCCTCTACCTCCCAACCGGAGGGACACCCAAGTGACTCACAGCCACTTGAAAACTAGAGGTCGAAGACCTCTCTTCCTCCAGACCAGGAGGGACACCTGGACTTGTAACCATAAGCCCAGAACCGGAGGACTAGCCTCCCTTCCTCTAACCAGAGGGAAACCCACAAGTGACAACCTGTCACTTGCAACCCGGAGATCAGATCTCCCTTCTCCTGTACCACCAGGAGAGACCCGATCCCCAACAGGGTGATCGGAAGAACAAGACTAAACAAGGTAGCAAAAGGAAAAAATAAGAAAACACGAAAATGACAGCGACAGAAGCTGGAAATAAAACGCAAGATATATAGCTCTCAATGAGCATAAGTCATTCTGGATTTGATCCACGAACAGACTGAACAGATCCTCAGTAAAGCTCTCTCTCTCCTCTTATTTTCTTCTTCTTCTTTCTCCTTCAGTTTCTGCTCTCTTTTTCTTCTCTTCTTTCTCTCGTTTTTCTGGATCGAAGGACTCTTTGCTTTTCTGCTCTTTCTTCTCTTCCTTTCTCTTTTTCGATCATCCTTCATCTGAAGACGAAGGTTTCTATTTATATCAGCAGCAGCAGCAGGTCCGGTTCAGAATGCGTGTGCCTCCCACGCTTGATCCAGAACCTTCTTGCCACGTGTCCTTATCGGATTGGTTCCTCTAGCATTGGATCACGTGCTGCTCCGACACTGAGGAGTAATCTTCCTCGGATCCCTGCAAGCAGATTAATTACATTAATGCTCAGGGTTCGCTATATGTAGCTGAGATAAGTTGGTTGGTCATAAGAACAAAGAACTGCACGAGATATATGATAACACAAAGAGGTGCACTATACTGTGACTGACACGAGGTACGTTAGATGAGTTTAGCACAAGATAACACGAGAACGACACGAAGTACACGAGAACACAGCTAACACAACAACGAAGATGACACGAAGTCAGATGAAGACAGCATGAGGTGAGAAGAAGATAACACAGAGTGAAGTAATTGAAAGACACGCGATCAGAAGAGACCAGGATGAAAATAGAAGGGAGCAACACGGAGATACAATTTCAAAAGAAACACGAAGACACGAATACAAAGGTAACACGAAGATACGAATAAGAAGGTAACACGAAGATACGAATAAGAAGGTAACACGAAGACACGTAGTGAAACAACACTTGAAAAACATAAGAAAAACGACTCGAGTACAAAATAACTTGATAGAACGACTCGAAGACGAGGCGACACGGGCTGACCACGACACGAAGACAAATAACAGAAACCGACACGAATTGAAAACAACACGAAGACGAAACAGAAACCGACACGAATTGAAAACAACACGAAGATGAAACAGAAACCGACACGAGTTGAAAACAACACGAAGACGAAACACAGGAATTGACACGGAGTGTGGTCAAGGCGAGAAGGACACGAAGTCTAAGAGAAAAACAACACGAAGATGAAAACTAAAACCGACACGAGGTGAAGTCACAAAGCGACAAAGACACGAGGTCTAGGAAACACGACACGAAGACATGAGATAGACACGTCTTCAACAACATGTGATGAAACAGTGGAAGCAGAAGAACAACTCGAGGAACTACAGTAATTGACACGAAGACACAAGAGCAAAACATAGAGGACTGACTCGAGATGAGCAACTAAGTGCTAACGACACGAGGTCAAACAGAACACATCTTAAAATAACACGAGGTACGAGAGGACGACACGGCGTGTTGAAAACACAAACAGTACTAAAACGAAGATGACACGAAGGCAAACAGTGCGACACAAGGTGTTATACACAAACATGACGAAGTACCAACCAACACGAAGACAGTCCCTGAAAATACCTGAAGTGAAATGAAGGTTTATTCTTCTCAGAAAAATATTCTTGGTTCACTTTCACAGAAAAAATATTTTTGTTATTTTTTATTTCACAGAGATATTTTTGAACACCACTAAGACTTATAGTGTTGTCATCATCAAAACATGTAAAGATTCAACAAGACTCAACAATCTCCCCCTTTTTGATGGATGGCAACACTATGAGTCTTGAGTCTTTGCAGAGAAAAAGATTTCAGCCTTTCCAAGGCTAAACAAACATCAGCACCATTATAAAACATTTTTAAAGTGTCAAATAGCCATTCTCAATGAATAACAAACATTAAACATTCTCAACGAGCTAGCAAAGGCCTGATTTCTCCCCCTTTGTCATCATCAAAAAGAAGGAAACAAGAAGGATGCAACAATGCAAATGATATGAAATTTAATTAATAAGTCCAAGAGTGTGAGAGGGAAAGCCTCAAAATGGGCAACAAGATACAGAGCATTATTTTTCAAGAAAAATATCTGACTTGTCTGCTAGAAGGGCCACGCGGCCTGCCATGTGGTGGTCTCCCCCTTGGAGAAGCAGAAGTATATTCTTGAGGTGGAGTTCTGCTAGAAGAAGCTTGACCAGGTGCTGAACCCAAGGTTGACTGAAATTCCTTTAGGTCATTTGACAGTTCAGCTAGCCAATACACCACAGCGCTTCTGACATGTGCCACTTCAGAAATGATGTCGTCTTGGCGAATATTGACAGTTTCATATCTGTCAGTCAGAATTGTCATTTCTGTTAAGAAGGCTACCAATTTATCATAGATATGCTGAATACCTGGACCTAGGACACTGGATGACTTCTTCAAAACTTCTAAAGATGTTCTGATCTCAAAGCAGTGATCTATAATGTTGGTAGACATTTTGAAGGAGGAAATTTGAACATCTTGTAACTCACTCAGTGCTTTTGCTATCTTTGAACAAACCTCCTGCAGACCTTGCATCAGGGATCTGTTGGCATCATCTGAAGCCTTTTTGTTGAGTAGGAACCGTTTCCATTCAGTGAGGAGAGATATCTCAAGCTTCAGTAGCCTGGAATGTACCTGATTGATGTTGAGAGTGACATATGTGAGCAGATCTTCTAATTTCTTATCTTGTTTCTGCATCTGCTGAGTCAAGTTTATGAGGAGTTCCTCAATGTTGGGTGCCCGAGCAGATTCAATGTTGGGCGCCTGTGCAGATAGAAGTCTAGGTGGACCTAGAGGTGTACCAAAAAATTCTTGCACTGGCGGTTGGTTGTCTACTGCTGGAGCCTGATCTTCAACTTCAGCTTGAGTGTCTTGGACAGGAACTTCAATTTCAGGTTCCTCTTCCTCATTTGAAGATTCTGAATCCAATTCTATGACAGGAACTTTTTCTTGACTGTTATCCCCTCTATCTTATATGAGACCATGATCTGCAGGGCTGTCAACAGATGCCTGTTCAAGACTTTCAGATGTAACCAAGTTGGTAGCCTCTTCCAAGCTTCTCTCTACAGTTTCTCTTAAAATTGCATTAACAAAATCAGCAAGTTCTTGATCAGTACTTTCTTGCTCTTTAGCTGGCTGTTCCTCAGGCAATATCACCTCTTCAGATGTCTTCCCAAAAGAGTCAAATAGACCAGCAATATTTACATCTAGATCAGTCTGAATGCTTTCTTCAGACAACCAGATTTCTTCAGATGCAACCTCAACTAGCCTCTGAAAGGAAAAAGGTACTTCAGTGGGTGCAGCAGACGTAAAAGACTGTGGTTGTTCAGCTGGTGTATCCTGTACAGCAATCTCAGAAACTAATTGCACACCAGTTTGAGCTAAGTCTTGAGATTGTTCCAGATGCTCCCCCTGAGTCTGTGATTCCTTGACTTTTTGGGCCTTAACTTGCCCCACCACTGAAGAGCCCTCTAAGCCCAAAAATACTGAAATAAAATTCATATTAAATATGTTTCGGGCCTTAACTTCAGATGCAGCCTCTCCATCCAAGCAAATCTCTGAATGCTTGAAGATGTCTGTCAGATGGGTGGCATAGGGAAGGTGTCTCTTGGATCCAATACATCCCTTCATGACAGTAAAAATGATTTCTGGCAGACATATCTTTACATTCTGAATCAGACAAAACAGTAGAAATCTCTGTGTGTCTGTGATTCTACCCCTAGCTCCAGTCTGGGGTGTGATTATAGAAGCAATTATGTTTTGAAGGAGCTTGTGAAGAGGGGGAAATGACGAGGTTTGGAAAGCTTTCAGCTTCACTTGCCCCTTGTCAAGAATGTTACTGGGTTTACCAGTAATAACTGAAAACGCCTCGTGCAGACTGTATCTGTACCCTCTCTCCACCTCTCCCTTTTCTGGAATACTTAGAGCTTCATGGAGAGAGTTGTATGTCACCGTTATCTCAACCCCTTTAACATTCGAAATCAATGCCGACTTATCTCGGCTCAACACCAAGTTGTTGTAAAATTCCATCACCAGGCTAGGGTAGAATACACTGTGATTTCCAAAAAAATTCTCCATTCCTGAAACTCGAAAATCTTCAAGAGTTCTGGAAACTTCAGGACCATGGATTCATCTCCGAAATCAACTATCCTCGGAGGAATGATTTTACCACTCTCTAAGAATATGGTAGACTGGGAAGGCCTGGTACCTTGCTCTGAAGACATTTCCGTAGCAACTTCTGATTCTAGACAACGTTGCTGTTTGGATGGAGGCTCCTCAGCAGTTTCCTTTCCTTTCCTCTTCCTTTCAACCTGACCGGCGGATGCTTGTTGATCCATTTGCCAAGACTCCTAGAGTATCAACTCTCTCTTGCCGGCTGCTACTGGAAGTGAAGCTAGACCCAAGAGAGGAAGAGACCTCTGTGGGGAAAGGAAGTGAGCGGGAAGAGATGGAGATGAGTTTGAAGGAACGCTCAAGGTGGAGCGGCACGAGGATGAATAGGAAGCGGCAAGGGGAAATGAGGGTTTGTGGATGAAGGCGTGTGAAACAAGAAGGGTTTTGTCGGGTTGCTTTTTACTCTTATCAAACTTTTTCTGGAAATACCCAAACTACCCTCAGTCATAATGTAACGCAGCTACTGCCTGTTAAAGTTTGCCCTTCAATATATGGACTAGTTATATTCTTCCAAAATCCATGGTCAGTTACCTCAAGATATTAAATCAGCATGATCACAAAATTAGCTGTTAAAGTTGCTTAACCAAGAGAGAGTCACGATTAAATTACTCCTTATGTTTGTCAAGCAACGAAATACCACATCGATGTCAAGCAGATTTCATTTCTTCATTTAATGGACAAGAGAAGGCATCCAGGGTCAACCAATTTGTTGAGCACAAGGTAGAATAGTCCCTTTTTACATAAGGAGACATGTTTATCAGACACCAGAAACCCTGGTTACTCAAGATGGACTACCTTTATGCCAATCAAAGCCAATGAAATTTTTTTTGTTGACTTTTCCCCTTTTTTTTATTTTGACAATTCTATACAGAGATAGCTAGTTGTATCATGACAGAAACTCTGAACTTCTCAGATCTAGAGTGTCTATTTCTCCACAAAAGCCATTGCTCTGCCACAAAGAATGGCGTATTCCCTGGTGGCACTTCTCATGATTTTAGACACAAGATAGATATCTTACTTAACACAATTTTTTATCTCAGAGCTCTCTACACATAAGTTTCAGTTAAGTCGAGATCCTCAACAAGTTTTTCTCATTTAACAGGAAGTTTTATAATATGTTGACCAACACTTGAGAGGATAACTTAGAAGGATCAAGGACCAAATATAACCCCCATTCATTGAAGTTCTTTATTAACAGGTATGAGTTGTTACATTAGATATTGGGTCATTTAAGGTATACAGATCACATCTGATAATAGCAAGAAGACTGTAAAAACAATTTCTTTGAGAGAATTTCTGAACCAAAAGTGATAGGAGAGATATAAGAAGGTGGCTGACCGAATGGGGAGAGATGAGATGAGATGAGCAGCATTCCTATCAGCAAGCCAACAAGTGAGAGATCACTCAAGACATTAAGCACCAAGGACACATCCAAATATAGTATTCTTAAAGAAGCTCTGTCTTACATCCAGAGAAGCTCTTGGGCAACAAACTGCAACCTCATGAGATGACAAATCTTTACACCACATTAACTGCATCGGCTGACAAAATTCTTCAGAAACCAAATGGCCTGTCAAGCTCCTTTTCAGCCCACTCAAGGACATCTCACACACGACTCTTGGAAGTATTAATTATTTATTGAATGCAGTGTTTGCCATGAAAATTAAACATGTATGTTTGTGAGTTATGCACATACAGGCTCCCCTGATCAGCAGAATGATCCATGGTACTAGGCGGAGCATTTGGTCTGAAAGACCACCTCACACATAGTAAGGACCTCCGGATAGATTTCCCTGCCTTTTGGTAGCTTACCATTTGATATACCATAGAGGTCATGAATACCAGGGTAAACTCAACAGTCCTATAAGCAATTCAGATTTTCAATGAATTATGCAACATACAGTTTTCAAACAGCATTCACATTCAGTTCAGATTTTCAGAAATTTCAGAGTGCATGTTCAGAAAATAATGCAACTTGCAGATGATGAATGAATATGCAAGAGCAGATTCAATATGCATGCACTAGATGAAACTAAGAGCAGGATATGTAAGAATACATCAAACCATATATGCAATAAGTTTCAAAATGGGACATGCAGAGAGATTACCTGAACAGTGTGAGAATGGGGTTTTCATTCTTGAGTGCCTTGGATCATTACCCCTTTTATTCCAGTCCCAAGGCACACCTGTAAAACAAAGTTTATTTTGCACAAACAGGTACCCAAGAAGTCTTGGGTCCTGACATGACATTATTATTTCTAGCAGGTTTTCTCAGCACATTTCCAGGAGTAGTTTTCAGATCTGATTTATGCATATTCTTATTAGCATGAATTCTATGTGCATACACATGAGATTTTCTATTAACAGGGTAAAAATTCTGTTTACCAAAACTGGTTTGGTTTTGATATCCTGCCAGCCAACAGGTTACAGCCTTGTGACCTGGCTTCCCACAATGATGACATGAAGGTTTTGCAAATTATCTTACAGGGAATTTAGCATGTTTGAGATTCACATTTCTACCCTGAATATGCCAACAGTCCTTGACTGTATGGCCATGCTTTCTACAGTGAGAGCAAATGAAAGAATTTCTTCTAAAGGAACCTGACCAGCATTCAGAGGCCCTGTGACCCATTTTGTTGCAGTTAAAACAGATGATATGCTGGTTCATTGAAACAGATTTGTTTTTATTAAAAACATGTTGGTTTGTAGGGAATTTAACATGATATGAATAAAATATTTTCTTACCACTAGCAAACCAGCAATGAGCAATAGAGTGACCTAATTTGCCACAATTAGAGCATGTGACATTTCTTTTCTGAGGTGATGGATTTTTATCATAAGATCTCCTAGCATTCTTATCATCCTTCTCCATCAACTTACACTCATGCATCAGATGTCCAACTTTATGACAGTAGTGACAGATATTCTTCCTTTTAGATGCATGTGAGTGTGTGTGAGAACTGTGATCAGCAAATGCTGATGGACCTTTTTCATTTATTTTCTGATTTTCAATCCTTTTCTAATTTTTATCATGTTTTCCTATTTTCTTAGCCTTGTACTGAATAGGAGATGAAGTGGAAGGCTTTTCCTGTTCAGAAGATTTAATGAAAACAGTTCTTAGCTTGGATCCATCACCCTTTTTCAACTTTTCAGTTTGTTTCTGATTCTTCTGAACATTTGGTTGTTTACTTTCTGAGGTTGTGGCTATATCAGAAGCTTTGACAAAGGATGTCGTCAGCTTGTTTTCAAAAACCTTTTTATTGACATTGTTGTAGCCCAACCCTTCCTTTTGAGTATTTACCTTAATTCCTAACAACCTGTCCAGATTTTCTTGACCACTCACAAACTTTGACAAGGAGCTTTTCAGATCCTGAATTTCATTATCAAGAGATGCAATGTGTATTTCATAACTAGCGATCTCTTGTTCACTACAATTGACAGTTTCATTCAAAACCTTATTAGCTGTTTTGTATTCTTCAATTTCCTTTCTCAGCTCATCTACTTCATCAGTTTCGTTTGTACAGATGACTTTTCCTTTCTCCAATGTGAGAAGTCTTTCAGACATGGCACTGTTTAACAATTTTAATTTTTCAACTTCTTCTTTAAGCTTATCATTTTGAATTAACTCATTTATTAGAAGCTGATCTTCTGAGTCAACCATGCTTTCTCTCCTAGCTTCAAACTCCCTCAATTCCTTTTGTTGTTTTTCAAAATCTTTATGTAGTTCTATGTTTACAGATTTTATGGCATTAAACTTTTCAATCAGCAAATCATTCTCTCGTTTAAGTTTCTCTAATTATTCTTCATTTTCTTTAGAGAGCTTTCTGAGAGAGTCATTCTCATTTTTCAGCTTGTTTAAGTAAGATTTAACGCGTTCAAATTCTTTCAGCATCAGATTATCAGACATACTAGCATCAAGAGCATTTTTCAGTTCAGCACAATTTCTACAAGGAAAGCTTGAACTATCTAAACCAGTACCCTTCTTCAATTTTTTATACTGTTTTCTTAACAGTTCATGAGATTCAATTAGTTCAGCATAAGCATTCTCCCAATCTTCTAGAGAGAAATTCTCGAAGAGATTTACCTCATCATCATCATCTTCTTCAGTTTGATTGCTGCCTTGATCGCTTCTGTTGGCCATCATGCAGCTTGTTTGATTTCCTTTCCCGACTCTCTTCATCATTTCCAACATATCCCTTGCAGATCTGCAATCAAGGAAACATGAGTGAAAAGCTTTGTCAGTGGCTGCTTTCATCAGATTTATAGCTGTCTGATTCTCCTCATACATTGATTCGTGACTGTCAGTCCATTTGGACCTTTTCTTTGGTAATTTATGAGGACCATGTGAAATCACTTTCCACAGGTCTGGATCAACGGATTTAACATAATCACGTAAAGCACTGTGCCACTGGTTGAAATCAAAACCACTGAAGACGGGTGGACAAGCCATTGAACCAAATAGCAGATAAATTCAATGCAACAGGAATATTGATGCACTAAAGGCAAATAAGCACCTAAGACCGCAAGATCGAATCTGCAGGTTGCTGGACCTTATATGCAGACACCCGCTCTGATACCAACTGTTAGGGTGCTTGGCCCGGATACAGAGGGGGGTGAATGTATCCTTCTACAGAATATGGCCAAATTAAAATAAGGATGCTAGAAAACGGCACAGGATAGAGCTAATTCATTTCAACTCAAATACAACCTCATGGGCGTGCCTATCCAAGCATCTAGCGGAAGCAATCAAACAATCAAGCAAGCCACTGCACAAGATATTTTAGGTGGTTCGGTCCACAGACCTACATCCACCCCTCACTCCCAACCGGAGTGAGGCTTCACTAGCAAACGCTAGAGCCAAGCAGACTCAGTCTGCAAACAGTTGTTGCCACACAGCTTGACCAGGGAAACAGACTTCCCTCTTCCTCCCAACTGGAGGGACACCCAAGTGACTCACAGCCACTTGAAAACTAGAGGTCGAAGACCTCTCTTCCTCCAGACCAGGAGGGACACCTGGACTTGCAACCACAAGCCCAGAACCGGAGGACTAGCCTCCCTTCCTCTAACCAGAGGGAAACCCACAAGTGACAACCTGTCACTTGCAACCCGGAGATCAGATCTCCCTTCTCCTGTACCACCAGGAGAGACCCGATCCCCAACAGGGTGATCGGAAGAACAAGACTAAACAAGGTAGCAAAAGGAAAAATAAGAAAACACGAAAATGACAGTGACAGAAGCTGGAAATAAAACGCAAGATATATAGCTCTCAATGAGCATAAGTCGTTCTAGATTTGATCCACGAACAAACTGAACAGATCCTCAGTAAAGCTCTCTCTCTCCTCTTCTTTTCTTCTTCTTCTTTCTCCTTCAGTTTCTGCTCTCTTTTTCTTCTCTTCTTTCTCTCGTTTTTCTGGATCGAAGGACTCTCTGCTTTTCTGCTCTTTCTTCTCTTCCTTTCTCTTTTTCGATCATCCTTCATCTGAAGACGAAGGTTTCTATTTATATCAGCAGTAGCAGCAGGTCCGGTTCAGAATGCGTGTGCCTCCCACGCTTGATCCAGAACCTTCTTGCCACGTGTCCTTATCGGATTGGTTCCTCTAGCATTGGATCACGTGCTGCTCCGACACTGAGGAGTAATCTTCCTCGGATCCCTGCAAGCAGATTAATTACATTAATGCTCAGGGTTCGCTATATGTAGCTGAGATAAGTTGGTTGGCCATAAGAACAAAGAACTGCACGAGATATATGATAACACAAAGAGGTGCACTATACTGTGACTGACACGAGGTACGTTAGATGAGTTTAGCACGAGATAACACGAGAACGACACGAAGTACACGAGAACACAGCTAACACAACAACGAAGACGACACGAAGTCAGATGAAGACAGCATGAGGTGAGAAGAAGATAACACAGAGTGAAGCAATTGAAAGACACGTGATCAGAAGAGACCAGGATGAAAATAGAAGGGGAGCAACACGGAGATACAATTTCAAAAGAAACACGAAGACACGAATACAAAGGTAACATAATGATACGAATAAGAAGGTAACACGAAGACACGTAGTGAAACAACACTTGAAAAACATAAGAAAAATGACTCGAGTACAAAATAACTCGATAGAACGACTCGAAGACGAGGCGACACGGGCTGACCACGACACGAAGACAAATAACAGAAATCGACATGAATTGAAAACAACACGAAGATGAAACAGAAACTGACACGAATTGAAAACAACACGAAGACGAAACAGAAACCGACACGAGTTGAAAACAACACGAAGACGAAACACAGGAATTGACACGGAGTGTGGTCAAGGCGAGAAGGACACGAAGTCTAAAGAGAAAAATAACACGAAGAAGAAAACTAAAACCGACACGAGGTGAAGTCACAAAGTGACAAAGACACGAGGTCTAGGAAACACGACACGAAGACATGAGATAGACACGTCTTCAACAACACGTGATGAAACAGTGGAAGCAGAAGAACAACTCGAGGAACTACAGTAATTGACACGAAGACACAAGAGCAAAATATAGAGGACTGACTCAAGATGAGCAACTAAGTGCTAACGACACGAGGTCAAACAGAACACATCTTAAAACAACACGAGGTACGAGAGGACGACACGGCATGTTGAAAACACAAACAGTACTAAAACGAAGACGACACGAAGGCAAACAGTGCGACACGAGGTGTTATACACAAACATGACGAAGTACCAACCAACACGAAGACAGTCCCTAAAAATACCTGAAGTGAAATGAAGGTTTATTCTTCTCAGAAAAATATTCTTGGTTTACTTTCACAGAAAAAATATTTTTGTTATTTTTTATTTCACAGAGATATTTTTGAACACCACTAAGACTTATAGTGTTGTCATCATCAAAACATGTAAAGATTCAACAAGACTCAACACATCTTAGGTCTCTATCTTTAGAATTAAATTTGTACATGCTCTCACCGACACGAGTGCCTCGTAACTGCTCGCGCCTCGATTTTTCGCATCGGGGCGTGACAGTTTTACTGGCCACATTCCAACTGGAGCGGGACACTCGATGTTGGTGGGAATCTGTGGAAGAGACATTGCCCGGTGACTACGTCACGTGGGATTAGTTTGTTGAACATTTCAATGACAAATATTTTTCTGACATCATTCAGGAGAAAAAGACCGCAGAATTTGACGCATTGAAGTAACAGGCACTGAAAGTGGCCAAGTATGTGGCTCAGTTCTCAAGACTATCTAGGTATGCACCTCACTTGGTGTGCACCAAAAAGATGAAGGCTAAACGGTTCCTCAATGGGCTTCAGCCCCACTACATTACACAACTTGAATCGATGGACATCCAAGTCTATTCGAAAGTGGTTCGGAGTGCCCAATTGCTAGAAGACGCCACTGAATTATCTGAGAAGATTCGAGGAAGAGACAAGAAGGAACCCATCACAGGCCTGGGATATTTCAAACCATCCTTCAACAAGAAGCGGTTCTCCAATGGAGGGGAGTCCTCCAATGGAAAGAAATTTCAAAAGAATGACAAGCCATTCTCCACCACCACACCTTCTCAGGAAGTATGTACATACTGTGATAAGGCCCACCACAAGGTCGAGGAATGTTGGAGGAAGCTGGGAGCTTGTCTCCGATGTGGAAGTAGAGATCATCGAATCCTTGATTGCCCATTGATGAATGAGCAAGCCACTAAAGATGAGAAGCGTCCAGCAAAGAAACAAGGCCGTTTGCAAGCTCTCCAAGAGACAGAACCAACAGAAGGTGGAATCGTGGAAGGTACACTAACTGTTTATTCTAACACTGCTAAAGTTTTATTTGATACCTGAGTAACTCATTCATTTGTTGCCAAGAAATTTGTTGCTACATATTCTAAAGAACCTGAATGGTTACACTTAATCATATCTACACCACTCAAGAATGAATCTGATATCACACATCACTACCCAAACTGTAAGGTTATGGTTAAAAGAAACAACCTACCCGTCAACCTAATATGCCTGATATGAAGGGATATGATGTCATACTAGGTGCTGACTGGTTATCCACTTACCGAGCAACTGTAGATTGTCGGAATGGCAAGATAACTTTTGTGGATTATCCCGAGCTGGTTTACATTAACCCTCAGAATAGATCACCTCTTATCTCAGCTCTCCGAGCTAGTAAAGTTATAAGTAAAGGATGTGTGGCTTTCATAGCATTTGTGACTGTCACGAAGTCGAGGAGACTAAACTTGAAGACATCCGTGTAATTCGGGATTTTCCTGATGTTTTTCTAGAATAATTGACTGGCTTATCCCCAGAAAGGGAAGTATCATTCACAATCGACCTTGTCCCTTGTGTTGATCATGTTTTCAAGGCACCTTACAGAATGTCCCCAGCTGAGCTGAAAGAGCTAAAAGAATAGCTAATGAAGTTATTGAAGAAGGGTTTCATCAGGCCAAGTACTTCCCCATGGGGAGCACCCGTGCTATTCGTCAAAAAGAAGGATGGATCGATGAGACTATGCATTGATTATCGATAGCTAAATCACCTTACAATCAAGAACAAGTACCTGCTTCCGAGAATTGATGAGCAGTTCGATCAATTATTTGGAGCCACATACTTCTCCAAGATTGATCTTCGTTCTGGTTATCACCAACTGAATATCAAAGAAGAAGACATTCATAAAACTGCATTCCGAAGCAGGTATGGGCACTACGAATTCACTGTTATGCCTTTCAGACTCATAAATGCCCTTGCAGCTTTTATGCAGTTGATGAACAACACCTTTAGGCCACATCTTGATCAATTTATTGTGGTCTTTATTGATGATATCTTAATTTATTCAAAGTCTAAAGAAGACCATGAAGAACATCTGAAAAAGGCATTGCAAATATTGAGAAAAATAAATTATATGCCAAATTTAGCAAGTGCAAGTTCTAGCTCAAGGAAGTATCCTTCTTGGGCCATGTAGTTTCAAAGAACGGAATTTCTGTTGACCCTTCAAAGGTCGAGGCCGATCAACCAACAAGTGCAATGGAGATTCGAAGCTTCTTCGGACTAGCTGGTTACTACCGGCATTTCATCAAGGACTTCTCCAAGATTACCGTTCCTCTGACCAAGTTGACTCGCAAGGAAGTGCCTTATGAGTGGAATGAAGGTTGTGAGAAGTGTTTCGAAACTTTGAAGGATCTCTTCACCACTGCTCCAGTCTTATCATTGCCAATTGAAGGAGAGAAATACGAGGTATATACCGATGCTTCTGGTATTGGCCTCGGGTGTGTATTAATACAAAATGGAAGAGTCATTCCATACTCTTCCCGATAATTAAAGAAGCATGATAAGAACTACCCGGTGCATGACTTAGAGCTAGCCGCGGTAGTATTTGCCTTAAAGATTTGAAGACACTATCTCTATGGAGAATAATTCACAATATACTCTGATCACAAAAGCCTCAAATATTTATTCTTTTAAAAGGAGCTGAACATGCGGTAGAGGAGTTGGCTCGAATATCTCAAGGATTTCGACTTCACCATACAATACCATCCTGGTAAAGGTAATTCCGTAGCTGATGCCCTTAGTCGAAAGCCGAGAGCATTAATGGCCAACTACATGATTCAAGAATGGAAGTTGCTGGAGAAATTTTCTGAACTCAATATAAGTACAGATGAGAAGGAGGGGTGTGTCACTCTATCTCACATGAGTCTACATCCGGATTTGCTACCTGAAATTAAGAAACTACAAGAAGAAGATCCTACACAAGTAGAGATAAAGGACAAGCTGGACGAGAGACCCGATTTCAAGCTGGCACCCGATGGTAGACTACTATTCCATAAACGGACATGTATACCCGACTATCCCGAGTTGAAGAAGAAGGTTCTTGAAGAAGCTCACCGATCGAGGTACACGATCCACCCTAGAGCCACTAAGATGTACCAAGACTTGAAATGAACTTTCTGGTGGCCTAATATGAAGAGGGAGGTAGCGGATTTCGTGTCTCGTTGCTTGACATGCCAACAGGTGAAGGCAGAACACCAGAAACCCGTTGGAAAATTACATCCGCTAGATATTCCCAAGTGGAAGTGGAAAGACATCGGCATGGACTTTATCTTGGGTTTGCCCAAGTCTAGGGGCGGACATGATGAAATTTTGGTAATCATCGACCGTCTAACTAAATCGGCCCATTTCTTAACCATTAAAAGTCGAAGGTCGATTGATGTACTTGCTTCCTTGTATATCAAGGAGATGGTTAGATTGCATGGAGTCCCTGTGTCAATTGTATCTGACCAAGACCCACGCTTTACCTCTTATTTCTGGAAGAGTCTACAACACCCACTGGAGACGAAACTCAACTTCAGCACTACTTTCCATCCCCAAACAGATGGACAGACTGAAAGGACAAATCAAGTTATTAAAGATATGTTAAGGGCATGTATTATAGACTTCGGCAGAAGTTGGCATGACCACTTACCCCTAGCCAAATTTGCATACAATAACAGCTATCAAGCCAGTATACAAATGGCACCTTTTGAGGCACTTTATGGTAGGAGTTGCCGATCTCCAATATGCTGGGATGAAGTCGGTGAAAAACAAATTCTAGGCCCAGATATGGTAAGAGATTCAACCGAGAAGATACACCGTATTCGAGAAAGGCTAAAGATAGCATAGTCCAGATAAAAATCTTATGTCGACAACAGAATAAGAGATATGGAATTCCAAGTTGGAGACCATGTTTTTCTTAAGGTATCTCCCGACCGAGGTAGTAGAAGATTCGGTGTTAAGGGAAAGCCAACACCAAGGTTTATTGTCCATTCGAAGTATTGGAAAGAGTAGGCGAGGTGGATTATCACATTGCTTTGCCTCCACAACTATCCAAAGTGCACAATATGTTCCATATTTCTATGCTGAAGAAGTATGTGCATGATCCTTTCCATGTCAATGATCACACTAATTTAGTGATGCAAAAGGACCTAACCTATGAGCAAAAGCTGATGAAGATCCTCGACCGAGAAGTCCGAGTCCTGAGGAACAAGATGATCCCTATGGTAAAAATCTAATGGAATCGATGTTTGGAACAAGAAGCTAAATGGGAAATGGAGGAGTCAATGCGAAGGAGATTTCCGGAGCTATTCTAGCATGTAAGTGCTCCGCACCGTCCATATCTCCGTATATGCAATTGAATTTGGGGACCAAATTTCTTTTAGTGGGAGAGGGTGTAGCACCCTGGATAAAAATAATCTAGAAATTGAACTTTTCCTAAATAGATAATTCCACATAAAGGCCTTATAAAAAGAAATATACCTTATGAGGGCCACTATATAAATATACATACATTTAAGAGGTCTGACATCACTTAAATACCAACACATGGATAACACGTATAGGGGTTTTTTGTGAGACCCGTTCTTTAATGGATCTTTACCAGTATTAAAATAGAATTAATTTCGTGAATTTAGGAGTTTTTTGGGGGTTTATTGGGCCTAGTTAATTGGGCTTTGTGTATATATATAAGCTTTTTCGAAATAAAAGGGGCACATGTATAATTTCACTTAACTTAGGAGTTTCTAGCAATTTGTGGGTTTTTTTGAAAAAAATAGATCGCACGGGTTTTCCTGAGAGGAGTGAACCGTGAATTCTCTCTCTCTCCCCACTTTCCTGATTCGCTCCCCCCTTTCGAACCCGCGGGCGGCGAAACACGTAGGATGACCCGCGCGAATGGCTACCTCTCGCCCCCTTCCTTGTCCTCTCGATGCGCGGCAACCCAAGGTGGTGGAGGCACTTGCCGCCGGAGCCTCACTGGCGTGGACCACCGCGGCGGCCCCCCTTGTCGGAGCCGAACGCACGGCGGAAGACGGCGACCTCCTCTCTCCCTCTTTCTCTCTTCTCGACGCGCTGACGCCCCGACGGCCTTAGCGGAAGAGCCGGAGCTCTGTCGACGAACCTGCAAGGAGTAGAATGCGGCGGCGCCATCGTCGGAGCCGCCCCCGGCGTGGAGGGCGCGAACCCGCGGTGGAAGACGGTGGCCCTATCTCCCCTTCTCATGACGGAATCGGCATCCTTGCCCTAGATCCGGTGGGGGATGGTCTTCTAGCTTCACTTGGAGCGACGGGAGCATCCCCACGACGCGAGGAACGCCGTGGCATCAACCCGGGATGAACCATGGAGTGGAGAGACGACCGGGAAAGGGTGAGCCGCGACGCGTCCCTCGGCTTGCATACGGTGGGAAAGGAGCTTTCGGCACGATTGAGGTAGGTGGATCGATGCCCTAGCCCATTAGATCAGTACTAAAAGCATGCACATCATCCTTATGTTTTAAAAGCATGCCATCGTCTTTATGTTTTAACAGCACGCCCATCGTCTTTATGTTTTAACAGCATGCCCATTGTCTTTAAGTTTTAAGAGCATTCCCATCGTTGCTGAGTTCATAGATGATAAATTGTATATTATGATGGTGGAATGGCAGGGAACAGGTTAACAATTATAATTCCCGTCGATTTGAGTCGATCGGAAGGGATCCGGTTATGATTCCCGTGGATCCGATTCTCTGGTAAGGACTACGTTTAAATTATTTTAGATTTTATAAAGGTCCGCCTTAAACCGTCTATTAACCCGAGCGGCTGGCATCTTGACCGCGTAAATATTTTAAATTTGAATGACGGTAGAAATTTCACGGCTAATCTGTTTAACAACATGCAGCAGTTCATTGTTCGACTGCCTAAAACCATAGCGGCTCTAGTTCAACCGCTTGCTCTGCAAATTATGCGTGTTCGTTTAATTATGCATTTAATAAGGCATTTTCGCCATGTGTAGGTTATTGTATAGACTGGGGCGGTTTTCATTCAACCGCCCTCTCTTGCAACATTTTAATTCAATCAAGTTCAATTAATTATGTGTTCTGCACTACATAATTACCATTTTAGCATATTCAATTATTTATGCAATTATTTATTGAATAATTGCCATGTTTAACTGTTATAATAAATTATGGCATGTTTTTAGATCCCAATAGAATTATATTCTCTTTCCTAGTGATGGAACCACCAGTCGTAGCCCGACGACTTTTAGTGTTGATCCCACCCGGGAGAGGTGGCTGGGTATCCCAGTTCAAGATTTGTAAGCTAGTTCCGTGGGCCCCAGTCCAATCGTAGCGTCCTACGGAAAAGAATAGTAGCTAGAGGCCTGGCTCTAGGCACCAGCCAGTGTGTGCACACGTGGTCAGAGACTTGGACTGACACTGACGAGTGTTACTCTGACTAGTTACTTGTTTCTGGAACTGTTACGCGTCTCGCTTGCTATAATCAGGCCTGCGTAGATGCTTTAGACGCAGTGTAAGCCGTCAATGGACGCATCTGATTTCTTCTTCTGGTGGATCTCCTCTCGTCCTCTCTCTTGTCACTTGGGAATGATTGAGTTGTTATTCTATTGGTAGATTTAGAGTACTCACATTTATTTAGATTAAATTGGCATATTAGTTAGCTATTTATAAGCTCTTTAGTTAGTTTTACAGCTTTATTAAATTGTCATTTATTTATGTCAATGCATGCTTTACCGCTTTCCTTTAGTTAGTTGCGAGTTAGGGATCCCTGTGAACTCTACTGAGTCTCTGTTGTGAGACTCACCCCTTCCTTTTTTAGGTGAGGCAGAGCAACCGACTGTAGGATTCTCTCGTGCTTTGGCGAAAAGTCTTAGAGCCAACAGTGGTCTGTCAGTGGTCGGTTAGTAGTCAGTCTGTATTTTTTTCCTTTTGGCCGGGGTATGCCCCGTGTAGTTATTTATTTTTGACCATTGTACAGTGTGGGACTTGTGAAATATGGATTAGACTACTTGTATAAATTTACCACTCTGATATATGTAATTGCTTCCGTTTAAAGTTCAAATGAATGCTTTAATTAATATAGCGCGTGTAATTTTCTATTTGTTATGCATCCCCTCGACAAACACTCACTAACCCTTACGGGGCCTCATCAGCCTCTTGGGTGGCTTCCCCAAGCTCTTGGTATCGGTAACTCGATGATATCGGGTTATCGGTATCCGGATCTCTTGGGTCGTCACAGTTGGTATTAGAGTGGTGTTGAGGATTTGTATAAGGAATTGGAATTGCATTAGTCCAGAACAAGTCCATGTGAGTCTACTGCTGGCTTAGGTTGTTTTCCGTGATGACTTATGGTTTTCTATTATTTTTGTGTTTCCGTTTAGTTCAAAATGTCACCTCATAAAAGGGCACGTGTCCCGAGGGAAGGAAGTGGTACTTCTCCTCCGGCTAATGTGCCAGCGCCAATTCAAGCTGATCCTACTCCTCAAGCCGATTTCCCTCCAGGTGGTCGTGACAGGGCATTAAAAGAATTTTTGTTATTCCACCCACCGACTTATGAAGGACAGGCAGATCCTGATGAGGCTAGAGTGTGGCTTGATGCAACCGAGCGTGTATTCCATTCTATGGAGTGCACGGAGGATGAAAAAGTCATGCTGGCTACATTTCAAGTTCAGGGTGCAGCACTCACGTGGTGGACCACGGAGTGGGAGGTTGCTTTCAGATCCAGTCTGCTTCGTCAGATCACATGGTGGGAGTTTGTTACGACCTTTGAGCGCACTTTCAGTCCAGCTTATCTCGGAATGGATAAGATGCATCAATTTATGGAGCTAGATCAAGGTAATATGACTGTGTTGGAATATTGAAAGAAGTTTATGAAATTGGGTCGGTATGCGACCCACATTTTTGCTGATTAAAGCTTAAAGACCGAGCATTTTCTACGTGGATTGAAACCATAATTCAGGCAGCCTTTGATTGCGACCAGGGTAGTAGAAATGGACGCAGTGTATCAGGTAGCTGCGGCTTTAGAGCTTGACATGGCAAGATCTCAAGGGCGTCTTCCAGTTTACTCAGTCCAGCCGAGTGTGCGGCATCAACAGTTCAGTCAGCCATCTGTGGTAGGCGTTCCATCTACTATACCTGCTGCCAATGGCATTTCTTCTTCCGAACCCAAGTTCAAGAAGTCTAAGAAGTGGTATGACCAGCAAGCCTCTTCTGATCCTGAGCAGCAGTAATCAGCACCTTCTTTCCAGCGTCAGGGATCAGTGGCTAGTCAGCCGAGACCGTGTCCGAGGTGTGGTGGTTATCATCCGAGCAAGCTGTGTTCGATGCCAGTGATTTGTTTCTGTTGTGATCAACTGGGGCATGTGGGGCGAGATTGTCCTTAGAGGCCGAAACTGGTGCAGTTTTCTCAATTTTCTCAACCGCAGCCGTCTCAATTCAGACCTCCTCCACCACCTGAACCTCAGCAATATTATCCTCAAGCTTCAGTGTCTTCTTCCCAGCAATCTATCGCAGCGGGCACGAGGTAAAAAGGGAAGGTCTCTCATATCACTCGTGCTGAAGCTGTTGTGTCTCATCTTGTTGAAGGTACGATTATGATTTATGGCCATGCAGCTCGTGTTTTGTTTGATTCAAGTGTTTCTCATTCATTTCTTTCTGAAGAATATGATTTCTTTCAGTTCGCTCCTTGTTTTATTAGGAGGGAGGGACTATGAGACCCATTCTTTAACGGATCTTTACCAGTATTAAAATAGAATTAATTCCATGAATTTAGGAGTTTTTTGGGGTTTATTGGGACTAGTTAATTGGGCTTTATGTATATATATAAGCCTTTTCAAAATTAAAAGGGGCATATGTATAATTTCGCTTAACTTAGGGGTTTCTAGCAATTTGAGGGTTTTTTTGAAAAAAAAATAGATCGCAAGGGTTTTCCTGAGAGGAGAGAATCGTGAGTTCTCTCGCTCTCCAACTTTCCTGATTCGCCCCCCCCCCCATTTCAAACCCGCGGGAGGCGACACCCGCAGGCAGACCCGCGCGAACGGTGACCTCTCGCCCCCCTTCCTCGTCCTCTCGGTGCGCGGCAACCTAAGGTGGCGGAGGCGTTCTCTGCCGGAACCTCGCCGGCGTGGACCACCGCGGTGGCCCCCCTCGTCGGAGCCGAACCCGCAGCGGAAGACGGTGACCTCCTCTCTCCCTCTTTCTCTCTTCTCGACGCGTCGATGCCCCGACGGCCTTGGCGGAAGAGCCGGAGCTATATTGACGAACCTGCAAGGAGTAGAATGTGACGGCGCCATCATCGGAGCCACCCCCAACGTGGAGGGCGCGAACCCGCGGTGGAAGACGGCGGCCCTATCTCCCCTTCTCACGACGGAATCGGCATCCTCGCCCTTGATCCGGCGGGGGGATGGTCTTCTGGCTTCACTTGGAGCAACGAAAGCT
Source organism: Amorphophallus konjac (assembly GCA_022559845.1). Taxonomy (NCBI): domain Eukaryota; kingdom Viridiplantae; phylum Streptophyta; class Magnoliopsida; order Alismatales; family Araceae; genus Amorphophallus; species Amorphophallus konjac. The sequence continues at coordinate 227,783,180 of CM040126.1, read as the reverse complement.
TCCCCATGATGCGAGGAACGCCGTGGCATCAACCCGAGACGAACCGTGGAGTGGAGAGATGGCTAGGAAAGGGCGAGCCGCGGTGCATCCCTCGGCTTATATGCGGTCGGAAAGGAGCTTTCGGCACGATTGAGGTAGGGGGATCAATGCCGTAGCCCATTAGATCAGTCCTAAAAGCATGCCCATCGTCCTTATGTTTTAAAAGCATGCCCGTCGTCTTTATGTTTTAAGAGCATGCCCATCGTTGCTGAGTTCATAGATGATAAATTGTATATTATGATGGTGGAATGGCAGGGAACAGGTTAAAAATTATAATTCCCGTCGATTTGAGTCGACCAGGAAGGGATCCGATTATGATTCCCGTGGATCCGGTTCTCCAGTAAGGACTACGTTTAAATTATTTTAGATTTTATAGAGGTCCGCTTTAAATCGCCTATTGACCCGAGCAGCTGGCATCTCGACCGCGTAAATATTTTAAATTTGAATGACGGTAGAAATTTCACGGCTAGTCTGTTTAACAACACGTAGCGGTTCATTATTCGTCCTCTTAAAACCATAGTGGCTCTAGTTCAATCGCTTGCTCTGCAAATTATGCGTGTTCATTTAATTATGCATTTAATATCGCATTTTCGCCATGTGTACGTTATTTTATAGACTGGGGCGGTTTTCATTCAATCGCCATCTCTTGCAGCATTTTAATTCAATCAAGTTCAATTAATTATGCGTTCTGCACTGCATAATTGCCATTTTAGCTTATTCAATTATTTATGTAGTTAAGTATTGAATAATTGCCATGTTTAACTGTTATAATAAATTATGGCATGTTTTTAGATCCCAATAGAATTATATTCTTTTTCCTAGTGATGGAACCACCAGTCGTAGCCCGACGACTTTTAGTGTTGATCCCACCTGGAAGAGGTGGCGGGGTATCCCAATTCATGGTTTTTAAGCTAGTTCCGTAGGCCACAGTCCAACCGTAGCGTCGTACGGATGGGAATACTTGCTAGAGGCCTGGCTCTAGGCACGAGCCAGTGTATGCACACATGGTCAGAGGCTTGGACTGACACTAACGAGTGTTACTCTAACTAGTTACTTGTTTCTGGTACTGTTACGCGTCTCGCTTGCTATGATCAGGCTTGAGTAGATGCTTGAGACGCAGTGTAAGCCGTCAGTGGACGCATCCGATTTCTTCTTCTAGTGGATCTCCTCTCGTTCTCTCTCTTGTCACTTGGGAATGATTGAGTTGTTATTCTATTGGTAGATTTTGAGTACTCGCATTTATTTAGATTAAATTGGCATATTTGTTAGTTGTTTATAAGCTGCTTAGTTAGTTTCACAGCTTTATTAAATTGTCACTTATTTATGCCAATGCATGCTTTACCGCTTTCCTTTAGTTAGTTGTGAGTTAGGGATCCCTGTGAACTCTACTGAGTCTCTATTGTGAGACTCACCCCTTCCTTTTTCAGGTGAGGTGGAGCAACCGGATGCATGATTCTCTCATGCTTTTGGTGAAAAGTCATAGAGCCAGCAGTGGTCTGTCAGTGGTCGGTTAATAGTCAGTCTATCTTTTTTTCCTTTTGGCCGGGATATGTCCCGTGTAGTTATTTATTTTTGACCATTGTACAGTGTGGGACTTGTGAAATATGGATCTAGACTACTTGTATAAATTTACCACTCTGATATATGTAATTACTTCCGTTTAAAGTTCAAATGAATGCTTTAATTAATATAGAGCGTGTAATTTCTATTCGTTATGCATCCCCTCGACAAACACTCACTAACCCTTACGGGGCCTCATCAGCCTCTTGGGTGACTTCCCCGAACTCTTAGTATCGGTAACTCGATGATATCAGGTTATCGGTATCTGGATCTCCTGGGTCGTTACATTTTTACTTTTCCAACACAAAGGGAATGGGCGCCCTGTACCAGGGCCCCATTTACAGAATTTGAGCCCCCATACAAGGGCGCTAATTCCCTTCAGGGGCCACCAGCCACTATATATATATATATATATATATATATTAAGACCCATCTAGGAATGGGTGCCCTAATGTAAGGGCGCCAATTCCACATGCAAGGGGGACCAAGATAAAGGGCGCCCCTGTACAAGGGCACAGATTAATGGACGCCCCTCTCTAGGGTGCCATTCCCCTAAGGGACAGGCTGTCCTTCTGTCCTTCTCCTAGAAGTGGTTGAGAGAACAACTTTATTTAGCTGTCAATGCACCATTCTCTGGCCATGGACAGCAAGGTTGTTGGATCTTGTTCCCTCAACCGGACCCGCAAGGCAATAAACCAAGGCTTTTGCATTGGCAACCGAATTTCCCTATAACTATTCCCTCCGTAGCACAGGCAAAAGCTACTGTCGTCATCTTGCTGCCTGCAGAAGGGAATATCTCCATTCCTTTTCTTTGGAAGACGTGAAGGGCATCTTCTTCCTACATTCTACGTCCTGCTGCTGAAGCTTTGCGGCGGAGACCGTGTGGCTTCCCTTATTATTATTCTCTATAGCTTTGCTGAGAAGGGCTGGATTTCTTTATTCTTACCACATGTACCACGTGTATCACTCCAAAAAGGTGGGTGTTCTCAAGATCTAGCCCAACTGTAGCTAATATAGGGTACCCTGCATGAGTAGTACTAGTTCCATCTCCACGTGATACAACATGTTTTACGTAGATCAAATATAGCATGTTAGCATGTTACACTGACATTTCATAGTCTATATGTATAGACTGCTACACCGATGTTATACATAGCCGGTTACACTGATTTTACGGAATTCGAACATATCCTGTTACGCTAGTTTTACGGCCTTAAAATATAGCATGCTTAGTTCTAATATATATCTGATGTGAAACGACCTCGGACTTAATGCAAGCAAGCACAATCGCATTCAAATGGGCCGAATTGGGCCACCGCTCTATCGTCGCTCACCCAAGCCCGGGGTAACTTGGCAATGCCAAGGTGAGGTTGAGGGGTTGGGCCCTTGCTGGTAGAGGGCCAGCAAGGCCAAGGTTTGATTCCCAATGGGTGAGGATGCCCAATTCCACGGGGCCGACGAAGTGCCGAAGGCACCGGTTGCACTCTTCCCACGGTGATCACTCAAGACAACGGGGCTTGAGGATCGGGCTCTCACTCGCATAACCAGCGGAATTAAGAACTAATATTGAAAGACAAGCACTAAGTGGAGTGAAGGTTTGAGCACTTACTCGACCAGTTTGAAGAAACCGGTCCCGGTCGGAGATGAGGGCGAGCGGGGAGGCGAGTGGATCCCCACACACCGCGGCGGTGTCGCTTGACCTGCCCAAACAAAGTACACCACTACACCTCTCGCAGGAGGGGGAACTTGGGGTGGGGGTTAATGATATTACACCAATACTACCTCCACGCAGGGAGGGGCCTTCAGCCGGACAAGCGGGGTGGGGAAACCAGAGCAAAGAACGAGGAACAAGGGTGGACGCCGAATCTGCCTGCTGTCTGCGAACCAGGACAGAGGGTCGGTGTTGCTATTGTAGATCTTGCTTAGGAATTTTTCTGATGGCGAAACTAGCGGCGAAATCTTCGTAACAGGAAGGGGAATGCCTCAGAATTTTTGTAATTTCTTCTGGAGTCACTGCAGGTCGGGGCAGAAGATTGAACAGGGCCTCTGTTTCTTGGACTAGCAGGGGCAGGTCACCAACAGTAGGATGCAGAGGCTGTCCTGGCCGCTCCTGAACTCCAAATTTGATACCGTCAGTGCCGTTAGAACCATGGGTGAGTCCTCTTTGCAGAAAAATAAACGGGGATGCCAGAAGAGAAAGGATACGATCTGTGGAGCTAGAAGAGTGAGGAGGTGTCGATGCAGACTGGGGAAGGAAGAGCCGTGAGACTGTGGAAGAAAATTGGTAACTTCTGTTCTCGGATGCTGAATGGGCTTCTGCTTCTTGATTATGAAAGTAGACAGGCCGATGAAGATCTTTGAGGAAGGACTTGAGGACTGATTCCTTCGGGGCTGGTCTTGGCAGAGCTTCTAATCCGGCTCAGGTCCTCAGCCGAGACAGAACCGTGCAGCTGTGGGAGAATGGACCTCTTGGACGACTCGGAGATCAGAAGAAGACGAAACCACTTCGGTTGCGAAGGCGACTGGAAGACGCTTCCAACGATGGATCTTCGGTCTTCAAACTCATCCGGAGGAGGTCGTGGTAGCCGCTGCAAGTTGCTGGTCTGCTGTAGATCTTCAGTTGAGAGCTGTAGGTTGATGGTGATGGGGGGGAATGGGGTATATGGGAGAGGAAATGGGGGTGGATGAGTGTGGTGAAAGCCCGGGCTGTGAGGGGGTCTAGGAGGGGGTGTTCTAAGGTGGGGGAAGGGAAGAATGGGGTCTGGAAGGGGGTCTAACAGGTGGTGGGAGGAGGAGCTACGAATTTGGGAAGGTGGGTGAGGGGAGAAGGTGAGGGGGGGCACAAGTGAGTGGAGGGAAGGGTGGATTTCAAATTTGAAATGGCATTGGAAGTTGTGGGGTTGTGTGGGGAAGGGGTTGATTGTGTTGGAATGGAGAAAGTGGTGTTGGAATGTGGAAGATGGTGTTGGAATGGTGAGGGATCTCCTTGGGACTAGGGGGGTGGAGTAATGGAGGCCATGGGGAAGTGGAGGGCTTTAATGATGGTAGGTGGGGGTTGAGGTGGTTGGGAAGGGAGGAGAGAGAAGAAAATTCGAAATTGGGTGTTGAGGAGAGAGAAAATGGAGTGAAAAAGAGGGATTAAGAGAGGGAAGGGTGGGGAATCTCTCCCCTAGGGTTTCTCACCCAAAAAATGTTGGAATCACTCCACTAAACTAAGCTTTGGACTCTCAAATGGCATTTTTTTCATTGGTTGATTCATTACTTCAAAATGAGGAGCATGGGGTCCTATATATAGGCAACCCACATTTCTACAAAAGTCCCTGACAATTGACTCAATGACAAATAACCGAGGGGGTAGGGGAGAGCCCTTGGGCCAAGCCCAATGAATTGGGCCCAATAGCTAACTAGACAACCTAATGACACTCAAACTTAGGGAAATGAACACAAGACCTAGGAACATGACTCAAATAAAAGGGAAAATACATCAAATGATTTAAATAAAAATTACATAGGACTCAAAATTAAATGATTAGACCATGCCGGATGCAACCGGGGCGAGGAGACGAGCTGTGAACGTGGGCATGGGAGGTGATGTCCCCATCATACTCCCGGGGTGCGGAGAACTCGACTCCGTCGAGTAAGTGTCCTTCCCTCCTTGGCGGTGTAGAAGTGGTACTGCCCTCAAGTCTTCCGAACGAGACCGATCCATCCACCTGCCGAGATAGCGCTCGTATACCTTGCTCCGAGTGGTAGTGACTTGTTCATCCAATATTTGTTCAATTTGTTCACGCTGGGCTCTCTTGGCTGGTGGTCTCTCCTCACGGGTGGGTGCTCTCTCAAGGGAAGAAGTAGGCTCAATCTCCTCACTAGGTACCACCGTGGGTCCCTTATATGGCACTAGCTCGGCAACATTGAATGTGGGACTTATTCCATACTCCTCAGGGAGATCTAACTCAAAGACATTTGCACCAATGCGTCTCAGGACCGGGAAGGGACCAGCCCCACGTGGCCTCAATTTGGAGATGGCTCCCGGGGAGAGTCTCTCCGTCCTTACCATCACAAAGTCACCCACATGAAATTCTTAGTGACGCCGATGAGAGTCGGACAATTTTTTATAAGCCTCATTCTTTTTGCTTATGTGCTTGGAAAGGCTTTCATGCAATTTTGTGAATGTTGACATTCTAGGGGTGATGGGTGGACCTGAGCAACCAAAAGTAGACCAATCATGCTTTGATGCCAAGAAGACTTTGATGGAATTTGGAGGGCCGGGGCAACCATATGTGGACTTATCATGCAATGTTATCATGTAGACTTTGGTGGACCTAGGTGGGCCGGGGCACCCGTAGGTGAACCTATCATGCAAAGTGGTGATGAATGTAGGGGGACCCGGACATCCGTAGATACTTTTGACATACTTAAGACCCATGATAAATGAAGGTGGACCAATACATCTGAATATGGGCCACTCATGCTTCCTACTTGACATGTGGGTGGTATGAATGAAAGGACCCAACATAGTGATCATGCCAAGTGGTGTGGTAGGCCTAGACACATGCATGTGTTTCCCAAAGGTGACCTCCATGTGTATAGGTGTGGGACAACCTTTGAACTCCCATTGGAATGGATCGAATGGATCTAAGAAGGTGGTCATCATGGGGTGGGGCACAACCTTATTACCTTGGGATATGTGGCTCAAGGTCATGGCTCCCAAGGTATAACCCGGGTCATGGATGAGGTGGTTTTGGCCCAATATGGTGGGTGGGGGTAGGAAAGGGTGGGTGGTGGGTAAGATGGTTGGGTCACCCGGGTTCTTTGACTCCCATTGTAATGGATCATAGGGATCATAAAATGGGTTACTAAGGGGAAGGAGCTCCATGTCCTCAAGGTCCTCAAAAGGTGCTAAGGCATCCCTATCAATGATAATTGGGTCAATGCTCTTGGTGAGTGGGTTGGCCATGAGGGGAGGGCTTGGCTCTCTACCCGATATAAAAAGCTCCAATTGGAGGAGAAGGTCGGGCTCATCGGGTGTGGGGAGGAATAGAAGGAGGTCGCTAGTGTAGCAACCAATGGTGCAAACTGAGGTGATAGACCCGATGCATAGGTGTAGGAGGCCAAGGCTCCTAGGTTGTTCGGCTATAGGGGTCAACATACTAGTGAACTCAATTTGCCATGCTAGGCCCTTAAGAAGATCCCCTAAAGTTTCCACTTGGTAGGATGCTTGGATTGTGGTGTGATAGGAGAAGAAGAGCACTAGGGGAAAATTTTGTTCTATGGGAGGGCAAACATGGGCCGAGATCTCTCTAATTAGGCTCTCCCTTAGCCACCTAACAAGGAACTCTTCTAAGATGATTTCGGCCTTATCTAGAGGGGGTGGTGTAGGGTGAAGATCCTCGTGCGAGGCTTCCTCTTCAATTGGGACATGGGTGCTCTCCATGGAGGGGATAGGTTCCTGAGAGGTATTTATCTTCATGTGGCAAAGCGGGTGGACTACTTCTTCCAAAGCTAATGGAGTGGGAAGGTTCTTTGATGGTGGGGTGATGATGGCCGGAGTATGGTGCACCCGGGGTGGTGAACAAGGGTGGGATTCCCGCGGGTGGGAGAATACAAGGTTGTTGAATTTAAAGGTTCCCGAAAGGTGGGGTGGATGCACTAGGCAAGTCCGACGTGTTGGGTCAATGTAGGCATTCCTTTCATCTAACCATTTCTTACCTAGGATTATACATGGACCCGCCAATGTTCCCTTTTGACACCAAGCCCCATCCAAATACTTAGTCTTCCCGAACCATTTATGGAATTCAATGAAGACTTGGTCTCCATTGTGCACAATTTGTCTGGTCCTACAAAGAGAGGTAATGATATCGGGGGACACCCAATTTTCAGATTCTAGGTCAATGAAATCAATTTCTATGGGCTCCCCATTAGGTAACCATGCATGGGATATGATTGGGAGAGGGGCCATGTGACCCAAGACTCAACGTTAACAATGATGGGTTTGCACGGTTCGGACAAGAATGCAAGCATGCCCTAGGACTTGACTTGTAGAGACAAGTCAATAACCTGGCTCTGATACCACTTGATGTGAAATGACCTCGGACTTAATGCAAGCAAGCACAATTGCATTCAAATGGGCCGAATTGGGCCACCGCTCTATCATCGCTCACCCAAGCCCGGGGTAACTTGGCAATGCCAAGGTGAGGTTGAGGGGTTGGGCCCTTGTTGGTAGAGGGCCAGCAAGGCCAATGTTTGATTCCCAATGGGTGAGGATGCCTAATTCAACGGGGCCGACGAAGTGCCGAAGGCACCGGTTGCACTCTTCCCACGGTGATCACTCAAGACAACGGGGCTTGAGGATCGGGCTCTCAATCGCATAACCAGCGGAATTAAGAACTAATATTGAAAGACAAGCACTAAGTGGAGTGAAGGTTTGAGCACTTACTTGACCGGTTTGAAGAAATCGGTCCTGGTCGGAGACGAGGGCGAGCGGGGAGGCGAGTGGATCCCCACACGCCGCGGCGGTGTCGCTTGACCTGCCCAAACAAAGTACACCACTACACCTCTCGCAGGAGGGGGAACTTGGGGTGGGGGTTAATGATATTACATCAATACTACCTCCACGCAGGGAGGGGCCTTCAGCTGGCCAAGCGGGGTGGGGAAACCAAAGCAAAGAACGAGGAATAAGGGTGGACGCCGAATCTGCCTGCTGTCTGTGAACCAGGATAGAGGGTCGGTGTTGCTGTTGTAGATCTTGCTCAGGAATTTTTCTGATGGCAACACTAGCGGCGAAATCTTCGTAACAGGAAGGGGAATGCCTCAGAATTTTTGTAATTTCTTCTGGAGTCACTGCAGGTCAGGGCAGAAGCTTGAGCAGGGCCTCTGTTTCTTGGACTAGTAGGGGCAGGTCACCAACAGTAGGATGCAGAGGCTGTCCTGGCCGCTCCTAAACTCGAAATTTGATGCCGTCAGCGCCGTTAGAACCATGGGTGAGTCCTCTCTGCAGAAAAAGAAACGGGGATGCCAGAAGAGAAAGGAAACGATCTGTGGAGCCAGAAGAGTGAGGAGGTGTCGATGCAGATTGGGAAGGCAGAGCCGCGCGACTGTGGAAGAAAATTGGTAACTTCTGTTCCCGGATGCTGAATGGGCTTCTGCTTCTTGATTATGAAAGTAGACAGGCCGATGAAGAACTTTGAAGAAGGACTTTAGGACTGATTCATTTGGGGCTGGTCTTGGCAGAGCTTCTAATCCGGCTCAGGTCCTCAGCCGAGACAGAACCGCACAACTGTGGGAGAATGGACCTCCTGGACGACTCGGAGATCGGAAGAAGACGAAACCACTTCGGTTGCGAAGGCGACTGGCAGACGCTTCCGACGATGGCCTTCGGTCTTCAAACTCGACCGGAGGAGGTCATGGTGGCCGCTGCAAGTTGCTGGTATGCTGTAGATCTTCAGTTGAGAGCTGTAGGTTGATGATGATGGGGGGGAATGGGGTATATGGGAGGGGAAATGGGGGTGGATGAGTGTGGTGAAAGCCCGGGCTGTGAGGGGGTCTAGGAGGGGGTGTTCTAAGGTGGGGGAAGGGAAGAATGGGGTCTGGAAGGGGGTCTAACAGGTGGTGGGAGGAGGAGCTACGAATTTGGGAAGGTGGGTGAGGGGAGAAGGTGAGGGGGGGGCACAAGTGAGTGGAGGGAAGGGTGGATTTCAAATTTGAAATGGCATTGGATGTTATGGGGTTGTGTGGGGAAGGGGTTGATTGTGTTGGAATGGGGAAAGTGGTGTTGGAATGTGGAAGATGGTGTTGGAATGGTGAGGGATCTCTTTGGGACTAGGGGGGTGGAGTAATGGAGGCCATGGGGAAGTGGAGGGCTTTAATGATGGTAGGTGGGGGTTGAGGTGGTTGGGAAGGGAGGAGAGAGAAGAAAATTCGAAATTGGGTGTTGAGGAGAGAGAAAATGGAGTGAAAAAGAGGGATTAAGAGAGGGAAGAGTGGGGAATCTCTCTCCTAGGGTTTCTCACCCAAAAAATGTTGGAATCACTCCACTAAACTAAGCTTTGGACTCTCAAATGGTATTTTTTTCATTGATTGATTCATTACTTCAAAATGAGGAGAATGGGGTCCTATATATAGGCAACCCACATTTCTACAAAAGTCCCTGATAATTGACTCAATGACAAATAACCAAGGGGGTAGGGGAGAGCCCTTGGGCCAAGCCCAATGAATTGGGCCCAATAGCTAACTAGACAACCTAATGACACTCAAACTTAGGGAAATGAACACAAGACCTAGGAACATGACTCAAATAAAAGGGAAAATACATCAAATGATTCAAATAAAAATTACATAGGACTCAAAATTAAATGATTAGACCATGCTGGATGGAACCGGGGCGAGGAGACGAGCTGTGAACGTGGGCATGGGAGGTGATGTCCCCATCAATATCATGTTTTACTAAATATATAGCATGTTTTACAAAATAAAAAATTTCAACCTTCAAGTAATGGGCGATCATCACCTGGGCGCCCATTCTTGAATGGGCGCCCCAGGCATGGGCGCCCATTAATTGAAGACCCCCCAGATAGTCGTTAATTCATTTCCAGTAATTAATAAAGACCATGTTTAGAAAACTAATATCTGTGAAACTAAACCATAAAATTCTTACATGAGTATGATTCTGTGATCCTGATATTTTTCTCTACCTATCCATTCCTTATTTATTGATTCCGAGAACTTTTGATATCATGAATAGTAACTTGTGTCTCAAAACGTACCTGTCCGGTGCATAATTGAGCCAGAAGAAAGGGCGCCCCTACCTAGGGTGCCATTTAAAGAATTGAAGACCCTCCGCAGAGTCGCCAATTAAATGGTGACACTGCACTGGGGCGCCATTTCATTAGGGCTAACAATATATATATATATGAAAACAGAATGGGCGCCCCTGGAACAGGCGCCCATTACCTGAATAATGGCACTCACTAGGGCGCCATTTCATGAAATACTGGCAGCCCTCTGGGCGCCATTCTTCCTGATGTCTGATTTTCCCACAGTTTTCAGAAGTCCTAGGGAATGGGCGCCCTTGTCTAGGGCGCCCATTAGTCAAATAATGGCAGGACCCAGGGCGCCAATTTCCTAATAAAAGGCAGCCCCCTGGGTGCCATTTAAATGGTCGCACCCCTATGGGCGCCATTTCCCTGAGCTTGATTTCTGGATTTTTTTCCAGAGCCTGTCTTATGACAGAATGGGCACCTCTAGACTCAGGCGCCAATTTCGTATATAAATGCAGCTAGGAGGGTGCCATTTATACCCTGCTGATTTTCAGACTTACCTTAACATGTCTGTTTCACATAATGGGCGCCCCTCAGTTAGGGCGCCAATTCTGGATATAATGGCTGCCCGAAGGGCGCCAATTTCACCTAGATTCCCGGTATATCGTGCGCTTAATGTGGTTTACTCATAGTTCATCCCTACTTGATAATATGACCTTGAACACCATTCCACGAAAAGCCTTGAAATTACTTTACCTTATATATATCCTACAATGGTTAAGCCTTGAAATTCTATATTGGCGATAAAATGAGAGTGGATGTCTAACAATACATGACTCAATGCTATGTGTATAGGGCCTAGTCTGGTCCTGGGAGGAGCACCCGAAAGTACTTGTGTCCATGGAATTAGATTGACCACGGTGTTTAAGCATTGCACCGGAATACTTGCTTGCTAGACTTTAGACATCCCACTCACTCTCTCGTGGCACGACTTGCTTGACTTGACTTGAGGCCCGCAGAAGGACAAACGTACTTGCTTGAATGAAATAGCCAATTCCATTACACGTACTTGATATTACATGTACTTGATATTACTTGCTTGAACATGAATTCTTACTTTCTTGGAAAATATTGTGCAATCACTTTCTAGTGCCTTATTGATATTGGAAATCATGCAATATTCTTCTATACAGTTCTTGATATCTTGCTCATCTTTCTATACAGTTCTTGATTTCTCGCTTGTCTTCATGCATAGCTTATCTACACTGCACGAAATATGTAAATCACTTAAAGATTACTCGAACTTGAGATGTAATTCCTATTGAGTGATTCGCTCATCCAGTTCATTCTAACATTTTTCAGATAACATGGATAGCGATCACCACACGGATGGGAATGAGACCGAGTGACGAGTGCTAGAATCATCGATCGTTGAACTGTCAGCTAGTTGTGTCTTTTGTATCTTAAGTCCTTACCTTACATTTCCTGTTATTTTTGTGGTCAGAACATGTTAAGGCTTGTAATTTCAAGATTTATATGGGTCCCTACCATTATGGTTATGTTGGAACATTAGCATATTGTGGACATTAAGTTTGGTTAGTATTATTCTTGTCTTTTGCGCACTCTGTCTTTTGTCAAAGAAAAAAAAATATTGCTATGATTGATTGGATCTATATAAACTCGCCGCGACCCGGGTATCTTCCACGCTCGGGACATGATAGGGGTATTCTTCCAGCAAGCAATAGGAGGTCTTGGAAGCAAATTAAAAGTAGGTTATCTCATAAAAGGCTTAAATATCATGTTAAGAACAAAAGCCCTCTGATTTGGCTCAGTTTCATGCTTTGTACGTTGTGAATTTCATGTTTTTCTATGACTGCGCAATCAGATTTTTCATAGCATGCTAGTCCTGCACCTTTAATGAAAGATAAGAACTTTGGCATGATTCAAGTCGTTTCATGCACCCTCTACATTCTAAACATATTCCCACATGATTAACCCTCTGATCTACACATTTTTCATGCATATATTGTCTTAGAATAGGTCTTGCATGCACCTTCGACCCTCTGCCTATCACAGGCAGAAGGCGGTTCCACAAGAACCGTAATTGTCAAGAATTGGTTCCAGAAGAACCGTGTCTATCAGAAATAGTCCTTAGCTGACCGCCTTCCTGTTTCTGTTTTCTACACTTTGTTAACCCCAAGCAGATTGCAGATTGGCCCTTACAAACATATGATAAGCCTATGTAATTTGGTCTTATTCCTAGTTATGTTGCTACATTCGTGAATTTGGTTATATTGTCCATCCATCATGATAGATTTCATGCCCTTTATGTGTTTTAAACCTATTTTAAACTTATGATATTTTCATGCCAAATCGCATACTCTTGTATTAAAGTTATATTTCATATGCTTATGGATTTGTTTTATTAATGACTTGATCGCTGTTTTTACATGATTTCACTCTCGTCTTAAGTGTTTCTTAAGTACATGGCACATATTCCAGTACGATGTCATTAGTTACACTTTGCACTTGATAGGAACACTCTCTTGGACTCGTGATCCTCTCCATTGGATATTCCTTCCACCAGACTAGCCAATCTTGTTTCAATGCCTTCGTAAGTCTCCGCGAGCCTGGGATTCCCACTAGGACATCGAGCTGGTTGTACCCTAAAAGCCCAATGGATCTAGAAAGCACATAATATACCGATGTTTTCTACAAACTGGTCTGATAGCGGTTAACCGACGACTGCTACCTGATAGTAGCGATTCTAGAATGACTGCCTTCTGCCAGATTGAACCCTGTGTCGACTCTTTCCTGTTCATGCGTCGACTCAGCCTCATAGCGGTCTCGGACTAATCGCTACTTTCAAGAAACGGTCTTGACATGACCGCCTTCTTTCAATTCGTGACTAACCCAAGGTTTGACGTAAGGGTTAATCATATTCTATCCCTAGATGGTCTATTGATTATCTAGAACCCAACATCTTATTCATTTATGTATTAATGAATTATGGAACTATGGAATTATACCGTTATGCTGTCAGATTCCTTCTGAACCGTGACTTTGTTCTTAATTCATCTTTGAACTCTCATGATTCTTAAGTTGGTATGTTGTTACCTTGGTGTTACAATCATGAAACTATTGTTGAAATTGTACATTATTGGCCTACTTTATATTTCTCAAGGAAGTAGCTTGATTTATAATGTGAAGATGCAGATCGGGCACTTATTGTGTCCAAGGGCTCGACTCTAGCCCCCTCAACTGATTATCGGAAACATGCTATAAGCCATGGGGTATGATGAACACTGGCATCGCATTGCGCCGGGAGTACTTTTTTTGTAGACCAGTGAAAACCACGAGACTCTACATGAAATTATACATTCCCGTTACATGACTTTCTAGTGCATGACCTTTATGGTTGTGAAAAATATATTCTTGTTACATGCTTGTTACATGAAAGGCCACTTTACATTCTTGCTTGATCTTATTCCCATTATATTTGAACACTCATAACTCTATGATTCGTATCTTACTACTCTTGTTGTTACTTTGGTTTTCCCGAGTATTTTATAGCATTATTTCTTACCTCATATTCTAGAGCTAAATGGTTAATGTGTGACGACCCAGACTCCGGATACCGGGTAAACCCGATACCACTTGGAACCTGTGAGGCCTCCCAAGAGCGATAAAGCTCTGAAGGGATAAAAGGAGTGTGTGGAGTACATTGAAGTTCCAGATAAAACAGTAAGCAATTAATATTTCAATGATCAGGTTTGCTAAAGTAGCAAAATAAAATTATATTTTCAATTAACAATTTAAATTACAGAGTCCAGTACCAATAAAGATAAGTAGAGTCCAATAGAAAAGAGAATGTACACTGAGGTCGGGGGAAACCTGACACAGGCAACACTGGCAACTATGAACTAATGCACCGCGCCATGAACCACGAGGAAGAAGAACAACCACACCTAAAAAGCAGGGGGGAGTCTCATGTCACAGGCTCAGTAGGGGTCACGCGAATCCCCACTAGAAACAACGCATAACACGCTAAACAATAGTGCTAAACAGTAAAGCGGGAGCAGAAGTAGCAACAATGCTAAGCTACAACACTAAAGCTGTAAAAGCAGGAGTAAGGACAGCTAAAAGAAAGAGTAAAGCCGTACCGAACAGAAACACGGCTGCCGAACGATCCTCGGCACTCTCAACTACTCCGAACAGCAACAAAAAGGTGAACCCCGATCTCACAAAGTTGGGCGTTACCGATCCGTCGACAAAGCACTAGCTCCATAGCTAAGGCCTAGCAAAATAGGCAAAAGCCTTAGAAATGACTGACACAGGCAAGAAATGCTAACGCATACACAACTTGATCGTCATGTACGCTATACAAACCTCGGGTGAAGCCAAGAACAGACTACCCGAAAAGTCACGAAAACACAATGAGTCAGGTGTCGGGTGACAGAAGTACCTCCTCACTAGAAGAACAGCCAGATGGGTCCACTAACGTCTTACACTACGCCACAAGTATCTCCCACACGTCGGGAACGGCGGTAACTGAGACACTCATAGAACCAAGTACAAGGAACAACAGTTGCGAGTGACTAGTCAGGGTCACACCCGTCGGTGCTCGTCCAAACGCCCCTGACCACGTGTGCACACACAAGCTCAATGCCTTGAGCCAGGCCTGTAGCTAGTTTTCCCCCCACAGTAGGACGCTACTGCAAGGCAAAGGGGCCCACAGAAACTAGCCCAAAAACTATATATCGGGAACTCACCCCGCCACCACTCCTAGGTGGGCCGACACATAGGAAAGTGTCATCAGGCTATGACTAGTGGAGGGTCACTAGACACACAGAGACTCCAAAACACTAGTGCTAAAGTACAGACAAGCTAAGCACGCACTATCGCACGTACTACGAAGCACCATTCGTAAGACACAAGGTAGCACATCAGACTGCTACTGGACTCCGGACAGACAACTAGACCTGCTGACACAACGATCCTTGAGTCTCACTACTCGAGTCAAGATCGTCGCACAAAAGTAGTAACAAGCCGCCAATCAGCCTAGTCCCTAAGCCAAATCTATTATAAAACACTTATGAAGGAAACGGCACGGGACATCCGGATCCACACCTTCGTATGACATGAATCACGGAGACATGAGGGATCATCGAGACCCTCAATGTTCATGGACACGTAAACTGAGGTAAGATAATATCTCACGGCGTCCAAAGCCATGTCTCAATCAATACCGGACCACTAAGACGTTCATAAGGTCGCATGTCAACCACTGGGTCACACTGGGTTGACTAGAAACCAATGATGACTCTGAAGCATCACGGAACACAGCTCGATATAATGGCACTCCTGGCTACCTCACCACAGGGTCATCGTCCTCATAGGACGTCCAAGACATCCCCGAGACTACGGGCAAACCATAAGGATAGGCCAAGACAAATGGAGGTAAACGGTCCACCAAAGGGCTGCACAAAGCCATAAACGGTCCACCACAGGGCCGCGATCTGGGTGAAACGGTCGTGGGTATGACCACTCCACTCAGAGACCCGAACTAACAAAACTACAAAAACATAAGGGGTACACGGTCTATCGAAGGGCCGCATAATGGCTGTAGCGGTCATTCACCTGGCCCCTTACTCCAGTCAACCCTGAACTGACTTAACCGGTCAAACCATCACACGGTCTAATCTTGAACCGTTCAAGGAGCTACACGGTCGGAGCTAGACCGCAAGCCCAAACTGACTTAAAACTATTGACCAAAGTCCACGAAGCTAAGCAGTCATCCAATGACCTGCTAAAGCCAGCCTAGTGGTCTATCGTATGACCGCTTGGCCAAACTGACATACACACCTAGCATAAACGGTCTCCAAAGGAACCGTTCGACAAAGCTGAGCGGTCCTCCAATGGGCCGCTAGCCAATAAAAATGGTCTATTGCATGACCGCAAAGACCTGAATCGACTTAGGACCGACAAAGACCAAATGGTCACCCCTGGACCGCTTAAGACATGACAACGGTCTCTGTTAAGACCGTTAAGGCGTTACGGCGGGAGAAACAGAGGAATGGTCGATCCTAGACTTTCCAGGCCCCGTTCGCCCTAAAACGAAGGGAAAACAACCCTAATGGTGATACACGCCTTCCATAGACCGGAAGGGATCCAAACGACACCAAAAACACCCAAAATGGGCGATTCCAACGAATCGACCCAAAATGAGTCACGAGGATAGTCGGGCTCATACCGACTCCGATTCTCGATCAAATGCAGTAAAACTGGCAGGAATGGATTCCCAACATGCCAGGGGTTTGAATGAAACCATCTAAGTTGAAAACCGTCACCTAGAAAGGCGAACTCGGCTCACACCCCCCGAAGCATGCATCGCCCTAAACGAAGCAAAACCCGCTCATATACGCACCGTTCGGCTCCAAATCGTGAGGGAACCCAGAAGAGAAGTAGGGTATCCATCTCCCTACCTCAACCAAAGTTCTAACGCGCCGAAGCGACTAAACCACGTCAAAAACCATCGCACGAACCCAAACCACACCGTCTTTGAATCCACCGTGGGATCGCACCAACGCCATGCTCCATCCATCACACCAGCACGCTTCACGACAACTCCATGACGTCCCTACCTCGCCCACCTTGCCACGGTCGTGCACCCCGCGGAGAGAGGATAAGAGAGGAGAGAGAACGGGAGAGAGGAAGTGAGCGACGGTGAGGAGAGAGGAAGGAGAAAGAAGAAATAGAAAAGGAAAATTAGGAATTTCTTAATTTTCGTAAAATCTGATTTTTAGCCCGAAAATGCACAAATTCAGAAAAATATTGAAAAATAGTCTAAACGATCCTCGGAAGGAGCACAACGCAAATGTAGCATCCTCGAGTTGATATATTCAATAATAAACTCACCATAAGGTTCCGTAACTTGTACGAGAGAAAAATCTGCGTGGATTGTAAACCGCAACTCAGAACCCACAAAAGCGATCCGAAAGCTCTCCAATAAAGATCTCATAGACCCAAGATATTACAGTCCTCCCCCCTTACAAGAATTTCATCCTCAAAATTTAAGGAGCTAATAAATGAACAAGGGAAGAACAAACCTAAACACTGGCCACTCTCTCTAAGCATCAGCCAAACTGTAAAACACAAAACACGATAACACAATTCTCAAAAAACATAATGCAGAGAGACGCTGCCAGACCATCATCACAGGCACAAGCTCTGGATCTCAAGACACACTGATCCAAAAAATGAGCATGGCACACAAGTGAACACTGTTGGAACCCTGGTTTTAATGATGACAATCTATGAGTCATGTGAAGGCTAGATTGCATAAATTTGTATGCACTTGATCATTTCATATAAAATGTATGTCCGTGCACAGTTGAGTCATTCAGCATACAAGGTCTGTGTACCTTGCGTTTGTGGCATATAGTCCATGCATAGGTTGAATAAGTCAGTGCATATCTTGCCTTTGCATCTCACCTCTCGGGGTCAGTGCAATTTTTAAGTCCGTGCAATTCTTGTCCAGCACGCACTGTTTAGTTTCATTATTTAGTGTCTGTGCATTCTTCTTCGCCATCTCAATGCATCCTCTGTTCTAGACATTTTATAAGTCAGTGCATTCAATAGTTGGTGCAATCCTTGGCCTAAGCCATTTCTAAGTCGGCGTACATAGAAGATCGGTGCAAGCCTTTGCTTGGTCTACATTCCAACATCGGTGCATTTAATTACTGAAGTTAGTGCGCGTTCTCATTTGTACATATCGAAAGGTCTATGCATCGTGGGGTTTGGCACACATGTGCACTCTTGCAGGTTACACCCACACGTAGTCTGTGCATTTCTTTGCACTATAACCATAGTGAGTCGGTGCATACCTCATTATGTACACCGATGGTCTGTGTGAGTGACTTGCCCAACATATGTATCAAGTCGGTGCATATGGTCTTATTCATATATGAGCTCGTGCATGCATAGCTCTGCTTATAATATGTTTGTCCTAACGACTACTGTTCTCCTGACAGAGATTCTCTCTCCAGAGAACTGAGGCCAAGTGATCGTAACTTCTAAAAGTGGCACGTGATCCAAGATTAGAGGAGGTGCCAGGATAGAGACACATGGAAAGCACTGAGCTAGGATGCTGCCACATGGCCCAAGGCATTTTGGGGGGATCGTGGAAAGCACATGCCCTTCATCTGATGCCCATAAAAAGGGAAAGAGTGGAGAAGAAGTAACAAGGAGGGAACACGATACAGAAGAAGAATCAGAGAGAAAAAGGGGTGTTCGAGCACCTGGAAAGAAAGGAGACAGAAAGGGAATAGAAAGAGAGAGATAGTTTTGAAGGGAAGAAAGTGTAGCACATTGAAGATCAGGTTTTATATAGTTTTCTCTGGATCAGATCCGAGACACTTGGCTCCTTTGCGAGCATTTTTTGTTTTGGATTTATTGACAGTCCTCTGTTTGCTGTGTTTTGTTCTTTTCGTTTCTTCTTCCTTGATACTCGTTCAAGCTATTCTTCAGCGATTGCAGAGGAGGTCTCCTCTGGTCGGCTAAGCTGTAAAGCCCAGCGATCAAGTTGTTTGTCATCGTTGCAGAGGATTGGTTCCTCTGGACAGCAAGCTGTGTTGCTCAGCGGTTGTAGGCAAGCTGTGATGCGCAGCGGTCTTTCAAGTTGTGAGTCAGCAGAGAGCCATACTCTGGTTGGAGTATGGGGTGGATGTAGGTCAGCTGACCGAACCACCTAAAATATCTTGTGCCGTGCAGTTGAATGTTTTCTCGTGTGAGATTGATTGTTCATAATTGCCTAGATAGCTTCCGTTGGTATGTTTTCAAATAGTTGAATAGGCATGCATCTCTAGTGTTTGTAGATTTTTCCACAAAACAAGCAATCGTTAGTTTACATTTTTGTATTGGGTGAAATGTTTTAGGAAGATCCATTCACCCCCCTCTGGATCTACGTTTCTTCCTACTTTCGCACTCATAAATTGGTATCAGAGCGGGTTTTCTGCATAGAGGGTCCAACGACCTACAGATCCGTTCCTCTATTTGGTTTTGGTGCGTTCTAGTTTGATCCGACTCTTAGCATTGCTTCTGATCTGATTTATAGTGACTTCATGGCTGAAATTCCGGCATACACTGGTTCTAATTTTTATGGCTGGTATGGCTCCTTTAGAGACTATGTGATGCATGTGGATTCAGATCTTTGGGTTCTTATAGCACTTAGTCCATATGAAGTTCCAGAGGACAAATCCCAATGGGAATCTTCAGATAGATAGAAATTTGATGAAAATAAAAAGGCCCTAGATCTAACCAAAAGGGCAATAGACTCTAACTATGTTCCATATGTCAATGAATGCAGGAGTGGAGCGGCTATCATCAACAGAATCTTGAGAAGATCCGTTGGAGATGAGTAAATGTGCCTGATGGTCAGAGATCAGTCCGAGGACTCATCCTCCCAGGTAAATTCTGAAGCTGAGGATTTTAGCTATGATGATTTAGTTTCCATGAATGAGTATTTTCTGAATAAATATGATAGAGTCAAATCAGAAAAGAAAAAGTTGAGAAGAGAAATGATTCATGAAGTTACACGTTTAAAAGCTAAGAAAGAAAGTTTGAAATCTGAAAATGAGAATTTAAGAAACGAACTTGCTAGAGATGAAAATTCATGTAATGAATGTGCATTCTTAAAGGAATTAATTGAAGACCTTGATTCGGATGACGATATGCAGAAGAATTTAATTAGATCCTTGAAAGAAGAAAATGAGTCATTGGTTAAACAGAAAAAGGAAACTGATGAATATCAAGATAAATTGATTGAAGAGAACAGTAAATTGAAGGAACAGAATAAAAAACTGATGGTCCTTAATACAGTTCTTTCTGAAAGATGGCTGGCTTACGAAAAAGGAAAATCTATTTTCGAGGAAAAAGAAATAAACAATGAAATAAAGCTACGACAAGAAAATGAATCTTTAAAAAATCTCAATGACTGTCTGCATCAACAAGTTATCTCTTGTGAACATGATGTTGCCACTTTGCAAGCTGAAATTGAAGATCTAAAAAATTCACTTTCAAGGTTTGTTAAGGGTAAAGATAACTTGAATAAACTGCTTGGGTCAAATGTGAATTTCCAGAAAGAAGCCCTGGGTTTTAATCCAGTTAATAATAAGATTGATATGAAAAAGAACTTCACTATTTTTGTAAAAAGTTCAGAACAAGAAAAGCCATCCAGCTCATCTGTCTTCCAATTCACGGCCCAGAAAATAGAAAATCCAACAAAAAATCTAAAAAAGATTCAAAAACAGAAAAAGATGGTTATTTCAAATAAGTCCAAATCTGCTTTTGACTCTTCCATGCAAGTTGTTAATGATAGTCACACACACTCACATGCACATGCTAATAACAAAACTATTACAACAGTGCATGCTCACAATAAAAGAAATGTTTCATGTCACTACTATGGTAGGAAAGGACATGTTATGGATGACTGCATATTTTTGAAAAATGATGAGTTAGATGCATGTAAGCATACCAACACAGTTCGAAATTAGTCTGTGAAAATGCCTGATAGAAATATCTCCAATGCATGTTACTATTGTGGCAAAAAGGGTCATTACATGCATAACTGTTATTTAAAGAAACAGGAAGATCAAAACTACATAAATGATTATGCAAAGAAGCATGTGAAGAAATTTCAAAATTAGAGTGTTAATTGCTTTAACTGTGGAAGATTTGGGCATGTTAAATTTGAATGCTGGTTTTTAAAGGATAGAAAAATCTATCCTACTCATACGAACCATGTTGCATATAGGAGAGTTCAGAATCCTGTATTCATGCATAAACCTCCCATATGCAATAAGTGTGGCAGATTAGGTCACATTGATTTTAATTGTTCCTGGAATAACTGGAGAGCATCAATGTGGGGTGCTACTCATCCACTTGGACCCAAGAATCCTTGGGGTCCAAGATTGTTCAAATAACACTTTGGTTGTAGGTGTGCTCCTGAAGATAAAATAAAAATGGGACTCAATAAATTCAGGGCACTAAGGTCAGTCAAATTCCACCTTTCAGGTTTGTTAGTTTTGTCTGAATAATAATCTCTGTGGTATGTTGCATGATTGATTGGAACAAATCTGATGATTGATGATATTCTCTTAAGAGTAATACATATTGAGAATGAAATCCATGCATACTCCCAGCGAGATCTTTTTTTGTTAGTTCTTCATGCTAATAAGTAGGATGCATACAATGTTGATACATATCTATGTGCTTTAAGAGAATTAGATAGTGGTTGTTTGACATCTCGACACATGTTGAGGGGGAGCTGTGCCATTCAAAGATAGAATACACGTTTTGGTCAGTGTTTCATTACTGCTTGGGTAGTTAGTTTTTTTGTGTCTGATGATTTGCAAGGTTCTGCTCTTGTGATATTGACTTTGGAGTCAGCTTGAATCTGGTCTAATATTAGAGGTCAGTTGATTGTGATTTGGATTTTGGATACACTGAATCTCCAGAAGGCTGAATGTTTGATGGTTTACAGAGATGGGTGGTTGTATGATGATGGTCATTCAGGCTGTATTTTTGGATTTGTGCTATCTTGTCGTTAGTCTTAACCCTGCTCATGAATGGTCTTCATCTACATCACCTTGCTCCTTGTCTCCTTCCCTTATTCACAATTGTTGTCAAAGAAACTCATAGTATGTGCAAGTCAGGGGGAGTACTATCTGAATACTATCACCTTTACTCATTTTCAATAATTAACTACTAAGATCACCCTGAACTAAGAACGAAATTGCTGATCTAATCTAAGATGTGATTTTTGGTGTATGAATATTAAATCTTATCTGAAAAGCTCTCACAATTAACCCTGGAAGATACCTCAATGGTCTTAAAATAGCCCAAATTGGAAATTGCTTAGTAGGGCATCAATAATCTGAAAGTCCTTAGTAATAAACCAATCTGATAGAAAATCCAAGGTTTATATGGTCCTTATGTTATGTCTAAAGAAAAAAAAATTCTGACAAAAGACTTGGGAATACGCCATTAAATAAAAATTGAGTGTGGCAGAGCAATGACATATTATTTGAGAAACTGATCATCTGTTTCATAGAAATTCAGAGGTCAAGTCATGATAATGAATGCTATCTCTGTTCAAAAATTATTGTAAAACATAAAGGTAAACTGTACTGAGTAACCAGGGACTCTGGTGTTTGATCAACATGTTTCCTTGAGTAAAAAGGGGCAGTTATACTGAAATGTTCTATAAAAATTTCTCTTGGCAAAAGTTCAATTAAAACATGGTTGACCATTTGGTTTCTTCAGAAAATTTAGACTAGCTTAATGTCAATATAAAAATTTGGATCTTTCAATCAGTTATTGGCCAATAAAAGGGAGCTAGTAAGATTAATGATCGTCTTCACTGGGTTATTTCCTTGATTAAGCTATTTCATTACCATTGGTTATCAGGGATAACTTGTGGAGAATAAAATTCTAAGATATAATCTCATACGCCGGAAATCGCATTTCTGCGTAGAAAGGCATTTTATTTTAAGTAAGGGGTAGTTTGGGTATTAATTGTTGAAAATTGGTAAAGCTGGCAGTGTCTCTAGTATATACGTAACCCTACTTGCCTTACCCATCATACCGTCTCCTATGAAGTCGAAACGGTCTCCCGCTCTCTCGTCTTCTTCTCTCGAGTTCCTCTAGCAAGTCCGCCTCTCTAGCCTTCCCTCTTCTCATCACGTCCATTCTCTCTCTCCGTCTCGTTTTTCTCTTCTTATTGCTTCCACTATGTCCTCTCCATCTAACACAAGTGAGGGGAAGAAGAAAGTCACGGAAGAGCGACATCTCATGTCTCATCAAGTCATGGAGACCGATGCAACCAAATGCTACAAGCGAAGATCAAAGGAGTTACATGTAGAAGAAGTACCTTCTGAATCGGCTCAGAAGGAGTCTGTCAAAGGGAAGAAAAAGGAGTTAGAAGTACACTCGCTAGAAGACCGTGGGTCAGCCAAGGTTGATGTGCCGCTACCAAAAGTCAAGAAGCTGAAGTCAGTAACGGGTAGAAGTAAGAGGAAGGTACTCGAAGGAGAAGATATCTCAGCTGAAGCATCAAGACATGTAGAAATAGCACTGGAAGCTGATAAGATAGTTTTCCCTCGGTACATAGATTTTCATGATCAGAAAATGATTGGAAAGTTTCCTGAGTTGATTGAAATTTTTAGAGTTCAGAAATGGATAAAATTTTTGGGTAAGCACAGAGTATATTATCCGAGACTCGTAGCTGAGTTCTATCAGAATCTGAAGTATGATGTGAGTCAGGCAAAACTATTTTCTATAGTCAAGGGGTCTAGGATTGAAGTCTCTAAGCATTCTCTACATAAAGTGTTTAGAATACCAGAAGAAGGAGAAACTAAAAGGAAGTTTGCATATGATCTTCATGATGCATACTCACTCATCACAGATGAGCCTAGAAATCCCCAAGACAAGAATCAGTTGAAATTGGGTCAGTTCAACGCAAACAGTTTCTCTCCTCTCAAGAGACTGCTACATCACATTCTTACTGCTATGATCACTCCACAAGTTGGAGGGAGAGGAAGACTGACCAACACTCAGAGATTTGTTTTATACTGTCTGCTGAAGAGAATCAGAGTTTGTTTGCCTGAAACAATAATTCAGATTATGAGAACTTGTAAAGAGTCCAGAAGACATTTGCCTTATGTAGCTCATTTAACTGCCATATTTAAGAA
Organism: Amorphophallus konjac; assembly: GCA_022559845.1. Lineage (NCBI taxonomy): Eukaryota > Viridiplantae > Streptophyta > Magnoliopsida > Alismatales > Araceae > Amorphophallus > Amorphophallus konjac. Next base: position 227,759,071 of record CM040126.1, on the reverse strand, counting down.
GGCAAATTTATCTTTAGAAAATGAGCCTTCAAAAGAAATTCCAAAGTTTAATGTGTATAACATGGATTTTATTGATAAGTACTTGAAGCTGAAAGATATTGAGTCAGAGAGCTCTTCTCATGAAATTCAAAGAAAGGACAAATCAGAAAAGCATGCTCCCTTGAAGAAAAAGAGGAAAGTTCAAGTGGAAACAGTGTCAGAACAGCCTCCTCAAACTCCTCATGAAGAAACTCTTCCTTTGATAGCTGAAAAAGACCAAGAATCTGCTGATAAACCTGTTGAGAAAAATCTCAAGGATCTGCAGCTTGAACAAGAAATCCATGAATTGGACTTAACTGATGCTCAAATTGTACAACAGCTGGATCAAAATATCAGTGAGCTATTTGATAGGTTTGGAGTACAATCTGAGCAGGAACAACAAATTGTTCAGCAAGAACAAGAGGAAGATCAAACAAGTGAAGCCGCAGAACAAGAGGGTGATTCACAAGGTGTAGAATAGGAAAGAGAAGAAGAAATTGAAGCTGATGAAGAATTGTTGTCTAGGATGGTTACACAGATTTTGACAGAAGAGACTGATAAAATTTATGAAGAAATTGCTGAGTCAGTTGTCAATGAATAGGAGGGTGAACAACCAAGAGAAGAAGAAGCTCCACAAGGAGCTTCACATGAGGAAGCTCAGACATCAGCTCAAGGAGTAGCTGAGGAAGACTTACAAGAATTTGTTTTGGGTCCTGGCCCTCATTACAGGAGGTATCCAAGAATATCATTTGCTCAAGCTCCTGAATATGGTCCACATTTCGGGGGGATAGTTAGTCTTGGTATGCCACCTACTCCACCTCCTGAACATCAGCATGCATACTACACTGAACTTCCGGAGTCTAGTGCATCCACATTTAGATCACCTAGACCTAGTACTGAGCCTGATATTGCCCAGATGCTGTCAAATCTGACTGAGATAGTGCTGAATCAGAATGAATTGATGAATAAATAGTTTCTGCTCAATACCATTCAACTTGACATAGTAGATTCCCGCATGCAACATTTGGAAAGAGTTGTCAAGACCCAAGGGATTGAGTTTTTGACTGCCAAACACAAAACTGATATAGCAGTCCGAGAGATCTTGGAATCTCTTATGGGAATCAGTACTAGAGTTGGTGACATGGTAAGCAAAATTCAAGATTCACAACTGTCTACTTTCACCAAGCTTGCTCAAATTCTGAACCACACTTTTGATCTGAAGATTGAATTTGAGTTGATAAAGAATACATTGAACAATATTGCAGCCTGTCAGCCTGGAGTCCTCAACAAATTTCGAGATGTTCAGTCTGAATTGGAGACCCTCTCAAAGGCCATTAAACAAACTCCTTCAAAGCAAGATTCTACCACTTCTCTAGTGGACAAACTTGGGGATACAATGCATCGAAAATTAAATGAGCTGTTAGACTCCTTGAGAAATCTTCAGCCCAGATGTTCTATCCCTGGTTCCAGTAGTGCACCTCTTCCTAGAGACAGGGGGAGTTACAGTGGTCAATGATTCCCAAGGTTTCCCCATTTTTTTTTGATAATGACAAAGGGGGAGAGGATATTGGCTGTATGAACATCCCACTGATGGATAATTTTTGGATAGGATATTGGCTGTATGAACGTCCCACTGATGGACAGTTTTTGGATAGGATATTGGCTGTATGAACGTTCCACTGATGGACAGTTTATGGTTCTACACTGATGATTTTTTTTTGGTCACTATTTTAAACATATATGAAAGCTTACAGTACAGTTTGACAGTTTTTCAGGTTTCTCGTGTAAAGCTTTCACTGATTCACAGTTTTAATGCTGAATGAGATAGTTCTGTTGAATGAGATAGTTCACTCAGACACTAGTCTGTATTCTCTTACTGTACACAGAAATGTAACTTCTACATAGTGCATATTTGCGTTGGATGCATGTTTTATGTTGAATGTTATCTTTGCCATACATGTCAAGAAATAAATTCTCTGTAGGTTTCAGTCATACATGAATTATAGTTGTCATCTCAAAAAGGGGGAGATTGTTGGAACCCTGCTTTTAATGATGACAATCTATGAGTCATGTGAAGACTGTATTGCATAAATTTGTCTGCACTTGATCATTTCATATAAAATGTATGTCTATGCATAGTTAAGTCATTCAGCATACAAGGTCTGTGTACCTTGCGTTTGTGGCATATAGTCCATGCATAGGTTGAAGAATCCAGTGCATATCTTGCCTTTGCATCTCACCTCTCGGGGTCAGTGCAATTTTTAAGTCCGTGCAATTCTTGTCCAGCACGCACCGTTTAGTTTCGTTATTTAGTGTCTGTGCATTCTTATTCGCCATCTCAGTGCATCCTCTGTTCTAGACATTTTATAAGTCAGTGCATTCAATAGTTGGTGCAATCCTTGGCCTAAGCCATTTCTAAGTCGGCGTACATAGAAGATCGGTGCAAGCCTTTGCTTGGTCTACATTCCAACATCGGTGCATTTCATTACTGAAGTTAGTGCGCGTTCTCATTTGTACATATCGAAAGGTCTATGCATCGTGGGGTTTGGCACACATGTGCACTCTTGCAGGTTACACCCACACGTAGTCTGTGCATTTCTTTGCACTATAACCATAGTGAGTCGGTGCATACCTCATTATGTACACCGATGGTCTGTGTGAGTGACTTGCCCAACATATGTATCAAGTCAGTGCATATGGTCTTATTCATATACGAGCCCGTGCATGCATAACTCTGCTTATAATATGTTTGACCTAATGACTACTGTTCTCCTGACAGAGATTCTCTCTCCAGAGAATTGAGGCCAAGTGATCGTAACTTCTAAAAGTGGCACGTGATCCAAGATTGGAGGAGGTGCCAGGATCGAGACACATGGAAAGCACTGAGCTAGGATGCTGCCACATGGCCCAAGGCATGTTGGGGGGATCGTGGAAAGGACACGCCCTTCATCTGATGCCCATAAAAAGGGAAAGAGTGGAGAAGAAGTAACAAGGAGGGAACACGATACAGAAGAAGAATCAGAGAGAAAAGGGGGTGTTCGAGCACCTGGAAAGAAAGGAGACAGAAAGGGGATAGAAAGAGAGAGATAGTTTTGAAGGGAAGAAAGTGCAGCACATTGAAGATCGAGTTTTATATAGTGTTCTTTGGATCAGATCCGAGACACTTGGCTCCTACGCGAGCATTTTTTGTTTTGGATTTATTGACAGTCCTCTGTTTGCTGTGTTTTGTTCTTTTCGTTTCTTCTTCCTTGATACTCGTTCAAGCTGTTCGTCAGCAGTTGCAGAGGAGGTCTCCTCTCGTCGGCTAAGCTGTAAAGCCCAGCGGGTCAAGCTGTTGTCAGCGTTGCAGAGGATTGGTTCCTCTGGACAGCAAGCTGTGTTGCTCAGCGGTTGTAGGCAAGCTGTGAGGCCCAGCGGTCTTTCAAGCTGTGAGTCAGTAGGGAGCCATACTCTGGTTGGAGTATGGGGTGGTCAGCTGACCGAACCACCTAAAATATCTTGTGCCATGTGGTTGAATATTTTCTTGTGTGAGATTGATTGTTCATAATTGCCTAGATAGCTTCCGTTGGTATGTTTTCAAATAGTTGAATAGGCGTGCATCTCTAGTGTTTGTAGATTTGTCCACGAAACAAGCAATCGTTAGTTTACCCCATTTTTATATTAGGCGAAATGATTTAGGAAGATCCATTCACCCCCCTCTGGATCTACGTTTCTTCCTACTTTTGCACTTATCAAACACAAGTCTGACACCCCCAAAATAAGGCAACGTCGCTTACGTCTCACAGGGAGAGGAAACACGACCGATGCCATGACAACAGCTACCGATAAAACGAACTCGGCAGACACAATAAGCATTAGTTTGAACAAGGAAACATAGTCCTCTCAGCTGACAACTGCAAATCATCGGCTTCCGTGCCATGGTGAAAAATGAAAGCTGGCACATAAAACGCCAATGACAGCACTGGACCACGAACAAAATCAAGTCACTCTTCACTCAGACATTACATCTGATTCGAGTCGCATGCCAACTCTACCACGATAGAAGAGTACAGCAAAACTAACCGACAAGACCTCGGTCCACACAATGCGAAATTAGACTCACAGGGAATTCCTCTTAAGCTGAACACAACAACTTATACCAACAACAACTAGGACAAGAACACCTGCAGAATCCCAGCTCCGTTCTCAACACATAACCATGGAACATAACTGCAAGCTGGGTCACATCAAGGCACAATTACAGCTGAACACACGGCTAAAATATACAAGCCACACTGCGATCAGCTCACCAACAAGGACCCATAACAACCTCTCGAAAAATGCATCTCAAGGACACGATCACGTCCTGAGAGCACAATATTCAAGACAAATACAGAGAAACAAACGGTACTCGACCAACATAATCGCTGGCAGATTCCCCAATTCTCAAAATGCCAGTGCCAACCACCAGAATTCCTCTGAACAATGGCACAACAATTCACAACATCAAGGCTCACCTAGCCAAGACGAAGTCACATTGAGGAAAATAAACCTCTCGACCGGCCAGAATCTTCCAACTTCACGATCTTGATCCATGGGTTACCAGCCCACACACTTCTGCTGCGCACTCATACAATGCACACAGGCATCACAAATAACTCGGCATCCGCATCTCAGCACACACTCGGCACCATCACAATTTACGGAATTGCAATATAACACGCCTCGAGTACCAATCCTACTAACAACCGATCACAAGTCACCTAAGTGCACAATAGGAAGAGTACCAGCTTCAGCACAAAGAACACATATCTCAGCTTATCCTCACGTCCTGGAATGATTACTGAATTTTCATGGCACAACAGCCGCCAGACACGGCACGACGAACACGGTGCACAACGTCCCCCAACACACAAAACTGGGGCCAAAGCCAAGCAACCATCGAACAAGGTCAAATCAGGATCAGAACTAACACTGTCCACCCTTAAGTAGACACGGGACAAAGGCTTCACCGAGACAGCACTTCCAAGGCTTACCTCGAAAAGACACCACAAGACAAGATGAGAAGAATCAAGCTCGACTAACAGTAGCTCACTAGGAAGGAAAATACTAGGTTCCCCCGAGCATTCTCTCAATCAAGGCATCTAATCGACCACTTCAACACAAGCTAAACACCTCAGGGGATAAACAAACCTCAAGTTGAGATGACCAAAACAACATAAAAATGTGCACGGTCATCATACCAACGATGAAGTCACAAGCCACCTGAACAATGCCACATAAAAATCTCGAACACTGCACCGCAGATTCATGCCTGCCGACGAACTCTGCCAAGCACAGCATAACCGAGACAACCACCATGACATAAAGAAGAACACTCCGTCACATCCTGACGAGAGCAAAACCATCTTGCACAGTGCCAAGATATCACACACAAGACCACACGTGAAAATAAAGCGATAAACAATCGCAAAACCGATGCTAGCTGCTGACTATACTGGACCTTAAGGACTCTGAATGATGCAATATCTCGAATTCCCATGTACTTACACACAACACAGCTCTGATACCACCTGTGACGACCCAGACTCCGGATACCGGGTAAACCCGATACCACTTGGAACCTGCGAGGCGTCCCAAGAGCGTTAAAGCTCCGAAGGGATAAAAGGAGTGTGTGGAGTACATTGAAGTTCCAGATAAAATAGTAAGCAATTAATATTTCAATGATCAGGTTTGCTAAAGTAGCAAAAAAAATTACATTTTCAATTAACAATTTAAATTACAGAGTCCAATCCCAATAAAGATAAGTACAGTCCAACAGAAAATATAACGTACAATGAAGTCGAGGGAAACTCGGCACAGGCAACGCTGGCAACTATGAACTAATGCACCATGGCATGAACCACGAGGAAGAAGAACGACCACACATGAAAAGTAGGGGTGAGCCTTGTGTCACTGGCTCAGTAGGGGACACAGGGATCCCCACTGGAAACAACGCAGTAACACGCTAAACAACAATGCTAAATAGTAAAGCTGGAGTAGAAGTAGCAATAGTGCTAAGCTATAACAGTAAAGATGTAAAAGCAGGAGTAAGGACAGCTAAAAGAAAGAGTAAAGCCATACCAAATAGAAACACGGCTACCGAACGATCCTCGGCTCTCTAGACTACTCCGAACAGCAACAGAAAGGTGAACCCCGATCTCACAAAGTCGGGAGTTATCGATCCATCGACAAAGAACTAGCTCCATAGCTAAAGCATAGCAAAACAGGCAAAAGCCTTAGAAAAGACTGACACAGGCAAGAAACACTAACACATACACAACTAGATCATCATGTACGCTATACTAACCTCTGGTGAAGCCAAGAACAGACTACCTGAAAAGTCACGAAAACACAATGAGTCAAGTGTCTGGTGACAGAAGTACCTCCTCACTAGAGGAATAGATAGATGCGTCCACTGACGTCTTACACTGTGCCACAAGTATCTCCCGCACGCCGGGAATGGCAGTAACTGAGACACTCACAGAACCAAGTACAAGGAACAACAGTAACGAGTGAGTACTCAGGGTCACGCCCGTCGGTGCTCATTCAAATGCCCCTGACCACGTGTGCACACACAAGCTCAATGCCTTAAGCCAGGCCTCCGGCTAGTTTTTCCCCAATAGTAGGATGCTACTACAAGGCAAAGGGGCCCATAGAAGCTAGATTAAAAACCGTATATCGGGAACTCGCCCCGCCACCACTCCTAGGTTGGCCGACACATAGGAAAGTGTCATCAGGGTACGACTAGTGGAGGCTCACTAGACACACAGAGACTCCAAAACACTAGTGCTAAAGTACAGATAGGCTAAGCACGAACTGTCGCACGTACTACAAAGCACCAATCGCAAGACACAAAGTAGCACATCAGACAGCTACCAGACTCAGGACAGATAACTAGACCTGCTGACACAACGATCCTTGAGTCTCACGACTCGAGTCAAGATCGTCGCACAAAAGCGGTAACAAGCCGCCAATCAGCCTAGTCCCTAAGCCAAATCTATTATAAAACACTTATGAAGGAAACGGCACGGGACAACCGGATCCACACCTTCGTATGACATGAATCACAGAGACATGAGGGATCATCGAGACCCTCAAAGTTCATGGACACGCAAACTGAGGTAAGATAATATCTCACGGTGTCCAAAGCCATGTCTCAATCCATACCGGACCACTGAGACGTTCATAAGGTCGCATGTCAACCACTGGGTGACACTGGGTTGACTAGAAACCAATGATGACTCTGAAGCATCACAGAACACAGCTAGATATAATGGCACTCCTGGCTACCTCACCACATGGTCATCGCCCTCATAGGACGTCCAAAACATCCCCATGACAACGGGCAAACCATAAGGATAGGAAAAGACAAATGGAGGTAAATGGTCCACCAAAGGGCCGCATAAAGCCATAAACGGTCCACCAAAGGGCCGTGATCTGGGTGAAACGGTCGTGGGTATGACCGCTCCACTAGGAGACCCGAACTAACGAAACTACAAAAACATAAGGGATACACGGTCTATCGAAGGGCCGCATAATGACTGTAGCAGTCATTCACCTGGCCCCTTACTCCAGTCAACCCCGAACCAACTTAACCGGTCAAACCATCACACGGTCTAATCCTGAACTATTCAAGGAGCTACACGGTCGGAGCTAGACCGCTAGCCCGAACCGACTTAAAATCGTTGACCAAAGTCCACGAAGCTAAGCGGTCATCCACTGAGCCGTTAAAACCAGCCTAGTGGTCTATCGTACGACCGCTTGGCCAAACAGACATACATACCTAGCATAAACGGTCTCCAAAGGAACCGTTCGAAAAAGTTGAGCGGTCCTCCAATGGGCCGCTAGCCAATAAAAATGGTCTATCGCATGATCGCGAAGACCTGAACCAACTTAGGACCGACAAAGACCAAACGGTCACCCCTGGATCGCTTATGACATGAAAACGGTCTCTGTTAAGACCGCTAAGGCGTTACGGCGGGAGAAATAGAGGAATGGTCGATCTCGACCTTTCCACGCCCCGTTCGCCCTAAAACGAAGGGGAAAAACCCTAATGGTTATACACGCCTTCCACAGACTGAAAGGGATCCAAACGACACCAAAAACACCCGAAACGGGTGATTCCAACGAATCAACCCAAAATGAGTCAATAGTCGGGCTCATACCGACTCCGATTCTCGACGAAATGTAGTAAAACTGGCGGGAATGGATTCCCAACATGCCAGGGGTTCGAATGAAACCATCTAAGCTAAAAATTGTCACCTGGAAAGGCAAACTCGGCTCACACCCCCCGAAGCATGCATCACCCTAAACGAAGCAAAACCCTCTCATATACCCACCGTTCGGCTCCAAATCGCGAGGGAACGCGAAAGATAAGTTGGGTATCCATCTCCCTCCCTCCACTGAAGTTCTAGTGCGCCGAAGTGACTAAACCATGCCGGCCTTGAATCCACCGAGGGATCGCGCCAACGCCACGCTCCATCCATCACACCAGCATGCTCCACGATAACTTCGCGACGTCCCTGCCTCGCCCACCTTGCCCCGGTCGCATGCCCCGCAGAGAGAGGAGAAGAGAAGAGAGAGAATGGGAGAGAGGAAGTGAGCGGCGGTGAGGAGAGAGGAAGGAGAAAGAAGAAGAAATAGAATAGGAAAATTAGGAATTTCCAAATTTTTGTAAAATCTAATTTTTAGCCCGAAAAAGCACTAATTCAGAAAAATATGGAAAAATAGTCTAAAGGATCCTCGGAAGGAGGACAACACAACTGTAGCATCCCCGAGTCGATGAATTCAATAATAAACTCACCACAGGGTTCCATAACTTGTATGAGAGAAAAACCCGTGTGGATCGTAAAATGTAACTCAGGACCCACAAAAGCGATCCGAAAGCTCTCCGATAAAGATCCGATAGACCCAAGATATTACATAATGACTTAAACAGTGCCTTCACGTTGATACGAAGATACCTACTGGGAAAGTGTGCTCATTCCCTACTTTTCCCATCTTTTCTGGACATTCTAGCAGGTCAGATTCAGACTATTCAAGTGATGGATCCGAGAGCGAATAAAGAAGGAGCGAAGTCTTAGATTGTCATTACTTGATAGTCAAGAGTCACTATGTAATTTTCTCTTTTATTAAGTCTAGTAAGATGTTATGTCAAAAAAAGTCAAGGGTCTTTGTAAACTTATCATTATTATTCAATAAAGTCAAAGTTTTTGGAGTATATCATCTTGTGTTCACTTTAATGTGTGAATGTTTAGCGCTCTGATTATATTGCTCGCTTGAGATGTACTAGCCGACTGTTCACGTTCCTGATTGATTTCCGCTACATAATATCAGGGCATGACACTATGTGCTCCTTCGGTGATCCTTGCCCATTAAATTTGTCAAACTTTGGTTGCTTGTTGACGCCAGGGCGTAATTGATGGGAATCGACGTCGAGCTAGTACTTTTCATATTGCATTTATATCCTTTAGTTTATTTTTATATCCACGGGAAAGTATACGCGCAATTGTACGGCTTTATCGGCCAATGCGTCACTCCCGTAGATTATGTGGGTTTCTATGTAATTTGCCCATGGGACCAGCAAGGGGGCCCTTAGCCCTTTCCCATTGGTCCACCTAGACCATGTGGGGCTGGTCAACTAGCCTAGGTGGCCTTCTAGATGAGTGGACTAGTCATATGCCACATGGGTAGACAAAGGGTTAAGAATGTCAACATTCTACACCCATCCCACCTACCCCCATTCAACCTTCCATTCAAAACCTACCCATAGTCAATAGGCCGCCCCCCCTTCATTTTTTAATGTTTTTTTTTGTGTTTGTGGGATGCAATCCCAGCCCTTCAATCCCCATCCCTAGATCTAAGGGTGGATAATTGATTTGGTTGGAATCATATAAAAGATTGTATTTTTATGTGAAAATCAATGAAAATCAGAATTTTGTTGAATGAGCAAGAGATAGCTGCACCCCCAGCCCTCTCTCCTCTGGTTCTCCCCTTCCCAAGTCTCCATTCTAGAGTGGTATCTCCTTTCCCCACCCTCCGGTGATCATCGGTGCCGCCGCCGCCGCCGCTCGTGCCGCCATCGAGCCGCCGCTGCAGTTCTGTCCGCGCAGTACCACAGTAACTTCCACAAAATTCCCACCTCAGCCATGAGCTCAGATCGAGCTGAGAATTTTACTGGGTGTTCCAGAGGTGTCAAGAACATCCCCTAAATTTTAGTTTGTCATTCAGATCCCGTTTAGTATTTTTAGATTTTCGTCCACTCTTCCACTTCTGTTCTGTCTGCTGTCTGTTTCCATTTTCACCCGCCCTGCGTTTTAGGTCTTAGACCCACTTTTTGAGCTTTTTTCATCCCACAAATTTTACTGGCGTTTTCTTCCATCCACTCCTTCATCCACAATTTTTCTTAATTTTTGGTTCGTCCATCTCATATTTTCTAAAAATCGTTCTCAGTCCCATCTACAGTTCTGTCCACCTGTTCCCAGATCCGACCACCAGTCACTTCAAAAATCATATCAAATCACCCCCAGCTCCAACTCCAATTCCCAAAATTGTCCCAGTTCCGTGGTTTGATTATCTACAACTTTGAAGAAGAGATCAAAGTCCTAATCCCACTGTAAGTAGGCGGTCAACGGCCTTTTACAGGGATCTGATATGCTGATCTGAGATTTCTGGAGCAGTGGAGCAGAAGATTGAAAAATATCTAAGGCCCTGGTCCGCATAGGTTCAGAGGAATCCACTGGCCCTACGTTTGAGGATTTTGAGTCCTCTTTCCAACGGCACTAGTTTCGTCGCATTCCGGCGACGGGGCTGATCACAGCGGCCATTTTCGTCCGAGCGCGCGCTGCAAAACAGCAGCAACCAGCCCGTGGGCAGCAATTCCGACGGGTACCGAACGGAGCCGCCCGGCCTCCGATCGCCGTTCCGACGTGCCGCCAGCCCGGGGATCGCTTCTACCAGTGTCCCCACCACAGCGGTGACACCGGGTCCCACACGGCCCCTCCGGACAGCGCGTGGGCCCCACGGTCGTGATTACGCGTGTAGCCGAATCAACACACGAAGCTGCCCGTCATCCCGAATTCGGTCCTCCCGGGCCCATTTGTGTCGCCCTTTACCTCCCTGCGTGGAGTGGGCATATTCCTATTGCTGTAATTATTGTGTGTTAAGTTCCCCGGGAGTACGAGTTTCGGCCGGGTCCGTCATCCCCACGCCGAGCGCGTGGAGGTATCGTTCTCGCTCCCTACACTCGGCATTTGCTTATTTTCATATATACTTGTTTATGCCGCTGCTAGAGAGCATGATAGGGTAACTAGCTCGCTTTCTATTTGTATCACCGCTGCTGCGAGAGTGAGCATTACCGTCCTGTGACCCGATCCGGGCACGAAAGAGAGAGCCGACCACCCTAGCTCTTGCCGGTTTCTCAACCGCGCACGTCCGACGCTTCTCTCGTTAAGGGACGATCGCGAGCTTGTCGTGTCCGTGTCTCGTCCCGCATCAATTTGGTATCAGAGCCAGGTTTGAGTCTAGGGTGTCAAAAAAAAAAGAGTGTGTCATTTATGTCTAGTCATTCGTCATCATTGTTTTAAAACAAAAAAAAGTGTCTTTTTGCATTGCCCCCCTTTACTCGGTATATCAAAAGGTGTTGTCCGAACGTTAGGCCACGCCTATCGGGAAGGCCGCACACTTGTGCGAGTGATCTTCGGATCGGTTATCTCCGCCACGTACCGAGTCTTGGTTTACGTCTAGGGTCCTTAGTGTGCATGCATTCCAAACTTGCATAGTCGGTCTAGTGTCTTGTCACCGTGTGTATGCATGTCCATGTCCACTACCCATGGCCGATCCCCAAGACCATACGTCCGAGTGGTCAACTTTTGTGGCCAAAATGAATGTCCTCATGGACCGAGCCTTTGGTTTTGCCCCTCTCATTATGAAAGCCGCTCTACCCAACGGGTCCACAACGGAACTCCATTTCACCGATAGGGAGTCGGATAATTGGATTTCTCTTGACATCGTGGAGTCTCTCTCCAAGACATGCGAGATTGTCCGCGATGGTGATTTTGCTTGTGTTGAGTTCTATAAGAGGATCGGCTCTGTTCTCTACACCGATGGCGCATGGTGCAGGATCGGCACACTTGTTGGTTCATGCATCATTTTAGGGCAAAAGTGGTTAGGAGAGAGAAGGGCCAATCTTGACTGGGACAAGAGGACTTGCACCTTATGCCCACCATACCTACCCGGTAAGATCACCCTTAGGGACCCCGTATGTCCAGCCACCCAGCCCCAGCGGCCCACTCCACCTTCGGATTCGCGCTTGGAGCCACCTCATCCCGAGCCACCCGTATTTCTTACGGGTACATTATACATAGCCGAGCCGCTTCTTAGTTGGCTCAAGGATGACTTGGTCCCACTCCCTTACCCGTCTATGGACCCTACCCTACCTTTGGTGTCCGTCAACTCCTACCACACAACTTTTCGATCTAGTCACCATGTCGACACTTTGGATGACCTTATTATGGGATTAGATTCACAATGGGAGTTGACGCATCTTTTGGCCCGAGGCTTTGACCAACCCGCTAGTCTTAGCTTCACCCATCCGGCCTTAAGATCCATTACCTCCGTGTGCACCGTGGGGTGTGTCACCACGGAGATTCTTCTACTCCTCCCGATGCCGGCCGAGTCCGACTTCATTTCCTTTTGCCCGAGGGAGGAAGTTTATTTTCTTCACATGACCATTGTCCCGTTCACTATGACGGATGAAGGTGAGCATTCATACCTTCAAGATTTTCACGATTGGGACCGTGTCATGGAGGAACCCATCTCCCGGGGTCATACCTTCTTTGACCCTTTTGACCCCTCCACTAGTGAAGCTCCCGAGCTATCACCTTCCCTCCACCTCCATGTCATGTTGGAACCCACCATAAGGGGTCATACCTTCTTTGATCTCTTTGACCCCTTCCCTAGTGGATCCCTAGACCCTATATATTCCCTTCACTTCTTCGGGGAAGTCCACCTTCATACCCCTTTCCTACGGGTTGGGTCCTCCATACCCACCAAGCCCGTCCACGATACACCTACACCCGGCTCTTCCACACCCGACTTTCCTAGCCCACTCAAGTCTTCTAAATCTAAAGGGCCGTCCATGCATGACTGGGTCATACTTGGATGTTTAGGTGTTCCCCATACCACCCATCTCCGGTTACATAACATGCATGCATGGCACACATTCGGGTGTCCTGGTCCGCCGTCACCCATGTACGGGTCGGACTAACATTAGGTATGTCTAGGGTCATATGTGAGTCGGTGTGTTTTCCTTGTGTGGTTTATTTTGTGTGGTTTGTTTGCATGGTTTGTGTGTTGTTAGTCTGCATGAGTCTTGTGCAAGCTCATTGTCGGTCTCTTATGAGTTAGAGGCGAGTGGACTCACTTGATGAGTATGGGATCGGTTCTACTGTATACCCGGATCAGTCACCTACAGGGACTCAGCGGTGATTCCTAGTGAGTCTTCGAGCTACTTCCTTCCCTTTTGAGAGTGCCCCACTCGGAGTGTCCACCTTTAGCCCATAGCAGTTTGTGCATATCGCGTATATATGGAATGAGCAGGTACCGATCACTTGGAGTGGAGCATACCTGCGCTACTTGGCACGGTGACGGATCCGCCGGAGTACTCGAGCATCCCTACCCCTACTCGATGGGGTCGAGTTCCTCCCACCCGGGGAGAGTTGATGGGAATCGACGTCGAGCTAGTACTTTTCATATTGCATTTATATCCTTTAGTTTATTTTTATATCCACGGGAAAGTATACGCGCAATTATACGACTTTATCGGCCAATGCGTCACTCCCGTAGATTATGTGGGTTTCTATGTAATTTGCCCATGGGACCAGCAAGGGGGCCCTCAGCCCTTTCCCATTGGTCCACCTAAACCATGTGGGGCTGGTCAACCAGCCTAGGTGGCCTTCTAGATGAGTGGACTAGTCATATGCCACATGGGTAGACAAAGGGTTAAGAATGTCAACATTCTACACCCATCCCACCTACCCCCATTCAACCTTCCATTCAAAACCTACCCATAGTCAATAGGCCGCCCCCCCCCCCTTCATTTTTTAATGTTTTTTTTTGTGTTTGTGGCATGCAATCCCAGCCCTTCAATCCCCATCCCTAGATCTAAGGGTGGATAATTGATTTGGTTGGAATCATATAAAAGATTGTATTTTTATGTAAGAATCAATGAAAATCAGAATTTTGTTGAATGAGCAAGAGATAGCTGCGCCCCCAACCCTCTCTCCTCTGGTTCTCCCCTTCCCAAGTCTCCATTCTAGAGTGGTATCTCCTTTCCCCACCCTCCGGTGATCATCGGTGCTGCCGCCGCCGCCGTTCGTGCCGCCATCGAGCCGCCGCTGCAGTTCTGTCCGTGCAGTACCACAGCAACTTTCACAAAATTCCCACCTCAGCCATGAGCTCAGATCGAGCTGGGAATTTTACTGGGTGTTCCAGAGGTGTCAAGAACATCCCCTAAATTTTGGTTTGTCATTCAGATCCCGTTTAGTATTTTTAGATTTTCGTCCACTCTTCCACTTCTGTTCTGTCTGCTGTCTGTTTCCATTTTCACCCGCCCTGAGTTTTAGGTCTTAGACCCACTTTTTGAGCTTTTTTCATCCCACACGTTTTACTGGAGTTTCCTTCCATCCACCCCTTCATCCACAATTTTTCTTAATTTTTGGTTCGTCCATCTCATATTTTCTAAAAATCGTTCTCAGTCCCATATACAGTTCTGTCCACCTGTTCCCAGATCCGACCACTAGTCACTTCAAAAATCATATCAAATCACCCCCAGCTCCAACTCCAATTCCCAAAATTGTCCCAGTTCCGTGGTTTGATTATCTACAACTTTGAAGAAGAGATCAAAGTCCTAATCTCACTGTAAGTAGGCGGTCAACGGCCTTTTATAGGGATCTGATATGCTGATCTGAGATTTCTGGAGCAGTGGAGCAGAAGATTGAAAAATATCTAAGGCCCTGGTCCGCATAGGTTCAGAGGAATCCACTGGCCCTACGTTTGAGGATTTTGAGTCCTCTTTCCAACGGCACTGGTTTCGTCGCATTCCGGCGACGGGGCTGATCACAGCGGCCATTTTCGTCCGAGCGCGCGCTGCAAAACAGCAGCAACCAGCCCGTGGGCAGCAATTCCGACGGGTACCGAACGGAGCCGCCCGGCCTCCGATCGCCGTTCTGACGTGCCGCCAGCCCGGGGATCGCTTCTACCAGTGTCCCCACCACAGCGGTGACACCGGGTCCCACACGGCCCCTCCGGACAGCGCGTGGGCCCCACGGTCGTGATTACGCGTGTAGCCGAATCAACACACGAAGCTGCCCGTCATCCCGAATTCGGTACTCCCGGGCCCATTTATGTCGCCCTTTACCTCCCTGCGTGGAGTGGGCATATTCCCATTGCTGTAATTATTGTGTGTTAAGTTCCCCGGGAGTACGAGTTTCGGTCGGGTCCGTCATCCCCACGCCGAGCGCGTGGAGGTATCGTTCTCGCTCCCTACACTCGGCATTTGCTTATTTTCATATATACTTGTTTATGCCGCTGCTAGAGAGCATGATAGGGTAACTAGCTCGCTTTCTATTTGTATCACCGCTGCTGCGAGAGTGAGCATTACCGTCCCGTGACCCGATCCGGGCACGAAAGAGAGAGCCGACCACCCTAGCTCTTGCCGGTTTCTCAACCGCGCACGTCCGACGCTTCCCTCGTTAAGGGACGATCGCGAGCTTGTCGTGTCCGTGTCTCGTCCCGCATCAGTAATCTCTTGGCAGCATGGAGGACTGGGTAATGCACCCTGTATACATCAAATGTGGCGTAATCATCACCGCCTCGATCTACCGGTTTCATATTTACCATTTGTTCAACCATCAACATGTTCATCACCGCCAAGTCCACTGGATCTGGATAAAAGTGGGCTTGCTACATTTGAGGCGTCATCAGTGCCGTCGCCTGAGGTATGGTAGCGGTGCCTTGATGTTGAGGAGCCGGATTTGGAATCGGGGCCATGCCCCTGTTGACACCTGAAATATTGAACAAATGTGTGACGCCAGCTAGTCAAGTCCAACTGTCACAATCTGCAACCAGGGGATGCTCCCCCAAGATACCAACACCTAGAAGATACAAAGACACTAAGTCGTATGTCGTAAGGATCGCCCAAGCTAAGGTACGATCCTTGAAGCAATCATTAAAGGGTCCCAGCCTCATTAGCCAGCAAGAGGAGCCCACCGCAGTATAAAAAAAAACATCTGGCCATGCCTTTACGGTGAAGCCGCTACCCAGCAAAATCGTTGTTCGTCATGGAAGCGGTCGAGCTGAATAAACCCAAAAGAATAGTCCTTGAAGGACGAAAGAGCTCCCAGATGATCATTCGCCTGATTAAACCCTTACAGTGAGCTTCCGATTGCGGGATGAGGCTGCATGAACAAACACTGAAACTCAAGATGATCTCGGGATCGACCTCGAAAACCTATAAAACTACTATGAAATATGATGGTCCCTAGGGGCCCCAACAACACTGGGTTTCACCGGTTCGGCTCAAAAGATGAACAAAAATCTCAAGCAATGAAGTAAGCCACTAAATGGGTCGTTGAATAATTTAATTGCGCTCTGAAGAAGCTAAAGGGCCAAATAGATGATTCGTTGACAAGATATGACCCGGTGTCCAGGGGCGCTCGCCCAACATCGTCGGATCACGTTTCCCCACCTCTTGTCGCCGTATTGAGTCACACTTATATAAATGATGATTTATTTTCACCCAGACACACACAGACATGTACAAAAGAGACACAAGATAGAGAGAAATAGAGATAATAGAGAGAGAGAGCAGATAGACAACAGAGAGCAGAGATGGGAAAAAGAGAGAGAGTGCATGAGAGTGTTTGATCTACCCGCCCAAAACTAAGCAAATAATAGGCATAAACATGTAACAATATGGAAGGGGAAAGGGGCAATGGAGATAAGCAAATAAACCATGATCACCACTAAGGATTAACAGTGCCAAATGGATTAAAAAAGGATGATAACGGCATTGTGTACCTTGGAAAATAAGGATGAAGAATGCGGCTAAGGAAGAACGCTAAGACTTGATCGTGCGTAAACAAAGGGGTGTGGGGAACCTTGTGGAATTAGACCTCCTCGCCTTCTAGCAAGCTAGAAGAAGACGGCCTCACATTCAATCATGCTCTCCTGCGAATCAAAGACAAGAAACAAGGGAAAACACATTAGAACTATGCATGTATAGCATCCATCTCGTATGCATAAATCGACGTGAAAATAAGAGTGAGAACGCACCGGGGGAGGGTTTTTAACCCCCGTAAAAGGGTGGAACATATACGTGTGTGTATTGTGTATGATTATGA
The DNA here is from genome assembly GCA_022559845.1 of Amorphophallus konjac. NCBI lineage: Eukaryota > Viridiplantae > Streptophyta > Magnoliopsida > Alismatales > Araceae > Amorphophallus > Amorphophallus konjac. Next base: position 227,741,630 of record CM040126.1, on the reverse strand, counting down.
GTAAAGAGAACGAAATAACACGCAGTAGAACTGCGGGAAACGATGATGCAAAACGAGGAAAAGTGTAGCAGATGTGCAGAAATGTAGAAAACTGTGATAAACTGAGAAAAGAAGGGGCAGAAAAATAATGGAAAATGATGAAGAAAGAGAGCCTAAAGAGGTTGAAGACGTAGTTAATACTCCATTGGACAGGTTGGGTCTAAGAATAACATCAGAGATGCAACATGGCTTCGCCCCGAATCGAAGAACACCCTCCTTTCACGCACTGCGTAGTTGCGTGCTATTTATAAACGTTAGGAAACCCTAGGGTTGATTCCGAGATAGACTCCCAAAATAGGGGATATTGATGCATAAACCTTGAGATAATAGTGGTGATAAGAGCCCAGAATGGATGGAAATCGAAGGGGAGGGCTATCCTCGTCGAAAACGGATCAAACAAAGAGTCCCTGAGAGTCCTCGGGTGAAGAAAATGAAGTTCAGAATGATCCAGACTCTGTACTGAGAAGGCGGTCAATCGCAAGACCGTTTCTTGAAGAAGGCGATCTTGCAAGGACCGCAACTTGATGGGATTAGAAAAAGGGTCAAACAGCTGAGCCGACAGGTCTAGGAAGCTTCTGGGACAAAAATTAAGAAGGCAGTCTTCCGGAGACCACTACCTGAAGGTGGCGGTCTCCTCAAGACTGTCACTTGGCATTTAATTAAAAAAATAAAAAATACATAAAAAATAAATAAAATAAAATTGCCAGGCATAACTTGGTCTTCTAGGAGACCGTGTTCTCATGAACGCGGTCTCCTAGAAGATCACGTTAAGAGAGAATGCAGGGCTACGTTAGATGCCCGTTCGATGCTCTAAACGGCCCGAAAGTGACCCAAAAGTGGCGGAATTGAAGTAAATGGCCTTTAAAACTCCATGGGCTCGAAAAATGGTCAAGAAATGAGCTCGAAACACGGTCAAAGAAGACTCTAAAATAATGGATAATTTGGAGCATCATGAAGGGTAAATAAGAGAATGAACTCAACTTGTAGGCTTAAATCGGGTGTCAATAGATGTCCCTCATTGATGTCCTCTTTGCAAGGGAACTAGCGAAAGCGGCGTGGAGATGAAATGGAAAAGAGATGGAGCGAAAGTAAAAGTGAAAGTGACGTGAAATGGAGATGAAGCATAGATGAAATAGAGAGAACTGAAAAGCGGGCATCAAGGTAAAAGATACCTGTCACAACCAACAAGCGACAGGAATTCTCCCAGAGATGTCGAACTAACCACAAGGAATGACTGACGCGGATGAGACATGTCTGGAGAAGCTAACTAAGGAGGAAACATGATCAACCTCATTAGGAGACACAATCCAGAGCCAAATTAGGGGATCAGAAAGAGCCACAGCTGAAAAGCTGGAAAAGGGAAAGTAAAACTAAGATAAAAATATTGACAAGAACCACGCTGTCCAACTAGACCAAGGGGGTAGATCATAGAAAATGTACAAATTCAGAGTGAAATGAGAATCTCTTATCCAAGAGAGCTGAAGTGCAATTAACCATTATTAAGGAGAAATCTGAAAGAATTACGAGACGTGAGTGCTTAAAAATGACATGATACATGCTGGGCTAAAATAAAAAAATCATCAAACGAATGCAAGAAAGATAAAATAGAAAGTTCTCAAGGATAATATTGCTAGACCGAGTAAGACAAGGTCAAGAGTCTTCTTACAACCATGGCATGCGAGATAGAGTCCATCGTCCCTCACCCGACTCAAACTAACGGCTTATCCAACGATTAACCGTATGCTCCTAGATCATCATCATTTTTGGTAAAGGGGAACATCATATTCTAGACCACACGGACAACCAGCCGGTCCTTGAGAGGCTATAATAATGTAGATACCACATAGTAATGCAACAATGAGGAGGGATAGAGAGCCATACCTGATTTACCTGCCAAGTGAAATGGTATTTTTTAGATTTTCAATTTTTTAGATTTTTATGGGGTTTTCATATAAGACAACCACAGAATATGAACATGAATTAAACGCAATGAACGAAATATATAACAAGACAAAGATGAACGAAGCATATAACAACATGAAGGTGAACGAAAAGCAAAATAACAACATTGGTGAAACATCACAAAAATAAAGAATACGCGTGGGACTGTGGGACACGACAGGACAAGATAACATGGTGGGACAACACACACGGTGGGACAGCACATGCAGTGGGACAAGGATATCATGATGACACCAGGGACAAAGGACACACGGGACGACACATGTGTGGGACAACAACCATATGGGAGACGATAACACATGGCCTGGTGTGACAAGACACACGTGGGACAAGACACGGAGGGACAACAACACAGTGGGATGAAAACATGACAACCATGCTCTTCAACCAAAGCCCAAGATTAGATGAAGTAGACCCGCCAGGTTCGTAATCATGAGGCAATTCCCTCTCATGGAGATATGATGAGATGAAGCGAGGTAAGCAAAAGTTGAGAAGGACATAAGCTTTAAAATTGATCGAGAGAGTAGATTGAAGAGGGAATGAACATGGTGGGAATCCCTTCTTCATGACCTTGGCCAGATTTGTGCCCCGATCTATCATTGTTATAGAGAATGCAACCAAGTGGCCGATGCGCTGGCTAGTGCGGCGGTGACGAAGGAAAATTTTTCTAATTCTTCTGCTAGTGCCAATTACCTTGGCAGGCTAGAGGGGCTGTTGTGCTGGATGCAGCATGTTTACCATCTATTAGAACATCTCATCCTAGATGACCCTTTCAGGGGCCGGCCTACTCGTCCCTCTTCCTTGCATGCCTTGTTATTCATTGTTTCACTCCATTATTTGTTATGATGTATTCTCAGGGGTATGCCCCGGTGGATTTGTGAACTTCATATCTTTTATTAATTGAATTCAGTCTGGGTGTCCTGAAGGTGGAGTGAGCCCATCCCCTGTCCCCTGGATAGGGGGTGCACTCTCCCCTCGGTACACTTGGAGTTTTTTTGGTGAAAAAAAAAAGAGGGAACGACAGATCAGAAAAAGGTGAACAAGCGACAAATAGAACAAAATATGGAGCAAGGAAGACTTGAACATCTGGGACATGCACACTCAATAAACAAGTCATACCCGTTCTCAAAACAAATAGCCAGAAAGAACAAAAGGTAAATATTTTTGTATTTTTTGATTTTTTAGAGTTTTTTTATAATATTTGATTTTTTTGGATTTTTGACAATATCTAATTTTTTGGATTTTTGACAATATCTGATTTTTTTGGATTTTGACATATTTGATTTTTTTGAAAATTTGACAATATCTAATTTTTTGATTTTTTTACAATATCTAATTTTTTGAATTTTTTTTTTAAATAAAGCTATCTGTAACACCAAAAATAGGCCTAAACTAGTGGCCAGGAGTGGACATTCCTCTCCTCTCATTAAAGACTTCCCTTGAGCAGGGCGTGCATCTGAGGGTGGCTCATCACAACCAACTGTCTCTAAAGAATAGTGCCCCTACTATGGCCATACCCGGGATACAACCCAATCAAAGAGGGAGAAGTGGAAGAAAATGGAGACAAACATTATGCAAGATGAGAGATATTAGGATTCAAATTCTTCCAGGGCACTACCCCTCAAAGATATAGTCTGTTGTGCTGGGCTTTGTGTCTATGATTTTTGGACCCATATTTAATAGGCACGCATGCAACTGAGCTCATGACGTCCTGCGGGGAACTGTACTACCCCTAGATCTTACCATGCCTTTGATTCATAATTTTGCATATTCATTGATCTTCTTTTTATTTATAGCCCTCATTGCCTAGATTTCTCATGAAAGCTCATTTTTTTAGGGTCAAGATTGCCCCTATTTAAGACCTCTCTCATATTAGGGAGCACCTAGGTCGAGCATCTTATCGATTCATCTCTTGCCCCTACACTTGGCCGAATAGAAAAAAAACAGGTCTTTGTGCATACCTATGGATATGGCCAAAGCAGCAATGATGTGCCTCAAAGAAGATCGACTATGGCTCGCTGTGAAGTGTGTGAAAGAACTCATGCTCAAAGGTCACCCTCAACGATTGGGGAAAGAACTGGACTCCCAGCACAGAGCTATCACCAGCCGAAGGTGCTGCAGAAGCGTACTGGACTTAATTTGAATTAAACCAAACTTCCTAAAGCCACTCAAACATGTTAAGGAACCAACATTATAACCAATGAGCATGAAAAATAGAAACAATGGAAATGAAAGAACATTCTTGCACAAAATAAAGATACCATTGCAAATCCAAAGCGTGGAAACCAGTACCATCAAGCTTTGAGCAGCATGAGCTTTGTATTCCTTGCTTTACAGTATTAAAGATTCCTCTAAGTGACATACACCAAACTGGATGAAGAAGGATAAAAGAGGAAGAGAGACAAGGGCCAGAACTCCCTCGCTAAGGCGAAGAGACCCTGATAATAAGGGACAAGATACATAATAAATAGAGATTAATTGATATCAAGGCAGACTAAAGTCTCGAAAACAGCACGAAAAAGGGTGATGACCCCGAAAGGGTGAGGAAGAAAGAACAAAAATATGATGATTGGATTGCTGCAAAGGTGAAGAAGAAGAATAATCATTCGACGTGGTTGGAGAAGGAGAATAATAATCATCAGACAAGGTCGGAGAATGAGAATCGTGGTCATCTGACAGGGTCAGAGAAGAAGAATAATGGTCATCCGATAGGGTAGGAGAAGGAGAATAGTGGTCATCCAATAGGGATGGAGAAGAATCAAGAGTAGAATCCAGAAATACTGGAGGAGAAGAATCGGAAGACGTCCCGAAAGCGGGACAAAAGGAGTACATAGGCCGAGGCCTAGAATCGTGAGAAGGATAATCCAGAGGGTCCGGATGAGAAGGAGAGGAGGAGCGTGTGTTTATTTACCCGGGAATAGAGGAGAAAATCACAGACATAGGATTAGAAGAATGAAGATACACCACCCAAGGGTGGGACCTGACTAGAAGAAATGATGAATGAAAATAAGGAGAAGGATTGATCCCCTGAGTGCATAACTGACGGCCCTTGTACTTGCGTCGCCGCCTCTTCTTAGCAGAAATTGGCTTGAAATGAACTTGCCTGGCATGGACTCGGACCTTCGGGCGCCTTGTCTTGCAATATCTCTTCAAAAAATGGGCCCATCTTGTAGATGGCATAGCCCGGTTGTGAACATGTAGCTTCATCGAGGCGGTTGCCCCTAGACACCCGGTGCTAACAATAGGTCAACGTTCTTGAACAAATAACTCCTTTGGCGAACAAGCATCATGAAACCATGGAGTTTTGTCACTTGGCACAAGAAGCCTGAGATTCTGCAATTCCACTTGGAAATCAGACTTGAAGCATAACTCCCTTGATAAAAGGGCAGGATGGAACTATGGGAGAGTAATACACGGTGTTGACGTGGTCAGCTTGCTAATAGACTACGGGAGATTGCACAAGATGTGCAGAATGTCCCTCAAAAATGTAGAAGATATGGCCAACTGCCCTTTGAACACAGAATCCATCAAACCTTTGGCAGCCGTGTGAGTTAGCACAACTCGAGTAGAGAACCCTCCTTGGCCAGTCATCTGAATGGCGACAGAGTGAGAGGTAACAAGAGCATCAATAGTAAGACCTTTGATGAGCAAAGAGATTGCCACTGGCCTTGCTTGTGAAGAAACTGGCAAGAGTGCTAGAGAATTCTTATTGACAACCGTCATGGGAAGTAGAAGCACATAATCCCAAAAAGAGCAAGAGATCAGAACACGGATCGGCATCCGGCAGATATAGTCTTGAATCTTGAAATGCAGAATCTGCACTGAATCATCATGACATGGCTCATTGTCTCCCAGTGGACTAGACCCGAGGGTCACTAGAGGTAGTGCACACCTCCTCCGTGGGGTGGAAATGGATGGACAAAAAGTAGCGGGAATAGGCTCGAATGGAAGAGGTGAAGGCTGGGAAGGCATGAAGGCTTCGGGTAGTGGAGGGATAGTGGTAATGAAAGGCTCGAGCGGTGGAGAAAACGTAGGTAAAGGTGGGGGTAAAGGCAGCAAAAGCAAGGTAGTAGCGATAGGTTTAGATGTAGGTGGGGATAAAGGCGAAGGTGAAGGCGTGGTTTGCTTAGGCTTGGGTAAGGAATATAAGGGAGATGGAAGCGGTGAAGATGAGGTAGGAGGTTTTGGGAGAGGCGGTGGTGAAGGCGATGGTGATTGGGTAGGTAATGAGGGTAATGGAGATAGTGATGGAGATGGAGAGGGTGAAGAGGAAGGCTGTGGTGCGCACCATTGGCGTATCGGCATGACCCATCGGGTGGTGTTAGGAGTGGAAGTGGTGGTAGAAGAAATGGATGAAGAAGGGGAGGCACTAGCCTGAGCAGAGGCTTGGGTTTGCGGAGATGGAGCCGGAGTAGGAGAGGGCTTAGGTGAGGGAGTAGGTGGTGAGATAGATGATGGAGTAGGCGAGTGAATGGGTGATGGAGCAGGTGCTACACTAATCAAAGAATCATAGGGGTGCCCCTGGCCTTGTAATGAAGGAGATGGCTGCCTGGACGGCGCTTGCTGCTGCTTCTTGCTATGAAGATATGAAATGACTTTGTGAATAGTGGACCAATCAATTAATCTTCCTCTTGTCTTCCAAATCATAAACAATCTCCTAGAATTCGGGGCAATCCTCAACTAAATGCCCCTGCTGACGATGATAATCACAAAACTGGAGCAAATTCTCGACCGCAGGTCGGAAAGGCACAACCAGAAAAATCCGTAGCGCATGAGTGGCCATCAAAGCCCAGAAAATATCGTGAAACACTCTGACAATAGAGGATGAGGAGCTCGCTTCAGGCAAGAGGGATGCTGAGGGATATGAGAAGCTAATGAAGAAGGTTGTGGTGATGGAAATGCAGGTTGCGTGGGCAAAGGTGCGCGGTGACTAGTGAAAGGACTAGGCGAAGGCATATGAGGAATGGGATGGGGAGGTATGTAGTGGACGGGATCTACTTGCTTGGGGTGTGGTGTTCCCTTGACTGAAGGTGGGGACACATGTGGGTATGCGGCGGCGGAAGGCTGACCATGGATGGAAAAAGCCGGACTCATGGAGGGTTGATGTGGTGGACTCATGGGAGGCTGATATGCGGAGGAGTATGGCCGACTCATGGAGGGTTGATATATGGAAGCGGAAGGCTGACTCGTGGAGGGTTGATATGTAGAGGTGCGTGGATTTGTGGAGGGTGGACTCACGAAGGGGTATGTGGTGGGAGGCTGACTCATGGAGGGTTGATATGTTGAAGCGTAGGGTTGGCTCATGGAGGGTGAGGTGTAAGTTAACGTAGGAGGTGAATAAGACTCAAGGTCCAGGGAATTATGAAGTTGTTGGCGAACGAAGCGGGCTCGACTATACAATTGTTGCCAGGAGGTAATGTCATTCAAAGCAAAGAAGAACTGATACTCGGGCGTCGCATTAGAAATCAACATCTTAATTTGCTCCTGCTCCGGAATATGCCCCAGGACTTGCGCGGCCAGGTAACACCAGCAGTCGGCAAAAGTGCAGAACTCCTTGTCTGGCATCATCTTCTCGTGGGCCAAATCCACAACGAAGAACCTGGGCCCAACCTAGTCCTGATGCTGTTGAATAAATTTCTCTTGAACAATCTGGAAATTCACAACTTGCTCTTGTGGTAATGAAAAGAACCAATCCCGATCCAGGCATTCCAATGACAGAACAAATATATAGGCCATCAAGCGTTGGCCATATCGAAACTAGGCCGACTCATAAACGAACTCCTTCAAGTGAACAAAGGGGTCGCCGGTTCCACCATAACGGCAATAAGCATGGATTTGTGAAGGAGGTGGAAGCTGAAGATTTTGAAATGCTAATGGAACACTCAAGGAGGGTTTGGCATTGATTCGGTGTTGGAGTTCATCAAGCTGGTGCTGGGCTTGAGCAATCATTTTCTCGGTAGGGAGAGATCAAGAATGATGCGGGCCAGCTTCAGTAAAAGGTTGTGAATGTGGACCAGAATTAAGGTATTGGGCCGGATAAGAGGATCCGGGGTGAGAAGACGGGCAGCCCATTCTGGGAGTGGAAGGGTACATAGACCTGGATTGAACATGGGCATAAGGACCAACTAGACCAGCAACAATATGGGTAGAAGGCCCATTAAGGAGATTGGCAATCAACTTTTGGGCCTGGGCTGGGTCTATTTGACAAAGAAGGCTTGATAGATGGGCCATGAGATTAGCTTGTTCTTCACATGGGTCAGAGGGACCACGGGAAGATGGGCCCGCGTGGGAAGATAATTCCACGTGGGATTAGGGAGATTGGGAAGAAAAGAGTACAGGGGGTCGAAACTATGCTCCATGAGAGGAAATGGAGACTAAATACAAGAATATCATGGAAATACAACTAGGGAAGCAAGGGCGTGAAAGGTTGGAGAGGAGAGGGCTGACTCACTAATGCACAGGACCAATGCAAAATTGACCTAGAACAATGGAACTAGACAACGGACACAACAGAAGGGCTAAACTAAATGGGTCTATCAACAAAAGACTATATGAATGATGAAGGGATGCATCACAAACATCACAAATGGGCTTGAATAAGCCCAAACAGCACAAACAACACAATGTGAGAGGGTTCACCCAAGATGATGATGGGCAAATTTTTATTTTTCAAAGCATTTGGTGGACCTTTTAATGTTTTAAATTAAGCACAATTCCCTCAAGAAATAAGAATCTAATGGGAAGGGGTCCAAACTTTGGGTTGAACTAAGGTTAACGCCCCCACACTTATGCAAAATGTAAATCCTAAGGGTGGAAAGGTACAACCGGCTCAACGTCCATGTGAGAATCCATGGCTCAGGGAGACTTATGGAGGTCTCGGATAAGATCACCTAGTCCACTTTAAAGAATATGGAGGTCAGAGGATCACTTACCAAGGTAGGAATGCAACTAGAGTATGCAATGTATGATCCTATGCGCACCGGAGTGCATGCAAAATTCTAGCATAAAATTGAAAAATCAAGGTGATATTACATTATGAAAACACCACAATATGGATGCAAATGACATGGGAAAACGAAGACAATATGAAGACATCAATGCAAGACCATTTGATGTGGCACAACCCAGGGATGACGTTGGATGACTTGATGAGCCTAGGACCTAGACCCGGAAGCATACAAAGATGAGCAACGGACTCTTGCTAGCGGTTCACTTGTTTGGCGCCTATGATCTCCTGTTGGCGACTAGGGAATGATGGAGAGGGTCCGGGGTGGGACCTGATAGTTCTAAAGGACTTAGCTAGCTTAGGATGACCCCTAAGGGTCTGGGTTTCCCAACTTCGTGGGAGGTCGACACGCAGGGGCATGGGTTTGGGTGTCACTCACGCTCAGTGGTGGACACACACTAGAAGTGGAGTGTGGTTCCGGGCTCTCGTCTCACCGTCCGATGGGCATTCAGAAGTAATACTAGCTAAGCAAAGCAGTAAACCAGAAAGGGGTCCAATCGCTCACCTAATCGGTGTGAAGACACTGATCCCAGCAGGAGACGGGCGAGCGAGGAAGCGTGGGTGTGTACCCGCATGCTGCATCGGTGAAGCTCTGACCTGAAATGGAGCTTACAGCGCTACACCTCGCTCATGATGGGGGTTCTTGGGGTGGGGGTTAAATGAGTTTACATCCAAAACCCCCTCCACACAAGGAAGGGCGGTCAGTCGGCCAGGCGAAGGGGTGGGGAGCAAAATGAACCCGGTGGATGGTGTCAGGGCGACCACGAACTCCACGGGATGCTTCTAGTGATGGTATCAGAGCCTAGACGTCCGAGACTGACCTGGAAAAGGGCTGTAGAAATTTGATTATGTTTGGAGGACGACGAGGGTCGCTGCAGCTCTGAGTTCAAGGCGGGTCCGTACTATCTCTGTCTGGTGCAGAACCGCTGAGGGCTATTGTAGAGGCTACCCCGGGTTCCTGCAAACTCCGATTGAAGCGAGACTGGCGCTGACTGCGACCTTGGGCGAATGGTGCGGACACCCGAGCAGTCGATCGGCACGACACGCCGAGCCATCGGTACCGCACGCGGAGCACGACACGAGCCACCACAGCGTCCATCTGGCTCGGAGACAGCCTGGAGACTCCGCCTTGAGCCTCCCCATTTATTATATTTAGTTAGACTTTATGTGTGTTTAATTTGCATTTATTTCATTACGTCCGGTTGGCCATTTTGAGTGTAATAGGGGCTTATGAGCATTTCGGACCCCGTGGGCCCCACAGGCCTCCCGGGCCCCACCCCATTGGGCCACCTCATCCCAGGGTCCCACGTGGGGCCAGTCAACATGCCACATGGGAGCATCTAGAAGGTTGACTTGTATTTGAACACATGGGGGACAATGGACTTAAAAAGTCCAAGGAGGCTACCTACCTCCCACCTACCATTTTCAACCTTCCACCACCCCCCCTCTCCTTGGTCCAAGGGCCGCCCCCCCCCCCCCCTTTAATATTATATTGTATTTTGTGTGTGTGTCACATGCCATCCTAGCCCTTCATCCCCATCCCCTAGATCCAATGGCTATGGATGGATGTGAGATGTAGACTATTTAAGGTTGTAATTTCCCATTTTATGGAATTAATGCCATTTGAAAGTTGGAAAAAAAATCTCTTGAGCAGGCCTAGGCCGCCCCCTTCCTCTCTCCCTCTCCCCCTTGCAGCTGTGAAGGCTGCCTCTTGGTGGTGTGACTCCACCCTATCAGTTCCGGTCGCCGTCGCCGCCGCCACGAGCCGCCATCGCCACCGCCGGAGTTCTGTCCGTGCAGTACCACAGCAGCTTCTACGAAATTTCAGTCTCAGCCACGGCCTCAGATCGAGCTGGGAATTTTACTGGATGTTCCAGAGGTGTCCAGCACATCCTCAGAATTTTGGTTGGTCATAAAGATCTCATTTGGTATTTTTTTATTTTCGTCCAATCCCAGTTTCCAGATCTGTCTCCTATCTATTTCCATTTCCACCCGCCCGGAGTTTTAAGTCTTAGGTCATTTTTTTGATTTTATTTGGTTCGCCCAATTTAACTGGGTGTTCCTTGCATCCATCCCTTCATCCACCATTTGTTTTAATTTTTGGTTCGTCCATTTCATATTTTCTAAAATTCGTTCTCAGTCCTAGCTACAGTTCTGTTCCCCAGTTCCCAGATCCGACCACCAGACGCTCCAAAAATCTTATCAAATCACCACAATCTCCAAATCCAATTCTAAAAATTGTCCCAGCTTCGTGGTTTGATTATCTACAATGTTGAAGAAGAGCTCAAAGTCTGATTCCGACGGAAAGTAGGCGGTCAACGGTGGTTCTCAGACAAGTACCCTGTAAATCTGATGTCTCGGTTACTGTACAACAGGGATTTGTAAATTCCTTAAAGTCTAGATCCGGCTAGATCCATCAGATCTCTCTGAGTTTAGATTGAAGCATTTGAAGAGAGCTTTCCAACGATAGCTCATGCGTCCCGATCCGACGTCGGGATCGACCGCAGCGGCTGTTTTCGCCGGAGCGCGCGCAGGGAAAACAGAACTGAAATCCGTGGGCAGCCATTCCACAACTTGAAGATCGGACCCGACCGGCCACCAATCGGTGTCTCCGGCCGACCGCCGTCCGTGGAGGCGCGCCACCAGGGGTCTCCATCATAGTGGGACCCACCTCCGCAGATCCGGAGGACAGCGCCATCCGTGGGCCCCACGGGCCCGCAGAACCCGCCGTTCGGGAAGCACGAAAACGCGGAGTTCGGCGCGTCGAGTCGACATCAAGATGCTGCCTGTCAACCTGATTTGCGTGATCCCCGGGGCCCACATGTGACCTTTTACCTCCCTGCGTGGAGTGGGTCGAAACCTTTTGTACTGCTGTGAATTATGTTAACCAGGGGTCCGTAAGTCAGCCGGGGTGTCTTCGCCACGCCGGGTGCGTGGAGGTAAAGGTCTTAACTTCTTGGCGTTACATTGCTTAGCTAGTATACGGTCTTAGGCCGCTGCCGAGAGTGTAGGTTTCTAGCTCGTGTGTCCATGTCACCGCTGTGAGCGTGAGAGTGACCCGTCCCGCGACTCGATCCGAGTCCGGAAGTGAGTCTGACTACCTTGAACTCTGCCGGTTCCTTAACCGCGCACGATCCACGCTTTCCCTCGCATGGGACGCCGAGTGAGCTGTACTTCTGTTAGCGACGTTTGCCACTAGGAGCTCGTAGTGTCGGGCTTAGCGTCTCCCTGGTGTGTATTGCTGGTCGCGTCTTCATTTAGAGTCCGAGGGTGGCACTGTATAGTGTCGTCTCCCGTGTCCGTCCCGCATCAGTTTGGTATCAGAGCCAGGTTGAGTCTAGGGTAGTCGTTGCATAAGTCTTGCATAGTCTAAGGTTACCCCACACACACCTTCACTCGGTATATCCAAAGGTGTTGTCCGACCGTTAGGCTTCGCCTACCGGGAAGACCACACACTTGCGCGAGTGGCCTTCGGGTCGATTACCTCCGCCGCGTACCGAGTCTTGGCCGTGTCTAGGGTGTAGTCGAGTCTCATTCTTTTCAAAATAAAAAAAAAGTGTTTTAAATTGCATTCTTTCAAAATACCAAAAAAAGGAGTGTTTTCAAATTGCAATTAGGTCTAAGTGTATCATTTAGTGTGTTGCATTAGTCGGTCGTTGTCACCTAGTCCGTGCGTCTTTGCATGCCCACCCGTCGAGGCACCCAATACTCGCCACCACCACCTATGGCGGACTCCCGAGCCCGTAGTTCCGATGAGTCTTCCACGGCCGAGATGTTCCGGGCCATCATGGATCGTTTAGACACGCGTATGGATGGTCTTAGTACGCGTATGGATGGCATAGGGACGCGTCTAGAAGGGAGGATGAAGGTCCTCGAGGATCAGGCCGGGGTTTCGGAGCAGTCCATTCAAGGCCTTGTTGGGAGGATTGCCGTCCTAGAGAGGGGCCCAGCAGCGGCGCAACCCGCGCCGACGAACGGCCAACAAGAGCCGGTGCAGCAACCCGCTGTGCCAAGGGCTCAGGTAGAGGATGTCGGGAGGCAACAGGCGCCTATAGTGGATGATTATGCCTCCGACAATGATCACGGGGGTAACGGTCGTCGTCATCAACGACGGAATCGTGATGACGAGGATGACGACCGCATTCTTAGGGGTGTGCGTGCGGACCCTCCCACTTTTAGCGGGTCCTTGGACCCTAGGGTGTATCTAGATTGGGAGGCCGGTATGGACCGGTACTTCGAGTGGTTTGAGATGACGGACCACCGAAGAGTCCGATATGCGAAGATGAAGCTGCAAGGGCAGGCCCAAACTTATTGGATCAATGTGGAGAGCCTGCTCAACCAGCGACGTCAACCCCAAATCGGTACCTGGGATGATATGAAACTCAAATTGAGGGAGAAGTACCTTCCTGCCTCATATCGCCAACGTCTTATAGACAAGTGGCAAAGCATCTCCCAAGGGAACCGATCCGTGACCGAGTACACCGCCGAGTTCGATGAGTATTATTTGCGGTGCGGGGTCACGGAAGAGAGCACCATCACGATATCCCGCTTTCGGAGAGGTTTTCGGCCTAATTATCAATATGAACTCTTTCGCCGCAATGCCACCACTTTGGAGCAGGCATATCAGATTGCTCTCGAATTGGAGCAGTTCGAGGCCGAGTTCGATTCACCCCATCGGTTGGGCTCCTTTCCCCTTCGTAGTGTCGAGTCCCGTGGCTCATCTGGCACATATCCGAGGGCCCCCATGGCTCGACCTCAGGAGCCCGCTCGCCACGAGCCCTTTGCTCCTAGGTCTCGCCCTCCACCCCCGAGGGACCTTCCTCGTCCTCAGCATCTTACGACCCCACCCACAGCCCGTCCACCAGCACCCGCACCTCCTGCTCGTCCTTTGTTGCCTACACCTCCTATCCGTCGGGAGGATAAAGGTAAAGGACCTATGATTGGGGAGCCTAGTGGATCACGGCAGCAGTGTTATCACTGCAATGGGTTTGGCCATTTCGCCAACCAGTGTCCCACCCGCCCATCTCTTCACATTGGGGACACACAGGCCGAGGATACCACCCCTGCGGGCCTAGAGTTAGTCAGCTATGAGGCAGATGAAGAGTTAGCTGACGAGTACTATGAGATGGGAGGTGAGGCCCAGGATGCCCAGCAGTCAGACGATACCCATGTAGGGGTCGTCAGATGTATCCTCACCCAGCCACAGGTCAGTGATGACTGGCGTCGGACCACTATCCTTCATGTATTCTGTAGGCTGGGAAAGCAAATTTGCAAGGTGGTCATCGATAGCGGGAGTTGTATCAATGCAATCTCCACGAACGCTGTCACTCGTCTTGGTCTCACACCCGTAGACCATCCTTGTCCCTATCAGGTATCATGGGTGGATACCACTTCCATTTCGGTCAGGCTGCGGTGCTTGGTCCCGCTGCAGCTCCACTCCTACCGTGACGATATCTGGTGTGACGTTCTCCCCATGGAAGTGGGAAGTATCATTCTTGGTAGGCCGTGGTTATTCGACCGAGATGCCACACTCCATGGTCGGTCGAACACCTGTACCTTCGACCACAATGGCCAGCGGGTCACCCTCCAACCCGTTCGGCCCAGGAGCCCATCAGTCAGGGGTCCCACTGGCCCTAGTACTCCGAAGCCTTCCGTACCCGGGCCCAGTACCCCATCTCCAGCTCGGACTATGACCGTTACCTCTGGCCCCGGAGAGCCCTCGACGAGGAGATTGATGATGATTAGCTCCCGGGAGATGGAGCAGGAGCTTAGTCAGGGCTGTCCAGTGTTTGCCATTACGGTCCGAGAGGTGGAGCGGGACTCCGAGGGTGAGCTCCCACCCGAGGTTGTTCCCATTCTGCAGGAGTATGCTGATGTATTCCCCGATGAGCTTCCCGAGGGACTTCCCACCTATGCGGGATATTCAGCATGCCATCGACCTTGTTCCGGGCTCTTCTTTGCCCAATCTTCCTCATTATCGAATGAGCCCCACGGAGCATGCCGAGCTTAAACGGCAGGTCGATGAGTTAGTGCAGAGAGGATCTGTTCGGGACAGCATGAGTCCATGTACTGTACCCGCGTTACTCGCCCCGAAGAAGGATGGCACGTGGAGAATGTGCATTGATAGTCGTGCCATCAACAAAATCACCGTGAAGTACAGGTTCCCTATTCCCCGCCTGGATGACATGCTAGATATGATGGCAGGTGCCACTATCTTTTCAAAGATCGATCTTAAGAGTGGCTACCATCAGGTGAGGATTAGGCCAGGTGATGAGTGGAAGACCGCGTTTAAAACCAAGGACGGTCTATATGAGTGGTTGGTCATGCCTTTTGGTTTGACCAATGCCCCTAGCACTTTCATGCGGCTCATGACTCAGGTCCTTCGACCTTTCATTGGAGTCTTTGTAGTGGTATATTTTGATGATATCCTTATCTATAGCCGCACCACAGGGGACCACTTAGACCACCTTCGGCAGGTCTGTCTACTTCTTCGGCGAGAGCAGTTATTTGCAAACCCACAGAAGTGTGCTTTCATGACACCTCAGCTTACCTTCTTGGGTTTCATTGTGTCTAGTACTGGGGTCTCCGCCGATCCGGAGAAGGTCCGGGCCATTGTTGAGTGGCCGGAACCCCGTACGGTTCATGATGTCCGCAGCTTTCATGGCCTTGCGACGTTCTATCGTCGCTTCATCCGCGGATTTAGCTCCGTTACTGCCCCGATCACGGATTGCATCCGGAAGGGCACATTTGTATGGACGAAGGCCGCATCTGCTGCCTTCAGGGACATCAAGGAGCGTATGACCCAGACACCTATCCTTCGACTGCCTGATTTCTCGAAGGTGTTTGAGGTCTGTTGTGATGCGTCGGGTGTTGGGATAGGAGGAGTTTTGAGTCAGGAGTCCCACCCGATCGCATATTTCAGCGAGAAGCTGAATGACGCGAAACTGCGATATTCCACATATGATAAAGAGTTTTACGCAGTTGTTCAGGCTCTTAGGCATTGGAGGCATTACCTATTACATCAGGAGTTTGTCTTATACTCCGATCATGAGGCTTTGAGGTACCTCCATTCCCAAAAGAAGCTGAATTCGTGTCATAGTCGTTGGGTTGAGTATCTCCAGCAGTTCACCTTTGTGCTAAAACATAAGGCTGGAGTGGAGAACAAGGTGGCCGATGCCCTGAGTCGGCGAGCATGTCTTCTTACCACCATGAGTGCCGAGGTCATAGGGCTAGAGAAGATGAAGGAGGCCTATGTTGATTGTCCTGACTTCGGTCAGATTTTTACTACTCTCCAGGCCGAGCCCTCGAGAGACCATGATGATTATGTGCTTCAGGAGGGTTACCTCTTTCGAGGTAGCATGCTATGTGTTCCCCGAACTTCGGTTCGAGATTTCCTAGTGTGGGAACTACATGCGGGAGGTCTAGCCGGCCACTTTGGTCGGAACAAGACTATTGAGGCAGTGGAGCATTGATTTTATTGGCCGAGCTTGAAGCGCGATGTTGCTAACATCGTGGCTCAGTGCCGTACATGTGCTACGGCCAAAATGAAGAAGCAAAGCTCGGGCCTTTATACGCCTCTCCCCGTGCCTGATGCCCCGTGGCAGGATGTCAGCATGGATTTTGTTTTGGGATTGCCACGTACCTCCAGGAAGCATGATTCGGTCTATGTGGTGGTTGACCGTTTCTCGAAGATGGCCCTCTTTATCCCTTGCTCAAAGACTTCGGATGCTTCTAGGGTAGCCCGCCTATTCCTTACTCATGTGGTGTGCAAGTTCGGGTTGCCTCGCACTATAGTGTCTGACTGTGATGTTAGGTTCACTTCCTATTTTTGGAAGACACTATGGCATATGATGGGTACGCACCTCAAGTTTTCCACTGCATACCATCCCCAGACAGATGGTCAGACCGAGGTGGTCAATAGGAGTTTGGGTGATCTTTTGAGGTGTCTTGTTAGGGATCGCATCAGGGATTGGGATCTCATCCTACCCATGGCTGAGTTTGCATATAATGATTCGGTGAATAGGTCTACCGGCATGAGTCCATTTGAGATTGTCACAGGTCGTAGGCCTAGGAAACCCGTTGACCTTGTCCCCATGCCTATCCTTGCTAGAGTGTCGGAGTCGGCCGAGTCATTTGCTAGGCATGTTAGGAGTTTGCATGACGACATCCGTCGTCACATTGAGTCCAGCAATGCACGGTACAAGGAGTTAGCCGATGCCCACCGACACCACCGAGAGTTCCAGGAGGGCGAATACGTCATGATCAGGGTAAGACCTGAACGGTTTCCCTCTGGAACCGTTAAGAAGTTGCAAGCTCACGGAGCCGGTCCCTTTAGAGTGTTGAAACGCGTTGGATCCAATGCGTATGTTGTGGACCTGCCCGAGGAGTATGGTATAAGCTCTACCTTCAATGTATCGGATCTTGTTGCATATAGGGACCCAGCGGTGATCCCTAGTGAGCCTTTTGAGCCATCTCCTCCCCTTGAGAGTGATCCCACACCTGAGTGTCCACTTCCACCTCCAGCCCCTTTTTCACGGCAGCGTGAGCATATAGATCGTATACTGGACGAGCAGGTGACAGTTACCAGGAGTGGATCTTACCCGCGCTACCTAGTGCGATGGAGAGGACGGCCCGCTACTGAGGACACTTGGATCACACATGGCGAGTTACAGCGGATCGATCCGGACCTTTTGGAGCGATACAGGAGCGATGCAGACCCTTACTCGACAGGGTCGAGTTTCTCCCACCCGGGGAGAATTTGTGCGGACACCCGAGCAGTCGATCTGCACGACATGCCGAGCCACCGGTACCGCACGCGGAGCACGACACGAGCCACCACAGCGTCCATCTGGCTCGGAGACAGCCTGGAGACTCCGCCTTGAGCCTCCCCATTTATTATATTTAGTTAGACTTTATGTGTGTTTAATTTGCATTTATTTCGTTACGTCCGGTTGGCCATTTTGAGTGTAATAGGGGCTTACGAGCATTTCGGACCCCGTGGGCCCCACAGGCCTCCCGGGCCCCACCCCATTGGGCCACCTCATCCCAGGGTCCCACGTGGGGCCAGTCAACATGCCACATGGGAGCATCTAGAAGGTTGACTTGTATTTGAACACATGGGGGACAATGGACTTAAAAAGTCCAAGGAGGCTACCTACCTCCCACCTACCATTTTCAACCTTCCACCACCCCCCCTCTCCTTGGTCCAAGGGCCGCCCCCCCCCCTTTAATATTATATTGTATTTTGTGTGTGTGTCACATGCCATCCTAGCCCTTCATCCCCATCCCCTAGATCCAATGGCTATGGATGGATGTGAGATGTAGACTATTTAAGGTTGTAATTTCCCATTTTATGGAATTAATGCCATTTGAAAGTTGGAAAAAAAATCTCTTGGGCAGGCCTAGGCCGCCCCCTTCCTCTCTCCCTCTCCCCCTTGCAGCTGCGAAGGCTGCCTCTTGGTGGTGTGACTCCACCCTATCAGTTCTGGTCGCCGTCGCCGCCGCCACGAGCCGCCATCGCCACCGCCGGAGTTCTGTCCGCGCAGTACCACAGCAGCTTCTACAAAATTTCAGTCTCAGCCACGGCCTCCGATCGAGCTGGGAATTTTATTGGATGTTCCAGAGGTGTCCAGCACATCCTCAGAATTTTGGTTGGTCATAAAGATCTCATTTGGTATTTTTTTATTTTCGTCCAATCCCAGTTTCCAGATCTGTCTCCTGTCTATTTCCATTTCCACCCTCCCGGAGTTTTAAGTCTTAGGTCATTTTTTTGATTTTATTTGGTTCGCCCAATTTAACTGTGTGTTCCTTGCATCCATCCCTTCATCCACCATTTTTTTTAATTTTTGGTTCGTCCATTTCATATTTTGTAAAATTCGTTCTCAGTCCTAGCTACAGTTCTGTTCCCCAGTTCCCAGATCCGACCACTAGACACTCCAAAAATCCTATCAAATCACCACCACCTCCAAATCCAATTCTAAACATTGTCCCAGCTTCGTGGTTTGATTATCTACAATGTTGAAGAAGATCTCAAAGTCTGATTCCTACGGAAAGTAGGCGGTCAACGGTGGTTCTCAGACAAGTACCCTGTAAATCTGATGTCTCGGTTACTGTACAATAGGGATTTATAAATTTCTTAAAGTCTAGATCCGGCTAGATCCATCAGATCTCTCTGAGTCTAGATTGAAGCATTTCAAGAGAGCTTTCCAACGATAGCTCATGCGTCCCGATCCGACGTCGGGATCGACCGCAGCGGCTGTTTTTGCCGGAGCGCGCGCAGGGAAAACAGAACTGAAATCCGTGGGCAGCCATTCCACAACTTGAAGATCGGACCCGACCGGCCACCAATCGGTGTCTCCGGCCGACCGCCGTCCGTGGAGGCGCGCCACCAGGGGTCTCCATCATAGTGGGACCCACCTCCGCAGATCCGGAGGACAGCGCCATCCGTGGGCCCCACGGGCCCGCAGAACCCGCCGTTCGGGAAGCACGAAAACGCGGAGTTCGGCGCGTCGAGTCGACATCAAGATGCTGCCTGTCAACCTGATTTGCGTGATCCCCGGGGCCCACATGTGACCTTTTACCTCTCTGCGTGGAGTGGGTCGAAACCTTTTGTACTGCTGTGAATTATGTTAACCGGGGGTCCGTAAGTCAGCCGGGGTGTCTTCGCCACGCCGGGTGCGTGGAGGTAAAGGTCTTAACTTCTTGGCGTTACATTGCTTAGCTAGTATACGGTCTTAGGCCGCTGCCGAGAGTGTAGGTTCCTAGCTCGTGTGTCCATGTCACCGCTGTGAGCGTGAGAGTGACCCGTCCCGCGACTCGATCCGAGTCCGGAAGTGAGTCTGACTACCTTGAACTCTGCCGGTTCCTTAACCGCGCACGATCCACGCTTTCCCTCGCATGGGATGCCGAGTGAGCTGTACTTCTGTTAGCGACGTTTGCCACTAGGAGCTCGTAGTGTCGGGCTTAGCGTCTCCCTGGTGTGTATTGCTGGTCGCGTCTTCATTTAGAGTCCGAGGGTGGCACTGTATAGTGTCGTCTCCCGTGTCCGTCCCGCATCAGCGAAGCATCTTCTAATAAAGACCAAAGGGTCACCAAACCGATGTCAGACAAGAAAGTACTGAATAGATAAGTGGGGGTCAGTCCAACCTAGAACAGACAGGACCAGTCTGCGCACTTCGAAGGAAATGGCTGGACCTGGGTGCTCGGGCGAGCGAACAGCCTCCTCCTTCTTGGATATGAAACAGGATTGAATGTAGTTCTTCCCCTCCGAAGGTCGTACCAAGAACCATGCCGAGCTGGTCATCAGAGCCTTTGCACTCGGCCTCAGGTCGCCAGTCAGAGGCTGGAAGCACAGTCTGGTGAGATCTGCTCCTCCGGCAGCTCTGAGCTTGGATCATGGCGGGACCACCTTTGTTGTGAAGCTGACTCGATGATCTTTCCATTGATATATGGTACGCCACCTGAAGCCTTGAGGTGATGACGTGGTTCTCTCTGCAATCTGTAAGTACTCTGCAGCTTGTGACCCTGGGCTGGGTCTGAGGAAGAGTGGGGGTATGGAGTTGGGTATGGGTGAAGGATTAACTGGGAGATGGGGGGCTGATGGCTGTGGGAGGGGGAAGGGAGTTTCCTGAGGGCTGCTAGGGAAGCTGAGGGTGTTGAGATGGGGTGGAGCTATGCTAGAACTGGCTGGAGATGGTAATGGGAGGGCTGGGTGCACACTAGAGAGAGGATGGGGGAGGAAGATGGAGGCTGACCAAGGGGCTGGGTGGGGGACTCTTTGGTCTACCAGGGCTTGTGGGGGGGAAGGAGAGATGGGAGAGTGTAGCCAGCTGGGAGAGAGATTCAAATTTGGCCTAGGGTGAATCTCCTTCAGCCTTGGGGATATGGAGGGGTGCTTGGGGAAGGGGAGTGGGTGGTTATTGGTTGGAGGGTGGAGTGGGGAGTGGTGGATGCTCCCTTGGGGCTGGGGTGGAGTAAAGAGGGGTTGTGGGGAGTTGGGGTGACTCTTAAATGAGGGGAGGAGAGAGAGAAAGTAGGTGGGAGGGGAAGGAGAGAGAGGGGTGCGAGCCCCCTTGATGGAGAGAGAGAGGGAGAGAAAGAGAGAGAGAAATTGAGAGAGTGGGTGATGGGGGCATCCCTTGCCCCTATACATTTTTGAGGCTCGGATCGTTCGTCGGCATGCGTCATTGTGTTTGTCATATTTTTCTGAGTCTAGTCATGTAATTTTCATATTTTATTTGTGTCATTAACCATGTAATTTTCCTTTTATTTGAGTCCAATACCTAGGTATAAGGGCTGTTTACCTAAGTCTTGAGTCATGTGGTTAATCAAGTAGTCTAATGGGCCCAACTAGTGGGCTAAGCCCAGGGGCGCCCCCCTTTGGACTTGTCTAGTCTTTTGTCTAAAAGTCAGGGTCACTATGGTCATGTGAAAAGTCATGTAAGTCTATAAATAGCCCCCTCCCCTCTCTCATTTATAACTCTTGATGTTCAATTGCAATAGAAGTATTCCCATAAATTTGAGTGATTTCCTTGTAGTGAGAAGCTCCCCCCTCTCTCTCTCCTCTCTCTCTCTCTTCTCTCTCTCTAGAAGCGCCCCTTTCTCTCTCCTCCCCCTCCCACCTACTTTCTCTCTCTTCACTCCTCCATTAAGTCTATTCCAAGTCCCCAAAGCCCCCTCTTTACTCTACCCCAACCCCAAGAGAACCTCCACCCATCCCCACTCCACCCTCCAACCACCAACCACCCACTCCCCTTCCCCAAGCACCTCTCTCATCTCCCAAGGGAGAATTCCCCACTCCCAAAGCACCCCTTCCCTTCCCCAACACAACCCTTCCCATCCCCAAGACCCCTATTAACAACCCCCATTAAGTCACATCCCAACCTTGAGAGAGATCTCTCCTTCCCTCTCTCCTTCCCAACCCAAATTCGCAGCTCCCCCTTCCTCCACCTGCTAGACCACCTTCCAACCCCCATTCTGCCCCTCCCACACCTTGGATTACCCCCTACCAGACCCCCTCACAGCCAGGGGTCGCCCCCACAGCCTTCCATCCCCATTTCATGCTTACTCAGATCTGCACCTGTGAACTTGCTCTCAGCTGAGGACCTGCAGACCTACAGCAACTTGCAGTGCTGGCCACGTATTCATCCCGGAGCCTATGAAAGCACAAGAGATACCGTCGAAAGAATCTCCCAGCCCTCTTTGCAACGGTGGTGGTCTCGCCTTCGTCTGATTTTGTGACTGCCCAGAGGAGCTCTCACCGCCGGACTGCGCATCTCCTCCCTGGCAGACACCTAGTAGCGAATTGCAGAGGCGTCCACGACCATTCTTCTGAAGTTATTGAAGCGAGGCTTGGCTGAGAACTTCTACTACATGTCTCCTTCCAGTACCATGAAGCGGCTCTCCGTTTGGAGCCCGGACCAGTGAGTTCCTAATTTTCTCCCTCAGGTGCGCTGATCAGTTCCCTCTGGAACTGATCTGACACCCTGGCACTGTTTTGGTTCCTACTGTCTACTCCGACCTCCTACGGCATCCCCGTGGCTCTCCGTTCGAAGAGAGGCCGACCATGAATCCAACGACTCTAGCCTCGCCTGAATCAGAGCTCGGGAGCATCCGTGGTGTCCTCGCCTTCCTGCTGCAGTGACCCAGAGGCTACCAGAATCAGAAGCCTGCAACCCTGTTCACACCTCTACCCCGGCCGTCGTCACCAACAAGAAAATCCTCAAAAATTCTGACGTCATCCTAGGTCAACCACGGAGGTTTTGCCATTGGTTTCGTTGCAAATGGTGTTTGGGGAAGTCCACAGAGGTATCAACACCGACTATCTATCCACTATTCCAGAGAGTGGACAGAATCGACGGTCGCCTTGCCATTGGTTTCTAGCTTAGCTTTCTCCTCCCCGCTTGGCCGGCTTATAGCCCTTCCCTGCGTGGAGGTAGTGTTTGGTTGTAATTGGACTTCTCCACCCCTAGTCCAACCTCTCTGCGAGGGAGTAGTGCATGTACTGGTAGGTCTTCGGCAGAAGCGTCATCGACGCGGCATGCGGGTAGCCCATGCTTCCCTGCTCGCCCTAGTCTTCGATCGGGGTCGGCGTCTTCACGCCGACCAGGTGAGCTACTGAACACTTCTCTTTGCTGGTTTCCTTTTCTTAATTAGTATTACATCTTAGTGCCGTCGGCAGTGAGAGAGTGCCCGGTCCCAAATTGTCATCAAATTGAGTGACCACCGCGGAGTGAGGCGAGAGCAACCCCATACAACCCATGCCCTTGGCGTGCTGGCTGCCCGTGAAATTGGACATCCCGGGCCCTTAGGGGTCCATCCCAAGCTAGCCATACCCCTGGAGCAGCAAGGTCCCACCCTAGACCCTCTCCATCATCGCCGGGTTGCCGACGGGCACATGTGTGCGTTACGTGAGTGAGCTCGCCCGAGTGAGTCTGCCACCTAAGTTGTTTGCTTGCGAATATAGGTCCAAGGTGCATTGGTCTTGTAGGTATCACCCCCAAGGTGGTGTCACATTAGTGGGGAAAACTCAAAGGGATTTCTTCTATTTCAAAGTTCATGCAAAGGTGTGTACATGAGAGAGAGAGGGGCCTATTTATAGACAACCAATCTTTACATGACCAAAATGCCCTTGCCAAATAGACAAAAGACCAAGCTCATCCGAGACTCAACCCTGTGGGCCCAAACTATGGTACTAGGGCCCAATTAAGCACAATTAAGAGAATTAGACCATAACAACATGACTCAATAAATGAAATACATAAGATAAGACTTGAAAATGAGTAAAACATGTGAAGATCAAAGCTAGTCCTCCTCAAGGTGGTGCAGTCGACCCGAGCCAGAGAAAGTGCCGTGAGATGTCCTCATCAAATCCCCCAGGGTGGGGAGAACTCGACCCCATCAAGTAAGGGTCCACCTGGCTGTGGTAGTGCTCAAAATGTCTAGGTCAAGGCATAGTAAGTCTTCCTGGCTCACCCAAGTATCCTCTATCGGGGGACGGTCCTTCCACCTCACTAGGTAACGCTAGTATACCCTGTTCCTGGTAGTGGTACTTTGCTTATCCAGTATTGCCTCCACCTACTCACGTCGGCCTCTCAAGCTAGTAGGTGGAGTCCCACCGTGGGTATCTCTCTCAAGGGAGGGTAAAGGCTCAAGCTCCTCACTGGCTCCCACCGCGGGGCCCTTGTAAGGTACCATGTCTGCCACATTGAAGGTATGGTGTACCCCAAAACCCTCAGGTAGGTTCAGCTCATAAGCATTACTGCCTAGTCATCTCAGAACTCGAAAGGGTCCCGACCCTCGTGCCCTCAACTTGGAGGCTGGCCCTGGAAGGAGCCGCTCCGTCATCACCATTACCAAGTCTCCTACTTGGAATTCATAGTGGCGGCGTCGAGCATCTGCCTGTCCTTTGTAAGCCTCATTGCTCTTCCCTATATGCTTGCAGATGTCATCATGCAACTCTTTGATATGCTGTGCAAAGGACTTGGCTGAGACTAACACTCTAGCATGCGGGGGGAGGGGAATAAGATCTGAAAGCTTTTTAGGCCTATAACCATGCACGACCTCGAATGGACTCTTGCCTATTGACCTATTGATAGAATCATTGTAGGCAAACTTGTCCTGAGGTAAGAGGAGATCCCAATTTTTGGGGTGGTCCCCGACTAGGCAACGGAGCAAGTTCCCAAGACTTCGGTTGACGACCTCAATTTGGCCATCAATTTGAGGGTGATAGGTAGTGAAGAATTTGAGGAGGGTTCCCAGTAGATGCCAAAAGATTTTCCAAAAGTAACTTTTGAATTTCATATCTCGGTCGGTCATAATGGCTTTAGGTAGTCCATTGAGTCGGACCACCTCATCAAAGAACAAACGGGCAACCCTAGAAGCATCCGAAGTTTTAGAACATGGGATAAAGTGGGCAATCTTGGAGAACCTATCAACAACTACAAAAATGGAATCATGTTTGCACAAGGTCCTAGGTAGGCCAAGGAAAAAATCCATGCTCAAATCCTCCCAAGGTCGATCTGGGATGGGAAGTAGTGTGTAAAGCCCAGTGTTTTACCTTACCTACTTGGCCGAGGCACAAATGCGACACTGACCCACAATGTTTGCCACATCCTTCTTGAGACTGTACGAATAGAATTGCCTCTCAACTAACTCTATGGTCTTTTGGACCCCAAAGTGACCAGCTAGGCGACCACTGTGTAGCTCCCAAACCAAGAATTCCCGAAGTGAAGTTCGGGATATGCATAGCCTAGTTCCCTTGAAAAGATTCCCCCCTCGGAGTAAGAATCCTCATGTTCCTTATGGGGTTGGGTGGAGAGTGTGCTGTATTGAGTCCCAAAATTAGGGCAACTCGGATATTCCTCTTGGATTCGCTCAAACCCCGTTGTTGACACCCATTTTTAGCCAACAAGTTACGTTATTTCTCTTATTCGTCATTTCTGATGTCCCAAATTAACCATTATTTTGGAGCCTTCCTTGGATGAATTTCGAGTCCATTTCATTGTTCCATTCCCTTTGAGTCTTGGAGATCATTATTTCATAGAGCCCTGAAGCTTATTCCATTAACTTCCGGCCTTCCAAGTTGGCATACGACCCACTTAGGTCAACTTCCCTCAAGCATTCCTTTTTTACCCCCTTCTATTCCCTTATTCAAAATGTGCCCTTCACCAAAGTTGTTCGATTTGTCGAGATCTACAACTTCTTCTTCTATGTCATTAGCTAGTTCTGTACCGACTTCAAGTTATTCACATTTTTTTGGCAGACTGCACTGTTCACCTGTGTCCCGACATTTTTCCTCTCTGTTCTTGCCCCATTTTCTCTCTCTTTTGATCATCTTTTCATCTTGCTCTCTTCATTAAAGTTGTTCATTTTTCCGTTATCTACAATTTCTTTTTCTACCACTTTCACCAGTTCTGCACCATTTTCATGATATTCACTGATTTCGAAAGTCGCGCGAGCTTGGCAGTAAAATGGTCAACAGTTGGCCGTCCCATGAAGAAACGGTCACTAGTTGACCGCCCAATGAAGAAAATGGTCAACAGTTGACCATCGTGAACAGTAACTTTTTAATTTTTTTTTATTTTTAAAATGTCTAAAAACGGTCTTCTTGAGATCGCTTACGTCAAAAAACGGTCTTTGGAAGATCGTTTATTCATTTCTTGTGCCAGAAATCTCCCGGTCGCCCCTAATCGTCAAGCGGTCATCACATGACCATTTATATTCAAATGGCGGTCCTCCCTAGACCATTTTATTCATGAAACGGCCGCGCGATAGACCGTTTATATAACAGAGAGTCCAAAAGTTCTTGAACTTCGTCTTCTTCGCCACTGGACTCTAAGGCATTTCCTGTGCAACGAGGCCTCCTTGTTAGGGCTCTATCTTCTGAAATCCTCCACCAAATTGAGCCCCGTTTGTTTCTGTGTTTTGCCCTTTGTATTATCTTCATTTTGAATCGTAGAGCATGATTTTTCATGGGCTATATCTTCTAGAATCTTGGCTGCAATATCATGTTTTACGTATTTTGTGTCACACAAACTCTTCCAGATTAGGCACCGGGGCTACTTTCCAAGGACTCTATCTTCCAGATCCTTCCACCAAAAAGAGTCTCGTTTGTTCCTAGCACTTATCCTATCTATTATCTCGAGATTGATCCTTACATTTCAAGATTTGGTGGACTCTATCCTCTGAAATCGTAGCAGAAAGTTCTGGGTTCCAGCATTTCTCTATATAAACTTGCCCAGTTTGCCTGCGCGACGGGGGGCTCTTCTTCGACTCGGGGCGAAGCCATGCCATATCGTCAACTCACAACTTTGACCCCACTGCGAAGAGGAAAGTATCAGCTTTAATTTCCATCTCTTTGGGCTCGTTTTCATCGCTCCTATCCTTAGTTGTCATCTCATACTTTTTCAAAATCATCACAGGTTGCACTGTTTCTGCATTTTTCTCTATTTTGCACATCACTTTTCTCCTTATTCTCTCAATCATTTCTCGTGATTTCAAATCCTTTGCATGCACAATATACCCACCTTTAATTTGCACTCTTTAATAGGGGTTAAAAACCCTCCCCCGGTGCGTTCTTCCCCTTTCTTTCATACTACTTTATCATTTCGAGACATATGCTACACTTCACATTCTAATGTGTTTTTTTTCTCTTTTGTGGCTTTGTTTTGCAGGAGACTATTGATAGAACATGAGGCCCTTGCTTTCTAGCCGACTGGAAGGCAAGGATGTGTCACCCACATCGGTTCCCGCGTCCCTTTTCAAGCGCGATCACACATTGTAGCGGCCTCCCATTAGGCCGAGTCCTCTTCTTCATTTTCCAAGGTACACGGCGTCGTCCTCATCCGTTCTCCATCTTTTGGGTGTCGTAGAACCTTGGTGGTGATCACGGTCAGGTTCCTCTTCTTCATCGCCCCTTTGCTTTTCATGCACTTTCACGCTTATATGCATGTTTATGTGTGCATAGTTAGCATGGGGTGGGGAAGGATAGATTAGAAACCTAACATTTTTATATCTACACCCGTGACTTCCACTTGGATGGTGGAAAGTAAGGCTACCTGCCTACTCAGCACATTGGCGGCGCGATTCTCACAACCCATTTTGTACTTTAGGACAAAGGTATAGGCCTGAATGTATTCCACCAAGTGGGCATGACGGGCATTGAGCTTTTGTTGGGTGTTGAGGTACTTCAAGGCCTCATGGTCCGAGAAGATCACAAACTCCTTGCGTAGGAGATAGTTCCTCCAATTCCGAAGGGATTGGACCACGGCGTATAGCTCCTTGTCATAAGTGGAGTACATAGTCCTAGCATCATAAAGTTTCTCACTAAAATAGGCCACGGGGTGACCCTCTTGGCTAAGAATGCCTCCAATCCCTACACTGGATGCATCACAAGTGACCTCGAAGACTTTAGAGAAGTCGGGCAGACAAAGGACCGGGCTTGGGTCATCTTTTCCTTGAGCTCTAGGAATGCTTTGGAGGCTGCCCTAGTCCATACAAAGTTGCCTTTCTTAAGGCAATCTGTGATAGGAGCGGTGATAGTGCTAAACCCACGGATGAATCTCCTATAAAAGGTGGCCAGCCCGTGAAAGCTTCAGGCCTCATGGAGGGTCTTGGGCTCGGGCCACTCAAGAATGGCTTGGACTTTTTAGGGGTCCATGGATACCCCTTGGGCTGAGACAATAAATCTTATGAAGGCTAGTTGATTGGTCAAGAAGTTACACTTCCCGGGGTTGGCAAAGAGACTCTCCTTCCTAAGAACGGTGCAAACTTGTTTGAGGTGATCTAGGTGGGCTTCCTTGGACTGGTTATATATGAGAATGTCGTCAAAGTAGACGACAAGGAAGATGCCAATGAAGGGTCGGAGGACCTCAGTCATGAGGCGCATGAATGTGCTGGGTGCATTGGAAAAGCCAACGGCATGACAAGCCATTCATAGAGGCCGTCTTTAGTTTTAAAGGCGGTCTTCCAGTCGTCCCCGGGCCTAATGCGAACTTGGTGATAACCCCTTTTGAGATCAATCTTGGAGAAGATGGTGGCTCTAGCAAGCATGTCTAGCATGTCATCTAGCCGAGGGATGGGAAACCTATACTTGATCGTGATTTTGTTAATGTCTCGGCTATCCACGCACATGCACCAAGTTCCATCCTTTTTGGGTGTGAGAAGGGCCGGGACGGCAAATGGGCTTTTGCTAATGTAGAGGAAGCCCTTCTTGAAGAGCTCCTCAATTTACCTCCTAAGTTCGGCATGCTCGGTGGGGTTGAGGCGGTAGTGGGGAAAGTTGGGTACGGTAGCTCCGGGCACAAAGTCGATGGCATGTTGCACATCGCGCATGGGTGGTAGCTTATCCGGAAGTTCATCGGGAAACACATCATGGAAGTTCTCAAGGAGTTGTTGGATTTATATTGGGTGTGGGTCGATTGCGGTGGATTTCCCGAGATAAATGACAATGGCACACACTTGTGCCCCTTGGTTGAATTCTTCCTCAAGCTCTTGCTTAGTGATGAGGTGTAGGTTCCCAATAGTCCCAAGGGTCAAACTAGTCTAGGATTTGATGGGGTGGGGTTTGGTGATGGGGCGGGTGGGTTTGGAATAGACGAAGGGGTAGGAGATCCCTATAGGGAGGGAGGTGTCTTCTTGGGGAGAGAGCAGGGTGGTGAAGGGTTGAGTTGGATTCTCTTCCCCTCATGGGTGAAAATGCAAGTGTTCGTCCTTACAAGGAAGGTGGCATCTACATCATAAATTCAAGGTCGCCCTAGGGGTATGCTCCCTACTTCCATTGGTAGAATGTCACACCATACTTGGCCTTGGTAGGATTGAAAAGTGATGGGGACAAGGCAGCGAGTACTAACTGACGTGGCGACCTTGTGGAAAGGATCGATGGCACTCCAAAGACGCGAACAAGATGAGATAACTACTGCATCACGCAGCTCGATCTCACACAAGATGGTCTCTCACCGGGCAATCTCTCAAATCTCACAAGGGAGCTAAGAAGGAAGGGAAGCAACAAGGGGCAAACGCACCTATTTGGGTTTCTTCTTTTATAAGCATTCATTATATGAAATGGTACACTAGCCTCCTTTATATAGGAATAGCCATATTACACTTGGACAAATATACCACTAAACATTTCAACTAAGGACATCCTTGTCCCATGACTTTTGGCCTAATAAAACAAAAGTCAACAACCAACCTTTGACTAATGACCACAATAAAATAAAAATACTTTGACTAGTGGTTAATAATACAATATCACCATAATACAAATAAAATACACACAATCTAAAATACATACTCAGGACGCTGAGTCTTCAGGAAGCCTAGTCTCCCAGCCACAAGCTCGGTTGTGTCGGGACAGTGCGGCGTCAGCTCCGAGTAGTGGGTCTGGTGGGTCCGGTGTCCCCACCAACCCTCCCGGGATAGCTGGAACTCGACTCCGTCGAGTATGGTGGGACACTGCTCTAGTAGTGCTCCAGTAGGTCTGGATCGAGGCGCTGGAGATCTTCCCGGCTGATCCAAGAATCATCAGAATGTGGATGGTCCCGCTAGCAGACAAGGTAGCGCTGGTGGACCCTACTCCATGTAGCTATCACCTGCTCATCCAGTATCCTCTCAATTTGCTCGCGCGGTGCTCTTAAAGTTGTTGGACGCACAGCGGTGGGATCACTCGCAATGGGAGGAGAAGGCTTGAAAGGGTCACTAGGAATCGCTGTGGGTTCCTTGTAGGCCACTAGGTCTACCACATTAAAGGTAGAGCTAATCCCATATTCAGGAGGTAAGTTCACAACATATGCATTGGAGCCAATCTTCCGTAGTATTTGGAAGGGACCATCACTACGGGCTTGCAACTTTTTAACGGCTCCCGAGGGGAGTCGTTCTGGTTGAACACATACCATAATCAAGTAACCTTCTTGAAATTTATGGTGACGCCTATGTGAATCAACCAATCATTTGTAGGTCTCGTTACTGAGGTTTTTTTGCTTGCTAATTGACTCATGCAGACCCCTGACATGCTGTGCAAACTCCTCGACTGATTCGGAAGTTCTGGTCTCGAGGGGAAGGGGAATGAGATCCACTGGTTTCCTAGGTTTGTATTCATGTATAACCTCAAATGGACTCATACCTATGGACCTATTGACAGAGCTATTAAATGTAAATTCGGCTCTGGGCAAGAGAAGATCCCAATTGCATGAATGATCCCCTACAAGACACCTTAAAAGGTTCCCTAAACTCCTTTTGACGACCTCTGTTTGCCCATCGATTTATGAGTTATAGGCAGTAAAGAATTTGAACTTAGAGCCAACTAGGTGCCAAAGTGTCTTCCAAAAATAATTAGTGAATCGGACATCCCGATCAGACAATATGGTTTGGGGGAGACCATGCAAGTGCACGACTTCATCAAAGAAAAGGTGGGCTACTCTAGATGCATCAGTTGTTTTGGAACATGCAATGAAATGGGCCATCTTAGAGAATCGATCAACTACAACAAAGATGGAGTCATGCTTCTGAGTAGCAACTGATAAGGATACTAAATGAGCAAGTTTATGGGAGTACACACCTAACTAGACTGAAAAGTGTAGCTCCGACCGGAGACGAAGACGAGTGGGGTCGTGCGTGTGCACACGGCATCGACGAAGCTTGACGGTTACAAAAAAATTTACTCCACATAGGGAGGGTGCAATTATTACAAAACCGCTTAATTTAAAAATTTCTTACGTAGGGGAATAAATTATTTCAGGCTTTCTCCGCGCAAGGAGGCTCAGGGACACTCACGCTCCGTAAATTATAGACCGTCTGTCGACGACCAGGTGACCCGAGCGTTGCTCAGGCCGCCGTTGTGGACTCGGGTGCCACAATCAATAGTTCACTCAAATGAAATATATATATATACATATATTACTATGAAATTATATATATATATATATATATATATATCCCTGATATTATAGAATAGGTATATATATATATATATATATATCCCTGCTCAGGCCGCGCTGCTCTTTTCTGACTTTTTTTTCAAACGTTTCCCAGTCTTCCTACGTAACCCACAGTTGCAAGGGGCTACACGCAGGCGGCCACACGAGCGGCGTGGTCAACGCGCAGGTGGCCGGTCAGCCAAGTTAGGCGCGAGCGTAGGCAGGCGAAGTGGGGGGGGTAGCAGAAGCCGCACGGCGCACGCGGACGCAAGGCAAGCGCTGGCGAGTGCTGGTGGGGCGGGCACACGCGGGCGAGGTGGGCACATGCGGGCGGGGTACGGGAGTAGTGATGCATGCGTCAACACATGCGGCTGCCATGCGGGAACTGGCGTATGGCCACGCGGTAGGGCAGGCGCGGTGCTGGCACTGGCGTGTGGCCACGTGGCAGGGCGGGTGCGTGCCCAGAGGGGAACATAGGCGGGCACCGAGGTGAGCTCCTGCGGGCGCCACGCGGGGGATGCTGTGTGGCCACGCGACAGGGCGGGTGTCAGAGCCGAGGGGCGTTCGTGCGGCAGCAAGCGGTCACATGCGGGCGGCAGTAGCCATGGAGGGAGGTGGAAATCGCCGGGCGCGGTGGCTAGAATGGGTTGTTGCGACCGCGGGAAGTTTGAAAGGGGGCCACGGGCGACGATGCCGCCCCCCGTGAACCCTTATTTTTTTTCATATTCTCTCTCAACCGAGAGAAGTAGAGCTTCTCTTTTCTCTTCGTTGTCTCCCCTTCACTTTCACCATTTTTTTCTCTCTACTCTCAGCCGAGAGAGGAGGATCTCCTCTACTATTTTTTTTTCACGTACCGATGTTGGGGAGGGGAAACGACGCGGATGTCGGGGTTGACGGAGACGTTGTTGTTAGGCTCTGATACAAAATTTGATGCGGCGGCATCGTGGAAAGGATTGACGGCACTCCGAAGACACGAACGGGACGGGATAACTACTACCTCGCACAGCTCGGTCTCACACCGGACGGTCTCTCACGGGCAATCTCTCAAATCTCACAAGGGAGCTAAGAGGAAAGGGAAGCAACAAGGGGCAAAAGCACCTACGTGGGTTTCTTCTTTCATAAGCATTCATTATATGAAATGGTACACTAGCCTCCTTTATATAGGAATGACCATATTACACTTGGCCTAAACATTTTAGCTAAGGACATCCTTGTCCCATGACTTTTGGCCTAATAAAATAAAATACAACAACCAACCTTTGACTAATGACCACAATAAAATAAAAATACTTTGACTAGTGGTTAATAATACAATATCACCATAATACAAATAAAATACACACAATCCAAAATACATACTCAGGAATACGTACTCAGGACGCCGAGTCTTCAGGAAGCCAAGTCTCTGAGCCACAAGCTCGATGGTGTCGGGACGGTGCGACGTCGGCTCCGAGTAGTTGATCCAGTGGGTCCGGTGTCCCCACCACTAATGGGTACAGATGTGGCGTCAATCCAAGCTACCTGATAGGGTTTCAGGTGTGAGGAAACGGTAAGGCCTAAAAGTTTGATGGTGTCGGGGGACACCACATTCACACTACTCCCATTGTCCAAGATGACCTTCCTAGTATGGTCCCCTATCCGGATGTAGGTATGGAAGATAGTGGTTCTTCTCCAATCATGCTCTTGGATTTGAGTGAGGGTGCACCTAACCACTCCAAGGTGAGGGTCGGTGGATGGAGGGGGTTGTTCTTGATTGGACACACTGTAGTGGGTTTCATACTCCTCCTCCTAATCGGGAGAGGCCTCATATATCTCAACCTCTTCTTCAACCCCAGCTTGGGGTAGGAGGTTAGTCTCCTCAATGAGCAAACTCGATGGTCCCTTGGTGGGGCATTGGTTGGTGAAGTGCCCATACCCAAGACACCTAAAGCATTGCTGCCCACTATGGTGGTTAGGGGTAACTCTTGTGTGAGGGCGAGTGGGTCCTGGGTTGGGTCTATTGGGAGTGGGGTTGGGAGGACCCCTTGTGGGGCGAGGGGGATGGGTGCCACTAGGAGGGGCTGCTCGGCCAGGAGGAGTTCCCCTGGGAGTGGGTAGGAGGCCCTGTTGAGGAGGTGGGGTGTTGGTCCGAGGGGCCATGGACTTGGGGTCCATCACCCGAGGGGGAACCATTCAGGTATATCGAGAGAATTTCTCGGCATCCCAGGCTATTTGATAGGCCTGCTCTAGAGTGGTCACCTGACGCATGAAGAGCTCCTTTTTTGTGTGGAATTGAATCCCATTCTTAAATCGGGATACTGTGACCGCGGGGTCCTTTTGGACTCTACACTTAAGAAGGTAGTAGTCAAATTTTTCAATGTACTCCATCACGGTCTTCCCTTCTTGAGTTAGGGCCTGCCACTCATCCAGGAGGTTTTGGTGATAGAAGGGAGGGACATATTTGAGTTTGAGTTTTTCTTTCATGGCCCCCCATGTGGTGATGGGAGCTTCCCTCCTAACTATCCTTAACCCCTCAACGTTCAACAAATGGGTCTTGGCTAATTTTGTACGTTGCATCTTGGCAAGCTGGACTCTCCTATCCTCGGACATGGGATACCAATCGAAACATTGGTCCATTGCTGCCTCCCATTCTAAGTAGAGGCTCAGTGGTGCGGACACCTGAGCAGTTGAGCGGCGCGACACGCCGAGCCACCGGTACCACACACGGAGCACGACTCGAGCCACCTCAGCATCCATCTGGCTCGGAGACAGCCTGGAGACTCCCGACATTTATCATATTTAGTTAGACTTTATTTGTGTTTAATGTGTGTTTACTTCATTTTATTCAGTATGTAATTTTGATTGTAAGAGGGGCTTATTTGAAAAAATGGGACCCCTGGGCCCCACGGTACCCTAGGCCCCCTCCCATTGATCCACCTCATCCCTAGGGCCCCATGTGGGGTCGGTCAACCATTCAAATGGTCGCTTCTAGAAGGGTGGGCCAAGTGGGGGACATTGGAATGAAAATGCCAACAATTCCAACCCACCCCCACCTACCATGTCCCCCCCTTGCCTCCCTAATCAATGGGCTGCCCCCCCCCCCTTGTATTTTTAAATTTAATTTTTTTGGATGGTCACATGTAATCCCAGCCCTCCATCTCCCATCCCTAGATCCAACGGTTAAGGATTGATTAGACATGTAACCTATATATGCTTGTAATTTTCATTTTTGATGAATTAATGCCATTTGAACTTGGAAAATCCTTGGAGCAGCCCTTGGGCACCCCCCTGTAGCACCCCGTATAAAAAAAAATGAAAATGAAAAAAATATATTATTAATATTATTTTCCAAATGAAAAAAAAATATTAGATAAACTCTATAGGAAGCTTATGTAAGAAGTTGGAACACGGAGTCATCATATGTAAAGATTATTCACTTAACAAGTGGCTTCCTAGAGTAGTTGGTTAAGTGATGTGCCTTTCAACCTAGTGACCAGGGTTCCAATCCTAGCATCCACACCATACCCTTTTTACCAAATAATTATATGTTATAAGTTAGCAAAACTTGCACTTACGATTTGGGCCATGGATTAGCTGTACAAACAGTATCTCTTATCTCTCCAGCCTATCTCTTATCTCTCCAGCATGTACAAGCTGTAAAGCCCTATTATTCCAGATCTTGCCCCCTATTCGGTCATGATAGACCCTATAAACATACCCGTAGCTACCCCATTCTAGGCTAGCTAAGGTTGGGGCAAAGCTCTACAGGGATTGCGCAAGAAGGGTGTGCCACTACGATCTTCCAACAAGGTAGGTGTTCTCAATTTTTAATTAAACTAGTAGCTAATCTAGGATGATTAGTCTAGGCAGTTACTCTTAGGATCATCTCCATGCGATATTTCATGTTTATATAGCATGTGTTAGCCTCATAGTTATCATGTATTAGCTTTAATCTAAGAAAAGTTTAATTAGTTTCACAACCAGGATAATTAGCATGCAATAGCTTCAATATGGGACAATTAGTAAGTATTAGTCTCATGCCCTAGATAACTAACATGAATTTAGCCTTATTAACTAATCTAATAGCATACCTAATCTATTAGCATGCTTAATTAACCTATTAATCTACCAAGACACTTCAATGTCAACACCTCTACATATAACACTTCCATATATATATAACGCAAGTGTTGACACCTCCTGTCAACACTTCCATACACATGTCGACACTTCCATAGTATATGTAACAAGTGTTGACACCGGTGTTGACACCTCATGTCAACACTTTTCTTCATCATATTTCAGAATTCTACAGTCATCCATGTCATGACCCATTCTTCCACAATAAAAGCAATTGATATTTTCATCTCTTTTCCTGCTTCTCCCAACATTGGAATAGGAGTTATGCATGTGTTTCTTGATTTTGGAGGAAGCTGAATTTGTGGGAGCCCAATGGGTCGTTTGAATTTTTGATTTTTCAAGAATGACAAGAGCATCCTCAAGTTCTTTTATTTGAGCCAATTGAGATTGGCTCTCTTCTTCAGCCTTCACCTTGGCTTCTTTGCAAGCAATACTTGCAAGCTTTTCTTGCTCCAATTCATTTTTTAAGTGTTCATGCATTTTCAGAAATGTAGATTGTTCTTCTCTCATGCATGAAATCTCTTCCTCAAACAATTCAATCTTTGAAATAAGAATTTCATTTTGATGTTTCATGCTTTCATTTTTTGATTTCAAAGGATGGCATTCTTCACATGATTTGTTTGTATGAACAAGAAGATCAATTTTCTTTTTCAAATTTCTATTTTCAGATTTGTATCTTCTACATTTTTCATACAAAGACTCATATGCGATTTGCCATTGCTCACAAGTGAGAGTTTCAGGTTCAGAATCTACCTTTTCATCATCATTGGCCATGAGGCATAGATTTTGGACTAGCTCGTCAAGTCCATCCTCAATGCCGGAGTCATCCTCATCCTCGTCGCTCCATGTGGCCATCATGGCCTTGGGCTTCCTGAATTTACCTTTCTTCACTTTCTTGATGAGGTCGGGGCACTCACCTGGCATGTGGCCAGGTTTCTTGCACTCGTAGCAAATTATTTCTTCCTTCTTGCTACTTTCTCCTTTGTTTGGTCCTTGCCCTCTTGGACCCTTCCTGAACTGCCACCGAACCTCCTTGTTCCTTTGACGAACCTTCTTGCTCGTCGTGTGATCATGGCAACCAGTTCTTCATCTTCTGTGTTGCCAATAGAATCATTTTCACTGCCCTCTGAATCCGGTGAATTCACCTTTAGGGCCAGTGGTGTGACAGCCTTCTTTTTCTTGTGATCTTCCTCGCTTCTTTTGATGTTTATTTCGTATGTCATCAGCGAGCCGATCAACTCATCGAGAGTTAGGGTGTTGAGGTCTTTGGAATCTTCAATTACAGTGGCTTTTGTATGCCACTGTGAAGAAAGGGATCTCAAAACTTTTCTTACAAGCTCCTTGTTTGAATATTCTTTGCCAAGCGCCTTTAGTCCATTTGTAATTTCTGTTAGCCTTGCAAACATATCAGAAATTGATTCTTCTGGCTTCATTGCGAACAACTCATAGTCCCGAAGTAAGAGATTGGCCTTTGTTTCCTTGACTTGCGATGTTCCTTCATATATAAGCCGCA
The DNA here is from genome assembly GCA_022559845.1 of Amorphophallus konjac. Lineage (NCBI taxonomy): Eukaryota > Viridiplantae > Streptophyta > Magnoliopsida > Alismatales > Araceae > Amorphophallus > Amorphophallus konjac. The sequence continues at coordinate 227,704,576 of CM040126.1, read as the reverse complement.
GCTTATCCCACATCTCCTGCGCAGAGGCACACATAGATATTCGTGAGTATTCGTTAGGATGGACGGCACATTGAATTATATTCATAGCCTTAAAGTTCGTTGAACACTTCTCTATATCTTCTTCATCCCATTCATCTTCTTTTTCAGATAAAACATATGGACCCTTACTTATGACACGCCAAACATCATAGTCCTGGGCACGTAGGAAAACATACATTCTATTTTTCCAGTAAGGGTAGTTCGATCCATCAAAGAACGGAGGTCTTTGAATGGAATGCCCTTCGGGCATCATCCCTCTGTTTGCCATTTAATGGGATCTGCTCTTACGACCGTGAGATCGTAAATCAACCAGAGACCAGAGCTCTGATACCAATTGTTGAGTCCCGAAACGTGGCAATCAAGAGGGGAGGGGTGAATTGATGGCCAATAAAATTAACTATCTAATAGAACTCTTATAACAATTACATTAACAAGATCTCACCTCGCACGAACATGAACACACTTGTGGAAACGTATGCAACAGGTGTGATTGATAGAATAAGTGGTGTAAGCTCAACTCACCGCGAAGCCCACTTGACAAGTAAACATATAGGCAAACCACAATGAACACACGGAAATTTTTAGGTGGTTCGGGTACACTATCGTGTTCCCTACGTCCACCCCTCACACGGAGGATTAAGGCTTCACTATGAGTGAATCACACACACACACACGCTGTAAGGACAGCAACCACACACACGTTCGTGTTACCGAACACGAGCACAACACACACACACGTTCGTGTTACTGAACACGAACTCAACACACAAGTATCTGAGATAATGTTTACAGACGAATACTCAAGCTTGAATCAACTGAACCAAAATGAAAAAGGGTGAGGAAAGAATGAAATTATCCTGGTTGGAGCTCCCCCTTTCTCTTTTCGGAATTTAATCGAACACTTGTGTAGCAGGAAGATGTTCTTGACGATCTTGAAGCGGATGAGCTTGAATCTTGATTTCACTCGCAGCCAGTAGTAGAGGATTGATTGGAACTTCGAATCCTCCTTCCCTTCACTTTCACGCACAAACACAAGAGGAACAATGGCTGGAGGTGGCTGCTGCGACCTGCACAAGGAAGGGTTAGAAAGAACCCCGAAAATAGTGTTTATAATTATTCCCTTAGGGTTTACACCCTTAACAAGATGATTTATACTCCTAGACAGGATAAGGGACGTTCAGGGGACCAGATCCATGTATTACGGAGTGATTCCCGGAGTCCCTAACAGCTGTATAAGCCCATGTGGCTCGAAACCATCAAGTCAACAAAACCGGCGCCGCCCAGAACAGAAGGGTCGACCCTCGTGGTGTGCTAGAGGTCCAGAAGTCATGGGTCGACCCCAGGGGTCGACCCTCTCAGAATCAGGTTCTGGTTCAACAAAAATAGCAAGAGGACCTGTAGGGGTCGACCCTCGGGGCATGGGTCGACCCTTTCAGTTGGGCAAAAAGGGAGCTGACAGGTTAAAAAAAAAGATTGCTAGGGGTCAACCCTTGGGGTCGACCCTTGAAGCTGGGGGTCGACCCTTGGGGTTGACCCTTTCAGCAGGGGTTAAGGACCCTTGCTAAGTTGCTCCGATTGGCTTGGGGATCGCTCCGAAGGGTCGTCCCACGCTCCACAACAATCACAAACCATGATTCTAAGTCCAAGAACACATCTAGATGTTTTTATGATGGTTTATCAAAATAAACATGATTTAGCATGAAAACATAAACCATTTGACATAATTAAACTCTTGGATGCTTCCTAGATAAATGGACTTATGGAAATGAAGGAATTCAAACCACATGGCCATGATTCAAAAATGATTAGATCTCACACATCGTCCTAGAGTTGTATTCGACTGTGGCCATTGTTGATTGTCCTGTCAAAACAGTTTTTGAATTGAATTTCTTTCATGAAGTTCAAATGATAAACACTTACCCTTGAAGTGAAGTCCTTCAACCGTCCAAAACCTTATATGTGCAACACTTACAAAGTCATCAGAGAATCTCATTTTCAGTTCAAGAAACATCATTTGGTCATCATCAAAATATATAAGACATGATAAAAGGGGAGGGGGTTCAACAAGAATTACCAGGTTTACCCCCGGAAAGGGAAGTGTCGTTCACTATCGACATTATTCATGGTGCTGGTCCTGTGTCTAAGGCACCCTATAGAATGTCTCCCGCCGAGTTGAAGGAGCTAAAAGAGCAGCTAATGGATTTACTGAAAAAGGGATTCATTAGGCTGAGTACTTCCCCCTGGGGAGCACCCGTGCTCTTTATTAAAAAGAAGGATGGAACATTTAGGCTATGCATTGATTATCGGCAGTTGAACCATCTTACAATCAAGAACAAGTACCCGCTGCCGAGAATTGACGAGCTGTTCGACCAATTGTCTGGAGCTAACTATTTCTCCAAGATAGATCTTCGGTCTGGTTACCACCAATTGAGGATCAAAGAAGAAGACATATATAAAACTGCATTTCAAAGTAGGTATGGGCATTACGAATTTACTGTTATGCCTTTTGGACTAACAAATGCCCCCGCAGCTTTTATGCAGTTAATGAACAACATCTATAGGCCTTATTTAGACCAATTTATTGTGGTCTTTATCGATGATATATTGATCTATTCAAAAACTGAAGAAGATCATGAAGTGCATCTCAAGAAGGCATTACAGATATTGCGAGATAACAAGCTATATGCCAAATTCAGCAAATGCCAATTCTGGCTTGAAGAAGTGTCCTTCTTAGGCCATGTCATATCAAAGAATGGAATTTCTGTTGACCCTGCCGAAGGTCGAAGCTGTACAAAGTTGGGGACAACCAACGAATGCAACGGAGATTCGAAGCTTCTTGGGTCTAGCTGGTTACTACCAGCATTTTATTAAGGACTTCTCCAAGATTGTTGTCCCTCTTACCAGATTAACTCGCAAGGAAGTGCCTTATGAATGGAGTGAAGACTGTGAGAAGAGTTTCCTAACTTTGAAGGATCTCTTGACTATTGCTCCGGTCTTATCTCTACCAATTGAAGGAGAGAAGTACGAGGTATATACCGATGCATCTGGTATCGGCCTCGGATGTGTATTGATGCAGAATGGAAGAGTCATTGCATACTCTTCCCGGCAATTAAAGAAGCATGAAGAAAACTACCCTGTGCATGATTTGGAACTAGCCGCAGTGGTATTGGCTTTAAAGGTCTGGAGGCACTATCTCTACGGAGAGCAATTCACCGTATACTCCGATCATAAAAGCCTTAAATATCTATTCTCTCAGAGAGAGCTGAACATGCGACAAAGGCGTTGGCTCGAGTATCTCAAGGATTTCGACTTCACTATACAATATCATCCTGGTAAGGGTAATTCCGTAGTAGATGCCCTTAGTCGGAAGCCGAGAGCCCTAGTAACCAACTGTATGGTTCAAGAATGGAAGCTGTTGGAAAAATTCGCTGAACTCAATATAAGCATGGATGAGAATGACAGGTGTATTACTCTATCTCTCTTAAGTGTAAGTCCGGATTTGCTAGCTAAAATCAAGAGGTTGCAAGAAGAAGATCCTACCCTAGTGGAAATAAAAGAAAAGCTAGACGAGAAATCTGATTTCAAGTTGGCACTCGATGGCAGATTATTATACCATGAACGGACATGTGTACCAGACAGTCCTGAGCTGAAGAAGAGGATTCTTGAAGAAGCTCACCGATCGAGGTATACGATCCACTCTGGAGCCACTAAGATTTACCAAGACATAAAAAGAACCTTTTGGTGGCCCAACATGAAAAGGGAGATAGCAGACTTCGTGTCTAGATGCTTGACATGCCAACAGGTGAAGGCGGAACATCAGAAGCCCGCTGGAAGATTGCATCCACTAGATATTCCCAAGTGGAAATGGGAAGACATCGGCATGGACTTCATCATGGGTTTGCCCAGGTCTAGGGGCGGACATGACAGAATATGGGTAATCATCGATCGCCTTACTAAATCGGCTCATTTCTTGCCTATAAAGAGTCGATGGTCGGTTGATGTTCTTGCTGCCTTATATATCAAGGAGGTTACTAGATTACATGGAATTCCTGTGTCTATAATATCTGATCGAGACCAATGCTTTACTTCTCATTTTTGGAAGGGTCTACAACATTCTCTGGGAACGAAACTCAACTTTAGCACTGCTTTTCATCCCCAGACAGATGGTCAGACTGAAAGAACAAATCAGGTTGTTGAAGATATGTTAAGGGCATGTATTATAGATTTCGGCGGAAGCTGGCATGACCACTTACCCCTAGCCGAATTTGCCTACAATAACAGCTACCAAGCCAGTATCCAGATGGCACCTTTCGAGGCACTTTATGGCAGGAGTTGTCGATCTCCAATATGCTGGGATGAAGTCGGTGAAAGACAACTTCTAGGCCCAGATATGGTTAGAGATTCAACTGAAAAGATACACCTTATCCGAGAGAGACTCAAGGTAGCTCAGTGCAGGCAAAAATCTTATGCTGATAACAAAAGGAGAGATTTGGAATTTCAAGTGGGTGATCATGCATTTCTCAAGGTATCTCCCGGCCGAGGTATTAGAAGATTCGGTGTTAAGGGCAAGCTCACACCAAGGTTTATCGATCCATTTGAAGTATTAGAAAGAGTGGGCGAGGTGGCTTACCGCATTGCCTTACCACCTCAACTCTCGGAAGTGCACAATGTATTCCATATTTCTATCCTAAAGAAGTATGTGCACGATCCTCTCCACGTCATCGATCACACTGACATGGTGATACAGAAGGACCTCACCTATGAGCAAAGGCCAGTAAAGATTCTCGACCAAGAAATCCGAGTTCTAAGGAGCAAGACGATCCCTATGGTAAAAATCCAATGGAATCGATGCTCGGAGCAAGAAGCAACTTGGGAGACCGAGGAATCTATGAAGAGAAGATACCAGAACTATTTTAGTCGGCAAGTATCTTATACTTTCTACAGTATCCTTATGTAGTTGAATTTACCCTTATACAATTGAATTTGGGGACCAAATTCTTTTAAGTAGGGGAGGGTGTAGCACCCCGTATAAAAAAAATGAAAATGAAAAAAAAATATTATTAATATTATTTTCCAAATGAAAAAAAAAATATTAGATAAACTCTATAGGAAGCTTATGTAAGAAGTTGGAACACGGAGTCATCATATGTAAAGATTATTCACTTAACAAGTGGCTTTTTAGAGTAGTTGGTTAAGTGATGTGCCTTTCATCCTAGTGACCAGGGTTCCAATCCTAGCATCCACACCATTTATCCTTTTTGCCAAATAATTATATGTTATAAGTTAGCAAAACTTGCACTTACGATTTGGGCCATGGATTAGCTGTACAAACAGTATCTCTTATCTCTCCAGCCTATCTCTTATCTCTCCAGCCTATACGAGCTGTAAAGCCCCATTATTCCAGATCTTGCCCCCTATTCGGTCATGACAGACCCTATAAACATACCCGTAGCTACCCCATTCTAGGCTAGCTAAGGTTGGGGCAAAGCTCTGCAGGGATTGCGCAAGAAGGGTGTGCTACTATGATCTTCCAACAAGGTAGGTGTTCTCAATTTTTAATTAAACTAGTAGCTTAGCTAGGATGATTAGTTTAGGCAGTTACTCTTAGGATCATCTCCATGCGATATTTCATGTTTATATAGCATGTGTTAGCCTCATAGTTATCATGTATTAGCTTTAATCTAAGAAAAGTTTAATTAGTTTCACAACCAGGATAATTAGCATGCAATAGCTTCAATATGGGACAATTAGTAAGTATTAGTCTCATGCCCTAGATAACTAACATGAATTAGCCTTATTAACTAATCTAATAGCATACCTAATCTATTAGCATGCTTAATTAACCTGTTAATCTACCAGGACACTTCAATGTCAACACCTCTACATATAACACTTCCATATATATATAACGCAAGTGTTGACACCTCCTGTCAACACTTCCATACACATGTCGACACTTCCATAGTATATGTAACAAGTGTTGACACCGGTGTTGACACCTCATGTCAACACTTTTATACATATGTCATACATATGTCGACACTTGCAACATATATAGTCAAATGACACAGGTGTTGCCCAAGTGTTGCGAGAGTGTTGACACCTACGCAACACCTACACAACACTTACCAGGTGTTGCCCAAGTGTTGCGAGAGTGTTGACACTTACGCGACACCTACGCGACACTTACGCGACACCTATGCAACACCTACGCGACACTTACGTGTTGCCAAGTGTTGCGAGAGTGTTGACACCTACGCGACCCTTACGCAACACCTACGCGACACCTATGCAACACCTACGCGACACTTACGTGTTGCCCAAGTGTTGCGAGAATGTTGACACCTACGCGACACCTACGCGACACACAATACATACGTGAACATATAAGCCGTAGGAGAACCTCATGTGTCGACACAGGTGTCGACACCGGTGTCGATACAGGTGTCGACACACAAAACATTGTAATATTAACTGTATAACAGAGACCAAAAATGAACAGTAAGTGTCGACACTAGTGTCGACACATGCTGTGAACTTAATGAAAAACAGCATAAAGCCCCTCAACAAGTGAAAGAAAGTATGAACAAGTTATGAACCTCCACCAAGGATATTAAAGACACTTAGATTGAAGATCTTCAGGCCTGCAAAAATAAAATATTTGAATCAAATTTTGTTCAATTAATCTTCACATATATTATCAAACAAAGGTAACATGGTGATAAAAAAATTGTGCATCACATGAATAATGTAATGAACAATGTAGACATAAAGGTTGACAGCTCGGGTAGAAATATACCAAGTGTTGACACCTCGGGTAGAAATATACCAAGTGTTGACACCAGTGTTGACACCTCGGGTAGAAATATGAAATATACCAAGTGTTGACACCAGTGTTGACACCTAAATATACCAAGTGTTGACACTAGTGTTGACACCTCGGGTAGAAATATGAAATATACCAAGTGTTGACACCAGTGTTGACACCTCGGGTAGAAATATACCAAGTGCTGACACCAGTGTTGACACCTCGGGTAGAAATATGAAATATACCAACTGTTGACACCAGTGTTGACACCTCGGGTAGAAATATACCAAGTGTTGACACCAGTGTTGACACCTCGGGTAGAAATATACCAAGTGTTGACACCAGTGTTGACACATTGGGTAGAAATATGAAATATACCAAGTGTTGACACTAGTGTTGACACCTAAATATACCAAGTGTTGACACCAGTGTTGAGACCTCGGGTAGAAATATACCAAGTGTTGACACCAGTGTTGACACCTCGGGTAGAAATATACCAAGTGCTGACACCAGTGTTGACACCTCGGGTATAAATATGAAATATACCAAGTGTTGACACCAGTGTTGACACCTCGGGTAGAAATATACCAAGTGTTGACACCAGTGTTGACACCTCGGGTAGAAATATACGAAGTGTTGACACCAGTGTTGACACCTCGGGTAGAAATATACCAAGTGTTGACACCAGTGTTGACACCTCGGGTAGACACTTCCGTACATATATATCTAACAGGTTAAATGTTGACACCTAGTGTCGACACTTGTGTCAACACCAGCAAGTTTAGTCTCATACCCCGTGATAATTAGCATGTATTAACTTCAATCCAGGGTAAATCCTTAACATGTTAGTTGACATACTCATCAATTAGCATACCTAATTAACTTATTAGTCTACCTAATCTATACACCAGATTTGGTATAAACTCTATCTCCATTAAGTTTCCTATAAAATGTAAACTAGTATGATACGTAATGTTAAAAATTTGATATGTAAAGCATGAAACGAATGCATGTAAACCGCACAAATTCCCTTATCTGTCCATGTCATCAATTTTACATAAATCAGCTTAAATTGAAGTGTGCCCATGACCCGGACACTATAACAACGACTATACAACAGACACTTGTTCTAAACATAAAATGGGCAAAAATTGCCACCTGTAAACCTATTAAAATTCTATTAACCAATAGATCATCTAGTTAACATCTATTGTCATTAGTCAAACCATTGGTTAAACCAAAGCCTACAAGCACCAATCTCACCTAGTTTTTCCATGTATCGAACGTTACGGGTTTTTAATCCTAGTTCGTCCCTACATAACGCTACGCCTTGTATTCTATTCTATAATCCAACATATATCCATCCTACCGGGTCAACCCTTGAAATTCCATATTGGCTATAAACGAGAGTGGATGTCGACAAACATGACCAATGCTGTGCATATAGGGCCCGGTCTGGTCCTGGGAGGAGCACCCGAAGGTACTTGTGCCCATGGGAGTTTATTGATCACGGTGTTTGGCATTGCACCGGAGTACTTGCTTGCTAGACTTTAGGCATTCCACTCATTCTCATGATATTACTTGATTGATTGACTTGAGACCCGCAGAAGGGTAAAAGTGTTTACTTGAATGCATTATAAATAGCCAATTCCAGTTATACATGCTTGAAACTACTTTGCTTACTATTGCTAGCTTGATTAACATGTTGCTATTCCAGTTATTACTTCTCAGTTATCACTGGCCTGATATCATTTGCTATCACTTGCTACTGCTGCTTGAAATTGTGCAATATATATACTCTCACTTTCTACTCCTATCGATTTTACGATTCTTTGATATCTATCTGTCTGCATGCATAGTTTACCTACATTAAATAAATGGGTAATTCACTTAAAGCATGTTAGAACTTGAGATGTAAATCCTACTGAGCGATTCGCTCATCTAGTTGTTTTCTAACCTTTTCAGGTAGTTCGGATATCAGCCAGAACTCGGAAGGGAATGAGTCTGAGTGATGAGTGTAGAAATGGAGTTATCATGTTGTCTTGTTAATTGTGGTGTAGTAATTATATCATTTGTATCCAGTTATGTCAGATGTCAGTTGTATTAGTCTAATTTATTAGAACTGTAATAAGGGCTTGAAGCCTAGTAGTTGGACTCGAGAAATGTGTGTAATTATCATTTGGTTAGTGGTAACAATTGTCATCTCGGATTATTTTTATTAATTTCAAGTTAAATCTTAGTTATTTGCGCACCTTATTAACTATCAAAATGAAGAATTCTATCGAATAGCTAGCTCGCTTTGGTTCTATATAAAACTGTCACGTCACGGGTAAGCTTCCGCGCTCAGGACATGACACCCCCTCTCCCTCTCTCCCTCTCCCCCTTGCAGCTGAGAAGGCTACCTTCTGGAGGTGTGACTCCTCCCTATCGGTTCCGGTCATCATCGCCGCCGCCACGAGCCGCCACCGCACCGCCATCCGGATCGCCGGAGTTCTGTCTTCAGCCGACCACTGCCCCTTCCATGACATTCTACAGTCAGCCACGTGCTCCTTTCGATCTGGGATTTTGAGGGGATGTTTCAGAGGTGTCACGCAAGTCCCACAAAATTTGGTTGGTCAAAAAGATCCCCTTTGATAATTTTTCATTTTTTCCCAACTTTAATTACCAGATCTGTCTACTTCCTGTTCTAATTTCCGCCTTTCCTGAATTTCATATCTCCGACCCATCTTTTGATTTTTTCTGGAGCTCCCAATGTTACTAGGAGTTCCATCCATCAACCCCTCCACCCACGATTTTTCGTGATTTTTGATCAGCCATCCACCTATTTTTAAAATTCGTTCTCAGAGCTAGCTACAGTGCTTTCCACCTGTTCCCAGATCCGATCACCTTCCAGTAAAAAAATCATAACAAATCACCGTCACGTCCAATTAGTCCATAAAAAATATCACCGTTTTCCTTGTTCGAAATCCTACAACTTTCATGAAGAGCTTAGGAGCTGAACCGGCCACCTACTTTGCGGTCAATGGCAGTTCTCAGACAACTTACCTACAGATCTGAGGTTTCGGGTACTGTACAATAGGATCTTGTAAATTCAGTAAAGTCCAGATCCGACCAGATCCAGCAGATCTCTCTGGGCCTAGATCGAAGGATTTCAAGAGAGCTTTCCAGCGATAGCTCATGCGCCCCGATCCGACGTCGGGATTGATCGCAGCGGCCATTCTTGCCGGAGCGCGCGTCAGAGGACAGAACCAGAAATCCGTGGGCAGCTAGTTCACGAATTGGGAATCGGGGCCGATCGACCCCCGATCGGTGTTTCCGGCCGACCGCCGTCCGTGGAGGCGCGCCACCAGGGGTCCCCATCACAGCGGGTCCCACCCCCGCAGATCCGGAGGATAGCGCCGTCCGTGGGCCCCACGGACCCGTAGAATCCACCGTTCGGAAAGCACGAAAACGCGGAGTTCGGCACCGCCGGGCGACATCAAGATGTTACCCGTCAACCCGATTTGCGTGATTCCCGGGCCCCACATGTGACCTTTTATCTCCCTGCGTGGAGTGGGTCAAATTATTGTACTGTTGTAATATTGTTAACCGGGAGTCCGTGAATTGGCCGGGGTTGTCTTCGCCACGCCGGGTGCGTAGAGGTAAAGGTCTCAACTTCTCGGCATTCGCTTGCTAGTTTAGTATATGGTCTTTTGCTGCTGCCGAGAGTGATAGGTACTAGCCCGTGAGTCCATATCACCGCTGTGAGTGTGAGAGTGACCCGTCCCGTGACTCGATCCGAGTCCGGAAGTGAGTCGACTACCCGTGAACTCTGCCGGTTCTTCAACCGCGCACGATCCGCGTTTCCCTCGCTTGGGACGACGAGTGAGCTTGCATTTTTGTTAGCGAGGTATAGCCCATAGGACCTCTCCATGTCGGGCCTAGTGTCTCTCCCATCATGTGTTGCTGGTCGTGTCCACATCTAGAGTCCGAGGTTCATACCACGTAGAGTCGGTCCCCGTGTCCGTCCCCCATCAGTTTGGTATCAGAGTGAGTTGAGTCTAGGGTAGTCTTTGCATGAGTCTTGCATGCATCATGGTTTAAGTCAAGTCTAGGATCATTATTTTCAAAACAAAAAAAAAGTGTTTTAAAACTTACATTTTTCATCCCAATAACCCGGTATATCAAAAGACGTTGCCCGAACGTTAGGTTATGCCTATCGGGAAGGTGGCGGATTTGCGCAAGTGATCTTCGGATCGATTAGCTCCGCCTCGTACCGGATATTGGTTAGGTCTAAGTGCATCATCTAGTGAGTGTTGCATTAGTCGGTGTCTTCAGGGTCGTGTGTCCGTTGCATGCCCACCCGTCGAGGTACCCAATACTCGCCACCACCACCTATGGCGGATTCCCGAGCCCGTAGCTCCGATGAGCCTTCGACGGCCGAGATGTTCCGAGCCCTCATGGATCGTCTTGACACGCGTATGGATGGCCTCAGTATGCGTCTACATGGAGTAGGGACGCGTCTAGAAGGGTGGATGAAAGCCCTCGAGGATCGGGCCGAAGCTTCGGACCAGTCCATCTAGGGTCTTGTTGGGAGAATAGCCGTCCTTGAGAGGGCCCCAGCGGCGGCGCAACCCGCGCTGACCAATGGTCAGCAAGAGCCGGTTCAGCACCTTGCTGTACAAAGAACTCAGGCGGAGAATGTTGGGGGACAATAGGTGCACGTGGTGGATGATTATGCATCTGACAATGATCAAGGGGGTTACGGTCGTCGGGATCATCGACGGAATCGCGATGACGAGGATGACGACCGCATTCTTAGGGGCGTGCGTGCGGACCCTCCCACTTTTAGCGGGTCCTTGGACCCTAGGGTGTATTTAGATTGGGAGGTCGGCATGGACCGGTATTTCGAGTGGTTTGAGATGACGGACCACCGAAGAGTCCGATACGCAATGATGAAGCTACAAGGGCAGGCCCAAACTTATTGGACTAATGTGGAGAGCCTGCTCAACCAGTGACATCAACCCCAAATCGGTACTTGGGATGATATGAAATCCAAATTGAGGGAGAAATACCTTCCTACCTCATATCGTCAGCGTCTCATAGACAAATGGCAACGCATCTCCCAAGGGAACCGATCCGTGACCGAGTACACCGCCGAGTTCGATGAGTATTACTTGCGGTGCGGGGTCACGGAAGAGAGCACCATGACGATATCCCGCTTTCGGAGAAGTCTGCGGCCCAATTATCAATATGAACTCTTTCGCCGCAACGCGACCACTTTGGAGCAGGCGTATCAGATTGCTCTCGAACTGGAGCAATTCAAGGCCGAGTTCGAGTCTCCCCATCGGTTGGGCTCTTTTCCCCTTCGTAGTGTCGAGCCCCGTGGCTCATCTGGCACGTATCCGAGGGCCCCCATGGCTCGACCTCAGGAGCCCGCTCGCCCCGAGCCCTTTGCTCCTAGGCCTCGTCCTCCACCCCCGAGCGACCTTCCTCGTCCCCAGCATCTCACGGCTCCATCCACAGCTCGTCCACCGGCACCCGCACCTCCTGCACGTCCTTTGCTACCTACACCTCCTATCCGTTGGGAGGATAAGGGGAAAGGACCCATGATTGGGGAGCCTAGTGGATCACGGCAGTAGTGTTATAGCTGCAATGGGTTTGGCCATTTCACCAACCAGTGTCCCACCCGCCCATCTCTTATCATCGGGGACACACAGGCCGAGGATACCACCCCTACGGGCCTCGAGTTAGTCAGCTATGAGGTAGATCAGGAGTTAGCTGACGAGTACTATGAGATGGGAGGTGAGGCCCAGGATGCCCAGCATTCAGACGATACCCACGTGGGGGTCGTCAGATGTATCCTCACCCAGCCGCAGGTCAGCGATGACTGGCGTCGGACTACTATCCTTCATGTATTCTGTAGGCTGGGAAAGCAAATTTGCAAGGTCGTCATCAATAGCGGGAGTTGTATCAATGCAATCTCCACGAGCGCTGTCACTCGTCTTGGTCTCACACCTGTAGACCATCCTTGCCCCTATCTGGTATCATGGGTGGATACCACTTCCATTTCGGTTAGGCTGCGGTGCTTGGTCCCGCTGCAGCTCCACTCCTACCGTGACGAGATCTGGTGTGATGTTCTCCCCATGGAAGTGGGCAGTATCATTCTTGGTAGGCCGTGGTTATTCGACCGGGATGTCACCCTCCATGGCCGGTCGAACACTTGTACCTTCGACCACGCCGGCCAGCGGGTCACCCTCCACCCCGTTCGGCCCAGGAGCCCATCAGTCAGGGGTCCTACTGGCCCAAGTACCCCGGAGCTTTCCATCCCCGGGCCTAGTACCCCATCCCCAGCTCGGGCTATGACCGTTACCTCTGGCCCAAGAGAGCCCTCGACGAGGAGATTGATGATGATTAGCTCCCGGGAAATGGAGCAGGAGCTTAGTCAGGGCTGTCCGGTGTTTGCCATTACGGTCCGAGAGGTGGAGCGGGACTCCGACGGTGAGCTTCCACCCGAGGTTGTTCCCATTCTACAGGAGTATGCTGATGTCTTTCCCGATGAGCTTCCCGAGGGACTCCCACCTATGCGGGATATTCAGCATGCCATCGACCTTGTTCCGGGCTCTTCCTTGCCCAACCTTCCTAATTATCGCATGAGTCCCACGGAGCATGCCGAGCTTAAACGGCAGGTCGATGAGTTAGTGCAGAGAGGGTCTGTTCGGGATAGCATGAGTCCATGTGCTGTACCCGCATTACTCGCCCCGAAGAAGGATGGCACGTGGAGAATGTGCATTGATAGTCGTGCCATCAACAAAATCACCGTGAAGTACAGGTTCCCTATTCCCCGCCTGGATGACATGCTAGACATGATGGCAGGTGCCACTATCTTTTCAAAGATTGATCTTAAAAGTGGCTACCATCAGGTGAGGATTAGGCCAGGTGATGAGTGGAAGACCGCCTTTAAGACCAAGGATGGTCTATATGAGTGGTTGGTCATGCCTTTTGGGTTGACCAATGCCCCTAGTACTTTCATGCGACTCATGACTCAGGTCGTTCGACCTTTCATTGGAGTCTTTGTAGTGGTGTATTTTGACGATATCCTTATCTATAGTCGCACCACGGGGGACCACTTAGACCACCTTCGGTAGGTCTGTCTACTTCTTCGGCGAGAGCAGTTGTTTGCAAACCCACAGAAGTGCGCCTTCATGACATCTCAGCTTACCTTCTTGTGTTTCATTGTGTCTAGTACTGGGGTCTCCACCAATCCGGAGAAGGTCCGGGCCATTGTTGAGTGGCCAGAACCCCGTACGGTTCATGATGTCCGTAGCTTTCATGGCCTTGCGACGTTCTATCATCGCTTCATCCGCGGATTTAGCTCCGTCACCTCCCCGATCACGGATTGTATCCAAAAGGGCACATTTGTATGGACGAAGGCCGCATCTGCCGCCTTCAAGGACATCAAGGAGCGCATGACCCAGACACCTATCCTTCGATTGCTTGATTTCTCGAAGGTGTTTGAGGTCTCTTGTGATGCGTCGGGTGTGGGAATTGGAGGAGTTTTGAGTCAGGAGTCCCACCCGATCGCATATTTCAGCGAGAAGCTGAATGATGCAAAACTGCGATACTCCACATATGATAAGGAATTTTACGCAGTTGTTCAGGCTCTTAGGCATTGGAGGCACTATCTTTTACATCAGGAGTTTGTCCTATACTCCGATCATGAGGCATTGAGGTACCTCCATTCCCAAAAGAAGCTTAACTCGCGTCACAGTCGTTGGGTCGAGTATCTCCAGCAGTTCACCTTTGTGCTTAAACATAAGGCTGGAGTGGAGAACAAGGTGGCTGATGCCTTGAGTCGGCGAGCATGTTTGCTTACCACCATGAGTGCTGAGGTCATTGGGTTAGAGAAGATGAAGGAGGCCTATGTTGATTGTCCTGACTTCGGTCAGATTTTTACCACTCTCCAGGCCGGACCCTCGAGAGACCTTGATGTTTATGTGCTTCAGGAGGGTTACCTCTTTCGAGGTAGCAGGCTATGTGTTCCCCGAACTTCGGTTCGAGATTTTTTAGTGTGGGAGCTACATGCGGGAGGTCTAGCCGGCCACTTTGGTCGGAACAAGACTATCAAGGTAGTTGAGCATAGATTTTATTGGCCGAGCTTGAAGCGCGATGTCGCTAACATTGTGGCTCAGTGCCGTACATGTGCTACGGCCAAGATGAAGAAGCAAAGCTCGGGCCTTTATACCCCTCTTCCCGTGCCTGATGCCCCGTGGCAGGATGTTAGCATGGACTTTGTTTTGGGATTGTCACGTACCTCCAGGAAGCATGATTCGGTCTATGTGGTGGTTGACCGTTTCTCGAAGATGGCCCTCTTTATCCCTTGCTCGAAGACTTCGGATGCTTCTAGGGTAGCCCGCCTATTCCATACTCATGTGGTGTGCAAGTTCGGGTTGCCTCGCACTATAGTGTCTGACCGTGATGTTAGATTCACTTCCTATTTTTGGAAGACACTATGGCATATGATGGGTACGCACCTCAAGTTTTCCACTGCATATCATCCCCAGACACATGGTCACACCGAGGTAGTCAATAGGAGTCTGGGAGATCTTTTGAGGTGTCTTGTTAGGGATCGCATTGGGGATTGGGATCTCATTCTACCCATGGCTGAGTTTGCATATAATGATTCGGTGAATAGGTCTACCGGCATGAGTCCATTTGAGATTGTCACAGGTCGTAGGCCTAGGAAACCCGTTGACCTTGTCCCATGCCTATCCATGATAGAGTGTCGGAGTCGGCCGAGTCGTTTCCTCGGCATGTTAGGAGTTTGCATGACAACATCTGTCGTCACATTGAGGCCAGCAATGCACGGTACAAAGAGTTAGCCGATGCCCACCAACACCACCGAGAGTTCCAAGAGGGCGAATATGTCATGATCAGGGTAAGACCTGAGCGGTTTCCCTCCGGAACCGTTAAGAAGTTGCAAGCTCGCGGAGCCGGTCCATTCAGAGTGTTGAAACGCGTTGGATCCAATGCGTGCGTTGTGGACTTGCCCGAGGAATACGGTATAAGCTCTACTTTCAATGTATCGGATCTAGTTGCATACAGGGACCCAGCGGTGATCCTTAGTGAGCCTTTTGAGCCATCTCCTCCCCTTGAGAGTGATCCCACACCTGAGTGTCCACATCCAGCCCCCTTGTGACGGTGTAGCATATAGATCATATACTGGATGAGCAGGTGACAGTTACCAAGAGTGGATCCTACCCGCGCTACCTAGTGCGATGGAGAGGACGGCCCGCTACCGAGGACACGTGGATCACACATGGAGAGTTGCAGCGGATTGATCCGGACCTTCTGGAGCGATACAGGAGCGATGTAGACCCTTACTCGATAGGGTCGAGTTTCTCCCACCCGGGGAGAATTGGTGCGGACACCCGAGCAGTTGAGCGGCGCGACACGCCGAGCCACCGGTACCGCACACGGAGCACGACTCGAGCCACCTCAGCATCCATCTGGCTCGGAGACAGCCTGGAGACTCCCCCATGAGTCCCGACATTTATCATATTTAGTTAGACTTTATTTGTGTTTAATGAGTGTTTACTTCATTTTATTCGGTATGTAATTTTGATTGTAAGAGGGGCTTATTTGTAAAAATGGGACCCCTGGGCCCCACGGGACCCCAGGCCCCCTCCCATTGATCCACCTCATCCCTAGGGCCCCATGTGGGGTCGGTCAACCATTCAAATGGTGGCTTCTAGAAGGGTGGGCCAAGTGGGGGACATTGGAATGAAAATGCCAACAATTCCAACCCACCCCCACCTATCATGTCCCCCCCTTGCCTCCTTAATAAATGGGCTGCCCCCCCTTGTATTTTTAATTTTAATTTTTGTGGATGGTCACATGCAATCACAGCCCTCCATCTCCCATCCCTAGATCCAACGGTTGAGGATTGATTAGACATGTAACCTATATATGCTTGTAATTTTCATTTTTGATGAATTAATGCCATTTGAACTTGGAAAATCCTTGGAGCAGCCCTTGGGCACCCCCCCTCTCCCTCTCTCCCTCTCCCCCTTGCAGCTGAGAAGGCTACCTTCTGGAGGTGTGACTCCTCCCTATCGGTTCCGGTCATCATCGCCGCCGCCACGAGCCGCCACCGCACCGCCATCGGGATCGCCGGAGTTCTATCTTCAGCCGACCACTGCCCCTTCAACGAAATTCTGCAGTCAGCCATGAGCTCCTTTCGATCTGGGATTTTGAGGGGATGTGCCAGAGGTGTCAACCACGTCCCACAAAATTTGGTTGGTCATAAAGATCCCCTTTGATAATTTTTCATTTTTTTCCAACTTTAATTACCAGATCTGTCTGCTTCCTGTTCTGATTTCTACCTTTCCTGAGTTTCACATCTCCGACCCATCTTTTGATTTTTTCTGGAGCTCCCAATTTTACTGAGCGTTCCATCCATCCGCTCCTCCACCCACGATTGTTCTTGATTTTTTATCAACCCTCCACCTATTTTTCAAAATTCGTTCTCAGAGATAGCTACAGTGTTGTCCACCTGTTCCCAGATCCGATCACCTTCCAGTAAACAAATCATAACAAATCGCAGTCACCTCCAATCAGTCCACAAAAATATCTCCATTTTCTTTGTTCAAATACCTACAACTTTCGTAAAGCGCTTAGAAGTTGAATCGGCCACCTACCTTGCGGTCAATGGAAGTTCTCAGATAACTCACCTGCAAATCTGAGGTTTCGGGTACTGTACAATAGGAGCTTGTAAATTAGTAAAGTCCAGATCCGACCAGATCCAGCAGATATCTTTGGACCTAAATCGAAGGATTTCAAGAGAGCTTTCCAGCAATAGCTCATGCGCCCCGATCCGACGTCGGGATTGATCGCAGCGGCCATTCTCGCCGGAGCGCGCGTCAGAGGACAGAACCAGAAATCCGTGGGCAGCTAGTTCACGAATTGGGAATCGGGGCCGATCGACCCCCGATCGGTGTTTACGGCCGACCGCCGTCCGTGGAGGCGCACCACCAGGTGTCCCCATCACAGCGGGTCCCACCCTCGCAGATCCGGAGGACAGCGCCGTCCGTGGGCCCCACGGACCCGTAGAATCCACCGTTCGGAAAGCACGAAAACGCGGAGTTCGGCACCGCCGGGCGACATCAAGATGCTGCCCGTCAACCCGATTTGCGTGATTCCCAGGCTCCACATGTGACCTTTTACCTCCCTACGTGGAGTGGGTTAAATTATTGTACTGTTGTAATATTGTTAACCGGGAGTCTGTGAATTGGCCGGGGTTGTCTTCGCCACACCGGGTGCGTGGAGGTAAAGGTCTCAACTTCTCGGCATTCGCTTGCTAATTTAGTATATGGTCTTTTGCCGCTACCGAGAGCGATAGGTACTAGCTCGTGAGTCCATGTCACCGCTGTGAGTGTGAGAGTGACCCGTCCTGTGACTCGATCCGAGTTCGGAAGTGAGTCGACTACCCGTGAACTATGTCGGTTCTTCAACCGCGCACGATCCACGTTTCCCTCGCTTGGGACGACGAGTGAGCTTGCGTTTCTTTTTAGCGACGTATAGCCCATAGGACCTCTCCGTGTCGGGCCTAGTGTCTCTCCCATCATGTGTTGCTGGTCGTGTCCGCATCTAGAATCCGAGGTTCATACCACGTAGAGTCGATCCCCGTGTCCGTCCCGCATCACTCAGGTGATGGGACCCATCAAAGGTGGGGGCATCAACTTTTACGAGTCTTACAAGGTGGTCATCTGGGTTGTCCCGGGGGCGTCTATCATTTCTCCTCGAGGGTGGGTCCCTATTCGGCTCAGGTGGATGGTCAAGGTTGAGCTCTCCTATGGCTAGTTCCACATGTGGGGTAGGTGCCCTTCTATCGTCCACCCTTGGGGGGGGGGCTATTTTCCTCAAGTTGCTCAAGTCGGGCCGTTATGTCATCAAGCCGCCCTAAGACATTGGTCATACCCTCCACGAGGAATCTAATGTGATCGAGGAGTTCATGCTCGTTTGTAGCGGGATTCCCATTGGGGATTGGGATTCATCGGCGGATTTCAAGAGGATGGATTGGATTGATAATGGGTTCCTCTACGGGTGGTCATGCAATGTCGGGTGGGCTATGCACGGGTGTGCGTGTGCACGTAAGAGCGACCTAGTCTGAAGATGCCCCAAGACTAGGCTTGTGAGAACAAGCCTATGATCGCTCTGATACCACTTGATGTGGCACAGCCCAGGGATGACGTTGGATGACTTGCTGAGCCTACGACCTAGACCCGCAAGCATACAAAGATGAGCAACAGACTCTCACTAGCGGCTCACTTGTTCGACGCCTATGATCTCTCGTTCGCAACCGAGGAAATATGGCGAGGGTTCAGGGTGGGACCCGATCGTTCTAAAGGAGTTAGCTGGCTTAGGATGACCCCTAAGGGTCTTGGTTTCCCAACTTCGTGGGAGGTCGGCACGCAGGGGCATGGGTTTAGGTGGCTCTCACTCACGCTCCGCGGTGGACATACAGGAAAAGTGGAGTGCGGTTCCGGGCTCTTGTCTCACTGTCCAACGGGCATTCAGAAGTAATACTAGCTAAGTAAAGCAGTAAACCAGCAAGGGGTCCAGTCGCTCACCTGATCGGTGTGAAGACACCGATCCCAGTCGGAGATGAGCAAGGTGTACACCCGCACGCTGCGTCGATGAAGCTCTGACCTGAAATGGAGCTTACAGCACTACACCTCGCATAGGAGGGGGGTTCTCGGGGTGGGGGTTAAATGAGTTTACATCCAAAACTACCTCCAAGTAGGGAGGGGCGGTCAGTCGGCCGGGCGAGGGGTTGGGAACGGAATGAACCCGGTCCTGCCGGGATCAGACCAGAAGGGAAAGCAGGACAGGTGGATGGTGTCGGGGCGACCACGAACTCCACGAGATGCTTCTAATGATCGAATCAGAGCCGGGACGTCCGGGACTGACCCGGGAAGGGGCTGTAGAAATTTGACGCCGCTTGGAGGACGACGAGGGTCACTGTAGCTTTGAGTTCAGGGCAAGTCCATACTGTCTCTGTTTGGTGTAGAACTGCTAAGGGCTATTGTAGAGGGACTGACGGGGACCCAAATAGAGGTCGGAGAGGAAAGTACTGAATAGATAAGTAGGGGTCGGTCCAACCAGGATCAGACAAGACTAGTCTGTGCACTTTGACGAAAATGGCTGGACCCGGGTGCTCGGGCAGGCGAACGGCCTCCTTCTTCTTGGAGCTGAAAGAGGACTAGATGTAGTTCTTCCCCTCCGAAGGTCGTGCCAAGAGCCTTGCCGTGATGGTTGTGGGAGCCTCTGCACTTGGCCTCAGGTCGCCAGCCGGAGGTTGGAGGCGCAGTCTAGCGAGATCTACTCCTCCGGGTAGCTCCGAGCTTGGATGATGGCGGGGCCACCTTTGATGCGAAGCTGACTTGTCGACCTTTCCACCGATATATAGTATGCCACCTGAAGCCTCGAGGTGAGGACGTGGTGCTCTCTGCAATCTGTTGGTACTCTGCAGCTTGTGACCTTGGGCTATGTCTGATGAAGAGTGGGGGTATGAAGGTGCGTATGGGTGAAGGATTAACTAGAAGATGGGGGGCTGATGGCTGTAAGAGGGGGAAGGGAGTTGCTTGAGGGCTTCTGGGGAAGCTAAGGGTGCTGGGATGAGGTGGAGCTATGCTGGAGCTGGTTGGAGATGGTAATGGGAGGGCTGGGTGCGCACTAGAGAGAGGATGGGGGAGGAAGATGGAGGCTGACCAGGGGGCTGCGTGGGGGATTCTTTGGTCGATTAGGGCTTGAGGGGGGGAGAAGGAGAGCGGGGAGAGTGCAGTTAGCTGGGAGGGAGAGTCAATTTTGGCCTAAGGTGAATCTCCTTCAGCCTTGGGGAGATGGAGGGGTGCTTGGGGAAGGGGAGTGGGTGGTTGGTGGTTGGAGGGTGGAGTGGTGGATGCTCCCTTGGGGCTGGGGTGGAGTAAAGAGGGGTTGCGGGGAGTTGGGGTGACTCTTAAATGAGGGGAGGAGAGAGAGAAAGTAGGTGGGAGGGGAAGGAGAGAGAGGGGTGTGTAGCCCCCTTGATGGGAGAGAGAGAGGGAGAGAAAGAGAGATAGAGAAATTGAGAGAGTGGGGAAAACTCAAAGGGATTTCTTCTATTTCAAAGTTCATGCAAAGATGTGTACATGAGAGAGAGAGGGGCCTATTTATAGGCAACCACTCTTTACATGACCAAAATGCCCTTAACAAATAGACAAAAGACCAAGCTCATCCGAGACTCAATCCTATGTGCCCAAACTAAGGTACCGGGGCCCAATTAAGCACAATTAAGAGAATTAGACCATAACAACATGACTCAATAAAGGAAAATACATAAGATATAACTTAAAAAAAGAGTAAAACACGTGAAGATCAAAGCTAGTCCTCCTCAAGGTGGTGCAGTTGATAGGATCCAGAGAGAGTGCCGTGAGATGTCCTCATCACCATTAAAATGCACAAACAGAGCATGGAAGGTATATTAAATCAACAAAGAAAACCTCACCTGTGAGCCTGCGTGTAGATTTCCAGCATAAAACTCAAAAATCAAGAAAATATTAAATTACAAAAATATGACAAAATAAATGCAAATAGCATAAGAAAATCAAGATAATGTAAAGGTCTGCAAGATAGGACCATAAAAAGGCTCAGTCAGACCCCAGAAGGCATATTAAAACATCAAAAAATGACGGTCCTGAGTGTCTATCCCTAGGTCTGCACGTAGATTTCTTGCATAAAACTTAAAAATCAAGACACTATTAAATTATCAAAACATAACACAATGAATGCTAATGATATGGGAGGATGAAGATAATACAAAGGAAAACGGGATAGGACCATAAAAGACACGATCAGACCCTTGAAACCGAATTAATTCATCAAAGAACAAGGCCCCTAAGAGTCTGCCCCTGAATCTGCCAGAAACAGAAGGTCTCCTGAGGACCGCCTCCTGAAGAAGGAGGTCTCCTAGAGACCACCTTCTGATCCAAAAACCTGAAAAGTGCGGGATTAAGCAGAGAACCCAAGGAAACACTGTCCAAATGGAGACATACACACACCAGATTTGCAGGAGAATAAGAACAATGTGATCGGCACTAGGCATCCCACCGTCATCGCCAAAAAAATGAGTTGTAGATGTTTGATCTTCCCACCCCAAACTAAGCAATTAATATGCATAAACATGTAATAATATGGAAGGGGAAAGGGGCGATGGAGATAAGCAAATAAACCGTGATTGCCACCAAGGATTAACAACACCAAATGGATTAAGAAAGGATGATAATGGCATTACGTACCCTGGAAAATAAGGATGAAGAATGCAGCTAAGGAAGATCACTAAGACTTGATCGCGCGTGAACAAAGGGGTGCAGGAAACCTTTTGGAATCAGACCTCCTCACCTTCTAGCCGGCTAGAAGAAGAGGGCCTCACGTTCAATCATGCTCTCCTGCGAATCAAAGATAAGAAAAAAGGGAAAACCCATTATAACTATGCATGTGTAGCATCCATCCCGTATGCATAAATCGACTTGAAAACAAGAGGGAGAACGCACCGGGGGAGGGTTTTTAACCCCTGTAAAAGGGTGGAAAATATAGGTGTGTGTATTGTGTATGATTATGAGTAAATAAAACGAAATAACACGTTGTAGAACTGCAGGAAACAATGATGCAAAACGAGGAAAACTGTAGCAAATGTGTAGAAATGTAGAAAACTATGATAACTTAAGAAAAGAAGGGGCAGAGAAATAATGGAAAATGATGAACAAAGAGAGCCCAAAGAGGTTGAAGACGTAGTTAATACTCTGTTGGATAGGTTGGGGTCGAAGAATAACGTCGAAGATGCAGCATGGCTTGGCCCCGAACTGAAGAACACCCTCCTTTCGCGCACTACGCAGTAGGGTGCTATTTATAGACCTTAGGAAACCCTAGGGTTGTAATCCGATATAAACTCCCAAAATAGGGGATATTGATGCATAAACCTAGAGATAATAATGGTGATAAGAGCCCATAATGGATGGAAATTGAAGTGGAGGGCTATCCTCGTCGAAAATGGATCAAACAAGGAGTCCTGGAGATTCCTCGGGCGAAAAAAATGAAGTTCAGAATGATCTAGATTATGTACTGAGAAGGTAGTCAATCGC
The DNA here is from genome assembly GCA_022559845.1 of Amorphophallus konjac. NCBI lineage: Eukaryota > Viridiplantae > Streptophyta > Magnoliopsida > Alismatales > Araceae > Amorphophallus > Amorphophallus konjac. The sequence goes on along the minus strand of CM040126.1, from coordinate 227,681,569 downwards.
AAGACCGTTTCTTGAAGAAGGCTATCTTGCAAGGACCGCAACTTGATGGGATCAAAAAAAAGGTCAAACAACTGAGCAGACGGGTCCGATAAGCTTCTGGGATAAAAATTGAGAAGGCGGTCTCCTCAAGACCATCACTTATAATTTAATTAAAAATAAAATAAAATAAATAAAAATAAAATTGCCAGGCAGAATGTGATCTTCAAGGAGATCGCGTTCTCTAGAAAACTACATTCGGGGAGAACGCAGGGCTACACCGGACACCCGTTTGATGCTCTGAACGGCCTAAAAGTGACCCGGAAGTTTGGGAATTGAAGTAAATGACCTCCAAAGCTCCATGGGCTCTAAAAATGGTCAAGAAATGGGCTCGAAAGACGGTCAAAGAAGACTCCAAAAAAATGGATAATTCGGAGCATCATGAAGGGTAAACAAGAGAATGAACCCAACTTGTAGGCTTAAAATGAGTGTCAACAGAGGGCCTTACTTCTGAAGGAGAGGAGTCAATAGCCGGAGAGACTCATCCTATTTTACTATTTTTCTTGTTGTAAAGGTGGGCCACCGACATTATCTCTGATCAAATTTAAGTTTTTTTTTCTTTCTCCTTCTGTCACTAGGCGTATGATTGTATTCTCTTGTATGCATCGTTCTTTTAACAAGAATAGAAAGGGTAACAGTTGAATTGGTGTTGTGGGGTTCTCAAGTAAGTTTTGTTTCTCAATCATCCCTTATCTTGCCCATTTCCTTTCTTTTCATGATCGACGATTTGCCTCTGCACATCTAACTCATGTGTTAATTGCTTGTTGTGCTAACTCCTAACACCCTGACTCAACCCTCGTACTAACTATTAACTTAGTGATCCCTCTGTTGTTCTAAAAGATTGTTGAGTGTTTACTCCATTTGAGTTGCTGTTTAATAATTGTTAACCCCCACTGGACATCAAAGGTTTATCACTCTTCTCAGATATGATCTCTGGGCGTTCGATCCTTGGGGAATATATGCCTAGTTGTAGCTATTTTGATGAAATTCTATGTTAATCCGCTACCTACGGCCGCTGTATGTTAACCTTAGGGTCATCAATTGTCACTGGTTCTCTACAGTGTCGTCTCTGTGATTTTGATGATAGCAAACACTATAAGTCATCCTGTGTTTGCATGATAGATTGACTGTGCATTGATTCTTTGTGCATGATTTCATATGTGTATGCACTTGTTCTGAGTTGCTGTGATCCAGTGATCCATTTGCTTGATCTTTATTGCTGGTAGTGGAGTATGTGTGCATGCTATTTCATCAAATAGGTTGTGCATATGAGGGCTGTGGTGCTTGCATCTTATATAACGTCTTAGCACATCTAGTGTCAGTGCATGTGCTGCATCTCAGTGTATGTCATGTGCATTTGTGTCTCAGTGCATGTGCTGCGTCTCAGTCTGTGTCTCATGCTATGTCTAAGGGTGCGCAAACGAGGTCGGTGCAATGTTTTGTTTTAGCACGGTCGGTGCAAGTGTCTCTCACACATGATCAACATCGGTTCATATTCTATCTCTATCGGTCTGTACATGCTCTATTTCTTGGGTATAACGTTCGGTGCAATCTTTGTTCCTAGTATCGATTGGGTAGGTGCAAAGAATGCTGCTGCATGCATATCAGGGTTGGTGCTAGTTGCACCTTGTGCATGACTGAGGTCTGTGCAAGCTGCACCTTGTACATACTAGGGTCGTTGTTAGTATCATCTACTTGGATATCACAACTATCTCAGGTCAGTGCATACCTGCATGCTACATAAAAAGGGGTCAGTGCATATCTTGTCTTTGCATCTCACCTCTCGGGGTTGGTGCAAATTTTAAGTCCGTGCAATTCTTGTCCAGCACGCACTGTTTAGTTTTGTCATTTAGTGTCAGTGCATTCTTCTCCGCCATCTCGGCGCAGGCTTTCACATAGATAGGATATCTCCATCTCGGTGCAAGTTTTCACTTAGATAGGATATCTCCATCTCGGTGCACGGTTTCACTTAGATATGTTATCTCCATCTCGGTGCAAGGTTTCACTTAGATAGGATATCTCCATCTCGGTGCAAGGTTTCACTTAGATAGGATATCGCCATCTCGGTGCAAGTTCTGATTTGGATGAGATTTCTTGACTCGGTGCAAGCTTTGTCTTGCATCTTTCTTTGTCCGTGTATTCTTCTTCATCATCTCGGTGCAAGCTTTTGTTCTGCTCATCTTTGCCCAACATCTCGGTGCAACTCTTGCTTGGACCGCAAATCCAACTCGGTGTATTTTTTGTCCTACACATTTTTAGAGTCGGTGCATCCTCTGTTCTAGACACTTTATAAGACAGTGCATGTCTTCTGTGCATATTGTGTCATACACATTCATAAGTGAGTGCTGATAGAATCGGTGCGATGGATACAGAGGGGGGGTGAATGTATCCCTCTTCCAAATTGCCCAAATTAAAACCTTAGAACACTCAGAGATGTGAAATGAAAGCAAGTTCAGTTCTACCGAGACTGAAATATGGAAGTGTTCAACTAAACAGTAAATGCGCAATCAAACAGCTCAATGAGAATTTCATTCGAGGACTTAACTTGCACAATCAGTGAACTTACTTCGGTACTAAACCGAATTCAAGCATCCATCAACTGTGAATGAAAAGCAATTAAATCGTGATCCTAACCATGCATCTAGCAGAAGCAAATGGACAATCAAGCCACACCGTACACAATACCAAACCACTGCACAATGGATTTTTTAGGTGGTTCGGTCCACAGACCTACATCCACCCCTCACTCCAAACCGGAGTGAGGCTTCCACTAGCAACAGCTAGAACAGCAGACTCAGTTTGCAAACAAATGCTGCCTAATAGCTTGACCAGGGGAACAACCTCCCCTCTTCCTCCAAACCGGAGGGAACCACTAGTGACTACCCGTCACTAGCAACCAGAGACCGAGGTCTCTCTTCCTCCACCCAGGAGGGAACCCACAAGCGACACCAGTCACTTGCAACCGGAGACACAAGTCTCCCTTCTCCTGAGTCCACAGGAGGAACCCTGATCTCAAACCAGAGAATCGCAAAAGATAAAACCAAGGAAGGTAAAGCAAAAATAAGAAATGGAAAATACAGCAGTCAGAAAGCTGGAAATGATAATAACATAGATGTGGCTCCCATGGAGCTGACTGGCCTGGATTTGATCCACGGTCCAGTAGACAGATCTTCAATAAATTCTTCGTTCTTCTTCTCCACGAACTCTCTCTCTCTTCTCTCTTCCTCTTCTTTCTTCTTCTCTCTGCTTCTCTTTCTCTCACGCTGTTCTCTCTTTTTCTTCTCTGCTCTTCTCTTCTTCTTTTTCTTCTTCTTCTGTTCCCTGCCTCTCTGCTACTCTCTTCTTCTATCACTCTCTGCTCTCTTGATTTTTCACTCTCTTGATTACGATCTCTCAGCACGATCGCTTCTATTTATATCAACAGCAGCAAGGGCGTGTGCAGGGCTTGTGCCCTCCTAGTCCAGAGTACACCTCGGATCACGTGCCAGGTACCAACCTCGAATCACGTGCCCAAACATTTTCTTCTCGAAGGATGTACCTATCAAGCAGTCATAAGAAGATATTAGATGGATGTACAGAGTTGGTTCAGGCTTTTAACAAAGCGTGTATAGACATGATGCAACATTGAGTGTATGGACTTAGTGTGCATGCGAGAACTATGTACAGACTTGTTTTGAACAATGCACAAATGCATATAGGAGAGTGTGTACATTGGCGATGAGTGCTCAGGCGTGCTGTCAAGTAATGTACAGACTTGATGAGAATGATGCATGAACAAGCCATAGCAAATGTATAGACTTACTAAGTCAACAAGGAAACCATGTACAGACTTTAAAATAACGAATGAACAGACTTAGTTGATGCCATCCGAAAAATGTATGGACTTGCTATGTCGTGTGGCGTGCAACTAGACACTATTCAGACTTGTGAAATAATGCACAAGGATATCATCAGAGAATGTATAGACTTGGACATTTATGTGCATGATAAAACCAATGTACAGACTTGCTGTGCTTACGCATGGACTAAGTCTGTATAGACTTGATCATGCAAATGACGACACCAGTGTACAGACTTGAATGCTCGAAGCACACGATGTATAGACTTGAAAGACGATGCATGAGACGATGCAAGCACAGACTTGGTCTTACAATGTATAGACTTGAAGGTATGCATAGAGACGCTAAGTAAGACGGTGGTGAACAGACTTAGTCTCAAGACGATGCAATGTATAGACTTGGGTGTATGTGTGCATGCTAGAAGTAATGTATAGACTTGAATGAGACGGTGGATGTACAGACTTGATAATGCAACCTAGGGCGATGTACAGACTTGCTGAACGAACGATGCCCAGCCATTGAGGAATGTATACACTTGAGTGCGTGTATGCTAGAATGATGTATAGACATGATACACTAAATGCATTGTGCACATGAGAAAGTATGTACAATGAATATGGATGCACTGACTTGCCACTAGCTATACAGACTTGCAACCTATGTAGAGACTTGTGTGTTGCCGCAAAGACAATGTACAGACTTAGTCATGCGTGCACAATGGCTTGCAACGAACAATGCACTGACTATGCCATGATCACAGTTAATGCATGTACAATCTTGTATGAAGAACATGCTGTACAGACTTCAGACTCAGCTGCCAACTGAGCTAAAGTATGTATAGACTTGCTCAGCTATCAGCTAATGGATGTACAGACTTAATGAGATGATGCATGCATGCACAATGAAGTGTGTACAGACTTCATGTGTGTGCTGAATAAACAATGTATAGACTTTAAGTGCAATGCAAAGGCTGTACAGACTTCAATGCTCCATGCTCAAAGACGCTAAGTGAGACGAATCTTAACAAGTGTATAGACTTGAAAATGCACGAGAGACATGAAATGCATTGGCTTATCACATGCACAAACATATCAGCAGAGAGTGTGTAGACTTGTGTTCATGCCTGAAACTAGAATGTGCAGACTTGTGTTCATGCCTGAAGCAGGAGTTGTATAGACTTGAGAGATGTTCCACACATGCACAATGAACACGCATTGACCATAAATGCATGCAATGCACAAACATAACAGAAAGGAATGTGCAGACTTTGTATGCCACGAAGGGATGTACAGACTTGCTGTGCCTGCAACTGACGATGTATAGACTTCGAATGCCTGTGTAATGCAGCAGGGCGATGTGTAGACTTTATGTATGCAAAATGCAATGTGCAAGACTTCCACAAGCAGACTTTATGATCTGACCAAATGACTGAACATATGAATGCTTTATGATCTGACAAAATGTTAATGATTGAACATTGCATGGTGACTCACAGTGTTTGACTCACATTAAAACCAATCATCAAAACCAGAGGGGCACAACAATCTCCCCCTTTTTGATGATGGCAACACTTTGAGTCATTCTGATGACTTCAAACTATTCTCCCCCTTTGACTTCATCAAAAAAAAAATAGTTTGAGAAGGAAGTTCAAACATAATTACGACTCAGCCAATTTCTCCCCCTTGTTATTATCAAGATGAACCATGGAGAGGTATGAATGCAGAGATGCAGATGCAACAATAAATGCAAGAACTCCCCCTAAATGTATGAATGTAAGCATACAATTCTCCCCCTTTAAGAATTTCTATGCAGCATGATTCATATGACAAGGAAGCTCCCCCTAAATAAATGGAGTCTTATGAGATGGATGAGAAGGAGACCACAGTGGCAATCAAGGATAAGTTCTGGTCATGATGAATCAAGGACAGTGAGGAAAAGAATTTCAACTAAGCTCCAAACACAAGGAATTCAGCAAGATTTTAAAGGAGATACCGTTCTCATAAATCCAAAACATAAATTTTCAAAGTCTTCCATTATAAGGGCTTATGAATGAACTTTATTGATCAGCATGGTTTAAACATGATGTATGCAAAGTTTATCAATAAAATTCTGTATTTATATCTAAAATCACGGTTTAATAAAAATGAACCAAGCCCTCATATTTATATCTTGATTAACTTCACTTTCTCTTACACAATCAAATTTATTGACTTCTTTCGAAATTACATTCACTAATATTGAGATCAAGCAATTATGAAGTCATGTGATTTTGTCTAGGGTTATAGCAATTTGATTTTTGCATCAATATTCAAATATTACAATTTGTTTAACAAATTTTCATGCTACAAATTTTACGAGCACTCTAGTTCAGTGCACACCTTGTAACTAGAGGATATACGTTGATCAGACGCCAATATCCCTAAGCACTTAGTGTGACTAACAGTCATGCTTTATATTAACAGAGTTAACATTTACACCTCATGACATACCTCAACTCATTTCTTGATGAGTGAGATGTATTTCTCAGTGTGCATGCCATTGCTCTGCCAGATTATCAATCATTCTAAAGCAGAGTTTACTATGGCACCTCATGACATAGTCCTTTGGACATTGTTTCTTAGTGACCAAAGTCATTGCTCTGACAATTAATTACCCTTTAGACAATTCAGAAAGCTCATTTGCTTCAAATCAATACTAATTTCATGTACTTAACCAAATAAAGCCATGTAATCAATAGTGCAGATTTCAGAAGTTTTTACAAGACACAGCATGAAATAGTTGGTTAAAGTTTGTTAAACATGATTCAGATATTTTTAAGAGATTTAAAGACAAACTCAATGGATACATTAAACTTAAACCACCTGAGTTATTTCAGACATTCATAAAATCGTATAATAGAAGATTCCTAGTTCAAGTGTTTTCAGATTTATGATCTAGACAAGCCCCATTGAAATCTTCATGAATGACTGATAGAAGAAATCCAGCAAAAATAAGTGATTTTGAAGCCCAAAGTTTTCTGATATGATCAAGGTTTATCAATAGAATCAATAAAGAGGATATGCACACCAAGCAAGATAATAGGAGGTCTGGCATGTTTCAGGATTTTCAAGGATAACATGCAATGATATCTGACAAGTGTATGCATTTGACAATCTGCTTGCAATGCATTGACTCCCACTGAAAATATGCATTCAATCAATCTTTTTGGCATTTTGAATGTAATGAAATGTAATGCAATTAACTACATGTATGCAAAGACATGCAAAGACTCAACAAACTCCCCCTGTATACATGCAATGTTTGCAATGAGGGCGAACATATGATTTTGTGACTCATGCTCATTCAGACTGCCCTACTAAGCAATATGACCCATGGTACTAGGCGGAGAACTTGGTCTAAAAGACCACTTCACACATAGTAAGAACCTCCAGACAGACTTCACCTGTCTTTTGGTAGCTTACCATTTGATATACCATAGTGGTCATGCATGATATCACATACAGGCTTCAAATTCAGTCTATTCAGATTTTCAGAAATGCAAGTTCATTCTCATTCTAATATCTAAACAGACAATTCAGTATGAGCATTGAAAGACATGAATACTCATAGTGTGCAAAGGATGACAAATATGCATGAACACATCAAACAAGATATGCAATGAATTTTAGAACAGGAAATGCAGAGAATTTACCTGAAAAGTTCAGAAAGGGGTTTGCTTTTGAGTGCCTTGGCTTATTTACCCCTCTTATTTTCTCAATCCCAAGGCACACCTGCAAAACAAAGTTTATTTTGCACAAACAGGTGCCCAAGCAGTCTTGGGTCCTGAAATGATAGTTATCCCCTTGACTGGCACTCTTAACTTTTTCTGGGCAAATAGATCATCAGTTTTCATTACCGAACAATTATTCATAGAATGCCTAAAGCCACCACAATAACGACATGAAACAGCAGTTTTTGTGTTCTTGATGTGCACATTAGTATAATCATGAAACCTATGTACACGTGAATGAAATTCTCTGATGTTTACATGAACATTTCTTCTTTAGTTTGCCAACAATCTCTAGCTCTGTGGCCTAACTTACCACACTCAAGACATGTAAGAGTTTTCCTTTCAAAAACAAATCCATTTCTACCAGAAGTGTTTCTATTGACAGGGAATTTACCAGATTTATTGTTAGACCTCCTTCCCTGAGCATGCCAACATTGGGTTGCAATGTGGCCCATCTTGCCACAGTGAAAGCATGAATTAGAATTTCTCCCACCAACATTCAGCCAGCATTCAAATCTCTTATGACCCAATTTTCCACAATTAAAGCATGTCATATGCTGGTTTATTGAATCAAACTTGTTCTTGTTAACAGCATGACTGTTTGCATGAAATTTAGCATGATATGAATGTGATTTTTTCTTATCATTAACAAACCAGCATTGTGTAATCTTGTGTCCTAACTTGCCACAATGAAAACATTCAATTCTTTTTTTCTAAAATGAAGGATTTTTATCATGATATTTTCTAGCACTCAGATCATCCTTTTCCATCAACCTACATTCATGCATTAGATGTCCATGTTTATGACAATTGTGGCATGACATTTTCCTTTTGTGTGCCTGTGTGTGTGTGTTTAGGTTATGTGTCACATACACAGCATCAACATGATTATTTCTTTGCTTGTTCTTCACATGAACATACCTTTCACTTTTTCAGCTTGTTTCTGAAGGTCATTTTGTTTCTATTTTTTCTGAACAATGGGGTGTTTCACTTGTGAAGTGGTGGCTACACTAGGAGCTTTGACATTGATTGTAACACCATTTGATTCTTTTACAAAGGATGTCATTAGTTTATTTTCAAATGATTTCTTATTAATTGGCTTGTAGCCGATCCCTTCTTTTTGAGTATTCACCTTAACTCCTAGCAGCCTGTCCAGATTTTCTTGTCCATCAACAAACTTTGACAGAGAGTTCCTCACGTCTTGGATTTCATATTCTAGAGAGGCAATGTGTAACTCATAACTGGCAATCTCTTGCTCACTGCAATTCACACATTCACTTAGCACCTTGTTAGCAGTTTTATATTTCTCAACTTCATGTTCCAGATTGCTCAGTTTATCAGACTCTTCTATGTGAACAGACTTTCCTCTTTCTAATGCTAAAAGTTTTTCAGACATCAAAGAGTTCAGCAGTTTTAACTTCTCATTTTCTTCCTTAAGCTTATTATTTTGAATTAACTCATTTATTAGAGTCTGATCTTCTGAGTTAACCTGGCTTTCTCTCCCAGCTTCAAACTCCTTCAATTCTTTTTGCTGTTTTTCAAGATTTTTCTGCAATTCCATATTTACAGATTTTATGGCATTAAATTTTTCAGCAAACAAATTCTTCTCTTGCTCAAGTTTTCTGAATTTTTCTTCATGGTCAGTAATCTCATTTGCAAGTTCTTGATTTTCAATTTTCAACAACCCAATTTGGTCTTTAAGCATTTGAACATCAGAAAAGTACGCATCATGAGATTGTTTCAACTCTAGACATTTTTCACAAGAAGAACTTGAACTTTCTAACCCAGTGCCCTTTTTCAATTTTTATACTGTTTTCTTAACCTCCCATGTGACTCTAATAATTCAGCATATGAATTCTCCCAATCATCTAAAGTATAGTTCTCAAAAGGGTTTACCTCCTCATCATTATCGTCTTTATTCTGATTGCTGCCTTGATCGCTGCCACTTTGATTACTTCCGTTAGCCATCATGCAGCTGTCCTCATTTAACCTGTGAGCTAGCTTCAGCACATCCAGAATGTCCTTAGCAGACCTGCAATCATGAAGGAAAGAATGTAAGGCTTTGTCAGTTGCTGCTTTCATCAGATTCAGAGCTTTCTGATTTTCTCCATCCTTTGATCTGTGACTGTCGGTCCATTTGGACACTTTCTTTGGTAAACTGCGAGGACCGTGTGAAATTAACTTCCACAGATCAGGATTAACTAATATAACATATTTGCGCAGACTGACAAACCACACATTAAAATTAGAGCCGTTGAAAACCGGTGGATCACCCATGGAAACAGATCAGATTAATGCAACAGGAATAATGATGCACCAAAAGTGAGATAGCACCGAAGACTGCAGGACCGGATCTGCAGGTCGCTGGACCTTCTATGCAGAAACCTGCTCTGATACCAAATGATAGAATCGGTGCGATGGATACAGAGGGGGGGTGAATGTATCCCTCTTCCAAATTGCCCAAATTAAAACCTTAGAACACTCAGAGATGTGAAATGAAAGCAAGTTCAGTTCTACCGAGACTGAAATATGGAAGTGTTCAACTAAACAGTAACTACGCAATCAAACAGCTCAATGAGAATTTCTTTCGAGGACTTAACTTCCACAATCAGTGAACTTACTTCGGTACTAAACCGAACTCAAGCATCCATCAACTGTGAAGTAAAAGCAATTAAATTGTGATCCTAACCATGCATCTAGCGGAAGCAAATGGACAATCAAGCCACACCGTACACAAGACCAAACCACTGCACAATAGATTTTTTAGGTGGTTCGGTCCACAGACCTACATCCACCCCTCACTCCAAACCGGAGTGAGGCTTCCACTAGCAACAGCTAGAACAACAGACTCGGTCTGCAAACAAATGATGCCTAACAGCTTGACCAGGGGAACAACCTCCCCTCTTCCTCCAAACCGGAGGGAACCACTAGTGACTACCCGTCACAAGCAACCAGAGACCGAGGTCTCTCTTCCTCCACCGAGGAGAGAACCCACAAGCGACACCAGTCACTTGCAACCGGAGACACAAGTCTCCCTTCTCCTGAGTCCATAGGAGGAACCCCGATCTCAACCCAGAGAATCGGAAAAGATAAAACCAAGGAAGGTAAAGTAAAAACAAGAAACGGAAAATACAGTAGTCAGAAAGCTGGAAATGATAATAACATAGATGTGGCTCCCATGGAGCTGACTGGCCTAGATTTGATCCACGGTCCAGTAGACAGATCTTCAATAAATTCTTCTTTCTTCTTCTCCATGAACTCTCTCTCTCTTTCTCTCTTCCTCTTCTTTCTTCTTCTCTCTGCTTCTCTTTCTCTCACGCTGTTCTCTCTTTTTCTTCTCTACTCTTCTCTTCTTCTTCTTCTTCTTCTTATGTTCTCTGCCTCTCTGCTGCTCTCTTCTTCTATCACTCTCTGCTCTCTTGATTTTTCACTCTCTTGATTACGATCTCTCAGCACGATCACTTCTATTTATATCAGTGCGTGTGCAGGGCTTGTGCCCTCTTTGTCCAGAGTACACCTCGGATCACGTGTCAGGTGCCAACCTCGGATCACGTGCCCAAACATTTTCTTCTCGAAGGATGTACCTGTCAAGCAATCATAAGAAGATATTAGAGGGATGTACAGAGTTGGTTCAGGCTTTTAACAAAGCGTGTACAGACATGATGCAACATTGAGTGTATGGACTTAGTGTGCACGCGAGAACTATGTACATACTTGTTTTGAACAATGCACAAATGCATATAGGAGAGTGTGTACATTGGCGATGAGTGCTCAGGCGTGCTGTCAAGCAATGTATAGACTTGATGAGAGCGATGCATGAACAAGCCATAGCAATTGTATAGACTTACTAAGTCAACAAGGCAACCATGTACAGACTTTAAAATAACGAATGAACAGACTTAGTTGATGCCATCTGAAGAATGTATGGAATTGCTATGTCGTGTGGCGTACAACTAGACACTGTTCAGACTTGTGAAATAATGCACAAGGATATCATCAGAGAATGTATAGACTTGGACGTTTATGTGCATGACAAAACCAATGTACAGACTTGCTGTGCTTATGCATGGACTAAGTCTGTAAAGACTTGATCATGCAAACGACGACACCAGTGTACAGACTTGAATGCTTGAAGCACAAGAGGTATAGACTTGAAAGACGATGCATGAGACGATCCATGCACAGACTTGGTCTTACAATGTATAGACTTGAAGGTATGCACAGAGACGCTAAGTAAGACGGTGGTGAACAGACTTAGTCTCATGACGATGCAATGTATAGACTTGGGTGTGTGTGTGCATGCTAGAAGCAATGTATAGACTTGAATGAGATGGTGGATGTACAGACTTGATAATGTAACCTAGGGCAATGTACAGACTTGCTGAACGAACGATGCCCAGCCATTGAGGAATGTATACACTTGAGTGCATGTATGCTAGAACGATATATAGACATGATACACTAAATGCATTGTGCACATGAGAAAGTATGTACAATGAATATGGATGCACTGACTTGCCACTAGCTGTACAGACTTGCAACCTATGTAGAGACTTGTGTGTTGCAGCAAAGACAATGTACAGACTTAGTCATGCGTGCACAATGGCTTGCAACGAACAATGTACTGACTATGCCATGCTCACAGTTAATGCATGTACATACTTGTATGAAGAACAGGCTGTACAGACTTCAGACTCAGCTGCGAACTGAGCTAAAGAATGTATAGACTTGCTCAGCTATCAGCTAATGGATGTACTGACTTAATGAGATGATGCATGCATGCACAATGAAGTGTGTACAGACTTCATGTGTGTGCTAAATAAACAATGTATAGACTTTAAGTGCAATGCAAAGGCTGTACAGACTTCAATGCTCCATGCTCAAAGACGCTAAGTGAGACGAATCTTAACAAGTGTATAGACTTGAAAATGCACGAGAGACATGAAATGCATTGGCTTATCACATGCACAAACATATCAGCAGAGAGTGTGTAGACTTGTGTTCATGCCTGAAACTAGAATGTGCAGACTTGTGTTCATGCCTGAAGCAGGAGTTGTATAGACTTGAGAGATGTTCCACACATGCACAATGAACACGCATTGACCATAAATGCATGCAATGCACAAACATAACAGAAAGGAATGTGCATACTTTGTATGCCACGAAGGGATGTACAGACTTGCTGTGCCTGCAACTGACGATGTATAGACTTCGAATGCCTGTGTAATGCAGCAAGGCGATGTGTAGACTTTATGTATGCAGAATGCAATGTGCAGGACTTCCACAAGCAGACTTTATGATCTGAAAAAATGACTGAACATATGAATGCTTTATGATCTGACAAAATGTTAATGACTGAACATTGCATGGTGACTCACAGTGTTTGACTCACATCAAAACCAATCATCAAAACCACAGGGGCACAACAAGTGCATTTCCCACTTTTTAATTATGTCAACTCAGTGCAATTCATGCCGCTACCATTCCTGAGGTCGGTGCAAATCACTGATCACCTAGTACTAAGTCAGTGCCATGGTTGACTTACATACTTCTACTCAATGCAGGTTATGCTTACTTTCTCATTACGTCTGTGCAAACTGTGCTAAGTGTTTAACTAATGCCTTGTGTTTCTGATAGAGTTTTCTCTCCGAGGAGGGGCACGTGATCCAAGGTGGATCATCTCTAAAAGAATGCCACGTGGAAGGCTACAACGCTCAGATGGTGACACGTGGCTGAGAGCCTTCTGGAAGCATATGGGCGGGAGTTCTTCCTCCACACGCCCAAAAAGAGAATATAAGAGGTTGCAGATCGAAGGCAGACAAGGAGAAGTTCTTGACAGCCCAATCGAGAGAGCCAGCAACAGAAGAAGAAGAAGAAGTCCAGAGAGAGCGATAGAGTTGCAAAGTGAAGAGAGAGAGAGAAAGATCTGAGAAATGAAGAGAATGCTAAGGAAGGAGAAGAGAGAGTTTCCCTTGTAGACTTGTTTTGGAATTACTCTTCGGAGCTACAGTTGTTTTTATTTTTGTTTTTCGTTTGTTCTTTTCATCTGCTCAGTGTGTTCTTTCGATCCTCTGTTTTGAGGTTAGGGTTCCTCCTACTGTCTCATGAGAAGGGAGACTTGGTCTTCAGTTTGTGAGTGACCTGTTGTCGCTCGTGGTTGTTCCCTCTGGTGTAGAGGAAGAGAGGTCCTAGACCTCTGGTTGGGTGAATTGCTGGGAACAATTCACTGTTTCCCTCTGGTGTGGAGGAAGAGAGGTCCGTGACCTCTAGTTTGCTAATGACAGGGTGTCACTAGCGATTCCCCTCTTGTTTGGAGGAAGAGAGGTGTGCCTCCGGTTCTAGTTCTGTGGGTAGCAGAGCTAGGGCGCTGATCTTGTGAGTTGCAAGATCAGGTTGAGGGATTTGTCTCCCTCGGTCCAAGCTGTTTGGTAGCGTCTGTTGTGTTGAGTCTTTACATGTTTTGAGGATGACAACACTATGAGCCTTAGTGGAGAACAAAAAATATTTCTCTGTGAAAAATAAACTTTTGAGTCACTTCAGTTATTTTCAGGGGTTGTCTTCATGTCGTTATTTGTTCCATCGCATGCTGAACACTGCAGCACCTCGTGCTGCTTTCTGTGACACCTCGTGTCACTCCATCTGTGTCACCCCTATGTCTTCGAGTCTTATTTTCGGCCATTTTACTTCGAGTCTTCTGTATTCGTGTTGTTTTTTCCAAGACCCCGTGTCTTTCTTGCTTTGTGACCACACTTCGTGTCGGTTTCTATTTTCATCTTCGAGTTATTTTCAGCCCGTGTCGTCCTCGTTTTTGAGTCGTTTTCCTATGTCTTCAAGTCATTTTAGTGTAAAGTGTCGTTTCACTTTGTGCCGTTCCCTTTGCTATTTGATATCTCGTGTTGATTCTCGTATTGATTCACCGATGACCTCGAGTCAACTTAGTCATTTTGATTGGCCGTTCTTCGTGTTGTTTATGTGTTTGTGTCTTCGTGTTATCTGTTATTTTTATGTCTTCGTGTTATTTTTGTGTTTGAGTCTTCATGTTATTTCTGTGTTTGTGTCTTAGTGTTGTTTTTATGTCTTCGTGTTGCTTCTTTCTATCTTCGTCCAGGTTTCCTCTGATCGCGTGTTTTACTACCGTTTTACTCCGTGTTATCTCCTTCTTACCTCGTGCTGTTCTCATCTGACTTCGTGTCGTTCTCTTTGTAGTGTTAGCCTTGTTACTGTGGTACCTCGTGTCATTCTCTCTTTATCTCGTGCTGTAGTCATCTTATGTACCTCGTGTCATTCTCAGTATAGTACACCTTTTGTTGTTCCTACACACCTCGTGCAGCTTTAGCTTGAGTGTCAACCGACTTATTTCAGGTATATATATATATAGAGAACCCTGAGTATTAATGGTTTTAATCTCTTTACAGGAGAAGAAGAAAAACAAAAAGAAGAAGGTGGTCCGAGGAAGAATATTCCTCAGTGACTGGGCTGCACGTGATCCAATACTAAAGGAACCAATGCTATAAGGGCACGTGGAAAGAAGGTTCTGGATCGAGTGTGCGAGGCACACGCATTCTGTACCTTATCCACCTGCTGCTGCTATATATTGAAGCCTTCATCCACAGATGAAGGTTGATCGAAAGGGAAAATGAAAAAGTAGAAGTGCAGAGAGTTCGATCCAGCAAAAGAAGAGAAGAAAATAGAGGGCAGAAACTGAAGAAGAGTAAGAAGAGAGAATAGCAGAGAGAGTGAGAGAGAGAGAGAGCTCGAAGCTAAGAGTTCAGAAAGAAGAAGAAGAAGAAGGATTCTGGTTTCAGGATCAATCCGAACCAGTTTGCTCTATTGTGAGCTATATTCCGTGTTTTATCGTTCTAGCATTCAGTCTGCTGTATCCTTTTTAGTTTCTTGTTTTTGATCTTTCTTTACTGTTCTAGTTTTATCTCCGATTCTTAGGTTGAGATCGGTGGTCCTCCTATTCTATTGGTTCAGGAGAAGGGAGACGCTGTCTCCAGTTGCAAGTGGCCGTGTGCTGCTTGTGGGTTCCCTCTAGGCTTCAGAGGAAGAGAGACCTTGGTCTCTGGTTCTAGTGACTGCAGATCACTAGTGTTCCCTCCGGTTGGAGGAAGAGGAACTTGTTTCCTGATTTATAGGGACTTGTCGTCCTTAGGGTTCCCTCCGGGTGTGGAGGAAGAGGGGAGGGTGTTCCCCTGGTGAAGCTGTGAATCAGCCGTTGTCGCAGACTGAGTCTGCTTGGCTAGCCGGTGCTAGTGGAAGCCTCACTTCGGTTTGAAGTGAGGGGTGGACGTAGGCAGACTGGAGGTCTGACCGAACCACCTTAAAAATCCCTGGCGCAGTGTGTTTGGTTTCTATTCTGGCTTTGGATCTATTCGGTAGATGCTTGTCTAGGCCGATCCATCTCTATCTTCCTAGCTGATCGTTCTGCGCGGTTAGTGTTTGACCGTTAAGATCTTTTTCGAAAACTCCTAATTGAGAACTTATTTTTTAATCCTCAATGTTTTACTGGTAAAGGTCCATTGACCCCCCTCTGGACCTATCAATTGGTATCAGAGCAGTCTCTGGTTCAGAATCCAACGATTCTCAGATGATCCTCTACGTGTTTCCTGTGTGCATTGTTTTGCTTGTGAGTTAGTGTTTGATATCTGTTCGTTTGAACTGATGGCAATGGCTAATCCACCGATTTTTAAGGGACCTGATTTTGACATATGGTTCAGTGTTTTTCGCATGTTTGTTAAACAAGCTGATAAGGACTTGTGGAAGTTGATTTCACAAGGTCCGTGTGAACTACCTAAGAAAAGGTCCAAGTGGACGGACAGTGAGAATCAGATGTTCCGAGAGAATCAAAAGGCCTTAAACCTAATGTTAACAGCGATTGATAATGCCTTGCATTCTTGTTTCCATGATTGCAGATCCGCCAAGGATATTATGGACCAGCTGAAGCTAGCCCACAGGAGAAATGAAAGCACATGCATGATGGTTAGCAGAAGTGACCACAGTACCAGCCAAGAGGTGGAGGAGAATGAAGAAGAGGTAAACCTCTTCGAGAACTTTTCTATAGAAGATTGGGAAAATGCTTACAGCGATTTATCTGAGTCATATGAAAAATTGCAAAAATGATATAAAAAATTGAAAAGGAATAAGGGATTAGATAATTCAAGGTCTGACTGTAAAAAATGTGCTGAATTGAAGAGTTCTCATGATGCCTGTGTGTCTAATCTACAAATGTTGAAAAAAAAATGATGTGCTAATCAATGGAAATAAGAATCATGTGAGTGAGATTGATTCCCTGAGAAAATCCTCAGCCGAAAGTAAGGAAAGTTTAGAGAAGCTCAGGATTGAAAATAAAGTACTTGCTGAAAAATCTGAAGCCATTAAGTCTGTCAACTTTGAATTACAGAAAAACATTGAGAAACTGCAAAAAGACTTGAAAACTTTCAAGGATGGTAGAAAATCTGAAACTGACTCTGATGATCAGATTTTGATAAACGAATTAATTCAGAATGACAGACTAAAGGAAGAAATTGAGAAACTAAAACAGTTGAACACCATCTTGTCAGAGAGATTGCTGACATTTGAAAAGGGTAAACATGTGGTGTCCAATAATTCAAAAGAAATTGATGAGTTGAGCAAGGAAGTTGAGAAATACATAATTGCCAACAAAGTCTTGAATGAGGCTGTCAATTGCAGTGAACAAGAGACTACAAGTTATGAGTTACACATTGCCTCTTTAGAAGAAGAAATCCAAGACTTAAGGAAATCTTTGTCTAAATTTGTTGATGGGCAAGAAAATCTGAACAAACTGCTGGGAGTAAAAGTCAATTTTCAGAAGGAGGGGTTAGGTTATAACCCTGTAAATAAAAAGACCTTTGAAAATAAAATTCAGACATATTCTGTTTCTAGCTCTACTTTTAAGAAAAAGGGACTGGGCTACAGTCCAGTCATGAGTAAGGTCTATGGATCAAATTTGGAAACTATTTTTGTTAAATCATCTGAACAGGAAAAACCTTCTACTTCTTCTCCACCTCACTATAAGGCTAAGAAAACACAAGAACAAGATAAAAAATAGAAAATGAATAAAAAGGGCTCATCTGTGCATGTTGATCACAGTCCGCACACACACTCATCTAAAAGGAAAATGTCATGCCACTACTATCATAGACTTGGACATTTAATGCATGAGTGTAAATTGATGGAGAAAGATGATATGAGGGCCGGGATAATGAATGCTAAGAAACTTCATGATAAAAATTCTTCATTCCAGAAAAAGAAAATTGAATGTCTGCACTGTGGCAAACTAGGACACAGCATCGCACAATGCTGGTTTGCAAATGGTAAGAAAATATATTCTTCACATCATGCTAAATTTCCTGCAAACCATAATGATGTTGATAGGAATAAAGTTGCTGCAAATAGAAAATACTCTGCATGTGTCAACTGTGGAAAGACAGGCCACAGGGCCATTGAATGCTGGAATGGTCAGGGTAGAAAAGAGAATTTTAAGAGAATGAACTCTTCTCATTGTTTTAACTGTGAAAAGCCAGGTCACAAGGCTACAACCTGTTGGCTGGCAGGATACCAAAGCAATGTTGGTTTTGGTAAACAGAATTTTAATTTTGTTAACAAAAATTTTCATACATATGTGCATAAAAATCATGTTAATAAGAATGTGCACAAATCTAATCTGAAACCTGCTGCATCTTGCTATTATTGTGGTACAATTGGTCATTCAATGAATAATTGTTATCTGATGAAATCTGATGACCATGCTGCTAGGAGATTGGTTAGAAAACCTGCTAAGAATGTCACTGCTAACTCAGGACCCAAGACTTCTTGGGTGCCTATTCGTGCAAAATAGTTTGCTAACCTGCAGGTGTGCCTTGGAAGCTGAAGAATAAAGAGGAGTAATAAGCCAAGGCACTCGAAAAGAAAAAACCCCAGGATCTTAATATTCAGGTCAGTTCCCAATACCTGCTTTAATTCTATTTTATTGTGATTTAAATTTGGTTCTGTGATGTAGACTGTGTGCAACTAAGTATTCCATGATCACGAGTGTCCTCTTCTGACTGCTTTGCTAAAATCTCTCTTGGATGGATACTTGGTATCACGCTGTAATTAATGCTCATAGTCAGGGGGAGGCATACAATTATTGTGTCAACTTACTGATTCATGCTCATTGCATCACATTCCATTTATTTGAAAAACTATAAGTTTGCTTCAACATATTGCATTTCAGCTGATAGCATGTATGTTATTCAATAAATAATTAATATTTCCAAGAGGTGTGTGTGAGATGTCCTAGCGTGGGCTGAAAAGGAGCTTGTCAGGTCATCTGGTATCTGAAGAACCTTTGTCTGGCGATGTGGTTAGTTGGTGTTGAGTTCAGACATCTCATGAGGTTGCAGCTTATTGCCCAAGAGCATTCTCTGGTTACGAGATTGACTTTTCTCAGGAAGATTTCATTTGTGAGCTCCTTGGTCTTTACTTTCTATAGTAATCTCTCACTTGCTGCTTTGCTGTAAGGAGTGCTTCTCATCTCATCTCATCTCTATCCATTCTGTTTGTCACCTTCTTATCCTTTTCTTATCCCCTTTGGTTCAAGAATATTCTTGAAGAAAAATTCCTTCTTATAGCTTTGTTACTCTTATCAGATTTGATCAGAATACCTTAAACCACCCAAAATCTATTGTAACAGGTTACACATGTTAATAAAGAACTTTAATGTATGGGGGTTATATCTTGTCCTTTAATCCTTCTAAGTTATCCTCTCTATTGTTGGTCAACATATTGTAAAACTTTTTGTTAAATGGAAAAACCTTGCGGAGGATTTCGTTTTAACTGAAACTTATGTGAAGAGGGCTATGAAAAAAAAAAATTTGTGTTAAGTAAGGGCTCTGTCTTTTGTCCAAGATCATGAGAGGTGTTACCAGGGAATACGCCATACTTTGTGTCAGAGCAATGGCAATTGTGGAGAAATAGATATTCTAGATCAAAGAAGTCTAGAGTTTCTGTCATGATACAACTAGCTATCTCTGTTTCTTATAGAAAAGTTAAAATAAAAAAAAAGAAAGGGAAAGAAAAGTCAACAAAAATTCATTGGTTTTCATTGGCATAAAGGTAGCCTGTCCTGAGTAACCAGGGATTCTGGTGTCTTATAAACATGTCTCCTTGTGTAAAAAGGGACAATTCTACCTAAGTGCTCAACAAATTGGTTGACTCTGTATGCCCTCTCTTGTTCTTTAAATGAAGTAATGAACCCTGCTTGACTATCTATTTGTTATTTCTTTGCCTGACAAACATAAGGAGTATTTTAATCGTGACCTTCTGTAGGCTAAGTACCTTTAACAGCTAGTTTTGTGATCTTGTTGATTTAATGTCTTGAGGTAACTGACCAAGGTATTTGGAAGAATATAATAAATCCATATATTGAAGAGCAAACTTTAACGGGCAATGGCTGTGTTACATATTGAATGAGGGTAGTCTGGGTATTTCCTGAAAAGTTCGATAAGAGTGAAAAGTGACCCCCCAAAACCCTTCTTGTTCCTCAAGGTTACATCCAAAAACCCTCTCGTGCCCTTGCTGCTTCCTACTCCTCCCCGTGCCGATACGTCTCGTATGCTCCTTCAAACCCTTCTCTCCCGCTCATTTTTCTTCACAAAAATCTCATCTCCCCCACAGAGTTCTCTTCCGTTCTTGGTTCTAGCTTCATCTCCAGCAGCAACCAGCAAGAAAGAGTTGATACTCTGGGAGTTACGGCAAATGGATCAGCTTGAATCCGTCGCTCCTATTGAAAGGAAGAGGAAGGGAAAAGAAACAGTTGAGGAGCCTTCGTCCAAGCAGCAAAGATGTCTAGAACCAGAAATAGATGTGGAAATTTCTTTTGCACAAGGTACCAGGCCTTCTCAGTCTATCGTGTTTTTAGAGAGTGGGAAAATTATTCCTCCAAGGATAATAGATTTCGGCAATGAATCCATGATTTTGAAGTTTCCAGAACTTTTGGAGATTTTTGAGTTTCAGGATTGGAGGAAATTCCTAGAAAATCACCGTGTCTACTACCCTAGCCTGGTGATGGAATTTTATAATAATTTATCTTTGAGCCGAGATAGGTCTGCTCTGATCTCGTCTGTTAAGGGGATTGAGATAGCAGTAACGTGTGACTCTCTCCACAAAGCTCTCAGTATTCCAGAAAAAGGGGAGGTGGAGAGAGGGTTTAGATATAGTCTACATGAAGCCTTTTCGGTCATTACTGGTAAACCCAGTAACATTCATGACAAGGGGCAATTGAAGCTGAAAGCTTACCAAACCTTATCATTTCCCCCTCTTCACAAGCTTCTTCAGAACATCATTGCCTCGATAGTCACCCCACAGACTGGAGCTAGAGGAAGAATCACAGACACTCAGAGATTTCTTTTGTTCTGTCTGATTCAGCATGTAAAGATATGTCTGCCTGAAATTATTTTTTCTGTCATGAAGGGGTGTATTGGGTCCAAAAGACACCTGCCCTACGCCGCCCATCTGACAGACATCTTCAAGTATTCAAAGATTTCCTTGGATGGAGAGGCCATGTCTGAAGTTAGGGGTCGAAACATATTTAACATGAATTTTGTTTCAGTATTTTTGGGCTTGGAGGGTTCTTCTCTCATGGGGCAGGTTAAGGCCCAGAAAGTCAAAGAATCACAAGCTCAGAGAGAGGTTCTGGAACCCCAACAAGAATCTGCCCAAACAGTTTTAGAATTAGTACAGGAGACACCATCTGAACAACCACTGTCTGCTACTTCTGCTGCACCTACTGAAGCATCTCTATCTTTTCAGAGGCTTGTTGAGATTGCATATGAAGAAGTTAGGATGTCTGAAAATAGCATTCAAACTGAACTAGATACAAATATTGGTGGTTTGTTTGATTCCTTTGGGAAGACATCAGAAGAAGTGAGGCTGCCCGTGGAACAGCCTGCTCAAGAGTAAGAAAGTAATGAGCAAGACCTTGCTGAGTTTGTTAATTTCATTCTTAGAGAGACTGTGGAGAAAAGCTTGGAAGAGGCTGACAACGTGGTTACAGCTGAAATTATAGAACAGGCACCTGTTGAAAACTCTGCAGATGATGATCTCATGGAAGAAAGAGTG
This sequence comes from Amorphophallus konjac, assembly GCA_022559845.1. Taxonomy (NCBI): domain Eukaryota; kingdom Viridiplantae; phylum Streptophyta; class Magnoliopsida; order Alismatales; family Araceae; genus Amorphophallus; species Amorphophallus konjac. The sequence goes on along the minus strand of CM040126.1, from coordinate 227,659,801 downwards.
GATGAGTGTCAGGAGAAAGTTACTGATGTAGAACAAGAAGCAGAATCATCAAGTGAAGAAGAATCACCTGAAAATGTATTTCCTGAAAAAGAAATCCAAGCTGAAGATGAAGATCGGGTTCCAGCAGGAGACAGCCAAACGCCAGTACAAGAAGAAGCAGATGAGAGAACAGCACCTGGCTGTGAATCTTATGGTACACCCCTAGGTCAACCTCGACTTCTATCTGCTCGGGCGCCCAACATTGAAGAACTCCTTATAAATTTGACTCAGCAGATGCAGAGACAGGATAAGAAAATGGATGATCTGCTCAAGTATGTCACTCTAAATATTAATCAAGTTCATTCCAGGCTACTGAAGCTTGAAATTTCTCTCCTGACTGAATGGAAAAAGTTCCTGCTAAACAAGAAAGCTTCAGATGATGCCACCAGGTCCTCGATGGAAAGCTTGCAGGAGGTATGTTCAAAGATAGCAACAGCACTTCGTGAATTGCAAGATGCTCATATCTCCTCCTTTAAGTCATCTGCCAGCATTATAGATCATTATTTTGAGATCAGGACATCCTTAGAAATTTTGAAGGGGTCATCTAGTGCCCTAGGTCCAGATGTCCAGAAGATCTATGACAAATTGATCGCTTTCTTAGCAGAAGTGAGAACTCTGACTGACAGATATGAATCTGTTAATATTCGCCAAGAAGACATCATTTCAGAAGTGGCACATGTCAGAAGCTCCATTGTGTATTGGCTAGCTGAATTGTCCAATGACTTGAAGGATCTTCACTCCAGCCTTGGGTTCAGCCCCTGGTCAGGCATCCTCCAGCAGAGGTCCAACTCAAGATTTCTCCTCTGCTACTACTAGGGGTAGACCACCACAAGACAGGCCGCGTGGCCCTTCCAGCAGACATGCCAGATTCTTTTCTCCTTAAAAAATAGTGTTCTATATTTTTTGCCCATTTTGAGGCTCTCTCACACTCATGGACTTATTAATTACATCTCATAGCATTTGCATTTCTGCCTCATTTTGTTTCTTTCTTTTTGATGTTGACAAAGGGGGAGAACTCAAGTCTTTGCCACTACTACGATTGAGAATGATATTTTGTTGTTAATGATTCTTTAATATTCTTTAATGATGATTAATGATGGTGCTGATGATGTTTAGCTTTGAACATGTTGAAAATTATTCCTGCAAAGACTCAAGACTCATAGTGTTGCCATCCATCAAAAAGGGGGAGATTGTTGAGTCTTTACATGTTTTGAGGATGACAACACTATGAGCCTTAGTGGAGAATAAAAAATATTTCTCTGTGAAAAATAAACTTTCGAGTCACTTCAATTATTTTCAGGGGTTGTCTTCGTGTCGTTATTTGTTCCATCGCGTGCTGAACACTGCAGCACCTCGTGCTACTTTCTGTGCCACCTCGTGTCGCTCCATCTGTGTCACCCCTATGTCTTCGAGTCTTATTTTCGGCCGTTTTACTTTGAGTCTTATGTATTCGTGTTGTTTTTTCCAAGACCCCGTGTCTTTCTTGCTTTGTGACCACACTTCGTGTCGGTTTCTGTTTTCATCTTCGAGTTGTTTTCAGCCCGTGTCGTCCTCATTTTCGAGTCGTTTTCCTGTGTCTTCAAGTCATTTTAGTGTAAAGTGTCATTTCACTTTGTGCCGTTCCCTTTGTTGTTTGATATCTCGTGTTGATTCTCGTATTGATTCACCGATGACCTCGAGTCAACTTAGTCGTTTTGATTGGTCGTTCTTCGTGTTGTTTCTGTGTTTGTGTCTTCGTGTTATCTGTTGTTTTTATGTCTTCGTGTTATTTTTGTGTTTGAGTCTTCATGTTATTTCTGTGTTTGTGTCTTAGTGTTGTTTTTATGTCTTCGTGTTGCTTCTTTCTATCTTCATCCAGGTTTCCTCTGATCGCGTGTTTTACTACCGTTTTACTCCGTGTTATCTCCTTCTCACCTCGTGCTATTCCCATCTGACTTTGTGTCGTTCTCTTTGTAGTGTTAGCCTTGTTACTGTGGTACCTCATGTCGTTCTCTCTTTATCTCGTGCTGTAGTCATCTTATGTACCTCGTGTCGTTCTCAGTATAGTACACCTTTTGTTGTTCCTACACACCTCATGCAGCTTTAGCTTGAGTGTCAACAGACTTATTTCAGGTATATATATAGAGAGAGAACCCTGAGTATTAATGGTTTTAATCTCTTTGCAGGAGAAGAAGAAAAACAAAAAGAAGAAGGTGGTCCGAGGAAGAATATTCCCCAGTGACTCGGCTGCACGTGATCCAATACTAAAGGAACCAATGCTATAAGGGCACGTGGAAAGAAGGTTCTGGATCGAGTGTGGGAGGCACACGCATTCTGTACCTTATCCACCTACTGCTGCTATATATTGAAGCCTTCGTCCACAGATTAAGGTTGATCGAAAGGGAAAAAGAAAAAGCAGAAGTGCAGAGAGTTCGATCCAGTAAAAGAAGAGAAGAAAATAGAGGGCAGAAACAGAAGAAGAGGAAGAAGAGAGAATAGCAGAGAGAGTGAGAGAGAGAGAGAGAGAGCTCGAAGCTGAGAGTTCAGAAAGAAGAAGAAGAAGAAGGATTCTGGTTTCAAGATCAAATCCGAACCAGTTTGCTCTATTGTGAGCTATATTCTGTGTTTTATCGTTCCAGCATTCAGTCTGATGTATCCTTTTTAGTTTCTTATTTTTGATCTTTCTTTACTGTTCTAGTTTTATCTACAATTCTCAGGTTGAGATCGGTGGTCCTCCTGTTTTGTTGGTTCAGGAGAAGGGAGACGCTGTCTCCAGTTGCAAGTGGCCGTGTGCTGCTTGTGGGTTCCCTCTGGGCTTCAGAGGAAGAGAGACCTTGGTCTCTGGTTCTAGTGACTGCAGATCACTAGTGTTCCCTCCGGTTGGAGGAAGAGGAACTTGTTTCCTGATTTCTAGGGACTTGTCATCCTTAGGGTTCCCTCCGGGTGTGGAGGAAGAGGGGAGGGTGTTCCCCTGGTGAAGCTGTGAATCAGCCGTTGTCGCAGACTGAGTCTGCTTGGCTAGTCGGTGCTAGTGGAAGCCTCACTTCGGTTTGAAGTGAGGGGTGGACGTAGGCAGACTGGAGGTCTGACCGAACCACCTTAAAAATCCCTGGCGCAGTGTGTTTGGTTTCTATTCTGCCTTTGGATCTATTCGGTAGATGCTTGTCTAGGCCGATCCATCTCTATCTTCCTAGCTGATCGTTCTGCGCGGTTAGTGTTTGACCGTTAAGATCTTTTTCGAAAACTCCTAATTGAGAACTTATTTTTTAATCCTCAATGTTTTACTGGTAAAGGTCCATTCACCCCCCTCTGGACCTATCATGTTGCCGACTGAGTCTGCGGTTCTTGCTTTTGCAAGGGAAGCCATACTTCGGTTTAGGGTGAGGGGTGGACGTAGGCAGACTGTGGGTCTGGCCGAACCACCTAAAAATATCATGTCCATCATGGTTTGCCTTGCGTACTGTTCCATATCATCTATCCCCCTTCTCAGGTTGTTTGAGCGTTCTATATCAGAAGCTTTTCTACGTGATTTCACTTTGAATTTGATATTGCTATTAAGTGTTCGAATGAGTGCTTAATAGAGACATATGCTTCTTAGTGATTATTATTCCTTGAGTGAATTTGTGAGATGAGTCTGCGCGATTCCTTGGGTTATCTATCTTCAGTTTCCCTTTGTTTCCTGAGCAAGAAAGCTCAGTAGTCTCATTAGATCTCATTGAGTGTAGGCAAAGTTTTATTCCACTTTTTTAAAGGGGGTTCATTCACTCCCCCTTGAATCCGTGGCTAGCATCACAACATACAGAGCATCTCAGATGGCCATGAATGGCCTTACTCCCATGCCGTTTTCTTTTTTTTTTACAATTGAAGTTATCAGGGTGCTCAAGAGGACCGATCCGAGGGCAATTAGGGCCGCCAGATCAGTTTCAGTTGATCTGGCGCGCTAATCACCCGCCGGATAAATGTGCCTACACATGCATGTTGCCGCTGGATCAATGGGTTTGCCCATGACTGTTGCAGCTAGACCAAGGGCCATTTCCCCCACCTTCATGGCCGCCGGATCAGAAAGGCATCCCTGCTTGCTTTGCCACCGGATCGGGGATTCCCCCCAAATGAATGCCGCCGTATCGACTGTCTGTTCCATTTCTTTGGATTTCAGCCTTTGTTTAATAAATCCCAATATTGACGGGGGTTTTCCAAGTTCTCCAAGCTTGGCCCCTAGTCAATAAGAGGGGTACAGATAGATTAGTAGCATATCACTGGTTCATTGGTATATACAACTGTTTTAATCCCATTTGCTTCCATATATTTTGGTTTTCAAATCACTCCCCGAGTAAGCAACAAACTGCCTCATTGGCGAACAGTGCCCCGACCTCTCTTGACCTACCAACCCACGGTTATACTGGTGCTCTCCTGGGCCTCTACGTATATGCCGCGGTGATGAAATGGGTCAACACAGTTGGTAGAATGTGACGGACGACCCTTGGGTGATACGGGTCTCTTGATAGGCAAGCCTTCGGAGATCCGCCATCTGCTATAGGGCCTGGGCCGTTGTTCCGACATGCCCATCTTGTATAGAGTCCATCTCAGCTTGCTGTGGATGGGCCTCCTATATATCTCCCCCAACACATTCTAGGGTAGGGGGAGATGCTACCTTCACTCAGTATTCCACGACTTTTCCGTTTGTGTCCTTTCTCGTCACTAGCGTAGATAAGAATATTTTAATATCGACAAGAGACTGACGTTAAATAATAATAGAAACGAGTATAGGAAAATAGCGTGCATTCTGGATTAATAAAAAAATAAATAAATAAAAAAATGTATGCACTAGGGCCTGAATCGACTCAGCCTTCATCCTGAGTCGACGCAATACCCCTTGGGTGAACACAGTAGATCTTGTGCGTCAACTCATTAGCCCCCCTACTTCGACGCCATCCGGCGGCCTTCATCTGGAGGGTGATTCGGTGGCAGATGATCTGGCTGTCGTATCAGCATTCCCCGCCGGATCACATCCCCACCGATTCATTCCTCTCTTTATTCCCTTTTCCCCCAAATGGTAGTTGTTCATGCATGTAGAAATTAAAATAAAAACAATAATAAAAATGCTGAATGAAAAAGGAAATAATAAAAGAGAGAATAAAAAAATAAAGAGAGAGAAAATAAGGAACGACACATGGTAATAATAAAAAACACAACAATTGAATAAATAATAGTAATAATGAAATAAATCTGAGTATACTTGCATCCATATGTGAATGCATATATGTTTCACTGCATGTGCCTGCATGTCGCAACTCTTCGGTATATTAAATGGTGATCTACGGAAGGTCAGATCAGATCTGATTGAAAGCTCTCACTATGCGTGAGTCAAAGGAGACTTCGCCACGTACAGGAAGTCGTTGCATCATGTGCCTGAGTGTCACGCCCCGAGCGCGGAAGATACCCGGAGATGCGCGACGTGTCTATATCAATCATGTCAATCAGAGTGGTCATGTATTCGACACAAAGACAGAGATGCGTAAAATAGCAAGATAACCCAATCCTTTATTTCATAATGGATAGACTATTACAAATCCAATACTCTGTTTAATAAAAAGGAAAAGAATACATATTTGACTCAAGAAACTATAGGAAAGACTAGATGACACTTGGAGAATCTCTATCTCTTCACTCTTGACAATTCCCATCCGATTGACTTCCATCGTCGTCGGACTTACCTGAAAAGTAAAAAGGGACAAACGGAATGAGCGAACGCTCAGTAGGAAATTATATCTCAAGTACTAGCAAGTGGTTTAAGTAATTACATTTTCATGGATGCAATAAAGCTATGCATGCTCGCATGAAACGACAAGATAGAGAGAATGTAATATCAAAGAAATAAGATGAACTTTCATGAACATGATACAAGTTATTCAAGATATTCAAGCAAGTACCATTATCGAGTCATGTCAAGAACTTTGGCTATCATGTATCAAGCAAGTAAATTACCCTTTTTCGGGCCACGCATTTCATTTCATGTCAAGTACGAGTCAAGTACAAGATGTGTGTGGAATGTCCAATCAAGCAAGTCAAGTACTCGGTATAATGCCAGATACCTTATCATTTTAACTCCCATGGGCACAAGTACTTTCGGGTGCTCCTCCCAGGACCAGATCGGGCCCTATATGCGCAGGCATTTATCATGTGTTTTGACATCCACTCTTGTTTATATAGCCAATATAGAATTTCAATAATCAAGCTTGTTGACACGTATGACAACTTTGATAGAATAGAGTTCAAAATATGACAAAGGACATAGAATGGCGATAATAACGGTATAATCACGATGTCGATAAAACTAGGTAGATTATGGTTCCCTTAACTCAGGTACCATGACAAATCAATATGGACATTCTTTATATAGAATTGAGGTCCACATGAATATTAGATCAAGCAAGATACCCTCATTCTTATCATAGAATTGGGGTTTACAAGAATGACACGATATGGCATGATATCATCATCCCATCAAGAATTTCTTATGATATACTCTTTGTATAATCATAAGGGCCGGTATACCATGTTTCTTTTAGATTGACATGGCAAGGATCGTGTAATGGGTTTTTAGGGTACAACCAGCTCAGTCGGCCTTGAGGGAATCCAAGGCTACGAGGAGTCTTACGGAGGTCTCTATGACTAACTCGCTAGTCCAAAGGAACGGAATGTCCAATGGAGAGCTTGTATGTCAATGAGAGTTGAGTGTGGTCGGTAAATCAACATGAAAACATGGGACTATACTCACGGAGTGGAGAATAGTGCCGATATATATATATATGTATAATATATAAACCATCGGTTAGCAAATCAGAGGAAAAATCAGTTTACAGTAAAATAACGACTTAGGTCAAGTCGTGTATTGAATAATTAACGCCTAACAGAAGGGCGTTTAAATGTATTGCCAATTTGCAGAATTTCCATTTATTTCATTAATTTATCAAAAACACGCCTTTCCTAGGGGCGTTTCTTCAAAGTTGACGACTGCAGGGGCAGGCGTCTCATCATTTACATATTCGACAGGATATAATTATTCTCAGAAATTTATCAAAAACGCGCCCTTGGAAGGGGCGTTACTTCTAATTCCATTATACAGATAATGTAAATTTCAGGGTTTTAACAATTACACGCCCAATGAAGGGGCGTTACTTTTAAATTTACGCCTTATATACAGACGTTAGTCCAGTGAGAGACGACCTTGTCTAGGTCGTGAATTCAAGAAATACCATGATTTTTCATGGGCAGTACTAATTTCAGGATACAGGATAATAGAACTCATGGGAAAACGAATATATGGTCATGACAATAATATCAACATATTCGAAGACATAGGATCATGCATTATTAGTGTAGAATCAGGTTTTCATATGTAATCAGTTCTTAGCATGGGTGAGTAACGATTGATGAAGTTAACGCCTGAGTGCAGGGCGTCAATCCAAAATTGACGACCTTGGCAGGGTCGTGATTTGTAAAGTAGCGCCCTAGTCTGGGGCGTTTATTTCATAATCACGCCCTTTCTAAGGACGTGTTTTTCAAGAAATTAACAGAAAGTCGTTGAAAAACTATAGTAAACCAAACCATGTATATGCATGATAATTATTGTACTGTATCAATTTAGTTTGGGCTACAGTGACTTGAGAAAACCTACCTTTAATGATAGATTTGGAGATGACCGGTCAATAACTTGAGAAGAACACCTTGGGCAGGAAGAAGGAAAATTCAGTTGATGAAGATGATGGCGACGATGATCTTCAATCAACCTGTAGGGGAAGAAAGGAGGGAGTATGAAGATATAACCGAAGTTTAGGAAAACGGTTTGAAGAACATTACCTTGTTCTTCACGTACGTAACCTTCTGGACCTATAACAGAAGAAGATGAAGAACATTAGTTCTCCACAAAATACGTTCATAACAGAAGAAGAAGAATAGAAGAACATATGTTCCTCTCACGTACCTCTGCAGACGAATAAAGCAAATAGGTTTAGGTTTGGATCGAACGTATTATTTATAGGATTTTGAAGTCCTAACAAGAGTAGGGTTTGATTAAGGGTAACATATCCCTAATAGAGTCCTTACTCTAATAGATACTTACTAGATTAGGTTAATCTTTCCCTGGATAAGCTCTGGGTTCGAACGAGTCACGAACTGAATTAACGCCTTTGGTCAGGGCGTGTATTCTTGAATTAACGCCTTGCATAAGGGCGTTTCTTAAAAAGCGCCTTGAAAAAGGGCGTTTCTTTTTTTTTTTTAAACACGCCCAAGATAGAGGCGTTTCTTTTACTTGCCTATTTGGTCGTGAGAGTTGACGACCGCACGTGTGGGCGTCCTTTCTTTAGTCACGCCTTTGATAGAGGCGTTTCTTTTTGAATTAACGCCCTAATAAGAGGCGTTATTTTTAATTTGTTTTATTTCGTCCAATTAACCCTATTCCTTTTATATATATTACTTCTGTAATATATATGTTTTAATTCATTTCAATTATTCATTTATTAGGGTTGCTACACCCTCCCCCACTTAAAAAGAATTTGGTCCCCAAATTCAATATATATATAATTATACATGCGGAGAGTGTAGGACATATACCTCTTAGAATAACTCGGGAAATCGTTTCTTCATAGATTCCTCGGTCTCCCATGTCGCTTCGCGTTCAGGATTCTTATTCCATTGCACCTTGATCATGGGAATAACCTTATTCCTTAGAGCTCGTATTTCTCGATCCAATATCTTCAAGGGCCTTTGTTCATATGTGAGATCTTTCTGGATCACCAGATCTCCATGCTCAATAATATGTGACGGATCGTGTACATACTTCTTCAACATAGATATGTGAAATACATTGTGTACCTCGGACAACTGAGGAGGCAACGCGATGCGATAAGCAACCTCGCCAACTCTTTCGAGTACCTCAAATGGTCCGATAAATCTTGGCGTAAGCTTGCCTTTAACACCAAATCTTCGTATGCCACGTCCAGGGGATATTTTAAGAAATACATGATCTCCAACCTGGAATTCAAGATCTCTTCTCCTGGTATCAGCATAAGCCTTTTGCCTTGTCTGAGCAACTTGTAATCTTTCTCTGATTACTTGTATCTTCTCGGTTGTATCCCTTACCATGTCTGGACCTAATAGTTGTTTTTCTCCAACTTCGTTCCAACATATGGGAGATCGGCAACTCCTTCCGTATAAGGCTTCGAAAGGTGCCATTTGGATACTAGCTTGGTAGCTATTATTATATGCAAATTCAACTAAAGGTAAGTGGTCATGCCAGCTTCCTCCAAAGTCAATAATGCATGCTCTCAGCATATCTTCAACAACTTGATTAGTTCGCTCGGTCTGACCATCCGTTTGTGGGTGAAAAGCAGTACTAAAGTTGAGCCTTGTCCCCAACGAATGTTGTAATCCCTTCCAAAAATGAGAAGTAAAACGGGGATCCCTATCAGACACGATTGAGACAGGAATTCCATGTATCCTGACTATTTCTTTAATGTATAGTGCAGCTAGTACATCAATCGACCATCGGCTTTTGATTGGCAAGAAATGTGCCGATTTAGTCAATCGGTCAATGATAACCCAGATTCCATCATGTCCTCCTTTAGATTTAGACAAACCCATGATGAAGTCCATACCAATATCCTCCCATTTCCACTTAGGAATATCTAGAGGATGTAGTTTTCCCGCAGGCTTTTGGTGTTCCGCCTTGACCTGTTGGCATGTGAGACAACGTGATACATAGTCCGCTATTTCTCTTTTCATATTGGGCCACCAAAAGTTCCTCTTTACATCTTGGTACATTTTAGTTGATCCAGGATGAATAGTGTATCTTGATCTGTGAGCTTCATCTAAGATCTTCTTCTTTAATTCCGGACAATCGGGTATACAAGTTCTATCTTTGAATAATAATCTTCCCTCGGAAGTTAGTTGAAAGTCAGATTGTCCTTCTAATCTGCCTTTGATTTCCACTAATATAGGATCATCATCCTGAAGTGCTCGTATCTCAGATAATAAATCTGACTGTACGCTTACATGAGATAATGTGATAAATTTGGCTTCCGTGTCCAAGCTTATATTGAGCTCGGAGAATTGTTCAAGCAACCTCCATTCTTGCATCATACAATTTGCTATCATTGCTCTCGGCTTTCGACTAAGGGCGTCAGCAACATAATTACCCTTTCCGGGATGGTATTGTATACTGAAGTCGAAGTCCTTGAGATATTCTAGCCAACGTCTTTGTCTCATGTTCAGCTCCTTTTGTGAAAATAGATATTTGAGACTTTTGTGATCGGAGTATACAGTAAACTGTACCCCATAGAGATAGTGTCTCCATATCTTTAGGGCAAATACTACCGCGGCCAATTCCAAGTCATGGACGGGGTAATTCTCCTCATGCTTCTTCAGTTGACGAGAAGAGTATGCTATGACCTTCCCATGTTGCATTAGAACACATCCGAGGCCAATGCCAGAAGCATCAGTGTAGACCTCGAATTTCTCTCCTTCAATTGGTAGGGCTAAGACCGGAGCTGTGGTGAGATGATCCTTGAGAGTTTGGAAACTGCTTTCACATTCCTCACTCCATTCATATCGGATCTCCTTACGAGTTAATCTTGTAAGTGGTACGGCGATCTTAGAGAAATCTTGGATAAATCGCCGATAATAGCCTGCAAGACCCAAGAAACTTCTGATCTCGCTTGCATTAGTGGGTCTCTCCCAGTTCCTCACAGCTTCAACTTTTGACGGATCCACAGATAAACCGTCCTTGGATATGACATGTCCGAGAAAAGCCACTTCTTCAAGCCAGAACTCGCATTTGCTGAGTTTAGCATATAATTGATTTGTCCTCAAGACTTGCAATGCAATCCTCAAATGCTCTTCATGTTCTTCCTTAGTCTTAGAATATATCAATATATCATCGATGAAGACTACTATGAATTGATCCAAGTAAGGCCTAAATATGCTATTCATTAACTGCATAAAGGCAGCAGGGGCATTTGTTAGTCCAAAAGGCATAACAACAAATTCGTAATGGCCATACCTGCTTCTGAATGTGGTCTTGTGAATGTCATCATCCTTGATCCTTAGTTGATGATATCCCGACCGGAGATCAATCTTGGAGAAATATTTGGATCCTGAAATCTGATCAAACAATTCATCGATTCTCGGCAGTGGATACTTGTTCTTGATAGTAAGATGATTCAACTGTCGATAGTCAATACACAATCTCATGGATCCATCCTTCTTCTTTACAAATAAGACTGGTGCTCCCCACGGGGAAGTACTTGGTCTAATAAACCCTTTTCGGATTAGTTCCATCAACTGCTCCTTCAACTCCTTGAGTTCAGCAGGGGACATTCTATATGGTGCCTTTGAAACCGGACCAGCACCAGGGACTAAGTCGATGGTAAAGGCCACATCTCTTTGCGGGGGTAATCCCGGCAATTCTCCCGGAAATACGTCTGGGAATTCTCGTACTACTTGAACGTCTTCTATCTTGGTTTCCTTAGCTTCTTTATTAGTGACAAAAGCAAGGAAGGATACACATCCTTTCCTGACGAGCTTGCTTGCTCGAAGAGCCGAAATAAGAGGGGATTTGCTTCGACTCTTAGGACTAGTATAAGTCAGTTCCGGAAATTCCTTGAAAACAATCTTGCTATTACGGCAATCAACCGTTGCCTGGTACTTAGATAACCAATCTGCTCCTAGTATAACATCATATTCTTTTAGATCTAAGCAGATAAGATCAATAGGAAAATTCTTTCCTCGAACCAACACCTCACAGTTTTGGTAATGATGCGTGATATCCGTCTCGTTTCCGAGAGGAGTAGACAACACTATTTTCATCCATTCTGGTTCTAGAGGTAATGGGTCAGCAAACTTCTTGGAAATAATAGAATGCGATGCACCCGTATCAAATAAGACATGTGCATATTTGGAACAAATTTTTAATGTACCTTCCACCAATCCGCCTTCTTCTTCAGGTTCGGTCTCTTGGATTGCATGAAGACGCGCGTTCCTTGTCACTGGGCGTTTACCCTCACCGTCTTGGTCATTCATTAATGGACAATCGGGAATCCGATGTTCACGACTCCCACAACGGAGACATGCTCCTAATTTCCTCCAGCATTCTTCTGTTTTGTGACCAGCCTTGTCACAATGCTTGCATACTATGTTTGAAGGTGTAGTGGTGATAGAGAAAGGCTTGGATTTCTTGTTCTTCTGATCTTGAGAGGAAAAACCTCCATTATTGGGCCTCTTCTTAAAGTTGGGTTTAAAAGAACCCGAACTTGTGACTTGCTCCTTTTTGTCTTTCCCACGGATCCTATCAGATAGTTCCGTGGCATCTTCAAGCAACTGAGCTCGGCGCACTATTTCAGTATAAACTTGAATATCCATAGGCGCCAGTTGAGTAATGTAGTGGGGCCTAAGCCCATTAAGAAATCTACGGGCTTTCATCTTTTCCGTGCCAATTAAATGCTTAGCATATCTAGACAGTCTAGAGAACTGTGCTTCATAATCAGCCACCGATAAAGATCTTTGCTTTAATGCGGCAAATTCGGCGGCCTTCTTTTCCTGGACCCTATCAGAGAAATATTTGGCGTTGAAATATTCAACGAATTCTCCCCATGTAACTTGAGTTGGGTCAATTGTGGCTTCAATCGACTCCCACCAGCATCTAGCATCCTTTTCTAACTGGAAAGTAGCTAATAAGACTTTGTCCTGATCCGTGCATTGCATGACACGGAATATACGTTCAATCTCCCGAACCCAATGCTCGGCATCGTCTGGATCGGTCGATCCCATGAACTTCGGGGGATTCATATTCTTGAATGCTTGGTGTAAGCTTCCAGCTCGTGGAGCACCACCTTGTGCTACCTGTTGTAGCACTTGGGTCATCCCTTGAAGGGTACGCTGCATGTTGCGCCATTGAGCACGTTCGGCAGCCATTATCCTACAATTACAATAGCTATGTTAGTATTATATCACTATGATCTTATAAAGGACTCATTGATCATTTAACCCTTGGTTCTACCCACTCTCACTTGGTTAAAGGTTTTGAAACCTATCCTTGGACTTGGGTTTCCTAGGAATTGAATACCTTAGGCTCTGATACCACAAAGACTGTCACGCCCCGAGCGCGGAAGATACCCGGAGATGCGCGACGTGTCTATATCAATCATGTCAATCAGAGTGGTCATGTATTCGACACAAAGACAGAGATGCGCAAAATAGCAAGATAACCCAATCCTTTATTTCATAATGGATAGACTATTACAAATCCAATACTCTGTTTAATAAAAAGGAAAAGAATACATATTTGACTCAAGAAACTATAGGAAAGACTAGATGACACTTGGAGAATCTCTATCTCTTCACTCTTGACAATTCCCATCCGATTGACTTCCATCGTCGTCGGACTTACCTGAAAAGTAAAAAGGGACAAACGGAATGAGCGAACGCTCAGTAGGAAATTATATCTCAAGTACTAGCAAGTGGTTTAAGTAATTACATTTTCATGGATGCAATAAAGCTATGCATGCTCGCATGAAACGACAAGATAGAGAGAATGTAATATCAAAGAAATAAGATGAACTTTCATGAACATGATACAAGTTATTCAAGATATTCAAGCAAGTACCATTATCGAGTCATGTCAAGAACTTTGGCTATCATGTATCAAGCAAGTAAATTACCCTTTTTCGGGCCACGCATTTCATTTCATGTCAAGTACGAGTCAAGTACAAGATGTGTGTGGAATGTCCAATCAAGCAAGTCAAGTACTCGGTATAATGCCAGATACCTTATCATTTTAACTCCCATGGGCACAAGTACTTTCGGGTGCTCCTCCCAGGACCAGATCGGGCCCTATATGCGCAGGCATTTATCATGTGTTTTGACATCCACTCTTGTTTATATAGCCAATATAGAATTTCAATAATCAAGCTTGTTGACACGTATGACAACTTTGATAGAATAGAGTTCAAAATATGACAAAGGACATAGAATGGCGATAATAACGGTATAATCACGATGTCGATAAAACTAGGTAGATTATGGTTCCCTTAACTCAGGTACCATGACAAATCAATATGGACATTCTTTATATAGAATTGAGGTCCACATGAATATTAGATCAAGCAAGATACCCTCATTCTTATCATAGAATTGGGGTTTACAAGAATGACACGATATGGCATGATATCATCATCCCATCAAGAATTTCTTATGATATACTCTTTGTATAATCATAAGGGCCGGTATACCATGTTTCTTTTAGATTGACATGGCAAGGATCGTGTAATGGGTTTTTAGGGTACAACCAGCTCAGTCGGCCTTGAGGGAATCCAAGGCTACGAGGAGTCTTACGGAGGTCTCTATGACTAACTCGCTAGTCCAAAGGAACGGAATGTCCAATGGAGAGCTTGTATGTCAATGAGAGTTGAGTGTGGTCGGTAAATCAACATGAAAACATGGGACTATACTCACGGAGTGGAGAATAGTGCCGATATATATATATATGTATAATATATAAACCATCGGTTAGCAAATCAGAGGAAAAATCAGTTTACAGTAAAATAACGACTTAGGTCAAGTCGTGTATTGAATAATTAACGCCTAACAGAAGGGCGTTTAAATGTATTGCCAATTTGCAGAATTTCCATTTATTTCATTAATTTATCAAAAACACGCCTTTCCTAGGGGCGTTTCTTCAAAGTTGACGACTGCAGGGGCAGGCGTCTCATCATTTACATATTCGACAGGATATAATTATTCTCAGAAATTTATCAAAAACGCGCCCTTGGAAGGGGCGTTACTTCTAATTCCATTATACAGATAATGTAAATTTCAGGGTTTTAACAATTACACGCCCAATGAAGGGGCGTTACTTTTAAATTTACGCCTTATATACAGACGTTAGTCCAGTGAGAGACGACCTTGTCTAGGTCGTGAATTCAAGAAATACCATGATTTTTCATGGGCAGTACTAATTTCAGGATACAGGATAATAGAACTCATGGGAAAACGAATATATGGTCATGACAATAATATCAACATATTCGAAGACATAGGATCATGCATTATTAGTGTAGAATCAGGTTTTCATATGTAATCAGTTCTTAGCATGGGTGAGTAACGATTGATGAAGTTAACGCCTGAGTGCAGGGCGTCAATCCAAAATTGACGACCTTGGCAGGGTCGTGATTTGTAAAGTAGCGCCCTAGTCTGGGGCGTTTATTTCATAATCACGCCCTTTCTAAGGACGTGTTTTTCAAGAAATTAACAGAAAGTCGTTGAAAAACTATAGTAAACCAAACCATGTATATGCATGATAATTATTGTACTGTATCAATTTAGTTTGGGCTACAGTGACTTGAGAAAACCTACCTTTAATGATAGATTTGGAGATGACCGGTCAATAACTTGAGAAGAACACCTTGGGCAGGAAGAAGGAAAATTCAGTTGATGAAGATGATGGCGACGATGATCTTCAATCAACCTGTAGGGGAAGAAAGGAGGGAGTATGAAGATATAACCGAAGTTTAGGAAAACGGTTTGAAGAACATTACCTTGTTCTTCACGTACGTAACCTTCTGGACCTATAACAGAAGAAGATGAAGAACATTAGTTCTCCACAAAATACGTTCATAACAGAAGAAGAAGAATAGAAGAACATATGTTCCTCTCACGTACCTCTGCAGACGAATAAAGCAAATAGGTTTAGGTTTGGATCGAACGTATTATTTATAGGATTTTGAAGTCCTAACAAGAGTAGGGTTTGATTAAGGGTAACATATCCCTAATAGAGTCCTTACTCTAATAGATACTTACTAGATTAGGTTAATCTTTCCCTGGATAAGCTCTGGGTTCGAACGAGTCACGAACTGAATTAACGCCTTTGGTCAGGGCGTGTATTCTTGAATTAACGCCTTGCATAAGGGCGTTTCTTAAAAAGCGCCTTGAAAAAGGGCGTTTCTTTTTTTTTTAAAACACGCCCAAGATAGAGGCGTTTCTTTTACTTGCCTATTTGGTCGTGAGAGTTGACGACCGCACGTGTGGGCGTCCTTTCTTTAGTCACGCCTTTGATAGAGGCGTTTCTTTTTGAATTAACGCCCTAATAAGAGGCGTTATTTTTAATTTGTTTTATTTCGTCCAATTAACCCTATTCCTTTTATATATATTATTTCTGTAATATATATGTTTTAATTCATTTCAATTATTCATTTATTAGGGTTGCTACACTGAGTGTGCATTTAAGTTCTGCCTTGCACAACAAACATTTCTTTATTCATGTATTCACTTATATTCATTTAGCCCCGGGGGCTCTTTTATCTTGGTGATTAATCAAGGGTTGTCCTTCTTCCAGAAGGACATAATTAACGCCATAGCCTTTATAGTATGGCGGACTTCGGGTCCCGAAACGATCATCCACCTTCGTCTGATCAGTCAGATGGTGCACATAATAAATTTGTCATGAGTGTGACTGGCACGTCTAAGCATTAAATCAATAAAACAGACCTCCATCCCCACAAGTTGGCACGCCCGGTGGGACTGAGTCTCCCTTCATCTCTTCGCCAAAGTAAATGGCCCTGGGGCCCTCCCCCAAGAATACTGATTGTTTGCTTGTTTCTATTTTACAGGATGAAGGATGGCTGCAGTACTTGTCGCACTTACGTTCGGTCCGCATATCGTGGCTGATCATGCAACACATGGATACCTGGTGGTGCCGACTGCATTTGGGAGCTTTCCACCCATTCTATGATTCCCTAACTTCTTGGGAGTTGCTTTTGTCGACCTCCTCAGCACGACAGCCACTGAACCTATCAAGGTTGTCATTACTAAAAAGCTGACAGCCCGCCAATTAGGGGGCCGAAGATCCCAAGCCTACTCAACAAGCCAAACTCTGCTATTATGCTGTATGGTCTACCACTCTACAAACAATGCTCGCCCGACCAATAGTAGGCGGTTCGGGAGCAACCAAAAGAGAGATTACCGAAAGAGGACTTATGTCCCTCTCCATGGACTACTTTCATACTCTGGGAAGTCTGTCCTAATTGGTGGCATCAATGTATTTCTAAACGGACGTGATGCACAAGTAATCCCGGAACGAGTTGCTCCGACGATTCCAGTTCGAAACTTTTTCCAAGCGTTGGCTGGGAGGAGAGCCGAGAAAGAAGAGGTTGGCTACCAAGGTTGAAAAGAGTTGGCCCCAAGGCCAAAGAAGTTCAAATATGTCTCGATGCCAAAGAGGATTCAGCCTGTCCCATCATCTCCACCCAGTTGTAGCGATTCCCAACCTGCCAAAGGGAAGTAGAAGAGGAAATTAGTGCCGAGTAAGGATGCTACGATCATAGCTCCTTCACCCCATACTCGTTTCAAAACCCATGCACGATAGGGCGATGTGCCTGTCGTAATGAAGAAGTCCGACAGATCCGCCAGGCTATCGCGGCTGGCATACAAGCCCCCGGTGCGAAGTCAAATGCTACCTCCTTCCTCCTCACGAAAGTATGGCCAGAAAGATGTGGCCAATATGATCCAAAGCTACTTCCAGGGAATGGGAAAACCCTTACTTGGCCAACAACGGTTGCTCCATGCAATGGCAGCTGAAGAAGAAGAAGAAGATCAAGTGCCATTTGTAGACGAAGATGATCCAAAAGAAGAAGAAATTGAACATCCTGAAATGTCTCTGCGAGCTGGCGAGGCGGAGAGAATTTTTGTCTTTGAATGGCTGACGTTCCCTCACCGTTCTATAAGGGAAGTCAGAAGAAAAGGGAAGACAATGAAGGTCTACACCTGTAATATGGTAGGGATTGTTAATCGGTACGGAGCTCTCCTGACTGGACAAGATGAGCTGGCCAAGCTTGCTGAATGGCCTGGGCCGATAACTAGAAGAAGCAAAGCTACTGGTGAGAGCCTGCGAGCTAAAGGAAAAGAAGTTATTGAGGAAAAAATGATCACCGTTGCAACAAATGTGGTGACGGTGGAAGGGAATGAAGCTCCATCAAGCATCTTGACAGAAGCAGTCTCGAGAGAGACTATAGAAGTTGCTGCCAGCGGGTCTGGCTTAGACCCGTCTGTATTAATGTTATTGCAGAAATATCAACACAAGGTAGAGCTTCTAAAGAAACAATTAAATGAGAGGACGGAGTAGGCCCCGCCGTCCAGACAACCAGAGATGTAGGTAGAATCGTCGCAAGGAGGTGTCAACCCAGGCGACCTTCCACCACCATGTACCATTTTCCAACTTGCGGAGCACAGTCAGGCTGCTACCCAGCAACGTCCACCCCAGTCGTTACTGCCACCGGTGCTGCCTCAATATCATCAGGCACCGCTGCTACGCCCTGCATCGCAACCAACCATTCTAGTTACTCCATACTTGTAGCCAACACACTTTTACCCGGAACCGGTCGACCCGACCGCCCTGAATAGGTTGATGGTGGAAAAGATGATAGAAATGAAACTCTCCATGTGGGGCGAAGGAGATTATACTACATTTGATGCATATCGGGTGCCATACCCACCTCACCATGCTGCCAAGCAGCTCCCTCTAGAGATCAACAAGCCGCCAAAATTTGACAAATGCAACGGGCAGGATTCCCCCAAAGAACACATTGCATATTATATGACAGTCATGGGCAACTTGGCTATAGATGAATCATATCTACTGAAATTATTCGGGTCCTCGCTGACAGGGCTCACCTTTGAATGGTACTCTACCATACCTGCCAGGTTGATCAATGATTGGCCGGACATGTAAAGAAAGTTTAAAGAAAGGTTTCATGTTACTAAAAGAGAGGTCATTGTGGCCGAATTATACTCAACAAGGCAAAGACCTGATGAAACATCTCTAGACTACATTAAGAGGTGGAGAAACCTCATAATGAGATGCAAGTAGCCCCCGCATCAAGAGGATGCCATCCAAATATGTAAATAGAACCTCAGAAGGGAGGTCCTTGAAAGAATGATTGGAATGGAAATAAGGTTCTTTGACGGCTTAAAGAATGTGGTGGTAGAAATTGAAGCTTTCCTCGCAAAGCATGTCTCACCAACAACTAATACCGTCACCCAAAAGGCAAAGGCAGTAGACCGGCGGCCATCGCCAAAAGAAGCAAATATCGTCGACTTAAAAGCATTTAAGCAACAAAGAGACAAAGGTAAGAAGGTAGCTACTCCTCCACCTACCAAAGCAGAAGAAATGAAAGAAGGTCCTACACTCAGGGACAAGATGAAAAAGGCATATTCCTTCCCTAGGGATAAAACCAAGGTCCTCTTTGAGTGGGCCCACCAATACAACAAGGTCACCGTGCCTGAGCCAAAATGGCCAGAGGACTTGAAGAGGAAAGATAGTCCAAGATTTTGCCCTTATCACCAGATGATTGGGCATCCAATGGAAGACTGGTATGTGTTCAAGGACATAATAGAAGCTCTGATAATGAATGGTGAACTTCAAATGGGGGAGTACAAAGTAGATCCTCCGAGACCTCATGAAGGCCCGATGGATAGGACAGATGTCAATGTGGTATCTCCATACCAGACATTCCCAGAAGAAGTCTCAGAGGCTTGCACACAGCATACCTATGAGGTGTGCTTTATAACACCCTTGAAAGAACAGCAGGGATGGCAAGAGGTCCCTATAAAGAACAAAAAGAAGCTTGCACCTCGTTTAGTAGCGGGGGCACACATCCGTGGTGCGATGGCATGACCAGCTCCACCAACTCCGACACCGATTTGGGTTAACCAACCTACCGTAATTAGAATACCCTCTCATAATCGTAAGAGACAAATTTCGCTGCCAGTAAACAAAGAAATAAGCCCGGAAGTCCGACGGCTATAAGCTTATATAAACAGGCTAGATGAATATGAACGGCCCAAATTGCAGCCCCTGCTGATAAATGACCATGTCCCATTGAAGCAATTTGAGCAGGTTACCTTGGAATAGAAAGAAGAACAAGAAGAGCCAAAAAAAGATAGCAGCTTGTTCTGGGGGCAGGTACCACCTAAGATGGAGTAGAAGAAGAAAAGAAAAGCTCGAAGCATCAAGAGTGTGATAACTCTCTCTTGCAACACCTTGTCAACCCTATTCAGCTTGCTTGGCGAGGGGGATAAAGAGGACATATGCTTCACACCATCCCTGAAGGCAAGTCATGCTGAGGCCACAACTGATGCTCATGCAGCCCAGTCAAGCTAGAGATGGGGGCGCCCGCCACCAACTAATCACAACATCATCTTCAGAGGATAGCAACCCTATCAAATATCTCCTCCAGAGGTCAGGGGAATTAAGATCCCTCCTCCACCGGGGCTATATCCACAAAGCAAAGAGAGTCATGACATCCCCTCTTTTGTTGAATTTTTGAAGATAACCAAGGGGAAGCACCCTTGCCAAGAAGCTGGCTCTGTAACTAGGGGCACTCACTCGCAGCCTCCCTAGTCTTCCGGTCTGCAGGATGAAGATGGGACCAGCCTTAGTCCATGCACCAAGCGTCAATAGAATAATTATACGACACAACAGAATACTTCGGAGCCAAAGCTCGATGAGCCAGGATCATCGAAGAATGTGGCACAAGACCTTCCTAAGCCAAGATGGGCAAAGGAAACGAAACTATCCAATGTCCGAGGTGGGACCCAAATAATGAAATAGCTAAAAAAGCTTCCAGCAAGATTCACTAGCTGGGAGATTCCCTCTTTAAGTGAAGAGACCCGACAGGCCATCATTACGGCTTTGCAGACTCCCACACAATATGAAAGCTATTTGGCCGAGGCACTGCCAGGGGCAAGTATGACATTTACTGAGGAAGATATGTTGCTTCCTACTATCAGCCATATGTGGGGACATGGATTTTTTTATTGAAAAAATAAGAAAAAATATTTTTTATTTTTATTATTATTTATTTGGTTTATATGCTAAAAGTTTTATTTTAGCGTGGGACGTGCCAGTCACTGAATGACAAATTTATTGTGCGCTCGATCTGACTTAGTCAGTCGATTGTGAGCTCCGTGTCTTTAGTTCAGACATTTGGGTTTTCGGCTGACGTGGCCATCGACACCGTGATTCGTGCTACTGGGACGGCTTACTCCCAGGGAGTGAATCACCACCCGGTGTGTTTTCACCTCAACTGGGTGATTAATTGGTCGAAAGCAGACATGTTTGTTATGAAGACGTATCCGCGTCGGGTTCCCTGGGTTTTCCACTGACATGACCTTCGACACCTTGTTTCGAGAAGTCAGAGACATTTCTTCACCTCAGGAAGGTTCCTTGTCGGATGGTGAACCACTGGGTACATTCTTACCCTTGATCGGATGAGAGACGGAGTTTGTTTGGCATGATTGAGTCGATACCAGTTCATTGGGCAAGCCGAATGGCACTACCGATTTGATGTGGATTTGTTTCAACCGTCCTGAGGTGGAGTCCCTAACACTCTCGTCAGGTGACCATAGGCTTCAGTAGTCTGGGAGGACCCTTGTGTATTAATTCTCTTTGACTTTTGCACTTTGGTGGGCCACATTCCTTTCACCGTTCAGGCACGACCGCCATTGATCATATTTTGGGTGCCAACAAATGCCCCCCAGCCGCGGGTGTCGCAAGTGAGGAACGAGTGACGCGGGATCAGCGGATGTACCCAGACATAACATAGTCTTTGTCTGATCAGCACATAATATTTATTTGGTGCAGTCGAGATGCCGTTGAAGTTGCCCGACCCCATAGGGGCTTTAAAATGGTGCGGTTATGGCCTTGGCCATTAAAACGGCAATACCTTTCATTGTCATTAAATGGCGTGCCTCCTCAGCCTGCTAATCTGGAGTGTAAAACCAACTTGAAAAAAAAATGGGCGGCAAGGGCTAAAACGGCGCGCCCTTTGGGCGCGCCGGTTTAGGCCCATTGAGGCCACCCTATATATATATATTTTCTTCTCTCTCTCCTCACTCAACTTCATTTGCAACTTGAACTTCCTATCTCCTTCTCCTTCTCTCTCACAGCGGCGAGAGACCCCTTCTCTTAGCGGTGGTGGCGGTGGTGAGGGAGAGTTCATTCTTTTCAATTCAGGGGATTCAACCCCTTCTTTCCAGGCCCTGGGTGGCTCCTAGTAGGCTTGTCCTCGGAGCTATACCCCTGGGTGTCCTGTTTGGCCCTGGTGTGTCACCCACAGCCTATTTCAGGGACTATCACTTAGTGGATGTGTTCTCGCTTCTTTCTGGCAAGCTCCCGGGCTGGGGAGACTCTGTCGGACTTTTGTCAGAAAAATTTTGTCTTCAACAACTATTTTTTGACTTTGTTTGCTTTCTTTTGTATTTACTTTGTTGCAGATGCGATGGCATCTAGCTCTTCTTCCTCCTCCCGTACTGTGGTGACCTGGAGGGACGTTGATTCTCTAGACAAAGGCCATGGTAAGCTGGCCATAGTCGAAGAGTCTTCTGATTTAAAGACCGACACAGTAGACAATGATCGTCTGTTAATCGTCGGGAGCGACTCCTTCAAATATGATCGCCATGACGGCCATAGGGTGGACCACCCCAAGGACAAGCATTTGATATCTTTCCTAAAGAGATTTAATCTCCAGGGAAAGTTGGACTTGTTCCTTGTTCGGAAGGCTGAGCAGGCGCTGCTTGCAGCGCGGGACAGCCAAACCGACTTTACTGTGCTTGGACTCCAAGAGCTGACTCCACAGGATGGGCTGTTGACGAGAGCCCCTGAATTCGTCCCTACCAGATGGAACGAGACTGTAGGCAGTGTTGACCGAGAAAAGCTATCTTTCGATCTATTCTTGGCCCCGCTGAGGTGGAGGTACAGAGAGGAGCCGTTCTTGTTAGACTGCTTAGCAGTTTGGTTTAAGCGCCAGAGTTCTATGGGGTGGTTTCCTAACTTGAAGGCCACTGACGCCCATGTTTTTCGACCAGGAGCAGTAGAATTTATGGATTTTGTTCTGCAGCACTATGCTCCTATTTTGACCAAGGCAGGCGTGTACCACAGTGTATATGCATAAAGGTACCGCTACCCCATCTCCAAGGGTTTATGTTGCAGTATGATTGAGGTGTTCTGTCCAGAGTAAAACAACTTCTATACCTTGGAAGGAGAGACATCACTAGACATTTGGAGTCTCTCTCAGTTAAGTGGCCTCCCGATCGATGGTGAGCCGTATGAAGAAGTCTGTTGGCCGGATTGGCTAAAAGACCAGACGGACGGCGAAGGGCTATACCTGACTAGCTTCGCCGAATGCTATCTAATGAAAGTATATCGTACTCTTTGCCGCTCCTCGTATGATACCAAGGAAGCACGGAAGCTTGGAGAGAAGAGGCACGTGAGGATGGGCCCCAGGCTCTAGTATTTCTTTAGAGGGGAGCAGAAATACAAAGACTTCCCCTCGATAGTGTCAGCTCTTGCCCAGCAAAAGATAAGGGTTCAACGACAAGCCGCTTTCCTCTCCACGTTAATGGGAAGACAAAAAGGAGGGCCCAACCACAACAAGGAGGGCCCAACCCTGCCGGTATTGACGTAGTCAGTTATTGTGCTATTAACTTATTGGATTTGCTCCTTTGCTCTCCCGTAGGGTGACGAGAGCGTGATCAGGGCAGAGGCTATCTATCCCACCTGCTTGATGGCTTTGGGCATGAAGCTCGCACTTTGCCCAGTTGCATTATGTTTAATTTATAAAATACTGGGAGACCTGCATCGTTTGTGTCTTCCCAGGAATCTATGGAGGGTTGGTCCGCTGCATTTCTTCAATGCTTGGGTTTGCACTCTTTTCCCAAAAGCTGCCCCTCGGTCATTCCAGATGTCACAGCTGGTCCCCAGGATGATAGAGTTCGCTAGTGTTGAGCTGACTCAAACTGCGGACCAGATTTTTGCTATTCGGGGTAGACTAACAAAAATCCCAATGGACTCCCGTGGGGTTCTGCATTTTTGGAGTTTGGTTGCCCACTCAAGTCCATTGGTGAACAGGATGAGGGGGTGCCGTCTTGATGAGATAGACGAGTATGTTCACCCCATTTCTGACGCCAAGTGTACGAGGCCAATTTTGGAGTCAGAGCTAATTGATTGGGCATTGTCCATAAGGCCGAGCGTCCTGGTTTTTCACAAAAGCGATATCTTATGGCTGGAGCCTTACTATACGTTCCGATTCAATCAGAATTTTGGCTATGACCAGCACATTCCTACCTCCTCCACTCAATTTGCGCTGCCGAACAAGGCCCGGGCTGGCCAAGTATCAACTAACGAGGCTCGCACATGGTGGGACTATTTTCATCACCGAGAGGTAGTTTCATTCAGAGTTCCGGCCCCTGCACGCTTTTCCCGTGTGACTCCAGAATACATCAAATGGTGGAACACGCGCACGGGCTTTTATAGGAGCTCAAGGCGTGAATGTTGGGCTGTTATAGAATGCAAATTTTTGGACTCTCAGACAGTACCTGCTCTGGACGTCGACCAAGTTTATTTAAAGAGATTGAAATCTCGGATGAATACTGCAGTGGTGGCCTATCTGGAGGCACGTAAGGCTGCCAAGCAGCGCTCATCCAAGATCGAGCCGAAGCTGCCAGAGATCAGCAAGGATGGCTTCATGAAAACACTTCAAGGCTTATGCTGCGTGAGCGGCGAGCGATTGATCCTTCAGTAGATTCCTCTACCAATATAGGAACCTATACCTTCTACAGCTTCTTGGCATCCTGAGAGCGATCGGCTTCATCCCTACAGGACTCTCATCAGGAGAGAAGACCGACGGTCGGCACTTTTCAGTGATACTCCTTGGTTGTTTGCATTGTTGGGCTCGCATGGGCTTTCATTAGATGGCCCTAGCAAAGCCATATTGGGCAATCTTGTTCTCCTTTCTTTTAAGTATGCCGACGGATGGGGGCTAGACCACCTTGGCTTGTATTATCACTTCTCTTCTCGCGGTCATGCGGACTTGGTGTTTCTGGCCGAGCAATGTGAAGTGATAGGGAATATATGCTGGTTAATTCGCAAGGCTGCTGGATGGAACCAAGAGCCCTCACTGTTTTATTGGTCACTCTCCCCTTTTTATACGAGGCCAGCAGGTATCCTTCATTCTTTTGCCTTCAGCTTTGGGTTCCCTTTTTGCTGTAGTGAATGTCATTCTTTCTCACCCTTGTATATTTGTGTAGTTCGGCTCACTTTGGAAGAGACCCATCACTTTAGGGAGTTGATTATAAAGGCTAAAAAGCCATCATATTTTGAAACCCCAGAGGCGGCTCCGACTACGACACCTTTTCCCCCTTGTGATTCACGCAAGCGAACAAGGTCTCAAGTAAGGGAGGCAGTCACTCAAGCGAAGCGGGCCTTCCGAAAGAAGACTGTAGACTCGAAACCAGCAGTTGCTTCTCCCACCGTGGTCTCATTTGAAGAATTCGAGGCTTCTCTTCTGCCCGCACTCGTAACTCGGGGTATATCTTTCATTTTACGCCCTGCCGCTATTTTGGCAATATATGCTAATTCTTATTTTGTAAGTGCAACTACTTCGTCTCCAATGGCTGCACAAGTGGCAGCCACCTCTGCGACGCTGAAGAGAGAGAGGATGGAGTGCAAATAGCCCCCCTTGAAGCAGATCTACCTTCTCCCACGCCTAGCCATGAGATAGAAGGTAATTCATGGTCTGTCCCCTTGCGGATTTGCATAGTTTATCGTCCCCCGGGTTCACATGAGTGCTTCTTATTTTAGCTTCAGTCGAGATTCGACCGCCTTCTCCCCCTGTTGTGTAGTTGACCGATGGAGTTTTCGTTGAGCAACAGATAATTCCAGGAAATCAACTTGCTCCTGAAGTTCGCTCGCATGTCATTCCCACTGTAGAGCTGGCTGAGCAGGCTTCTATTGAGCAAGATGCTCCTGCAGGAAGCCACCCGGGTGAGGAGCCGCATGCTCTAAAAGAGAAAGAACCAGTGCTGGTTTAAAGCTCGTCATCGTCAGAGTAGGTGGACTACGGTGGCAGCTCGAGTGATGAGGAATTTCCCATGGGAATAGAGACTGAATATTCTGGGGCGTCTTCTGCCTATGAGAGCTACTTTACGACCTTTAGTCCTCCAAGGTTGACGTGGAGCAGCTTCGGGCCACCTGGTCCTTCCATAGGAGAAGGGGCAGGGATGATGGAGACGGCGGTATCTACTGCTGCTGAATTGAGCTTAGTGCCGGCTGAGGTAAGAGTCTTCTCTTTAACCTTATGCTTATTCTCATCTGGTCATTATATTAGCCTTCTGAGATATCTTATGTTCTCACCATCTTGTAGGCTTCTGCTATTCAGGCCGAGGTAACCTTGCCGGTCATGACCGTGAAGATACCTCTTCCATCTCTTGGTGCAGATCTGTTGTAGTTCCCGCCTGTCTTGAGGCCCATAGCCTTGCGGTATCCAAAGGATTATATCATGATAGTGGGCTTGGAAGCACCAGGGATAGTCATCGGGTCTAACCAATCGAGTGTGACTCAAGAGCAGCAGCAACTTGTCATTGGCGATAAATCACTTCAGGGTGAAGAAGACATACCCGCGGTAGAAGAGGGTGAGATTGTGGAAGGAGCAATCGGGCCTTCATGACTCTAGCCCTTTCCACTAAATCGGCACTGGTGAAAGCTGGACAAGCCGGAGATGGTGATCAACCCCTTCCTACTATTGAGGATCAAGATGCGGCGCTCCTGCAAGAGGTTAGGAGACAAGTTGTTGTCATTAACAGTCCTTCCACTGCGTTAATTGCCGGGGCCGGTCCCAATGTAGGCACCTTGTGAGACATGCCATCATTGTCTTCAGCGTCGAGCGATGATATTTGGGCCGCAGCCGATAGCCGTGTCGAATTTCATCTCCCAGATACACCATCACTTGGTTTGCAATCATCAAGCGATTTAGTGTGGCAGTATCTAGAGACACTGTGGCAGACTATGACAACTCGCCCAGATCTAACCTATGTGCAGTTAAGGGGTCTTGTGGAACACCTCTCCCGCACCCTATTAGCTTTCGGCTACCCCATGGAGGATTGGATGCAGCGAGTAGTTCTTCTCCTGAGGCATGTGACAGGAGGGAATTCTTTGGCCATAGCTTGATAGACCAGCTGACGGCCATAAGATTTGAAAGGGCGGAGTGCCAGACTGCCCTTTAGTCATTAAGGGGAATTGCCTGACAAATGCGGAGTGCCACAGATGATTCCATCCAATGTCGTACCTCCTTGAATGCTCGGATCGTTGAACTGCATGTCGAACTTGACCGGGCTGAAGCGGAACTGGGGTTGATAGAACAACTCCAAGTCCAAAGTATAGAAGAGGCAGAGCTGGCAGAAGGACAGACTGCATCGCTTGAGGAGAAGCTGACGCGACTGCGGGACAAGGAATCTCATCTACAGGAGCTAACCCGTCACCCATCTCTAGGGCTCCTAGAGTTCGAGGACATCTTCCATCGCTCTTTGCAATAGTTTTCTTATTTTCCCTTTTTTTATGAATCTTCATGTATCCCGGGGGATGCCCCGAGTAATATGTATCCCTTTTTTATATTACTATTCAAATGAAGTTTCCTTATTATCTGCTTTGCACATCTGCCGCTGAGCCAGTTTATTTAGCCCGGGGTATATTAGTTGCTAGGGCAGGAGAGCGCTCACACCTTCAGGGAAGGCACGAGGGGTTCGCTCCACTACGGTGTAACTTTTCCGAGGCCAAATTTTGGTTTTTCTGGGCTGAGTGCCGGGGGATGAAAGGAGGTTTAGGGGCCGACAAGGGCCAGAAGGTAAAGCCAATAGCTTGCTTATAGACTTCCCCGATGGTGACGAAGGTTCATGGTAGGTTTGTTCATCAGCATGGGTTAAATGCCGAAGCAAAGAAGCTTGTTGATCGATGGGGACAGAAGGTCCGGGTCGATGATTTGTTTGTCGATTTCGCCAGTGGTGACAAGAATCGATGGTGGGTTTGTTCATTGGCATGGGTTAAATGCCGAAGCAAAGATAGGTCTATTGATCGACGGGGATGGAAGGTCCGGGTTGATGGTTTATTATAGTATAGGTATGAGGCTCAAACCGGTGGGATGTAACATCTCTGCCATACGGGAAAGCCCGTGGGATATGACTGATGAATGAACATCATCCTCATTTCATCATTTTTTTTTGTTTTGAATCACATTACTGACTTAAGTGCCCTTTCCAATTTTCACCGAAGTCAGCCCCCTCTTGCTTTGGCCCACGCACGGGTTTTCACGTGGCGGTGTACCCAATTTTGCCTGCAGCGCCGTTTTGGATTTTCACCACAGCCGGGTTATAGTTATTTTTGCCCTTATCAAGAGTGCTCAGATAAGTCTGACGAGGCACCTCTATTTTACACTTCATTCTCTTTTTTGTCTACTTTTGCTGAAATAATGGCAATGAGTTGATTTGCAAAACTGACGCCAAGTCGATCGACGGTCTGTTCATCAGCATTGGCTAAATGTCGAAGCAAAGATAAGATAAGTTTGTTCAATAACGAGGATGAAAGGTCCGGGTTAAGGGGCTGTTGACCGGTCTTGCCGATGGTGACAAGGGTCTATGGTGGTTTATTCATCAACATTGGCTAAATGCCGAAGCAAAGATAGATTTATTCATTAACGAGGATGAAAGGTCTGAGTTAAGGGGATGTTGACCTGTCTTGCCGATGTTGAAAAGGGTCAATGGTGATTTATTCAAAAGCATTGGCTAAATGCCGAGGCAAAGATAGGTTTATTCATTAACGAGGATGAAAGGTCCGGGTTAAGGGGATGTTGACCGGTCTTGCCGACGGTGACAAGGGTCAATGGTGGTTTATTCATCAGCATTGGCTAAATGCCGAAGCAAAGATAGGTTAGGTTTATTCATTAACGAGGATGAAAGGTCTGGGTTAAGGGGATGTTGACCGGTCTTGCCGATGGTGACAAGGGTCTATGGTGGTTTATTCATCAGCATTGGCTAAATGCCGAAGCAAAGATAGGTTATGTTTATTCATTAACGAGGATGAAAGGTCTGAGTTAAGGGGATGTTGACCGGTCTTGCCAATTGTGACAAGGGTCAATGGTCGTTTATTCATCAGCATTGGCTAAATGTCAAAGCAAAGATAGGTTTATTCATTAACAAGGATGAAAGGTCTAGGTTAAGGGGATGTTGACCGGTGTTGCCGATGGTGACAAGGGTCAATGGTGGTTTATTCACCAGCATTGGCTAAATGCCGAAGCAAAGATAGGTTTATTCATTAATGAGGACAAAAGGTCGGGGTTAAGGGGATGTTGACCGGTCTTCCAGATGGTGCCGAGGGTCAATGGTGGTTTATTTATCAGAATTGGCTAAATGCCGAAGCAAAGATAGGTTAGGTTTATTCATTAACGAGGACGAAAGGTCTGGGTTAAGGGGATGTTGACCGGTCTTGCTGGTGACAAGGGTCAATGGTGGTTTATTCATCAGCATTGGCTAAATGCAGAAGTAAAGATTGATTTATTCATTAACAAGGATGAAAGGTCCATGTTAAGGGGATGTTGACTGGTCTTGCCGATGGTGACAAGGGTCTATGGTGATTTATTCATCATCGTTGGCTAAATGCCGAAGCAAAGATAGGTTTATTCATTAACGAGGATGAAAGGTCCAGGTTAAGGGGATGTTGAGGAGCAGATCTCCGGTGGGACTATTGGTGGATGTCCTATCCGGACTTTCGTAGGGAGAAGCGTGAAAATAACTTTTGATTACAACTTTACTAACCTAAGTGCCCTTTCACGTTTTCACCAAAGCATGCCCCCTCTTGCTTTTGCCCACGCACCCTTTCGAGTTTTCACGTGGCGGGGTACCCGATTTTGTCCGCAGCCCCATTTCGGGTTTTCGCCACAGCCGGGTAATAGCCATTTTTGCCCTTGCCCAGGATATCTGAACAAGACCGACGGGGCACCTCTATTTTAAACCCCATTTTTTTAAAGATAAAGTGCGTAGGTGGCTTGGACACAAAGTCTCGACACGAAAAATTATGTATTCGCAGGCGTGGGGATAATGCTAGCACAAAGGAAATGGTTTATGCATCGATGCAGACGTAGGGTCCAACACAGTGGTGATGTGTAGATATCGGCTAGGGCATAAAGCCTTACGCCGAAACTGTGTATTCGCAGGCGTGGGTATACCGCTAGCGCAAAGGAAATGGTTTATGCACCGATGAGGACATAAGGTCCAACACGCTGGTGATGTGTAGATATCAGTTAGGGCATAAAGCCTTGCACCGAAACTATGTATTTGCAGGCGTGGGGATAACGCTAGCGCAAAGGAAATGGTTTATCCACCGATGCAGACGTAGGGTCCAACACGGTCGTGATGTGTAGATATCGGCTAGGGCATAAAGCCTTGCGCCGAAACTGTGTATTCGCAGGCGTGGGGATAACGCTAGCGCAAAAGAAAAGGTTTATGCACCGATGCGGACGTAGGGTCCAACACGGTGGTGTTGTGTAGATATCATCTAGGGCATAAAGCCTTACACCGAAACTGTGTATTCGCAGGTGTGGGGATAACTCTAGCGCAAAGGAAATGGTTTATGCACCGATGCGGATGTAAGGTCCAACACGGTGGTGATGTGTAGAGTGGTACCCAGTGGGACTACGCGGAGCTCTCAAGGGGATCTGGGAGCAACGAACACCGGGGAGCCTTTGCAGTCACAGACCAAGTGTCTTGTAATGGATTCGAAGTGGGTAGATATTTTGGAGAGCTTGGCCAGGGTGGAGTACCACTAGGCCAAGGTGAACTTTGGTCATTCTGTGAATGCCGGAAAGGCTGCATGATATAGTTTCAAGTGTTTCCCATTGAGAGGGGAGAACTAAACTACTCCTTTGTGGTCTACAAGAACGTAGGCACCACCTTCATAGACTCGGTGGACGACGTACGGTCAAACCCAATTTTCAACCAACTTCCCATTGGGGTTGGAGGCCATCACTTCTCTTCTTTTGACCATCACTAGGTTGCCTTTCTTGAATTCTCACCCTTTGACCATCTTGTCGAAATCACGGGCCATGCGAGCTTGGTATAGTTGAATATTTTGTTGCTCCCGGAGACGCTTTCCTTCGAGCTCGGCGAGCTCTTCTAGCCTTCTTTCTATGTTTGTCTGTTCATCGCTTGTCCAGCCGTGTTGTAGGGTGACTCTTAGTGACAGCACTTCTAGCTCTATTGGCACCACTGCCTCTGCCCCATAAACTAGGGAGAAAGGTGAACAGCCGGTTGGAGTCTTATAGACTGTACGATAAGCCCATAATGCTTCGTACATCCTTTCTTCCCAGTCTCTCTTACTAGAGCTGATGGTCTTGGCTAATAGGGTGCAGAGGGTCTTGTTGAACGCCTCTGCAAGCTCGTTGGCTTGTGGATTGTAGGGGGACGATGCCCTCCAGTCAATTCTATATTTGTCGGCTAGCATGTACACCTTCTGGTTTCTGAAATGGCTATCAGAAATAATTTTGCTAGGGACCCCGAATCAGAATATTATATTTTAACAGAAGAATCTGGCGACCAGCTCTCCTGTCACTTCTCTTAATGCCACTGCCTCTGCCCATCTGGAGAAGTAGTATGTGGCTGCTAGAATATATTTGCACCCTGATCACGATGCTAGTAAAGGTCCCACCACATCCGTGCCCCATTGGGCAAACGGCCAACTTGGGATAGTGGGGTGTAGCGGCACTGGTGGCCTCCTGGGCACGGTAGCGTGCTCCTGGCATTTCTGACAAGACTTGGTAAATTTATAGTAGTCATTAAATATAGTGGGCCAGTAATAGCCCAATTTCTTTATTTCAATTTTGCTTTTAGGACCGGCCTGGTGCCCTCCGACTGACCCGACATGAACTTCATTCATCCCCTGCCATGCTTCCATCATAGACAGGCAACGGAGCAGAATCTTCTTTTGGGCATCTACCATTATTTGGAACAAGGTCCCGTTTCTCATCTCATAAGAATCCTTGATTCTGAGGAGCTTCATTCTTTATTCTTTCTCTTTCGGGAGCTATTGGCACTAGAACCAACGTAGGAGATGTTCCCGCCATTCGAGCTGCTGGACTTCCTCCACCATTGCCACTTCATTTTCTCCTTCATCATTCAGGACCTCTATCATACTAGGGACCTGGCTTCGATTAATTATTGTTATATTCAAGCATGTGTCTGGCGGTATCGCCAAAGAACTGGCCAGCTTTGCGAGAGCATCTGCCTGGGAATTCTATCCTCGGTTAATGTGCCTGATTCTGATGAAATAAAATCTTGCCATCATATGCAGTGCCAATTGGTAGTAAGGGAGGAGTTCTTGCTTCCGCACATCGAACTCTCCTTCTAACTATTTTACAACTAGCATAGAGTCCCGGAATGCCTCAAGCATTTGAATTTCCATGGACAGGGCAATCTGTAACCTGATTATCAGGGCTTCATATTCTACCTCATTATTCATACATGGTTTGTTTATTGAGCAGGAAGTATATATAACTTTCCTCTCGGGAGACTTCAGGACTATGCCAGCGCCGAGTCTGACTCTAACGGGTCCAGTTGCCAGAGTATCAATTAGGGATGCACCATCAAAATGCAATTGCCACAGATTGTGTTGCACTTGCTCTGCCTCCAAGGTCTCATCTTCAGGGAGTTTTGTCTCCAGCGGACAGTCTTCGGGTGCTTGGTGCGCAGAAAAGAAATTTACGATGCCCTGGCCCTTAACAGCCTTCTGTGGCACATAGGAGATATCAAACTCCCTAAGAATTATCGCCCATTTGCCTAAACGACCTTTGAGCACCGGTTGAGACAAGATGTACTTCAGCGGATCCGCCCTGGATATCAGCCTTATTTCATGCGACAGCATATAGTGCGGGAGTTTCTTGACGGCGAAGACCAGTGCCAGGTAGACCTTCTCAATGAAAGTATATTTTTCTTCGGTTCTAACCAGTCTTCGACTAAGATAGTAGAGGGCTTGTTCTTTTTCCTCTTCATTATTCTCGGCCAGCATTGCCCCCATAGAGTAGTATGTGGTTGCTATGTACAAAATCAGCGACCATCCTTTCACCGGTGCCCCCAGCACTAGAGGGGTTTTCAGATAGTCTTTCAATCTGTCAAAAGCTGTTTGGCATTCTTCATCCAAATAAAAGGGAACATCTTTCATCATCAACTTGTGAAAGTGGTGACACCGCCCTGACAAATTGGATATAAACCGTCGAATATAAGCCAGATGGCCTTGTAGAGATCTCAGCTCGAAGAGGTTCCTCGGTGAAAGTAGCTCCTGAATTGCCTTGATCTTTGCGGGGTCTATTTCGATTCCCTTGTATCTGACGATAAAGCCCAAGAACTTGCCACTCGACACTTTGAATGCGCACTTCATGGGGTTCATTTTTAGTTCATACTGCCTGAGCCTTTGAAATATGACTCAGAGGTCTTGCAGATGATCTTCTTTTCTTTTGGTCTTGACCACCAGGTCATCTATGTAGCACTCGACCTTGTGGTAGAGTAGCTTATCAAAGATTCTGGTCATTGCTCACTAGTAAGTCACACCAGCGTTCTTCAATCCGAACGGCATCATTTTGTAGCGGTAGATGCCCTTGGGGGTTCGGAAGACAGTGTGGACCCGATCATGCTCCGTGATCCATATTTGATTATAACCAGATGACCCATCCATAAATGAAAGGTCCTCGTGGCCTGTTGTGACATCAACCATGACTTCCTTTATTGGCACCGGAAAGTCATCCTTGGGACATGCCTTATTTAGATCTCGAAAATCTACACATATCTGGATCTGCCCATTCTTCTTTTTCACGGGCACAATATTGGCTAGCCACATGGTATATTGGTTTTCTTCGACAAAACCCACGTCAATTAGTTTGTTACTTCTTTGCAGATCTGAGTGAGAAGCTCTGGTCTCAAGCATCGTGGCGACTGCTTCACTAGTTCCGCCTCAGGGTTTATCGCCAGCTCATGCTATGAGAGTGCGGGGCTGAGTCCTGGCATTTCCTTGTAACTCCAGGTGAAGAAATCCCGATATTCTTGCAGCAGCGGAATGTGTAGCTCCTTCTCTTCATAAGATAGTTGAGCACTGAGGAAAGTTGGTCTATAGTCATCCTCATTACCCAAATTGACTTCTATCAGCTCATCGACAGTGGCTTGGCCTCCATCTTCTATTTCTGGGGGAGCCAGCTTGAGGTCGATGAAGCCTGGGACATCATCCTCAAGTTTGAAAACTTCAACCTCTTCACTGTGTTGCCCCCGGACCTTGTTGGGAGCCTCTAGTTCAACCGGTGACAACATTGTGAATTGTTTTGCTAGCGGGCTTTTCGTAGTTTCAGCTTCAGCTAGAGAGTTGACAGTCTGGTGAGGCTGACCTTTGTTCATTATTGACCCGGAAGGGATGGTGTTCTAGTCTTGCAATTGGTACGGACGATCCTGACCTCATGTCGCTTCGAATTTTCGCAACCTCAGCGAAGGTGGCTTGTTCTCTTTCGGCGGGTGTTTCTCGGATGGTGTTAATAGCCACTTCCACGATAGGCCCAAGGGGTGCTAATGCCGTTGCTAAAGAAGTGTTGTAGGAGAAGGAGAGTCTTGTTTCTTCAGTGTCTTTGGCTTCGCTGTTGCTGGCCGTATCAAATCTGGTTTGAAAGGTCATTTCTTCAGGATAAACCTGCTCCCAGCACCGGCAAGGAGACATGGCTTCTAATTCTGGGTCTCTTAATTGAGCTGACCCAGAACGTTCAGTCTCCATCAGGTATTCATCATAAGTTGCCCCCGATGGACTATTTTTTGTTGGGAAGAAGGTAGAAATGATATCCACCTCATAGCGCCCACTGTAATAGTATTCTTCAAGGGTGAAACCCAACCCCGGGTGTTGGAAGACACGCCTTAATTCCTTGTCTATACTGGTAGGATACCAAAGACTTTTGAAGGTTTCTTTCTCTTTGTGAGGCTGGCCGGAGGGAATGTGCTGCTTCTGGAACATCTTAGCCACTCGATCCGTTGTAAATGTTAGCCCTTGAATGGGGACCAACGAGTTCTCTATATCTTTAGAGAGATGACAATCAGTATCCTCCTGTGTATGGTGTTCTTCAGCTATATAAAATAAGTTGTTGGGGCCTTCGACTTGTGCCACCTCCCATGTTCTGAGAGGCTCAACAATGAGAGGGTCGAAGCTGGCTATTGGTTTGATGAGACCCACAGGGATCTTGATATGGCCATGGTGCTGGTCAACCACGACATGATTGGCTTCAGGGTAAACAGCAAGAGGTGCAATTCTGCCTATGTCTCCTATGATAGCAACATGCGACACTGCCTTGGGACTTGCATATCCCGGCGGTGGCGATGGGAACCAGTTATCGCAAAAGGTTCCTTCTATTGACTTGGCGGGAGCCTTTGTCTTGGAGGTCTTCTGTGGCTGTTCCATGTATAAGGGGGCATCGAGTAGCTGGCACTCGAACACCTCAAATGGGTGGAGGTCAGCAAATATCCTTTCCTCCTTTCCATCATGATTGTATTTAACACACTGGTGCAATGTAGATGGCACCACCAAGTTTTCATGTAGCCAAGGACGGCCAAGCAATGCCTTGTACGAGGTGTTGGAGTTGATAACATGGAACTGAACCTTAGTAGTGAGGTCTGCCATGGTGAGGGTAAATTTTGCCGCTCCGAGCGAGACTTCGCATTTCTGGTTGAAGCCAACGATACGCATATCTCTAACCTTTTCAAGGTGTACACGGAAGTAGTACTTCTGGTATACCCTGTAGGGAAGTATGTTGATAGTTGCACCCGGGTCTATCAGAATTCTGTTCAGCTACTGGCTATTTAGTTGCCCCATCATATATAAGGGTATGTTATTGCTGGTGGTAGGCAGCAGCATATCTTCCTCGGTGAAGGCTACATTCGCCCCTTGCAGTGTTTCGGCCAGACAAGCCGTGTATTGAGCTGGCATCTGTAAGGCGGTAATAATAGCCTACTGGGTCTCTTCACTCAGGGAGGGGATTTCCCAAACAGTGAATCTTGCCGGGAGCTTCTTCAGTAATTTAACCACCAAGCTTCCTACTCAGACATTGGATAGCTTCATTTCTTCTGCCCATCTTGGCTTATAAGAGTCTTGTACTGTGGCCCCTGGTGGACCTGCTTCATCGGATTCCAAGTCTGTAGCTTTCTGCTGGGTGTCATCCCCTTGTTGCTCCCCGTTGCCCACAGCCGAGCCGGTTCTATCTTCATCTGGCATGCCATAGGATAGCTGAAGTTGCAGGAAAGTGCCCCTTGCTACAGGGCTGGCATCCTGACATGACATCTTACCCTTAGACATCCATAGAATTTCTAGGAAGGAGGGGACACCATTGCTGCCCCCACTTTGATTGTATAGCCACTGTGGAGGAGGGAGTTGGACTCCCTTGATCTCCAGAGGAGGGATTTTATAGGGTTGCTCCCCTCTAAAAATAATGTTGTGATTTGGGGGCAGCTGGCGCCCCCATTTTCGGCCTGACTAAGTTGCATGTGCAGCAGTTGTGGCTTCGTCCTGGCTTGCTTCGGCCGCGGGTGTAAAACATATTTCCTCCTCATCTTCATCACTGGGGAGATTGAAGAGAGCAGAAAGGGTGTTGCAGGAGAGCACCGCCCCCCTCTTGGCCCTACGTGCCTTTCTCCTTTTCTTATTTTGTTCTTTCTGATCTCTGGCTAGCACCTGCCCCCAGAACAGGTTATCATCCTTTTCCATTGCTCCGCCGACCTCTTCTTTTTGTTCCAGCGAGAGCTGTTCCAATTCTTGCCATGGGGCATGGCCCCTTACCAGCAAAGGCTTCAACTCGAGCTGCTCATATTCATCTAGCCCGTTGATGTAGTCTCAAAGTCATCGGACCTCTTGACTAATTTCTTCGACTGCCAGCAACGGAGTCTGTTTCCTTCAGTTATGGGTGTGTATTCTGATTGATGCATGTGAGCTGATCCAGATTGGTGCTGGCGTAGAAGGAGCAGGTCGTGGCGTGACGCCATGGATATGTGCCCCCACCTTCGAGTGATACATGACTTTCCTTTTGTTTTTTGCAGGGACATGCTGCCATGCATGTTGCTCTTTTATCGGTGTTAGAAAGCAGGCCTCATAGGTATGCTGAGTGCTGACTTCTGCGACTTCTTCGGGCAATGCCTGGTATAAAGAAATCATGTTGGTTGTAACTCTCCTGAGGGGTGCCTCATGAGGTGCTTTCTAACTCTCCGGAGGGTCAACCTTGTACTCTCCCAACTCTATTTCTTCATTCTTCACCATGCCTTCAATGATTTCCTTGAACACATAGCAATCCTCAATTGGGTGCCCCAGGATCTGGTGGTAGACGCAGAATCATGGGCTGTCTCTTATTTTTAGGTCCTCCGGCCTTTTTGGCTCAGGCAGGGTGACCTTGTTATATTGGGTGACCTAGTAGAACAGGATCTTAGTCTTCTCCTTCGAAAAAGAGTAGGCCTTCTTCATTTTGTCCCTGAGTGAGAGACCTTCTCTCTTGTCTTCTGTTTAATCGGGCTGAGGTGCAACTACCTTTTTGCCCTTATCTTTTTGCTATTAAAATGCCATGATATCAAGAGCATTTGCTTCTTTAGGCGTTGTGCGCCGTTCTTCTACCTTTGCCTTCTGTGCGGTGGCAGCGGTTGACGTAGGGGCGGGCCTTGCCAGGAAAGCCTCCACTTCGGCCACTACATTGTTCAAGTGGTCAAACAACCGGATTTCCATGACAATCATCTTTTCCAGGACCTCCCTTATGAGGTTCTGCTTACAAATTTGTACAGCATCCTCTTGATGTGGGGGTCGCTTGCATCTCATTCCGAGGTTCCTCCACCTCCTAATATATTCAAGGGTTGTTTCATCTACCCTCTATCTTGTTGAGTAAAGTTCAGCCACCGTGACCTCCCTCTCGATGAAATGAAATCTTTCTCTAAATTTCTTTTGCATGTTCGGCCAGCCATTGATGGACCCGGCCGGGAGGCTAGAGTACCATTCAAATGCGAGCCTTGTCAGCGAGCACCCACAAAATTTCAGCAGATATGACTCATCTGTGGCTAGGTCGCCCATGATGGTCATGTAGTATGCAATATGCTCTTTCGGGGATCCGTTTCTGTTGAATTTGTCAAACTTAGGCGGCTTGCTGATCCCCAAGGGGAGCCGCTTTGTTGCATGATGCAGCGGGTATGGCACCCGATAAGCATCAAATGCGACATAGTCACCTTCATTTCAGTCAGCAAGCTTCAATTCAATCATCCTTTCCACCATCAGCTTGTTTACGGTGGTCGGATCGACTTGTTCTGGGTAGAAATGTGCATGCTGCATGTATGGGGTGACCAGGGTGGTCGCCTGCGGCGGAGGACGCAGCAGTGGAGGTGGATAGTGCACCTGAGGCAATATTGGTGGCATCAGCGACTGAGGTGGACGCTGTTGGGTGGCTGCTTGGTTGTGCTCCACCGGCCGGGGCAGAGTATATAGTGGTGGAAAGTTGCACGGGTTGCAACCCCTTACAATGATTCACCCTGCATCTCGGGTTGTTTTGAAGCTGAGGTCTACTCCGCTTTTTCATGCAACTATTTCTTCAGAAGCTCGATCTCCTGCCGGTATTGTTGTAACAGCATCAACACTGATGGGTCGATAGCTGTTGTGCTGGGAATGGCTTCTATTGTATCCCTTGAAGAGCCTTCGGATGAGATATTCAGTAACACCTTCTCCTCTTCAGCTGTCACCACGTTTGCAGTTAGGGTGGTGATTTCTTCGGACAGTATTTACTTTTTTTTGCAGC
The DNA here is from genome assembly GCA_022559845.1 of Amorphophallus konjac. NCBI lineage: Eukaryota > Viridiplantae > Streptophyta > Magnoliopsida > Alismatales > Araceae > Amorphophallus > Amorphophallus konjac. The sequence goes on along the minus strand of CM040126.1, from coordinate 227,621,081 downwards.
TTTCAGCATTTCCCTTGCGGCCTCCGCCCTTCGGATGTTTGGCCCCGGCCTTTCGGCTAATCGAGCCAATTACTGGGGGTGTTCGGGCAAGCCTCCATATTTCTTGGCCAATCCGGCCATGTTGCAGGTAAAAACCCGCATATGCTTCCTTTGTCAGTGGACCTTCCTCCGTGCATGTCCAGGGAAGGTTAGTATCTCGAACACAGAGACTCTTCTTCTCTCCTTTTGCTGGGGAGGGGCTTCACAGGCCTTGCGACCTGGGCCATCTTCATACCCATTGTCATCAACTGACGACATCATTCTTCTTTCTTCTTCTTCTGCTTCTTCTTCAACTGTCATTGGTGAGCAGTCCTCTTCTTCGACTGCGGTAGCTTGAAGTAGCCGTTGTTGGCCCAATGAGGGGTTGCCCATACCCCTGAAATAAATTCTAACCATGTTGGTCATATCTTCTTGCCCTAGCCCCTGATGCAGAACTGGGGATAACTGTCAACCTCCCATTGCAGGGATGTAAGCTAGCGGGGATCTTTCGACGAGTTGCTCAAATCATTTCCCCACTGTGGGGATATTAGCTTGTCGGGCGCATGCCGTGAAGCTAGTGCGGCATGGAGGGTCCACAACCGTTTCTTCTCTTCTTGGGTTCAAGCCCCTCTCATTTCTCTTCCCTATCTTAGCGTGCTTGGGGTGGTGGCAAACATGCGCCTCTTAGTGGACAGGTTGGACCTTCTTGGGGACCCAAACCTGTTTAAACATCTTTGGCCTTGGAACTAGCTCTTTCCGGCCTCGACGGCCTTCTTCTTCTCTTTCGGATCTCCTCCCAGAGAGGGCTTGCAAGGAGTTTTGGGTTGGTATGGTAGCGAACACCTGATCTTGTGGGTGTCACGTCCATCTAGCAAAACGCAGACATCGCCGATCAGAATAGATTTGCTGAACACTGACAATCGTCCGGTAATGGGAGCAGCAGCCCTCCTTCGGGAGTTCTTCTAGCGGTGATCTCCGGGCCTGTTGTAGCAAGTGGGACGAACCCCACGGGCCACATGGTGCACTATGCAGCATGCTAGCAGAGTCCGACCTGTTCGCAGGCCTCTGTAGGTTCAGGTTTTGGAAACCCGTGGCTTCTTACTGACGTCTTCCCTGGCCACCTACGGGGCTTCGACATTTAGCACATAAGTGAAGGCTACCCCCAAGAAGTTGGGGAAGCCGACCACTGGTGGGAAGGCGTCGAAAATGGTCGGTACCTCCAAGTATCCACTAGCAGCATGGTTGGCCACGATGGCGGGGCCAAAAGTCAGAGCAGCGATTCCAGCAACCATCCTTGTCTCCTGAAATCACATAAATGAACACACAATCAGCGCTCCCTGCGAGGGCTCCCGGGGCACACATATCTCGGCAAAGATATGAAGGGAGACTGAGTCCCACCGGCCGTGCCAGCTTATGGGGACATGGATTTTTTATTAAAAAAATAAGAAAAATGTATTTTATTATTATTATTATTATTTAGTTTATTTGCTAAAAGATTTTATTTTAGCATAGGGCGTGCTAGTTACTGAATGACAAATTTATTGTGCGCTCAATCTGACTTAGTCAGTCAATTGTGAGCTCCGTGCCTTTAGTTCGGACATTCGGGTTTCCGGCTGACGTGGCCATCGACACTGCGATTCGTGCTACTCAGCCGGCTTCAGTCATATCGGCAACACTCCCAGGGAGTGAATCACCACCCGGTGTGTTTTCACCTCGGCTAGGTGATTAATTTGTCGAAAGCAGACCTGTTTGTTATGAAGACGTATCCGCGTCGGGTTCCCTGGGTTTTCCGCTGACATGGCCTTTAGCACCTTGTTCCGAGAAGTCAGAGACATTTCTTCACCTCACGAAGGTTCCTTGTCGGATGGTGAACCACTAGGTACATTCTTGCCCTTGATCAGACGACAAACGGAGTTTGTTCGACATGACTGAGTCGATACCGGTTCGTTGGGTAGGCCGAACAGCACTGTCGATTTGTTGTGGATTTGTTTCAACCGTCCTAGGTGGAGTCCCTGATGTTGTGTCCCTGTGATTTTGATGATGTCAGTCTTTATAAGTCATTCGTCAATTCTTAAATCACCATTGATGATTTCATGTTGCCTGCGTGACTGCTTTTGGTTTTGATGAAGACATTTTTGTTCATGGGCTTAAATCCTTCATACACTGCACTTTCTCTTGTTCAGCATGTAGGTCTGTGCATGTTGCACAAGGTCCGTGCAACATTACATTCAAAGTCTGTGCATATGACTCATTGCATAGTTGAAGTCTGTGCAAAGTCTTCCTTATGCACATGCAACCTCGGTGCAATCTTTGTAGAGGTCTGTGCATACCTGTCTCGTGCTAAAATAAGGTCTATGCATATCTCGTGCTAGGCCAAGTAAGGTCTGTTGTAGTTGGTCTAGGTTGTCTATGAGGTCCGTGCATAGTCATGCATTTTGTCAATCTAAGTCAATGCATGTTTCAAGGCTTAGCATATATCATGTCCGTGCAAGGTTGGTACAAGCCTTGCGTTGTGCACGATAAGGTCCGTGCATGTCTCTATAGCATATCTTGTTCACATGCACTTAAGGTCTGTGCAACAATGCAAGGTCGATGCAAATGGGGATCTAAGGTCCGTGGAGGCGAACAACCTCTGGCAACGATGTCTGAGTAGTTGAAGATGCTACGCACACAAACCATCGTCTGGCAAAGAAGTCCAAATGGTCAAAGCTTTTCAAGCCAGCTGGGACTAAATGAAGTCATTAGCAGCAGCAGCAGAGGCAGGTCTAAGCATCAGGCATTTCAACAAACACCTTAATGTCAACTGCAACCCTCTAGGCACGTGAGCTCGAATTAAAGCAGGGACTTGATTCAAGAAGAATGGCACGTGGAATCCGTTAGCATAGTGTTGGACATGTGATCCAAGGAGTCCCTGCCAGAGATATTCTTTTTTTCTCTGCCACATGGGCCAATAGAAGAAAAGGATACATAAGCCCCTTATCTAAGGTTCTTCCGGAGGCTCTGCTCAGCGTATAAAAGAAGAGGTTCTTCCTCCAAAGAAAAACAGATAATAGAGAATTCACAAGGAGAAGATGATAGAATCCGAGAGTGAGCAGCTGAGGAAAAGAAGAGTGAGCTGAAGTCCGAGAAGAAGAAGGAGAAGAAAAGAGAAGAGAGAAAGAGCCAGTGTGTAATCAGAGAAGAAGAGAAGATCAAGAGAGGAAAATGAAGAGAGAGAGTGGTCGAGATTGAAGCAACCAGTGTATTGCCTCATGTTGGCCTTTGGATCAGATCCAGACCAATCTGCTCCTGCGAGAGCTATAGTCGTTTCCATTTTATGTTTGTTCTATTTTTTTTGATGTTTTCCTATTTCACATGCTCTATGTGTTATCTGATTCTCTGGTTTTGAGATCGGGGTTCCTCTTAAGGACTTAGGAGAAGGGAGACATAGTCTCCGGTTGCGAGTAGTGGGTGCTACACGTGGGTTTCCCAACGGGTTGGAGGAAGGGAGGTCTGGTCCTCCGATTTGCAAGCGACTGGGTGTCACTTGTGGTTTCTCTCTGGTTAGGAGGAAGAGAGACTTCGGTCTCTGGTTGCTAGTGACTGTGTGTCACTAGTGGTTGCTCTCCGGGGTGGAGGAAGAGAGGAGCGTGTTCCTCTGGTCAAGCTTTAAGTCAGCGTCTGTTGTAGACTGAGTCTGCGGTTCTTACTTTGGCAAGGGAAGCCTCACTCCAGTTTGGAGTGAGGAGTGGATGTAGGTCTATGGGTTACAGACCGAACCGCCTAAAAAACCCCTCTGTGCTGTGGTTTGTTTGTGGTGTGCTCTTTCATATCTTCTACCTCCTTCATAGGTTGTCTGAGCCTTCTTGTTTCTATCTGAAGTCCCTCTGTGCATTATACATTCTGCTAAGTATGTTCGTCTTGAGTAGTTCCTGTTAGCAGAGCTTGTGTGCCATCCGGTCATGAAGGTTCGCGTATGTGATCTCCGTTATGTCAGTCCGATTGCTCGGTTGGTACTCGATAATGTGTCTGGGAGAGTTCAGTGTAGAGTGAGCAATTAACTCTGCATTTGCTATTTGATTCTCTGAGTCCCTCTTGATTCTATTACAGTGAATGTTGCTTACCTTATTCTTGTGCAAGTCTAGTCAGATTTGACTTTCTGATCTTACTTCCGCTAGAGTCCTTCAGAAATTGTTTTGGATCGAGGCAAAGGTTTTATTCCGCAATAGTTTTTGAACGGGGATTCATTCACCCCCCCTCTGAATCCGTGCCTTGCACCCCAACAATTGATATCAGAGCAGGTTTCTGATTCATCAGATCCAACCATCTGCAGAGGATCCTGCTATCCTATTTTTAGGTGCAGTTCTATTTGGGCTTGTCTATTGCTTGAATTACTCTTGAACTAATTCCCATGACTCATCCACCGATTTTCAATGGATCTAATTTTAATTTGTGGCTTAGTAGTCTGCATAATTATGTAAAAATGATTAATCCTGATCTGTGCAAATTAATTTCACACGGTCCTCACATATTACCAAAGAAAGAGTCCAAATGGACTAACAATCACATATCAAAGCTTGGAGAAAATCAAAAAGTTTCCAATCTAACGAAAGTAGCTATTGACAATGCCCTACATTCTTGCTTTCAAGACTGCAGGTCTGCTAAGGACATTCTGGATAAGCTGTAGCTAGCTCACAGGAGAAATAAGGACAGCTACATGATGGCTAACGGAAGTAATCAAAGTGGCAGCCAAGATGAAGAAGAGGACGATGATGAGGTAAACCATATTGATAACTTTTCTATAAATCACCGGGAGGATGCATATGTTGACTTATTAGAGTCACATGAGAAGTTAAGAAAATAATATAAAAAGTTGAAAAAGAGTACTGGATTGGATAGTTCAAATTCTTCTTGTGACAAATGTCTGGAGTTGAAACAATCCCATGATGCTTGCTTGTCTGATATTCAAATGCTTAAGAAACAAATTGAATTGTTAAAAACTGATAATCAAGAATTTGCAAATGAGATCTCTGATCTAGAAGAGAAGCTTACCTCAGCTAGTGATAGTCAGTTCTGTGCTAATGATCCTGTTTAGAATAAAAAATCACTAGAAGATCTTGAACATGCTAACTCAGAACTGAACAAACTCAAATCTGAAAATGAGTCTCTCAGAAAAACTATCATTGAGAATGAAGGAAAATGTGAGAAACTCAAAAAAGGGAAGAACCTACTTGTTGAGAAATTTGATGCTATTACATCTGTAAACAGGGAGTTGCAAAGAAATATTGAAAAACTTCAAAAAGACCTGAAGGAAACTTCTGAATTTAAAAGGAGAGAGGAAGCCAATTCAGATGATCAAGTCTTAATAAATGAATTAATTTGGAATGGCAAGCTTAAGGAAGATATTGAGAAGTTAAAACACTTAAACACCACCATGTTAGAGAAATTGCTGGTCCTTGAAAAGGGTAAGTGCAATGTGTCGGATAGCTCAGAAGAATTGGACAGGCTTAAAGCTAAAATTGAAAATGTTAAAACTGCCAATGCTTCCTTAAGTGAAAGACTTGCAAGTAGTGATGAAGAAAATGCCACTTCTGAATTACTTATTGCTGCTCTGGAAAATGAAATTAATGATTTAAAAAACTCTTTATCTAAATTTGTTGACGGACAAGAAAACCTAGATAAACTGCTAGGAGTTAAGGTTAACTTTCAAAAGGAGGGGTTGGGTTATAACTCTGCAAAGAAAAAGAGTTTTGAAAACAAAATACAAACATCTTTCGTTTCTAGTGTTGCTTCTTACAGTTCACTGAACCCACCTGTTTTTCAGTTTAATGTTCAGAAGTATTTGAAACCAGCTGGAAAACAAAAGAACAAAAATGGTTCTGCCACCTCCTTGCATTTTGCCCATAAATCATCCACATATACACATGCATTCAAAAAGAAAACTTCATGCCATTACTGTCATAGATTTGGTCATTTGATGCATGAATGTAAATTGATGCAAGAGGATGATCTGAATGCTAGCATAATGCATGCCAAGAAATCTCATGATGAAGATCCTTTATTTCAGGAAAGGAAAACTGAATGTCTTCACTATGGTAAATTAGGACACACGATTGCACAATGCTGGTTTAGAAGAGATAAGAAAAATTCATAGTCATATCATGCTAAATTCCCTGCAAACTAACATGGTTTCAATAAGAACAAATCTATTTCAGTGAACCAGCACATCACATGCTTCAACTGTAACATGCCTCGTCACAAGGCTATTGAATGCTGGTTAGGCTCTCATAGGAGAAACTCTTCTGTTTGCTCTCACTGTGAAAAGTATGGCCATACAGTTAAGGACTTTTGGCATATCCAAGGTAGGAATGTGAATTTCAAATATGCTAGATATCCTGCTAGGGAGAATGTGATTTGTAGAAATAAAATGAAAATTTTCCATGATAATGCTAATGTGCAGAAAAGAAATTTAAAATCTGCTCTCTCATGTCATTACTGCGGGCAAGTTGGACATTCCATGAATAGTTGTTCTCTAATGATTTTTGATGATGTGAAAGCCCAAAGGATGTGGAAGGCACCCATTAGAGGTGCTACTAACAATGTAGCACCCAAGAAGTCTTGGGTACCTAGAAACACAAAATGAGATCTATGTTTTGCAGGTGTGCCTTGGAAGCTGAAGAATAAAAAGGGGGTTAATAAACCAAGGCACCTGATTATGGTAAAACCCTATTTCTATATGCTCACAGGTCTGGTTATTTGAGTAAAATGCATATCATGTTTGATCTGTTCATGCATATCGGTCATCATTTGCACACTGTGAAGTTTCATGTCTTTCAATGCACATGCTGAAATATCTGTCTAAATATTGGGATGATAACAAAAAATTGCACTTCTGAAAAACTGAATTGACTGAATTTGATGCTTGCATGTTGCGTTGTGCATGAAATGCTCATATATATACACATATTTAGTATATTGTCATTGAAATAAATGATGCCTGAAAATCTTCTGAATGAGATTGCTCATCTATTGAAGAATTTATTGAAAATCTGATTGGACTGAATTAAAATTGCATTCCCTGACTTGAACGTTTAATATTTGGATCCTTGTGGTCATTCTTGATGATTCAATGCATTTAGTTAGGGGGAAGTCAAAGCATATGCATACATGTTCTTAAATGCATATACTGGTTTCAAATTTTATTGCATGTCATAGATATTGAAAATTCCAAAAAGATTAGTTGCGTGCATGCATTCAGGGGGAGCAAAACATTGACTTGAGTCTATCTCACTTGTCTTCATTTCTTCTCCTGCTTTTACTGAGGGGGAGCTTCACTTAATACATTGTCTTGGTTTTGATTAGCTTATCAACTTACCTTGCACTTCATTCTTCCAATTTGAGTAACATTTACTGTCAGTACAGTTCTAAGCTGGTATGTCTGAATTCTTTTCTAGACTTTGATCATCTGCCAGTACTGTTCTCAGCTCACTGATGCTAAATCAATTCTCATACCCTCTAAATGATTGACACAAGTTGCTGCACTTCTCATTTGTCCCGATTGGAAGTGTCGACATCATGAGTCGACATTCTTCTTGGTCTGTTCCTTGAGGTTTGTGAGTAGATGGTATCATTATCTTACAGCTAATCATGTCACTGCCTTGATTGATGAACTGATTGTTATCACTATCTCATATCCTTTGTTTAGTGACTATTTCTTTGGAACTATCTGCTCTTGCCTTCTTGTATATCACTGTTATACATCTGAGATTGTAAGCTTCGAATCAACAATAATCAATTGCTTGGAATTCTTGTCGGAAAACACTGTTTATCTGCTAATCTTGAATGGTTACTTGACCCTATCTTGTTTGAACTTCAAGTCTCCTGCACACAGTGTTTTCTCCTACTACTGCTTTTTTGGATAAACTGATTGTGCCAGACTATTGGTAGCCCTCAAACTTCCTTGACCTGATAATTGAGGAGACTTCAATTTACACACCATGATCATAAATTTGAAAAGATTGTCAACGAGGAATCTTCCACTATACATAATTATGAATGTCTAAAAGGATTGAGTTGGTTTGAGTTAAATGTATTATGTGAGTTCGGTCTTGAATATCTCAAAAATATCTGAGTCAGCTTTAATAAACCTTAACCAACACCCTCATGTTGTGTCATTTTTGATTCTTCTGAAATCTGAAATCATTGTGTTCATGATTTTCCTTGGTTGAAATGCTTGAAATAAGTATTGTTTGTAAACATATGAGAATCTGGTTATGTCTAAAGGATAAAACATGGTCAGAGCAATGACCTTGGTCACTGAGAAACTGGGTCCTCCGTCAAAGAAATAGAGTGAACATATGTCATGAAGTGCCATAGTTACCTCTGTTGGAAAATTATTTTTTAAATTTTTTTTTTTGACAGAGCAATGGCTTGACACTGAGAAACACACCACACTCATCAAAGAAATGAGCTGAGGTATGTCATGAGGTGTCAATGATTAACTCTGTTCATGATGAAGCATGACTGTCAGTCATTCCAAGTACTTAGGGATATTGGCGTCTTAACAACGTATATCCTCTAGTTACAAGGTATGTACTGAACTAGATTGCTCTTAAAATACTTGCATAAAGATTCTTGTTGATCAAAAGATATATCTGAAAATTGTTTGCAAAAGAAATTCAAGAAGAACCTTTGACAAGAATTTCATGTTTTCTTATCTGTTTACTCTCAATACTAATGATTGTAACTCTTAAAGGAGTCCTTGAGCTTAAGTGAGTAAGATGAAGGAAGGATAGACTAGATGTTAATGTGAAGGCTTGGTTCATTTTTATTAAATCTTGAATTCAGATTTGAGTATAGATTTTATTGAAAAACTACGTATACATCATATTTAAACCAAGTTAGTCTCCATAGAATCATTCATAAGCCTTCATAATGGAAGACTGTGAAACTGTCTCATCTTCAGACTTATGACATTGATATACCGTTGAAAATCCTTCTTAATCCATTGAAAATCCAGTTAAGATGCTTGTGCCCGATTCTCTATTTGTTCTGAAATCCTTGAACTCAGCTTGCTCTGTCATCTGTGTAGCAACCCTGATAAAATAAAAAGGAATAAATAAATCAAAATAGATTAAAAGATTTAATAAATAAACGAAAGAGCTTGGAATAAAAAGAATTAAACCCTGATAAAAAATAACGCCTCAGGAAAAGGCGTGACTTTACGAATAAGCGCCCTTGATCAAGGCGTGTTTTAAGAAGTGACGCCCACGGGTCATGGCGTCAAATCTCAGGCGACCAAAATAAGTAAGAGTAATAAAAATACAATAAAAAGGGTAACGCCCTTGACATAGACGCGGTTTAACAAGAAACGACGCATGCCAAGGCGTCAATTTAAATTCAACGCCGTTACCTAGGTCGTTAATTCAGTTCGAGTTTCGTTCGACCCAGGAGTCTATCCATGGTAAGTTGATAACTATGAGAAAGAGTTTGAATGTAGTAATAACTATAATATGGAAGTATTACTTCCAATCAAACACTAACCCTATTAGGATTCTAAGGATCCTATAAAAACCCTTGCCGATCGAACCCTAAAGCTATTTGGTCGATCTGCTGCTGCTACGGTACGTGAAGAACAGCGGTTCTTCTTCTTCCTTCTTTCCTATGTTGCATTCGATCAACTCATGAAGAATAACGATTCTTCATCTTTTTCTTCTATACAGGTTGAGAAGCTCCTGTGAAAGAACAAAGGTAATGTTCTTCTTTCTCCTCTGGATAGGTAAGGTGAAGAAACTAATATCAGTTTCTTCTTTTTTCTGTAGGATCTACAGCAAATTGACAAAACGAAGAACGGGGGTTCTTCATCAAAACAAACTCTTCCTTCATAAAGCCCTTCTCCTGACCTTATTACTGTTAGAAGCCACAAGCAGAGCATATACGGTTCATCTTCAGATCATCAGTTTATCATCATCAAGGTAGGATTTTCTCATGGAACGTAGCCCAAACTACCATATAACTATAGATAATTATCATTGGTAGTTCATGCATATAGTTTTCATGCGTTCTGGTTATTTTCTACGGAATTTTTGAAAGAAACGACCCTCACAAGGGCGTTAATTTAAAAGACACGACCATGCCCAGGTCGTCAATTCCAGATTTGACGCCCTGCACACGGACGTTAATTCCTGTTAATTAATAAATAGCATGTTTAAAAATTAATTATCATTGCAAACATGATCCTAAATTAATGCATGGTCAATTTCTTGTAATCCTGCTATTTATTCTGGTCCTGACTATATACCATGTTCCTGAAATATTCATTACCTCGAAATTTGTAAAATTATGAATTCACGACCTTGACCAGGTCGTCTCTTGTTTAACTAACGCCCCGGACTAGGGCACCTTTTTCCTGGTAACGCCCCTACCCAAGGCGCGTTTTCAACCGAATTACAGATTTTAATATCTTGTAAAATAGCAATATTGGAAAGGACGACCTCTTTATATGTCGTCAAATTTAATATAAACGCCCCTGATTAAGGCGTTAATTTTACGAAAAATGACTTCACCAGAGTCGCTACTTTCTGCATTACTGATTTTTCCCGATTGCTGTTATCCGAGGGTTTCACTATATAAGAATAAATATATATGTAGGCACTATTACTCCACTCCGTGAGTATAGTCCCACGTTTCATGATGTTTTATCGATCACCCTCAACTCTCATTGACATACAAGCTCTCCATTGGACATTCCGTTCCTTTGGACTATCGAGTTAGTCATAGAGACCTCCGTAAGACTCCTCAGAACCTTGGATTCCCTCAAGGTCGACTGAGCAGGTTGTACCCTAAAAACCCATTACACTATTGAATGCCATGTCACTCTAAAGAAACATGGTATACCGGCCCTTATGATATGCAAAGAGTATATCATGAGAATTCTTAACGGGATGATGATATCATGCCATTTGTTGATGTTCTTGTGGACCTCAATTCTATAATAAGAATGAGGGTATCTTGCCTTTGATGTACTGTTCATGTGGACCTCAATTCTATATAAAGAATGTCCATACTTGTTTGTCATGGTACCCAAGTTAAGGGAACCTAATTCCACCTAGTTTCATCGATCGTCGTGATTGTACCGTTGTTATCGCCTATCTATGTCCAATGTCGTATTTTTGGACTCCATTCTCTCAAAGTTATCCTACGTGTCTACAAGCTTAAATTGTTGAAATTCCATATTGGCTATATATATATATATATACAAGAGTGGATGTCAAATATACATGATAAATGCCTGCGCATATAGGGCCCGATCTGGTCCTGGGAGGAGCACCCGAAAGTACTTGTGCCCATGGGAGTTGAATGATAAGGTATCTGGCATTATACCGAGTGCATGACTAGCTTGATTGGACATTCCACACAAATCTTGTACTTGACTCGTACTTGACTTGACATGAATTGCGTGACCTGAGAAAGGGTAATTACTTGCTTGCTTGATACATGATAGCCAAAGTTCTTGACATGACTTGCTAAAAAGTACTTGCTTGAATATCTTGTCATCTTTTTTTGAAAACTCATGACTAGTTCATCTTGCTGTCTTGCTTGAGAAATTTTCTATCTTGTCGTTTAATGCGAGCATGCATAGCTATCGTACATTCATGAAAGATGTAACTACTTAAACCCTTGCTAGTTCCTGAGATATAATTTCCTACTGAGCGTTCGCTCACTCCGTGTTTGTCCCTTACTTTTCAGGTAATTCCGACGATGAGGGAAGTCAATCGGATGGGAATGGTCAAGAGTGAAAGAGCTACAGCTTTTCCAAGTGTCATCTAGTCTTTTTTTCCTATTTTCTTGAGTCCACTATGTACTTTACCTTTTTAATTGAATAGAGTATTGGATTTGTAATAGTCTATCCATTATGAAATAAAGGATTGGGTTATCTTTCTATTTTGCGCATCTCTGTTTTGGTGTCGAATACACTACTACTATGATTGACATGATTGATATAAACTCGTCACGCATATCCGAGTATCTTCCGCGCTCGGGGCGTGACAATCTGTTTCCACATCACTACACTTTCAGTTCATTCATCTCTCAGTGTCCCTGTGCTTTTATAGTTGACTCACTTTCACTCCAACTCCTCTGCCATGTCCAAGGGGGAGAACTGTTTGTTGAGCACCTCCGTACTAAACTTACTCTCTTATACTTTGATTGTCCCTGATGTCACTTTCATTCCACTCCTTTACATTGTCTAAGGAATGTCATCCGTTCAGGGGGAGTAGTGCTCAGGGGGAGCTTTACAGACTCGATTTAGCTTTTGTTTCCTCTTTTTAATGTTGTCAAAGGGGGAGAATTTGTGTGAGTCATCAGTTGGTTGGTTATGAGTCTTTAGTTGGCCATTGGTTGGCTGCATGTCATTAGTGTTCCTTGTCATCTTGTTGCATGCTGCTGTGTTCAGTCGAAAGTTTTTACTGGCTTGATCGTCATTCAGAATTGCAATGACTCATAATATTGCCATCATCAAAAAGGGGGAGATTGTTGTGTCCCTGTGATTTTGATGATGTCAATCTTTATAAGTCATTCGTCATTTCTTAAATCACCATTGATGATTTCATGTTGCCTGCGTGACTGCTTTTGGTTTTGATGAAGACATTTCTGTTCATGGGCTTAATTCCTTCTTACACTGCACTTTCTCTTGTTCAGCATGTAGGTCTGTGCATGTTGCACAAGGTCCGTGCAACATTACATTCAAAGTCTGTGCATATGACTCATTGCATAGTTGAAGTATGTACAAAGTCTTCTTTATGCACACGCAACCTCGGTGCAATCTTTGTAGAGGTCCGTGCATATCTGTCTCGTGCTAAAACAAGGTCTGTGCATATCTCGTGTTAGGCCAAGTAAGGTCTGTGGTAGTTAGTTGAGGTTGTCTATGAGGTCCATGCATAGTCATGCATTTTGTCAATCCAAGTCAGTGCATGTTTCAAGGCTTAGCATATATCAGGTCCGTGCAAGGTTGGTACAAGCCTTGTGTTGTGCACGATAAGGTCTGTGCGTGTCTCTATAGCATATCTTGTTCACATGCACTTAAGGTATGTGCAACATTGCAAGGTCGATGCAAATGGGGATCTAAGGTCCGTGCAGGCGAACAACCTTTGGCAACGATGTCTGAGCAGTTGAAGATGCTACGCACACAAACCATCATCTGGCAAAGAAGTCCAAATGGTCAAAGCTTTTCAAGCCAGCTGGGGCTACAGGAAGTCATTAGCAGCAGTAGCAGAGGCAGGTCTGAGCATCAGGCATTTAAGCAAACACCTTAATGTCAGCTACAACCCTCTAGGCACGTGAGCTTGAATTAAAGCAGGGACTTGATTCAAGAAGAATGGCACATGGAATCCGTTAGCACAGTGTTGGACACGTGATCCGAGGAGTCCCTGTCAGAGATATTCTTTTTCCCTCTACCACGTGGACAAATAGAAGAAAAGGATACAGAAGCCCCTTATCCAAGCTTCTTCCGGAGGCTCTCCTCAGCGTATAAAAGAAGAGGTTCTTCCTCCAAAGAAAAAAAGATAACAGAGAATTCACAAGGAGAAGATGGCAGAATCTGAGAGTGAGCAGCTGAGGAAAAGAAGAGTGAGCCGAAGTCCGAGAAGAAGAAGAAGAAGAAGAAGAAAAGAGAAGAGAGAAAGAGCCAGTGTGTAATCAAAGAAGAAGAGAAGATCAAGAGGGGAAAATGAAGAGAGAGAGTGGTCGAGATTGAAGCAACCAGTGTATTACCTTCTATTGGCCTCTGGATCAGATCCAGACCAATCTACTCCTGCGAGAGCTACAGTCGTTTCCATTTTATGTTTGTTCTATTTTTTTTTGATGTTTTCCTATTTCACATGCTCTGTGTGTTTTCCGATTCTCTGGTTTTGAGATCGGGGTTCCTCCTGAGGACTCAGGAGAAGGGAGACATAGTCTCCAGTTGCGAGTAGTGGTTGAAACTCATGGGTTTCCCTCCAGTTGGAGGAAGGGAGGTCTGGTCCTCTAGTTTGCAAGCGACTGGGTGTCACTTGTGGTTTCCCTCTGGTTAAGAGGAAGAGAGACTTTGGTCTCTGGTTGCTAGTGACTGGCTACCGCTAGTGGTTGCCCTCCGGGGTGGAGGAAGAGAGGAGAGTGTTCCTCTAGTCAAGGTGTAAGGCAACATCTGTTGCAGACTGAGTTTGCGGTTCTTGCTTTGGCAAGGGAAGCCTCACTCCAGTTTGGAGTGAGGGGTGGATGTAGGTTCGTGGGTTGCAGACCGAACCACCTAAAAAACCCCTCTGTGCTGTGGTTTGTTTGTGGTGTGCTCTTCCTTATCTTCTACCTCCTTCACAGGTTGTCTGAGCCTTCTTGTTTCTATCTGAAGTCCCTCTGTGCATTATACGTTCTGCTAAGTATGTTCGTCTTGAGTAGTTCATATTAGCAGAGCTTGTGTGCCATTCGGTCATGAAGGTTCGCGTATGTGATCTCCGTTATGTCAGTCCGATTACTCGGTTGGTACTTGATAATGTGTCTAGGAGAGTTCAACGTAGAGTGAGCTATTAACTCTGCATTTCCTAGTTGATTTTCTGAGTCCCTCTTGATTCTATTACAGTGAATGTTGCTTACCTTATTCTTGTGCAAGTCTAGTCAGATTTGACTTTCTGATCTTACTTCCACTAGAGTCATTCAAAAATTATTCTGGATCGAGGCAAAGGTTTTATTCCGCAATAGTTTTTGAACGGGGATTCGTTCACCCCCCCTCTGAATCTGTGCCTTCCACCCCAACACCTGACACTCTCGTAAGGTGACCATAGGCTTCAGCGGTCCGGGAGGACCCTTGTGTATTAATTCTCTTCGGCTTTTGCACTTTGGCGGGCCGCATTCCTTTCATCGTTAAGGCACGACCGCCATTGATCATATTTTGGGTGCCAACACCATAATAGGCCACTATAAATGAAAGGGCAGCTGAACGGCCAATCGCTAAACAGAATTTTGGTAGATCCGGGTGTAGCAGTTAATATTCTTCCCTACCATATCTACCAGAAATACTATTTTGATGTTCACCTCACCAAGGTCGGGGATATGCAGATCACCGGCTTCAATCAAATGTTTGAGGTCCCACTAGGAGTGGCAGAGTTTACCCTCACTATGGTTGATTTCACCAATAGAGTGCAGTTCTATGTCATCAACTTCGGCACCTCATACAAGGCATTGCTTGGCCAGCCATGGTTGCATGAAAACCTGGTGGTGCCGTATACACTGCATCAATGTATCAAATACAGCCGGGATGAGAAGGAGAAAAGGATATTTACTGACCTCCACTTGTTCGAAGTATTTGAATTTCATCTGTTAGATGCCTCTCTCTACATGGAGTAGTCCTTGGAGTCCGCCAAGCCAAAAGCTCCCGCCAAAACAACAAAAGAAGCCTCAGGCAGCGATTGGTTCCCACTACCGTCACCTGATTATGCAAGCTCCCGGGTAGTGTCACACATTGCCAGCACCGGGGACATCAACATAGCTGCACCTCTTGCCACCTACCCCGAGGTGAATGAAGGCAAAGTCGAGGGACTCTATGGACATATTAAGTCGCTGGCGGACTTATTAAACCAATAGCGAGCCTTGACAGTTTGACAGTCGAGTCCCGTAAAATATTGGAGGTAGCTCATCCAACAGGCGCCACCAGTCTATTCAATGTAGCAGAGGAACATGTTATACAGCAGGATGATGATTGCCGCATTCCTAAAGATCGGGATAATCTGATAGTCCCCATTCAAGGCTTGGTGTTTACAGCAGACAAAGTATCTGAGCTGTCCAAAAAGCTACAGATTCCCTCTATAACATCCCAGAAATTTTTTTAATGTTCCAGATCAGGATCCGTGAGTTCAAAGCGTCGTGGTGAGTCCTGGAACATATTTTGGGCTTTATGCGTGTTTGTGTCTGACGAACCTTGGGAACTCCGTATAGAGTGAACCGATGCGTTGTCTGACTCTGGGATGTTGCAGACACGTTGTGCATTTTCCGTGGATCGCGGGGAGTATTTTCCCCCATTTTTGTATTTTTGGGATTTTAGAAAACCCACGTGGATTTTCTATTTAAACACCCCCATCTCTTTCTCTCTCACCATCTCTCATTTCTCTCCCACTCTCTTCTCACGCTCTCTCTTCTCTCCCTCTCTTCTCCAGTGGCCGACGGAGGAAGACGGGGGTGAGGCCGTGAGGTTCGTGGGGCGAGGAGCGCGAGGACGGGTCGAGGATTGAGGGATGGTGGAGCGGTATTCGTCGATCGCGAGCCCAGTGTGCCGGTGATGATTCGCGAGGCGTTTCACAACGGAACAACATCCACGGTGCGCGGAATCTTCGGTGGAGGTAGAGAGATGGTTCCTTAACCCGTGTACTTCCTTTCCACTTTTCTCCCTCCATTTTTTAGTTTTGGGACATAGTGGATGGTCCCCTATGTTTTCACCTTCAATTGGGATCGAATGGGGCGTGGAACCGAGCCCCGGGAGAGGGTTCAAACGGGGTGCTTGCCGCATTCTGTCGACCGACCGTTGGTTGGCAGTCGACAGATCCCCCATGGGTGCATTGACGCCCTACTAGGCAGGGTCGACGCGACTGGGGCGGTCGATCGACCGCCGGTCGGCGGTCGACCGAACCCCTTTGGTTGACCGACCAAAGGGCTCTGGTCGACCAAACCAAGCCCCTCTTTCCCGTTTTGGGTCCCGGTCGGTCCGGTTGAGACCCAATGACCGACCTTTGGCCCATGGATGTCTCAGACACCCCGTGGGTACCGTGACCATGTTTTTGGGTGTCTGGAGGTACCATTTTACCTCGATTAGCATGCCCGTGGGTTTTAAGGGTCCGAGTGACCCTTTCGTATTCCGGGCTTTCGTGGTACGCTTGTTCAAGTTGCCATATGTCGGCATGAGTGCGGTGGCCTATTCCCACACATTGTGAGCTTCTCCGAAAAGTAGTTTCTATGTGGGCCATGCGTATGGCCCATGGACTATGAGTTAAGTCACCCAGCCTGGGGTTGGAGGTTTCTTAGCTCCCCTTTGGAATGGGATTAGGTTTGGCGGTCATGTGCCACCTCATTAATTAATTATTGAGGATTCTGACCTAGGGGTAGGCCAGATTGATGGCCTAGGGCTGTCCCGTGCCACCGCCTTGACCCGAGTCTTGTGACTCAAGGGACGTTGGGTTTAATAGGTTTAGTGGACTTCCCAGAGTCTGATGGCATCGTGCCACCTGTTTTCTGAGCTAATTTACGACAGGTCTCGTGCGTAGCTTGTCCGTATTCTGTGGGTTCTTCCGAGAGTCATTTGCTACTCAGTGAGCCACCACTAGTCGTAGCTTGCCTTTGCACGCGTGTGCATACCCACCAGGGAGTAGGTGGATCGCTACACTGGACTGTGAGATAGTTTTAGGCTTGTTACCGTAGGGCCTCCTCTGTACACGGCTCGAGTCTTGGCCGGGAGGAAAACCAGCTAGAGGGCCTGACGACGGGCAGAGAGTCAATGTGTCCACACATGGTCAGGGACTTCGGACGCATGCTGACGAGCACGACCCCGACTAGACCCTTGTTTTCGTGGTTACTAGTACGGTGTCTCAGGTTACCACCTGGGGCGAGGGAAGACACCTGAGGCGTAGACTAAGACATCAGTGGATGCATCCGACCTTGCTTCTAGTGGGCAGTACTCATGTCACACAAGATGGGTTCCTTCGTGGTTTTGTGTATAGTTTTTGGGCGTTTCCTTACACAGAATCTAGGGTTTCCAGTAGCGTTACCGAGGGTTTTCCCTAGATGGTTCCTAGTTCACGATAGCAAGGTCGTGACCGTGCTCCCAGACTGCGTGGTGTTGGGCTAGGCCTTAGTCACTAAGGATGGGCCCCCACTATAGTGTTGTCGTGGTGTTTCTTCTAGCAGCGTAGCTGATGGGAATCGACGCCAAGCATGTACATTTTATTTTGCATTTATGTCCTTTAGTTTATTTTTATATCCATGGGAAAGTATATGCGTAATTGTAAGGCTTTGTAAGCCAATGCGTCATTCCCTTGGATTGTGTGGGTTTTTGTGCAATTGTGTAGTAGGTCCAGCTAGGGGGCCCTCACCCCTTTCCCATTGGTCCATGTCATCCTTGTGGGGCTGGTCAACTCTCCTAGGTGGCATCTAGAAGCTTTGACAAGTCAATTGTCCACATGGGAGACAATGGTTCCAAATTTTCAAAGGGTAGGCTACCTACCCATTCAACCCTCTCTCCTAGTCAAGGGGGCGCCCCCTTCCACTTGGGTAATTTTATTTTTTGTGTGTGTTGGTCACACTTAATCCAGGCCATCCCTTCCCCATCCCTAGATCCAATGGTGGAGATTAGATTTGATGTGAAGCATATAAAACCTTGTATTTTCCATTTGAAAATTAATGAATGATAGAAAAATTGTGAAAGCCCAAGGAGCTTCTTGCGCCCCTCCCCTCTCCCCCTTGTGTTCTTCCTTCTCCAACCCTAATTCTAGAGTGGATCTACCTTCTATCTCTTCCCTTCTATCTCCGGTAATCATCGGTGCCGCCGCCGCCGCCGTTCGTGCTGCCATCGAGCCGCTGCGAAGTCGTCTTCGGTATTCTGTTCATCTAGGACAGAAGCATCTTCCCCAAATTTATGCTCCCACCTCCCACCTCCTCTGGAGCTGATATTTTCACGCGTGGTTCCCCTCTCGAACCCTTATCTTCACAAAAAAACTCAAGTCAAAATTACTTCATTTGGTATTTTTCAATTTTTGTTCCCCTTCTATTCCCATATCTGCCAGGTTTCTATCTACAGTGACATCAACTCTGAGTTCTACATATCTGGGCCACTCTTTGATTTTTTAAGGAGCTCCCAATTTTATTAGAAGATCTGTCCACCTTCCTCTATCATCAAGAATTTTATTGATTTTTGGTTTGCCCTCTACATATTTTCTAAAAATCGTCCAAGTTCCCAAATCTGTTCTGTCTGCACCATTCCAGATCCGACCACATGTCAGTCCAAAATCCATAACAAATCGTAGCCTCCACCAACCCTTCCACACGAATCATTGCCGTTTTCCTTGTTCAAACCTCTACAACTTTGGTGAAGAGCTCAAGAGCTGAATCGGACGTCTATCACGCAGTCAAAGGCAACTCTCAGGAAAGTTTCCTACTGATCTGAGATTTCGGCCACTGTACAACAGCAGCTTGGACATTCAGTCAAGGCCAGATCTGGAGAAATCCATTTTTTCTCTCTGGTTCTAAATCTAAGTATTTCGAGTTAGCTTTCCAACGGCGCCAGTTTCGTGTCGATACGACATCGGGGCTGATCGCAGCGTCCATTCTCGCCGGAGCGCGTGCCTGAAAACAGAAGTTGCAGATCCGTGGGAAGTTTTTTCGACGGGTGCCGATCGGAGCCGCCCGGCCTCCGGTCGACGTTCCAACGTGCCGCCATCCCAGGGAGCGCTTCCTCAAGTGTCCCCACTACAGCGGTGCCACTGGGTCCCACACAGCCCCTCCGACCAGTACGTGGGCCCCACGGTCGTGAGTACGTGTGCTGCCGAAGCTACGCGAGAAGCCGCCCGTCAACCCGAAATCGGTTCTCCCGGACCCACTTGTGTAGCTCTTTACCTCCCTGCGTGGAGTGGGTAGTAGTCCATTGCTGTAATAATTGTGCATTAATCATCCCGAGAGTACGAGTTCGGCCGGGTCCGTCTTCCCCACGCCGAGGGCGTGGAGGTGTAGTGTTCGCTCCTTCACTTGCCATTTGCTTTATTCATATATATCTCTTTATGCCGCTACTAGAGAGCATGTTTTAGGATCTAGCTCGCTATATATTATGATATCACCGCTGCTGCGAGAGAGAGCGTGACCGTCCCGTGACCCGATCCGGGCACAAGAGAGAGCCGACTACCCTAGCTCACTACCGGTTTCTCAACCGCGCACGTCCGACGCTTCCCTCACTAAGGGACAATCACGAGCTCGTCTAGAGTCTTAGGTTCGCATTCCTAATTCGAGTCGTGTCCGTGGTCCGCCCCGCATCAATTTGGTATCAGAGCGAGTTTGAGTCTAGGGTGTCAAAAAAAAGTGTCATTTACGTCTAGCCATTAGTCATTGTTTAAGTCGTGTTTAGGGTCATCATTGTTTTAAAACAAAAAAAGTGTGTCTTTTTGCATTGCATCCCAATAACCCGGTATATCAAAAGGTGTTGTCCGAACGTTAGGCTATGCCTATCGGGAAGGCCACACACTTACGCGAGTGATCTTCGGATCGATTAACTCCGCCACGTGCCGAGTTTTGGTTACGTCTAGGTGCATCATCTTGTAGTGTGCATTTGCATTATTCGGTGTCTCCTACTCCGTGTCTTGCATGCCCACTCGTCCAAGTACTCAATACTCACCCCCACCACCACCTATGGCGGAATCCCGAGTCTATAGTTCCCATGAAGTGGCCACAATGTTCCGAACCCTTATGGGAGAAGTGCAAGGATTGCATACACGTCTCGATGGGTTAGATACATAAATGGGTGATTTAAGTACTCGAATGGATAGGATGGAAGGGGTGAGCACACGAGTGAATGGCCTAGGCACCCGCCTAGAAGAGAGGATGAAGGTCGTAGAGGATAGGGCCGCCGGGTCGAACCAGTCCGTTCAGGGATTGGTCGGCAGAGTTGCCGCACTAGAGAAAGGACCAGCCGAGACACCCCCGATTGCCCCAGTCCAGGCACCCATCCCACCTACACAAGGTCAACCAGAGCCGGTTCACCAACCCGCGACTCCAAGGGTTCAAGGGGTAGCTGTTAGGAGGCACGAAGTCCCCAAGGTGCTTGACTATGAGTCTGATAATGAGCATCGGGGACATGGTCAGGATCGTCGCCCTACACGGCGTACCCACGACCAAGATATGGATGAACGGGCCCTTAGGACCGTTCGGGCAGACCCTCCCACCTTTGACGGGTCCTTAGACCCAAAGGTCTATCTTGATTGGGAGGCCGGCATGAATCGATATTTTGAGTGGTTCGAGATGTCGAACCAACGGAAGGTCAAGTACGCCAGGATGAAACTTTTAGGCCAAGCACAAACATATTGGAGGAACATGGAGAATCTATTGTTTGATCGTCATGAACCCCCGATCGATACTTGGACCGAGATGAGGGAGAAGCTTAGGAAGAAGTACCTCCCTACCTCCTACCGCCAACGTCTTATAGAGAGGTGGCAAAGCCTCACCCAAGGAGACCGGTTTGTCTCTAATTACATCACCGAATTCGATGGATACTACTTGCGATGTGATGCCACGGAGGAAGATTCCCTTACCGTCTCTCGGTTTCGGCGTGGTCTAGCCCGCACCTACGGTATGAGCTTCTTCGCCACAAGGTGGACAAGTTGGAGGATGCATATCAAGTTGCTCTCGAGATGGAGCAATTCGAGGGTGAGTTCGAGTCTATTCCACGGTGGGGCCCCGCTCCTCCCCGTAGTGATTCCCGTGGCCCCTTAGGCTCATACCCGAGGGGGCCCATGGCTCGTCCTCAGGAGCCCGCCCGTCAGGAGCACTTCGCTCCTAGAACTCGACCTCCCCTACCACGGGATCTACCTCCACCCCAACCACCGGCACCCGTTGCCCGTCCCCCGGCACCCATAGCCCGTCCCCTGGCCCCGACGCTTCCTCCACTGCTACCCACGGCACCTACACCTCCACCTTTGTTGCCCACACCCCCTACCCGTCGGGAGGATAAGGGTTGTTGACAATTCAGAGGGGGGGTGAATGAATTCCCTCTCAAAATCTTGTCCCGATTGTCCTTCAGTTAATCAAATTATGCAAACTAAGACAACAGGTGCAAAGGAAAGCATGGAAGCTTTCTTCTAACAGCAACCTAGTCTCACGGATGTGCACTTCAATCGGAAAGCTGAATAGAGAGAATAGTGATTCCTTATCGCAGTCTTTGACCAATTTAAAAATTGATATGAAACTGAAAGCGGAATTAAACTTCTGATTGAGTTCCCATAAATGAGAACCTCAATGGAGTACTAAATCAAACACACCCTGTGTATAACAATCAAACGCTAGATAATAAGAACAGTGAACGGCCTACGCATGCATCTAGCAAATCAGATATTAGACAGGCAAACCACACATTGCAAGGGAATTTTTAGGTGGTTCGCCAGACACCCGTCTGCCTACGTCCACCCCACACTCAACTCGAGTGTGGCTTCCACTAGCCAGGTGCTAGACAAGCAGACTCAGTCTGCAACAGACGCTGCCTCACAGCTTGAGTAGGGGAACAGCCTCCCCTCTTCCTCCACGCCGGAGGGAACCCACAAATGGCACCAGCCACTTGCAACAGGAGGAATCAACCTCCCTTCCTCCAATCCCGGAGGGAAACACCTAGTAGCACCCAGCTGCTGGCAGACCCGAGGCCTAGCCTATCTTCCTCCTCAGCCGGAGGGAACCCACAAATGGCACCAGCCACTTGCAACGGAGGAATCAACCTCCCTTCCTCCAATCCAGAGGGAAACACCTAGCAGCACCTAGCTGCTGGCAGACCAGAGGCCTAGCCTCTCTTCCTCCTCAGCCGGAGGGAACCCACTCGCAGCGCCCTGCTGCAAGTAAACTGGAGATCCCACGATCTACCTTCTCCTGATCAACCAGGAGAGAACAAATGCCCAACTGAGTAAATGGAATAACAATGATAAAAAAAAAATACAAATCAAACTGAACCGGATATGGAATGAAATGCAAGAACCAGACTGGCTCTGGATTTGATCCACGAGACCAGATCTTCTCTGCTGCTCAATCTCTCATAGGCTCTCTCTATTGCTTCTTCTCTTAACTTTTCTTCTTCTTCCTTCTTCTTCTTCGCTCTGCTGCTTCTCTTCTCTTCTTTTGCTCACACTCTCAGATTTCTTCGCTGGAGAGCTTCCTCTTCTTCTGTGGAGAGGTAACCCTTTTCGAGAGGATGATGGGGTGCTTTTATATCAGAAACAG
Organism: Amorphophallus konjac; assembly: GCA_022559845.1. Taxonomy (NCBI): domain Eukaryota; kingdom Viridiplantae; phylum Streptophyta; class Magnoliopsida; order Alismatales; family Araceae; genus Amorphophallus; species Amorphophallus konjac. Next base: position 227,598,107 of record CM040126.1, on the reverse strand, counting down.
AGCCTCCGAAGGTTGAGTAGAAAATGCCCTAGTGACCACTGATTGGTCCACTTGGCAGGGTAGCACCCCTTATCTAACACGTGTCAGCATCCTGCCCCTCGTCCATCCTGGGACCGTGAGCCAGGCACCTTGGATCACGTGCCCTTCATTAGCATGCTCAGCAACTAGAGTCAGGTGGCGTCAACTCACTTGCTTCATAGGGTTGACACAGCCTTCAAAGGCATTCTACCAGCAAGACTCAAGTCTGCTGCGTTAACTCCATCGTCCTGCTGCGTTGACGCATCGGTGATTCAGTGATCAGGTCTTCAGCAGATAGACGTGTTGCGTCGATGCTCTCATCATGCTGCGTTGACGCATTGAGCTGTAGCATCGTACTCCAGAGGCTGCAACAAGGGATACTTGAACTGCTGCGTCGACCCTTGTATATTGGCGTCTCTTAAGCCGCTGCGTCGACGCTGCTTCATTGTGGCGTTGACGCTGTGGAGTGGCCTGTGAAGGCATGTGAAGGCTTCTGCTTTGTTGACTGTTGCGTCGACGCTGCTTCATTGTGGCGTTGACGCTGTGGAAGATATCGTGAAGGCTTCGTCAACCTTGCTGATGCGTGGAAGCTTTAAGCTCCCTGCGTCGACCCTCTGGTCACCTTGTCGATCCATCAACCAATCCATTTCTGCACAAGGGCAAGGCAAGTTAATAATGCAGAATCACACCAATGCGTTAACGCAGATCCTGCAGTGTTAACGCAGTGGATGGACAAACAGAGGATGACAGCTCAGAAAACACTCCATGGTGTTAACCCATTCTACCACTGCGTCAACCCACTGCAGTGGCTCATAAATGAGTGAATCATAATATAACCAGGTCATTCAACCAGGCAAATTCCAAGCACAGTCAATGACCCGATATTGAAGTAATCATTCGAGCATAGACAAACAGAATAACCACGAGTTCCTAAAATTATGAGCAATGCAATGTATATAACCAAATAAGCAGACAAAAATAGGATCCTATTTTACCACTGCGTCAACGCAGTACATAACTGCGTCAACGCTATGCAACCAATTCATGAAGGATGCGTCAACGTAGTGGCTTGCTGCGTCAACACAGTGCAACCATTTCATGAAGGCAGTAAGCAGAATTCATGCTAACAATGTGCAGAGATGAGCAAGACTTAGTAAGCAGGAAATCATGAAGTCAAGCAGCCGTGCAATACTCACACCCTCATAGCAGCCAAACAAGCAGTTCTAAACAGTAATACAATCAATGCAGTTGAGACAAAGGGCACATCACAATGTCACATTGTAATGTCACATTATTACTTAAATTCATCAGTGTAATTCATAATGTCTGCTATCATCAAAATCACACAAGGGCACAACAATCCCCCCCTTTTTGATGATGGCAACACTATGAATTACACTGACTCCTCACACTGACTCATGTCAGATTCTTCTCCCCCTTTGACTTCATCAAAAACACTGCATTCAGGCAGAGAAAGGCAAGAGGTACTCTTACGAGCATTGCCCCTTCAGAAGTAGAACACCTCATCTGCAAAACATACTCACTCAAAGTCATTCAAATGCAATCATTATATCATCAATCACGCATGGCTCTCTTAAACAATGTGAGATTAAACAGATGAAGAGGTGAGTGCTCAGCACATCTTTTTGGTATTTTTCCATAATGAGATGCATTTAGCTACATGAGTGCAGATACATGATCTAATTAAGTGTGAGATGAACCTTATGCAGAGGACTTAACCAGATAGACATGAGATGCATTTTATGACTGACTCCCTCTTAGACCTTGATAGCATATGTATGCAATTGAGGGCAAAACACTAAATCAGGGAGAATGAGAACTTCAGTTATACAGTGTGATACCCAAATCATATATCCATGTGCTTTTGTTTCAGAATCTGCCAGTATAAAAGCTTATGACATTACTCTAGTTGATAATCATGGATTAAAATTAATGTATACCAGGTTTGACAATGAGGGCAAATTAGTCATTTCTGAAGCAGTCTTTTAATAAAAGAAAACCATTTGCACATACCACATTCTAGTATAATCTCCTTTCAACTTTCTCAATTAAAATCAATGGTTTCTCTAGATAAAGCAATCGAAGCTATTGAGGTTAAACAAGCGCATGCTTTGAAAAATTGAATAACATAGGTAACAACAATCTTTTTAAATTTGAGCTTTTAACAAATATCCTAGTGAACAGGCAGGTGACATTTATGCCTTTGGCATTAAGGGCACACGTGGGTTAGATGCCAGAACCCCCTGTTACTAAGCATAGACTACCATGTCTGTTTCAGATCAGAACAACTACACAGGGATGGTTTTCACCTTTGACGTTAAAGTACACCTTGATCAGAGGTCCGTACCCCTAGTTACTCAGTGAAACTGTCCCTATGTTTATCTGTCCATCTGAACAGAGATTAACTGAAACACTTCATGACTTGAGATCCTCTCCATTTCATTGGTGGAGGGTTCAGTTTCTCAGTGCAATTCAGTCATTGCTCTGTCACTTTCAAATTTTTTTTAAAAAATTATTTGTTGCTACCATTAAAACATTTCAGGAAGGCATGTTTAAAGACAATACAGTTCTCATGCAATTCAACCAAAGTAAACCATGGTTTCAAATTTTTCAGTTGATGGAGAATCTTACATGAATTGCATGTAACAATCAATTTAGGTTTATTAGAGACCTATTCAGATATTTTTAGAATCTCCATGTTCAAACTTAGGCATACAAGAGATTTAAAACAATTCATATCAAGGAGCTTTCTTAAGCCTGTATAATAGAAGATTCTTCTTTAAAGATGATTTCAGATTTGAAGAGGATACACACAACTGAAATTTCTCTACTTTTCTGAATTAGAGACTGAATAGTCTAATCAGCTCCCCCTATCTAGATGCAACTTTTCACCTATATGCATGTGAATAAAAAAAATTAGAATCATGCAGGGAATTTTGAACTGATGCTTTGACAAGTTCCTCTTGACTACGTGCATGAATTGCATGAGATGAGACACAAGAGAAGCTTCAACTAACTCCCCCTGACTACATGCATTCTGAGACAATGATTTAAGATCTACAAACCCACACATCATGTAGTGAAGAAAATTTGAAGAATGCTCTTGAAGCATATATGCAGTAAAGGCACAGGACAGGATATTAAGGATTATGCTCAAGGAGAGTTCATGTTTTTCAACCAAATCAAGAGACTATCATGGATATCAGATTTAACAGTGTGCTCATCCATCTTAGGCAAACAATTTCAGATTATGGAATTTAAGCATAGGAAAGGAAGCAGATGATGCCAAAGCTGAGAACTATTCAGATTCATATAGAATAGACACAAGCAGAAATGTTCTCATAGGAGTCGACATGAGATGTCGACATTTGTTAGAGACAGAACATATTTCCATATGAAGCAAGACCCGGTCTCAACAAGAGTTCAGCATGGTAATTGAATGTCATGAGTTATCATCAATTACTCCCTGGTAAAATGCATATGCATAAACACAACAAAGTAACAAATTAAATGCAAATGCAAATGCAAATCTACATACATGAGAATTTAAACTAACATATCAGACATGAATGTTCAGTTTTTTTTTTAAAAAAAAAAAACAGCCCCAACAAGCTTTTTAGTACGGAATAAGCAATTCAGTAACACAATTCCTAGAGCTTCAGACGAGTTGTCCCCCTTAATCAGTTCTATGTACACTTAGCAAATTGATCCATGATGATCATGCATAGCAGTGTTGCACACGCAGTTTTAGCAACTCAATATTTTTTTTTTACGAGAATGCAGGTTTAACAGTGCTGATATACATATATGAACATGTGTGCGTGAGCAGCTCCAAAGACCAATTTGACAGTGCAAGTGATAGTTCAGAAATATGTAAAGCCGCGCAAATGTCAGAGCACTTGAGAGTGTATGCATGAGAGTCCTAAATGATCAGATTAACATGATATTCAATCATCAATAGTAAAGAGAATCATAAATAATGATTTGATCACAGTTTTTCAGAACTGACCTGAAAGTTCACAATTGGGGTTTTCTTCCTTCGGTGCCTTGGTTTGTTCAACCCCTTTATCTTTCCTTCCAAGGCACACCTGCCGCAAAACAGTTATTTTGTTCTTGCAGGAACCCAAACAGTCTTGGGTCCTGTGTTATCCTTAACAAAAGTTCTAGGCAGATTTTGTGCACGAAGGTCATCAATTCTCATTAATTTGCAGTTGGATATAGAATGCCCATACTCACCACAGTAATAACATGATGCAGCCATTTGAGGACGCTTCCTATGCAGATCATTATTAACATGGAACCTATGTGCCTGTTCATGAAATTTTCTATTTACATGCCAACAGTTTCCAACTGTATGGCCATGCCTCAAGCAGTGAGAGCAAACAATCGAATTTCTCATTTTAGTATGTAAATCAACATGATATGACTGTGATATTTTCTTGTTCTTAGCACACCGACATTATGAAGCAGTATGTCCTATTTTACCACAGTTGAAACAATGACTCTTTTTCTTCAGATGGGCATGCTTCTTATCATGAGAATTCTTAGCTTTCATATCATCTTGTTTCATTAAATCACATTCATGCATGACATGACCATTTATCTGACAATAAAAACATTTAACAGTTTTCAAGACATGAGCATGCAAGTGTAAATGAGAGGTATGATTGTCATGCACAATTTTAGCAGAGTTATTCATAGATGAGGGAGTTTTATCCTTTTTCAATTTTTCACCCTTTTTCAGAAGTTGACTTTGAACTTCAATTCCTTGAGAAGTGGATTTAGAAGCTGATGAAGTTGAGCATGAACCCACTGAATTTTGATTTGAGTTTTTAATTTTCCTTTTATTCAGATCTGGATTTTTGTCACTCAGGGTGTCAGTCATTTTCTCTTTCCCTTTGATTGTTTTTGATAGGGAGGCAAGTTCAGATTGCATGGAGGATATTTTCAATTCAGATTTTGTAAACTCTTCCTCACAAACGACAATCTGTCTCTGTAAGGCAACATTCATGTTTTTCAATGACTCATTCTTTTCTCTTAAGGATTTGATTGAATTCTTTTGGAAGTTATCATCAAACTTAATTTCTTTAATCAAATCCTCTAAGACAGTGCGTTGCTTGCATGAATCTTCTTTTTGAACACTTTTTTCTTTTTCAATGATTAACCATTGCTTTCCCATCACAGTGTTCAAGACCATCAGTTTTTTATTTTGATCTTTTAGCCTTTCATTTTCCTTTTGAAATTCAACATTGTCATGTTTCAGGTTATCCACCATGGACTTAACCTCAGTGAAATCTTGCATGTTCTTGAGATGTACCTTATTTTTCTCATTCAGTTTATCTTCCAATTCAACAATCTTATTTAGGCATGTTTGGTTCTCAATTTTTAAAGAAACATTTTGTTCTTTAAGATTGTGAACATCTAGCGTGCAGATATCATAGGAATGTTTCAAGGCATGACAGTTCTCACACATGAATTCAGAATTATTCTGTTCAGATTTTACTTTCCTGCAATTTATCTAGCAGCTGATCATACAAATCTATCAACTCATCATAAGAGATATCTTCAGATTTGGAGCTTACTTGGGATGGTGAGTTGTTCGAATGATCACTTCTCCTTTCCATCTGACACTCTTCCTTTTGGTTCATATGTGCTGCAGCAATTGTGTCCAAAATTTTCTTTTCCAGAACTACAATTTGCAATATGAGGAAACATATTAGCATTTACTGAGTCTCTCAGAATATTAAGGACCCTAGCATTCTATCTATGCTTGATCATGTCCTCTTCACGCCATCTGGCCTGATTCTTAGGTAATTTATGTGGGCCTGTCGAGACAAGATTCCATAGATTGGAGTCAATGGAACTTATGTAAACAACTAGGCTGCCTATCCAATGACTGTAGTTAGAACCATCATATATCACTGAAGAAGCCATTCAATCAAACATATCTAAAGCAATGAATGAATCAATGAGAAATCCAAGCAAACGGCAAACACTAGCAGAAAAGCACTTGATCAGAATAGCAGGATCCCCTTCAGATCGTTGAATCAGTTGAGATAGGGAACCGCTATGATACCAATTGTTGACAATTCAGAGGGGGGGGTGAATGAATTCCCTCCAAAAATCTTGTCCCGATTGTCCTTCAGTTAATCAAATTATGCAAACTAAGACAACGGGTGCAAAGGAAAGGATGGAAGCTTTCTTCTAACAGCAACCTAGTCTCACGGATGTGCACTTAAATCGGAAAGCTGAATAGAGAGAATAATGATTCCTTATAGCAGTCTTTGACCAATTTAAAAACTGATATGAAACTGAAAGCGGAATTAAACTTCTAATTGAGTTCTCATAAATGAGAACCTCAATGGAGTACTAAATCAAACACACCCTGTGTATAACAATCAAACGCTAGATAATAAGAACAGTGAACGGCCTACGCATGCATCTAGCAAATCAGATATGAGACAGGCAAACCACACATTGCAAGGGAATTTTTAGGTGGTTCGGCCAGACACCCGTCTGCCTACGTCCACCCCACACTCAACTCGAGTGTGGCTTCCACTAGCCAGGTGCTAGACAAGCAGACTCAGTTTGCAACAGACTCTGCCTCACAGCTTGAGTAGGGGAACGGCCTCCCCTCTTCCTCCACGCCGGAGGGAACCCACAAATGGCACCAGCCACTTGCAACAGGAGGAATCAACCTCCCTTCCTCCAATCCCGGAGGGAAACACCTAGCAGCACCCAGCTGCTGGCAGACCCGAGGCCTAGCCTATCTTCCTCCTCAGCCTGAGGGAACCCACAAATGGCACCAGCCACTTGCAACCGGAGGAATCAACCTCCCTTCCTCCAATACAGGAGGGAAACACCTAGCAGCACCTAGCTGCTGGCAGACCAGAGGCCTAGCCTCTCTTCCTCCTCAGCCGGAGGGAACCCACTCGCAGCGCCCTGCTGCAAGTAAATCGGAGATCCCACGATCTCCCTTCTCCTGATCAACCAGGAGAGAACAAATGCCCAACTGGGTAAATGGAAGAACAATGATAAAAAAAAAATACAAATCAAACTGAACCGGATATGGAATGAAATGCAAGAACCAGACTGGCACTGGATTTGATCCACGAGACCAGATCTTCTCTGCTGCTCAATCTCTCACAAGCTCTCTATATTTCTTCTTCTCTTAACTTTTCTTCTTCTTCCTTCTTCTTCTTCGCTCTGCTGCTTCTCTTCTCTTCTTTTGCTCACACTCTCAGATTTCTTCGCTGGAGTGCTTCCTCTTCTTCTGTGGAGAGTTAACCCTTTTCGAGAGGATGATGGGGTGCTTTTATACCAGAAACAGAGCCTCCGAAGGTTGAGTAGAAAATGCCCTAGTGACCACTGATTGGTCCACTTGGCAGGGTAGCACCCCTTATCTAACACGTGTCAGCATCCTGCCTCTCGTCCATCCTGGGACCGTGAGCCAGGCACCTTGGATCACGTGCCCTTCATTAGCACGCTCAGCAACTAGAGTCAGGTGGCGTCAACTCACTTGCTTCATAGGGTTGACGCATGCTTCAAAGGCATTCTACCAGCAAGACTCAAGTCTCCTGCGTTAACTCCATCGTCCTGCTACGTTGACGCATCGGTGATTCAGTGATCAGGTCTTCAGCAGATAGACGTGTTACGTCGACGCTCTCATCATGCTGCGTTGACGCATTGAGCTATAGCATCGTACTCCAGAGGCTGCAACAAGGGATACTTGAACTGCTGCGTCGACCCTTGTATATTGGTGTCTCTTAAGCCGCTGCGTCGACGCTGCTTCATTGTGGCGTTGACACTGTGGAGTGGCCTGTGAAGGCATGTGAAGGCTTCTGCTTTGTTGACTGTTGCGTCGACGCTGCTTCATTGTGGCGTTGACGTTGTGGAAGATATCGTGAAGGCTTCGTCAAACTTGCTGATGCGTGGACGCTTTAAGCTCCCTACGTCGACCCTCTGGTCACCTTGTCGATCCATCAACCAATCCATTTCTGCACAAGGGCAAGGCAGGTTAATAATGCAGAATCACACCAATGCGTTAACGCAGATCCTGTAGCATTAACGCAGTGGATGGACAAACAGAGGATGACAGCTCAGAAAACACTCCATGGCGTTAACCCATTCTACCACTGCGTCAACCCACTGCAGTGGCTCATAAATGAGTGAATCCTAATATAACCAGGTCATTCAACCAGGCAAATTCCAAGCACAGTCAATGACCCAATATTGAAGTAATCATTCGAGCATAGACAAACAGAATAACCACGAGTTCCTGAAATTATGAGCAATGCAATGTATATAACCAAATAAGCAGACAAAAACATGATCCTATTTTACCACTGCGTCAACGCAGTACATAACTGCGTCAACGCTATGCAACCAATTCATGAAGGATGCATCAACGTAGTGGCTTGCTGCGTCAACACAGTGCAACCATTTCATGAAGGTAGTAAGCAGAATTCATGCTAACAATGTACAGAGATGAGCAAGACTTAGTAAGCAGGAAATCATGAAGTCAAGCAGCCGTGCAATACTCACACACTCAAAGCAGCCAAACAAGCAGTTCTAAACAGTAATACAATCAATGCAGTTGAGACAAAGGGCACATCACAATGTCACAGTGTAATGTCACATTATTACTTAAATTCATCAGTGTAATTCATAATGTCTGCTATCATCAAAATCACACAGGGGCACAACAAGGGTAAGGCCCCTCTCATCGGAGAGAGTAGTAGGTCTCATCTACAGTGTTTCCATTGCCATGGGTTTGGCCACTTTGCCAACCAATGTCCCACTCATGCCACACTAGCCCTAGGGGTTGAAAAGGCCTTTCCTCCTGAGCTTGAACTTGTCACTTATGAGGCCGACCCGGCACTAGCCGAGGAGTACTATGCCTTGGGGGTAGAGCTGGAGGATTCTCCCGCAGTTCAGGATGCAGCCACTTAGTGGGATTGATGCTACCACCTTAGTCTAGGGTCGTGCATGAGTCAGTGTGCTTTCTTTGTGTGGTTTGTTTGTGTGGTGTGTTTTGAGTCGATTGTTTGTGTGGTTTGCATACGTGTGTTAGTGCATGGTGAGTCTGCATGTGTCTTGTGCAAGCTCGTTGTCATTCTCTTATGAGTGAGGGGCGAGTGGACTCGCTTGATGAGTATGGGATCGGTTCTACATCTATACCCGGATCAGTCACTTACAGGGACCCATCGGTGATTCCTAGTGAGTCTTCGAGCCGCCACCTCCCCTTTTGAGAGTGCCCCACTCCGAGTGTCCACCTTTAGCCCATAGAAGTTCGTGCATATCGAGTATATATGGAATGAGCAGGTGACGATCACTTGGAGTGGAGCATACCCGCGCTACTTGGCACGGTGACGGATCCGCAGGTGTACATGAGCAGCCGCACCCCTTACTCAACGGGGTCGAGTTCCTCCCACCCGGGGAGGGTTGATGGGAATCGACGCCAAGCATGTACATTTTATTTTGCATTTATGTCCTTTAGTTTATTTTTATATCCATGGGAAAGTATATGCGTAATTGTAAGGCTTTGTAAGCCAATGCGTCATTCCCTTGGATTGTGTGGGTTTTTGTGCAATTGTGTAGTAGGTCCAGCTATGGGGCCCTCACCCCTTTCCCATTGGTCCATGTCATCCTTGTGGGGCTGGTCAACCCTCCTAGGTGGCATCTAGAAGCTTTGACAAGTCAATTGTCCACATGGGAGACAATGGTTCCAAATTTTCAAAGGGTAGGCTACCTACCCATTCAACCATCTCTCCTAGTCAAGGGGGCGCCCCCTTCCACTTGGGTAATTTTATTTTTTGTGTGTGTTGGTCACACTTAATCCAGGCCATCCCTTCCCCATCCCTAGATCCAATGGTGGAGATTAGATTTGATGTGAAGCATATAAAACCTTGTATTTTCCATTTGAAAATTAATGAATGATAGAAAAATTGTGAAAGCCCAAGGAGCTTCTTGCGCCCCTCCCCTCTCCCCCTGGTGTTCTTCCTTCTCCAACCCTAATTCTAGAGTGGATCTATCTTCTATCTCCTCCTTCTATCTCCGGTAATTATCGTTGCCGCCGCCGCCGCCGTTCGTGCCGCCATCGAGCCGCCGCGAAGTCGTCTTCGGTATTCTCTCCATCTAGGACAGAAGCATCTTCCCCAAATTTTTGCTCCCACCTCCCACCTCCTCTGGAGCTGATATTTTCAGGAGTGGTTCCCCTCTCGAACCCTTATCTTCAAAAACAAATTCAAGTCAAAATTACTTCATTTGATATTTTTCAATTTTCGTTCCCCTTCTATTCCCAGATCTGCCAGGTTTCTATCTACAGTGACAGCAACTCTGAGTTCTACATATCCGGGCCACTCTTTAATTTTTTCATGAGCTCCAATTTTATTGGAAGATCTTTCCAACTTCCTATATCACCAAGAATTTTCTTTATTTTTGGTTTGCCCTCTACATATTTTCTAAAAATCGTCCAAGTTCCCAAATCTGTTCTGTCTACCTCATTCCAGATCTGACCACCAGTCAGTCCAAAATCCATAACAAATCGTACCCTCCACCAATCCTTCTCAAGAATTATTTCCGTTTTCCTTGTTCAAACCTCTACAACTTTGGTGAAGAGCTCAGGAGCTGAATCAGATGTCTACCTCACGGTCAAAGGTAACTCTTAGGAAAGTTCCATGCTGATCTGAGATTTCGGCCACTGTACAACAGCAGCTTGGAAATTCGGTCAAGGCCATATCTGGAGAAATCCATTTTTTCTCTCTAGTCCTAAATCTAAGTATTTCGAGTTAGCTTTCCAACGACGCCAGTTTTGTGTCGATCCGACATCGAGGCTGATCGCAGCGTCCGTTCTCGTCGGAGCGCGTGCCTGAAAACACAAGTTGCAGATCCATGGGAAGTTTTTCCGACGGGTGCCGATCGGAGCCGCCCGGCCTCCGGTCGACGTTCCAGCGTGCCGCCATCCTAGGGAGCGCTTCCTTAAGCGTCCCCACTACAGCGGTGCCACCGGGTCCCACACGGCCCCTCCGACCAGTACGTGGGCCCCACGGTCGTGAGTACGTGTGCTGCCGAAGCTACGCGAGAAGCCGCCCGTCAACCCGAAATCGGTCCTCCCGGACCCACTTGTGTAGCCCTTTACCTCCCTGCGTGGAGTGGGTAGTAGTCCATTGCTGTAATAATTGTGTATTAATCGTCCCGAGAGTACGAGTTCAGCCGGGTCCGTCTTCCCCACGCCGAGGGCGTGGAGGTATAGTGTTCGCTCCTTCACTTGGCATTTGCTTTATTCATATATATCTCTTTATGCCGCTACTAGAGAGCATGTTTTAGGATCTAGCTCGCTATATATTATGATATCACCGCTGCTGCAAGAGAGAGCGTGATCGTCCCGTGACCCGATCCGGACACAAGAGAGAGCCGACCACCCTAGCTCACTGCCGGTTTCTCAACCGCGCACGTCCGACGCTTCCCTCACTAAGGGACAATCACGAGCTCGTCTAGAGTCTTAGGTTCGCATTCCTAAATCGAGTCGTGTCCGTGATCCATCCCGCATCAGTAGCCAGGGTTTTCCCGTTAGTCTGGTGGTTTCCCAACTGTGAGTTCGGGGTGTGTTTCCCAGTACAGTAGGAGTAGCTATAGAGCCGAGGTTTTACCGGCTACCGTATTTCCTGTTCCTGCTATTGTTGTTGCTTTCCATTACCACCGTTATTTTCGGTTGGGGTTCCACGGGACCCCTATTGCGTAAGTGAGATGAGGCTCACCCTTGCTTTTCAGGTGTGGTGGTTCCACCTCGAGGTTCGAGGGTACTGCGCGGAGGTTCTTAGTCGCCACCTCGTCGGGCTGAGTGTTCACTCGGCATTGGGTACATTTTATTTCTGTAGACTATACTTTATTTTGGACTGGAATCTATAGTTAGTTTATTTAATTTTTGTTATTATTGTTGCTGCTTTATTTCTTATTCTTGTATACCTCTACACATACACATCCTTTAGTCCTTCTGAGCCCTCTAGCTCATGGGCGGCGAACCAGGATTCCAATGGTATCGGGTTATTCCCGACATCTGGATCTTGGGTCGTTACACCCTCCTTCCAATCTCACGAAGAAAGGGAGTCATTCAAGAAGCTTTGGTATCCTACTAATTTAGACAAGGAGCTGAAGCGCATCTCCCAGAACCTTGGGCTAGGGTTCACCCTTGAAGAATATTACTATGGGGGGAGCTATGAGGTGGATGTGATCTCTGCCTTTGTCTTACCAACTTAAAACCTACCTGGGGCAACTTATGATGATTACCCGATAGAATATGAGTGTGCAGAGTCACCTCGACAGTCATCAGAATTATTGTTGCCATGTCAGCCTGAACCCCATAAGTTAGAAACCTCGACCGTATGTAGGTGCTGGGAAGAGATCTTTCATGAAGAAATGGCGGTTCAAGCCAAATTTGATACAGCCAGCAATAGCGGCATTGAAGATTCTGAGCAAGAAGGGAAGTGTTCCAGTTATGACACATCCCCAGACATACCTCCAATACAACCAAAATTGATCGTGAAAATGCCCGATGAACACGATCAAATAATATATGCTATTGAAGCTGTGCCTAGAAAGGAGCAACCCATTCCTGCCAAAAATTCATTTGCCCAAGATGATACTGCGACAAAGCTACCCCCATATAATTTGGAGCCGAGTTACCTTGCCCTCGGACCAGTATTGAACATATGTCAACCCTTTAGGATTGCAAACACATTGACCGAAGTGAGAGGATCGAATTGCTCGACAACTGAGCAGCCCGTGCTCCTGCAACAAGCCCAGTTAGAGGTTCTCCTAGAAAATCGGGATAATATAAAGAAGAACTGGAAGCATTGAAAGTTGAAGATGATAATGAAGACTTCATCGACCTGCAACCAGCACCCCCAGAAATCGAAGACGGCGACCAGGCTACGGTCCACGAATTAATAGAAGTAAACCTAGGAAGTAAGGATGATCCAATGTGATGACCCAAGATCCGGATACTGGGAGGAGCTCGATACCATTCGAATCCTGGCCCGCCGCCTACGAGTCGGGAGGGCTCGGAAGGGCTAAAAGGAGTGTGGAGGCACAAAGAAATAGGAAATAAGGTAGGATAATTCAACAATTAACAGAAATAAATAAACAACTACTACACCAGAGTCCAATCCAACAGAAAGTACAGTCTAAAGTAGTAAAATGTACCACATGCCAAGTGAACACTCGGCCCGGCGAGCTGGCAGCTAAGAACCTCTGAACAGCATCCTCGAACCTCGAGGAAGAACCGTCACACCTGAAAAGCAGGGGTGAGCCTCCTGTCACTGGCTCAGTAGGGATCCCGCGGAACCCCAACTGAGAACAATGGCGGCACGAGAAGCAGTAACTACAAGAACAACAGTAGCAGTAGGAATAGTAAACATGGTGGCCGGTGGAAACTCGGCACTACAACTACTCCTACTGTATCGGTCAAGTAGAAAGAGAAACCCCGATCTCACCATCGGGAATCGGACCACACTAACACCACTCACCGAGGTAAAACCCACGGCAACCCCGCCGCAGAGGCCTGTCTCCCAGGACAAGGCCAACCTGGACATGTTGTCCAAGGTGAAAAACCCCAACCACCTGGTCAAGGGAATCGCACAACCAGACGCAATATCGGTAAAGCTACTAGCACCCTGGGCACTACCTTGGAAACACCGGACTGTCCAGAAAACCACATCTCGTAGATGGGAAACGGAACCCGAAAATAGGAGAGTCACGTCTCACGCGATAGGAGTACCTGCCCACTAGAAGCAAGGCCGGATGAGTCCACTGACGTCTTAGTCCGCGCCTCAAGTGTCTCCCTCCGGCCCAGTGGGAACTGAGACACCGTACAAGTAACCACATAACAAGTGACTAGCTAGGGTCGCGCTCGTCAGCGCGGGTCCAACCGCCCCCAACCACGTGTGCACACACAGACATAAGTCCTAGGTCTGGCCCTCTGACTGGTTTTCCCCTCAGCCGGACTCTAGCGTCAAATGTGGAGCCCTACGGAAACTAGTCTAAAAACCGTCTCTCGCGGCAGCCTCGCCACCACTCCCTGGTGGGACCACTCGCGTGTCGGAAGGCTACGACTAGTGGGGAGTCACTGATGTGACCACTCTTCGAGAAGAAACTCTGAGAACTACACACGCACCCTGTGTGAAAGTTGAGAAGAACCAAGTGGCGCCGAGCCACTAGACTCTGGATAGTCCTCTAGACTCACTAAATCCAACGGTCCTTGAGTCACGAGACTCAGGGTCAAGACCATTGCACCGAATGGCTCCACGCCGTCAATCTAGCCTAATCCCTAGGTCTAAAACAACGATAGCACGAATAACGAGGTAGCTCATGAGCCGCCAAGGACATCCCCTAAAAAGGGAACTCGAGGGACATCCAGCCCCTGGCTGGGTGACTAGACTCACAGTCCAAGGCCACACACATGGCTCACGCGGAAAGCACAGAAGCATGATTCCCAAGGTAGCTCACAAGCCGCCACGCCGATTCCCCATCCCAGGGAAAAGTGAGAAATCTCCACTCCATGCTGGATGACTGGATTCGTAGTCCAAGGCCAAACACATGGCCCACTCGGGAATCATTTTCCGTAGAAACCCACGACATGCGGGGGAACCCCACCGCACTCACACCGATACACAGTGACTCGATCGAGCGTAACACGAAAGCCCGGAATGCACACCTATGGGCATGCTAATCAACGTAACATGGCACCTCCCGGCCCCAGAAACACGGACACGGAACCCACGGGGTGTCCGGGACACTCACGAGGCCGAAGGTCGACCACTGGGTCACAAACGGGTCGACCGGAGACCAACACAACGCGAACCTGACATCGCGTGTATGGAAATCTCCTAGCGATCTAACCATAAACCGCCGCGATGTCCTAACGGTCTATCCTTGGACCGCTAAGAATGGCTAGTGGTTTAACATTGGACCGCCACACACTGAAACCACAGAACTACAGTGGTCTACCCTTGGACCGCAAAGCAGAGCCTAGCGGCCTAATACCCCACCGCCAATGGCCCTGGCGGTATATCGTACGACCGCGAGGTCCAAACTGATAAACACGGTGTTCTAGCGGTCTATCTCTGGCCCGCTAAACACTCGGAACACACAAAGCTCAAGCGGTCTTTGCGGTCTAACCCTGGACCGCCAAGGACCCTAGCGGTCTATCGCGTGACCGCCAGCCTTGAACAGACACAGGGAGACCCCTAGCGGTCTACCCTTGGTCCGCTTGGAGCCCTTAGCGGTCTCTGGAACGACCGCTAAGGCGTCCCGAACCGAAACGGTGGGAAACGCCCCAAAAACCTGATCCACGCCCCAATCATGTTGGGGTGCAAGGCCCGGATTCAGAGGGGGGTGAATGAATCCCCGATAAAAAATATTGCGGACTTAAAATCTCAGATGGCTTAATCAATTGAGCACTCAACAGCAAGCTGTCACACAAAAGAGACTTTTAACTGAACTCAATATAAACTAATGAAACAACGGAGCTTCTCTCTTTTCACAACCATGAACTGAGAAACCAGACTCACACAACAGAAGAAGTTCTACTGAGCATATGAACAAGCACTTCACAATCAAGTTAACTCCCCAGGATAACACAAATAATCACGCATGCATAACCTGTGAATGGGAGGTAGATGATATGGAGTAGAACGCAAAAGCAAACCATAGAACACCAGGATTTTTAGGTGGTTCAGTCCACAGACCTACGTCCACCCCTCACTCCAAACCGGAGTGAGGCTTCCACTAGCAAAAGTTAGAATCGCAGACTCAGTCTGCAAACAGGTGCTGCCTAATAGCTTGACCAGGGGAACAACCTCCCCTCTTCCTCCAACCCGGAGGGCAACCCTAGTGACACACAATCACTAGAAACCAGAGACAAACGTCTCTCTTCCTACAGACCAGGAGGGAAACCCTAGTGACACACAATCACTAGAAACTAGAGACAAACGTCTCTCTTCCTCCAGACCAGGAGGGAACCCACAGGTAGCAACCACTACCTGCAAACCCGGAGTCAAGGACTCTCTTCCTCTGAAACCCAGAGGGAACCACTAGTGACACACAGTCACTAGCAAATCGGAGAACAGATCTCCCTTCTCCTGAGACTACAGGAGGAACCCCGACCTCACTACAGAGTATCGGAAAAAAGCAAGCCAAGGAAGTGTAAAGTAAAAACAAGAAACGAAAATACGGCAATCAGAAAGCTGGAAATGAAATCCACAAAGTGTAGCTCGTCAAGGAGCAATCTGGCATGGATTTGATCCAAATACCAGAAGAACAAATCTTCAATGAAGGCTTCAGTTCTCTACTCTTCTCTCTCTTTTTCTCTTGATCCTCACAAGCTATCTCTCTCTCTCCTTTTCTTCTGCAACTTCTTTCTTCTCCTCTCTGCTTCTCTTCCTCTTTCTTTTTCTTCTTCTTCTCTATTTCTCTTCTTCACTCTATTTCTTTTTCTTCTGGATCGTGCAGTCTCTCTCTCTCTACTTCAGCTCTTTCTATCACGATCTCTTTCTCCTGATGGAGAAGTCATCATTTTATAGCAACACCAGCAAGAGCAACACTGGGCGTGTGATTCCTACGCCTTCACGTCTAGAAGGTTCCTCCACGTGTCATCATTCTGTCAGCCCTTCCAGCCTCGGATCACGTGCCAGGCACTTGCTAGTTTAATGACAGAGTTACTTCAGTCGATCAAGCAGAGATAAAACATTATGTACTGACTTTATGTATGTATAAAACGACCGATGTATAGACATGTCACAAGGGAGTGTATAGGCTTAGTGTGCATGCGAGAACGATGTACAGACTTGACGTTTACGTGCATGAGAAAATAATGTACAGACTTGCTGTGCATAGAGTTTAAGCATGGATGCACAATGCACAAGCTAAGTGTGTGCATGTGTGGACTTTGAGTGCATGCGATAGCAATGTATAGACTTTGAACGCGTGCAATGCAGCAAGGCAATGTATAGACTTTATGTGCAATGCAAAGGCTGTACTGACTTCGTGTGTGTGCTAAAATAATGAACGTAGGTAAAGATAGGAATGTATAGACTTGCACATATGCATGAACAAGTGGCGATGTATAGACTTGGCCAATGTACAGACTTAGCAGCGAGATGCACACACATGCCCCCAACAAGACGATGTACAGGCTTGAGAAACGATGCATGCACAAGACGATGTACAGACTTGGTCTTGCGACCACGGGCTGTACAGACTTTGAGAAATGATGCATGCACAAGGAATGTACAGACTTTGTCTTGAGTATATGAAGCATGAAGTGATGTGCAGACTTGACCGATGCAATGGACTTTGTGTGCATGCTAAGGACGTTGTACAGACTTGCCACCAGGAGTTGTATAGACATGAATGCATTGACATGCTAGTGAAGAATGTATACACTTGAGTGTGTGCATGCCATAAGGTAATGTATAGACTTGAGTTAGATGCATGGACTATACCCTTGAAGAATGTACAGACATGAAATGAATGCATGGACTATGGTTATGCTTAGTACAAGTCATGCTTGGACTTTGTGATGCAGCAATGCACAGACTGCAATGAACCCTCCTCAGACTCCATTTATGCAAGCGAAGCAGTGCATGGCTATACAGACTTTGTGTATCACTGACATGCCATTAGTGTGCAGACTCGATGAGCATGCAACAACCAATGTATAGACTTGCTAGTGTATGGAGTTGTGCAAAGACAATGTACAGACTTTGATAGGTGTGTAGACTTGATAGACATGCGGCGAATGTATGGACTTTGAATGCATGATAATGAGTGTATAGACTTCATTTGTGAGGTTGCACAAATGCAGATAGGGAAGTCTACACATTGAATCATGGATGCTCGGACATGCAGTCAACCACTGTACAGACTTGTGTTGCAATGTACAAGACGATGTATAGACATAACCTGAGCATGGGCTGTACAGACTTTAAATGCATGAAACACACGATGCAACAAGACTCTGTACAGAATTAATAACGTGCAGACAGGACCTCATATGCAATGAGCATGCAACAGTGTATAGACATCATATGCAGTGAATCAAGCATCGACTATATGGCATGCAACTGATGAATGCACTGATGCAGTGTATGCATATGGCAGATATTGAACCAATGCAATGTGCAGGACTTCCACATATAGGGAAATGCGTAGACCTTAAACCATGACTCATAGTATGACAGGAAAATGCATAAACCTTACAAATGTATATATATGAATGCTTTATCATGTGACAGAATGACTGAACATCACATGGTGACTCACAGTGTTTGACTCACATCAAAACCAATCATCAAAATCACAGGGGCACAACAATCTCCCCATTTTTGATGATGGCAACACTATGAGTCATTCTGATGGCTCAAACTATTCTCCCCCTTTGACTTCATCAAAAAGAAAATAGTTTGAGATAGAAAAAGAAACCTGCATGCAATGATTGAATGAAAGCCTCCCCCTTTGGCAATAATCTCCCCCTTTGACTTCAGAAAAAAACATTAGTACAACCATGTGTATGACTCAAACCAATTACTCTCCCTTGTTATTATCAAGATGAACCAAGGGGAGGTATGAATGCAGAGATGCAGATGTAACAAGAAATACAAGATCTTTCCCTAAATATATGAATGCAAGCACACAATTCTCCTGCTTTAAGAATATCTATGCAGCATGATTCATATGACAAGGAAGCTCCCCATGAATAAATGGAGTCTTATGAGATGAATGAGAAGGAGACCACATGGATATTTAGATTTGACAGAGGTTTCACAGTCAATTGAAGTAGATCGCAGATAGACAGATGAACCACAGTCAAACACTGAGATCAATTTAGCAAGAGTAGCGAAAGTTAAACACATTTAGCAAGATTTTCAAAGAGTATACCAATTTCATACATCCAACTAATTTTCCAGTGAGTCTCCCATTATAAAGATTTATGAATAAACTTTATTGAACTCCATGGTTTAAAGTTGATGTATATCAGGTTCGACAAAAAATTCTGTACTCATATCTGAAATCAAGATTTAATAACAAATGAACCAAAAACTCATATGTACATCTTGATTAATCTCCCTCCATCTTACTCAATCAATTTCAATGACTTCTTTAGGAAATACACTCATAAGTATTGAGTTTAAACATGCGTGAAACCATTTGACCATATCAAGGGTTATAGCAGATTATCCTTTGCATTCTTTTTCACATATTGCAATGTTCAACAAGAATTTTCATGCAACAAATTTCCAGAGCACTCAAGTTCAGTGCACACCTTGTAACTCGAGGATATACGTTGATCAGACGCCAATATCCCTAAGCACTTAGTGTGACTAATAGTCATGCTTTATAATTAACAGAGTTGATGGATCACCTCATGACATGTCTTTTCTCATTTCTTTGACGAGTGAGATATGTTTCTCAGTGAGTCAGCCATTGCTATGCCTGTTTTTTTTTCAATTAATTTTAGGCAGAGTTAACTAAGACACCTCATGACACAGTCCTTTGGACATGTGTTTCTCAGTGATCAAAGTCATTGCTCATGCAAGATTCATCAGATTTTACCCTTAGATATTTTCAGGAAGTTCAGATGTTTAAAAAATACAGATTTCATGTATTTCATCCAAATAAAGTCATGATTTCCATAGTTTCAGATTATAGAAGATTTAACAAGGCTTAACATGAATCAATTGGTTAAGGTTTATTAAAGTTGATTCAGATATTTTTCAGACATTTATAGCCAACCTAACCGAATACATTAAATGTAAACCATTTTGATCTTTCTGATATTCATAAATCTGTATAATAGAAGATTCATTATTGAAGTAATTATTCAGATTTATGAGCAAGGTATACAATTTGAGATCTTCTCAATTGCAGCTACAACAAGAAAGCTTTTAGAGACAGCCAAAGTATCAATGATATCAATTGATGGTATATGATGCAGGAAGAGCATAGGCTAATGAATGAGTGAAAATGTGGCTGTTCAGGAGGAGTATCGGTTGAAGGAGTGACCACTTCAGGTCAACCGAGTTTGTCAGTAAGGAAACATATGAATAGCCAATCAATCAGAATTTATCAGGGCACAAGAAGCCAAATATGCATGAAACACTCCCCCTATCTAGATGCCATGATTTAAGTTAAATTCAGATGTAAACATGTATGCGTGAAACTATGACTCATCAGATCAAGCATAAATTTCATTTGAACAGATGTGAAGAATTTACCTGAATGGGGTTTTATCAACTTGGGTGCCTTGGCTTATTTACCCCTCTTTACTCCTCAGCCCCAAGGCACACCTGCAACAAACACATCATTTTGATGCAACAGGTACCCAAGAGGTCTTGGGTCCTGAATTAACAGTTACACCTTTGGCAGGTGTTCTAAACAATTTTTTAGCGTGAAGGTCATCAGATCTCATCAAGTAGCAATTATTCATTGAATGACCTATTTGACCACAGTAATGACATGATGCAGCAGATCTCAAATTCTTTTTATGCAAATTACTATTGTCATGAAATTTATTAGCAGGGAGAGAATTCTGTTTACTAAAACTAGCCAGCCAACAATCAGCAGCTCTATGGCCTGGCTTCCAACAGTTAAAACATGAAAAACTCACAGATCTTTTGGCAGAGAATTTGATAACATGGGGATTAACAGAATTCTTCTGAGCATGCCAACAGTCCTTGACTGTATGGCAA
This sequence comes from Amorphophallus konjac, assembly GCA_022559845.1. NCBI lineage: Eukaryota > Viridiplantae > Streptophyta > Magnoliopsida > Alismatales > Araceae > Amorphophallus > Amorphophallus konjac. The sequence goes on along the minus strand of CM040126.1, from coordinate 227,577,321 downwards.
TTCTTCCCACACTCGAAGCATCTACCATGCTGATTTATTACATCAGATTTATTCTTATTGATAACATTTTGGTGGACATGATTAACATAAGGATATAATTTTCTCTTGCCTTCAAAGACATGCTTTCTAACCCGATGGTTTTGTTCAGTAGTTAAGTCATCTTTTTCCATCAGATCACACTCATGCATCAGATGATCAAATTTGTGACAGTAATGACATTTTATTCTTCTGTTTTGATCATGAGAATGTTTCTTCGTTTTGGAGTTCCTAGCATGGATTCTATCAGATTTTAGATCATCTTTTCTTGTCACGCCCCGAGCGCGGAAGATACTCGGATATGCGCGACGAGTTTATATCAATCATGTCAATCAGAGTAGTAGTGTATTCGACACCAAAACAGAGATGCGCAAAATAGAAAGATAACCCAATCCTTTATTTCATAATGGATAGACTATTACAAATCCAATACTCTATTCAAAAAGGTAAAGTACATAGTGGACTCAAGAAAATAGGAAAAAGACTAGATGACACTTGGAAAAGCTCTAGCTCTTTCACTCTGGACTTTCCCCATCCGTTTGAGTCTCGTCTTCGGACTTACCTGAAAAGTAAGGGACAAACACGGAGTGAGCGAACGCTCAGTAGGAAATTATATCTCAGGAACTAGCAAGGGTTTAAGTAGTTACATCTTTCATGAATGCACTATAGCTATGCATGCTCGCATAAAACGACAAGATAGAGAATTTATCAAGCAAGACAGCAAGATGAACTAGTCATGAGTTTTCAAGAAAAAAGATGACAAGATATTCAAGCAAGTACTTTTTAGCAAGTCATGTCAAGAACTTTGGCTATCATGTATCAAGCAAGCAAGTAATTACCCTTTCTCGGGTCACGCAATTCATGTCAAGTCAAGTACGAGTCAAGTACAAGATTTATGTGGAATGTCCAATCAAGCTAGTCATGCACTCGGTATAATGCCAGATACCTTATCATTCAACTCCCATGGGCACAAGTACTTTCGGGTGCTCCTCCCAGGACCAGATCGGGCCCTATATGCGCAGGCATTTATCATGTATATTTGACATCCACTCTTGTATATATATATATAGCCAATATGGAATTTCAACAATTTAAGCTTGTAGACACGTAGGATAACTTTGAGAGAATGGAGTCCAAAAATACGACATTGGACATAGATAGGCGATAACAACGGTACAATCACGATGAACGATGAAACTAGGTGGAATTAGGTTCCCTTAACTCGGGTACCATGACAAACAAGTATGGACATTCTTTATATAGAATTGAGGTCCACATGAACAGTACATCAAAGGCAAGATACCCTCATTCTTATTATAGAATTGAGGTCCACAAGAACATCAACAAATGGCATGATATCATCATCCCATTAAGAATTCTCATGATATACTCTTTGCATATCATAAGAGCCGGTATACCATGTTTCTTTAGAGTGACATGGCATTCAATAGTGTAATGGGTTTTTAGGGTACAACCAGCTCAGTGGACCTTGAGGGAATCCAAGGTACGAGGAGTCTTACGGAGGTCTCTATGACTAACTCGCTAGTCCAAAGGAACGGAATGTCCAATGGAGAGCTTGTATGTCAATGAGAGTTGAGGGTGATCGATAAAACATCACGAAACGTGGGACTATACTCACGGAGTGGAGTAATAGTGCCTACATATATATATATATATACATATAGTGAAACCCTCGGATAACAGCAACCGGAAAAATCAGTAATGCAGAAAGTAGCGACTCTGGTAAAGTCATTTTTCGTAAAATTAACGCCTTAATCAGGGGCGTTTATATTAAATTTGACGACATATAAAGAGGTCGTCCTTTCCAATATTGCTATTTTACAGGATATTAAAAATCTGTAATTTTGTTGAAAACGCGCCTTGGGTAGGGGCGTTACCAGGAAAAAGGCGCCCTAGTCCAGGGCGTTAGTTAAACAAGAGACGACCTGGTCAAGGTCGTGAATTCACAATTTTACAAATTTCGAGGTAATGAATATTTCAGGAACATGGTATATAGTCAGGACCAGAAAAATAGAAGGATTACAAGAAATTGACCGTGCATTAATTTAGGATCATGTTTGCATTGATAATTACTTTTTAAACATGCTATTTATTAATTAACAGGAATTAACGTCCGTGTGCAGGGCGTCAAATCGGGAATTGACGACCTGGGCATGGTCGTGTCTTTTAAATTAACGCCCTTGTTAGGGTCGTTTCTTTCAAAAATTCCGTAGAAAATAACCAGAACGCATGAAAACTATATGCTTGAACTACCAATGATAATTATCTATAGTTATATGGGAGTTTGGGGTACGTTCCATGAGAAAATCCTACCTTGATAATTAGAGTTGGATGAACTGACGAAGGGTTTGAAAAAGATCTGAAGCTTCAACTGCAACCAATCAACCGCAGTATCAACAGGAGGAACGTTCGTTTTGAAGAACCCTTGTTCTTCGACAGAGCTTCCTACAGAGAAATATGAAGACATATCAATCTTCACTTCATAATACTTTGGCTGAAGGTAAGAGGAGAGAAGAACTTACGGTTGTTCTTCACGACATCAAGGTTTCTTCAACCTGGAAGAAGGAAGAAGATGACGAATCAATAACCTTCGTAAAAATCAAAAGGGACAGAGGGACAGAAGAGCTATGGTTCTGTACTTACCTTTAGAGAACTCGAACGCCAAATAGCATTCTTGATAGAATCAAACGAGTATTTATAGGGTCTTAGAAATCCTCATAAGGCTAGAGTTATACTGGAAGTAATACTTCCATAATTGAGTTATTACCACATTCGAACTCTTTCTCGTAGTTATCACTTACCCTGGATAAGTTCTGAGTTCGAACGGAAGATGAACTGAAATTGACGCCCTAGGTAACGGCGTCGAATTTAAATTGACGCCTTGGCATGCGTCGTTTCTTGTTAAACCGCGTCCATGTCAAGGGCGTTACCCTTACTTATTTTGGTCGCCTGAGATTTGACGCCATGACGCGTGGGCGTCACTTCTTAAAACACGCCTTTATCAAGGGCGCTTATTCGTAAAGTCGCGCCTTTTCCTGAGGCGTTATTTTTATCAGGGTTTAATTCTTTTTATTCCAAGCTCTTTCGTTTATTTATTAAATCTTTTAATCTATTTTGATTTATTTATTCCTTTTTATTTTATCAGGGTTGCTACACCCTCCCCCACTTAAAAAGAATTTGGTCCCCAAATTCCATTGCACATATATGTATACACGTGGAGAGTGTAGAGTATATACCTCTTAGAATAACTCGGGAAATTATTTCCTCATGGATTCCTCGGTCTCCCATGTAGCTTCTTGTTCTGAATTCTTATTCCATTGTACTTTTAGCATGGGAATAACCTTATTTCTTAGGACACGTACTTCTCGATCTAAGATCTTCATAGGCTTCTGTTCATACGTGAAATCTTTCTGGATCACTAGGTCTCCATATTCAATAATATGTGATGGGTCATGTACATACTTCTTCAACATAGATATGTGGAACACATCATGTACTTCGGACAGTTGAGGTGGCAATGCGATGCGGTAAGCAACCTCGCCAACTCTTTCTAGTATCTCAAAAGGTCCGATAAATCTCGGTGTAAGCTTGCCTTTAACACCAAATCTTCGTATTCCACGTCCAGGCGATATCTTGAGAAATACATGATCTCCAATTTGGAATTCGAGATCTCTTCTTCTTGTGTCGGCATAAGCCTTTTGCCTTGTCTGAGCTACTTGTAATCTTTCCCTGATTACTCGTATCTTCTCGGTTGTATCTCTTACCATGTCTGGACCTAACAGTTGTTTCTCTCCAACTTCATTCCAGCACAAGGGTGATTGGCAACTCCTTCCGTATAAAGCTTCGAAAGGTGCCATTTGTATACTAGCTTGGTAGCTATTATTGTATGCAAATTCGACCAGAGACAAGTGATCATGCCAGTTTCCATAAAAATCAGTGATGCATGCTCTAAGCATATCTTCAACTACTTGATTTGTTCTCTCGGTCTGACCATCCGTTTGAGGATGAAAGGCTGTACTAAAATTAAGTCTCGTCCCCAACGAATGTTGTAGTCCTTTCCAAAAATGAGAAGTAAATCGGGGATCTCGGTCAGACACGATTGAAACAGGAATACCATGTAATCTGACTATTTCCTTGATGTATAGTGCAGCTAGGACATCAACTGACCATCGACTCTTGATTGGCAAGAAATGCGCGGATTTGGTCAATCGGTCAATGATAACCCATATTCCATCATGTCCTCTTTTTGATTTAGATAAACCCATGATGAAATCCATACCAATATCCAACCACTTCCATTTAGGGATATCTAGAGGATGTAGCTTTCCAGCAGGCTTTTGGTGTTCTGCCTTGACTTGTTGGCATGTGAGACAGCGTGATACATAGTCCGCTATTTCTCTTTTCATGTTGGGCCACCAAAAATTTCTTTTCACATCTTGGTACATCTTGGTAGATCCAGGATGAATCGTATATCTTGATCTGTGAGCTTCATCTAAGATCTTCTTTTTCAATTCTGGGCAGTCCGGTATACAAGTTCTATTCTTGAACATTAATCTTCCATCAGAAGCTAGTTGGAAATCCGATTGTCCTTCTAATCTGCCCTTGATTTCTACTAATGTAGGATCATCATTCTGAAGTGCTTGTATTTCAGACAATAAATCTGACTGTATGCTTACATGAGATAATGTGACACATCTAGGGTCCGTGTCCATGCTTATATTGAGTTCAGAGAATTGTTCTAGCAATTTCCATTCTTGAATCAGACAATTGGCTAACAGTGCTCTCGGCTTTCAACTAAGGGCATCTGCTACGTGATTACCCTTTCCGGGATGATATTGTATATTGAAGTCGAAGTCCTTGAGATATTCCAGCCATCGTCTTTGCCTCATATTTTGTTCCTTCTGGGAGAAAAGATATTTGAGACTCTTGTGATCGGAGTATACAGTAAACTGTACTCCATAAAGATAATGTCTTCATATTTTTAGTGCAAATAGTACCGCGGCCAATTCTAAGTCATGGACGGGGTAGTTCTCTTCATGCTTCTTTAATTGACGAGAAGAGTAGGCTATAACCTTCCCTTGTTGCATTAGAACACACCCGAGGCCAATGCTAGAAGCATCAGTGTATACCTCGAACTTTTCTCCTTCAATTGGCAATGCTAAGATAGGAGCTGTAGTAAGATGATCCTTGAGAGTTTGGAAGCTTCTCTCACATTCCTCATCCCATTCATAACGGATCTCCTTGCGAGTTAACCTTGTAAGTGGCACGGCGATTTTAGAGAAATCCTTGATGAATCGCCTGTAATAGTCGGCAAGACCTAAGAAACTTCGGATCTTGCTAGCATTGGTCGGTCTTTCCCAGGTCCTTACAGCTTCAACCTTTGATGGGTCTACAGACAAGCCATCCTTTGATATAACATGTCCGAGAAAAGTCACTTCTTCAAGCCAGAATTCACACTTGCTAAGTTTTGCATATAATTGATTGGTCCTCAATATTTGTAATGAAATCCTCAAATGTTCCTCATGCTCTTCCTTGGTCTTGGAATAAATCAATATATCATCAATAAAGACTACCACAAATTGATCCAAATAAGGCCTGTATATGCTATTCGTTAACTGCATAAAGGCAGTAGGGGCATTTGTTAGTCCGAAGGGCATAACAATGAATTCATAATGGCCATACCTGCTTCTGAATGCGGTTTTATGAATGTCATCATCTTTGATCCTTAACTGATGATATCCCGACCTGAGATCAATTTTGGAGAAATACTTGGATCCGGATATTTGATCAAATAATTCATCGATTCTCGGCAGTGGATACTTGTTCTTGATAGTGAGATGATTCAATTGTCGATAGTCGACGCATAACCTCATGGATCCGTCTTTCTTCTTCACAAATAACACAGGCGCTCCCCACGGGGAAGTACTTGGTCTAATGAATCCTTTCTTAATGAGTTCCATCAATTGCTCCTTTAATTCCTTGAGTTCAGCAGGTGACATCCTATAAGGTGCCTTTGAAATCAGACCAGCACCAGGGACTAAGTCGATGGTGAAGGTCACTTCTCTTTGCGGGGGTAATCCTGGCAAATCTTCTGGAAATACGTCCGAAAATTCTTGTACTACTGGAATGTCTTCTAGCTTAGCTTCATTAGCTTCTTTAACTGTGACAAAGGCAAGGAAAGATGTACATCCTTTCCTAATGAGCTTGCTAGCTCGGAGAGCTGAAATAAGAGGGGATTTACTCCGACTCTTGGGGCTAGTAAATATTAGTTCTGGAAATTCCTTGAATGTAACCTTACTATTGCGGCAATCAACCGTTGCCTGATACTTGGATAACCAATCAGCCCCTAGTATAACATCATACTCTTTCAGATCTAAACATATGAGATCAATAGGGAGATTTTGACCATGAATCAATACCTCGCAGTTTTGGTAATGATGTGTAATATCAGTCTCATCATCCAGAGGAGTAGACAAGACTAACTTTATCCATTCCGGTTCTAGGGGTAATGGGTCAGCAAACTTTTTAGAAATAATAGAATGCGATGCACCAGTATCAATTAAGACATATGCATTCCTGGAACAAACTTTCAATATACCTTCCACTAAGCCGCCTCCTTCTACTTGCTCGGTCTCCTTGATTGCATGAAGACGAGCATTCTTGGTTACTGGGCGCTTCCCGTCAACGGCTTGGTCGTTAAGTAATGGGCAATCTGGAATCCGATGCTCACGACTCCCACAACGGAGACATGCTCCTAGTTTCCTCCAGCATTCTTCTGTTCTATGACCCGCTTATCATAATGTTTGCACACTGTATTTGGAGAGGTGGTGGTGATAGAGAAGGGCTTGGTCTTCTTGAACTTTTGGTCTTGTGAGGATGCTCCTCCATTGCTAGGCCTTTTCTTGAAGTTGGGTTTAAAGGACCCCGAACCTGTAACTTGTTCCTTCTTATCCTTACCACGAATCTTATCGGATAGTTCCGTGGCATCTTCTAATAATTGAGCTCGGCACACGATTTTGGAATAAACTTGGATATCCATCGGCGCCAGCTGACTAATATAGTGGGGCCTAAGCCCATTAAGAAATCTACGGGCCTTCATCTTCTCCGTGCTAATCAAATGCTTAGCATATCTAGACAACCTGGAGAACTGAGCTTCATACTCGGCCACGGACAAAGATCGTTGCTTCAGTGCAGCAAATTCTGTAGCCTTCTTTTCCTGAACTCGATCTGAGAAATATTTCGCGTTGAAGTGTTCAACGAATTCCTCCCACGAACCTGATCTTGATTTATAGTAGCCTCTATTGATTCCCACCAGCATCTAGCATCACTTTCTAACTGAAAAGTAGCTAATAAAACTTTATCCTGATCCGTGCATTGCATAACACGGAATATACGTTCTATTTCCCTGATCCAGTGTTCAGCGTCATCTGGATCAGTAGAACCCGTGAACTTGGGTGGGTTCATGTTCTTGAAAGTCTGGTGGAGACTTCCTGCTCGTTGTCCACCTCCTTGTGCTACTTGTTGCAGCACTTGAGTCAGGCCTTGCAGGGTACGCTGCATGTTGCGCCATTGAGCACGTTCGGCAGCCATTATCCTACAATTATAATAACTAGATTAATACGTGATTTGTATCTTAAAGACTAACATTCTATGTTAACTTTAACCCTTGGTTCTACCCAATCTCACTGGTTAAAGGTTTGAACATATCCTTGGACTTGGGTTTTCCTAGGAATTGAAAACCCTAGGCTCTGATACCACAAAAACTGTCACGCCCCGAGCGCGGAAGATACTCGGATATGCGCGACGAGTTTATATCAATCATGTCAATCAGAGTAGTAGTGTATTCGACACCAAAACAGAGATGCGCAAAATAGAAAGATAACCCAATCCTTTATTTCATAATGGATAGACTATTACAAATCTAATACTCTATTCAAAAAGGTAAAGTACATAGTGGACTCAAGAAAATAGAAAAAAGACTAGATGACACTTGGAAAAGCTCTAGCTCTTTCACTCTGGACTTTCCCCATCCGTTTGAGTCTCGTCATCGGACTTACCTGAAAAGTAAGGGACAAACACGGAGTGAGCGAACGCTCAGTAGGAAATTATATCTCAGGAACTAGCAAGGGTTTAAGTAGTTACATCTTTCATGAATGCACTATAGCTATGCATGCTCGCATAAAATGACAAGATAGAGAATTTATCAAGCAAGACAGCAAGATGAACTAGTCATGAGTTTTCAAGAAAAAGATGACAAGATATTCAAGCAAGTACTTTTTAGCAAGTCATGTCAAGAACTTTGGCTATCATGTATCAAGCAAGCAAGTAATTACCCTTTCTCGGGTCACGTAATTCATGTCAAGTCAAGTACGAGTCAAGTACAAGATTTATGTGGAATGTCCAATCAAGCTAGTCATGCACTCGGTATAATGCCAGATACCTTATCATTCAACTCCCATGGGCACAAGTACTTTCGGGTGCACCTCCCAGGACCAGATCGGGCCCTATATGCGCAGGCATTTATCATGTATATTTGACATCCACTCTTGTATATATATATAGCCAATATGGAATTTCAACAATTTAAGCTTGTAGACACGTAGGATAACTTTGAGAGAATGGAGTCCAAAAATACGACATTGGACATAGATAGACGATAACAACGGTACAATCACGATGAACGATGAAACTAGGTGGAATTAGGTTCCCTTAACTCGGGTACCATGACAAACAAGTATGGACATTCTTTATATAGAATTGAGGTCCACATGAACAGTACATCAAAGGCAAGATACCCTCATTCTTATTATAGAATTGAGGTCCACAAGAACATCAACAAATGGCATGATATCATCATCCCATTAAGAATTCTCATGATATACTCTTTGCATATCATAAGGGCCGGTATACCATGTTTCTTTAGAGTGACATGGCATTCAATAGTGTAATGGGTTTTTAGGGTACAACCAGCTCAGTCGACCTTGAGGGAATCCAAGGTACGAGGAGTCTTACGGAGGTCTCTATGACTAACTCGCTAGTCCAAAGGAACGGAATGTCCAATGGAGAGCTTGTATGTCAATGAGAGTTGAGGGTGATCGATAAAACATCATGAAACGTGGGACTATACTCACGGAGTGGAGTAATAGTGCCTACATATATATATATACATATAGTGAAACCCTCGGATAACAGCAATCGAAAAAATCAGTAATGCAGAAAGTAGCGACTCTGGTAAAGTCATTTTTCGTAAAATTAACGCCTTAATCAGGGGCGTTTATATTAAATTTGACGACATATAAAGAGGTCGTCCTTTCCAATATTGCTATTTTACAGGATATTAAAATCTGTAATTTTGTTGAAAACGCGCCTTGGGTAAGGGCGTTACCAGGAAAAAGGCGCCCTAGTCCGGGGCGTTAGTTAAACAAGAGACGACCTGGTCAAGGTCGTGAATTCACAATTTTACAAATTTCGAGGTAATGAATATTTCAGGAACATGGTATATAGTCAGGACCAGAAAAATAGCATGATTACAAGAAATTGACCGTGCATTAATTTAGGATCATGTTTGCATTGATAATTACTTTTTAAACATGCTATTTATTAATTAACAGGAATTAACGTCCGTGTGCAGGGCGTCAAATCTGGAATTGACGACCTGGGCATGGTCGTGTCTTTTAAATTAACGCCCTTGTTAGGGTCGTTTCTTTCAAACATTCCGTAGAAAATAACCAGAACGCATGAAAACTATATGCATGAACTTCCGATGATAATTATCTATAGTTATATGGTAGTTTGGGCTACGTTCCATGAGAAAATCCTACCTTGATAATTTGAGTTGGATGAACTGACGAAGGGTTTGAAAAAGATCTGAAGCTTCAACTGCAACCAATCAACCGCAGTATCAACAGAGGAACGTTCGTTTTGAAGAACCCTTGTTCTTCGACAGAGCTTCCTACAGAGAAATATGAAGACATATCAATCTTCACTTCATAATACTTTGGCTGAAGGTAAGAGGAGAGAAGAACTTACGGTTGTTCTTCACGACGTCAAGGTTTCTTCAACCTGGAAGAAGGAAGAAGATGACGAATCAATAACCTTCGTAAAAATCAAAAGGGACAGAGGGACAGAAGAGCTATGGTTCTGTACTTACCTTCAGAGAACTCGAACGCCAAATAGCGTTCTTGACAGAATCAAACGAGTATTTATAGGGTCTTAGAAATCCTAATAAGGCTAGAGTTATACTGGAAGTAATACTTCCATAATTGAGTTATTACCACATTCGAACTCTTTCTCGTAGTTATCACTTACCCTGGATAAGTTCTGAGTTCGAACGGAAGATGAACTGAAATTGACGCCCTAGGTAACGGCGTCGAATTTAAATTGACGCCTTGGCATGCGTCGTTTCTTGTTAAACCGCGTCCATGTCAAGGGCGTTACCCTTACTTATTTTGGTCGCCTGAGATTTGACGCCATGACGCGTGGGCGTCACTTCTTAAAACACGCCTTTATCAAGGGCGCTTATTCGTAAAGTCGCGCCTTTTCCTGAGGCGTTATTTTTATCAGGGTTTAATTCTTTTTATTCCAAACTCTTTCGTTTATTTATTAAATCTTTTAATCTATTTTGATTTATTTATTCCTTTTTATTTTATCAGGGTTGCTACATTTCTCATGATAGAACAATCATGCATCTCATGGCCGAGTTTACCACAGTAGAAGCATTTCACCTTCTTTCTTTTAACAGAGGGTAGTTTGACCTGAGAATTTTTAGCCTACAGATTTTTATTCTGTTTTGATTTCTTTTTCTGAGTTTTCTTCTATTTTTTTATTTTCTGCTTTTCTCTCTGATTAGAAAACATATTTGAAGAAGAATCTGAAGTGCTAGCTAACTCAGAGCTACGCACAAAGGTTGTGTATAGTATTTTTCTCACTTCCTGCTTACTGCCTCCATCAAAGACTTTCTTTTTAGACGCCGCTTTCAGATTTTCTTTGTTTTTAAAAAAATAGACAGAGACTTATTCAAATCCAAAATCTCACTTTTAAGAGAAGAGATGAGCAGTTCAGAGTTCGTGATCTTTTCATTAAGCATAATATTGATGACTTGGTAATTGTCAATCTCTTTCATCAATGTACTCACTCTCTCACATTCATTTTCAATTGAACTCTTCCCTTTTTCAAGCATTAAAAGTTTCTCAGAAATAGCAGAATTCAGCAGCTTCAGTTCTTCATTCTCCTTTCTTATTTGTTCATTCTGAACTGTTTCATCAATTAGGATTTGATCATTTCCTAATGAATTCAGCTCATTCTCTAGTTCAGAAATCTTAACAGTAAGTTCATTGTTTTTGTTTTTCAGCACAGAAATTTGTTCTTTGTGCTTGCCAAGTTCAGTTTGATTTTCTTGTTGAAGCCTTTTAGCCTTTTCATTTTCAAGCTTTAGTTGTTTCATTTCTGAGCCTGTATTTTCAGCTTCTTCCAATTACTTCTTATAGTTCTGAATATCAATCAGATATGCATCATGAGACTGTTTCAATTTTGAGCAATTTTCACATGATAAATCACAACAATTTTGATCAATCTTTTTCTTTAGTCTTTTATTTTCAGATTTTACTTTTCTATATTTTTCATACAATTCAGCATACATTTCCTTTAAATCATCAAAAGTCATTTCGTCAGAATCAGATTCAGAATTTACCTGATCTTCTTCTTCATTGCTTGAAGTGCTTCCTTTTGCCGTTAGACATTTCTGGTTCTCACGAAATGTGATCACTGAATCCCAGATTTCCTTCGTAGTCCTAAATGTAAGAATAGAGGAAATGACATTAGCATCTACAGCATTCTTCGGAATGTCCCGAACTCTTATATTCTCACTGTTCATTTGTTTATCCTTCTGGGACCATTTATTCTTCTCTCGAGGCAAAACATGTGGACCATATTCAATGAGATTCCACAGTTTTGGATCTATAGAGTTTATAAAACCACATAGACTGCGTAGCCATTTCTCGAAGTTAGAACCATCAAAAACTACAGGTGATGCCATCATAAACCAATGGAATAGACTCAGATCAATGAGCAAGAAAGCAATATCAGAAGAGTGCACCGCACTGGAACAGTAAGACACGAAATCAAATCAGCAGGATCCTCTGCAGATCGTTGGATCTGGAAAGCTAGAGACCCGCTCTGATACCAATTGTTGGGATGCAAGGCCCGGATTCAGAGGGGGGGGGTGAATGAATCCCCGATAAAAAATATTGCGGACTTAAAATCTCAGATGGCTTAATCAATTGAGCACTCAACATCAAGCTATCACACAGAAGAGACTTTTAACTGAACTCAATATAAACTAATGAAATAACGGAGCTTCTCTCTTTTCACAACCATGAACTGAGAAACCAGACTCACACAACAGAAGAAGTTCTACTGAGCGTATGAACAAGCACTTCACTATCACGTTAACTCCCCAAGATAACACAAATAATCACGCATGCATAACCTGTGAATGGGAGGTAGATGATATGGAGTAGAACGCAAAAGCAAACCATAGAACACCATGATTTTTAGGTGGTTCGGTCCACAGACCTACGTCCACCCCTCACTCCAAACCGGAGTGAGGCTTCCACTAGCAAAAGCTAGAACCGCAGACTCAGTCTGTAAACAGGTGCTGCCTAACAGCTTGACCAGGGGAACAACCTCCCCTCTTCCTCCAACCCGGAGGGCAACCCTAGTGACACACAATCACTAGAAACTAGAGACAAACGTATCTCTTCCTCCAGACCAGGAGGGAAACCCTAGTGACACACAATCACTAGAAACCAGAGACAAACGTCTCTCTTCCTCCAGACCAGGAGGGAACCCATAGGTAGCAACCACTACCTGCAAACCCGGAGTCATGGACTCCCTTCCTCTAGAACCCAGAGGGAACCACTAGTGACACACAGTCACTAGCAAACCAGAGAACAGATCTCCCTTCGCCTGAGACCACAGGAGGAACCCCGACCTCACTACAGAGTATCGGAAAAAAGCAAGCCAAGGAAGTGTAAAGTAAAAACAAGAAACGAAAATACAGCAATCAGAAAGCTGGAAATGAAATCCACAAAGTGTAGCTCGTCAAGGAGCAATCTGGCATGGATTTGATCCAAATACCAGAAGAACAAATCTTCAATGAAGGCTTCAGTTCTCTACTCTTCTCTCTCTTTTTCTCTCGATCCTCACAAGCTCTCTCTCTCTCTCCTTTTCTTCTGCAACTTCTTTCTTCTCCTCTCAGCTTCTCTTCCTCTTTCTTTTTCTTCTTCTTCTCTGTTTCTCTTCTTCACTCTTTTTCTTTTTCTTCTGGACCGTGCAGTCTCTCTCTCTCTGCTTCTGCTCTTTCTATCACGATCTCCTTCTCCTGATGGAGAAGTCTTCATTTTATAGTAGCACCAGAAGGAGCAACACTGGGCGTGTGATTCCCACGCCTTCAGGTCCAGAAGGTTCCTCCACGTGTCATCATCCTGTCAGCCCTTCCAACCTCGGATCACGTGCCAGGCATCTGCCAGTTTAATGACAGAGTTACTTCAGTCGATCAAGAAGAGATAAAACATTCTGTACTGACTTTATGTATGTATAAAACGACCGATGTATAGACATGTCACAAGGGAGTGTATAGGCTTAGTGTGCACGCGAGAAGGATGTACAGACTTGACATTTACGTGCATGAGAAAACAATGTACAGACTTGTTGTGCCTAGAGTTTAAGCATGGATGCACAATGCACAAGATAAGTGTGTGCATGTGTGGACTTTGAGTGCATGCGACAACAATGTATAGACTTTGAACGCGTGCAATGCAGCAAGGCAATGTATAGACTTTATGTGCAATGCAAAGGCTATACTGACTTTGTGTGTGTGCTAAAACAGTGAACGTAGGTAAAGATAGGAATGTATAGACTTGCACATATGCATGAACAAGTGGCGATGTATAGACTTGGCCAATGTACAGATTTAGCAGCGAGATGCACACACATGCCGTCAACAAGACGATGTACAGGCTTGAGAAACGATGCATGCACAAGACGATGTACAGACTTGGTCTTGCGACCACAGGTTGTACAGACTTTGAGAAACGATGCATGCACAAGGAATGTACAGACTTTGTCTTGAGTATATGAAGCATGAAGTGATGTGCAGACTTGACCGATGTAATAGACTTTGTGCGCATGCTAAGGACGTTGTACAGACTTGCCACCAGGAGTTGTATAGACTTGAATGCATTGACATGCTATTGAAGAATGTATACACTTGAGTGCGTGCATGCCATAAGGCAATGTATAGACTTGAGATGGATGAATGGACTATGCCCTTGAAGAATGTACAGACATGAAATGAATGCATGGACTATGGTTATGCTTAGTACAAGTCCAGCAAGGACTTTGTGATGCAGCAATGCACAGACTGCAATGAACCCTCCTCAGACTCCATTTATGCAAGCGAAGCAGTGCATGGCTGTATAGACTTTGTGTATCACTGACATGCCATTAGTGTGCAGACTCGATGAGCATGCAGCAACCAATGTATAGACTTGCTAGTGTATGGAGTTGTGCAAAGACAATGTAAAGACTTTGACAGATGTGTAGACTTGATAGACATGCGGCGAATGTATGGACTTTGAATGCATGATAACGAGTGTATAGACTTCATTTGTGAGGTTGCACAAATGTAGATAGGGAAGTCTACACATTGAATCATGGATGCTCGGACATGCAGTCAACCACTGTACAGACTTGTGTTGCAATGTACAAGATGATGTACAGACATAACCTGAGCATGGGCTGTACAGACTTTAAATGCATGAAACACACGATGCAACAAGACTCTGTACAGACTTAATAACGTGCAGACAGGACCTCATATGCAATGAGCATGCAACAATGTATAGACATCATATGCAGTGAATCAAGCATCGACTATATGGCATGCAACTGATGAATGCACTGATGTAGTGTATGCATATGGCAGATATTGAACCGATGCAATGTGCAGGACTTCCACATATAGGGAAATGCATAGACCTTAAACCATGACTCATAGTATGACTGGAAAATGCATAAACCTTACAGATGTATATATATGAATGCTTTATGATGTGACAGAATGACTGAACATCGCATGGTGACTCACAGTGTTTGACCCACATCAAAACCAATCATCAAAACCACAGGGGCACAACAAATCACCCCCAGGTGATTGGGAACGAAAGGGGAATCCATCCCCAAGCCTCCTAGCATTCATCTAAACCCTTGGGTCGGCCAAAAACACCGCGAAACAAGAGATCCAGCTCACACCCCAAAAACATGGATTTTCCCCCAAAATGTTCAAATAGGCCCTCTCGGCTCACCCAGACCTACAAAACTCGCGGAAAAGAAAGTGCACGAGCTGGGGGTCCATCTCCCTACCTCCACCGAAGATTTAGCGCCCCGAGGTCGCCGATCCGCGAAGAAATAACCACGAAACCCTCACCGGTTCACGAACTCGCACCCGAGCTTCCATGCGCCACCGGCCCTCGATCCTCGACCTGTGCCTAGTTCCTCGCCTCCCGCCATCGCCGCCTCGCCCTCCTCCGCCACGGTCGGCCGCCCGGGGAGAGGGGGAGAGAGAGATGAGAGAGAGTGAGAAAGAGAGAATGGGGAGAGAGAGGATAGGAGGTTAATATATATAGAAAATTTGGAGTTTTGGGAAATTTGGAATGCTAGAAATGCAGCAAAATATGAAGGGAAATATCTTTCCTACCGGAGTATTATTCATAAAATTCAAGTGCAGGCTAAACAAATTTGTTTGATTGCTGATCTAAAGGAAAGAAATCCTAATAGGAAGAAAGTTTTGACAATTTTTGGCATTGATATTCTTATGAAAAATAGACCGAACATGAAGATCATCAAATGGATGCCTCCTCCGTGGCCTTTCATAAAAATGAATACCGATGGAGCTTGTAAACGGTCAGGTATTTCAAGCGGTGGTGGGGTCATTAGAGATGCTGCAGGGCATGTTATTCTTGCATTCTCTCATTTTTATGGATACTCCAATAGCATAATAGCTGAAGCTAGAGCACTGCTTGATGGCATTAAATATCTCCATACCGTCAGTTGCAGTCCAGTCCTCATTGAATGCGACTCCAAAATCATTGTGCAGATTGTCAATAGAAAAGCTCAATGTCCTTGGGTGATCCTCAACTATATTAGAGAAATATGGAATCTGCTCTCTCAAATGAATTCCATTTCTCACATCTTCAGGGAAGCAAATTGGGTTGCTGATTCTTTAGCCTCTCTAGCATGCTCCAAGCAATGTAATTCCTTTTATTCAAATAATGAGCTGCCTAGATATACAAAGGGAGCTGCTCGTCTGGATAAGCTGGGTATGCCCAGCATTCGGGTCATGTAATTGTACATTCTTCATTTATATCTATAATATTCACCTCCTAGTGCTGAGTTAGTGGAGTGGCTTTCTTCTTACCTCTGGTAAGGGGTGCACTCTCCTACCTCACTCTAGGAAGGGCTTTCCAAAAAAAATAACGGATAGGAGGTTAATATATATAGAAAAACCCAAAAATTTAGAAAAATTACCTCCGCCATCCACGGGAAGAGCACAACGCGCCGGTACTGTCCCGGAGTCGGAGAATGTCATGGTTCGCCCTGCACAGAGTTCCGAAGGCGCATCAGGAAAAAACACGTGCAATGCACAAAATACACTCCGAGACCCACAAAAATGATCCGAAAAAATTCCAAAAAATCTGGGGCATTATAGCCCTCCCCCCTTAAAGAAATTTCATCCTCGAAATTTAGGACTAGCACCAAGTCACATGGGAAGAACACCTTAACCAACTGACAACGCTATCAGAGCCCCAGCATAGAAAACCTCGATTCTCACGAAAGCACCGATCATGAGGGACACAGCTAGACTATAATCACGAACGACACCTCGCTCAGCATGTCGCGCACCAGCCATCAGAGCAGGCATAAACTAAAGGACACAGTCTGACATAGCCTCAGTCACAAGGAAAACCAATCATGACACCGCTACCACCATCTCGCGCACCGAGGAGACACAGTCCTCGTCACAAGAAATAGCTACCGATTCATCCCATGGTCGGTGGACAAATCACACATCAGCTTTACAATCAGCTGACTGGTCACACACCCTTCTCAAGGGAACAACCAATATAGAGTCTCCATCAGCTCACACAGCCATCTCAACAGACCGCAACCAGACCATCGGCTCAGCACCAAGAATCACCTCACACCTGACAAGCCGAAAGCCAACAACAACATGGGACCAACTCTGTCATAACTCAAACTTTGACAAAAGCCCAGATCCCATCCGAAAAAGCATATCACAGAAACGACCACCAAAGGCCTCGCTGATACGCAGCTCTCACCAATCTCGATGCGCAACCACCACCATCCTCTGTTTATGAAAAACCATCCACTGGTTCCTAGATACAAGTCAACGGGAAACCTTCCACCGGCCCAGCAGGCACAATCCAACTCACGACAGGCCATCTGCTGACTCACACAGACAATTACCACATCTCGAGCTGCACTCCTCTCAGACACCGCGTCTGATCTTGATCATCGCGCCAACTCGACCCTCTCAAGGGAGCACGATGAAACCAAATGACAAGATTCTGGTGTCGACGGTCATCACCTCACTCGACTCAGACTTACAGAGGGAATCCTCCCATGCTGGTCATAAACCAAGGACCACCATTCCGATGCCAATCTCTATCCAAAGGCCTCAGCCCACATGCGTCACTCTTATGTCTTGTCTTGTCTCATCAAATCCTATCTCAATTAATCCAAGTGGACACCTGCCAATCTCGATTCCGCCCTCACCACAGAGCCACGGGACACCACCTGAACAACATATGGCACACATCTCTAGGGGAGGAAAGTGCCATCCAAAATTATGGCAACCTAGTCGCCAACACCACGACCAATGCACTCTGGGTCCCCATATGATTATATATCTCACCGTCACAATCCGACACGACCATATAACCAACAAATGCTATTGTTGTCGATCACACAGTTAGGCTCACCAACCACTCACACCCGCCAACTGGGACCCATAGTCTGCTAGAGATCACTTCTCCAAAGATGATCTCATCCGAGGACATAGTTTGCAACACAAGTCGGGCACCAAACCATCGACTCTGACCAACACGTTCTCGACCTCCGTCAGGTGACATCCTCGACAAACCCATCTGGGCTCACACTGACGCTTAACACGGCTTCCATCACAGGAACATGATACTCATGCGACATACTTGCCAACATTTTTCCCAACACTCCATCCTGCCAGTGCCAAGAACCACGATATCTCGAGCAACGGCACGGCAACAACACGTCTCACACCGAGGAACCAATCCTCCGATGCTCAACGCAACCTCAAGAAATCCGCCTGTAGCAACCAATGCTAAGATCTTGAACCAGTGGGTCACAGGCCCACCAGGCTTCCACTGCGCACTCTGATCCACGTGCATAGCCAAAAACGGCAACTCGAGACTCGCCATCCCGACAATCCACAACTCGGCTAGTCAACCTCAGGAAACAAGTTGAGGAAAGCTCCATTACCTCGAACCCAAAGCATAGATTCACTCCCCAATCTGGCAATCCTCTGCAACTCTGCAGGCTCCGAACCGCCACGTATCCGAAAGTTCTAGCACCAGCCAAGAATTCGAACACCGCCTAGCCAACACTCATCCTTCCGGAGCAGTGCCGACACACCCTCACATAACCAGGGAATTGGGCACAACCCTCGCGGGCAACCACCTTGCCAAAAACGTAGGACACGTCTCGCACGGACTTCATGGCACACAGAGGCCAACCAATCCGAACACACGATGCAAGACGACGAACCTTAGCCCAACATAATCTCCTCTAACCAAGGAAAAACTCAACATACCTCTGACCAACAAAAGGATTTCCACGCTCGACCTGAACTCAAACCTAGCGCATGCTGAGAGCATCACCTTCCAGCACCGAGAAAACCATCACCACGTCAGGTCAGCACCTCCGACACACTCGGCGAGTGTTACGTCAGACCACGATCACAGCATCTCTCGATGCACCACCGCTGTAATTCCTCGAACTACAAGACGCCACTCCAAGAGCCACAACACGAGCCATAATCGACAATCGTCAACGCTCATCCTCGAGTCCCAAAACTTACTGCGGAACCTCCACAACTCAACCCAAATCCAAGGTGAATACAACCCATTCGAACACAAGAGCGCAGGAGCAAGACTTACTGGGACACCACAGCCCAATCCTGCCTCGAAATCTGCAAGAATAACCGGGATCGACACGTCATTTCTGACGACATAGAGCACGACAAGAACATCAGGCTCGATGAAATAGCAGCTCACCGAGAAGATCCATAGCTCACCCGAGCACACTTCTCGATCGGAGCACCCACTCTACCACCTCAAACCACAACCTTAACACATCAGGGGCTGGGTAAACCTCAAGTTGTAGTGGCCAAACTCAACAACAGCCCCCCTCATAGCACGCTCACGGCCACTTAACCTTGAACAATCCTCGCCAGCCACCTGACCTCGCAGCAGACACCTCGAACGCAGCACCGCAGCAACACACCTGTCGACAACCTCTGCCCAACGCAGCACAACTGGGGTCACCACCGATGAGGGAGAAAGCTCTCAACCTCGATCCTTAGACCCCACGCCGGCACGAAAGCCGCGAACAACAACCACCTTCACAGCGCCACGCAGCGCACTTAAGCTTTCAAGCGAGAAACAAAGCAGAAAACATGCACGAAACCCTATGCTAGCTGCCGACTGTACTAGACCTTATGGACTCTGATCACTGCAATATCTCAAATTACTATATACGTCCAAAACCACTGCTCTGATACCAGCTGTGACGACCCAAGATCCGGATATCGGGAGGAGCCCGATACCATTCGAATTCTGGCCAGCCGCCCACGAGCCGGGAGGGCTCGAAAGGGCTAAAAGGAGTGTGGAAGCACAAAGAAATAGGAAAGAAGGCAGGACAATTCAACAATTAACAAAAATAAACAAACAACTACTACACCAGAGTCCAGTCTAACAGAAAGTACAGTCTAAAGTTGTAAAACGTACCACATGCCAAGTGAGCACTCGGCCCGACGAACTGGCAACTAAGAACCTCTGAACAGCATCCTCGAACCTCGAGAAGAACCGCCGCACCTGAAAAGTAGGGGTGAGCCTCCTGTCCCTGGCTCAGTAGGGATCTCGCAGAACCCCAACTGAGAACAACTGTCACGCCCCGAGCGCGGAAGATACTCGGATATGCGCGACGAGTTTATATCAATCATGTCAATCAGAGTAGTAGTGTATTCGACACCAAAACAGAGATGCGCAAAATAGAAAGATAACCCAATCCTTTATTTCATAATGGATAGACTATTACAAATCCAATACTCTATTCAATTAAAAAGGAAAAGTACATAGTTGACTCAAGAAAATAGGAAAAAGACTAGATGACACTTGGAAAAGCTCTAGCTCTTTCACTCTTGATCATTCCCATCCGATTGACTTCCCTCGTCGTCGAAATTACCTAAAAAGTAAGGGACAAACACGGAGTCAACGAACGCTCAGTAGGAAATTATATCTCAGGAACTAGCAAGGGTTTAAGTAGTTACATCTTTCATGAATGCACTATAGCTATGCATGCTCGCATAAAACGACAAGATAGAGAATTTATCAAGCAAGATAGCAAGATGAACTAGTCACGAGTTTTCAAGAAAAAGATGACAAGATATTCAAGCAAGTACTTTTTAGCAAGTCACGTCAAGAACTTTGGCTATCATGTATCAAGCAAGCATGTAATTACCCTTTTTCGGGTCACGCAAGTCATGTCAAGTCAAGTACGAGTCAAGTACAAGATTGGTGTGGAATGTCCAATCAAGCTAGTCATGCACTCGGTATAATGCCAGATACCTTATCATTCAACTCCCATGGGCACAAGTACTTTCGGGTGCTCCTCCCAGGACCAGATCGGGCCCTATATGCGCAGGCATTTATCATGTATGTTTGACATCCACTCTTGTATATATATATATAGCCAATAGGGAATTTCAACAATTTAAGCTTGTAGACACGTAGGATAACTTTGAGAGAATGGAGTCCAAAAATACGACATTGGACATAGATAGGCGATAACAACGGTACAATCACGATGAACGATGAAACTAGGTGGAATTAGGTTCCCTTAACTCGGGTACCAGGACAAACAAGTATGGACATTCTTTATATAGAATTGAGGTCCACATGAACAGTACATCAAAGGCAAGATACCCTCATTCTTATTATAGAATTGAGGTCCACAAGAACATCAACAAATGGCATGATATCATCATCCCATTAAGAATTCTCATGATATACTCTTTGCATATCTTAAGGGCCGGTATACCATATTTCTTTAGAGTGACATGGCATTCAATAGTGTAATGGGTTTTTAGGGTACAACAAGCTCAGTCGACCTTGAGGGAATCCAAGGTACGAGGAGTCTTACGGAGGTCTCTATGACTAACTCGCTAGTCCAAGGGAACGGAATGTCCAATGGAGAGCTTGTATGTCAATGAGAGTTGAGGGTGATCGATAAAACATCATGAAACGTGGGACTATACTCACGGAGTGGAGTAATAGTGCCTACATATATATATACATACATATAGTGAAACTCTCGGATAACAGCAATCGGGAAAAATCAGTAAAGCAGAAAGTAGCAACTCTGGTAAAGTCGTTTTTTGTAAAATTAACGCCTTAATCAGGGGCGTTTATATTAAATTTGACGACATATAAAGAGGTCATCCTTTCCAATATTGCTATTTTACATGATATTAAAAATCTGTAATTTTGTTGAAAACGTGCCTTGGGTAGGGGCGTTACCAGGAAAAAGGCGCCCTAGTCTGGGGCGTTAGTTAAACAAGAGACGACCTGGTCAAGGTCGTGAATTCACAATTTTACAATTTTTGAGGTAATGAATATTTCAGGAACATGGTATATAGTCAGGACCAGAAAAATAGCAGGATTACAAGAAATTGACCATGCATTAATTTAGAATCATGTTTGTAATGATAATTACTTTTTAAACATGCTATTTATTAATTAACAGGAATTAACGTCCATGTGCAGGACGTCAAATCTGGAATTGACGACCTGGGCATGGTCGTGTCTTTTAAATTAACGCCCTTGTTAGGGTCGTTTCTTTCAAAAATTCAGTAGAAAATAACCAGAACGCATGAAAACTATATGCATGAACTACCGATGATAATTATCTATAGTTATATGGTAGTTTGGGCTACGTTCCATGAGAAAATCCTACCTTAATAGTTGATCTGGAGATGAACGGATGCAGGTTCTGGGAAAAATGATACTCTGTTTATAAACAGAGTCTTTTGAAGCTTTCGATCTTAATAGCAGCAAGGGGTAGTAAGAGGATGCAGAAGAAGAACCCACGTTCTTTAGTAGGTTAAGATGACTTTCCTACAGAGAACATATATATATACGATCATTAGTATTATCTTCATAATACTTGACTGTAGGTGGAAGAAAGAAGAACTTACCCTTTTGTTCTTCACACGTGAATCTTCTTAACCTGTAAGAAGAGAAGAATATGAAGAATCATTAGCTCTTCATGCGATGATCGAACACAATATAAGGAAGAAGGAAGAAGAAGAACCTGCTGTTCTTCGCATACCTTTGAAAACTCCGAACGCCAAATAGCGTTCTCGGTTTAAGCAGAAGGTTATTTATAAGATATTGGAAATCCTAACAAGGTTAGTGTTCGATTGGAAGTAATACTTCCATATTAGAGTTATTACTACATTCGAACTCTTTCTCATAGTTATCACCTTATCCTGGATAGACTCCTGGGTCGAACGAAACTCAAACTGAATTCGCGACCTAGGTCAGGGCGTCGAATTTAAATTGACGCCTTGCCAAGCGTCGTTACTTGTTGAAACGCATCCATGCAAAGGACGTTACGCTATCTTGCCCTTTTTATTTATTTTGGTCGTTTGAAATTTGACGCCTTGACGTGTGGGCGTCCTTTCTCAAAACACGCCTTAGGTAAGGGCGTTTTCTTGTAAAGTAGCGCCTTTATCTGAGGCGTTATTTCCATCAGGGTTTTAATTATTTTTATTCC
Source organism: Amorphophallus konjac (assembly GCA_022559845.1). Lineage (NCBI taxonomy): Eukaryota > Viridiplantae > Streptophyta > Magnoliopsida > Alismatales > Araceae > Amorphophallus > Amorphophallus konjac. The sequence goes on along the minus strand of CM040126.1, from coordinate 227,554,092 downwards.
AAGCTCTTTCGTTTATTTATTAACTCTTTTGATTTATTTATTCCTTTTAAATTTATCAAGGTTGCTACACCCTCCCCCACTTAAAAAGAATTTAGTCCCCAAATTCCATATCATATATTTACATTTGGAGAGTGTAGAGTATGTACCTTCTAAAATAAATCTGAAAATTGTTTCCTCATAGATTCCTCGGTCTCCCATGTAGCTTCATGTTTTGAATTCTTATTCCATTGTACTTTTAGCATGGGAATAACCTTATTCCTTAGGGTTCGTACTTCTCGATCTAAGATCTTCATAGGCTTCTGTTCATACGTGAAATCTTTCTGGATCTCTAGGTCTCCATATTCAATAATATGTGATGGGTCATGTACATACTTCTTCAACATAGATATGTGGAACACATCATGTACTTCGGACAGTTGAGGGGACAATGCGATGCGATAAGCAACCTCGCCAACTCTTTCTCGTATCTCAAAAGGTCCGATAAATCTTGGTGTAAGCTTGCCTTTAACACCAAATCTTCGTATTCCACGTCCAGGCGATATCTTGAGAAATACATGATCTCCAATTTGGAATTCGAGATCTCTTCTTCTTGTGTCGGCATAAGCCTTTTGCCTTGTCTGAGCTACTTGCAATCTTTCCCTGATTACTCGTATCTTCTCAGTTGTATCCCTTACCATGTCTGGACCTAACAGTTGTGTCTCTCCAACTTCATTCCAGCACAAGGGTGATCGGCAACTCTTTCGTATAAAGCTTCGAAAGGTGCCATTTGTATACTAGCTTGGTAGCTATTATTGTATGCAAATTCGACCAGAGGCAAGTGATCATGCCAGTTTCCATCAAAATCAGTGATGCATGCTCTAAGCATATCTTCAACTACTTGATTTGTTCTCTCGGTCTGACCATCCGTTTGAGGATGAAAGGCTGTACTAAAATTAAGTCTCGTCCCCAACGAATGTTGTAGTCCTTTCCAAAAATGAGAAGTAAAACGGGGATCTCTGTCAGACACGATTGAAACAGGAATACCATGTAATCTGACTATTTCCTTGATGTATAGTGCAGCTAAGACATCAACTGACCATCGACTCTTGATTGGCAAGAAATGCGCGGATTTGGTCAATCGGTCAATGATAACCCATATTCCATCATGTCCTCTTTTTGGTTTAGATAAACCCATGATGAAATCCATACCAATATCCTCCCACTTCTATTTAGGGATATCTAGAGGATGTAGCTTTCCAGCAGGCTTTTGGTGTTCCGCCTTGACTTGTTGGCATGTGACACAGCGTGATACATAGTCCGCTATTTCTCTTTTCATGTTGGACCACCAAACATTTCTTTTCACATCTTGGTACATCTTGGTAGATCCAGGATGAATCGTATACCTTGATCTGTGAGCTTCATCTAAGATCTTCTTTTTCAATTCTGGGCAGTCCGGTATACCAGTTCTATTCTTGAACATTAATCTTCCATCAGAAGCTAGTTGGAAGTCCGATTGTCCTTTTAATCTGCCCTTGATTTCTACTAATGTAGGATCATCATCCTGAAGTGCTTGTATCTCAGATAATAAATCTGACTGTATGCTTACATGAGATAATGTGACACATCTAGGGTCCGTGTCCATGCTTATATTGAGTTCAGAGAATTGTTCTAGCAATTTCCATTCTTGAATCAGACAATTGGCTAACAGTGCTCTCGGCTTTCGACTAAGGGCATCTGCTACATGATTACCCTTTCCGGGATGATATTGTATATTGAAGTCGAAGTCCTTGAGATATTCCAGCCATCATCTTTGCCTCATATTTAGTTCCTTCTGTGAGAAAAGATATTTGAGACTCTTGTGATCGGAGTATACAGTAAACTGTACTCCATAAAGATAATGTCTTCATATTTTTAGTGCAAATACTACCGCGGCCAATTCTAAGTCATGGACGGGGTAGTTCTCTTCATGCTTCTTTAATTGACGAGAAGAGTAGGCTATAACCTTCCCTTGTTGCATTAGAACACACCCGAGGCCAATGCCAGAAGCATCAGTGTATACCTCGAACTTTTCTCCTTCAATTGGCAATGCTAAGATAGGAGCTGTAGTAAGATGATCCTTGAGAGTTTGGAAGCTTCTCTCGCATTCCTCATCCCATTCATAACGGATCTCCTTGCGAGTTAACCTTGTAAGTGGCACGGCGATTTTAGAGAAATCCTTGATGAATCGCCTGTAATAACCGGCAAGACCTAAGAAACTTCGGATCTCGCTAGCATTAGTTGGTCTTTCCCAGTTCCTTACAGCTTCAACCTTTGATGGGTCTACAGACAAGCCATCCTTTGATATAACATGTCCGAGAAAAGTCACTTCTTCAAGCCAGAATTCACACTTGCTAAGTTTTGCATATAATTGATTTATCCTGAATATTTGTAATGCAATCCTCAAATGTTCCTCATGCTCTTCCTTGGTATTGGAATAAATCAATATATCATCAATAAAGACCACTACGAATTGATCCAAATAAGGCCTGAATATACTATTCATTAACTGCATAAAGGCAGTAGGGGCATTTGTTAGTCCGAAGGGCATAACAATGAATTCATAATGGCCATACCTGCTTCTGAATGCGGTTTTATGAATGTCATCATCTTTGATCCTTAACTGATGATATCCCGACCTGAGATCAATTTTGGAAAAGTACATGGATCCTGAAATTTGATCAAATAATTCATCGATTCTCGGCAGTGGATGCTTGTTCTTGATAGTGAGATGATTCAATTGTCGATAGTCGACGCATAACCTCATGGATCCGTCTTTCTTCTTTACAAATAATACAGGCGCTCCCCACGGGGAAGTACTTGGTCTAATGAATCCTTTCTTAATGAGTTCCATCAATTGCTCCTTTAATTCCTTGAGTTCAGCAGGTGACATCCTATAAGGTACCTTTGAAATCGGACCAGCACCAGGGACTAAGTCGATGGTGAAGGCCACTTCTCTTTGCGGGGGTAATCCCGGCAAATCTTCCGGAAATACGTCCGGAAATTCTTGTACTACTGGAATGTCTTCTAGCTTAGCTTCCTTAGCTTCTTTAACTGTGACAAAGGCAAGGAAAGATGTACATCCTTTCCTAATGAGCTTGCTAGCTCGGAGAGCTGAAATAAGAGGGGATTTGCTCCGACTCTTGGGGCTAGTAAATATTAGTTCTGGAAATTCCTTGAATGTAACCTTACTATTGAGGCAATCAACTGTTGCCTGATACTTGGATAACCAATCAGCCCCTAGTATAACATCATACTCTTTCAGATCTAAACATATGAGATCAATAGGGAGATTTTGACCATGAATCAATACCTCGCAGTTTTGGTAATGATGTGTAATATCAGTCTCATCATCCAGAGGAGTAGACAAGACTAACTTTATCCATTCCGGTTCTAGGGGTAATGGGTCAGCAAACTTTTTAGAAACAATAGAATGCGATGCACCAGTATCAATTAAGACATATGCATTCCTGGAACAAACTTTCAATATACCTTCCACTAAGCCGCCTCCTTCTACTTGCTCGGTCTCCTTGATTGCATGAAGACGAGCATTCTTGGTTACTGGGCGCTTCCCGTCAATGGCTTGGTCGTTAAGTAATGGGCAATCTGGAATCCGATGCTCACGACTCCCACAACGGAAACATGCTCCTAGTTTCCTCCAGCATTCTTCTGTTCTATGACCCACTTTATCACAATGTTTGCACACTGTATTTGGAGAGGTAGTGATGATAGAGAAGGGCTTGGTCTTCTTGAACTTTTGGTCTTGTGAGGATGCTCCTCATTGCTAGGCCTTTTCTTGAAGTTGGGTTTAAAGGAACCCAAACCTGTAACTTGTTCCTTCTTATTCTTACCACGAATCCTATCAGACAGTTCCGTGGCATCTTCTAATAGTTGAGCTCGGCGTACTATCTCTGAGTAGACTTGAATGTCCATTGGCGCCAGTTGAGTAATAGCTTGGGGCCTGAGCCCATTAAGAAACCTCCTAGCTTTCATTTTCTCGGTGCTAACTAGATACTTAGCGTATCGAGACAATCTAGAGAATTGGGCCTCATACTCGGCCACTGACAAAGATCGTTGCTTTAATGCAGCAAATTCTGCAGCCTTCTTTTCCTGAACTCGGTCCGAGAAATATTTCACGTTGAAGTGTTCAACGAATTCTTCCCACGATACCTGATCTTGATTTATAGTAGCCTCTATTGATTCCCACCAGCATCTAGCATCCCTTTCTAACTGAAAAGTAGCTAATAAAACTTTATCTTGATCCGTGCATTGCATAACACGTAATATACGTTCTATCTCCCTAATCCAGTGTTCAGCGTCATCTGGATCAGTAGAACCCGTGAACTTGGGTGGGTTCATGTTCTTGAAAGTCTGGTGGAGACTTCCTGCTCATTGTCCACCTCCTTGTGCTACTTGTTGCAGCACTTGAGTCATGCCTTGAAGGGTACGCTGCATGTTGCGTCATTGAGCACGTTCGGCAGCCATTATCCTACAATTATAATAACTAGATTAATATGTGCTTGTATTTAAAGACTCATATACTATGTTAACTTTAACCCTTGGTTCTACCCAATCTCACTGGTTGAAGGTTTAAAACTTATCCTTGGACTTAGGTTTTCATAGGAATTGAATACCCTAGGCTCTGATACCACAAAAACTGCCACGCCCCGAGCGCGGAAGATACTCGGATATGCGCGACGAGTTTATATCAATAATGTCAATCAGAGTAGTAGTGTATTCGACACCAAAATAGAGATGCGCAAAATAGAAAGATAACCCAATCCTTTATTTCATAATGGATAGACTATTACAAATCCAATACTCTATTCAATTAAAAAGGAAAAGTACATTGTTGACTCAAGAAAATAGGAAAAAGACTAGATGACACTTGGAAAAGCTCTAGCTCTTTCACTCTTGACCATTCCCATCCGATTGACTTCCCTCGTCGTCAAAATTACCTAAAAAGTAAGGGACAAACACGGAGTCAACGAACGCTCAGTAGGAAATTATATCTCAGGAACTAGCAAGGGTTTAAGTAGTTACATCTTTCATGAATGCACTATAGCTATGCATGCTCGCATAAAATGACAAGATAGAGAATTTATCAAGCAAGACAGCAAGATGAACTAGTCACGAGTTTTCAAGAAAAAGATGACAAGATATTCAAGCAAGTACTTTTTAGCAAGTCATGTCAAGAACTTTGGCTATCATGTATCAAGCAAGCATGTAATTACCCTTTTTCGGGTCACGCAAGTCATGTCAAGTCAAGTACGAGTCAAGTACAAGATTGGTGTGGAATGTCCAATCAAGCTAGTCATGCACTCGGTATAATGCCAGATACCTTATCATTCAACTCCCATGGGCACAAGTACTTTCGGGTGCTCCTCCCAGGACCAGATCGGGCCCTATATGCGCAGGCATTTATCATGTATGTTTGACATCCACTCTTGTATATATATATATAGCCAATAGGGAATTTCAACAATTTAAGCTTGTAGACACGTAGGATAACTTTGAGAGAATTGAGTCCAAAAATACGACATTGGACATAGATAGGCGATAACAACGGTACAATCACGATGAACGATGAAACTAGGTGGAATTAGGTTCCCTTAACTCGGGTACCAGGACAAACAAGTATGGACATTCTTTATATAGAATTGAGGTCCACATGAACAGTACATCAAAGGCAAGATACCCTCATTCTTATTATAGAATTGAGGTCCACAAGAACATCAACAAATGGCATGATATCATCATCCCATTAAGAATTCTCATGATATACTCTTTGCATATCATAAGGGCCGGTATACCATGTTTCTTTAGAGTGACATGGCATTCAATAGTGTAATGGATTTTTAGGGTATAACCAGCTCAGTCGACCTTGAGGGAATCCAAGGTACGAGGAGTCTTACGGAGGTCTCTATGACTAACTCGCTAGTCCAAAGGAACGGAATGTCCAATGGAGAGCTTGTATGTCAATGAGAATTGAGGGTGATCGATAAAACATCGTGAAACGTGGGACTTGGTGTCGCCTCGACAGTCGTTGTTAAATATGCCGTGCCACACAAATTTCAAATATTTATAACCGCACTCACTCACTTATGGATTTGAAAATATGAGTACAATGGTAAGTACGGGGTCGATCCCACGGGGAGAGAATATTTGATTTTAGTTCAAGTTGGACATATCCTTATGTTTGGAAAACCAATTTTTGGATTTGGAGTGCGATTATCACTAAGTGGAATTTGAATTACAGCTTTGAATAACAAAAGGAAAGTAAAGTAATAATTAGCCAATTTGAAGAAGAACGCCGCCATTTCCTTGCCGAGCATTTACGTGGAGATCGCTCCGCCTTGGAAGTCGACGCCGTGAGATGATTCAAAGAAGACTTACCACTTCGGGTATGATTGAAACACTTATGAAGACAAGATTTGGATAGAACAAGTTTGAAAACTTAAGTTTGAAAACATAATAGAATTCAAATGAAACTAGGGGTTGGAAGAAAAAGCATAACTTCAAATATAGACGGAATTAGAAGAAGTGTAAAACATGAAAGTTGTAGAGAATTGGAAGAGAAAGAACTTTGATTAAGAACACAGAGATAGAAAATAAGAGGAAGGCGCTGAAAAATCAAGATCTATCCGTGCTGGTGAATAGTAACTGACAGAAAAATAGCACCTTGAAAACTTAATTCTAAAGCTCAAAAGAAGAGGAATTTGACAAAGTGCAAGAAGAATAAAACTTAGAGATATAAGAGAGGAACAACTCTTATGAAGAACTCAGAGTTATTTGAGGACTAGAAAGACTTCAAAATGAATGAATGGAAGAAGGTATCACCACGGATGAACAGTAAATGCACAGGACAGCACTTAAGAAAATGGGTATTAACTCTATGAATTTGGACGAATTTGAAGAAATGTTAAACAGAGAAGTTGAAGAAAACGTAAAAAGGAACAACTTTTATGAAGACAAGAATTTGAAATGAGGATCACAATAATGAGAAATAAGACTATGAAAAAGACTGAATTCCAAAATGAAACTTGTATTGCAATAAATTCAACTTACAAATTTGACTTCAAAAGCTTGGAAAAACACAACTTCAACAATCAAAAACTTCAGAAATGTAAAGAACTAACTTACATTACAAGTGCCCATAGCTAGCTCTCTCCCTAACTCCATCTAGTTCTAACTCTAACAACTAACTCCCCTTGCCATTACACATGAAGCCCTTATATAGGGTTACAAACTCTTCTTGCCCATGTGAAACAATCAATTGCACCTAATTTTGACCCAACTTGGTAGGCTGGAATGTGTTGCATCTTTGTCATTTTTTTCTGATTTTTTCAGATTTTTTTTTTGGAATTTTTACAGCCCTTTTCCTCTCTCTTTTCTCTCATTCTCTCTCTTTTCCTCTCTGTCGGCACGTTGCGCCGACCGCCAACCGAGTTAGGCGGCTGGCTCGGTGGACCCCCGTGCGCCCGCTTTTTTTGCGCCTGCCGCGTGTGCGCGTGGCGCACGCTGCGCCCTCGTGCCGCACGAACCGCCCGCGGCCCTCGCCGCTTCCACCTGTCGCACCGGTGCGAGCCCAAGCCCGCCTGCTGCCGAGCCCACCTGCCGAGCCCGCCTGACCGCTCGCCTCCACGCGTCCAAGCCCCGCCCGCGTCGTCTTCGCGCCCGTGCCGCGCCCTACGCGAGCCACCACGACCCCCCCCGCCCCCGCATCGTCGCCCGCGCCATTCGCGTGGGCGGGAAGGGGCGGGGGTGGGTTTTGAATATTTTTTTTTCGTTTTTTTTTCTTTTTAATTTTATTATATAATATATATATATCTATATATATATATAGGATAGAAATAATTAGAAAAATCAAAAAAATATCCAATAATTTTATTTTTTTTTCTATTTTTTCTTATCTTTTTGAACAAGTTTCCGGGCTTTTGGCCCAGTTGAACATATATATTGTTATTCTTCTTTTTTCTTTTCTTGGAGCTTTCCTCGAACTACGTGCCTACATAAATACATAAAAATTATCATAAAAATTTATTTAATTTCAAAAAATTAAACATTTGATACAAAATCAACAATAAGTGTGAGAAGTGTATATTTAATATCAATTAAGCTCATAAAAATTCATATACTCATGAATTAAATGATAAAAATACACACTAATCAGGACTATACTCACGGAGTGGAGTAATAGTGCCTACATATATATATACATACATATAGTGAAACCCTCGGATAACAGCAACCGGGAAAAATCAGTAATGCAGAAAGTAGCGACTCTGGTCAAGTCATTTTTCGTAAAATTAACGCCTTAATCAGGGGCGTTTATATTAAATTTGACGACATATAAAGAGGTCGTCCTTTCCAATATTGCTATTTTACAGGATATTAAAAATCTGTAATTTTGTTGAAAACGCGCCTTGGGTAGGGGCGTTACCAGGAAAAAGGCGCCCTAGTCTGGGGCGTTAGTTAAACAAGAGACGACCTGGTCAAGGTCGTCAATTCACAATTTTACAATTTTCGAGGTAATGAATATTTCAGGAACATGGTATATAGTCAGGACCAGAAAAATAGCAGGATTACAAGAAATTGACCATGCATTAATTTAGAATCATGTTTGCAATGATAATTACTTTTTAAACATGCTATTTATTAATTAACAGGAATTAACGTCCATGTTCAGGACGTCAAATCTGGAATTGACGACCTGGGCATGGTCGTGTCTTTTAAATTAACGCCCTTGTTAGGGTCATTTCTTTCAAAAATTCCGTAGAAAATAACCAGAACGCATGAAAACTATATGCATGAACTACCGATGATAATTATCTATAGTTATATGGTAGTTTGGGCTACGTTCCATGAGAAAATCCTACCTTAATAGTTGATCTGGAGATGAACGGATGCAGGTTATGGGAAAAACGATACTCTGTTTATAAACAGAGTCTTTTGAAGCTTTCGATCTTAATAGCAGCATGGGGTAGTAAGAGGATGCAGAAGAAGAACCCACGTTCTTTAGTAGGTTAAGATGACTTTCCTACAGAGAACATATATATATACGATCATTAGTATTATCTTCATAATACTTGACTGTAGGTGGAAGAAAGAAGAACTTACCCTTTTGTTCTTCACACGTGAATCTTCTTAACCTGTAAGAAGAGAAGAATATGAAGAATCATTAGTTCTTCATGCGATGATCGAACACAATATAAGGAAGAAGGAAGAAGAAGAACCTGCTGTTCTTCGCATACCTTTGAAAACTCCGAACGCCAAATAGCGTTCTCGGTTTAAGCAGAAGGTTATTTATAAGATATTGGAAATCCTAACAAGGTTAGTGTTCGATTGGAAGTAATACTTCCATATTAGAGTTATTACTACATTCGAACTCTTTCTCATAGTTATCACCTTATCCTGGATAGACTCCTGGGTCGAACGAAACTCAAACTGAATTAGCGACCTAGGTCAGGACGTCGAATTTAAATTGACGCCTTGCCAAGCGTCGTTACTTGTTGAAACGCGTCCATGCAAAGGACGTTACGCTATCTTGCCCTTTTTATTTATTTTGGTCGTTTGAAATTTGACGCCTTGACGTGTGGGCATCCTTTCTCAAAACACGCCTTAGGTAAGGGCGTTTTCTTGTAAAGTAGCGCATTTATCTGAGGCGTTATTTCCATCAGGGTTTTAATTATTTTTATTCCAAGCTCTTTCGTTTATTTATTAAATCTTTTGATTTATTTATTCCTTTTAAATTTATCAGGGTTGCTACAACAACAGCGGCACAGGATGCAGTAACTACAAGAACAACAGTAGCAGTAGGAACAGTAAACACGGTGGCCGGTCGAAACTCGGCACTACAACTACTCCTACTGTACCGGTCAAGTAGAAAGAGAAACCTTGATCTCACCATTGGGAATCGGACCACACTAACACCACTCACCGAGGTAAAACCCATGGCAGCCCCGCCGTAGAGGCATGTCTCCCAGGACAAGGCCAACTGGACACGCTGTTCAAGGTGCAAAACCCCGACCACCTGGTCGCGGGAATCGCACAACAAGACGCAACCTCGGTAAAGCTACTGGCACCCTGGCCACTACCTCAGAAACACCGGACGGTCCAGAAAACCACGTCCCGCAGACGAAAAATGAAACCCGAACACAGGAGAGTCACGTCTCACGCGACAAGAGTACCTGCCCACTAGAAGCAAGGCCGGATGAATCAACTGTCGTCTTGATGGGAATCGACGTCGAGCACTGACTTTTTATTTTTGTCTTTTAGTTTATTTTTATATCCTTGGGAAAGTATGTACGCAATTGTAAGGCTTTATAAACCACTTTGTCATTCCCTTGGATTCTTTGGCTTTTTGTGCAAAATGTCAGTAGGTCCAACAAAGGGACCCTCACTCCTTCCCCATTGGTCCACCTCATCCATGTGGGGCTGGTCAAAAGCCTAGGTGGCATCTAGAAGGTCAATTGGACACATGGGAGACAAGGTGGACAAAAAGTCCAATTTGGAACCACTTGGTCAAGGGGGCGCCCCCCTCCACTAACCCTCGTTTATTTTTGTTTAATGTGGTTCCAAACCACATAGGTTAATTAGTTTTGACCTTCCTAGTTTGCCCTCCCTAACCCTAGATCTGAGGGTATTATGAGTCATTTTACATTTCATATAAATACTATGTATTTTCCCATTTCATGAATTAATGAGAAGAAAAGGTTGGAAATTGCCAAGAACTCCCAAGGAGGGTGCGCCCCACTCCCTCTCTCCCCCTGGTTCATCTTCTTCCTCCAGCCCTCTAGGGTGAGAAGCCCATTCTCCTTATCCCCTCTGAGTTCACCTCTGCTGTCGCGGCCGCCGTTCGTGCCGCCGTCGCGCCGCCACCGTCGCTGCATCGGAGTTCTATCTACATCAGGATAGAAGCTCATCTCCAGATTTTTATCTATGGTTCTTGTTGTCTGATCGAGCCCTAATTTTGAGGGTTTGTTCTGTCCATCTCCCTTAACCTCCAGTTCAACATTCGTGTCATTTGGACGTCATTTGATATTTTCCCATATTTTTGTTTGTCCTCTCAGTAATCTACCCTTTTGCAGATCTAGAGGACAGAGTCACCTTCTTATATTTTTCCCACCCATTTATAAATTTCCAAAAATATCATAAAAATTTCTCAGTGTTCCTCACATATATCCCCTTCCACCATAATTTTCGTGGAGTCTAGAAAAATCCTTTTCCCTTCGGTCAAAGGTCATTCTCAGGAAAAACACAGTCTGCCCTGTGTGTCAGTCAGTCCGGGTCAGAAAATAAAATAGTGTTACAGTCATTCTCATCTTCAATCCGTTCTGTGGATGGAGCTGTGAAACAAATATGTTATGGTTCTATGAGTGCTTTTTCCAACAGTACTAGCCAAGCCTCGATCGGCCTCCGGATCTGAGCATCATAATTCTTGCAGCCGAGGCGTGCAGATCTGTTCCTTGTGCAGGTCTAAAATTGCAGTCCGGGAATAATTCGTGAAAACTTATCAAAAATCAACTTCTGAAACCGCCACTTCAGGGAGTCGATCAGGGACATCCCGTCACCGTCCCAGCCAAGCGGCACCTTCAGAAGACCTCAGGCAGGTGACGTTCCTTTGGAAACCGTGCCTTGCTGTCCAGCGAGTCAGAACCGAGTCGGCGCGGTACCGAGTCGGCGCAGGACTGAGTCGGACCAGCAGGCCGAGTTCGTGCCGTACGCACCTCCAGATTGCTGCCCGTCAACCCAGGGTCGGTCCTCCCGGGCCCCACTTGTAGCCCTTTACCTCCCTGCGTGGAGTGGGTAATAAAATTCACTGTTGTAATTAACTTTTACCGTTGTTACCGGGAGTTACCGTACTTGGCTGGGAACGTCTTCCCCACGCCCAGAGCGTAGAGGTACACTCGCACCCTCCTCGTAGGCATTGCTTTACTCATATATTTTTGTATATGCCGCTGCATGTGATAGGTTATTAGCCCGTTATATCATTTTTATCACCGCTGTGAGAGAGTGAGTGCGACCCGTCCCGTGACTCAGTCGAGTTAACGCGGAAAAGTCGATACCCGAGACTCACTATCGGTTTCTCAACCGCGCACGGTCCAGCGTTTCCCTCGCATAGAGAGGATCACGAGCTAGAGTCCCAGGTCGCGTGTCCGTCCTGCATCAATTTGGTATCAGAGCCAGGTTGAGTCTAGGGTGTTTAAAATAAAAAAAAAGTGTCATTTATGTCTAGTCGTTGTCTAAGTCGGTCTAAGGGTGCATTTGTATACCATTGTTCGGTATATAAAAAGGTGTTGTCCGAACGTTAGGCTACGCCTATCGGGAAGGCCGCACACTTGCGCGAGTGATCTTCGGATCGATTAACTCCGTCACGTACCGAGTCTTGGTTTAAATCTAGGGTCCTTAGTGTGCATGCATTCTAACCTTGCATAGTCGGTCTAGTGTCTTGTCCAAGTGTCGGCATGTCCATCCACTAGTGTCCCCGTGTCCCTTGGATGAACAAGGGGCCGCATCATCTGCATGGTGACGATACTATCTAAAATGGAAGGATCACCTGGATCACCCCGAATGGCCCGTAGCCCGGGACTTCTACGGCTCCGATAATCCGAGTGACTACCTAGAGTGGGAAGCCATTATGGACGATAACTTTCAGTGTTACCTTATGTTCGGTCCCGCACAAGTCGACTTTGCCAAAAGGTGACTTTTTTATGAAGCCGTCGAAACATGGAGGGACATCAAGTTCTTCCGGGAAGATAGGAGGCTAAGGCCCATCGAGTCATGGTGGGATATGAAGAGAGTGCTTATGAGGGTCTACCTTCCCCGCCCACCTACCTCCAACCACGGGGGTCATACCACTAGCCAACCCCACCAACTCACCCACAATCAAGTGGGCCACAATTCCAACCAACCCCGCCCCTTCACCTCCATCCAAGTCCACCAAAGCAACCCCAATCACGTGGCCCTCCCCGTCGCCTCCAACCAACCACACCTTGGCACCTCCGTCCAATCCCACCCAATCACCTCCAACCAAGTGGAAGCCCCACTTATAGTCGAGTCTAGGTCTGCATCTGGGCTGAGAGATGAGGAGCGAGTCCACCCCGAGGCCCCTACTCCAACCCACACCTTAGATGAAATCATAAAATGCTTTCGGATTGGTTGGAAAGGGTAGAAAGGACACATGCTCCTTCACCACCCATGAGTGCTCCATTGCCACTTTCTACTTCCAAACTTTATTCGGAACCATCTTATTTGGAGCCACCTACGCCCGAGCCACCCGTGTTTCTAACGGGTACGCTATACATAGCCGAGCCGCTTCTTAGTTGGCTAAAGGATGGCTTGGTCCCACCTCCTTACCCATCTATGGACCCCACCTTACCTCTAGTGTCTGTCAACTCTACCACATGACATTCCGGTCTAGTCACCATGTTGATACATTGGGTGACCTTATTCTTGGTTTAGGTTGGCAATGGAAGTTGACGCACTTATTGCCCGAGGCTTCGACCAACCCACTAGTCGTAGCTTCACCCATCCTGCCATAGGGTCTATTACCTCCATGTGCACCGTGGGTTGTGTCACCATGCAGATTCTTCTATTCCTCCCGATGACGGCCGAGTCCGACTTCGTTCCCTTTTGCCCAAGGGAGGAATCCTAGTTTCTAGACATGACCGTCGTCCCACCGACCACAATGTATGATGGTGATTATGAATTCTTAAATTGGGACCGAGTCATGGGGGAACCCACTTCACGGGGTCATACCTTCTTTGACCCTTTTGACCCCTTCACTAGTGAACCTCCCGAGCCATCATATTCACTCCACTTCTTCCAAGGAGTTCACTGTTCCGCCCCTACCCCTCGGTCTAGTTGGCAAGCCGAACCTACGTCTAGTGGTAATGGCGAGGGTAGTTCTAGATCTCCTAGCCCTTCCCCACCCAAATCCCATAGGTCGCCAATGCATGAGTGGTACATCTTAGGGTGTCTTGGAGTCCTCCGTTCCGTCAACCATCGAGTACATCTAGTGTATGCATGGCACATATTCGGGTGTCCTTGTCCACCGTCACACAAGTACGGGTCAGACTAACATTAGATTTGTTTAGGGTCTTTGTGAGTCTTTGTTTCGTTTGTCTGTCATGTGTTTGTGCATACATCGAGTCGAGTCGAGTCGGTTTGTACGCTCGCGCTGTTAGTCCCTTTCGAGTTCGAGACTAGTCAGACTTCAGGATCGGTTTTACTTCATATGTCGAATCTAGTCACATAAGGGACAAGCGGTGATTCCAAGTGAGTCTTCGAGCCGCCTTCCCTTCTTTGAGAGTGACCCCACCCCGGAGTGTCCACCTCTGGCCTCATTCCCATGGCAGCGTGCACATATCGAATCTATACGGGATGAGCAGGTGTCAATTGCTTGGAGTGGAGCGTACTCCGCCCTTCCAGGTTCGGTGAAGGATCCGCCGGAGCTACTCAAGCAGCCGTACCCCTTACTCGACGGGGTCGAGTTCTTCCCACCCGGGGAGAGTTGATGGGAATCGACGTCGAGCACTGACTTTTTATTTTTGGCCTTTAGTTTATTTTTATATCCTTGGGAAAGTATATACGCAATTGTAAGGCTTTATAAGCCACTTTGTCATTCCCTTGGATTCTTTGGGTTTTTGTGCAAATTGTTAATAGGTCCAGCAAAGGGACCCTCACTCCTTCCCCATTGGTCCACCTCATCCATGTGGGGATGGTCAAAAGCCTAGGTGGCATCTAGAAGGTCAATTGGACACATGGGAGACAAGGTGGACAAAAAGTCCAATTTGGAACCCCTTGGTCAAGGGGGACCCCCCTCCACTAACCCTCTTTTATTTTTGTTTAATGTGGTTCCAAACCACATGGGTTAATTAGTTTTGACCTTCCTATTTTGCCCTCCCTAACCCTAGATCTGAGGGTACTATGAGTCATTTTACATTTCATATAAATACTATGTACTTTTCCATTTCATGAATTAATGAGAAGAAAAAGTTGGAAATTGCCAAGAACTCCCAAGGAGGGTGCGTCCCTCTCCCTCTCTCCCCCTGGTTCATCTTCTTCCTCTAGCACTCTAGGGTATGAAGCCCATTCTTCTTAGCCCCTCTGAGTTCACCTCTGCTGCCGCCGCCGTCGTTCGTGCCGTCGTCGCGCCGCCACCGCCGCTACATCAGAGTTCTATCTTCATCTGGATAGAAGCTCATCTCTAGATTTTTATCTCTGGTTCTTGTTGTCTGATCGAGCCCTAATTTTGAGGGTTTGTTCTGTCCATCTCCCTTAACCTTCAGTTCAAATTTCATGTCATTTGAACGTCATTTAATATTTTTCTCATATTTTTGTTTGTCCTCTCAGTAATCTGCCCTTTTGCAGATCTACTGGACAGAGTCACCTTCTTATATTTTTCCCACCCCCTTATAAATTTCCAAAAAAATCATAAAACTTCCTAAGTGTTCCTCACATATACCCCCTTCTACTATAATTTTCGTGGAGTCTAAAAAAATCCTTTTCCTATCGGTCAAAGGTCATTCTCAGGAAAAACACAATTTGCCCTGTGTGTCAGTCAGTCCGGGTTAGAAAACAAAATAGTGTTACAGTCATTCTCATCTTCAATCCGTTCGGTGGATGGAGCTATGAAAAAAATATGTTATAGTTCTATGAGTTCTCTTTCCAACGGTACCAGCCACGCCTCTATCGGCCTCCGTATCTGAGCATCATAATTCTTGCAGCCGAGGCGTGCAGATCTGTTCTATGTGCAGGTCTAAAATTACAGTCCGGCAATAATTCATGAAAACTTATCAAAAGTCAACTTCTGGAACCGCCACTTCAGGGAGTCGATCAGGGACATCCCGCCACCGTCCCAGCCAAGCAGTGCCTTCAGAAGACCTCAGGAGGGTGACGTTCCTTTGGAAACCGTGCCTTAATGTCCAGCGAGTCAGAATCGAGTCAGTGCCGGACCGAGTCGGACTAGCAGGCCGAATTCGTGCCGTACGCACCTCCGGATTGCTGCCCGTCAACCTAGGGTCAGTCCTCCCGGGCCCCACTTATAGCCCTTTACCTCCCTGCGAGGAGTGGGCAATAAAATTCACTGTTGTAATTAACTTTTACCGTTGTTACCGGGAGTTACCGTACTTGGCCGGGAACATCTTCCCCACGCCTGGAGCGTGGAGGTACACTCACCACCCTCCTCGTAAGCATTGTTTTACTCGTATATTTTTGTATATGCCGCTGCATGTGATAGGTTATTATCCCATTATATCATTTTTATCTCCGCTGCGAGAGAGTGAGTGCGACCCGTCCCGTGACTCAATCTGAGTTAACACGGAAAAGCCGATACCCGAGACTCACTATCGGTTTCTCAACCGCGCACGGTCCAGCGTTTCCCTCGCATAGGGACGATCGCGAGCTAGAGTCCCAGGTCGCATGTCCGTCCCGTATCACATCTTAGTCCGCGTCTCAGGTGTCTCCCTCCGGTCCAGCGGGAACTGAGACACCGTACAAGTAACCACAAAACATGTGACTAGCTGGGGTCGCGCTCGTCATCGCGGGTCCAACCGCCCCCAACCACGTGTGCTCACACAAGCCTTACATCCTAGGTCTAGCCCTCTGACTGGTTTTCCCATCAGCCGGACTCTGGCGTCAAACGTGGGGCCCTACAGAAACTAGTCTAAAAACCATCTCTCGGGGCAGCCTCGCCACCACTCCCTAGTGGGACCACTCGCGTGTCGGAAGGCTATGACTAGTCGGGAGTCACTGATGTGACCACTCTTCGAGGAGAAACTCCGAGAACCACGCACGCACCCTGCTCAAAAGTCGAGAAGAACCAAGTGGCGCCGAGCCACTGGACTCTGGACTCTGGACAGTTCTCTAGACTCACTAAATCTAACGGTCCTTGAGTCACGAGACTCGGGGTCAAGACTGTTGCACCGAACGGCTCCACGCCGTCAATCTGGCCTAATCCCTAGGTCTAAAACTACAGTAGCATGAATACCGAGGCAACTCATGATCCGCCAAGACCATCCCCTAAAAAGGGAACTCGAGGGACCTCCAGCCCCAGGCTGGGTGACTGGACTCACAGTCCAAGGCCATACACATGGCCCACGTGGAAAGCACAGAAGCATGATTCCCAAGGTAGCTCACAAGCCGCCACGCTGATTCCCCATCCCAAGGATGACTGGACTCGCAGTCCAAGGCCAAACATATGGCCCACTCGGGAATCATTTTCTGCAGAAACCCACGACATGCGGGGGAACCCCACCGCACTCACACCGATACACGGTGACTTGATTGAGCGTAACACGAAAGCTCGAAACACACACCTACGGGCATGCTAATCAAAGTAACACGGCACCTCCGGCCCCAGAAACACGGACACGGAACCCACGGGGTGTCCGGGACACTCACGAGGCCGAAGGTCGACCACTGGGTCACAACCGGGACGACCGGATACCAACACAATGCGAACCCGACATCGTGAGTATGGAAATCTCCTAGTAGTCTAACCTTAAACCGCCACGATGGCCTAGCGGTCTATCCTTGGACCGCTAAGGATGGCTAGCAGTTTAACATTGGACCGTCACACACTGAAACCACGGAACCACAACGGTCTACCCTTGCACCGTGAAGCAGAGCCTAGCGACCTATTACTACACCGCCAATGGCCCTGGTGGTCTATCGTACGACCGCGAGGTCCAAACCGATATACACGGGGTTCTAGCGGTCTATCTCTGGCCCGCTAAACCCTCGGAACACACGAAGCTCAAGCGGTCTAACCCTAGACCGCCAAGGATCCTGGTGGTCTATCGCGTGACCGCCAGCCTTGAACCGACACAAGGAGACCCCTAGCGGTCTACCCTTGGTCCGCTTGGAGCCCTTAGCGATCTCGGGAACGACCGCTAAGGCGTCCCGAACCTGAAATGGTAAGAAACGCCCCCAAAAACCCGATCCACGCCCCAATCACCCCCGGGTGATTGGGAAACAAAGGGGAATCCATCCCCAAACCTCCTAGCATGCATCTAAACCCCTGGATCGGCCAAAAACACCGCGAAATGGGAGATCCGGGTCACTCCCCAAAAATATGTATTTTCCCCAAAATGTTCAACTAGGCCCTCTCGGCTCACCACGACCTACAAAACTCACGGAAAAGAAAGTGCACGAGCTGGGGATCCATCTCCCTACTTCCACCGAAGATTTCGCGCCCCGAGGTCGTCGATCCGCGATGAAATCACCACGAAACCCTCGCCGATTCACGAACTCACACCTGAGCTTCCACGCGTCACCAGCCCTCGATCCTCGACCCGTTCCCAGTTCCTCACCTCCCGCCATCGCCACCTCACCCTCCTCCGCCACGGTCGGCCGCCCGGGGAGAGGGGGAGAGAAAGAGATGAGTGAGAGTGAGAAAGAGAGAATGGGGAGAGAGAGGAAAGGAGGTTAATATATATAGAAAAATCCAAAATTTCAAAAAATTCAAAAAAATTACCTCCATGATCCTCGGGAAGAGCACAACGCGCCGGTACTATCCCGGAGTTAGAGAACGCCACGGTTTGCCCTGCACAGTGTTCTGAAGGCGCATCAGGGAAAAACACGTGTACAGCACAAAAAACACTCCGAGAGCCACAAAAATGATCCACAAAATATCTGAAAAATCCGGGGCATTACATCCAATGTCGACATTCCTTAGTGCCCAGCTCTCCTCAGAGGAACAAAAGCTCTACATACAGCTACTGCAAGAATTCTGGGACTTCTTCGCTTGGAATTACAAAGAAATGCCAGGGCTTAGCCCTTCAGTCTCCCAGCATATCCTATCTATAGAACCAAAGGTCAAACAAGTGAAACAGCCGTCCGGTCGTATGAGGCTAGAGCTGATTACACAAATATGTAAAGAAGTTGGCAAGCTCATTGATGTGGGCTTTGTTGAAGAAAATCCGAATACCACGTGGTTGGCCAATATTGTGTCAGTCAAGATGAAGAATGGGCAAATCAGAATTTGTGTGGATTTCTGGGACCTGAATAAGGCATGCTCAAAAGATGATTTTCCAGTGCCAATAACAGAGGTCATGATTGATGCTACCACTGGTAATGAAGCTCTATCTTTCATGGATGGGTCTTCTAGCTACAACCAAATATGGATCACAGAGCATGACTGGGTCCACACTGATTTCCAAACCCCTAAGGGCATCTTTCACTACAAACGGATGTCGTTTAGCTTAAAGAATGCTGGTGCAACTTATCAGAGAGCAATGACCAAGATATTTGATGAGCTCCTATATGATAAAGTTAAATGCTACATAGATGACCTGGTAGTTAAGACCAGAAATAAAGAAGACCATTTGCAAGACCTCCGAGTGATATTTCAGAGGCTAAGGTAGTATGAATTGAAGATGAACCCTATGAAGTGCGCCTTTAGGGTATCCAGAGGCAAGTTCTTAGGCTTCATCATCAGATACAGGGGGATTGAGATAGACCCCGACATGATTAAAGCAATTCAGGAGTTACCTACACCCAGGCATTTGACGGAACTCCGCTCTCTGCAGGGCCGTCTGGCATACATCTAGCGGTTCATCTCCAATCTATCAGGGCGCTGCCATCCATTTCACAAACTCGTGACAAAGAATGGATCATTTTTGTGGAGCGAAGAATGCCAAGAAGCTTTTGAAAATCTGAAGGCACCGCCGGTCCTGGCAGCACCTGTGAAAGGATGACCTCTCATTCTATATGTAGCAGCTACCGAATATTCAATGGGGGCATTACTAGCCCAGAATAATGATGAGGGAAAAGAGCAAGCCCTCTATTATCTCAGTAGAAGATTAGTGAGGAATGAAGAAAAATACTCTCCCATCGAAAAGACATGCCTAGCACTGGTGTTCGGCGTGAAGAAGTTAAGACATTATATGTTGTCACACGAGGTCCAGCTGATCTCCAGGGTAGACCCTATAAAATATATCCTCTCCCAACAAGTTCTCAAGGGCCGTCTAGGCAAATAGGCAGTGCTGCTAATGGAATTTGACATTACTTACGTTCTGCAGAAATCTATTAAGGGCCAGGCCATCACGTATTTCTTTATTGTACACCCTATGCCCGAAGATTCTCTTTTGGCGACTGAACTTCCCGAAGATGAAACGTTGGAGGCAGATCAGATTCAACCAACTATGTGGTAGCTGTATTTTTATGGTGCATCCAGAACTGAGGCTCTAGCAATTGGGCCAATTAGATTCAGAGCCAGAGCAAGCATTGTCCTGAAGTCTCCAGAAGGGGAGGTTTTATATACCTAGTGCTCCATAAACAAAGCATGCACGAATAATGATGCCAAATATGAAGCCCTAATAATTGGTCTCCAGATTACTCTGTCTATGGAGGTTCAGATGCTTAAAGTATTTGGGGACTCCATGCTTGTTGTAAAGCTGGTGGAAGGGCAGTTCGACGTCCGGAAGCCAGAACTCCTCCCATATCACTGACAGGTGCTTCGCCTTATGGTGGAGTTCTATTTCATTGAAGTAAAACACATCAATCGAGGGCAAAATGCTCAGGTCGACGCCCTTGCAAAACTGGCTAGCTCCTTAGCAGTCCCGCTAGATGAAACATTAAATATAGTGGTCATCAATAGACGCCAGGTTCCTAGCATGATAGATGAACTGGCAAATGAGGAAGAACATGAAGCAATGATCATAGAAGATGCTCATCAGCCTGATTGGCAGGAACCTCTCCTGCAATGGTTCTGACACTAGTAACTACCAAAAGAAAAAGAACAGAGAATGAAACTACTCAGAATCAAAGATTCTGATGAGATGAGGAATGGAACCTTGTTCCAAATAATGGCAGATGCCCGAAAGAAAATTCTACTTTGCTGTCTGTCAACAGAAGAAGCTTGGTAGGCAATGAAGGAGGTCCATGCTGGGTCAGCTAGAGCACACTAGGCGGGTCCAAAAATGAAGATTGAAATAAAGAAGATGGGCTACTATTGGCCAACTATATTTGATGACTGCTGCAAGTTTGCCAACTCGTGCCAAAAGTGCCAAGAACATGCCACCGTGCCAAGAAGACCACTGATGCCATTACATCCAACTATCCCTAGCTGGCCTTTCACCCAGTGGGGCACGGATATGGTTGGCCCTCTACCAACATCCTCGTCAGGGTGCAAATATATTTTACTAGCTACAGATTACTTCTCCAGATGGGCAGAAGCTGTGGCATTAAGAGAAGTGACGGGGGAGTTGGTCGCCATATTCATCCTTCGAAACATAATATTCTGGTTCGGTGTGCCCAGCTGGATCATCTCTGACAATGGCAGCCACTTTAGATACCATCAGGTCTACAGGCTAGCCGATAAATATAAGATTGATTGGAGGACTTCAACTCCATATAATTCTCATGCTAATGGGATTGCTGAAGCATTCAATAAAACCTTGTGCACCTTGCTAGCAAAGATAGTTAGTGCCAGCAAAAGGGACTAGGAAGAAAGGATGTACGAGACACTGTGGGCCTACCGTACAATTTATAAAACCCCAACCAGCTGTTCAACATTTTCTCTTGTGTATGGGTCAGAGGTAGTGGTGCCGATAGAGCTGGAGGTGCCATCTTTACGGGTCGCCATTCAGCATGGCCTGGCCGATGATAATCAAATAAACATAGAAAGAAGATTGGAGGAGCTCTCCGAACTTGAAGGAAAGTGACTTCGAGCTCAACAAAATATACAGCTATACTAGGCCCGCATGACTCGTGCTTTTGACGAGTTGGTCAATGAACGGGAATTCAAGAAGGGTGACCTAGTTATGGTCAAAAGAAAAGATGTAATGGCAGCCAGCCCTAAGGGGAAGCTAACAGAGAACTGGGTGGGTCCCTATGTCATCCACTAAGTATATGAAGGGGGTGCATATGTCCTCGTAGACTACATGGGAGCAGTCCAATTCTCCCCTCTCAATGGAAAACACCTGAAACTCTATCACGCAGCCTTGCCCGCCCTTGAGGGGTCGGCTGAAACTCCCTGACATGTGCCCTCGGCTAGGTCAACCACTCACCCTACTTTGTCGATGGTACTCCGCCTCGGCCGAGCTCTCTAAATTCCATACTCAGCCGAGTCCCTCTGTGCACAACTGCCCGAGCCGATCCAAGCCAGTTGGCCCAAACGGCAAATAACCCCCTAGTGGATTCCAACTTTGACCCACTGGGCCTCTATATTATCACCAGTTTGGACCTTACATCTGAATTGGTACATAAACCATTCCCTTTGTGTTGACGTTATCCCCGCATCAACGAATACACACTCCTACCGACGAAAGGCTTCGTGCCCTAGCCGACTCATATACATCATCGCTAGTTTAGACCTTACGTCCAGATTGGTGCATAAGCTATTCCGTTTGCGTTGACATTATCCCTACATCAGTGAATGGATATTTCTATCGGTGAAATGCTTCATACCATAGCCGACTCATATACATCATGGCCAGTTTGGACCTTATGTCCATATTAGTGCATAAGCTATTCCCTTTGCGTTGACGTTATCCCCTCGTTAGAGAATGCACATTTTTATCAATGAAAGGCTTCGTGCCGTAGCCGACTCATATACATCATCGCCTGTTTGGACCTTACATCCAGATTGGTGCATAAGCTATTCCCTTTCTGTTGACGTTATCCCCGCGTCAGCGAATGCACATTTCTATCGGTGAAAGGCTTCGTGTCCTAGCCGACTCATAAACATCATCGCCAGTTTGGACCTTACGTCTAGATTGGTGCCTAAGTTATTCCCTTTACGTTGACGTTATTCCCGCGTCAATGATCCTACCAGTGAAAGGCTTCGTGCCCTAGCCGACTCATATACCCATCACCATTTTTGCCTTACATCCAGATTGGTGCTTAAACCTATTCCGTTTGTGTTAACGTTACCCCCGCGTCAACGAATACACACTTTTGTTGGCAAAAGGCTTCGTGCCCTAGCCAATCCATACACGTTGTCACCAGTTTAGACCTTACATCCGGACTGGTGCTTAAACCATTTCCTTTGCGTTGACGTTATCCCCGCGTCAACGAATGCATACTTTTACCGACAAAAGGCTTCGTGCCCTAGCCAACTCCTATATGTCATCAACAGTTCGGGCCTTACGTCCGAATTGGTGCTTAAACCTTTTCCTTTGCGTTGACGTTATCCCCACATCGACGAACGCATTGTTATCAGTGAAAGGCTTTGTGCCCTAGCCGATCAACATGCACATTACCGCCAATTCGGACTTTACGCTCGAATTGGTGGCCAAACTTTCCCCTTTGCATTGGATCTACCCCCGCGTCAACCAATGCACCTTCCTATCGACGAAAGGCTTCATGCCCTAGCCGACCCCTATACCATGTTATCGATCTGGACCTTACGTCTGAATTGATGCATAAACCTCTTCCTTTGCGTTAGCGGTATCCCCACGTCAACGAATATACACTCTCATTGGCGAAAGGCTTCGTGCCCTAGCCAACCCATATACCCATCAGCGTTTTGGACCTTACGTCCAGATTGGTGCTTAAACTATTTCCTTTGCGTTGATGTTATCCCCGCATCAATGAATGCACCTTCCTATCGGCGAAAGGCTTCGTGCCCTAGCCGACCACTATACCCTGTTATTGATCTAGACCTTACATCCGAATTGATGCATAAACCTCTTCCTTTGCATTGGCGGTATCCCCACGTCAACGAATATACACTTTCATTAGCAAAAGGCTTCGTGTCGTAGCTGACCCATACACACCATCACCAGTTTGAACCTAATGTCCAGATTGGTGCTTAACCTTTTCCTTTACATTGATGTTATCCCCGCGTCAATGAATATACACTCTCAATGGCAAAAGGCTTTGTACCCTAACCAACCCATATACATCATCATCGGTTTGGACCTTACATCCAGATTGGTGATTAAGCTATTCCCTTTGTGCTGACGCTATCCCTGTGTCAACGAATACACACTCCTACAGGCAAAAGGCTTCATGCCCTAGCCGACTCATATACCCATCACCGTTTTGGACCTTACATCTAGATTGGTGCTCAAACCTACTCCCTTTGCATTGATGTTATCCCCATGTCAACGAATACACGCTTTTACCAGGTGAAAGGCTACGTGCCCTAGCCAACCCATATACATCACTGCCAGTTTGGACCTTACATCTGAATTGACACATAAACCCTTTCCTTTGCGTTGACGTTATCCTCACATCAACGAATATACACTCTCATTGGTGAAAGGCTTCGTGCCCAAGCCAACCCATATACATCATCGCCAGTTTGGACCTTACGTCTGAATTGACGCTCAAACCCTTTCCTTTCCGTTGATGTTATCCCCGCGTCAACGAATATACACTCTCATTGGTGAAAGGCTTTGTGCCCTAGCCAACCCATATACATCATCACCAGTTTGGACCTTACGCCCGAGTTGACGCTGAAACTCTTTCCTTTGCATTGACATTATCCTCGGGTCAACGAATATACACTTTTACCAGCGAAAGGATGCGGGCCCTAGCCAACCCATATACATCATCGCCAGTTTGGACCTTATGTCTGAATTGACGCATAAACTCTTTCCTTTGTGTTGACGTTATGTAATGCCCAGGAATTTTCTAGGAATTTTTTTGAAATTAAATATAATTATTAAGCATTTAAAAATACTTAATGGACTATTAAAAAGAATTAAGGATTTATTAAACCAATTAAAGGCCCTATAATAACCAAAGGACTAGGCCCAACTCAAATAGGCCCAAAAACCCAATTCTATGGCCTTTTTACCCAAGCCTATTACTAGAAACATAATATGGGCAATTTACGGATTTACATATGATAAATAAAGCTAATTAGGGGATAAATACGGGATAAAACCAAAAATCTAAAACTTTTAGAAAATACGCCTAAACGCGGTCTATCGCACGACCGCTACATGATAAAAGCGGTCCCCACTCGACCGCTACCATCTTCTGCAAACGCAACGGCAAGATGCGTGAAAAGCTTGGATCTTTGGCATCCAAATCACCATGAATCGAAGTATGTAGACATGTAAACATATCTAATACTCTTAGGGATCAATCCTACACGAAGTTAGGTCTCTAAGTTCGATCTAATCCCCCAAACCCTAGGTAAACTCAATAAATAGGGTTCACGTTCGAACTGAGTGAACCCTTGTTTTGGCTCGCGAAGTTCGACGGTAAGGAGACATTGTCTCAGGTTGGTTCTTTAGAACTTTATGTTCCTTTTGGTTTTATCTAACTCCCCTCGTTCAGGTTCGAACTGAGTGAACCCTTGTTTTGGCTCGCGAAGTTCGACGGTAAGGAGACATTATCTCAGGTTGGTTCTTTAGAACTTTATGTTCCTTTTGGTTTTATCTAACTCCCCTCTAATTTTCATGCTAGAAGACCCAGCCGTTGAAGAGCTAGAGCGTCTGTAAGTCTCTGGTTCACTGCAGACTGCACAGGAAGCAGTGTGTCGGTCCAATATAGATCAGGAGATTAGAAGCCCTAAACGAGGGTAATTCGAGTTCTTCATTTAGAACTTATTGTTCTCCTTTCTATCTTCTACCTACCCTCCAATTTTCATGAATTTAGGTCAAGAGGATCAGAGATAGTGGGACGGGAAGTTGGACGTGTAGAAACTAGGGTCTCCTTCCAATTAGAAATTCAGAGATTCAAGCCCAACCCAGAGGTAGGTTATCTCATGAAAAGGCTAAATAAATGTCTTTGGAGTAAAAGTCCTCTGGTTTCATGCAAGTTCATGCTCTGTACGTGGTGTATTTCATGTTTTATTGTCACTACGCATCTCGGTTATTTCTGCATGCATGATTCCTACCCTTAAATGTAAATATGATAATTTTGGCTTAACTCATGAAAACTCATGCATCTCCATGACCTAATCTTTAATATAGCATGTTTATCTTCCCGTCTAACACGTTTAGAAGCATTTATTTCGTTTAAATTAGCCTTGCATAACCTAATGAACCTTTTGCTGTTTCAGGGATAGCTACCGTCTAGTAGCGGTCCCCGACCGACCGCTTACGTATAGTAGCGGTCCTTTATAGACCGCTTTAATGTTTCTATTTTTCTGCACTTGTTAACTCCAAACAGGTTGTAGATTAGCCCTATTAATTACATGTTAAGCTCTGATAATTAGGTCTTATACCTAGATTTAAACATGGATTTATGTTAATTGTTATATTGAGTATCCATCATGCTACGTTCCATGTCTTTCATGCTTTAAATTCTTATTTTAAAAATTATATTACTTTCATGCCAAAAACGCATATTTTTTTTATTAAAGGTTATTTTGACATGGTTCAAGAACTTATTTTTTGAGGTTTTGATTGTTGTTTTACAATGATCTCACTCTCATATTTTAAGTATTTTCTTAAGTTCATGCACATATTCCGATACGATGTCATTAGTTACACTTTGCACATATTAGGCACATATTCTTGAACTTGTGATCCTCTCCGTTAGATATTCCTTCCACCGGACTAGGTGATCTTGTTTCAAGGCCTTCGTAAGTCTCCGCGAGCCTGGGATTCCCACTAGGATGCCGAGCTAGTTGTATCCTAAAAACTCATTTGTCTAGCAAGCACTTTAATGGTGTTTCTATGTCCTAGACAGTTGTGACCATAAGGTGACCGCAACTACATAGTAGCGGCCTTCTACCAACCACGTTTGTCAAGATTGCACCAATGTTGACTCTTTCCTTTTTGGTGTCGACTATGTCTAGAAACGGCCCTAGCTTGACCGCATTCAGCAAGAAATGGCCCAGACAAGACCGTTTTATTTCTAAGCGTTCCCAACCCGGGGTTTGACTCAAGGGTTGTTTTTCTTATGATCATAGATGGTCTATTGATTATATAGAACTTAACACTTTGTTCCTTAAGTTATTAATGATTTATGAAAGTTAAGGAATATGCCGTTATGCTGTCGGATTCTTTCTGTAGCTTAACCTTGTAATTAAAGTCATCCTTGAACTCCCACGTTCTTAATCGAAGCATTCTTGCCTTGATATTTGTTATCATAAGCTATAGTTGAACTTTTACATTATTGGCTGGAACTGTATTTATATCTCATGAAAGTAGCTTAATTTATAACTTGAAGATGCAAGAGCAAGCACAAACAGTGTCCAAGGGCTCAACGCTAGCCCCCATGGTAGATAGTCAGAAACATACTATAAACCGTGGGGTAATGATGTTTACTGACGTCGCATTGTGCTGAGAGTACTTTTTTTATAAATGAGTGAAGAACCACGAGGACTATCATGAAATTATGGCATGCTTGTTACATGACTTTCTAGTGCATAACCTTCATGGTTATGAAAAGTACATTCTCATTACCTACAAGTACATTCTTGTTACATGAAATGCCATATTCCATTCTATTCTATTCTTGCTTGATTATATTTTCATTTTACCTGAACATTCATATCTTTACAATCTACATCTTGCTACTAGTGATATTACCTTGGTTTTATCGCATGTTTCATCGCATGTTATTTACCCTGCATTCTAGAGCTAAAGTGTTAATTACTTAAACATTGCCTTCATGTTGATACAAAGATACCTACTAGGCATGTGTGCTCATTTCCTATTTTTCCAAATCTTTTGAGGACATTCTAGTGGGTTGGATTCTGACTATTCAAGTGATGGATCCTAGAGCAAATAAAGAAGGACTGAAGCCTTAGATTGTCATTAATGATAGTCAAGAGTCATTATGTAATTTCATCCTTTTATTGAGTCTCGTTAGGTAAAAAGGTCAGGTCAAGTATCAATGTACTTTGAATATTATTCAATAAAGTGAAGTTTTGAGTACATCATCTTGTGCATTCATTTCTTATGTGTGAATGTGTTTGCACTCTTATTATATTGCTCGCTTGCATCATACTAACCGACTGTTCACGATCTTGATTAATTTCCGCTACATAATCTCAGGGTGTGACACGTTATCCTCGCATCAACGAATATACACTCTCAATGGTGAAAGGCTTCGTGCCCTAGCCAACCCATATACATCATCGCCAGTTTGGACCTTACGTCTGAATTGACGCTTAAACTCTTTGCTTTGCATTGACATTAGCCTTGAATCAACAAATATATGCTTTTACCGGCAAAGGGCTGCATGCCCTAGCCAACTCATATACATTACCACTAGTTCGGACCTTACGTTTGAATTGGTGCTCAAACCTTTCCCTATGCGTTGACGTTATCCCCGCATCAACGAATACACACTTCTATCAGCAAAAGGCTTCGTGCCCCAGCCGACCTATACACCCATCGTCGGTTAGGGCTTTGCATTCGAATTGATGCATAAACCCTTCCTTTTGCGTTAGCATCAACCCCGCGTTAAGGAATGTATTGTTAATGCACATCTGCGAGTTAACTTCCAAAGCTACTTAGACCCGAATATTGTATTTCGGCCCATGAACAACACTCATATCAACAAATTTTGTTCTTCAAAAAAAAAGATGGGGCTTAAAATTGAGGTGCCCCGCCAGACATGTTCAGTATCCTACCAAACAAGGGCAAAAATGGCTGAAACACAGTCGCGGCAAAAACTCGAAAGGGCACTGCAGGAAAAATAGGGTACCCTGCCACGTGAAAACTAGTGAGGGCAGGTGGACAAAAGCAAGAAGGGGCTGGCTCTGGTGAAAACTCAAAAGGGCACTTGGGTCAGTAATGTGGTAATATAAAAGAAAATTCTCTCTATCTCTACCCATGCTTGTGGAAATTCCTAACATGACACTCATCATACGTCCCACCGAAAAATCCGTAACTACCGTCGATTTTCGACATCATCGTCGGGATCAATGCTCAAACACCCCCAGTATAGGCCTTACGCCTATACTATTGAAATAATCCTTTCTTGCTTCGGCATTTAACCAGTGTCGATGAACAAGATACCTTCGACTCTCATCATCATCGACGATATCGATGAACAAACCTTCAACACGGACCTTTCGTCCCCGTCAATGAATAAACCTCTCTTGCTTCGGTATTCAGCCAATGTCGATGAACAAATTGCCTTCAATCTCTGTCGTCGTCGGTGAGATTGATGAACAAACCTTCAACTCAGACCTTTCGTCCCTGTCAATTAACAAACTTCTCCTGCTTCAGCATTTAAGCAACGCCGATGAATAAACTACCTTCAATCCTCATCATCATCGGTGAGATCGATGAACAAACGTTTGACCCAGACCTTTCATCCCCGTCGATAAATAAACCTCTTTTGCTTCGACATTTAAACAATGCCGATGAACAAACTTGTTGTGTCCCTGAAGTCATTTGAGTCATTCTGTGGTCACTTGGGTCATTCAACATCATTCTATGGTCATATGCATTCTGTGGTATTCTTTTCTTGGTTTTGATAATGGCTAAACACTATTAGTCATTGTTGTTTTTCACTCCTATATGACTGACATATGTGTTGTTGTGTTCATGACAGATACGCAAATGAAGGCTCAATGTTACGCCCTCGCACGCGGATCGACCTGCCCGGTCAGGTCGTGGGGGTCAAGGGGGCAGCGCCCCTTGCGGGGGTTTCCTGGGGCGGAGCCCCCGGAACAAAAATTTGATTGAAGACTCAATAATAAAATCTTCAAGACTGTCAAGGGTGATGCCACAAACATGCACGGGCTGCTAAAGGACTTAAGCGGCGGAGCTAAGATAGATAACGGACCAACCCGGGAAAATCCGGGTTCTGCCCAGCTAGCAGTCGACTGCCAGCATAGGGGCGGTCGACCGCCCCAACCAGCATCCGCCAGTCTGCAGTCTTTCAGCTGGCGGTCGACCGCCAGCCAGTGACGATCAACCGAAATTCCCAGGGATCACCCGAATGCAAGTTTTACAGTAGCGGTCGATCGCCAGGAGCTACAGGTCGACCGCCAGCCCCGAGCCTTCAATGTTGACTTTGTTTCCAACTTCGAAAAGGGCCATTCAACATGGATTTCTTTAATCCAAAAGTCACCTAATCACCTACAAATTGTGGATCTGGTCTAAGGCTTGTCTATAGACCATTCAAGGTCTATAATACCAATACAAGAGGGTTGGAAACCCCCTATGCTTCAAGGCTTCAAGGGAGATCAAGGGAGCTCATTTTCGAGGCACTGTAGCACCTCCGTGAACAGTACTTCAGGCTGGAGTTCTTCATCCATCCAAGGTGTTTCAAGGTGAGATCTGAAGCAAGCAACCTCCACCAAAGCTAGAAGCACTCAAGGATAAGAAGGGTGATCAAAGGAAGCCACAAGGAGGGTGTTTCAAAAAGGAAATCAAGCTACTACGGGAAGAAGTTCTTCATCAAATCTTCAAGTGATTGAAGCTACTTCAAGAGGAAATCAACTTGAAGCCAAGTGAAGAAAAAGCTGCAATCATCTTCCTCTTCCTCATCTCAAGGTGATCCATAGAAGCTGCAAGGGTGTGTTCAAGGGAAAGGAGTTCGAAGTACTGTAGCTGTGAACAGTACTCCGGGAAGAAGTTCTTCATCATATCGCCAAGTGATTCAAGCTACTTCAAGAGGAGATCAACTCCAAGCCAAGTGAATCATCAGATTCAAGCTCCAGCAAACTCAGACAAGATCTTTTCTCTTTGAACATATTTCATATCTTGTTTGAGTATTTTCATATCTTGTTCTTTTCCATTTCATTCAAACATTTGGAACTGAAGATCGTCCCTACCTGTGGTTAGTAGGAAGGCAATCGGAAGCTGTCCGATCTGCGGTGTTGACATCCCTACCGGCGGTTAGTAGGAAGGCAATTGGTTGTTAGCGCAACAAGAGTGATATAGAAGGGGGGGATGAATAGATCACTCCCAATTTGTAAAAACTTAGGCGGAAAATTAATTCTACAGCTTACGCCCCTCCTGAACCCGCACACAGAGAAATGCAAACGCAGTCATCAAACAAGGTAGTATATGTAAATGAGAATGAAGAACTGATCACATGGAAGCAAAGAGACAAGCAGATGGAGAGCGCAGATAATAAAAGCAAACTACAGAAGAGGCACTCGGTTTTTAGGTGGTTCGATTGCAGTCCGCAATCTACATCCACCCCTCACTCCAACTAGAATGAGGATTCCACAAGATAATGCTAGAACACTGCAGACTTAGTCTGCGAACAACATGCTGCCACACAGCTTGAACAACCAAGGGAAACAAATCCCTCAACCAAGCTCTGCTACCCACAGAACTTGTTACCTGTTCCAGCTACCAGCTAGAACAAAACCGGAGACACCTCTCCCTTCCTCCACACACCGGAGGGAACCTGCTAATGACAACCTGTCACTAGCAACACCAGAGATCACCGATCTCTCTTCCTCTGCAACCCAGAGGGAAACTGGAGTAACACTCCCTTCCTCCACACACCGGAGGGGAACTAATTCAAATCAGAAGAATGAACAAACTAAAACGAAAACAAAATAGAAACAAAGACCAATGAAGAAGCAGTCGGTTCTGAAACCAATACAAATGTAGCTTCAAAGGAAGCAATTCATCAAACCACAGACACTGCTCTCTCTCTCTCGAACATACTCCTCTCGGATCTGGACACTATGGAACTCTTTGCACTTTTTCCTTTCTGGATCGTGCAGCCTCACACATATGCCTTCTGCATTTTCTTTTCACGATCAAGCTTCTACTGAAGGACGAAGCTCCATATTTATAGCAGATATTGGGCGTGTGGCTACCAGGTTCCCGCCCATGAACTTTTTGCCAGATCATTTGAATTTCGACCACATGGCAGCATCCTGACTGGGTTGCCATCCATGTGTCATGTTCCTGGTTTCTTGGATCACGTGCCAGGTGCCAACCTCGGATCACGTGCCCAATCATCAGCCTGAATCGCCTGCAGACAGAGACAGAAGGAATGTATATACTTAGTTAGTTCAGGCTATTAACACAAGTGTATATACTTCAGAAACAACACCTGAGTAAGTGTGTACAACGTGAGAGAGTGTATAGACTTGAAACAATAGTTAACCAAGTGTGTATCATGTGAGAATGTATACACTTGGAGGTCTTCAGCATCCTCAGAGTATAGACTTAAGATATAACAACCGAATGTATAGAGTTGTGGTCGGACAACTCAATGTATAGACCCGAAGCAAGAGGCCAGTGTTCAGACTTTGAAGAAGAAATGCACTGCTCGCAATGTACAGACTTGAAAGTGTAAGACTCTTAATAAGACGGTGAACAGTGTATTGACTTGATGCCCAACGGTGATGTATAGACTTCGACAAGCTTGAGCCAGTGTATAGACTTTGCCAGAGTGAGACGATGCATGAGACGCTCGGCTGTACAGACTTGCAAAGTTCTGAATGAGACGATCGGCTGTAGGACCGATGTACAGACTCTGAATGTAAAGGCAGGCTGTATAGACTTGAATCGCTTGAAGCGATGTACAGACTTGGTGAGGCTCAAGCAGTGTACAGACTTGTGAAGGCTTCAGCGTTGTACAGACAAGGAAGTACCACTATAGATGTATGGACTTGAGTGAATGAAGCCGATGTACAGACTTGCCTAAGACGCAGCATGAGACGCTGGCTGAGACGGACGCTGTACAGACTTTGAATGCACTAAGACGCTGAACAAGATGGACCGATGTACAGACTTCTAAATGCTGATGGACTATGTATGGACTTGGCTTGAGATATTGTACAGACTTTGAAGTCCGACCTAGCAGGATGTGTAGACTTAGACTACAACCAGGAAAGCGTAGGAAAAGGTATGAGTGTATGGACTTGGTTCCTGTAGCAGTGTATAGAGTTGAAGGTATGAAGGTGATGTATAGACTTGCTGAACAATGCAATAGTAATCGGATGTATAGAGTTGAAGTTTAGACAAACCAGTGTATAGACATGAAGCTTGACAATCCAGTGTATAGAGTTGAAGCTTGGAAGGATGTATAAAGTTGAGCTGTACTGACTTTGGCAATGTGCAGACTTAACTGGTCGGGCAGTATACAGACTTAGAATATTAAGACCAGTGTATAGACTTCAGTTAGAAGGTGCCCGATGTACAGACTTGAAGATGATATGCCAATGTATAGACTTAATCGATCAAGTTGGTGTATATACTTTGGTACCCAGACACTTATTGTTCTGATGCATCGACCCACCCTTGCTGATGTGTTGACCCACTACTTGTTCATTCTAACTAAGTAGAGTGTATATAGATGAACTTATGAAACATCATATGAACTGTACACACTTACATGATGAACCAGCATAAATCTAGAGATCGTAGATTGATTTATAGTGTGAGACATCATCAAAACCATAGGGATACAACAATCTCCCCCTTTTTGATGATGGCAACACTATGAATCAAGCAATATCAAAGTTCAACAAACAGAGTAAATTCAAGGCATGCTCATGCAGGTGAATTAATCATTCCCTACCACACACTCTCATCTCCCCCACAACTCATAAACATATCTTCCTCGAAGTAACATGACTCCCCCAAAGCTCAAGACAAATTAAAGACTCACTGATATAGCAGAACTTCTCTCCCCCTTTGACATCAGCAAAAAGAAATACAGGATGTATGACAGTGCTGGAAACATGAAGAATAAGGGCAGTAACTTGTTAGTGCAGACAGTCACTAGTAGGTCTTAAGAGAATAAGTGAGTTTCTAATCTCAAGAGAAGATTCTTTATACTCCAGTACACAATAGAGAAGTAGAATGATAGACAAGTTTATCAGCATACATAGTGGATGATTTAGAGCAGGAGTTAACAAGTATGGCTAGATATAGTTGATCATTCAACTATCCCACAAGACAGCAAGAGACGAAATCAGAGAGGTGTTCTCAAGGTATTGAAGACAAGCAATCCATTAGTTGCATAACAACAAGGAATTGTTTCTTTTTGAGATTATTTTCAAGAAGATCAATGAGTAAGTTGGTAGTTCAAACCTTTGACATTAGGGAGACACCTTGATTAGAGGCCTGAATCCCCAGTTACTCAGAGTGAGTACCTTATTACTTCCTCTTTTTTTTATATTAAGGAACAGAGTTAGTAACTGTGGTTTTTGACATGAGGAAACACCTTGATTAGAGGCCAGAGTCCCCAGTTACTCACCAGCAAGCCACCATTGCTCTGTCATATCTTTTCATTCATTTTAAGCATTTGACACCTCATGACATGGGAGAAATATTCATTTCATTGATGAAGCTCCCAGTTTCTCAGTGATCAAAACAGAATATGTTTGTTCAGTTAAGCCCTTGAGTTAAAGAGATAGAATGATTGAAAACAATACCAAAAGGACTATTTCTTGAATTGAGTCTTGAAGTTTAGATTTCAAGTTGATTGGGCCAGATATCAAGACATACAGGTTTTGGCCTGAACTAGAATCAATGACAATGTATGAAGATATGCTTTATGCAATTAGTCCAGATCTCTGAAGGAGTACCAAAGGAAAGATTCTAACTAGAGATTAGAGTCACTGACTTATAGACTTAAGAGATAAGTGACACTCTATTGTCTGAGAGAACCACACTAGATCAGTCATGCAAGACCAGCAAAGTGACACATCTGGATTGCCCTTTTGAATCTGTCAAAGAACTTCTCTTCCCACATTACAACTCAGCTCCCCCTAAGACATAGCATTCCTCAATAAAACAATCCAGCATAATCTCAAAGCTTCCCCTTACTCAAAGCATTCCTGAAAGCTAACCAGTAAGCATTCTGAACTCCCCCTTTAAACCAGCATGAAAGAAGGCTAAACATCAGACAAACACAACTCCCCCTCACAACAAGAACAGCCTTCATAATTAAGACAATTTGTATAAGCCTAATTCTCTTCTCAATGTGGTGAATTTTTCATTATCCAGAGGTTTTGTGAATATGTCAGCAATCTGATTATCTGTGCCTACATGAATCAGTTCAAAATTATTCTTAGACACCTCATCTCTTATAAAATGATGTCTTATCTCTATGTGTTTGGTTCGTGAATGCAAAACAGGATTTTTAGCAATATTGATGGCACTAGTATTATCACAGTAAATTGGTGTGCACCCCAGGTCTACTTGGTAGTCCTGAAGCTGGTGTTTAATCCATATTACTTGTGTTCCACAACTCCCTACAGCCACATATTCAGCTTTTGCAGTGGAGAGGGCCACAGAATGTTGTTTCTTGGAGCCCCAAGACACTAAACACCCACCCAAAAATTCACAATGGCCACTAGTGCTTTTCCTGTCTAGTTTATAGCCTGTATAATCAGCATCTGTGTATGCTACTAAGTTAAGTGTGTGAGATGCAGGAAACCATAAACCAAGAGAATGAGTAGCTGACAAATATCTGAAGATTCTTTTAACTGCAGCTAAGTGTAATTCAGTAGGTCTAGACTGATACCTTGTACACATTCCTACACTGAATTGCACATCTGGTCTAGAGGCTGTCAAGTAAAGAAGTGATCCAATCATACCTCGATAAAGTTTGGCATTTACTTCTTTACCTGTCTCATCTGCATCCAATGAGGTATTGGTGCCCATGGGTGTTGCAATGTGCTTTAAGTTTTCCATACCAAACCTCTTAAACAGTTCCATTGTGTATTTAGTTTGGTTGATGAAGCACCCATCCTCTAGCTGCTGTACCTGCAATCCAAGAAAGTATTTTAGTTCACCAACCAAGCTCATTTCGAATTCAGCAGACATCATGGTAGAAAATTCATCACATAGTTCATGCTTAGTTGATCCAAATACAATGTCATCTACATATACCTGAACTATGATGAGATCTCTGTTTATGCCCTTGGTGAACAAAGTTTGATCAACTTTACCTCTTTTGTAGTCCTTGCTGATCAGAAATTCAGACAATCTTTCATACCATGCTCTTGGAGCCTGCTTTAGACCATACAAAGCTTTGTTTAACCTGAAAACTTGGTTAGGTTGAGGAGAGTATTGAAATCCAGGAGGTTGTTCAACAAAAACTTCTTCTTTAATGACCCCATTTAAAAAGGCACTTTTAACATCCATTTGTTGGAGTTTTATATTCTTTGAGCAAGCAAAGGCAAGCAACAATCTTATAGCTTTCATCCTAGCAACAGGTGCATAGGATTCATCAAAGTCTACACCGAATTCCTGACAGTAGCCTTTGGCTACTAATCTGGCCTTATTCCTCGAGATGATTCCATCTTCATTCATCTTATTTTTGAACACCCACTTGGTTCATATGATATTAATACCATCTGGTCTTGGGACAAGCTCCCAGACATTATTCCTTTCAAACTGACCTAATTCCTCACACATAGCATTGACCCAAGCTTGATCAGCTAAGGCCTCTTCTACTGTTTTGGGTTCAATTTGTGAGACTAAAGTAATTAAGTCATCATTATTCACATTTCTAAAATGAGACCTAGTCCGAAGAGGATCTTCAGGATTGCCTATGACTTTATCTAATGGATGGTCTTTAAGAAATCTAACGTTTGTTGAAGACTCACCTGTTACTCTTGGCCCTTCCTGATTGGGGGAATTTGTTTCTCCACTCGGCTGAGTCTTCTCTTCTTCTTGTTCGTCTTCTTGAAACTCCCCATCATGATTGGAATCCCTTTTAGAAGCTCATAGGGTGTTTTCTTGTGTATGGGTCTTACCATGGCCCTGTTGATTATGTAAGTTGCTGTATTGGCCGCTTCTGACCAAAACCTTCTAGGTAATTTACTTTCAATCAACATGGTTCGGGCCATCTCCACCACAGTTCTATTTATTCTCTCTACAATCCCATTATGTTCAGGTGTCATGGGAGAAGAAAACCTGTGAGTTAGTCCCTCTCTTTCACAAAGATCAGTAAACATGGAGTTTTCAAACTCACCTCCATGGTCAGATTGAATAGAACAGACCTTGTATTTCCCTTCTTGTTTGACCTTATTGAAAAACATATTAAACTTTTGAAATGCATCACTCTTATTTGCTAAGAAAAATATCCATGAATATCTAGAGAAGTCATCTATGATGACATAGCCAAACCTATTTCCATTAAGACTCTGAGTTATAGTGGGACCGAAAAGGTCCATATGAAGAAGTTCCATTGGTCTAGAAGACAATGGCTCAAGTCTTAATTTAAAGGAATTTCTGGTCTATTTGCCTAGAGCACAGGCATCACATGCTTTTGATATCGAGTTGAATTTAATTCTAGGCATGTCTCTAACTAAATCATGCTTGACCAATTTATTTAAAGTTGTAAACCTAGCATGACCTAGACGTCTATGCCATTCAAAAGCATCATTTTCAGAGTTGGCAGATAAGCAAATAGTAGATTCAGATTCCTCATATAAGTCTACAATGTAGACATTATTAATCCTGTTGGCTATAAATTTAACCACATCAGAATTTATTTCAAGGATTTTGCATGAACTATCATCAAATACAACCCTGTGACCCCTGTCACATAACTGACTAATGCTAATCAGGTTGTGTTGAAGCCCTTCCACAAGTAAGACTTTTTCAATGGAGTTTGTGGAAGACTTACCTACTGTACCAACTCTAATTATTTTACCTTTGTTCTTTCCTCCAAACTTGACCAGACCCCCTGGCTTCATCTCTATCTTGCTAAACTTGGATCGGTCTCCTGTCATATGCCTGGAGCAGCCACTGTCGAGGTACCACTTGTTGTCTTCAGCTGCCAGGCCGACCTACACAAATACATCAAGCAGAGTGATTTGGAACCCAAGATGAGTTGGGTCCAAGGACATTGTTCAAATCTCTGATCAAGTGTTTAGGTATCCAGATTTGCTACAGCATGGTTTTCTCTGGCACCTTCCTTTCTGGTTTATTAAAGTTGAATCCAGCTGAACTGGAGAAGTGAGTTCTATTCCATTCATTAGTCTTCATATTCCTAGGAAATTTCCTGTAAGCTTGTTGATTAACATATTTTTGACCATAAAAGTTATTTCTCCAGTAGGTCCTGTTTGGACCCATCTGA
Organism: Amorphophallus konjac; assembly: GCA_022559845.1. Taxonomy (NCBI): domain Eukaryota; kingdom Viridiplantae; phylum Streptophyta; class Magnoliopsida; order Alismatales; family Araceae; genus Amorphophallus; species Amorphophallus konjac. The sequence continues at coordinate 227,516,190 of CM040126.1, read as the reverse complement.
TTGTTGTAATTCCAGCTCTTATTCTGATTCACTTTCTTGGTCCATCTACCATTTGTGTTCTGGTGAGTGGGCTTAGTGTTATTCTTCATAAAATTCATTCCCATCTTAAATGGTTGTCCAGTACTGGTTTTTGTGTTTTCTTTAGGACTTTGAATTTCCTTAGAGCTGTTTGAGCTGGATGGTGTGTCCAGCTTCTCTTTTCCCTTCTCTGGGCAGAAGGTGATGGTCTTGAATTGCAAGGGTCTCTTGTTGGTTGGGTCATAGCCTAGACCCTCCTTATTGAAATTGAACCTAGTCCCTAGTATAGCATCTAAACTAGTCTTTCCTTGGACAAACTTTTCTAAGACTTTCTGTTTATCTTCCAGCTCCTTTTGAAGGGACTCGGAAATTTTTAGGAGTTCAACATTTACTTTCTTCACAGCTTCATATTTCTCTGAGTTCACTCTAATTTCATTCATGCTTTCTTCAATTTTAGTTTTGAATTCATTGAGCTGTTTTTGACTTTCTTGAATTTCTCCCTTGAGCTTATCATTTTCTTTCCTTAGTGAGGTCATTTCTTCTAGTTGTTCTTTTAGCTTCTCATTTTCCTCACAGACCAGGGTTTGTTCTTCAACATTTGTGTTAAATTTTCTTTTCAGAACTCTATGCTCTTTACTAAGAGAATTAAATTTATCAAACAATTCACCATAAGCATCCTCCCAGTCATCAATTGAGAAATTTTCAAAAACATTTATTACCTCCTCTTCACTGTTTGCCATAAGGCAAATTCCATCTTCATATTCTTCTGAGGAAGCATCTTCGGGATCTTCTTCTTCCTCGCTCCATGTGCAGACCATCGCCTGTGGCTTCTTCTTCTTCTGCACTTTTATGTTTTTCTTCTGAAGATAGGGACCCTTCTTCTGGAGGTCTGGGCATTCGCCTTTCATATGTCCCTGTTTGTTACAATTAAAACAAGTCAGTCTCTTAGGATTTCTGTCCCTGTAACTAGTAAATTCAGCACTCTTGTTGAAAGAGTGTGGCTTCTTCTTCCTAAAGGTCTTTCCCTTTTTCTTCAAAAATTTTCTGAACTATCTAGTGAGCATTGCCTGCTCCTCCTAGTCGAGATTTGAAAAACCTTCAAGCTCGGACTCGGACTCGGGGCTACTACTGCTGCTCCCGCTGTTGCTACCCTTGTTGCGGGATGCCCTTAGAGCCACATTTTTACCCTTCCTCTCACTTCCTTCTCCACCTCCTTGGAAATTCATCTCATAGGTCATAAGGGATCCTATGAGTTCATTCACAGTCAAGATAGTCAGATCTTTTGACTCCTCAACCACAATGGCCTTACTGTGCCATGCCGGGGATAAAGATCTAAGGATTTTCCTGACTATATCTGCCTCAGCAAGATCCTTCCCTAGCCCTTTAAGTGTGTTTGTGATCAAAGACAACCTGGCATACATTTCAGTTATATTCTCATCTGCATTCATCTTAAACATTTCATACTTAGAAGTGTAGAGGTTTACCTTCGAGGCTTTCACTTGAGCTGTACCTTCATAGATCAATTGCAGCTCATCCCACATTCGCTTGGCAGTCTTGTAGGCAGATATACGGGCATACTCCTCTGGATGAACAGCACACTAGATGATGTTCAGCGCCGTCTAGTTGAGTGAAGAGAGCTTGACATGGTCATCTGTCCAAGCGTCCTCGTTTGGTGGCAGATCATATGGCCCCACCGTAATTACTCTCCACAGTTTATGGCTCTGAGCCCTGATAAACACTTCCATCCTGTTCTTCCAAAACAGATAGTTACTACCATCAAAATGCGGAGGACGACTAATGGATTGACCTTCGGCCATGAAGGTTCTAGGACCACTAGCATTTCCTTGACCGTTCATCCACATGGCGTAAACCTGCTCTGATACCAAATGTTAGTGCAGCAAGAGTGATATAGAAGGGGGGGGATGAATAGATCACTCCCAATTTATAAAAACTTAGGCGGAAAATTAATTCTACAGCTTACGCCCCTCCTGAACCCACACACAGAGAAATGCAAACGCAGTCATCAAACAAGGTAGTATATGTAAATGAGAATGAAGAACTGATCACATGGAAGCAAAGAGACAAGCAGATGGAGAGCGCAGATAATAAAAGCAAACTACAGAAGAGGCACTCGGTTTTTAGGTGGTTCGATTGTAGTCCGCAATCTACATCCACCCCTCACTCCAACTAGAATGAGGATTCCACAAGACAATGCTAGAACACTGTAGACTTAGTCTGCGAACAACATGCTGCCACACAGCTTGAACAACCAAGGGAAACAAATCCCTCAACCAAGCTCTGCTACCCACAGAACTTGATACCTGTTCCAGCTACCAGCTAGAACAGAACCGGAGACACCTCTCCCTTCCTCCACACACCGGAGGGAACCTGCTAATGACAATCTGTCACTAGCAACACCAGAGATCACCGATCTCTCTTCCTCTGCAACCCAGAGGGAAACCGGAGTAACACTCCCTTCCTCCACACACCGGAGGGGAACTAATTCGAATCAGAAGAATGAACAAACTAAAATGAAAATAAAATAGAAACAAAGACCAATGAAGAAGCAATCGGTTCTGAAACCAATACAAATGTAGCTTCAAAGGAAGCAATTCATCAAACCACAGACACTGCTCTCTCTCTCTCGAACATACTCCTCTCGGATCTGGACACTATGGAACTCTTTGCTCTTTTTCCTTTCTGGATCGTGCAGCCTCACACATATGCCTTCTGCTTTTTCTTTTCACGATCAAGCTTCTACTGAAGGACGAAGCTCCATATTTATAGCAGATATTAGGCGTGTGGCTACCAGGTTCCCGCCCATGAACTTTTTTCCAGATCATTTGAATTTCGACCACATGGCAGCATCCTGACTGGGTTGCCATCCACGTGTCATGTTCCTAGTTTCTTGGATCACGTGCCAGGTGCCAACCTCAGATCACGTGCCCAATCATCAGCCTGAATCGCCTGCAGACAGAGACAGAAGGAATGTATATACTTAGTTAGTTCAGGCTATTAACACAAGTGTATATACTTCAGAAACAGCACCTGAGTAAGTGTGTACAATGTGAGAGAGTGTATAGACTTGAAACAATAGTTAACCAAGTGTGTATCATGTGAGAATGTATACACTTGGAGGTCTTCGGCGTCCTCAGAGTATAGACTTAAGATATAACAACCGAATGTATAGAGTTGTGGTCGGACAACTCAATGTATAGACTCGAAGCAAGAGGCCAATGTTCAGACTTTGAAGAAGAAATGCACTGCTCGTCAATTACAGACTTGAAAGTGTAAGACTCTTAATAAGACGGTGAACAGTGTATTGACTTGATGCCCAACGGTGATGTATAGACTTCGACAAGCTTGAGCCAGTGTATAGACTTTGCCAGAGTGAGACGATGCATGAGATGCTCGGCTGTACAGACTTGCAAAGTTCTGAATGAGACGATCGGCTGTAGGACCGATGTACAGACTCTGAATGTAAAGGCAGGCTGTATAGACTTGAATCGCTTGAAGCGATGTACAGACTTGGTGAGGCTCAAGCAGTGTACAGACTTGTGAAGGCTTCAGCGTTGTACAGACAAGGAAGTACCACTGTGGATGTATGGACTTGAGTGAATGAAGCCGATGTACAGACTTTCCTAAGACGCAGCATGAGACGCTGGCTGAGACGGATGCTGTACAGACTTTGAATGCACTAAGACGCTGAACAAGACGGACCGATGTACAGACTTCTAAATGCTGATGGACTATGTATGGACTTGGCTTGAGATACTGTACAGACTTTGAAGTCCGACCTAGCAGGATGTGTAGACTTAGACTACAACCAGGAAAGCGTAGAAAAAGGTATGAGTGTATGGACTTGGTTCCTGTAACAGTGTATAGAGTTGAAGGTATGAAGACGATGTATAGACTTGGTGAACACTGCAATAGTAATCGGATGTATAGAGTTGAAGTTTAGACAAACCAGTGTACAGACATGAAGCTTGACAATCCAGTGTATAGAGTTGAAGCTTGGAAGGATGTATAGAGTTAAGCTGTACTGACTTCGGCAATGTGCAGACTTAACTGGTCGGGCAGTGTACAGACTTAGAAAATTAAGACCAGTGTATAGACTTCAGTTAGAAGGTGCCCGATGTACAGACTTGAAGATGATATGCCAATGTACAGACTTAATCGATCAAGCTGGTGTATATACTTTGGTACCCAGACACTTAATGTTCTGATGCATCGACCCACCCTTGCTGATGTGTCGACCCACTACTTGTTCATTCTAACTGAGCAGAGTGTATATAGATGAACTTATGAAACATCATATGAACTGTACACACTTACATGATGAGCCAGCATAAATCTAGAGATCGTAGATTGATTTATAGTGTGAGACATCATCAAAACCATAGGGATGCAACATCGATGGTCTTTCCGATTTGCGGTTCAGTGCGTGGCACTAGTGAAACCTCACCGGATTTGGTGAGGGGTGGACGTAGGACTGGGGATTCAGTCCGAACCACCTTAAAATCTCGTGTGTTGTGGTTTGTTTGTGTGTTTGTTTCGTTATAGATGCATGCTTAGGTTCGAATCGATATATTAGTAATCATCTTGCTAAGCAAATCGGCGTGTCCTTCGTTTAGCTAGTTATATTCCGCTGCAATTTGTTCCATCTAGCTATATAGAGAGCTGCATTGCGAAAAGAGGGGCAGATCTATTCACCCCTCCCCTCTAGATCCATTGTCCACTACACAACAAAACTACCTTCGATCGTCGTCATCATTAGTGAGATCGATGAGCAAACCTTCGACTCGGACCTTTCATCCCCGTTGATGAACAAACCTCCTTTGCTTCTGCTTTTAACCATTGCTGATGAACACACTACCTTTGATTCTCGTCATCATCGACGAGATCGATGAACAAACCTTCGATTCGGACCTTTCGTCCCCGTCGATGAACAAATTTCTCTTGCTTCAGCATTTAACCAATGTCGATGAGCAAACTACCTTCGATTCTAGTCATCATCGATGAGATCAATGAACAAACCTTCGACTCGTACGTTTCATCCCCATCGATGAACAAACTTCTCTTGCTTCAGCATTTAACCAATGCCGATGAACAAACTACCTTCAATTCTCGTCATCATCTACGAGATCGATGAACAAACCTTCGACTCGGACTTGTCGTCCCCATCGATGAACAAACCACTTTTGTTTTGGCATTCAACCAATGCCGACAAACAAACTACCTTTGATTCTCGTCATCATTGGTGAGATCGATGAACAAACCTTCGACTCGGACCTTTCATCCCCGTCGATAAATAAACCTATTTTTCTTTGGCATTTAACCAATGTCGAGGAACAAACTACCTTCAATTCTCATCATCATCGGCGAGATTGATGAGCAAACCTTCGACTTGGACCTTTCGTCCCCGTCGATAAACAAACCTATTTGCTTCGGCTTTTAACCAATGTCGATGAACAAACTATCTTCGATTCTTGTCATCATTGGCAAAATCGACAAATAAACCTCCGACTTAGACTTTTCGTACACGTCAAAAGAATGATTTCCTCTGCTTCAGCAATTACCCCATGCCGATGAACAAGCTATCATCGATCCTTCAACTTTATCATCGAGATCGATGCGGAAGCCCTCTAGTATAGGCCTTACGCCCATGCCACTAAAACCATTTCCTTTGCTTCGACGTCTACCCAACGCCGACGAATAAATCCCATCGAACTTTTGATATCATGATCGAAGCTTGAACACTAAGCCCAGGCCTTGTCCCTATGTTCTATCTGAATGATTCCCCTTGTGCCGTCATCCTTAGCCGCTCAAACAAATCCCTTCTATCACACCCACATCTTGGGTTCGCGAGGCACCCACACTGTAGTGGAGCAATTCCCTCATCCCTTCTCTAAAGAGATGAGCGCTCTCCTTCGTTTATGCATGGTGTTCCTCGATGAGCGATAAAATCCCCCGTCTGTTACCCTCAGGCACACATGCAAAGGCGTGTAATAAAAGAGGAGTATGCTAAAGGAAATAAGAGCAACAATAAAAAATAAACATTACTTTGTATTATACTAATTAAAAGTACAATGTGATTCCTCCTTTGGAGAGTACAATAAAATGGCACAGAACAACTATGGCCGGCGGAGTATGTCCTCAAAATCTAAAAGCCCTACATACGGCACCGATGGTGCACCTCTTCGACCTGAAGCTTGTTCAGCTCCTCTTGGAGTGAAGCAATCTAACCCTCTGCTACGGTCATCTCCTCGGTGCTTTGGGTCTCCATTTGCTCCAAAAACTCCAACTCCTTGTCAATGGCAGCCAGCTCCGCTCGCAGCTCCTCCACCCGACCTCTCAAAAATTGAGTGTGCTTAGATGCACCCGTGATAATCTCACGGCACTCTTCTATAGTCAAATTTAGGGGTTCCAGAGCTGCTTGGCATTTGGCTTTTTGTAGCCTCATGACAATCAATTGGTCGCCCAGGACGCGCCCCAAATAATCCCAATGGTTCACAAATTTTAGCAGAAGAATCACCCGCTGGGTCCATATTTCCAGTGGGCATCCCAGCGCCTGGAGACCGATTGAGAGGCATTCTGCTAGCTCCCACAGCTGAGCATATGACAAATCTTGGTGAGACAGCATTGTTTGCCGTAGCATCTGCAAATTCTGCCAGACTAGCTCATCCAAGGAAACCAGACCAAAAGATGCTACTGACGGGAGGTCAAACTCAACTTCACTGTCAACTACAGTCCACAAGTCAGTATCAATGGCCGAAGAAGGAGATGGCAGGGTCGGTGACGATTCTGCAACTCGTATACCAATGACTGCCTCTCGAACACTAGGCTCGGCTTCCTGCGGCATGGTCTCCTTTGGTGCAATCCTACTGGGAGGTCCTGGAACCACCTCGGTCTCAAGTGTTGCGGATGGTTTCTCGTTATCCATAGGAGCTGAAGATGAGACCTGCACTGTTGTAGCAGTGAAGGCCAAAATGCGAGCAGGGTCAGCTTCAGGCCTCAACTCGATCCGCGAGGTTTCTTGAGCATATAATTCTATTGGCACCGTCTCAACCCCTCGAATGATTCTAACAGCCACAGGCCGCTGTACGGGCACAATATCTTTAGAGGTCATAGGCACGACAGAAGGAGAGCTCGGCACCTCGGCCAGAGGAGCGCTGCTAATTTCTGGAGCTGGTATCTAAGCGGGAATGGCTGGCACCTGAAAATCCAAGACAAGTAAGGGAAGATTAGACAATTTTACCAACTAAATAAAAGAACAAAGAAGCTGGGTGGCCGGTTCACCTCAACAGCCGCTAAGTCCTAAGCCATTGACTGAGCAACGGGATCGACAGGGTGTTCCTCGACACTAGCCTTCCCGATGGCCTTCAAAAGAATTTCCTCGGTGCTGGGAACTCGAAGAATAAGTCTTCGTGGGCTAAACATGGGTAGCCCACTGGTCAAAATATGGGAGGACAGAGAGCCTCCCTAAGTAGTCTCAGCGGCGCCCTCGTAATCAGAATAGTCGTAATCTACCTGCCCTTCAGAGGTAGAGGATGAGGTCTCAGAGGAGCTCGCCACCTGACTACTTGGCCTCCGCCTAGTTTCGAGCCCACCTTGAGTGGCTTCTAAAGCCACCTCAGCCTCAAGCCACAAAGATGCACGAGTGGTGACACGTCATGCATGGATTGCTACTTCTTTTAAAGCCATTCGTCACCCCCTTAGAAACAAAGGAGCATCCGGGAGTGGGACTGTGGCTTCGGGCCAAATTTTGGGAACCCCTGGAACATGACATGAAAAAGGAATAAGACAATGAAGTAATTTTGGGCTCTAAAGGGTCAAAAATTAAGATGTTCAACTCACCTCCCGCTTCACCAGCCGAGGTAGGAGAAGGGAGAGTTTCCCTCTCAGGGCTCTGCACAGGAGCTGATGTTTCTACCATGGATATTCCTTCTACACCAACGGCCTCTTCGGTAGTCGGGGCCGGTGGAACTGTTGAGGCTATTACAAGATGAAGAATTTTTTTTAGACCATGAAGAAATCATCAATATAGGCACATATATGCTTGACACACCTTCGACCGTAGATGGCGAAGCGCAGGAAGCAGCAAACTCTTCAAAAGACGGTACCGAAGGAGGGATAACCTCGGTGTTAGCACCGGTAGGGTCCACCTACTCAGTCGCAGCTTGAAGAGCTTTCTTAGCCCTTGTAACTACTGTTCTGACCGGCGATGCCTTTCTTTTCCCCTTGTCCTCGGGTGGCAATGGAATCGTGGTGGGAGTCAGAGCCAGAATATCAAAATGGGTAGGCTTCTGAGCCTATGAAATGATTCGGCGGTAATTGCCTTGTTATTAGATATCTGGCATGTCTGCAAAAGAAAAAAAATGCATATTAGAGACTAATATAGCAGAGGAGTGCTTGCTGGCTAAGCTGCATAAAGTAAAGACATACCTGTTGGCCCCATATAAAGATTGGAGAGGGGCCAATAGTATAAGGCAACTTCTTTGTCCTAGGAGGATGCTTCTTGAATTAGCCAGCACACATCCCCAATTGTTTCACAGTGATCTACTCAGTGTGCAAGGTCGGGGTGCTGATGAGAAGCAAGACAATGATACAAACTAAGGTCGTCCATGCCCCACCCATCTGCATATTTAAATGCAACAAACAACGAGTGACCCAGAATCGCTTCGGTCAGACTGTTAATACTCAAAAGATGAATATTCATGAGAATAAAAAGCCATGACGTTTGGTGATAATATGTGCTGGTCCGGTCTTCTTTTCTCACAAAAGTACGATACGGGCAATGTCGGTCAACCTCCGAGCGCCATGGGATAACAGAAGGCATGGGCTCTTCCACATGTAGAGGGAATTGCTGCATATGCAGCCAAGCGTCCCCCACCTGGCACAACCCTTTAAGGGTCTGAAGAAAATCATCCTCGTTGATGTCTGATAGCTTCGGCAACGGCTTCTAGGCCCGCTTCTTAGCAGCCTTCCGGGCTTGGATATATGCCCCTACCTCCTTGGGCCTCGGGGACAGGAGCCTCCTCAAATGTGTTTCATTAATATCAAACACGGGCACGGCAGGGCTTCTCAAGAATTTGTTCTCTACTACGTCCCAACATTCTATTTTGAAATTTTCGTAAAAGCTCGTTCGAGCATTCCACCACTTGATATATTCAGCAGTGACCCGTGGAATACGCCTCAGAGCTGGAACATTGAATGTGCAGGCGTCCCGCCTATGGAAAAGGTCCCACCATGTCTGGCCCTACTCTGCAACAGGTACGCCTTGCTTCGTCCTGCTCTCCAGGTTGAACTGTGCAGACGATGGAGGAATGTGCTGGTCATATCCAAAGTTTCGCCCGAACCTGAAGGGATAGTAGGGCTCCAGATAGATACTACCACCCTTTCTAAAAATAAGTACACTAGGGCAGATGGTCAACACCCAATCGACCAGCTCAGGCTCCAAGATCGAACGGGACATTGAACCACCTGAAACTGGATGCAAATACACCTTCGTGTCATCCATTTTACATTCATGGAGGTGATTGACTAATGGGCTTGAATGAGCTGCTAGACTCTAGAAATGAATAGTGCCCGGGGAATCCATTGGGACCTTGGTCAATCGGCCCCGATTAGAAAAGAGCTACTTTGTATCCATGCCCAACTCGGAGTTGGAAAACTTAAGCATACATGGGAATAATGCAGGCTCCTGGAGGGTGCTCAGAGTGAATTCAAGAAATAGTGTGCATACCCACGCATTGAAGAAGTGAAGAGGGCCTACTGTCTGTAGCTTGCGGGGAATTTGTGATCGGTGAAGTTCCCCTAGCATCTTATAGATGAGGCAGAGAGCCGCTAGCCAAAGAGATAACTTCATACCCCAGGCCATCTGGCAGGTGGGGTAAATAGCCTTTGGGCGAATAACGGTCTCATCCCCATGTGGAAGGGCAAAGGAGCAAAGCCAATAAGTCAGAAAAGCCACATAGTGGGTGACGGTGTCCACTCCTGCCAGGTTCAGCCCGCCTCGCTGTCCTTGTTGGACGGAAGATTGAGGACCTACCTTGTAGGGGGTACGCCGCGTCGGATTTGTCGCTACCGGCACTACGGAAGGGTAGTCTTCATACTTGGAGGTGCCCTGAAAAAAGTACTGAATCCACATACCCATACGCACCCTTTTCTTATCGCCTTTCTTTCTGCCCTGGGATGAGGAGGCTTTGGCAGGGTCTTCATTATAGGACAATCATAAAGTCCTATATACCTTCATCAGATACCGATATGCAAAGCCTACAAAGTATCGGCCCTCTCCATTTGACTCATCCTTCAGAGGGTCCGCTAAACATACCTCTTCATAGGGCTCACCATCAATGGGTAGTCCGCTCAGCTATGAAAGGCTCCATAAATCCAAAGAAGTTTCGCCCTCTGTTGTGTAGAAGGTGTTAAATTCGGGGTTGAACAATTCCATCAAACCACAGCATAATCCCTTGGAGATGGGATATCTGAAGCGGAAGGCGTAAACACTATGGAATACTCCCGCTCTTATCAAGATCGGAGGACACTCTTTCAGCACGTAGTTTATGAATTCTATTGCTCCGGATCAAAAGGAATGGGCATATGTTACCTTAAAATCAGCAAACCATCTCGTTGCTAGTTGATACTTGAACTGCAAAGCCAGGCAGTCCGGAATGAAAGGCTCTTCTCTAAAGCCCCACTTCAAAGGTGCCAAAAACAACCCAAAGCTGGATTTTTCCTTGTGAATGTTGTCCCATCGTACGGGCGTGAATTTAGGGGCCCGAGTGAACATATTTTCTAATGGCATCAGCTCAGCCAGGCCCAATACTGCCCTCCATTTGTGGGGTTTGCCCGGGAGATAGATTGCTTCGCCCCGCTAAACAACTCCTTTGAGGCAATCCCGTTCTGCCAAAACTATTGCTTCAACCCGTTGGGCCAATAACACATGCCTCTTCCCATCGATACTGAATCTGCTAAGGAATGGGAGAAGGCATTTGTCCTTCGGGTGATCATCGTGATAATCTCCACTCCGACTGAAGACAAGAACACCTTCTCTTCTAGTCAGGAGCTGCTCCACTGGCATTGTGTCAGTCTCAGAGTCAGAAGACTCGGCAACAATAGTAATTCTTTCATGGCCTCTGCCCAAGTCATGAACATTCATCCATGTCACCACGGGGCCAAATGAGTCTGCCATGGGGACACGTGCTGCTGGATCAGAGGAAACGGTGGTGGAGGCCATCTTATCTGGCGAATAAACCCAAGAAGGAAAAGTTAGAACAAAAATTACAAAAAGTAAATATCAAAATCTAGAAAAAAATTGGCAGAGTCTCCCCTTGACCGAGGACTGCCAAGGAAGAAATCGGAAGCTCATCCACACCTACAAGGTGAAATGGCCCCTGAAACTAAGCCATGGGGTAATGCCCAGGCCTTTCACAAGGAGAGAGCCACACTTTTCGTGCTCTCTATTGTCTTGAAGAAGGAAGAAAGAAAAGAAAGGGTTGGGTCCTCTGCCGCTGTAAAGAAAAAAGGGGAGAAGACGGGAGAGTGCCGCCGAGCTAATGCCACCGAAAGAGGGTGAAATGAGGGATTTTACCTCTCAAAGTAGTTTAAAAAGGGGAGGAATGGCCACCGTCGAATCGCTAGCACCCCATGCCACCGGATCAGGGCTGCGCCCCTGGTCGTCGGATCACTTGGCCACCGTACCAACCTCTGGCCATTGGATCAAGTGTTCAGCCGCCAGATCGCTAGCCCAAGGCCACTGAACGAGCCCAGTTGCATTGCCAAAGGATTTTAAGGCCCATTCAGGCCCATTTGACCCAAATTTGAATCCCAAGAGGATGAAAATAAAGAAGAGAAAAAAGTCTCACGGGACATTAAAAAATGAGATACATGTGTCATACCCGCAAGCCCCGCACCACTCATTCCTCGTTTGCGCCACCTACGGGTGGGGGGCATTTGTTGACACCTGAAATGTTGAACAAATGTGTGACACCAGCTAGTCAAGTCCAACCGTCACAATCTGCAACCAGGGGATGCTCCCTCGAGATACCAACACCTAGAAGATACAACCACACTAAGTCAAATGGTGTAAGGATCACCCGAGCTAAGGTATGATCCTTGAAGCAATCATTAAAGGGTCCCAGCCTCATCAGCCAGCAAGAGGAGCCCACCACAATATAAAAAAACCATCCGACCATGCCTTCACGGCAAAGTCGCTACCCAGCAAAATCGTTGTTCGTCGTGGAAGCGATCGAGACGAATAACCGGCAAAGAATAGTCCTTGAAGGACGAAAGAGCTCCCTAGTCATCATCCACCTTATTAAACCCTTGCAGTGAGCTTTCGATTACAGAATGAGGCTACATGAACAAACATGGAAACTCGAGACAAGCTCGGGATCGACCTCGAAAACCTATAAAACTACTATGGAATATGCTGGTCCCTAGGGGGCCCAACAACATTGGGTTTCACTAGTTTGGCTCATAAGATGAACACAAATCTTAAGCAATGATGACAACCACTCAATGGGCCGTTGAACAATTTAATTGGGCTCTGAAGAAGCTAAAAGGGACAAATAGATGATCCGGTGGCCAGATATGACACTGCGGCCAGATATGAACATTTCCCCGCCTCCTGCCACCGTATTGAGTCTCACTCATATAAACGATGATTTATTTTCGCCCAAACACACACAGACATATACAGAAGAGACACAAGATAGAGAGAAATAGAGAGAATAGGGAGAGAACAGATAGACAACAGAGAGCAGAGAAGGGGAAAAGAGAGACAGTGCACGAGAGGAGGGCCTTACTTCCGAAGGAGTGGTGTCAATAGCTAATAAGACTCATCCTATCATTGGTATATGCAACTATTTTAATCCCGTCTGTGTCCATATATTCTAGTTTTTCGATCACTCCCCGAGTAAACAACAAACCACCTCATTGGTGAACATTGCCTCGACCTCTCTACCACCAACCCACGGTTATACTAGTGCTCCCCAGAGCCTCTACGCATATGATGTAGTGACGAAATGGGTCAACACAGTTGGCAGAATGTGATCGATGACCCTTGGGTGATACGAGTCTCCTGATAGGCAAGCCTTCGGAAATCCGCCATCCGCTATAGGGCCTGGGCTGTTGTTCTAACACGCCCATCTTTTATGGAGTCCATCTCAGGATGCTGTGGATGGGCCTCTGTGGACGCCAAAAAATGACGATGATGATCATGGCGACATTCGCTTCTACACATTCGAGCGCGAGTCGAATACATGACTACCAGAGAAACCTCACGCCTCACCCGATCAAGATGAGGACTCGCCTGGTGGTCCGCTAGTCGATAAGGAAGCCCCCCCCGGGGGGAAGATATGGCCACAACTCTACAGTCGGTCGTGCCGAGAGTTGAATCGAAGAAGAGTCGGGAACTCCGACACAGTCTCAACTTGCACCAAAAGTCACGCAAAGTCTGGGACCGAGTCTCGGAGGCTGCGAACAGAAAGTTGTGGAAGCCATGCAACGCAACCGGAACATTATGGGAATGCCAACATTCATATAAACGGCCTCGACTTCGGAAAGAATCTGTTCGGTGCTTAAAACGGCACGGGAGGGCCTTAAAGCGGCACGCCTTAAAACGGGGCGCCCCCTTGCTAAAACGGCATGGCCAAACCGGCGCGCCCCTCTCCCTTGAATGGCCCAATTCCGGCGCGCCCTCTCCCCTTGTTTCACCGTTAAAACGGCGCGACCCTTTGTATGCTATTACGGCATGGCCAGTTTGAAGGCCAAAAGGCATAATACGGCATGCCAATTACACTTGAGTTTAAACCGGCGTGGTCACTATTCCCCCGCGCCGTTTTAACCCCTCATCCTGTTCTCTGAAGCATTTCTACGGCGCGCTACTTTTGGACAAGCTATCACCATATCCTCTTCTTAAAACGGCGCGTCGAATGAAATGAGTTTAACCTCATCCTGTCCCGTCTGCCGACTGATACTTTGTTCTGCATAAATGAGATGTATAGAACATTCAATGCCCCTAGTTCTGTCTCAACCTCCGTTCGACAGCACAGAAGCTCAATGGCGAAGCAACCCCCAGCAAACCTACGAACATCCCGTCCTCGGACGAGCAGCAGCGTACGGGACGAATCAACGGCGTCCAGCACAACGAGTCAACTCCTGACTTCATTGCGGACGAGGTGGAATGGGCAGGGACGCTCCCAGGCTGGCTGATATATATAGGGCAGCATTGTGAAGCAAATAGAGGGGGATGATCAAGAGAAGAAGGGAACAGAAGAAGAGAGAAAAGAGAAGAAGGGAACAGAAGAAGAGAGAAAAGAAAAGAGAGAAGGGAGGAGAAGGAGTTACTGGCATCCGAGAGCTCCACGGTTCTGGGCTGAATAAAAGAGAAAGAGGTAGGGGGCGAGAGTGAGAGGTGAGTTGGAGGGGGAGAAGCCAATGCTTCCCTCTCCCTCCTCCGTCTAATGCATCTCTCTTTCTCTCCATCGAATGTATTTTCCCTTTTTGTTTTGTAACGCCTTCTCTTCTATTTTATCTGTACCAAGTTTCCTTCCCCCTTGTGTGGGTGAATAAAAGAAGAAAAGTCTATTTTGCAACTCTTGTGTTCTCTGTTCCATTCTCTGCTCCGTCTTCTCATTCTCCGGTCATCCCTGGCCCTTGAGGGCTGCCTTTCCATGGCATGACCCACAAAGGTACCCACTGTCAGATGAACATTCATTGCCCTACTGTGGCATAGATTCCGTCTCGCCCCGAATATCGTCGTCCATGAGTCATGGTCGCTCTCGTAGGCTGGCCCTCGAGCGTTCCATCCTCATACTCGGACTAACGGACTGCCGTGAGGCCGCTCCGCATTTTTGAGAGTTTACCCGGGAGTAATCCGCGTGGTGACTTTTGCTTCTCTCTGGCAAGCCCCGGTCTAGGGGAGGTGCTGCCCGATTTTCGCCAGGGCTAAGAACGCTCAACAACAGGTGAACGAGTTGAACTAATGAAGAACGAAGTGAGGCCTCTGTGAGCAAACTGCTTGAATAAAACTCTTATACGTTCATACTGTTTCATCATAATAAATGATTAAAATGGTTAAAACTCTTAAAACCTCCTCATTACCAGCTTGATTTATCAACAGAACGGGCAAATCAACCCTTGAACCAATCCACGGGTGAAAGGAAGAGGAAATGCAGTAGCAGAGCTCTGAAACAACCCCATATGGCTATCCCGGCGCGGGTTAAAACGGCGTGGCCATTGTTCCACCACGCCGCTTCAACACTCCTCACAAAATCCCCCTATCTCTTCTCCAAAGGATAAAACGGCGCGCTCCCTCTTCCCTTGCATCATGTTAAACCGGCGCGCCCCCTATTGTCCATCTAACCGGCGCGCCCCTCCTCTCTTCCTTCATATTCATATAACCGGCACGCCCCCCCCTTTCAACATTCTTAACCCGGCGCCCCTTAATCGGCGCGCCCCTCTCCTTGCAATTGGTTAATACGGCGTGGTCGAACCGGCGCGCCCCCCTCTAATACCCACAACCGGCGCGCCCCATTTCTCCCTATTGAACCTTAAAACGGCGCGCCCCATTTCTCCCCTATTCACCTTAAAACGGCGCCCCATTTCCTCCTGTCAAGACCCTAAACCGGCGCCATATTCTTCCTTCCCATATCCGGCGTGCTTCCTTAACAAAAAGGGATAAATGGCTAGTAAAAAAGAATAGAAAGGTTCAAAGGGAAATACAAGAGATCAATGCCATTAATAAAAGAATGAATGAAAGGAGCTCCATCACCCGCACCTTAATTGAATTTTTGTTCCGGGGGCGCTGCGTGTGAGGGCGCAGGTCGATCCGCGTGTGAGGGTGCACGTTAGTAAGCTCGAGCTATGCACTTAATAATCCACTCCCTCGGACTGGGTGTAAACAGAAAACTGACGACGCCTTATGATATCGGACGTGGTTTACGGAATTCCCGACATAGCCACAGTTCGAAATCATCTCCGGCCAACAGTCTATCAATTTGACCCGTTTCTACTGGGATCCAATCCCGTATTCTCATTAAACTTGCCTTGTTCATGGCAGACATTCACGCGGTTTTGTCACCGTCGTTTATACTACAAGCACGAGCTTCGTCCGAACATGAAGTGGCCCATGAGTGGCCGACATAGTCTGAACATTCACGTCCCAAGACGGGTTTCTAGCATAGTTCGTCTTTCACTATCCTCCTGCATTATTAGTATTCTCTTTAGGCCGTAGGGCCCTTATTCTCGGTAATCAATCAAGGGTGTTCCCCCGTATGGGGGATGTAAATAACGCCGTGACCTTTACGGCACGGCGGGTTTCGGTCCCGACACGAACCACACAATTGTCTGATTAGTCAGATCGAGCGCACCATGGGTTTCCACGAAGCCCGAATAAATCGTCACTTTGTGACTGGCACGCCCTCGCACTAAATAGAAGAATTAACCCCGACCAACAAACGAACGGATCCCCCCTCCGAATTTTAGTGCGTCCACAGCCTCCTATATATCTCCCCCAACACGTCCTGGGACAGGGGGACATGCTGTCGAATTTCACTCAACATTCCACGGCTTTTTCATTTGTTTCGTTTCTTGTCACGAGCATAGACAAGAATATTTTATAATCGACAAGAGATTGACATTAAATTATAATAATAACGAGTATAGGAAAATAGCGCCAGCATGCTGGATTAATAAAAAAAGAAATAAAAAAATGTATGCACTAGGGCCTGTGATGGGGCCATCCCTTACCCCTCCACATTTTTTCGAGACTCGAATTATTCGTTGGCATGCACCATTGTGTTTGTCATATTTTTCTGAGTCTAGTCATGTAATTTTAATATTTTATTTGAGCCATGTTTGTATTATTTTCCTTTATTTGAGTCAGTCCATTAGGTTATTGGGCCATTAGTTGAGTTAATTGGGCCTAACTAGTGGGCTAGGCCCACGGGCCCCCCCCTGGGGTAGTCTTGGTCTTTTATCTATTTGTCAAGGGCATTATGGTCATGAAAAGAGCGGGTGCCTATAAATAGGGCCCCTCTCTCCCCCCATGTAAACACTTTGGTTGAAATTTGAAAGGAAGAAACCCCTTGGCTATTTTCCCCACTCAAGTCTCTCTCTCTATCTCGCTCTCTCTCCCTCCGAGAAAAGGCCCCCCCATCTCTCTAATCCCCCTCCCTAATTAAAATTCGAATTCCATCCCCCGCTTCCCAATACAACTCCCTCCCTCTTCCCAAGGTCTCCTCCACCCTTCCCTAGGCACCCCTCCATCTCCCAAAGGTTGAAGGGGCTCAAACCCTAGGCCAAATTTGAATCTCCCTCCCTTGCTGGTTGCCCCTCACCCCTCCCCAACACCCCCTTCCTCCCCTGGTCACCCTCCCCATTTCCCCTTGCTTCCCTTGGCCATCCCACCCTCATACACACAACCCTACACCACCAGCCTATTCCCAGCTCGCAGGCAACAGCAGAGGTACTAGTTGAAGGCTCGGCCATGACACCATCTCTAGGATTTTGCTGACAAGCCCTATATCTCTGGAAAGGCCGTCCATAGAGCTTCCTAGGCGAGGTGGTCTCGCGTCCATCCGAGCACTGAGCTGCCCGGGAGAGCCGTTCTCCCCATGCTGCACAGGACTACTCAGGTAGAGAACCAGAGCCTAAGCTCCAGTGCGACCACAGCCGTTCCTAAGTAGATATGGACGTGAAACTTGGCTGATAGATTCTCCTTCAAGTCCCCTGCCCTCTCCAAGAAGCAGAGAAATTTTTGGACCCCGGAGTCAAGAGTTCTAGATTTTCTCCCCAAGGTGCGTAAGGTCAGTTTCTCTAGAGCCTGGTCCAACACCCTTCTACTGTTCCTATCTTCGCGGTCAGCTCCAACCTCCGACGATGGCCCCATTGGTCTCTGTTCGAAGAAGACTTGACCACGATCGTAGCAGTTCTAGTCCCACATCAATCAGACTCTGGTAGTGCTCATGGAGCCCTTGTCTTCCCGCAAAAGCACTCTCGGAACAGTTAGGGCCAGGGCAGTTTGGTCCTGTTCCTGACCCTACCCCAGCCACTGATGACGTCAGGAAATTCCCTAAAAATTTAGATGTCCTGTTGGGCCAACCTAGGAAGTTTCGGCATTAGTTTCAGCCTCATCTGAGCTCAGCGGAGCCCGTGGTAGTGCCATCATCGACTATCTATCAGGCTGTTTCAAAAGCTGACAGAATCGGCGGAGTACGGCAATTCGGCTCCTAACTTAGCTCCCCCACCCCGCCTGGCCGGCTTAAAGCGCCTCCCAGCGGGAGGTAGTATTTTCATGTAATTCAACATTCCCCCACTGCTAGTCCAACCCTCTTGCACGGGGCGTAGTGTTTGTTAATTAACTTTCAGGGTGAAGCTTCGTCGACGCGGCGTGCAGGTAAGCCCATGCTTCCTCGCTCGCCCTCGTCTCCGGCCGGGATCGGCGCTCTCACGCTGATCAGGTGAGCTTCGGAACACTTCTCATTGCTGGCATTTACTTGCTTAGTTTAGTATTACTTCTGGTTGCTCCGTCGGTGGCGAGTGAGTGACCGGACCAAAGTGCCGATCACGTAAGTGATGTGACACAACCTAGGACCTAAATTGCAAGCAACACAACAATTTGGCAATGTCACACAAGCGGACTCACTCGCGTTGGCACACTCGGGTCCGTAGGTGGACCGGCGATGGGGTGAGGGTCTGAGGTTGGACCGGAGGTTTTAAAGGGTACGGCTGGCTTGGGGAGCACCCCTATGGGTCAGGGGTTGCCCAAATTCACGGGCGGTCAGCACGCTGAAGGCTTGGGTTGAATGATCACTCTGACAACTCACCCGCGGTAGCCACACAATTAAACGATAATTCGGGTTCGAGCAGTCTCTTAATACCGACGGCACTAAAATGCAATACTAATTAAGCAAAGGAATCCAGAAAAGAGGAGTGTTTAGTGGCTCACCTGATCGGTGTGAAGACACCGATCCCGACCGGAGATGAGGGCGAGCGAGGAAGCGTGGGCTTACCCGCACGCCGCGCCGGAGAAGCTTCAACCTAAAATTTCAGATTACATGCACTACACCCCATGCAAGGGGGCGATCTTGGGGAAGGGAAGCCAGTGACTACACTCAAACACTACCTCCACGCAGGGAGGGGCCTTCAGCCAGCCAAGCGGGGAGGGGAGAAATGGGGAAAGTATGCCGAATGAAGACTGAGATCAGTTCAGTCTTCTCTCTGCTAGTGCTGACAGTCGATCGAAGATGTTGCTGCTGTGACTTCCCCCGAATTTTGTTGGGGACGAAACCACTTGGAGAATCTTCGTATCTGGAACAGGGTGACTCCAGACTTTTGTAAATTTTTTCAGGCACCTCTGCTGGTCGGGGTGGGGGGCTTGAACAGGGTGGCATACCCTCGGATCTGACAGTTTCAGGTTCCCAACAGCAGGAAGAAGATGGTGCCACGACCGCTCCCGAGCTCAGAATCAGGTATCGCTAGAGTCGTTGGAACCGTTGACGAGTCCTCTTCGATGAAAGACCAACGGGGATGCCAGATGATGTCGGGGTCGACCGATGGGCTCTGAACACTGAGAAGAGGTCGGTGCAGACTGAGTGGAGGTAGATCCGAGCGCCTGGAGGAAGAAATTAATAACTCTTTCAAACGGATGCCGATTGGAGTTTCGCCTCTTGATTCTGAAAGTAGACAGGTCGAAGAAGATCTTTGCAGAAGAACTTTTGTCCTGATTCACGCTGTATTTGTCATGGCAGAGCTTCCAATCACGTTCAGGTGCTCTGTCAGGAGAGCTTCGCGCAGTCGAGGGAGAACGGCTCTCCCAGGCAGCTCGGTGCTCGGACGACAACGAAACCACCGCCGTTGCGAAGAAGACAGGCAGACACTTCCGCGGGTACCTCTTGGGCCTTCAAATTCATGGGGAGGTGGTCGGGGTGGCCGCTACTAGCATGTGATCCTCTGCAGGTCGCCAGTCTAGATGGTGAAGGTGGGGGTGATGGAGAAGAACAATGGGAGAGTGGAGGAGATGAGAGAGAGGGGGGGGGGCGACCTAGGGCTGTGGAGGGAAGGGGGATTTCGAAATTCAAAGGCCTAGGGAGGTGGAGGGGTGCTTGGGGTAGTGGGAAGGGTGCTTGGGAAAGTGGGTGGGGTAGTTGGGGGTTGGGGGTTGGGTGGTGAGGAGAGGATTGGTGGAGGGGGTCTTGGGAAGGGGGGAGTATTGATGAGGGTTGTGGGGAATGGGAAGAGGCTTTAATGGGGTAGGTGGGGAGTGGAGGTGGTTGGGAAGGGAGGAGAGAGAAAATTTCAAAATTGGGGTGGGGAGGAGAGAGAATGGGGTTCGCCCCCTTTAGAGAGAGAGAGAAGAGAGAGAGAGAAGCTCACAATTGTGGTGGATTTCAAAATTCATTCATTGATTCATTAGTTCAAAATGAGGGGAATGGGGTCCTATATATAGACAACCCACATTTTACAAAAAGTTCTTGACATTTGACTCAATGACGAATAACCGAGGAAGGTGGGGGGGCGCCCATGGGCCAGCCCAATGAATTGGGCCCAATAACAACCTAATCAATGCTAATGACACTCAAACTTAGGTAGCTGACTCAATGACCTAGGTACTTGACTCAAACAAAAGGAAAATTACAATGACGTGACTCAAATAAAATATGAAAATTACATCACTCGATTCAGAAAAATATGACGGACACAATGGAGCTATGCCGACGAGCAATCAAAGCTGTGGAAAAATGTGAAGGGCGAGAGATGCCCCCATCATACCCCCGGGGTGCGAAGAACTCGACTCCGTCGAGTATACGTCCGTCGGGGAAGTGGTCCTCCAATGCAGCTCCGGGTGAGCAACAACCTCCAAACTCAACCTTGCGTCCTTAGCCGGGGACTGCTCTTCATCCTCTCAAGGTGGCTCGGGCACACCCTCTTGCTGGCGATGGTACCCTGCTTGCTTAGTATTGCCTCCGTGTGCACACGTCGGACTCTCAAGCTGATATGAGGAGGCTCTCCGAGGGTGTCACTCATAAAGGTGAGGGTAGGCTCAAACTTCTCACTGGGATCCACCGCGGTGCCCTTAGGGGGTGCTAGATCCGTCACGTAAAAAGTGAGGTATATCCCAAGATCCCATCGGTAAATCCAACCCGTAAGCCAGGTTGCCAAAGCCACACGGAACATGGAAGGTCCAAGTCCTCGTGCCTTCGATTTGAAGGTGATCGTAAGATAGAGCCATTCCAAAGCCACCATCGTAGGGTTGCCTACTTGGAATCCAAAGTGGCACTCGTGAGTTTTTGCCCGCTCATTATGAACCTCACCGCTCGTTGTGGTTTGCTTGTTTAAATGCTCATGCCAAGTACTATGATGCGGTGTGAGTGGGAGATGCATGATATGCAAAGGGGGGCCATGACAACCATATGTAGACCAATCATGCAGTGATGCCATGGATACTTTGAAGGGTGTGGGAGGGCCGGGGCATCCATAGGTGTCCCTCTCATGCGTGGGTGTGATGAGTGCCGGAGGATCCGGACATCCATGAATGATCCTAACATGCTTAAGACTCCTGATGAATGAAGGCAGACCATTACATCCGAATATGGACTCTCATGTTTTCGACTTAACATGTGGGTGATATGAATGAATGTACCTGACTTATGAATCATGCCAAGTGGTTTGAGGTGCCAAGTCACATGTTTTCCTAACCCGAAAATGACTTTGATGTGTTGGGGTATGGTTTGGCATTGGAGTTTCCATTCAAAAGGGTCGAAGGGGTCAAGGAAGGTGGACATCTTGGAGAGAGGCACCTCCTTGTTCCTTAGGTGTAGATCTTCCTTGGTCATAGCTACCCTTGTGTCACCTGGGACTTGGGAGAGGTGGGCTTGGCCCAACATGGTGGGTGAGGGTAGGAAGGAGTGGGTGATAAGTGATGTGGGTGGATCACATGGGTTCCCGGAATCCCATTGGGAGGGGTCAAAAGGATCAACATAAGTGTACCCAGGGGAAAGGAGCTCTAAGTTCATCTCAACATCCTCATGGTCCTCACAATATGGTGTTGGATCATCATCCTCTAATGAAATGATTGGGCCGAAGTTCTTAGTGGGTGGATCGGCTATGAAGGGAGGTTTTGTCTTTCTACCCGATATAATAAACTCCAAATTGAGGAGAAGGTCGGGCTCATCGGGTGTAGGGAGGAATAGGAGGAGGTCGCTAGTGTAGCAACCAATGGTGCAAACCGAGGCGATAGACCCGACATAAAGGTGTAGGAGGTCAAGGCTCCTAGATTGGTGGGCCATGGGGGTCAACAAATCGGTGAACTCAAATTGCCAAGCTAAGCCCTGGAGAAGGTCCCCTAGTGTCTCCACTTGATAAGATGATTGGATGGTGGTGCGATAGGAGTTGAAGGGCACTATGGGGAGGTGTCGCTCCAAGGGAGGGTAGGCCATGATCGGGTGAGCTAGGCTCTCTTTTAACCATCTAGCCAAGGACCCAATTATTATGAGTTCACTCCCTACTAGGGGAGAGGGCATAGAGTGAAGATGCAAGGCTTTGTCCTCATCTTGGGCATATGTTTCTTTAAAAGTGGGGGTTGGATTCGGGGTGTTCACCACTATGGGGTAGGGTGTCAGAATTATGGGTTCTTCTACCAAGGAGGCGGGTAGGTACTTTGTGGGTGGGGTGATGATGATCGGCACATGGTGCATCCGGGGTGGTGAACGAGGTCGGACTTGGATTGAGGTTGGAAGTGGAAGTAGTGGTGGCCTAGGTTGGGGTAAGATTGGGGTTGGAAGAGGAAGGTGGGGTGGGTGCGGAGGCTTGGTTTCATTTGTTTTGGGAGGTGGGTCCCTTTTAGGGGGCGATGGAGGGGTAGTGGTGGGGGCCAAGGGGTTTTGTGGGGTATGGGTTTGGTGAGGGATTTTGGATTGGAGGGTGGTGGCCATCATGGGCTTCGATGGAGGGGTGGACATAGGGTCCAATTGGGTATGTGGACATATGGTTGTGGTGAGGACTTCGAGGTAGGGTGTAGATGTGGTGGTTGGGGTAGGAGAGGTGGAAAATGGTGGGGAATGTGTGATTAGGGTCTTGGGTTGGCCAAGGGGAAATGAAGGAGTTGAAATGCTCTTTGGGCTTCAGTGTTCGGAATGGGAGGGGAAAATATATCTAGCCCTAAGTTGTTCCTTCATGTCCCCCCATGTTGTGAGGGGAGCTTCCCTTCTAATTGTTCTTAAGCCTTCAAATTTCAACCAATGAGTTTGGGCCTATTTGGTAAGTTGTAATTTCGCAAATCAGACTTTCTCATCCTCGGTCATGGGATACCAAGTGAAGTAATGGTCCATCGAGACTTCCCAATCTAAATAGTCACTAGGTTGAGTTCCATCAAAGATGGGAGGTGGGGGAGGAGCCCTACTATCATCCGCCCATGGGGTGGGCCCATTTTCTCCTATTTGGTCGAGTCGACCCGATAGGTTATCAAGCCGCTCATTGGCATGGGTCAAGGCCTTCATGAGGTAGTTGACATGGCCAGGGAGGTCATGTGTGTTAGTTGTAGGCATCCCTTGGGGGTTTGGACTTATGGAGAGGACCGATGGGTAAGGTCGGTAAGAGGTGGTCATGTTAGTGGACAAAAGAGATGCCACCGAGGACCCTAAATGCATACACACGCCCTAGGACCAACTTGATAGAGACAAGTTGTGAACTTGCTCTGATACCAATTTGATGTGACACAACCTAGGGATGATGATGCTCTGATACCAATTTGATGTGACACAACCTAGGACCTAAATTGCAAGCAACACAACAATTTGGCAATGTCACACAAGCGGACTCACTCGCGTTGGCACACTCGGGTCCGTAGGTGGACCGGCGATGGGGTGAGGGTCCAAGGTTGGACCAGAAGTTTCCAAGGGTACCGCTGGCTTGGGGAGGACCCCTATGGGTCAGGGGTTGCCCAAATTCACGGACGGTCAGCACGCTGAAGGCTTGGGTTGAATGATCACTCTCACAACTCACCCGCGGTAGCCACATAATTAAACGATAATTCGGGTTCGGGCAGTCTCTTAACGTCGATGGCACTAAAATGCAATACTAATTAAGCAAAGAAATCCAGTAAAGAGGAGTGTTTAGTGGCTCACCTGATCGGTGTGAAGACACTGATCCCAGCCGGAGACGAGGGCGAGCGAGGAAGCGTGGGCTTACCCGCACGCCGCGCCGAAGAAGCTTCAACCTGAAATTTCAGATTACATGCACTACACCCCATGCAAGGGGGGGATCTTGGGGAAGGGAAGCCAGTGACTACACTAAAACACTACCTCCATGTAGGGAGGGGCCTTCAGCCGGCCAAGCGGGGAGGGGAGAAACGGGGAAAGTATGCCGAATGAAGACCGAGATCGGTTCAATCTTCTCTCTGCGAGTGCTGACAGTCGGTCGAAGATGTTGCTGTTGTCTCTTCCCCCGAATTTTTTTGGGGACGAAACCACTTGGAGAATCTTTGTATCTGAACAGGGTGACTCCAGAATTTTGTAAATTTCTTCAGGCACCGCTGCTGGTCGGGGTGGGGGGCTTGAACAGGGTGGCAGACCCTCGGATCTGACAGTTTCAGGTTCCCAACAGCAGGAAGAAGATGGTGCCATGACCGCTCCCGAGCTCAGAATCAGATACCGCTGGAGTCGTTGGAACCGTTGACGAGTCCACTTCGAACAAAGACCAACGAGGATGCAAGCTGATGTCGGGGTCGACCGGTGGGCTCTGAACACTAAGGAGGGGTCGGTGTAGACTAGATCCGAGCGCCTGGAGGAAGAAATTAATAACTCTTGCGAACGGATGCCGATTGGAGTTTCGCCTCTTGATTCTGAAAGTAGACAGGTCGAATAAGATCTTTACAGAAGAACTTTTGTCCTGATTCATGCTGGATTTGTCTTGGAAGAGCTTCCAATCATGTTCAGGTGCTCTGTCAGGAGAGCTTCGCGCAGTCGAGGGAGAACGGCTTTCCCGGGCAGCTCGGTGCTCGGACGACAACGAAACCACCGCCGTTGCGAAGAAGACAGGTAGACACTTCCGTGGGTACCTCTTGGGCCTTCAGATTCACGGGGAGGTGGTCGGGGTGGCCGCTGCTAGCAGGTGATCCTATGCAGGTCGCCAGTCTAGATGGTGGAAGGTGGGGGTGATGGAGAAGAACAATGGGAGAGTGGAGGAGATGAGAGAGAGGGGGGGGCGACCTAGGGCTGTGGAGGGAAGGGGGATTTCGAAATTCAAAGGCCTAGGGAGGTGGAGGGGTGCTTGGGGTAGTGGGAAGGGTGCATGGGAAAGTGGGAGGGGTAGTTGGGGGTTGGGTGGTGAGGAGAGGATTGGTGGAGGGGGTCTTGGGAAGGGGGAGTATTGATGAGGGTTGTGGGGAATGGGAAGAGGCTTTAATGAGGTAGGTGGGGAGTAGAGGTGGTTGGGAATGGAGGAGAGAGAAAATTTTCGAAATTGGGGTGGGGAGGAGAGAGAATGGAGTTCACCCCCTTTAGAGAGAGAGAGAAGAGAGAGAGAGAGAAGCTCACAATTGTGGTGGATTTCAAAATTCATTCATTGATTCATTAGTTCAAAATGAGGGGAATGGGGTCCTATATATAGTCAACCCACATTTTACAAAAAGTCCTTGACATTTGACTCGATGACAAATAACCTAGGAAGGTGGGGGGGCGCCCATGGGCCAGCCCAATGAATTGGGCCCAATAACAACCTAATCAATCCTAATGACACTCAAACTTAGGTAGATGACTCAATGACTACTTAACTCAAATAAAAGGAAAATTACAATCACATGACTCAAATAAAATATGAAAATTACATGACTCTATTCAGAAAAATATGACGGACACAATGGAGTTGTGCCGATGAGCAATCAAAGCTGTGGAAAAATGTGAAGGGCGACAGATGCCCCCATCAGTAAGTGACCACCACGGGTGAGTTATGCGATTGACCCCATACATGCCACGCCCTCGGCGTGCTGGCCGCCCACAGATTTGGGCATCCCTGGCCCTTAGGGGTCCACCCCAAGCAAGTCAACCCCTTGGAGTGTCAAGGTTCCACTTCGGACCCTCACCACCATCGCCGCGTTGCCCTCGAGCACTAGTGTGTGCTACGCGAATGAGTTCACTAGAGTGAGTCCGCTGCTCAAGTTGCTTGCTTGCGATTGTAGGTACAAGGGCATCGGTCGAGTGGCTGCCACCCCAAAATTCCATCCCCCGCTTCCCAATACAACTCCCTCCCTCTTCCCAAGGTCTCCTCCACCCTTCCCTAGGCACCTCTCCCTCTTCCCAAGGCCTCCTCCACCCCTCCATAGGCACCCACTAACTCCCCACCCCCTCCCCAATTCAAAATTCAAATTTCATCTCTCACTTCCCAAGGCAGCCCCCCTCTTCCCAAGGTCTCCTCCACCCTTCCCTAGGCACCCACTAACTCCCCACCCCCTCCCCAATTCAAAATTCAAATTTGTATCTCCCTCCATTCCCACTCCCCAAGACCCCTTCCCACTTCCCAAGAGAACACTCCCTCTTCCCAAGGCATCCCCCACCCTTCCCCAGGCACTCATTACTCCCCATCCCCTCACCAATTCAAATTTTGAATTCCACCCCCCACATCCCAAGATAGAACCCACCAATCCCCAAGCCACTTTCTAACCCATTCCAACCCCATAACCACCAAATTCGGAGCTCACCCCCACCCCTTGGTAGAACACACCCCAACACCCCATTTTCCCCTTCCCACAGCTGGGTTCACCCCTCCCTTGACCCCCTATCAGCCAGGGCCCTTCCCAACCCCTTTCCACCCCATTTCCCCACCTCATCTACCCCATATGCAGCCTCCCCTTCCACTGCCACCCAGGCTATCTCAACAGCAGATCCATCGACCAAGTTTCAGCCATGACCATGGCCCTCCTGAGGAAGACCTGGTAACAAGGCCTACATCTGAGGATTCTTTTCAAACCAGCTTTCCAACAAGTGGTCGTGCACCTCCATCTGAGGTCGGAGCTGGTTGGGAGACCGATTTCCGTCAAGCTGCGCAAATCGACTCCGGCTGTCGATAGAGGTGTGTTGCAGAAAACTTCCCGCCATCCTCCTCAGGAGTCTGGCCATGATTTTTGGTCGGAGTGTTCCCCTGAGAGTCCTCCATCTTCCCCGATGTGCACTGGCTGTCCCTGCCTGGTCCAGATCGGACCCCTCCCTGCCTCATGGACCACCGCGCTCACCTCCGACCACAGAAAGAGGTCCCGTTAGTTTCTGTACATCGCCAGGTTAGCCACAAGCGTGTCCAAGCTAGTCTCATTTCCATCGGAGTTTG
Source organism: Amorphophallus konjac (assembly GCA_022559845.1). Classification (NCBI taxonomy): domain Eukaryota; kingdom Viridiplantae; phylum Streptophyta; class Magnoliopsida; order Alismatales; family Araceae; genus Amorphophallus; species Amorphophallus konjac. The sequence continues at coordinate 227,488,848 of CM040126.1, read as the reverse complement.
GTGAAGCCCGTGGCAACTTCTGCAACAGCTCATTGCTGTTCTGATCCAGACAAGAGCAATCCGGACCGGCCCAAGTCTTGGAGTTGCAGTAGCCTCGTTCGGAGGCCGAATGTCCTCAAATTCCTACTGGGGGTTCCCTGACTTCCCAGTGGCATTTCGGCGTTGGTCCCGCCATTAGCAGAGGTTGGAGGAGTTCGTGGCACCGTCTTCTTCAGCCTGTTGTCCCTGCCCAATCTGCGCGGACAGATTCAGGTCTCGCCAATTCCACGCCCCGCACTTGGCTAGCTGAAGGCCTCTCCCTGTGTGGAGTTAGTTTTGAGTGTAAAATTAATTTTCCCACCCCACGATCACCCTCCTGCATGAGGTGTAGTGTTGTACATTTCCTAATTTCAGGTTAGAGCGACACCGACGCATGTGCGGGCATCATACGTCCCCCACTCGCCTTCATCTTCAGTCGGAGTGGGCTTCTTCAAGCCGGCTAGGTGAGCCTCTATCTCTCTTGGTTATTTCTATCATCCCTTATCATATCTGAGCTCCGCTGGTGAGGAAGAGAGCGCCAGGCTCCGACCAACCCGTCACCTCGAGTGGCCATCACGGGAGTGAGAGCGAGTGATACCCACGATCGCCAAGGCGCGTAGTTTGCCCGTTGTCATGGGAACCTAGATATCTCAGGGTGAGATCCCCTCTCGGCCCAGTACTTACCCCAAACCAGTAAGGGTCTGGTCCCCGAACTCGACCTACCATCCTCGAGTCACCCCGGGAAAGGGACATGCATCTGTAGATTCTAAGAAAATCCACTTAGAACAATTAAAAATAAAAGAATTAAAGCATGCACGTGGTGCTAATAAGGAGAGTGATCGCCAGAGACGCGAGGGCCTCAAAGGATATAAACAATAATAAAAGGGAGGGATCGCGAATATAAATACCTCAAATGCGCGGAGATTGTGAGTGCTCCTTTCTCTTCCGATCGGCCGGCCGATGAAGAGAGTTTCTCTTTGTTGATTACCCTTGCAAAATTAACAAACACCCATAAAAGAATATGGATTAGAACCAAGGTGAGTGTAGCATCAAATTCACAATAAAGATGAGCATGAAAATCATGTATAAGAACACACCTTGTTGGGTGTTGGCCCTTAAACCCCTATGCAAAAGGGTATGGGAGATATGATGAATGATATGTAAATAAATGTGAGTGCAAAGTGTTGCACTGTGAGGAGGTTCTCAAACGTGGTTGAGAAAGTAGAGATGAATATATGAGATGTGTGTGTGCTACTAATGCAGTTAAGAGGAAGAATAAATATATAAAAGAAGTAAAGAAATTCTGGGGGTTTTTCTCTGTTGATGGCTTTAGATGCAGGAAACTTCTCCTTAAGCCTACAACCGAGCAGCGTCTCCCTGTAAAAAAAAAACCTCTCCCTCGACAGAGCCGCAGGGCTTTATTTATAGGAAAGATTGAAGGGGTTTAAGTCCCACAACAATTAGGATAGCTTGGTTTAGCAAGAGATAAACATTGGAAGGAGTCCCTCCTGCCATGGAAAGCCATTCCGAAGTTAAAAGGGGCCCAAAACGAGGAAAGAAGGTGGTTCTGGGAAAATTCGGAATTCAACAAAAAAAGACGACCTGGAGCCGGTCGCTTCTTAAAATGACACCCACGGAGGAAACGTCATTTTAAAAATTGACGACTCGCAAAGGGGCATTATTTTTAATTCAACATGAATTTCGGTCGGATCCAGACTCTCAAAATATAGCAATAAAAATGACGACCGACACAGGGGCGTTGATTGAAAAAGACGCCTTACACAGGGGCGTTAATCAAGATGATAAACAGCCAAAAAGAATGGACGACCGTGGATTCGGGCGTCAATTTAATTGACATCCGATTCAAGGTCGTTATTTCAAAATATTCAAAACAGGGCTATTTTTCATTTCTCAATATTATTTTCCCATTTTTTAGGTGGAGGTGCATCTCATTGTGCTAATTCTAATTACTATTTTTTCATATTTTTCTGACACCCGGAAGGCCACCGAAAGGTTAAAAATAATATTAAAAAATCAATTTGAAATTGACGCCTTCAAGTATGTCGTTATTTCTATTTTTTTAATTTTTGTTTTATTAAAAATTAAAATAACGTCCCTTGTTAAGTCGTTAATTCATAAAAAATTCTGAAAAAATCTCAGAAAAATACAGAAAAATTGGAAAATGAGTGGAATTGACGCCTAATGGAGGTGGCGTCAATTTTCTTAATTATTTTCTTAAATTTTCTTAAAATAAAATAACGCCCCCCCTTATGCCGCTAATTCTGAAAAATTCATAAAAATAGAGAAAAATGCCCAGAAAATCCAAAAAAATAGGAAAAAATAAGAAAAGGGAGAAAAAAGGAATAAATCCAAGAAAAGTGAGAAAAACCACTCAAATAAAGTTAATTTGAGGGTCAAATTGGGGTATTATAAGGTAATATGAGATGCACTCACAATAACGTCAATTTTGGCGTGTCTACAGCTGCCCCGCCTTGGCGTCTACTTTGCAAGGGAGCAGAGCGAACTGAAAAGTAGATGCTAAGGTGTAATGAGACACGCAATCAACATCACTTGATGAGAATTGAATCAAAAGCTCGAGATGAAGTAAACTCGGGAAATTCAATGAAATCAACGATGTTTGGATAAAAGAGGGAGTGTGCACGCGGGCACGAAGGAGAATGATCAACTTCCAGCGCGGTGGAAGTACCCCAGGTCACAAACCTGTAGGTTTCACCATTGGGGAGCGGTTACCAGCCAATGTGGACGTGCTGTAGCCAAGGTGGATCAAGGGAAAAGATTGAAATAAGATGATAAAAATCCAAACAAGGAGCTTTCGAGAAAATGACCCAAAACAGCGACAAAACAAACTGAGGATTCCATTCAGCAATGAATATCTCATATCTGGAAAGATTAAGATTAATTTGACTCTCCAAATCAGCTTATCAGAATGATTTTTCAATATTGATTCAAAGTCATATATGAATGCATGCTGGGTTTAAAAGGAAAAATTAAAATAAATGAAAATATAAGATAATCAAGGATAATATTGTTAAGCTGCCCAGACTGGGTCAAGAAACTGATTTCGCGAGCTGATACTAAGCCGAAGTCCGTTTATCCGCGCATCAACTCGTAAAAGGGAACCATCGTGCCCAGTCTTGAACGGCTCAACGGCCTATCCGTGTGACTAAGACTCCTCTGGAATCATCATTATTTTTGATGAAGGGGAACTCAGATTCCAGATTTATCAAAGCCACAAGGTCCTTGATATAATCTAATAGCGTATGTAACATATAGTAAGAATGCATACAAGAAGATGGTGACAGCAACGAGCATGTGGAGAACTGAGAAAATGCAGCACATAATGTAGTCACCGTGGGACCTGAATGATGATGCCCAGACGGTGGGACCAAGGGCTTCTTCCTGCGCTCAAAAGTTCATTAGCCAAGATATGAAAGATAACAAGCAATGAATAAGGCATTTAAGCATAGCAAGCATAGCATGAATCAAAGCATCAATAAGCAATCATAGACATCAAAGCACTCAAAGCTTGGTGTGGATAGCATTCAAGCATGTATTAGTAAGGCGAAGCATGTTTAGCATGAATATCATGAGTTAAATCATATCATTGTAAAGCATCATTGTTTGTTGTTTGCCATGAGGATGACAATCTTGGCATGTGAGATTGAGATTGGATGATCAGGATCAAATAATGCCCAGTGGCAAAGTGATCAAGAGACATCAGCAGGATTTTATTAAAAGATTTGGAGATGAACGATCAGTTAATGCCCAGTATAGAGAGATGGTAATCAGGAGTGTCCATAGTGATGAATCATGATGATATTGGGAAGAATCAAGAGATTGATAGCGGTGAATGGAGAGGACTCATCCCGTGCTCTTGGTCCTCACAAAATTATTGTTCCTGTAAAAACACCATCAGAAAATACAATGCAATTTTTTTTGGATTTTGAAATATGCATATTTTTATGGGTTTTTTAAAAAAAAGATATTCAATTTTTTATGGATTTTAGATAATATTTGAATTTTTTTATGAAATTTGAAAATATTCAATATTTTGGATTTTGAGAAATATTCAATTTTTTGGATTTTGGTGTAGGAAATATTCAATTTTTTTAGATTTTGAGAAATATTCAATATTTTTTTTTGTTTAGGCTTTGTTAATGCAGCATCAAATGGTGTTTTTAAACCACTGGCTAAGGGTCCTTGTTCCTTCCCCTTTCGCTAAAAACTGCCCAAAGCCGGGCGTGCATTTAAAGGTGGCGCCCTACCACCGGCTACCCTTGTATAACGATGCCCCTACCAAGGCCATACCCGAGAAACATTCGGTCTTGGAGGGAGGAGAGAAGAATAATTGGAGATAAGCTTTATGCAGGATGGGAGATGTCGGGACTTGAATTCCTTCCAAGGTTTTTCCCCTCAAAGAGGTAGTCTGTTGCGCCGGGGCTTTGTGCCTTTGATTTTTAGACCCTTGACATGCATACGACTAGGGTTTTCCCTACGGAGACTTTGCCTCTCTTGACATGCCATAATTCATACTTTTACATTTATCAAAATTTTGACTTAATTTTCATAATAGCCCTTTTGGCTAGATGTATCATGAAATTCATATTGATTTTGGGTCAAGACTGCCCCTATTTGAGACTTCTCTCGTATTGGGGATTACCGAAGTTGGTCATCTCATCCGTCAACCTCTTGCCCCTGCACTTGGTCGAGTAGAGAAGAGAAAAGACTTTCAGATATACTCATGGCATGGCCAAAGTAGCAACGGTGTTTTATCAAAGGAGCCGGCTAAGGACGCCGTGAAGTGTGTGCGATGCCCAGCTAAGGGTTGCTCTTAACAAGCGGGGAGAGAACGTTGAATTCCCAGTGCGGGGTTTTTATTAACCAAAGGTGCTGCAGAAGCAAGCCTAAAGACTTTTTGAGAATGATTTAATTAAGATGAAGGTTTAAAACACCACTTTTAATCCTGTTAAGAAGCACTTTATTTTGAAAATCATGCGTGAAGTAATGCTATCATAAAATGTGTACTTACGCCAATATGTGACCTTGCGATCTTTGTTGAAGCAGCTGCCGCGAGAGGTGATTTTTATCATCATGGGATAGTCCTCTTTTGGCGAAGAAAAGGAATGGAAGCAAAGGATTTGAAAGTGGCTTAACAAGAAGGAGTGGTGTTCAGACCAGACTCAGACGAATAAGGAGAAACGGAAGAGAGGCGAGGGCTAGAACCCCCTCAGTAAGGTGCAGAGACCCTGATCGCAAGGCACGGTTTACAGAAGAAGCAAAAAATTAAGAAGAGGAGTGAGGACTAAAGTCTCGGAAGCAGTGGGAGAAATGGCAGATGCCCAAGGCAGTGGATGTGGAAGAAGTTGGGTCGGACCCAGGATCAAGAGGAATTAGAAGAAGAAATTGATAGATGGAAAGAGACGGATCCGGAGGGTCCGGAGGTAGTGAGGAGAATCATGATAGGAGGAATCAGAATCTGGAGAAGGAGAATCTCGAGGGACGCGATGCCCTGGGAAGAAATAGGTAAAAAGATGATGGAAAAGGAAGAAAAAAATGAGGGATGTGATATCCCGGAGGAGCAGAAAGATGAATCGGAAGAAAGATGGAGGGTCCGGAGGTTCCGGAGGGAGGGGATAAAAAGGGGTGCGATGCCCTAAAGGAAGATAGAGAGAATAAGATGGAGAATCCGGAGGTTCTGGAGGAGGAAGATACCATGGGACGCGATGCCCAAGGAGAAGAGAAAGATCCGGGGGTTCTGGAGAAATGGAATTAGAAGGGTCGGGATGCCCCGAAAGAAGATAGAAAGAATAAGATGGAGAATCCTGAGGTTCCAGAGGGGGAAGATACCATGGGACGTGATGCCCGGGGAGAAGAGAAAGATTCGGAGGTTCCGGAAGAGTGGAATCAGAAGGGGCGTCATGCCCTAAGAGGGGGGATAAAACACCTGGAGGTTCCAGGGAAATAGCAGGAAAGGGGACGTGATGCCCCGGGGAGAGTTGATTAGAAGAGGATGAAGATGAATAAGATGGGAAATGCGGAAGATCCGGAGGTTCCAGAAGGCGGGGAAGATACGGGTCCGGGAACCCGGGAAAGAAGAAGTGCAAATGTATGCGAATGCAATGCAACAGATGCGATGAATGCATGAGATGCAATGAATATGAAGAACATGAAGGGCGAGAGGATGAGATCCCCCTCCTTACCCTTGGAGTGGCCCATGAAGAAAATGTGATAGACAAGAATGTGGATGACATTGAATAGAAGGTGGATGAAATAGTGGAAGGCCCCTTAGCACCAAGATAACCGCCCCTCCATGGCAATGAAAGTGTATAGCCAGTTGGCCCAATGGATAAAGCAAGAGCCCATGACGAAGCTTCAATGGTAAATGACAACTCCCTTGAAGAGTGAAAAGTAATAGTGTGAGAGAGTTGGAAAGTCGGGATAAGAAGCATTGTGTTGCCCAGGGGTTGTGGCGTATAGAGACTGTTGAACAAAATGGTCATTCGCCCCTTGTATGGAAGAAAAGGTTCAAGATTTGAAAGTTGGAACAAGGGGTGCCCTGCCCGGCCCTTGGGCACAAACTTGCACGGCATCAGAGTTTGACATTCTCTCTTAGTGAGTAGTGGCGGGAACTTTGCTTCTTCGACCATGCTTGGCACAACAACCCGGATCGGCATCCGGCATATAAATTCTTGCATCTTGAATAGCTCGGCTGTAGCCAAATCCTTCTTGCCCGTCTCTTGGTCATCTTTGGTACAAATACTTGCAGAAGCCCTCCCATTCCGAGTAGTAAAGGGGGATGAAGCGGAGGCGGAAGGCTCCATGGATGGTGGTGGTATAATGGAAAGTGTTGAAGAAAGGGTGAGTGAAGGTGGAGGTTTAAACACGTCGAGCTTCTCCCTTTACTCGGAAGCAGTCGGGGTTGGCTCGAGTGCAAAAAGGGGTGGACCTTGCTCAGGACTAGCCACGGGTAAGGGTGAAGGGTTAAGTAGTGGAGTAGGGGTTATAGGCATAGTGGGTTTTGGGGTTAAAGGGATAATGGAGGGTTGAGGTGGCGAACATGGAGGAGGAGTAATAGAAGGCTCGGCAGAGGCCGGCGTAGTGGAGGGTGATGGAGGCTCGACGGAGGCCGATGGAATGGAGGATATTGGTGTGGTTACGGGAGGTGAAGGTTTAGTGCGTTGAAAATGCCGGATGGGGCGAGAGGTGTTAGGGATAGGATGAGACTCATGATGCGGCGGTATGGGTGATTGGAATATCAACTCATCATCGTAACACCAAGAGGTCTCATAAAATGGGGGTTGGATCGGGGACTGTGGCATAGTCCTGAGCATAGGGGTCTTCTGGCAGTGGAGGAAGGGGACGGCGAAGGAAACTCGGAAGAGGTGCCTGCAGAGCTTCGTCGTATGCCGCCTCAAATTCTTCAATTGCCGGTTCTTCATTAGTAGGCTCAAGTGGACACCGTAGTGAAGGCGTGTATGTGAGTGGTGGAATGTAATGGCATTGTGTATGTGTATGTGGAGGTGGAGGGCCATATGCGTGAATTGGGTGAATGGGTGGAGGATGGACGGCGTCCACTTGAACGTTGAAACCCGCCGGCTCTTGCTTGCTTGCACTATCGATGCCGTAGTCATCTCTCCTATCCTTCCAAGCTTGCTCCATCTTTGTAATGTCATTCAGAGCGGCGTGGAGGGGATTGACTGGAGCAGAAGGAGCGGGCCGAGGGCTCGTAACCCTCTTAAATTGTTCCTCCAACGAAGTGACTTTGTCGAGAAGAGTTTGTTGGAGGGGTGTGACCTGAGTAACAGAGGGTTGGCAAGGCCTTGAAGGAGGGGCCGCATAAAAAGGCCGGGAAGGGGGGTTAATGGGATGACCCATAGAAGAACCCGGATGGGTCGGGTTGCAAGGAATAAATGGGCCTTGGGGCCGTGGTGGAGGAGGAATAGAAGGAGGCGGGTATTGGACCACCCGAGGAGAAGGGTGAATAGGAGGAGATGGGTGATGGGCTACCCGAGTAGGAACGTGAATAGAAGAGGGAAGTGGGTGATGGGCCACCCGCATAGGATTGGAAGGAGGATGAGAGGAATGAGATGCACCCTCAACAACGGCCTTAAGGGCTTGGATTTGTTGGGGGGTGAGATGATCTAATGCGTGCAAGATCTGGGAGACCTTCTCATCGTCAGGAGGAGACGGTCCCGTAGGAGTAGTGGCTCGCGATTGAATCGAGGGGCCATGAGATTGGACATTGCCCATGGGTCGGGCAACGCCATAAGAATGAGGGCGTGGTCCCTTAAAAATATGATGAGAATTATGACGAGCATGTTGAGATTGAGGAATATAAGATGTGCTAGGTTATGCATCATCATTAATATAATTAAGATTAAACATGTTATTTTTTTTATCAAGGTAAGCCATTATGCAATCAAAGTTCAAACAAAACAATTTGCAAAGAAGCACACAAGTTGGAATGGTTACAGTTGATTTTTGTTTATTTGAACCTTGGTGAATTAATGATTTTATGCAAATTGGTGTGATCACTCAAGGGATGATGTGGTTTTCTCCAGTGCCAACTAGGAACACTCTCTCACCATGCATAGGCCAACTAAACCCGGGACTTCAAAGGTACAACCTGCCCAGTGTCCGTGAGGGAATCCACGGGTGCGGGGACTTATGGAGACTTGGTTTAGGAATTCCCGGTCCAATGAGACGGAGTGCTCAATGGAGGGTCCTTCCTTCACCAAGAGGGGTGTAAGATCTCCTAACAATGTGGGGAGAGGAGGTCTCCCAAACCAATGCAAATGGATGAATGCAAGCAGGTGATATCAAGCAGACAGTATCAGCATCATCACAGAACAAAAATAAATGACGACCTGGGAACGGTCGCTATATCAATAAATAGCGTCTGAGTGTCAGTCGCTAGTCACTGTGAATAGTGCAAACAGAGGAAAATAGCGCCTTAGGGTGAGGCGCTTTATATAACATGGACGCCCAGGAGTTGGGGCGTCAATTATCAGTAATCCAGATGAATAATCAATGAAAATCAAAATAACGCCTTCCAGTAAGGCGTTGTATCAAGAAAGGATGCCCGTGAATAGGGGCGTTAAATGGTAATAATCAATCACGATAATAAAAAGACGCCTTCCCGTGAGGCGCCGCACTAGTGAAAGACGCCTCTGACAGGGGCGTTAGAAGAAAATGACGCCTTGATGTAAGGCGTTAATATGACAAAAGACACCGCTGTGAGGGGCGTTAATTCTTTCAATACTTCAACGGCAAACAGTGGAAAATACCGACAGTAAAACACTCACAATCACAACATGGGAATCATGGCAATCAGCAACATGAAATGGGATATAACATGCTCATCATTTTTTTTAAGAGGTGGATAAATGGAATTTCTAAAAATCTATCAAACTAACCAATCACATAGGGGAAGTGCTACGTGGAGCACAAAGGGAGGTGCACCGTGGATGCCAAAGGGGAGATGGCACACGTGGGTGCCCAAGGGGAAAGGGTAATCAAAAGAAAAACAAAAGGTGTCCCACCGTGATCGCCAATTTGTAGATTCTAAGAAAATCCACTTAGAACAATTAAAAATAAAAGAATTAAAGCATGCACGTGGTGCTAATAAGGAGAGTGATCGCCAGAGACGCGAGGGCCTCAAAGGATATAAACAATAATAAAAGGGAGGGATCGCGAATTTAAATACCTCAAATGCGGGGAGATTGTGAGTGCTCCTTTCTCTTCCGATCGACCGGCCGATGAAGAGAGTTTCTCTTTGTTGATTACCCTTGTAAAATTAACAAATATCAATAAAAGAATATGGATTAGAACCAAGGTGAGTGTAGCATCAAATTCACAATAAAGATGAGCATGAAAATCATGTATAAGAACACACCTTGTTGGGTGTTGGCCCTTAAACCCCTATGCAAAAGGGTATGGGAGATATGATGAATGATATGTAAATAAATGTGAGTGCAAAGTGTTGCACTGTGAGGAGGTTCTCAAACGTGGTTGAGAAAGTAGAGATGAATATATGAGATGTGTGTGTGCTACTAATGCAGTTAAAAGGAAGAAAAAATATATAAAAGAAGTAAAGAAATCTTGGGGGTTTTTCTCTGTTGATGACTTTAGATTTTCAGTCGAGAGAAGCCTCCGAACGATAAAGTTTTAGATGCAGGAAACTTCTCCTTAAGCCTACAGCCGAGCAGCGTCTCCCTGTAAAAAAAAAAACCTCTCCCTCGACAGAGCCGCAGGGCTCTATTTATAGGGAAGATTGAAGGGGTTTAAATCCCATAACAATTAGGATAGCTTGGTTTAGCAAGAGATAAACATTGGAAGGAGTCCCTCCTGCCATGGAAAGCCACTCCGAAGTTAAAAGGGGCCCAAAACGAGGAAAGAAGGCCGTTTTGGGAAAATTCGGAATTCAACAAAAAAAGACGACCTAGAGCCGGTCGCTTCTTAAAATGACGCCCGCGGAGGAAACGTCATTTTAAAAATTGACGACTCGCAAAGGGGCGTTATTTTTAATTCAACACAAATTTCGGTCGGATCCAGACTCTCAAAATATAGCAATGAAAATGACGACCGACACAGGGGCGTTAATTGAAAAAGACGCCTTGCACAGGGGCGTTAATCAAGATGATAAACAGCCAAAAAGAATGGACGACCATGGATTCGGGTGTCAATTTAATTGACGTCCGATTCAAGGTCGTTATTTCAAAATAGTCAAAATAGGGCCATTTTTCATTTCTCAATATTATTTTCCTATTTTTTAGGTGGAGGTGCATCTCATTGTGCTGATTCCAATTACTATTTTTTCGTATTTTTCTGACACCCGGAAGGCCACCAAATCACCTCTGGAAGAGGGTTAAAAATAATATTAAAAAAAATCAATTTGAAATTGACACCTTCAAGAAGGTCGTTATTTCCATTTTTTTAATTTTTGTTTTATTAAAAATCAAAATAACGTCCCTTGTTAAGTCGTTAATTCATAAAAAATTTCGAAAAAACCTCAGAAAAATACAGAAAAATTGGAAAATGAGTGGAATTGACGCATAATGGAAGTGGCGTCAATTTTCTTAATTATTTTCTTAAATTTTCTTAAAATAAAATAACGCCCCCCCTCGTACCGCTAATTCTGAAAAATTCATAAAAATAGAGAAAAATACCCAAAAAATCTAAAAAAATAGGAATAAATAAGAAAAAGGGAGAAAAAAGGAATAAATCTAAGAAAAGTGAGAAAAACCACTCAAACAAAGTTAATTTGAGGGTCAAATTGGGGTATTATAAGGCAATATGAGATGCACTCACAGTAACGTCAATTTTGGCGTGTCTACAGCATCGGGTGAGCTTGTCTGCCGAAATCGGGTACGGACCTTAGCTAGTGTGCTTGCGCGTCTAGGTCCAAGGTTCCTCATGGCATATCCGCTGACCCCTTGGCCATGTCACATCAAGTGGTATCAGAGCCAGGTACACAACTTGTCTCTCTACAAGTTGGTCCTAGGGCGCGTGCATGCACTTAGAGTCACCTGATGTATCACCCTTACCCATCAACATGGCCACTTCATGCCAATCATACCCCGCCACCTTCTCCATGAGTCATAACCCCCGGGTAGACCTAGATAGCATTCACTTGAGGCTCCTAAAAATCAGAACCCCCGCCTTTGATGGATGCCACAGTCCAAGCCATTACCTAGAGTGGGAAACTTCGGTGGGCCAATTCTTTCAATGGTACTCCATGACCGAAGGAAAGAAAGTGAACCTAGCCAAAATGCACCTATCAAAGCGAGCCAGCGATCATTGGTCAATTGTTGAGGGTTTAAGGTAGCTCCGCGGGCAAGCCTCAATTGTTACTTGGGAGGAAATGAAGGCCGAACTTAGGAAAGTCTACGCTTCCCCAAGGAGACCTACCACCCCACCATCCCCCACACCTCAACCCGAACCCTCTCAACCCACCCATCTCTCTCTTCCTACCCCAATCCAACCCCAACCGAGGCCTCCACTACTCCCACTACCAATCCCAACCCAAGTCAGACCTTGCTCACCTTCCCGGGTGCACCATGCACCGGCTATCATTAACCAACCCACCATAAACCTTCCTACCCCATTATCCTTGGAAGTTGTGGCCCACACACCCAACCATGTGGAGATGGAAGCCAATCCAGATCCGACTCCCACCATAGAGAAAATCCAAGAGCCACACATCTCACCCAGCCCTCCTAGTCCAGATCCTCAAGCGCCACACACCCTCACCATAAATGAGTCCATTCTCAAATGGCTCAAACGAGGCCCCACCATTCCTAACTCACCCCCACACCTCTTACCCTTGGGATATCAATCCCAAATTGTGGCCATCCACTCCTCTCACACCACGATCCAATCCTACTACGAGGTAGAGGGTTGGGATGATCTCATCAAAGGCCTACAATGGCAACTTGAGCTGACTTGCTTATTGACAATAGGGGCGGACCGACCCAAGAACCATAACCTCATCCACCCATGTGACGGGTCTATCACCTCAGTTTGCACTATTGGGTGCTACACTAGCGACCTTCTTTTCTTTCTCCACAAGGATGAGGAACCTATCTCGGTCCACTCCCCTCCCATTGAGATCCCAAGTGCTTTGATCGACCAACCCACTAATAAACTTGGCCCAATTATCTTGGAGGAGGATGACCCACCTTTTGTGGACATTGAGGACGTTGAATGCCTCTCTGTAGGTGAGTCATATCATGATCCCTTCGACCCCTTCCAATGGGACCCTAGTTACCCATGTGACCCACCCACCTTACCCACTACCCACCTTTCCCTATCCCAACCAACCATGTTGAACCAAGTCCATCTCTTCCAAGACTCGGGTCACAAAAAAGAAATCATGATCAAGGGTGACCTACACCTAGGAAATGAGGAAGGGCACCTTCCTAGACCCCTTCGACCCTTTCAAGTGGAAGTTTAAGGGCCATCCCACAACACCTCACCTGAAAGTCATTTTTGGGATAGGAGTGCCTATGTCTTGGCGTACCACACCACTTGGCATGATTAGTAAATTAGGTCCATTCATTCATATCACCCACATGTCAAGTAGGAAGCACGAGTGGTACATATTTGGGTGTAGCGGCCCTCCCCTATTAATCACTGGTCTTACATATGTTAGGAGCATTCATGGATGTCCGGGTCCTCTAGCATTCATCACACCCACACATGAGATGGACACCTATGGATGCCCCGTTCCTCCCAAGCTCATCCTTGTCAATGTGACATTAAGGCATGATAGGGCCATCCATGGTTGCCCCGGTCCACCTTTGCACATCATACTTTTCACACCTACAACGCATCGTAGTGAATGGCATATGCATTCACGCAAGCATCTAGCAATGAGCAGTGAGGATCACAAAGAGCGGGCAATAGCTCGTAAGCTCCACTTAGGATTCCAAGTAGGCAACTTGGTGATGGTGACATTGGAGTGGCTCTACCCTAAGATCACCTCCAAATCGAGGGCACGAGGACTCTGACCTTCCCGAGTTCCGAGTGGCATTGGCAACTAGGCTTACAGGTTAGACTTACCGATGGGTTTTGCGATTTACCCCACTCCCCACGTGGCGGACCCGACACCCTATACGGGCACCGCGGTGGATCCAAGTGAGTGCCTTGAGCCTCTAGCTTCCTTGAGAGAGACACCCCGGAGAGCCACCACATATCAGCTTGTGAGCTCGATGTGAGCACACGGTGGCAATACTGGGCAAGCAAGGTATCATCGCCGGTAAGAGGGTGTGTCCGAGTCACCTTGAGAGGTCGAAGAGCCGTCCCCCGGCTATGGACGTGGGGTCGAGTCAGGAGATCGTGGTTCACCTGGAGCTGCTTGGGTGTATCACTTCCCCGGTGGTCCCATACTCGACGGGGTCGAGTTCTCCCCACCCCGAGGGTATGATGGGGGCATCCCTTGTCCCTCCACATTTTTTCGAGGCTCGGATTGTTCGTTGACATGCGCCATTGTGTTCGTCATATTTTTCTGAGTCCAATCATGCAATTTTAATATTTTATTTGAGTCATGTTTGTATTATTTTCCTTTATTTGAGTCAGTCCATTAGGTTATTGGGCCATTAGGTGAGCTAATTGGGCCCAACTAGTGGGCTAGGCCCATGGGCGCCCCCCCTGGGTAGTCTTGGTCTTTTATCTATTTGTCAAGGGCCTTATGGTCATGAAAAGAGTGGGTGCCTATAAATAGGACCCCTCTCTCCCACCATGTAAACACTTTGTTTGAAATTTGAAAGGAAGAAACCCCATGGCTATTTTCCCTACTCAAGTCTCTCTCTCTCTCTCTCCCTCCAAGAAAAGGCCCCCCCATCTCTCTAACCCCCCTCCCCAATTCAAATTCAAATTCCATCCCCCGCTTCCCAATACAACACCCTCCCTCTTCCCAAGGTCTCCTCCACCCTTCCCTAGGCACCCCACCCTCTTCTCAAGGCCTACTCCACCCTTCCATAGGCACCCACTAACTCCCCACCCCCTCCCCAATTCAAAATTCAAATTTCATCTCCCGCTTCCCAAGGCAACCCCCCCTCTTCCCAAGGTCTCCTCCACTCTTCCCTAGGCACCCACTAACTCTCCACCCCCTCCCCAATTCAAAATTCAAATTTGTATCCCCCTTCATTCCCACTCCCCAAGACCCCATCCCACTTCCCAAGAGAACACTCCCTCTTCCCAAGGCATCCCCCACCCTTCCCTAGGCACTCATTACTCCCCATCCCCTTACCAATTCAAATTTTGAATTCCATCCCCCACATCCCAAGATAGAACCCACCAATCTCCAAGCCACTTTCCAACCCATTCCAACCCCACAACCACCAAATTCGGAGCTCACCCCCACCCCTTGGTAGAACACACCCTAACACCCCATTTTCCCCTTCCCACAGCTGGGTTCACCCCTCCCTTGACCCCCTATCAGCCAGGGCCCTTCCCAACCCCTTTCCACTCCATTTCCCCACCTCATCTCCCCCATATGCAGCCCCCCCTTCCACTGCCACCAAGGCTATCTCAGCAGCAGATCCGTCGACCAAGTTTCAGCCATGACCACGGCTCTCCTGAGAGAGACCTGGTGACAAGGCCTACATCCGAGGATTCTTCTCCAAACCAGCTTTCCAACAAGTGGTCGTGCACCTCTATCTGAGGTCGGAGCTGGTTGGGAGGCCGATTTCCGTCAAGCTACGCAAATCGACTTCGGTTGTCAATAGAGGCATGTTGCAGAAGCCCTCCCGCCTTCTTCCTCTAGCGTCTGGTCATGATTTTTGGTCGCAATGTTCCCCTGAGAGTCCTCTTTCACCTCCAAGAAGAAGGAGTCCATTCGGACACTGAAGCATCCCGTTTCGGCCATCTTCCCCGGCGTGCGCGGGCTGTCCCTGCCTGGGCCAGATCGGACCCCTCCCTGCCTCCCGGACCACCGCGCTCACCTCCGACAACAGAAAGAGGTCCCGTTAGTTTCTGTACATCGCCAGCTTGTCCACGGGTGTGTCAGTGCCAGTCTCGTTTCCATCGGAGTTTGATGAAGCCCGTGGCAACTTCTGCAACAGCTCATTGCTGTTCTGATCTAGACAAGAGCAATACAGACCGGCCCAAGTCCCGGAGTTGCAGCAGCCTCGTTCGGAGCCCGAATGGCATAAAATTCCTATTGGGGGTTCCCTGGCCTCCCAGTGGCATTTCAGCGCCGGTCCCGCCGTTAGCAGTGGTCGGAGGAGTTCTTGGTATCGTCTTCTTCAGCTTGTTGTCCCTGCCCAATCTGTGCGGACAGATTTGGGTCTCGCCAATTCCCCACCCCACACTTGGCCGGTTGAAGGCCCCTTCCTATGTGGAGGTAGTTTTGAATGTAAAATTAATTTCCCCACCCCACGATCACCGTCCTGCATGAGGTGTAGTGTTGGACATTTCCTAATTTCAGGTTAGAGCGACACTGACGCATGTGCTGGCATCGCACGTCCCCCGCTCGCCTTCATCTTCGGTCGGAGTCGGCTTGTTCAAGCCGGCTAGGTGAGCCCCTATCTCTCTTGGTTATTTCTGTCATCCCTTATCATATCTGAGCTCCGCCGATGAGGAAGAGAGCGCCCGGCTCCGACCAACCCGCCACCTTGAGTGGCCATTGCGAGAGTGAGAGCGAGTGATACCTGTGATCGCCAAGGCGCGTAGTTTGCCTGTTGTCATGGGAACCTAGATATCTCGGGGTGAGATCCCCTCTCGGCCCCATACTTACCCCCAAGCAGCAAGGGTCTGGTCCCCGGGCTCGACCTACCATCCCCGAGTCACCCCGGGAAAGGGACGTGTGTCGGGTGAGCTTGTCCGCCGAAATCGGGTACAGACCTTGGCTTGTGTGCTTGTGCTTCTAGGTCCAAGCTTCCTCATGGCATATCTATTGACCCCTTGGCCGTGTCACATCAGCCTGAGTCGACTCAGCCTTAATCCTAAGTCGACGCAATACCCCTTGGGTCAACACAGTAGATCCTATGCGTCAACTCCTTAGCCCCCCTATGTCGACGCCATCCAGTGGCCTTCATCTGGATGGTGATCTAGGGGTAGATGATCTGGCTACCGTATTAGCATTCCCCACCAGTTCAAATCCCCGCCGATTCATTCCTCTCTTTATTCCATTTTCCCCCAAAAATAGACCCCCATCCACACAGCCCCCAGCATAGTTGGGCATCGACTGAGAAGCCATCATCTGAGGTGTAACCTTGAACTCATCGGCGCCACACCACGATGTTTCAGGAGGGGCTTCTACCTACTTCAAGGCGGAAGCATGCATGCTCATATCGTTCAATTGTCTTTTCAACATCTCGATCTCCTGTTGGTATTTCATCAGCATCATCATCATCGGTAGATCATGGGTAGAGGATCTGAGAACTTGGCCTCCCCCTTCCGATAGGACATCTGAGGCTGGTGTTGGCCTTTCGCCCCCGCCTTCAGCAGTAATCATATTTGCAGCCAATGCGACTAGATCTGTGCCCGTTTCTCTGGCAAGGGCTTGCACTGTAACGCCCAAGAATTTTCTAAAGAACTCTTCGAGATTAAAATATAGTTATTACAGAATTTAAATAGACCAAATGGGCTATTAATTGAAATGTGGTTAAAACTAATTATTTAGGCCTACACAAATCCAAGAGGATTAGGCCCATTTGAATAAATCCAACTGGCCCAAATTATAATGTTAAACTTTGGCCCATGTTCTAGAAACTTGGAATTAGAGTATTTACGGAATTAAGGAGATAAATAGAGATATTTCTAGATAAATAAATGGATAATAATGCAAGAGTTTGAATTTGTTTGAAATTAGGCACCCAAGACCGAAAATGGTCTATCGCAAGACCGCAAGCAACTGGAAAACGGTCTTACAAAAGACCGCTAAGCTCTGCAGATTCCGTGATTGGAAGGAAGTGTAAAAAGGTTGGATTTTTAGCATCCAAACTCCTAGAAATTGAAGTGGAGAAGAAGTATCAACATGCTTAGGACTCTAGAGGATCGATCTTGCACCTAATAAGGACTCTAGAATCATTCAAATCCATGAAACCCTAGCTAAACCCTATAAATAGACCCCATAACTAACCTGCGCGACCCTTACTAAAGAGAGCTCATGAGATCGAGAGAGGTCGAGAGAGAGAGAGTGAAGAAAGAGCTTGACGAGAAGAAGATAGAAGCTTTTCCTGAAGATTAGTCCCACTGGACCTTGGATCAAATCCAGGCCAGTCAGCTCTCTAAGAGCCACATTTGTGCTATCGTATACAACTTTCTGTCGCTGTGATTTCCAGTTTCTTGTTTTTCTTTTGAACTTTCTTTCAAGTTGTTAGTCAGCATAGCTAAGCTGTATTGCTCAGCGGTGCAGAGGAGGATTCCTCTGGTCAGCAAGTTGTGTTGCTCAAAGGGCGAGGTAGATACCTCGGACAGCAAGCTGTGAGGCCCAGCGGTTTAAGCTGTGTATCAGTAGAATCCACACTCGGGTTTGAGTGTGGGGTGCATGCAGGTCTGGAGGACTGAACCACCTAAAAACTCTTTTGTGCTGTGGTTTGAATGCTAATTGTTTTGCTTCCGCTAGATGAATGCTTAGGCTCGATCTGTCTTTCTATATCTAGAGAGCCAATTGATTGCACGCTTCTTGTTTGATTGAACACATCACTGTACTTCAGTTTCAGTAGAAATGAATCTGCTTCTAATTTCATATCTCTGAGTGTTCTAAGTTTTCAATTGGGGCAATATTTTTGAAAGGGAGATTCATTCACCCCCCCTCTGAATATATCGCACCAGTCTCAATAGGAGGGCCATGTGGAGGAATATAGCAAATGGGTGGAGGGCGGATGGCGTCCACTTGATCATTGAACTTCATTGAATCATCTGGCTCACATATATTATTGATGTCATTATCATCTCTCCTCTCCTTCCAATCTTTCTCCATCTTAGTTATATTGTTCATAAAGGCATGGAGAGGGTTGACTTGAGAAGGAGGAGGAGGTGATCGTGGGCTTGTGACCCTCTTTAGTTGTTCCTCCATGTTAGTGATTTTATCAAGAAGAGCTTGTTGGAGGGGTGTGACATGTGAAGTAGAGGGTTGGCCTTGAATGCTCAAAGGGGCGGCTTGATATGAAGGCCGTGAAGGGTTAATTGGCTAACCCAAAGACGGACCCGATCGGGCCGAGGCGTAAGGAATAAGTGGGCCATGGGGCTACTGAGGAGGAGGAATAAAAGGAGGCGGGTTATGGACTACCTGAGAAGGAGCATGTGTAGAGGAAGGCTGAGGAAAAGAGGGAGACGGATGATGAGTCACCCGAACGGGAGTATGCATAGAAGAAGGTGGTTGATGGGCCACCCATGAGGGATCGGAAGGAGAAGGAGAAGAATTTGCACCCTCAACAATAGCCTTAAGGGCTTGGATTTGTTGAGGGGTAAGATGGTCTAATGCATGTAGGACTTGGGAAACCTTCTCGTCGTGTAGAGGAGATGGTTCCCGGGGAGTACTGGCTTGCAATGGATGCAAGGGACCATGAAATTGAAAATTGTCCCTGGGTCAGGTAAGACCATAGGGATGAGGACGCGGTCCCTTAGGGAAGTTGTGATGAGAATTATGAAATTGAGGATTGTATGATGTGCTAGGTTGATCATCCTCATGAATGTGATTTTGATTAAACATGGTTTGATTATCAAAGCGAAACATTATGCAAACAAGCAATATTCAATCAAGGTAATTTGCAAAGATGTCAAACAAGTTGGATGTTTACGATAGATTTTTTTGTTGAACCTTGGTGAAATAAATGATTTTTACAAAATTTGATATGTTTCACACAAGGTAGGAACCTAGTGTTATTGTGGTTTTCTTCAATGCCAACTAGGTACACTCTCTCACCACATATAGGCCAACTAATCCCGGAGAACTTCAAGGTACAACCTGCCCGGCGTCCGTGAGGGAATCCATGGGTGCGGAGACTTATAGAGGCCTTGGTTAAGGAATTTCTGGTCCAAAGAGATGGAGTGCTCAATGGAGGGTCCTTCCTCCACCAAGAGGGGAAAAAATCTCCTAGAAAGTGTGGGAGAGGAGGTCTCCCAAGCCAAATATCCTAAATGCAAGAACTAATGCAAAAGAGAAGAAAAACAAGGTATGACGAATGATATGAACCAAGCCAATTGAAAAGAAGGTAGAACACTCACTTGGCCATAAAAATCAAGGCAATCAACATAACATGAAGCATGTGATCCAATTTTTTTTAAAACAAAAAAGATGGAAAGATAAGAAAGTGAATTTTCCAAAACCAACAAGTTAGCAATCACGTAGGAAGGGGGGTGTGCATGTGATGCACATGAGAAAAAAAAAAGGAAAGTGCTACGTGGAGCACAAAGGGAGTTGCACCGTGGGTGAAAAAGGGAAAGGGCACACATGGGTGCAAAAAAGGGGAGGGTAATCAAAGAAAAGTAATGGTGGTCCCACCATGATCGTCAATTTGTAGATTATGGAAAATCCAGTAAGGAAATAAGAATACTAAAGCTATGAATGATGGGAGAAAGGAAAAAGAAAAAGAAAGAATGGGAAAGAGAAAGAAAGAGGGGGCATGTGTGGATGCTATATAGAGTGTGATCGCTAGAGACACGCAGGCCTCAAATGGATATAACAACAATAACAAGGAGGGATCGCGAATAAATACCTTAAAAGCGGGGGAGATTGTGAGTGCAACTTCTCTTCCAATTGGCCGGCCGATGAAGAGAGTCTCTCTTGTCTTGATTACCATTGCAAAGAAAATAAAGAAAACACCAATAAAAGATATGGATTAGTAAGCAAGGCGAGTGTAGCATCAAATTCTTAAAGTAAGATAAACATGAAGCATGAAAATAGACACACCTTGTTGGTGTTTTGGCTTTAAACCCCTATGCAAAAGGGTATGGAAAATATGATGGATGATATGGAGGGTGCAAGTGTTGCATAATTTGGAGGTGTGCTAGTGTGCACAAGAGGGAGATCTCAGTGTTGAGATGAAAAGATAAAAGAAAGGGGAAGAAGCATGATACATGAGCTAAATGAAATACATGAAAGAAATAAAATAGGTAATAGAAGAATTAGGCCTATTGGATTTTCTCCATGGCTTTAGATCTTCAATGGGGAAGAAGTCTCTATAGGATGAAGCTTTGGTACATGGGAGACTCTCTCCTTGAGCCTTCTAACTAGCAGCACCTCCCCTTGAATTGATTGAGCAGCCTCTTACATAAGGGAGAAAGGGGTCCTATTTATAGGGCCAAAATTTCGAGTTTAATCCAAGAGAAATTAGGAAATCAAGTTTTAATTAGATTTGGAGAAAGATATACATTGCCCAAGTGTCCCTTTAACCTTAGAAATATTTAGGACCCTTTCCCAATTGGAAAAGGGCCTCAAAACGGAGAAACAAGAAGGTTTTGTTCGGTTTGGGAATTTTGGAAGAATTGGCGACCACTCAGTGGTCGCTATTTAAAAGGACGACGGACCCAAGCGTCGCCAATTCTGAGGCATTTCAAGATGGATTAGGACTTTCCAAAATTTGAAAAGAATTGACGCCCATGAGGCGGTCACTAATTAGGAATTAACACGAATTTTGGTCGGAGTTAAAAGCTCAAAATATAGCAAGAGAATTGGTGACTTTTCACACGGGCGCCCATTTATGAATTGGCGACTGTCCGAACAGTCGTGGAATCAAAAATAATCTAAATTCGGCTCAAAATGTGAAGAAAAGAAATGGCGACCTTCTAAACGGTCACCATTTAAAGAATTCGCGACTTTCTAGAGTGCCATCATTTTAAAATCTCATAAAAATCAGAAAAAAAGAATTGGCACCCTTTGGGCTGCCACAAATTAAAGAATCGACACCCTCTAGGCTGCCACCAATTAAGAATTGGCGCACTCTGGGTCGCCACCAATTAATTAATTGGCACCCTCTGGGCTGCCACCAATTAAGAATTGGCGCCTTCTGAGTCCCCACCAATTAAAAAATGCCCCGAAAACATAAAAATCAGAAAAAAAGAATTGGCACCCTTCCGGAGTGTCACCAATTAAAGAATTAGCACCCTCTGGGCTGCCACAAATTAAAGAATCGGCACCCTCTAGGCTGCCACCAATTAAGAATTGGCGCACTCTGGGTCGCCACCAATTAAAGAATTGGCACCCTCTAGGCTGCCACCAATTAAGAATTGGCGCCTTCTGAGTCTCCACCAATTAAAAAAGGCCCCGAAAAATTGTAGAAAAATCTCAGAAAAATCTGAAAAAAATAGAAAACTTGTGGGAAAGTTGGAAAAAGCCAAAAATCTAAGAAAAAAATTGAGGAAAATCACTCAAATAAGCTGATTTGAGGGTCAAATTGGGACATCACAAGGCAACATGAGATGCGCTCCAAATGATGTCAAATTTAGCATGTCCACACCCGTTTCTGAGGTGGCCCTGCCTCAGCTATCGTTATTCGAAGAATTTGCTGCCTCCCAAGCTTTACCGAGTAGAGATGATGCACTTTTGCGCCATTATTATTATGGTGACATTTCTTTGAAGAGGTTCCTTACGCTTAATTTTGTGTGTTTTTTTATCCTGTAGCAGCACTGAAAAATGCACCGGCTCCGTCTGTTAAGGTAGACATTGGGGTAGCTGTTGGCGCTAGGGCAGAAATATCCGTTGGCAGCCTTGAGAGAGAGACTCTCCCTTCCCCTACTCCAGCTAGTGAGGCGGTAGGTAGATCAAACAGAATTGCCTCTGACATTATATATTCTAGAGTTTATCACCCTATCTCATTGTACTCTTTGTGACATGCTTCAGGGTTTCCAGAGATTTTGCCTGAAATGGGAGTTTCTTCTTCGGGTCCTTCTGCATCATCAAGAGGACGCCGAGCGTCGCGTAAAAAGATGGTAGCCCCAGTACGACATATGGCCACTCGTTCAACTTTCCGCCAAGTGGCAGAAGCAACATTGAAGCCTAGTGTTGAAGTGGAGAGTTCTTCTGAATGTTCTCCATCCTTGTTAGTAAGAACAAGTGGACTATGTTGTTCTGGTGATGAGGAAACTATTGATGCTGATAGAGGTGGGACCTCAGCTTCCTGCCCCCTAATAGAAGGATTGGTCGTATTCACTCCCCCTCGGCTCATCGTCAGAACCCCTGAAGAGACTCTGCCAGAGATGGCTCCGGGGACTGGTGTAGAGGACTATCCAACCTCTTCTGTAGCTGAATCACTAATGGAAGAACCATCTATTCAGCAGGTTGTTGAAATGTCGATTCTGGAACCTGCTGTAATTGAAGTGAGTTCCATGCTCTTAATATTATTTTCATTTCATTTTCTGGTCCTTCAGACCATCTAATGTTCTTTTACTTGGTTCCCCTTCTTTAGATGTCCATCATCTCAAGTCAGGTCACAGTTCCTATTATCAGTAATATTCCTCCAGTTGAAGCATCTTGCACTCCTTCTATCGTGCCCTCAGCCCCTGAAGAGGTTGTAACCATATTGCGGCCCATGCCTATCAGAGCTCAGCCTAGATCTGATGTCATGCTAATTGAGCTGGATACATCATGGGAAACTTCACTTCTCTTCTCTGCACGGATAGTCGGTGCACGTTCTTGTATTCTCCACATAAGGTCGGTGCAATCTTCACTTCTCTGCACGGATAGTCGGTTCACATCCTGTGTGAATGCACACGGAGTCAGTGCATGTTCTGATCTTGTGTACATAAGGTCGGTGCAGGTTTTGTCTTGTACATGTAAAAGTCAGTGCATATTCATCATTTTGGCAGAACGAAGTCAGTGCATAATCTGCATTAGGTAGAACAAGTCGGTGCATACTCTGCCTTGTGCAATATAAGTCTGTGCATGTTTCACCTTAAGCATATAACGGTTAGTGCTACTTCTACATCAAGCTTATATAAGTCGGTGCAGTTTTTGTTGTTGCACGCATGCTAAGGGTCGGTGCACATTTGTGTCTCATGCATACAAAAGTCGATGAACTCCTGATAACTGCATGTATAGTCGGTGCATGTTTCGGTAGAAATGCATAGAAGGTCGATGCATGGTTTATCATACGCATATAAGAGTCAATGCACTATCTGCATCTTGCATATAGGGTCGGTGCCAGTTTCATCTTGCGCATGTAAGGGTCGGTGAACATCTTTGCCTTACGCATATAAAAGTCAGTGCACGTCTGTCTAATGCATGTAATGGGTCTGTGCATTCATGTCTATGCATTTCTTTAGTCGGTGCTAGTTCTGTCTCACTCATATAACACATGAATGTTTCTATGAACTCCTCTAGCTCACAAAGTGTTCTACTAAATGCCTCCATTCTGATTGACAGGCTCAGGTCAATGCGGATCCAAACTTAACTTACCAGCACATGACCCAAGGCTAGTCTGGACTAGAGACTTAGCTACGTGGAAAGCACTTCTTCAGATCGAACACGTGGACTTTAATCAGCGTACTCTTGTCAGAATCTCTGGGCGGGAAAACATATGCTCCGCGCGCCCAATCTGTCACGGCATATAAATTGAAGCCAGATTCCTCAGATTAAAACATAGATATATAGAAAAGAAAAGGACTAGAAAAAGGGGATCTGTGAAGCCATTCGAAGAGAGGAAGAAGAGTGAACGAGAAGGAAAGAGAGTGAGAGCCTATTCCGAAAAGAAAGTAGAGTGCCATATTTCACCAGAAATCTGAGAGAAAGAAGAATGTGAGTCTGAGAGTGAAAGGTGATCGTGAGATAGTGAAAAAGAGAGATCTCGAGAGAAGATATTGTGAAGCAATTGAAGCAAGTCTTGAAGATTTGTTCTCCTCTATGTTCTCTGGATCAGATCCAAGGCATAGCGCTCCTGCGTGAGCATTTTGATTTATCTTTACTGTCAGCCTTCTAATGCTGAACATTTTGATTTTTTGTTTTCATTTTTCATACTTCTTCTAAGTTGTGTATCAGTGGTGGCATAAGCTGTAAGGCCTAGCGGATCAAGCTGTTAGGCAGTGGTGGCTAAGCTATAAAGCCCAGCGGTCAAGCTGTTAGTCAGCGGTCAAGCAAGCTGTGATGCTCAGCTGTTGTTGGCAAGCTGTGAGGCCCAGCCATTCAAGCTGTTTGGCAGCGGAATCCACACTCTGGTTGGAGTGTGTGGTGGATGTAGGTCCTGAGGACTGAACCACCTAAAATGCTTCTGTGTACTGTGGTTTGCTTGCTGAATCGTCAATCGTTAGATGTATGCTAGGCTCGCTTCTATCCACGGTTCTGTCTGAAAGGTTTTAGTGTACACGCATGCTTGATTGGGTTTCGTCAACAGCATAGACTTACGTGGGAGTCTGCATTTCACAGTTCATCCGTTCGATCTAGTGCTTCATTAGTTTCCATATTCAGCAGAGCTTAACTGATTTCTATTCCTCATAAGTTTAAAAGTCTTTAGTTTAAGTTTTAAATCGATCATAATTTTTATAAGGGGATTCATTCACCCCCCCTCTGAATCCGTGTTGCACCATTGTCATCCTAACAATTGGTATCAGAGCAGGAATCTGCAACAGAAGGTGCAACGACCTACAGATCAGATCCTTTCTCAATTTTAGTGCAAGCTATTTTCATCTCATTCATTGTTATCTTCGATCTGATATGTTTTTATTTGCAATGGCTGAAATTCCTCAGTTTACTGGTTGTGAGTTTTATGGCTGGTTTGGGAAATTTAGAGACTACGTTATTTCTATTGATCCTAATTTGTGGATACTCATTGCACTTAGTCCATATGACATTCCAGAGGATAAAATCCAATGGAATGCTTCAGATAGACTGAAGTTTTCTGAGAATCAAAAGGCCCTGGAACTAACGAGAAGGGCGATAAATGCTAACCAATTTCTGTTCATTTCTAAGTGCAGGAGTGCCACTAAAATCATCAACATGATAGCAGCCAACAAATGTGAAGATGAAATGAAGTGCTTCATGGCCGGATATCACAACAGTGATCAGTTGGAAGATTCATCTTCATAGGTAAATTCTGAAACCGATAATTTTAGTTTTGAAGATCTTATTGCATTACATGAACATTTGATTGAAAAATATAAGAAAGTAAAGTCTGAAAAGAAAAAGCTAAGAAGAGAAATGATCTCTGAAGTTACACGTTTAAAAGCAGAGAATGAAAACCTAAAATCAGACAAGAAAAAGAGAGAAGGTTCCTGTGAGAAATGTTTATCTGTGAGAGCTGAAATTGACAATCTGAAAATGGAATTATAGGAATTCAACAAGGAGAGATCTGGAATAAATATATTGAAATCTGAAAACGAAAGTCATAGAAACAAACTTCTTGAAACTGAAAACTCATGCAATGAATGTGCATTCTTAAAGGAATTGATTGAAGATCTTGACTCTGATGATTGTTGTGCCCCTGTGGTTTTGATGATAGCAAACACTATCAGTCACCATATGCATGTGTGCATGAAATGTTGTGCCCCTTGTGCTTTGATGATTATGTGGTGTTTTAATGATAGCAACATAAATGAGTCACCATATTGTTTTGCTAAGAACATCACATTGAATGATAGCAACATGAATGCATATGACTGATTTATTCTGTGGAGAATGCATGAGTGTGCTAGCTCTGTGGGTCGACCCCCTTCTTAGATGGGTCGACCCCCCTCAAGTCTTTACATCAGATTCGCATGTCTATTCATCTCATAAGTAGTTCAGATGGCGTCAACCCATTGAGTCCACGAGGTTGACGCAGCCTTGAAATGCCTCAGATGGCTTTGAAGATAAGGCTGGATGCGTTGACGCATGGGGTCAGTGCGTCGACCCATTGAACTGACCCAGATCTAACTTCACATCAGGGTGAACTGTTGCGTCGACGCTATCACGATGTAGCGTCTCTATGCATTTCTGAAGTCTACACATCATTTAGTTGCACGCCACTGTGTTGAGAAAGTCTACACATCAAATTGCCTTGCTTCATGCACAAGTCTATACATTGTCTGTTCATCGTCACATGTGCATCACTTAGCAAGTCTATACATCAGTTAGCATTGCCTCTTGCTCGTAGAGTCTATACATTGTCTGTGCTTCACGCTTAGTTGAAGTCTATACATTGCATGCTACAAAGTCTTCACATCTAGTTTGCATCATGTCTGTACAGAGCTTTTTGCATCGTTCATCAAGTCCATACATTGCCCTATAGCTTGCTTTGTTGAAGTCTATACATTTCCTTTGGGCATCTAAGTCCATACATTGGCAGCATGTCTGTGTTTCAAGCCATTCGACAAGTCTATACATTCCCAGTCTTTACCTACGTTCAGAAGCCCAAGTCTATACACTGGTAAAGTCTGCACATTGTGCTTTGAAGCTGCACCATGTCTATACATTGTCTCGCCCACATCTTCAAAGTCTGTACATCCGATCGTCTCTTCCAGAGTCTCACGCTATCAAGTCTGTATAGCATTTGCGTACAGTGCATCATCATCCAAAGTCTGTACAGCCAGCTCTGTCTCACCTTGCGTCTCTTCAAGTGTGTACAGCCTTGGCATCTGCTTTGAAGTCTACACATTGGTCTTCGCTTCAAGTCTGTACATTGGCCAAGTCTACACATCGTTGTGTTCACTTGTTTCAAGTCTGCACATTGGCTCAAGCATTCCAAGTCTGTACATTGGCCAAGTGTCTTGTGCTTTGAAGCTTTACCAAGTCTATACATCACCTTCAAGCTTTCCAAGTCTGTACAGCCTATACAGTGTCAAGTATATTCATGCACCGTCTCAGTTGAACTTAAAGTATGTACATCCACCGTCTCCTTTAATTTGAAGTCTATACATCGTGCATTGTTAAGTCTGCACATTGTGGTAAGCAAGTCTGCACAACGCCTTGTTAGGAAGTCTATACATCGCCATAGCTCGCATGCAGAGTCTAGACAGTCTTAACTAAGTCTATACATCGTGTCTGCATGTAAGCATTCAATGTCTATACATCGGTTGGTTGCACATTGGACTCCAAGTCTATACACTGCATGCACTGTTCATGCATCAGTTCTCCAAGTCTATAGATCGGCGCACTGTTCATGCATCGGTTAAGTCTATACACTGGCTATGGCTTGTTCATGCATCTTACCCACGCAAGTCTGTACACTGAGGTCGCTTGAAGGGCTTCAAGTCTACACACTCTCACATTGTACACACTTGCTTAACTGCTGCTTCTAAAGTCTACACATTCGATTGCTTCATGCTTTACACAGAAGTCTACACATTCCACTCTTTTATGTTAATGCATCATTCTTCAAGTCTGTACACTGAGGTCGCTTGAAGGGCTTCAAGTCTACACATTCTCACATTGTACATACTTGTATAAATGCTGCATCTAAAGTCTGTACACGCTCATGCATTACTTCATTAAGTCTATACACTCTTTGCTGATTGACTGAAGTAACTCTGTCATTGTACAGGCTGATGAATGGGCACGTGATCCGAGGTTGGCACCTGGCACGTTATCCGAGGTGTCCTCTGGATAAAGGGGGCATACACCCTAGTTGCTGCTGATATATATATGTGAAGTTTCTTCATCCGCAGAAGACAGATGGAAGAGGGCTGATCGAGAGAGTGATAGAAGAAAGTGAGAGCAGCAGAGAGGCTGTGAGCAGAAGAAGAAGAAGAAGAAAAAGAGCAGAGAGGCAGAGAGTGAAAGCAAAAGAAGAAGAAGAGAAAGAGAGAGAGTTCGTGGAGAAGAAGAAAGAAGATTTTATTGAAGATCTGTCTACTGGACTTGGATCAGATCCAATCCAGTTGCTCCTGCGAGAGCTACATTTTGCATTGCGTTTCCAGCTTTCCGATTGCTGTATTTTCATTTCTTGTTTTCCTTTTATTTGATCAACTGTGCTTTCTGATTCTATGGTTAGAGATCGGTGTTCCTCTTGTGGTCTCAAGAGAAGGGAGACTTGTCTCCGGTCTGCTAGTGACAGGTTGTCACTTGTGGGTTCCCCTCCGGTTTGGAGGAAGGGAGATTCATTTCCGGTTCTGGTCTTGTGGGTTGCAAGTCCAGGTGCTCCCTCCTGGTCTGGAGGAAGAGAGACCTAGTCTCTGGTTCCAAGTGGCTGGGAGTCGCTTGGGGTGTCCCTCCAGTCTGGAGGAAGAGGGGAGGTTGTTCCCCTGGTCAAGCTGTTTGGCAGCAAGTGTTTGCAGACTGAGTTTGCTGTTCTAGCGTTGCTAGTGGAAGCCTCACTCCGGTTGGGAGTGAGCGGCAGACGTAGGTCTTGGTGACCGAACCACCTAAAAATCCTCTGTGCAGTGTGGTTGTGTTTTGCTCCTTGTCTTCTACCTCCTTCACAAGTTGCCTTAGCATTCTCATTTCTATCTGTGCTGCTTCCGTTAGTTGCGTGTTTAGGCGCGCCTTATATATTTACTCAGTGGTTTAAAAGAGAACTTAACTTGTTCTTCAGATTGTCTATTTACCTTGATAATGTTCTAGTCTTTTATTGAGTGAAAAGTTTTTTTAAGGGTGAGATTCATTCACCCCCCCTCTGAATCCATCGGACCGATCCTATCAATGATAACATGCAAAAGAGTTTAATCAAGTCCTTAAAAGAAGAAAATGAGCTATTACTTGAAAAGAAAAAGGAAGCTGACCAATATGAAGATAATATGTTGGAAGAGAATGGTTGCCTGAAAGAACAGAACAAAAAGCTAATGGTCCTGAATGTTGTTATGTCAGAACAATGGTTAGCTATGGAAAAAAGAAAATCTGTCATGAAAGAAAATGAAGCTAACTGTGAAACAAAGCTAAAACAGGATATAGACAAACTTCAAAGTTTGAATGATGCACTGCATCATCAAGTAATCTCCTGTGAAAATGACATTACTAGTTATGAGATTAGCATTGCTTCTTTGCAAACTGAGAATGAAGATCTGAAAAATTCTTTGGCAAAATTTGTTAAATAGAAAAATAATATGAATTAACATCTTGGCTCAAATGTAAATTTTCAGAAAGAGGGTCTGGGCTATAATCTAGTTAGTAAGAAAGTTAATAGCAAGAAGAATTCAACTGTGTTTGTAAAAAGCTCAGAACAAGAAAAACCCTCTAGTTCATCTGTCATTCAATTTACTGCTCAAAGAATAGAAAATCAAAATAAAAATCTGAAAGAGACAGGCAAACAAAAAAAGAACACAAATCTAAACACTGCTCAAAGAATAGAAAATCAAAATAAAAATCTAAAAAAGATGAGTAAACAGAAAAAGAACTTAAATCAGAATAATGTAAAATTTGTTCCTGCTAGTTCCATGATTAATGTTCCTGTGAGTGCATCTACTTATGAGAAATCTAATAATCCAGTGCATGTGATAAAAAACTTCTCCACTCATTCACATATGCACAAAAGAAATGTCTCATGTCACTACTGTGGTAGGAAAGGACATGTTATGGATGATTGCATTGTTTTGAGAAATGATGAATTAGATGCATGCAAACATGTAAATATAGTTAAAAACAAACCTGTGAAAAGATTTGTTAGAGATGTTTTTGATGCATGCTATTATCGTGGGAAAAGAGGCCACTATATGCATAACTGTAATTTAATGAAACAAGAAAATCAAACTTTTAGAAAAATTCATGCTCAAAACAGTTATGTAAATAAGCATGTTAGAAATCTGAAATTCAGAAGGTTACATATTTTAATTGTGGAAAGTTTGGGCATGTTAGATCTGATTGTTGGTTTGTGAATGACAATGCGATTTATCCAGCTCACATGAAACATTCTGCATTTAGGAGAGTTCATGATTCTGTCTTCATGTATAAACTTCCCATATGGAATAATTGTGGAAAACTAGGCCACATTACTTCTGAATGCTCTTGGATGAGTGGTTGGAATAATTGGAGAGCACCAATGTGGGGTGCTACTAATTCTGCTGTACCCAAGAACTCTTGGGCTCCAAGATATTTCAAATAACTTTTTGGATGCATGCGTGCTCCTATGGATAAAATAAAATGGGGTTCAATAAAATCAGGGCACAAAGGTTAGTTAAACCCCACTTCTCAATTCTCTTCATTGAAATTGCCTGAATAATGCTCTCTGTGGAATACTGCATGCTTGATTGGAATAAATTGATGATTGATGCAATCTTGTTATGAGTAATACATGCTGATAATCTGAGTCATGCAAATTCCATGTGAGATTTTTATTAAATTAGTCATTCATGTTCATGAGTAGATGCATAAGTCTGCATGACTTCTTGGTATATCAAATGGAAGTTGGGAGAAGACAGATGTCTTCTGTCTGGAAACCCACGCCATGTGTAGAGGCTAGACCTCTACCAAGTACCAAGAGTTCAAAACATTGCATGTAGTTTAAATCTGAAATGTGCATTTAGTTACTGCATCTCTGTGTACTTTAAGAAAAAATAAGTGATGTTTGATTGAAATCTCTGCACACTTTGAGGGGGAGCTGAGCTGATTAGAGAGTGTGTATAATGTTTTGAGGCTGGACTGTCTGTTGGATATTTCTGCATTACTTGTTGGATAGTGGGCTAAATGTGTCTGATGAGTACTGAAGTGCTGCTGCTGAGATATAGATTTTGGAATCAGTTTAAGTCAGGTTTAAGGTAACAAGTCTTTTGAAAACACTGATTTCTCTACAAGCTGAAGGCTGAAAGATGCTGGATTATATAGAAGGATGTTAGTCTGTTGCTAGACCTTTAAGGCTGAGTCTTTGGATGCTCGTAAATTGGTCCTTAGTCTTAACCATTGCTCTTGTGTGGCCTTCATTCATATCTCATTGCTCATCTTCTCTTTGACTTATCTACTTCCATGTTCTCATCTGTTCTTCATAATAAATTCATAGACTGTGTTATTCAGGGGGAGTAAAGTCTGAAATATGTCATTTTTACTTATCTTCAACAGTCAACTACTAAGATAACTCTGAACTGAGAACTAAATTACTGATCTTAACTGAAGTGTGATTTTTTGTGTATGTAGATTAAATCTTATCTTAAAATACTCACAATTAACCTTGAATGATTTGTCAATGGTCTTAAAACTATCTGAATTGGAACTGCTCTAAAGGTTGTCTAAAAATCTAGTAATAAGTCAATCTGATAGAAAATCTGGTGTTTATATGGTCCTTAAGCCAAGTTTTTAAGAAACTTCTATTAAAAGACCAGGAATACGCCATTAAATGAAAAATGGAAAAGGCAAAGCAATGGCATATCATTTGAGAAACTGACTATCTATTTCAAAGAAATTCAGAGGTCAAGTCATGATAATAAATGCTATCTCTGTTCAAATATGAAGCATAAAGTAAACTGCACTGAGTAACCAGGGATTCTGGTGTTTAATCAACATGTTTCCTTGAGTAAAAAGGTGCAGTAATACTGAAATGCTCAATCAAAAATTATAAAAGATTAATGAAAAATATGGTTGACTCTAAGGTCTTTTCAGTAAACTAAAACTATTTTAAGTTCAATATAAAATAGATTTTTCAATCAGTTTTGGCTAATGAAAATGACTAGTAAGATTAATGATTTGTCTGATTGGGCAGTGTCCTTGAGAAAACTGTTTTATTTCCATTGAGTTTACTTCATAGGAATAATTTGTGAAGATTCATATTATAAGATATAATCCCATATGCCGGGAATCACAAAGAGGCGTAGAAAGGTATTTTCTTTTAAGTAAAGGGTAGTTTGGGTATTAATTGTTGAAATTGGTAAAGTCCGCAGTATCTCATATAAAATACTCAACCCTACTACATTGTCTATCATACCCTCTTCATTCAAGCCGAAACCTCTTCCCGCATTCACGACTCCTTCTCTCGTGACGAGATCGTGAGCCTGGTCTCTCTAGTTTCCCTTTCTGCATTCCTTCTACCCGTTCTTCTACATTTCATCTTCCATTCCTCATTGCTTCTACCATGTCATCTCCGGCTGCCGAGAGCAAGGGAAAGAGGAAGGCAATGAAGGAGCCGCAGCCAGAGAAAACTGTGTCAGCAAGAGGTGCAGAGGTCCCACAAGTGGAGAAAGGAAAAGGAAAAGAAAAGGTCGAGGGGATGTCCTCCAAGCGACAACGGACACTCGCTACAGAAACCACCCAAGGAGTATCTGAGGAAGAAGGTATTCCTGCTAGGTCTTCGATGCAAGCTGAGATAATATTGGAAGCTGGAAAGATCATGTTTCCACAATATGTGGATTTTCATGACCATGAAATGACTTCAAGATATCCTGAATTGGTTGAGCTGTTTAAATTTCAAAAAAGGAAGAAATTTCTGGGTAAGCATAGAGTTTATTACCCTAGACTCGTTGCTGAGTTCTACAATAATCTGAATTTTGATTCAGTACAGTTCAAAATTTGACTAGTGTCAAGGAGACAAAGATTGAAGTTTCTAGGCATTCCCTCTATAAAACATTTAGAATTCCAGAAGAAGGGGTAGTAGAAGGAGAATTGAAATACAATCATCATGAGGCTTACTCCCTTCTCACAGGGTTGCCTAGTAACCCCAAAGACAAAAATCAGGCAAAATTGACTCAGCTTAATGCGAACAAGTTCTCTTCTTCAAAGAGGTTATTTCACCACATTCTCACAACCATGATAACACCTCAAATTGGAGGAAGAGGAACGGTAACTGAGTCTCAAAGGTTTATACTATTTTGTCTGTTGAAAAGATCAAGATATGTTTACCATACATAATGATTCAGATTATGGGTACATTAGAGAGTCTAGGAGAAACTTACCCTATACTGCCCATTTGATAGCCGTGTTCAAGAAAATGAATATCTCCTTGGAGAATGAGACTTCAAAAGAGATCCCAAAGGTGAATGTATATAATATGGATTTCATATTTAAATTCATGAAGTTGAAGTCATCCTCGGCAAGTCAAGTAAAGGGACAAGCTAAAAAGGAGGTCCCAACAATGACAAAAGGTCAGATTCAAGCTGAGGTTGAACAAGCTAAGGAGGTAGAGACAGTGCCACAAGAACAACTCCAACCTATTGTACATAGTATCACTGTTGAACAGTCCCTGTAGCCATAGAGTGAAGATCAGTCAGAACAGCTTCATATGGAAGCACATTGTCAGGGGGAGGATCAGCCTCCAATAGATGAGCAGGTACCTTATCAGCAGGTACACAATGTTGCTGAAATAGAAGTAACTGATGAAGGAGTTCATGTAGTACAACAAATGGGAGTAGTCATAGATGTAGTTCCTACAGTACAGCATCTTAGAGATCTACAGTTGGAACAAGAAGTTCATGAGCTGAACTTGATTGATGAACAAATTATGCAGTAATTAGATCAGCACATCGATGAGATTTTTGATCATTTTGGACAGTAGCCTCCATAACAATTAGCAATAGATCAGTCTGAACAGAGAGAGGAGCAACAAAGAGAAGGAAACCGTTAGGAAGAATAAAGGATAGAAGAGGTTTAGGATGAACAACCTCAGGAAGTTCAAGAAGCTGAGGTAGTGCTTCCACAGGAACAGTTTCTAGATCCCACTCCCTTCTATGGACCTCATCTAGGACCTATAACCTTATTTGGAATTCAGCTTCCTTACTCTCTTGAAGATACATTCGTTCCCCCAGATTTTCAACCCTCAAGTTCAGGTAGTCATGACTCAGGACCACAAATTACATAGATGTTTACCACATTGGTAAACCTCATTATGAGTCAAGGAAGAATGATGAATGCACAGTTCATGCACATGCATTTAGTTATGGAAAGATTGGATGCTAGGATGCTTCATTTAGAACAGACTGTGGATAGTCAATGGATAAAGTTTGTTAATGACAAACACAAGTCTGACTTAAAATTGCATGGTGTCTTGGATTCTTTGCTGGCAGTGTGTCAGAAAGTAGGAGATATGTTGGGCAGAATGCAAGAAACACAGACTACATCCTTTATAAAGCTCACTCAGACTCTTGTCCACTCATATGATATTAAGATAGAGTTAGAGCATGTAAAACTTCAAATGACCTTGCTTAAAGGAGAACAGAAGGCTCTGGGTAAGAAAATTAATGCCATATCTGGTGAAGTACATGGTAGCATGATATATGTTGGGTTACGTGCACCCCTCCTTGTCTTTGACAATGGTTTTGATGATTCTAACATATTATGTGTTTTATGCTTAATGGCATTTCGATGACAAACAAACTCAAATAAACTAACACGATGATCTTTTGCATTGCAGGATTGGAATCAAATCATGAATATCATTTTGGGAGTCAAATGGCTAATGGACAAGCTTCTTGCTATCCACAACTGATTTCTGTTTTACATGCCTCTCATGGATATTGATGTATTTGGTTTGAATAAGTTTCATGCATAGCAAATACATGGTCTTTGAGTGAAAGACATTATTATGGTGCTTGATAGATAGCATATTGCATTTGATAATTGGATGAGGAAATCATGTTCCTAAGTAGATTTTTCACATGTGTTTCATATGACTTTACCATGGTTCAAACATGTATATTCCTCTTGAGAATGAGTTAAGTTCAAACTGGTTTTGATTGTGCTTAGATTGGAAATGATTCATTGCTTATTCTCTTAATTGAGTTAAGTTGCTAATTGAGGAGTTAATGTTTTCAAAGTTCTTTATGCATGTCTTGAGGAGGTGTAAAGATGAAAATGTGTTCAAAGCATTTATGTGCCTCATGCTTATGCTGCCATTTTCATATTTCATGTCATTTGGGTTTTGGTCGCAAAACTAGCTCATTATGCTAATGCATGACCCAAATATTTTGATCTCGATCTAACCATGTGTTTATTCATTGTTTCAGGTTAAAATATCATGGTTGATCATCATGGGACTTTGGTAACATCTAAACATTTATTTCCCCATGTTTTAACTGAGGTTTTTGAAGTGGCTTCTAGATGAACATGCTTTCTCTAAATCTTGTGTAAACAAGTTTGTTTGATGCATGCATTTATTGAAAACATATATGAATTGGTGATTCAAACTTTGGCAAAAGATTTGGATTGATTTCATGGAGATATCTTTATGTTTGGTTTGAACTACTTTTATAACTCATGTTGACTCATGTGTGCTGTGCATGAGTTTTTACATATTGACTCATGCGTGCTGTGCATGAGTTTTTGGAGCCTTCAGGTGGATCATATTCATAGTGTTTTGATTGGGGTCAAAATCCCTTTTTCATGCACTTGACTTATATTGACTGCATTTCAAGTGGGAAGTTTGCTCTTATTGTGAAAATGATGTGTTTAATGCTTACATTTGTTGAACGAGGTCTAAAAATGCTAACATCTTGTTTTCAATGCATAGTCATTTGATTTACTTGTTGAATGAGGAGGAATGATTTTTGGTTGGACATAAATTGATGTCATTCGGGTTTAGAATGAGTTCTCTTACAAAATCATCATGACGATTTAGTTACATGCAAACCAATTTATTTAACTTGCTCTTAATCATTTAATTTCATGTTGAATGGTTGAATTCATTGGCTTGCATGTTTAGGTCATTAGATGACCTTTTGAAATCTCTTTTTCATGTCTCAAGGCAAGTGGGTCGACCCCCCTCACTAGATGGGTCGACCCCTGTGCAGAAAATGGCCAAATAGGCTTCTGGAACAAAGTGGGTCGACCCCCCTCACAAAGTGGGTCGACCCCTGTAAACCAGTTTGCAAAAATTGATTCTGGAGCAAAGTGGGACGTCCCACTTTGCTAGATGGGACGTCCCATCTACTGTTCACGCGTCCGTGCGTGAAAGTCGTGGGCCACCATAGCCCATCCAAATGGACTCCGATTGGGGTGAAATTTTACCCTAATACCCTTGGGTTACTAATAAACATATTAGGGTGGTTTTGTTAGGGTTTTGCAACGGTATTGTGGTCTTTTGCTCAACTTATCCTTATGATATATATAACATGCGAATTTGGAAGAAAAGAGGAGAGAAACTCTTACGTGCTAATATTTCCTTGTTGTCTTGTAGGAAAAGAAAGAGAGAAAGGAGTGGAGCTGAAGAAAAACGTGGATATCATCTACATCCAGGAGGAGTTTGCAATTGTGATAGAAGGAAGAAAGGAGCGGAACGAAAAGACGAACGCGTGGACGTTCTCATCGTCGACATCCGGCTACCCTCCGACTTGGGGATAAGAGAAGATCTTCTACAACCTCTCTCTACTCATGGAGAACTACTTCCACATCTTGTTTACATCTTCTTGAGTCATCTATTTTCGATTTTCAAGGGTTTCTATCCTTTTAGCTGAGCATAGATAAATATTTTGGGTGTTCATTGTATATCCTTTTATTTTATCAAACTCGGAAAGTCATAGTGTGTGGGCGGAGTTGTATCTCCGCATGTGTGGGCTTATTGTGGGGAAAGTTTCCCCGTGGATTGTTGTGTGTTGACGGAGCTGCGTCTCCTTGTGGATTTAGTGTCCGGGGCGTGCTCCCCGATTCGGTGTGTGGGTGTGTGTGCTGCGGTGGCAGCGTGTTGGGGATTTTCTCCGTGTGTGGATATTGCTGCGGAAGCAGCATGTGTGTGTGGTTGGGGTTCGTCCCCGTGTTGCTACGAAAGTAGCGTGTAGTGAAGCCTCACCCAGTTGGGTGAGGGGTGGACGTAGGGAGACCTCGTGGTCCCGAACCACCTAAAAATTTCTGTGTCCTTTGTGAATGCCTGTGCGATTGTCTTTTTCTTCTTTCTCCCTTCACAGGTTAATTTAATAGATTTTTACTCACTACACCACTGCACAGTGCTACTTCTGTTTTCTATGTTAGGCATAATTTTATCTAACGGTTGCATTGTGATTACGAGTGAGATCGGAAAGATCGAGAGAACCTGTTAATTCTCATGTTTGTTTAGGCTAATCAAACAGTTGATTTTAATTCCACCGTGGTCAGTTAAGAGAATTTTTTAAATCCGCCATCAAGGTCAAGGGGACAATTCAACCCCCCTTCTTGTCCGCCATCCAGTCTGGACCAACAATTGGTATCAGAGCCCAGTCTCTGATTTTTATTCAGCGGACCTCACGGTCTAGGAGAAAAGATCCTTTTATGATGGCTAGTCTGAATGCAGTTCCTGTCTTTGGTGGTTTTGATTTTACATCATGGCTTGGAAAATTGTGTGTTTGGATTTCTAGGATTGATAATAAGCTTATGAAATTAATAAGTCATGGTCCTCATGTTTTACCAGAAAATGAGTCAAGATGGACCGATGAACATAGGAAGATGAATTCTGATAATCTTTTTGTTCTGAATGCTCTTAAAGCTGCAGTATGCATTGATAAATTTTCATTTGTTTCTGATTGCAGATCTGCCAAAGAAATCATGGATCAACTGATCAAGGTTCATGAAGGAGGGCTAGAGAATGCTTGCATGATGGCTAATAGCAAGGAGGATCATTCAAGCTTAGAGTCTAAGGAGGTAAGCTCTGACTCTGAACTTGATGAAATCTCATTTGAAGAATTCTTGGAAGCATATGATGAACTATCGAGTAAGTACAAGAGATTGAAATCTGAAAATAAGAATTTGAAAAAGAAAATTGAAAGCTGTCACGTTGATAATTCTTCATGTGAAAAATGCATTGAGTTTGAAAAGCTAGTTGAGTCACTTGTCTATGAGGTGGACAATCATAAAGAAAACATTTCATGTTTAACAACTGAAAATAAATATTTAAAGACTGAAATTTTGGAACTTCAACAAATAAATGAAGACAATGAAAAGCTGAAAATATTGAATTCCGCTATATCTGAAAAACTGCTTCTTTTGGAAAATGGAAAAGCTACTTTGAATGCTGAATCTGAAAAGTTGAAAGAACTAAGAAAGGAAATTGAAAGCCTCAAGAACATAAATGATAAATTTGAATGTGATAAAGCCTTGAACAAAATTGTTGGTGAAAATGTGAGTTTTCAAATGAGTGAACTTGAACACACCTCTATGAACACAAATTCATTTGAAAA
The DNA here is from genome assembly GCA_022559845.1 of Amorphophallus konjac. Classification (NCBI taxonomy): domain Eukaryota; kingdom Viridiplantae; phylum Streptophyta; class Magnoliopsida; order Alismatales; family Araceae; genus Amorphophallus; species Amorphophallus konjac. The sequence goes on along the minus strand of CM040126.1, from coordinate 227,450,460 downwards.
ACTCCAAAATGAAAATAGTGCTTTATTGTTTCAAATTTCATTGCTTGAAAGTAAATTGAAAAGTCTTGAAAAAGTTGAAAAATGTAAATGTGTGATTTCTAATGATTGTGACAATTTGCATGGTCTTGAACAAGAAATTGAAAGTCACAAAGTTATCAATTCCTTGTTGAATGAGAAAATTGCATCTTGTGAAGAAGAATTGGCTAGTTCTGAAATTCATATTATGTCTTTGCAAAATGAAATCAAAGTTTTGACTGAATCATTGTCCGTGCATGATAAATAAAATCAAAATCAGAAAATTGTTGATCATCGCTCTTGTATGCATGAAAAACATCCATCTGTTGAACATGCTTATGCATCAAGAAAAAGAAGGAATGTCTCATGTTACTATTGCGGCAATTTTGGCCATGATATGTACGAATGCTCTCTAATGCAATCTGATGATAATGAGGCAATAAAGTCACAACTAAAAGTTGTTGATGATTTTAAAATTCCTGAAAAACCAAAGAAGAAAAACCTCCATGTTCATTGCTATTACTGTGGTCTACATGGCCATGTTATGGAGGACTGTTTCATGAAGAAAGATGATGATGAATGGTTTGCCAACAAGAATTTTTCATGTTATTATTGTGGTGAACAAGGACACATGATGGATAATTGTTTCTTAATGAAAAATGATGAGAAATTGTCCATGAAAAGAATATCTTTCTACTGCTATTATTGTGGTGAGAATGGTCATTCTATAGATGATTGTTCCACAATGAAAATCGATGATGAGTGGTATGAAAGGAAAAATAAGAAAAATACATTTGTTCATGCTAGGACTAACCCCTCGGGACCCAAGATGGTTTGGGTACCCAAACATCCAACTTGAGAATCTGTTTTGCAGGGGTACCTTGAGGTCGAAGAAATTAATAAATATTGGGATCTCAAGGTGAGGAACAAAAATGATTTGTTTTGAAACTTTGTCTCACTTGGTTCTCTTTAAAAAATCTGAAAAAGGTAAAATTTATGTTTTGAGAAAAATGCTTCCAACTTGGTTCACTGGTTATGGTATCTTTTGGAAATCTTGAGAATTTTTGAGTTCCATGTCAGAATGACTTGATCACTTCTATTTTCACTCCATGTGAATAAATTCTATCTTCAAATGCTTTACTCTTCTCATAAAGTGTTTTCACACTTATAATCAACTCTTGTAAATAAAATTTAGTTTGAATGCTTCTCACTGTGCATAGAGTTTTCAAACTCTTACTTACTTTTTGTAAATAATCACTCACTTGTGCATACATAGATCACATGCTTAAGTTGCATAAAACATGCTGCACATATCATATACATTCTCACTTGCATACATTTGCACTTGCTTGCATACATTTGCATATTCCTCATATTCGTGTGCATTGCTATGATTTTTTGGTATATAAAATGGTGTTTGTGAAAGGTTGGATTATGTCTAGCCGGAAGCTTTCACTATGCATGATGGTGGTCTTCGGACCTATGTTCCCCACCGCGTACCGAAAATCACTTTGTTTGAATAGTTTGCTATATCCTTGTTTGAATGCATGTATATAATTTTAGAACACAATTCCTTGCAAATCTTCTAAGACCTCACCTCCTTGCTATATAAAATGCAGTGATTTTAATCATTTGTGAAAAGTGACATATACAAAGGAGGATGATTCATTTCAACTGTGCATACATTTAGGGGGAGTCATAACTGTGTATAGGCAAATTCATCTTCTACATCCAAAGCAATTACCCATACATTATTCCAAAATGATGCATGTGACTTTGATTGATAAGGATTTCAGAAATTCTTTTTAACACTTCATGGGAAACAAATTTCTACATGAAAATTGAGAGAATCGTGAGGAAAAAGCTGCCTACCCCGCATGCTTAAATAAGTGGTATGTCTAACTGAGTAGCCAGGAATCCCCACTGAAATAAATGAGGAAACTCGCGTCGAAAGGTGAAACAAAATCCACATTTTGTGATGAGTCCTAGTAAGCCGGGAAACCCCATTGAGACACATGAGGTGACTCGCGTCGAACAGTGAAATCCAATAAAAGAAAAATAAAAAGGGATTGAGCGAAGCTACCAATAGTCGAGGATAAAAATGGAAGTGTAGGAAGGAAATAACCCTCTAGTGTTTTCTAGAAACTCTGCTAATATCCATATAAACTTGAAGTTCATTGCTCATTTACATAAATTTCAATTGGGTATTTTTGTGATGATTGTATGTCTTGAATTTGTTCTTATCATGGCTTATGTAGTACCTTGCATATATGAATGCACTACCTTTTTTGATTATGGTTCATATCTAACATTTTGATTTTGAATGAACTGTTCTTTTGCTATCCCCTTACCCCATTAAGGGGGAGCTATAGTACTGTATGTGTGCTTAACTCCAATGCATGCTTGCTTGTTTGCTTGCTTGCATACTTTATTTCACATTTAAGTTTGCATAGATGCATCTTTAGGTTACATAATCCCATTGTCTGTTGGCTTTTGTTCTTGACAATTGGGGGAGAATAATGTGCTTTTTAGCATTATACACTATGTGCATAGCTAGGTTTTATTTCTGCATATAGGTTAGTTAAATCACACACTTGTGAAAAATTAGTTTTACATATAATGAAAAATTCAAATTTCAAAAAAATTGACCATTTTGCATTGAATTCACATACCTGTTGATTGTATGTCAAATTCCAAACCTTTGCGTGGTTCATAGTTCATACTCTTCCCTTCACGGGAAGTTAATTGCTGGGTTCGTGTGCTCATTTTTTTTAATTCATACTTACCCTTGTGTCCCCCACTTTTTGATAATGTCAAAGGGGGAGAGAGAGTTTGGTGGCCACAATATATTGTCATCATCAAAAAGGGGGAGATTGTTGGGTTACGTGCACCCCTCCTTGTCTTTGACAATGGTTTTGATGATTCTAACATATTGTGTGTTTTATGCTTAATGGCATTTCGATGACAAACAAACTCAAACAAACTAACACGATGATCTTTTGCATTGCAGGATTGGAATCAAATGATGAATATCATTTTGGGAGTCAAATGGCTAATGGACAAGCTTCTTGCTATCCACAACTGATTTCTGTTTTACATGCCTCTCATGGATATTGATGTATTTGGTTTGAATAAGTTTCATGCATAGCAAATACATGGTCTTTGAGTGAAAGACATTATTATGGTGCTTGATAGATAGCATATTGCATTTGATAATTGGATGAGGAAATCATGTTCCTAAGTAGATTTTTCACATGTGTTTTATATGACTTTACCATGGTTCAAACATGTATATTCCTCTTGAGAATGAGTTAAGTTCAAACTGGTTTTGATTGTGCTTAGATTGGAAATGATTCATTGCTTATTCTCTTAATTGAGTTAAGTTGCTAATTGAGGAGTTAATGTTTTCAAAGTTCTTTATGCATGTCTTGAGGAGGTGTTAAAGATGAAAATGTGTTCAAAGCATTTATGTGCCTCATGCTTATGCTGTCATTTTCATATTTCATGTCATTTGGGTTTTGGTCGCAAAACTATCTCATTATGCTAATGCATGACCCAAATATTTTGATCTCGATCTAACCATGTGTTTATTCATTGTTTCAGGTTAAAATATCATGGTTGATCATCATGGGACTTTGGTAACATCTAAACATTTATTTCCCCATGTTTTAACTGAGGTTTTTGAAGTGGCTTCTAGATGAACATGCTTTCTCTAAATCTTGTGTAAACAAGTTTGTTTGATGCATGCATTTGTTGAAAACATGTATGAATTGGTGATTCAAACTTTGGCAAAAGATTTGGATTGATTTCATGGAGATATCTTTATGTTTGGTTTGAACTACCTTTATAACTCATGTTGACTCATGCGTGCTGTGCATGAGTTTTTACATATTGACTCATGCGTGCTGTGCATGAGTTTTTGGAGCCTTCAGGTGGATCATATTCATAGTGTTTTGATTGGGGTCAAAATCCCTTTTTCATGCACTTGACTTATATTGACTGCATTTCAAGTGGGAAGTTTGCTCTTATTGTGAAAATGATGTGTTTAATGCTTACATTTGTTGAACGAGGTCTAAAAATGCTAACATCCTGTTTTCAATGCATAGTCATTTGATTTACATGTTGAATGAGGAGGAATGATTTTTGGTTGGACATAAATTGATGTCATTCGGGTTTAGAATGAGTTCTCTTACAAAATCATCATGACGATTTAGTTACATGCAAACCAATTTATTTAACTTGCTCTTAATCATTTAATTTCATGTTGAATGGTTGAATTCATTGGCTTGCATGTTTAGGTCATTAGATGACCTTTTGAAATCTCTTTTTCATGTCTCAAGGCAAGTGGGTCGACCCCCCTCACTAGATGGGTCGACCCCTGTGTAGAAAATGGCCAAATAGGCTTCTGGAACAAAGTGGGTCGACCCCCCTCACAAAGTGGGTCGACCCCTGTAAACCAGTTTGCAAAAATTGATTCTGGAGCAAAGTGGGACGTCCCACTTTGCTAGATGGGATGTCCCATCTACTGTTCACGCGTCCGTGCGTGAAAGTCGTGGGCCACCGTAGCCCATCCAAATGGACTCCGATTGGGGTGAAATTTTACCCTAATACCCTTGGGTTACTAATAAACATATTAGGGTGGTTTTGTTAGGGTTTTGCAACGGTATTGTGGTCTTTTGCTCAACTTATCCTTATGATATATATAACATGCGAATTTGGAAGAAAAGAGGAGAGAAACTCTTACGTGCTAATATTTCCTTGTTGTCTTGTAGGAAAAGAAAGAGAGAAAGGAGTGGAGCTGAAGAAAAACGTGGATATCATCTACATCCAGGAGGAGTTTGCAATTGTGATAGAAGGAAGAAAGGAGCGGAACGAAAAGACGAACGCGTGGACGTTCGCATGGTCGACATCCGGCTACCCTCCGACTTGGGGATAAGAGAAGATCTTCTACAACCTCTCTCTACTCATGGAGAACTACTTCCACATCTTGTTTACATCTTCTTGAGTCATCTATTTTCGATTTTCAAGGGTTTCTATCCTTTTAGCTGAGCATAGATAAATATTTTGGGTGTTCATTGTATATCCTTTTATTTTATCAAACTCGGAAAGTCATAGTGTGTGGGCGGAGTTGTATCTCTGCATGTGTGGGCTTATTGTGGGGAAAGTTTCCCCATGGATTGTTGTGTGTTGACGGAGCTGCGTCTCCTTGTCGATTTAGTGTCCGGGGTGTGCTCCCCGATTCGGTGTGTGGGTGTGTGTGCTGCGGTGGCAGCGTGTTGGGGATTTTCCCCGTGTGTGGATATTGCTGCGGAAGCAGCGTGTGTGTGTGGTTGGGGTTCGTCCCCGTGTTGCTACGAAAGTAGCGTGTAGTGAAGCCTCACCCGGTTGGGTGAGGGGTGGACGTAGGGAGCCCTCGTGGTCCCGAACCACCTAAAAATCTCGGTGTCCTTTGTGAATGCCTGTGCGATTGTCTTTTTCTTCTATCTCCCTTCACAGGTTAATTTAATAGATTTTTACTCACTGCACCACTGCACAGTGCTACTTCTGTTTTCTGTGTTAGGCATAATTTTATCTAACGGTTGCATTGTGATTACGAGTGAGATCGGAGAGATCGAGAGAACCTGTTAATTCTCATGTTTGTTTAGGCTAATCAAACAGTTGATTTTAATTCCACCGTGGTCAGTTAAGAGAATTTTTTAAATCCGCCATCAAGGTCAAGGGGACAATTCAACCCCCCTTCTTGTCTGCCATCCAGTCTGGGCCAACAATATAGATTGGGAATATCTATGAGAAACTGGATATAGTCAATGCACAAGTTCAAATGATAGCCAGCAGCTTCAAAAATGTTATCACTGAATAGGCCACCAGTTCCTCTACATTTTTGGATGATGTTCACAACCAGCAAACTTCCCAAATAGACAATCTGGGCAGCATGATGCAAAACTGGTTTGTGGATATGACATCTACTGTCAAAGAGCTTCATGACTTAGTCAAGTAGAATGACCAGAAATTAATGGCAAAATTTGCAGCCCTCGGAACAAAAGTTGATAGAATTCCATTTCCAAGGGCAGTACCTCTGAGGGGCAGTTCTAGTAGCACACCACTCAGAGGAAGGGGAAGCTCCAGAGGTACCAGTTCTAGCCGAACCAGTCCTGCTGATGTCTAAGGGTCCTCCAAATTTTTTTGATAATGACAAAGGGGGGAATTTTTGGTCGTGTATGACATTGTTTTTGATAGTGGACAGATCATAGTGGATAGATCATAGTCTAGTGGGATAGATGCTGAGATGCCATAGATGCTGATAGATGTTGATATGTTTCTGGTGATTGTTGACATGTTTTCCTACCCCTTTGCTCTCTCTTACCTTCCTCTTCGAAATGTATCAAAGCGTAAGACAAGCGATGTAAGGGAAGAAAGAAAGAGTGGAGAAGAGTATGCGATCGTGATCGCCACCAAGATACCAAATTACAAAAGGATGCACCCGTACCTTGGAAAAGGGAGACACTCGTCGGTGAATCAGCACTGCAGAATTAAGCGGCTCTGGAAGAACCGCCCTATGAGTTAGACGGCCGCTCGATAGACCACCGAACAACACTGGGAAGGACGCGGGATCAAGAAAAATGGACAGCCGGACGGTTCGGAGGCAGTCATTCAAAGGTTCAGAGCGGTTCGTGGAGATCCGCCTTCCTCTTTAAAGGGACGTAATTAAACCGCGCTATTTCGTCATCCACCAAGTCGTAGGATCTGAACCTCCACCCCTTCCGGCCGGCCAGAGGAAATGGGCCTCGTGCTAGGATGATGTTGACCTGCAAAACAACGTGAAGACCACAAAAGAAAACCCAAATCAGAACTGGAGGGTGTTGTCACGTCCCGAACCGATAGCAGCGGAATGTGTCGTTTGCTCGGAACGTGGCAGTTAAACAGTCGTGAATGATCAAGAGCAATGGCATGAGACCAAATAATTTGGAACAACAATAAAAATTTTATTTCAAATATAAGTCTCTTACAAGAACTTAACGACTCAACTATGTCACTATGAAAGAAAAGGAGATGACGCACTAATAGACTTAGACAAGATAACACCATGCTAGACTCAAGAAAGATAAAAGACTCGGGTTCACTAATTTTCAGAGCTCGCTTGCACACTTGTCCTCCCATGTGAGTCTCGGTCTCGGTAGCCACCTGATTACCTGAAAAATGTTAGAATAAAACTGGGTGAGCGAACGCTCAGTAAAAATTATATCTCAAGAACAAGCAATTGGTTTTAGTAATTACATCTTTCACATGTAAATGCAGTAAGACTATGCATGTAGAATTAACCGAGCAAGTGAAACAAAACTAGCAAGAGATTAACAACGTCGTGCAAAACGTCCAAGCGAGTCTTAAACAAGAGATATTCATAAGAGACTTTATAGATTATTGGCTATTTCACGCAAGTACTTGCCCATTCCGGGCCACGCTAGTCGAGTCACGCAAGTCAAGTCACGCAAGCAAGTAATATCAAGTAACATCACGAGAGAGAGAGAGAGAGAGAGAGAGAGTGGAATGTCAAAGATCAAACTAGTCATGCACTTCGGTGCAATGCCAGGCACCGTGATCAATATAACTCCCATGAGCACAAGTACTTTCGGGTGCTCCTCGCATCACCAGATCGGGCCCTATATGCGTAGCATTAAAGATAGATCTAGACATCCACGATAGTTCATAGCCAATAAGGAGTTTCAAGAACAAGCTTTAATAGAATGATAAGGTAAGATTTTCATGAAATTTAAGGGCAAGGCCCTTGAGTAAGGACAGACTTGCGATAAAATCCACGCGACGCATAGAAACCATGACATGTCGATAAACTGGGTGGAATTGGCACCTAGATGGGTTGCCATGAATAACTTGAATAGATGACTAACAAAATAGTCACCAATTCAATGGAGACGAAGCAAGCTGAAGAATTGGCACCTAACCGTAGGATACCCAATTCAATATATTGCCTAGTGGAATGATCACTCATTCCACTGGCTAAGAGAATTCTCTCATGGGCCAAGAATAGCACCATGAAAGGGTCGGGTTATCACGTTTCTCCAGAGTGACGTGGCATTAAAATGGGTACAAGGTGTTTAAGGTACAACCAGTTCAGTCGGCCTTGAGGGAATCCAAGGCTACGAGGAGACTTACGGAGGTCCAATGACTAACTTGCCAGTCCGAAGGAACAGAATGTCCAACGGAGGGCTCGTATGTCACCGAGAGTTGAAGTGTATAACGTGAACCAATCATAAAACATGGACTCCATCTACGGACGTGAGATGAGAGTGCCATAAGACCCGCGGTATGGGTCAAAATCGGAAGAAAACGGTGAAAACATGAATGCGTTAATTATAGAATTCATGTCCATCCAATTCTATAATTAACTATAATTAAATAAACATATTTTATCTGACGCCCGTAGGTGGCGTCTTTTATTAATTAGCGTCCTCTTGGAGAGACGTTAATTTTATGATTTTTAACTTAATTTATTTAATAAGAATTCACATTTATATCTATTTAATTGAATAATTTCAAAAACATATATTCAAAGACATGTTTATTTATATAAAATAATTTATAAAAATAGAATATATGATAATTAGGAGAAAATTCAAGGATTCCAAAAATATATTTTTTATAATTTTCTGTTGCATAGTCCAGTAGATATGGATTTTCCAAGATATAATTACAAGTTATATGTATATATATATATATATATATATATATATATTTATATATAGATATATAATAAACAATTTGACGCCATTGCACGATGGCGTCAAAATGATTTGACGACATTTAACATGTCGTCATTTCAATAAAAGGTAAAACTTCAAGCCTCCGGTTCTCGACGTACACATGTCGGAATCACGCGTTCTATATATCGAAATGACGGGCTCGAAAAACTCTACCTAACCGGACGTTAAAAATAATTTTTCGTTGAGAGATAGGAGATCTTGAGATAGGGGGCACGAAAAACGGTGCAACCACTCTCACTACCTCGGTCACCTCTCCAACAATTCACTCATAAAATTTCTTAGCCAAAGGACGCTCCGGTGATGAGAATCAAGTCGTCAAATAAAAAACCTATAACTAGCATGCTACAGTAACTTTTGGAATTCACCGAGTAACTGATTATATATATATTAAATGATTTAACTTGTTTAAACTTATAGTAAATACACCATATAAGGCATGGAAATTTAGGAATAACCATGAAGATTTTAGAAGTATATTTATCTAAAATTTTGGTGTGTGATTACTTGAGTATAAAATTTTAACATGATGTAATTATTTAATTTATTAAGATAATTTAAACGGTAAACTATACTTAAGCAAGCGATGATAACAAACCATGAGTTTTAAACATGCAAAATTAATTACTACTATCTTTGGGCTTCAATTATTGAGAAAACCTACCTTTGTTGAAGATCGGAAGATGAACATGTTGAATGAACTTCAAGAACCAATACTCGGTCTTGTACAGAGTGTGGTGGGGGGAAAGAGGATGGCGCTAAGGCTGGCAGGATGGGCTTTTAACTGTAACAAGAGGAAGAAAAGGAAGCGGAACTGCCCCTCTTTGTTCCAGTCACGGTCGCAGGATGAAGTGGAAGGAAGAACACTCTCCTCCCTTGGTGGCTTGACTGCAATCAGAGGAATGCAGGCTCGGCCGCTTCCTCACGTTCACAGCAACGTGACGAACGCTTGGGTCTTTAATGCAGCAGGAGGAAGAAGTTGTTGTACTCCTGGTTTTGATGATGACAACAGTAAGATTCTGGATATAGACACTTAACCTCCTAATAACTGTTTAATAGTTCAAAGGGGTTGCAGGGTGCTCATTGCGTCAGCGCCATCAAATGGAAGCGTCGACGCAGCAGTGCAAACTCAAGAAAGAAACCCCTAGGTGAATTTGTGCGTCAACGCAACGTTCAAGTGGAGTGGACGCATCAGAGCATTGATAGCTTGGGCACAAAGTCTATACATCAGCTGGATCCATTTAGTCTGTACATTGGCATATCTTCGTCAAGTCTGTACATCGGGCACCTTCTTAACAAAGTCTATACATTGCTGTTTGCATTGCACAGTCCATACACTTGAAGCCTTTCATTTGATGAAGTCTATACACTGGACTTCGGTCCTCCAAGTCTATACACTAGACTTCAGTTTCCCAGTCTATACACTAGACTTCGGTCCTCCAAGTCTATACACTAGACTTCAGTTCCCCAAGTCTATACACTAGACTTCGGTCCTCCAAGTCTATACACTAGGCTTCAGTTCCCCAAGTCTATACACTAGACTTCATTTTCTCTAAGTCTATACATTGCTGTTTGCTTTGCAAAGTCCATACACTGGAAGCCCTTCATTTGATGAAGTCTGTACACTGGTCTTTCTGGCACGTTAACACTAAGTCTATACACTTCATGTTGTGCAGAAGGGAACAGGGTCGACGCTTGAAGCCTAGAGCGTCCACGCATCAGTAGACGAAGCCTTCACGATTTCTTCTATTGCGTCAACGCCACAAGCAAGCAGCGTCGACGCAGCAGTTAAAGTAGCAGAGACTCTTACAAGCGATGAAACCCTTCACGAAATCTACCACTGCGTCAACGCCATCAACAAGCAGCGTCGACGCAGCAGCTTAAGAGATGCCAATATAGAAACGTACACGTTCGTGCGTCAACGCCACCAACTGGTAGCGTCGACGCAGCAGTCCAAGAAAGGAACGACTCACCTCTGGCTGCCTTCAATACGTCAACGCTATATGCTGTTAACGTCGACGCAGCACGCCTATCTGTTGAAGACTTGATCACTGGACTGTCGGTACCATTGCGTCAACGCAGCAGGCTGATGGAGTCGACGCAGCGTTAAAAAGATTGAAGAACTCTGATGGTTGCGTCAACTCTCTGGAGCAAGTGAGTTGACGCCATCTAACTCCAGCTGCTGAGCGTACTGGTGCTGGGCACGTGATCTGAGGATAAGGAGAATGCCCAGATGAAGACACGTGTTCTGACAGCTGCTGGATGCTGCCACGTGGTCCGAACTCTTAGGGCGGGAACTGTGGAAGCCACACGCGCCCTGCTGCTGCTCCAGGTATATAATGGAGCCTTCGTCTTCTGATGAAGAGTGATCGAAGAAGAAGCCTGAAGAGCATATACGTCCTTCGATCCAGAAAAAGAGGAAGAGAGCAGAAGAGAAAGAAAGAGAGATAGAGAGTGAGAGAGAGAGCTCGTGGATCTATCTTCACTGGACCATGGATCAGATCCAGGCCAGTCAGCTCCGTTGAGAGCCTCGTCTGTGTTTTCATCTATTACAGCTTTCAGATTGCTGTGTTATGTTTCGTTTATTGTTTTTTCCTTTATTATTCTGATTATCCTTGGTTTTTCGATTGCCCTGTTGGGGATCTGGTACCTTCTGTTAATTCAGGAGAAGGGAGATCTAATCTCCGGGTTGCAAGTGACAGGTTGTCACTTGTGGGTTGTCCCTCCTGGTTTGGAGGAAGAGAGGTCTTCGACCTCTAGTTTCCAAGTGGCTGGGAGTCACTTGGGTGTCCCTCCGGTTGGGAGGAAGAGGGGAGTCTGTTCCCCTGGTCAAGCTGTGTGGCAGCAACTGTTTGCAGACTGAGTCTGCTTGGTTCTAGCATTTGCTAGTGAAGCCTCACTCGGTTGGGAGTGAGGGGTGGATGTAGGTCTGTGGACCGAACCACCTAAAATCTCTTGTGCCTTGGCTTGTTTGATTGATTTGCTTCCGCTAGATGCTTGGATAGGCACGCCCATGAGTTTGTATTTGAGTTGAAATGAATTAGTTCTATTCTGTATCTCTTTTCTAGCATCCTAGTTTTAATTTGGCCATAATCTGTAGAAGGATACATTCACCCCCCCTCTGTATCCGGGCCAAGCACCCTAACAGTTGGTATCAGAGCGGGTTTCTGCATACAAGGTCCAGCGACCTGCAGATTCGATCTTGCGGTCTTAGGTGCTAATTTGCTTTTAGTGCATCAATATTCCTGTTGCATTGAATTTATCTGCTATTTGTTTCAATGGCTTGTCCACCCGTCTTTAGTGGTTTTGATTACAACCAGTGGCACAGTGCTTTACGTGCTTATGTTAAATCTGTTGATCCAGACCTGTGGAAAGTGATTTCACATGGTCCTCATAAATTACCAAAGAAAAGGTCCAAATGGACTGACAGTCACGAATCAATGTATGAGGAGAATCAGATAGCTATAAATTTGATGAAAGCAGCCACTGACAAAGCCTTTCACTCATGTTTCTTTGATTGCAGATATGCAAGGGATATGTTGGAGATGATGAAGAGTGCCAGGAAAGGAAATCAAACAAGCTGCATGATGGCCAACAGAAGTGATCAAGACAGCAATCAAACTGAAGAAGATGATGGTGATGAGGTAAATCTCTTCGAGAATTTCTCTCTAGAAGATTGGGAGAATGCTTATGCTGAATTATTTGAATCTCATGAACTGTTAAGAAAACAATATAAAAAATTGAAAAGGGGTACTGGTTTAGATAGTTCATTGAAAATTGAAAATCAAGAACATGTAAATGTGATATCTGAATTCGAAGAAGAATTGAACTCAGATAATGATAATCAGACTGTTGTTAACTATCATGACCAGTATGAAAAATTGCTGAAAAACCTTGAAAGTGTAAACTCAGATTTATACAAGCTGAGATCCGAAAATGACTCCCTGAGAACATCTGCTAATAAAAATGATAACAAATTTGAGAAACTTGAGCAGGAGAAAAACTTGCTTGCTGAAAAACTGGAAGCCATCAAATCTGTGAATGTAGAATTACAGAAAAATATTGAAAAGAAGGAAAAAGATTTGAAGGAATTCAAGGCTGAAAGAAAACTTGAAACTAACTCAGAAGATCAGACTCTAATAAATCAGTTAATTCAGAATGACAAGCTTAAGGAAGAAAATAAAAAATTAAAAATGTTGAATTCCACTATGTCAGAGAGACTTCTAGCTTTGGAAAGAGGAAAAAGTATTTGTGTTGAAGATTCTAATAAACTGAGCAATCTGGAACAGGAAATTGACAAATATAAAACTGCTAACAAGGTGTTAACTGAATGTGTGAATTGCAGTGAACAAGAGATTGTTAGTTATGAGCTACATATTTCCTCTCTGGAAGATGAAATTAAGGATTTGACAGTCTCCTTGTCTAAATTTGTTGATGGGCAGAAAAACCTAGACAAGCTACTAGTTATAAAAATCAACTCTAGGAAGGAAGGGCTGGGCTACAATAAGATAAACAAGAAGGAACTTCAGAACAAAGTTATGACATCTTTTGTAAGTGGTTCAGAGGTAGCCACCACCTCTAAAGACAAACAGCCCATTGTTCAGAAAATATTGGGAACAAAGAATAACTTTAAGAAAGACGGACTGGGCTATAGTCCAGTCATGAGGAAGGTCGATGGAGCCAACCTGAAAACTATCTTTGTTAAATCCTCTGAACATGAGAAGCCTTCTATTTCATCTCCAACTCAGTACAAGGCTAAGAAAATAGGAAAACAAGATAAAAACCAGAAAAGGACTGTAAATCAGAAAATAAATGAAAAGGGTTCATCAGTGCATGCTGATCACAGTCCTCACACACACTCACATGCATCTAAAAGGAAGATTATCTGTCATTACTGTCATAAAGTTGGACATCTGATGCATGAGTGTAAGTTGATGGAGAAGGATGATAAGAATGCTAGGAGATCTTATGATAAAAATCCACCATCTCAGAAAAGGAGTGTCACATGCTCTAATTGTGACAAATTAGGACACTCAATTACTCATTGCTGGTTTGCTAGTGGTAAGATAACTTTTTATTCATATCATGCTAAATTCCCTGCAAACCAACATGTTTTTAATAAACACAAATCTGTTTCAATGAACCAGCATATCATTTGTTTTAATTGCAACAAAAGGGGTCACAGGGCCTCTGAATGCTGGTCAAGCTTCTTTGAAAGAAATTCTATTTCATGTTTTGAATGTGGAAAGAATGGCCACAGGGCCATTAATTGTTGGCATGCCCAAGGAGGCTATGGCAATAATGAACTCAATTTTAAAAAGAATGCCTCTTATTACTCTCACTGTAGAAAGCATGGCCATACAGTCAAAGACTGTTGGCACATTCAGGGTGGAAATGTGAATCTCAAACATGCTAAATTCCCTGTAAGACAATTTGTAAAACTTTCATGTTATAACTATGGGAAGCCAGGTCACAGGGCTGCAACCTGTTGGCTGGCAGGATATCAAAACCAAACTGATTTTGGCAAACAGAATTTTTATTCTGTTATCAAGAAATCTCATGCTTATGCACATAGAATTCATGCTAACAAGAATGTGCATAAATTAGATCTGAAAACTGCTGCTCCTTGCTATCAAGCTAAAAATATGCTGAGAAAACCTACTAGGAGTGATAATGTCATGTCAGGACCCAAGACTTCTTGGGTACCTATTTGTGCAAAATAAACCTTGTTTGCAGGTGTGCCTTGGAATGGAATAAAAAGGGGTATTAATCCAAGGCACTCAAGAATGAAAACCCTTTCTGAACGTTTCAGGTAAACTTCCTGCTCTTCTTGTCTTTAGTTTTATTGCATTTTTTTCATCAGTTGCCATGTGCATTATCTTCTGAGCATACATAGGCTAATTGCAATTGCTTGATAATTGTATTATGCATAGACTCTGAAAACAAATTACCTTTCGAATTGTCTGAAAAATATGAATTGCTTATGAGTGTGACTTGAATCATGTGTGTTACCATAGCTCACTGAATTTCTGAATTGCATTTAGGACTGTATGTTGAATAATCATGCATGACCTCAATGGTATATAAATGGTAAGGTACCAAAGGGCAGGGAGGTCTGTCTGGAGGTTCTTACTATGTGTGAGGTGGTCTTTTAGACCAAGTGCTCCGCCTAGTACCATGGGTCATCTTGCTGGTTAAGACAGTCTGAATGTGCATGAATCTTTTGATAACATATGTTCAGTTCTCAGTGCAAATATTGCATATTTTCAGGGGGAGTTAGTTGCATATCCTTTGCATAGCTATTCAATGTTGAGTCTTTGCATGTCCCTGTATTCATATAGTTCATTGTATCCTCTTATATTGAAAATGTCAAAAAGAGAGTTTGAATGCATATTGTGAGGGGGAGTCAATGCATTGCATATAGGTTGTCAAATGCATACATTTGTCAGATTTCATAGCATATCCTTTATTATTGACTTAGTTGACAAACCTTGATCATATTCTGAAAATTTTTGAGCTTCAAAATCTCTCTTAACAATTGGTATTTCTCCTATCAATTGGTATCGTTTGGTTTCAGAATTCTTTCAGTCCCTCATGAAGATTCCAATGGGCTATCTTGATCATAAATCTGAAAAATTTGAACTAGAAAACTTCTATTATACAGGTTTATGAATGACTGAAAGAACTCATGTGGTTTAAGTTTAATGTTCATGGAGTTTGACTTTAAAATCTCTTAAAAATATCTGAAACATGTTTAATAGACCTTAACCATTTGTTTCATGCTATGTCTTGTGAAAAATCTATGAAATCTGCACTTTTAAATACATGACTTTAATTGGTTAAGTACATGAAACTATTATTGATTTGAAGTAATTGAATGCCTCTGAAATGTCTAAAGGGTTAATTCTGTCAGAGCAATGACATTGGCCACTGAGAAACACAAGTCCAAAGGACTGTGTCATGAGGTGCCTTCGTTAACTCTGATAAAATTCATTGAAACTCAGGCAGAGCAATGGCATGCACACTGAGAAATACAACTCACTCATTAGAAAATGATTTGTAGTCTGTCATGATGTGTAAGTGCTAACTCTGTTCACATAAAGCATGACAGTTGGTCACACTAAGGGCTTAGGGATATTGGCCTCTAATCAAGGTATATCCTCTAGTTACAATGTGTGCACTGAACTAGAGTGCTCGTAATATTTGGAGCAAGCAAATTGTTTTAAAAAAAATTGAAATATTTGAATATTGATACACAAATCAAATTGCTGCAACCCTAGACAAAATCATATGACTTCATAAATACTTGACTTCAATACTAGTGCATGTAACTCTAAAAGAAGTCAATAGATTTGATTGTGTAAGAGAAAGAGAGACTGATCAAGATAATTATGAGGGCTTGGTTCATCTTTATTAAACCATGATTTTAGATATCAATAAGATTTTTACTGATGAACTCTACATACATCATAATTAAACCACGCTGTTAATAAAGCTCATTCATAAGCTCTTATAATGGAAGACTTTGAAAACATGTTTTGGATTTATGAGAATAATATCCCTTTGAAAATCCAATTGAATTTCCCTTCTTATTCTTCTCATAGGCTTCTTTTAGTAAGGGGGAGCTTCATTATTAGATGCATCATGCTGCATAAGGAGGAGTATCTCACTCCTAACTACATCACTGCGTAGACGCAATGTTACATTAGCGTCAACGCGTTATGCCTCACTGGCCTCTTATCTTGTGTTTTTCGGTTCACTTGCATCACTGCGTCGACGCAATGCCCCTCTCTACGTCCACGCATTGCTTCTTATTCATATCATCATTACCCGGTTCACCCACTTGAACCGACTGAACCGTTCACTTAAAGGGTTCTCGAAGTCTCTTTAAAAGCCAAATGAGACCCCTGCTCTTCTTTATTGTTCTTTTTCAAAACCCTTTTTGTCATTCGACCTCTCGTGTCCCCCAAGAATCCTCTCAGCTCTCTCTCTCCTGCTCGACTCTTCTCCGTGTCATGGATTCTCCAGCATCCACTCAAACAGGGAAGCAAAGGGCAGAGGAACAACCAAGAAGCTCAGAACCAGCAAGAGGCACAATGGAGTCCCACTCTCTAGTAGCTCGCGAAAGGGGAATAAGGAAGAAGACAGGTCCACGGGATCCAAGTCCGCCAACCAAAAGGTTAAAGACATCCGCAGTTAGAAAAGAGAAGCGGAAGGGCTTATCTTCTTGTTCTGCAACCGGTCAGAAGGATGATGGTAGCTCGCGTACAGTCACCATGGAAGAACCTCTGAAGGTTCTTATTTCCCGGTACGTTGACGCTACTGATCATCACATGCTCGAAGTTTTTCCTCAGCTGTTTCCTATACTAGACCATCAGGGCTGGTGGTCGTTTGTCTCAACACACAAGACTTACTACCCCACTCTGGTCAGAGAGTTCTACCAGAACTTAAAATATGAACCTTCTGTTCCAAAACTCACATCCAGTGTTAGAGGTGTAAGGTTCGAAATAACAGATAAGCTGCTCGCCAGAGCTTGGAAGGTCCCTAAAGTAGGAGTTCAGCTGCATGATTTTGAGTATGATGCGCATGAGGCATATGAGCTCTTGACTGAGAAACCCAGTAATCTCTCCGATGTCAGGGAGACCTACCTAGGCAGTCTCAAAGCCAATCATTTCCCTTCGCTAAATAGACTGCTCCACCACATTTGCACCTCCATGATCACACCACAGAGCAGTGGAAGAGAAAGGGTGACAGAGATGCAACGATTTCTTCTCTACTGTATGCTGAAGAGAATACAGATTTCCTTGCCGGATGTAGCTATTCAAACAATGGGGTCCTGTCTATCTCAGTCCAGAACCGTACCTTATGCCGCCCCATTAACTGCTGTTTCTCGGAAAGTTGGTGTAGACTTTGGCTCTGAGAAGAAACTTACCATCCCTCGAGGGAATGTATACACACTTTCTTACATCCAAATGTTTATGGGTTTTGAGGTCATTGATGGTAAGGCTGTCAGAACCCTTCCTAGTCAGAAATCAGCCCCATCAGACATCGGTCAGGCATCAAAAATAGCCGCTAAGGATGATGATCAAGCACACAGAGCAGAAATACCGATTCCACCTATGGTGAGTGCAGAGATGCCAGAGGACAACTCCATTAGGGGAGAGCAATCTTTTGAGGTTTCTGAGGAACCAAGTGGCTCTGTACCTACAGTAGAACCATCTACGTCAGGAGCCATTAAAGTTTATAGAAGAACCTCTCCAAATTCTGATGCTGTTCCACCCCTAGCAACTGTTGAAGAGATGTTGGTGAACATGACTATGATGATGCAGCGTCAGGAGGCCAAGATGGACAAGTTGGTGGAGTTCACAACCCTTCATTTTAACAAGTTGACTGCTCGGATTGTGAATTTTGAAACCTCAGTTTTATGTGAGTGGCGAAATTTCTTACTCACCAAGATGGTGTCTGACCAAGCAACAAGGTCAGTCTTGAAACAGATATCATCCCTCCTTGACAAACTTGCCACTCTGGTACAAGAGATGCACAATCAACAAGGTTCAACCCTTTCCTCTTTTGCCAAAATTATTGATATGTGCTATGATCTGAAGATAGGACTAGAAACAATCAAAGGTCCTGTTAGTGCAATCCCTCCAGTCCTCAAAGTTGTGCTAGAGATGATTGACAAAGTAATAGCCAACATCCACGATAAAGATTCTGTCACTGAAATTGGCAATGTTTGCAACTCTCTAAGTCATCAGCTAAGCGAACTTTCTCAAGAGATCAGAGACCTTCTAACCAGGGACCATTCTACTTCAGGACAGACATCTCGCCAGACACCTCCAGGCACTCAAGGACAATCTTCTCGTCAGCAACAACAACCATCTTCTGCCAGGTGTTACAATCGCTTCTTCCCATCTTAATCTATGTCTTCTACATGCACCCCCTTTCATGATGATGACAAAGGGGGAGAGCTTAATGAGCTGCTAAATTTTGTTAATGACTGCTGATTTTTGCTAATGAATGCTAATGAATGCTGAGTTTTGTACTGAATTTGCTAATGAATGTTGAGTCTTGTTAATGAATGATAGCATATATTTTAATTTTTGTGACTCATAATTTTTTGTTCAACTGACAAGTAACCATACGATTGGTTGATGCTAACCATTATGTGATCGCAGAAGTCATTAAAACAGTTTGGGGGTTGTCATCATCAAAAAGGGGGAGATTGTTGTACTCCTGGTTTTGATGATGACAACAGTAAGATTTTGGATATAGACACTTAACCTCCTAATAACTGTTTAATAGTTCAAAGGGGTTGCAGGGTGCTCATTGCGTCAACGCCATCAAATGGAAGCGTCGACGCAGCAGTGCAAACTCAAGAAAGAAACCCCTGGGTGAATTTCTGCGTCAACGCAACGTTCAAGTGGAGTGGACGCATCAGAGCATTGATAGCTTGGGCACAAAGTCTATACATCAGCTGGATCCATTTAGTCTGTACATTGGCATATCTTCGTCAAGTCTGTACATCGGGCACCTTCTTAACAAAGTCTATACATTGCTGTTTGCATTGCACAGTCCATACACTTAAAGCCTTTCATTTGATGAAGTCTATACACTAGACTTCGGTCCTCCAAGTCTATACACTAGACTTCAGTTTCCCAAGTCTATACACTAGACTTCGGTCCTTCAAGTCTATACACTAGACTTCAGTTCCCCAAGTCTATACACTAGACTTCGGTCCTCCAAGTCTATACACTAGGCTTCAGTTCCCCAAGTCTATACACTAGACTTCATTTTCTCTAAGTCTATACATTACTGTTTGCTTTGCAAAGTCCATACACTGGAAGCCCTTCATTTGATGAAGTCTGTACACTGGTCTTTCTGGCACGTTAACACTAAGTCTATACACTTCATGTTGTGCAGAAGGGAACAAGGTCGACGCCTGAAGCCTAGAGCGTCCACGCATCAGTAGACGAAGCCTTCACGATTTCTTCTATTGCGTCAATGCCACAAGCAAGCAGCGTCGACGCAGCAGTTAAAGTAGCAGAGACTCTTACAAGCGATGAAACCCTTCACGAAATCTACCACTGCGTCAACGCCATCAACAAGCAGCGTCGACGCAGCAGCTTAAGAGATGCCAATATAGAAACGTACACGTTCGTGCGTCAACGCCACCAACTGGCAGTGTCGACGCAGCAGTCCAAGAAAGGAACGACTCACCTCTGGCTGCCTTCAATACGTCAACGCTATATGCTGTTAACGTCGACGCAGCACGCCTATCTGTTGAAGACTTGATCACTGGACTGTCGATACCATTGCGTCAACGCAGCAGGCTGATGGAGTCGACGTAGCGTTAAAAAGATTGAAGAACTCTGATGGTTGCGTCAACTCTCTGGAGCAAGTGAGTTGACGCCATCTAACTCCAGCTGCTGAGCGTACTGGTGCTGGGCACGTGATCTGAGGATAAGGAGAATGCCCAGATGAAGACACGTGTTCTGACAGCTGCTGGATGCTGCCACGTGGTTCGAACTCTTAGGGCGGGAACTGTGGAAGCCACACGCGCCCTGCTGCTGCTCCAGGTATATAATGGAGCCTTCGTCTTCTGATGAAGAGTGATCGAAGAAGAAGCCTGAAGAGCATATACGTCCTTCGATCCAAAAAAAGAGGAAGAGAGCAGAAGAGAAAGAGAGAGAGATAGAGAGTGAGAGAGAGAGCTCGTGGATCTGTCTTCACTGGACCGTGGATCAGATCCAGGCCAGTCAGCTCCGTTGAGAGCCTCATCTGTGTTTTCATCTATTACAGCTTTCGGATTGCTGTGTTATTTTTCGTTTATTGTTTTTTCCTTTATTCTTCTGATTATCCTTGGTTTTTCGATTGCCCTGTTGGGGATCGGGTACCTTCTGTTGATTCAGGAGAAGGGAGATCTAATCTCCGGGTTGCAAGTGACAGGTTGTCACTTGTGGGTTGTCCCTCCTGGTTTGGAGGAAGAGAGGTCTTCGACCTCTAGTTTCCAAGTGGCTGGGAGTCACTTGGGTGTCCCTCCGGTTGGGAGGAAGAGGGGAGTCTGTTCCCCTGGTCAGGCTGTGTGGCAGCAACTGTTTGCAGACTGAGTCTGCTTGGTTCTAGCATTTGCTAGTGAAGCCTCACTCCGGTTGGGAGTGAGGGGTGGATGTAGGTCTGTGGACCGAACCACCTAAAATCTCTTGTGCCTTGGCTTGTTTGATTGATTTGCTTCCGCTAGATGCTTGGATAGGCACGCCCATGAGTTTGTATTTGAGTTAAAATGAATTAGTTCTATTCTGTATCTCTTTTCTAGCATCCTAGTTTTAATTTGGCCATAATCTGTAGAAGGATACATTCACCCCTCCTCTGTATCCGGGCCAAGCACCCTAACAGAAGTTAAAGAACTTCTTATGTTCTTCACGTACTGAATTGCATCAGGTTGTTGAAGAAAAGAGCCAACAGGTTTGGCTCTATGGAAGGGGGTATTTATAGGAGAAAGAATCCTAATGGGTTCTAGGAGTTTGATTAGGACTAACATTTTCTAGGTAGAATCCTTACTAAACTTAATTACCCACGTATCGATCTCTTTCCCTAATCAATACTTACCCCTGATAACATCCCTGTTCGATCCAAATACCAACGGGTTATGTTGGAAATGACGTCTAGGATTGGGGCGTTATTTCAATAAATGACGCTCGTATACACAGTCGTCAATTCTTTAATTGACGACTTGCTCAGAGGCGTCATTCATCTTTCAGTATTTGTTAATTTAAGGTGTCACGATCTTCTTGGATTTTTATCTTTTTTTCTTGATGTGATCTTGTTGGGAAATTTTAGGGGTATGAGTTTTCCATTTTTCTCTATTTTTTCATGTAATTAGTTTTCCAAAATTCTTTAATTAAAAATTGGCACTATTCATTTATAATAAAATAACGACTTTGTTTAAGTCGTTTCTTACGTAAACAATGCCTAAAGCAATGGCGTCATTTACATTTTGGCCATTTCTCCACCCCCTTGGAAGGACCGAAATCGTATATATGTCAATTCTATTATCTTTTATGTATTTAAATCTTATTTATATATATACTTATTCCTTTAAATAAAATTATATTATAACTATAAGAAATATAAAATTTTCTAAATTATTAATAAAATATAAATTGATATTTTCTCTGAGATTTATTGATTCTTAATTCAAATAAAATTGCGTTGTGCATTAAATGCTCACATAAAAATAACATGTTATTCTTAAATTTATTATAATACAATAGTAGGGTCCATGGGTTCTTTTTTCGTGAGACTTCTTAGGCTATCAGGGGTTGTGTACATAGTTTGGCCTTCATTATTTACGTTGTATTATATTTATTTATATTACATTATATATATATGCATAAATATATGGATGAGTGGGTTGAGACTTAAGGGCCCTTATTTGTGTCAATATGTTGTTATCCATTTTTCCCAAAACTTGTTATTTGTCATATTCGTATTCTAAAGGCCCTTACAATGTGTGTGGGTTTCATGTATCTAAACTCATTTGTTATTTACTAACCCTCGTATATCTATTAATAATTTGTATGTATATAGGGATTTTATTCATCATAATTTCTTTAACTTTTATTTGTCCTCGTCCTGGGTATCAGAGACAGGTTCGATCCTAGATAAATTTTTACTTCCATTCCAAATGGTAATATTAACTAGTCTTTTATAAATTTAAGGAACCTTATTAACTATTTATAGAGATATGTATATATCATCATGTATAGGTTATTTTTCTTTTCAAATCGTAAATATATTTATTCCTATTTCAAAATTACCGGACGTTACAGGTGTAGTAACTGGAAAAGAACATGAAAAATGAACAAACTAACATGGACTGGAGGATACTTGGGAGGTTTTTAAACCCCTTTGGGGTATGAGAAAACAGTAGGAGGGTGTGTGAATGAAGTGCAAGCAGTGAAAACGTGGAAGAAAGAAACGAAGAATAGAAGCATGCATGTGAACGAAATGACGACGGGACTATCAAACAAATACTCAAAACTAGAACAACTCCCTGAACCGGAGGCCTGAGTGGAAGTAGAAGGCCTCCCTCCCTGACTGTAGGTCGCTCGAAAGTTCGGCAGAGCTTCGCCGTCGACCTCAGATCTCCCCCCTTTCAAAGACTGGACTAAGGGTCCTATTATAGAGCCCATAAACCTAGCCTCGAAATTAGGGTTCTCAATGAAAATCAGGTCGAGATATTAACATGAAATCGTAGATAATACTCCCATCTCCCAACCAGTTCAAACGGCACCCCATTTGGTGGAGAATCCGCGGAGAAATGAGTGGAATAAGTTGAGGATTAAACCACGGGTTGGAGAGAGAACATCCTTTAAAATATCAGAAATTGGGCCAATACGTGGTCACTCGATAGGCCGCCTAGCCTATTGCACGGTCTATGGCTAGACCGTCCAAGGCTGTCGGTGGAAATTAAATAAAACAGTTAAATTATCCAATTATCCATCGAACTGACTGATTATTTCACCATTGGACTCTTAAGGATTGAACGGTCTACTGCTAGACGACTCAACGAATAGGGCGGCCCAGGTCCAACCGTGTAGGCTTTGTCGGTGATAAATCTAAATAAATAGATAAATAAATAATTATCTGAAAGATCCAACGAGATAAGGACTCTGGGAATTAGATGACTAAGTACATACCGTACAATGGGTTTGGACGGCTATACTCAGACCGTGCAGAAGTTTGTCGGTGGAAATCCAAAAAATCACATAAATATCTGATAAATATATGAACGGCTTAGAACCAACCGCTCATTTGCTGAACGGCCAGGTGATCGACCGTGCAAAAGCTAGGCGCTTGAAATTGATAAAATGTGATAAAGTAAGCAAAATCAAGGCCTATTATGCCCTGAATTGAAGCAGATCGAGCCAGGGAGGGAGGTACCCATAAAATAGGCCCAAAGACATGCCTAAAAATAGCCCAATGAGTAATGGACAACTCGAGGCATCAACAAATGATAGTAAGAGGAATGACTCAACTTATCGGTAAAAAATAGGTGTCAACAGATGTCCCTCCTTAACGTCCTCTTTGTAGAGGAGCGAGTGGAGGTGAGGCGAAAGAGAGATAGAACGTGGAGATGAAGCGGAGATGAAGCGGAGTGGACTGAAAAAGCGGGCGTTAAGGTAAAAAGACACCCGTTTTCTCGCCAACAAGTGATAGGAATCTTTCAAAAATCACCGAACCACTCACAAGGAATAGTTAGACCAAAAGCGACACCAATCTGGAGGAACTAAACTAAGGTAAAAGCAAGCGTAAAAGGAAGCAACCTCATCAGGGGACACAATCTACAACCAATGAGGGAATTAAAGCAGTAACGAAAAGTAAAGAGATAGACTAAAACTCCAAACGGGGGACTCTTAATCAACCAAATCAAGTGAACAAACCAGAGAGAACCTTCCAACTCAGAGTGGAATTGTTCCTCTTACTCAAACACTGAACACATAGCCATCCATCATTGGTGGGACATTTGCAGGCAAACCATGGGTCATGAATGCTCAAAAGATGCGTATGATGCATGCTGGGCTAAAATAAAAGAAATCATTAAAATGAATGCAAAGAAAGGATAAAATATAAAATACTCGAGAATAATATTGCTAGACTGGGGCAATTAGGGTCAGGACACTATCTGCAACCACGGCGTGCAAGATAGAACCATCATCCCCTAATTTTCCCAACCTAACGGCCTATCCGATGATTAAACACGTGAACTTTGATCATCATTATTTTTGATAAAGGAGAACATCGGATCTTGGAACACACAGATAACCAACTGGTTCTCGAGATAATATAGCATAGATACCATATAGTAATGCTATAAGGGTATAGGGATAGAAAGCCATACCTGACTTACCTGTGCAGGCGAAACGGTAATTTGAGATGAGCTGCAAAGAATTTCATGAACAATGTTTTGCAATATTTCATCACGGAACAACAAGCCAAAAAGAAATCAGCCATTTAATTGCACAATGCAACAAAGGACATTCTTTATCATCAATTCAGCAAATGAATGTTCTATCACCAAACCTTTCCAAAATGTAAACGGTCCATATTAGGCCATTCAAGGATTGCCAATTTCAATATAATCGTGAGCTACACGGTCAATAAGCAGACCGTTCAATAAACTGAACGGCCATATCCTGACCGCTCCAAGAAGAGCACCGTTATAGTTGAAACGGTCAAGCAGGAGACTGCCCAGTATCTACATGGTCTATCGATAGATCGTGTAATTACTGGCGGTTTCAAAAAAATAAAAGGCCCTTCTTCTTCCTCCTCTTCCCCACCACCGGAACCGACGGAGGCACCCACGCCACCACGTCCCACTCCATCTCCCCATTTCACTCACTCTCATTCTCACTCTCCCATCTCTTTCCCAACCCTCATCTCCCCCTCGTTAATGTGCTTCAAGCATCAATCGACTAAACGCGTCCTCCGTCTAATGGCCACTGAGGGAGAACGAATGCCGCCGCCACCGATGGCCGCCGCCACGGAGGAGACCGAGGCACCTGGGGACGCCGAGGAGTTGCCACCGGCGGCGTCCACGGCGATGGTAGATAAACCACCAAAATCTGACGAGGTAGGCCCTAAAACCCTTCCCCATTTTCTTTTAAAACCCATGCATGCTAGTTCTAGGGGGAGAAATAGGGGTATACAACCCCTTGGGGCCGATTTGGGAGGCCATGGGGGCTCTACTGCCGGCGGGTAGGGAGTTAACATCGTCGGGGATGACGGTAGATGAGAGGTTCGGTAAAAGCCACCCTAGAGAACCACACGGCTCACATAGAGCCGCTCATCATGTGCACGGCACAGGGGTAGCCGTCCTGGGGGCATTTGAACAGACGAGAGAATGGGCCAACCACGGTTTGGGGAAAACCGTGGGAAAGAGGGACGGGCCATTCTGGTCCGTGTAGAATGTGAAAGGCTAGAGAACCAAACGGTCTAAATAGGATCGTGAATCCCATCACGGCCAATGTCAAGCCGTGCTAGTCCAGGAAATGAGGGGCTAAAAAGGGAGTAGCAAGGTAGGCTGGTTACCGTGGAAGAACTGAGCGGCTTTGAGGGAGCCATAGTTGGGTGGAAGACTGGAAACCTGAGCGGCCCGAACTGGGCCGTGCACGATGTAGAGCGGTCCATGGGGAACCGCTCTTTTGGCAATAAGTGTAATTTTTATTTATTTTTCTTTCCACTTATTTATTGAATGAAATGAATAAATGAAACGTATGCAATTATGTGGATGAATGCAGGGAAAGCGTAGGACCCGCATCTCATGGCTGGAGGTCCAGGCAGTGTATCTGGCACTGCCCAACTTTCAGCGTGAGAGGATAGTAGCCATGGGGTTCTCGGAGTTCCTAAGCATAGAGGTGAGTCGGTTTGACACACCGCTACTCTATGCTCTGCACGACCACTGGGATCCAATGAGTCGCACATTTCTCTTTCCGTGGGGGCACATGGTCCCCACGTTAGAGGACGTGGCTCGGATTATGGGTCTGCGCATGCATGGGTACCCGGTTAGCGGGAGGACGTACCCCGACTACCGGGAGATGGCCCAGGAGCTCCTGGGATTCGAGCTGCTTCATCCAGAGCGGCAGTCCACGACCTTTACTCGGGCGCTGCTGTAGGACAGCCTCGGGCTATGACGTGCGGGGATCGCGACAAGGGAGCTGCCCGAGCATCACCTCCAGAGGCTGGTAGACCGGGTTCGTCTGCGAGTTGCAGCGGAGGCGGGACCGGAGGCAGATCGAGTGTTGAGGAGATTCTTGATGCTACTGTTCGGATGACTCCTTTTCGCGACGCGTGCAGACGTGATCAGCTGTCACTTTCTTCCGCTACTCGAGGACCTAGGCCACGTGGGTGACTACGCGTGACGAGCTGCGGCCTTAGCATTTCTGTTCGAAAGCTTGAGCTCGACCAGCCGTCGGACCATGCTTGGCGGGTTCTCCCCTCTTCTCCAGGTATGATTCGACTAGTTATGCAACTCTTATATGCTTCCTACATGTGCTTCATGCTGACATTTGGTGAAATGCAATGCAGGTGTGGGCCTACGTGCGACTATGTGGGCTGTGGAGAGGCGAGGAGACTCACCCTGAGCTCCTACCGATTGCCAGGAGGTGGACCACACCGCGGGAGACCGGAGGCCTTCGGAGACAGGTTTGAGGGCTCCAGGATGATGTGGACACCCTACCGTACACCTCAGTATGATTCTAAACTCTGACTCTTTAATTAAATGTAGTTCTATATGCTTGTGGTGCTAATGAGACTTCTTATGTGACAGGTGCGGTGGACACCTTATGAGGGCGAGGGGCACGAGGGCCAGCCCTGGGTAGTGGGGGCCCTCGCCTTCTCTGGACGCGATGTGTGGCTTCACTGCATGAATGTAGTGGAGCCACTCCACTTCAGACTGGTGATGAGGATGATTGGCGTCCATCAGCTAGCAATAGAGTTCCCGGGGCCGGAGAAGCCGGGGGAGCGCGTGGGGCGACACCCGCGAGGTGTGGCGACGGTGCTTGACTGGAGGGAGCGAGCTGCAGAGCAGATCGCTGAATGTACAACACTCGGGCGGGTTGTGACCGCCCGGGCGGAGAGTGACACGGCATACTACACTGCGTGCGCCAGGCACTACCGGGACCAGGTGTTCCGTGGTGCCCGCCGACCGGTACGACTTCTAAACTCTAAATGCTTTCTATTAAGCTTTCTATATGATTATGCACTGATGTTTGGACTTCCTAAATGTAGATCGACCCCGAGGGATGGATTGCAGAGTTGCAGGGGCTCCTCCACTCCACGATCCGAGGGCGCGACGACGCCCGACAGGCCCTTGCCCTATTGGTGAGTTTTCCTGAACCCTAAACTCTTAATTATGCACTGATTAATGGTTATGCCATGAACTAACTGACCTAGAGTTTTACATGCAG
Source organism: Amorphophallus konjac (assembly GCA_022559845.1). Classification (NCBI taxonomy): domain Eukaryota; kingdom Viridiplantae; phylum Streptophyta; class Magnoliopsida; order Alismatales; family Araceae; genus Amorphophallus; species Amorphophallus konjac. Next base: position 227,422,703 of record CM040126.1, on the reverse strand, counting down.
CGAGTTGAGGGGACCCTGTGACAGGGGGCCGACGCTCCTTCTTCTTCCTCACAGACCCCTGCAGACCGAGCGGTGCGAGTTGTCGATTTCACGCGGATGGTAGCACGGGCAAAGGTGGCTGAGGTGGCGCTCACTGAGAGGGTACACTACACTTTTCCTTAATGCTTATGATTATTATGAATGCAATTAACTAACAATGATGCATGTGTGCAGGCGGTCCAGCTGACACCTGCGCTGGGCGAGAGTGCCCGGCTGAGGGAGGAGACGGTCCAGCTCCGGGAAGAGTTAGCTCGGAGCCGACCAGCGGACGCAGTAGAGACTGCACTCCTTCGGGCCGAGTTGGAGCGGTTCCGGGCCAGTGCTGGAGAGGCGGAGCGGTACCGATCCAAGGCGGAGCGATATCGGCTTCAAGTGGCGAAGCTGGAGGGGCTAGTGGAGGGCCTCAGAGAGGTGAGTCGGGAGCGTAGCAGAGCAGCCCCGAGCGGTAGCCACGACACTCACGGCTCCATGAGGAGTTACTTCACAGGTTCCTCCGGCCACCGGAGGAATGAGGAGGAGCGGCGCCGACGACACCACGAGGAGGCTACCTCGGCGATGCCTCCACCAAAGAGGCATGAGGGTGCCAGTGACAGTGACAGGCCAGAGGAGAGGGACATGCCTGACTTTTGTACTTCAACATGGACTTTTTGTACATATGGGCATGATAGTGATATGATATGTTTTTGGTTTGATTTTGAATGTATGAATGAATTCAAATGCTTGACACTAACTAACTAACTATGACTACTAACTTGACACGAGTGAGAGGGACACGCGTGAGAGATAGACGACACGAGAGAGCGAGAGATGACACGACATGAGTGAGTGGGAGAGACGACTCTAAGTGGGTGTGAGAGAGGGTGAGAGCGTGAGAGATAGACGACACGAGAGAGCGAGAGATGACACGACATGAGTGAGTGGGAGAGACGACTCCGAGTGGGTGTGAGAGTGGGTGAGAGGGAGATGCCAAATAATTTTGAGTGAGAAAGAGATGTCAAACAAATTGAGTGAGAGAGAGACGCCAAACAAATTGAGTGAGAGAGAGACGCCAAACAAATCGAGTGAGAGAGACGCCAAACAAATTGAGTGAGAGAGGGAGAGACTCCATAGGTTGGGTGTCATTGGTGCAAAAGGATTAAAAGATAAGGTTTCAGATCTCTAAACGGTCTTCCACAGGACCGCCCAAACACCCTACGCGGCCTTCCTTTAGACCATTGAAAACAATTCGGCCAGAACCCATAGAAGCAACTAAACGGCCCAATATCGTCTGTTGAAAGGATAGGACGGTTCGTCCTTGACCGTGTGTTGAACAGAGCGGCCTATATGAGACCGTTCAGGTGCCGAGATACGAACTATATAGAACATATGGAACGGTCTCTATCCGATCGCTCATTGACCAGAGAGGTCTATCGATAGACCGCGCAATTCCACGCACTAGGAGTCCAATCGGGACCCTCATGGAGAGTCCCAACCCGAGGATAAACACCCCAAACCGACCCAACCTCTATCCTAACCCGATGTAGAACTTATCCTAGCTCAATTCTAGTTGGTTTAGGGTCCTAAACCGGCTCTATAAGTAGGAGGGAAGTCTAAATTCGTGGCTCACACCTCAACCCTCTTTTAAACCTTGAAACTCTTGCCACTCTTCATCGAAGCATCATGAAAAAGGCTTTTGAAGGGAGCTCCATGGGAGAGGTGGCTTACCAAGGTCCAAAGTCGGCTAAAAAGGTGCACGGCGTGCTACAACGGCTGACCACCATCCTGGGGCATTTGAGCTCTAACCCCATGAGAGATGTAAGTTCATGTTCAATTCAATTTCGTTCAATTCAATTTCATTCAATTCACATCAATTCCTTCGAAAGTTTAAATGCTCTTCCTCTCTCTTCTCTTCCTTTTTTCTTTCAGCTTCTCCCGGCCAGAGACGACACTCTACCTTAAAGTGGATGGCTCCTATGATCCGCGAGTTATCCATAGCAGTGATATCCATCTTAAAGTCTTGGCACCTACACCCACTCTTAGTGCTAGGCAAAAACTACCCCAAATTGTCCTTAGACTGGCACAGTATCTCAGCCCTGGTAGAAATCTGGCATCCTCAAACCCATACATTCATTTTCCCTTCTTTTGAGGCCACTGTCCTACTATAGGAGGTAGAGACCTATTTTTCCTTTCCTAGGTCCAAAGTGGGTGAGGAGGACTTAGTGTGTCATACTGTTGCCCCTATAGACCCTAGCCTTATCTTGGGACAGTTTATACCAAATAGTAAGGACATCCGCACCTTTATAGGCCCACATCAGATCCATCTTCTTCCTCTTAGCCAGTGGGTGGTTGCTCATTGTAAGAATAAATGCGGATGGTATGAGGCCATAGCTAAGGCCGTGTCTATTTGCCTGTGCGGGGCCATCATGTTCCCCTATGTTGACCATGTGTTAGATACTCCTATCCTTAGCACCATTAGTGGTCTATGGCAGGGTCTTTCTATTTCCCAGGCCGTCCTTGCCTACTTGTATGAAGGCCTTAGTTCCACTGCTCTAGAGGGTCCACTCTTTGGTTCTATGATACTCCAAGAGTGCTGGATGGGTGTCAGGATGAAATTCATTCATAAGGAGGATATCACTTCAGTCAGTCAGATTTTCGGGAGCCATCCATTGTTCTTCATAGGTGGCGCCTTCAGGTTCTCCCCGCAGGTAGAGTGCAGAACAGCAGAAAAGAAGACTAGGGACGAGTGGCGACTCTACATCAACACCTTGCCCCTGGAGCGGTTCGTGATGCGCCCTGAATTCCTCCACGACACTATAGTCAGACTTCCTAGGAGGCCAGGCTTAGATCTGAGGCTCATGAGCGACATTGCACTGGCGATGTATAGCCCGCACCGGTGCTACCTACAGGTTGGAATACCTAGGACCATTCTTCCAGCACTACCCCACCTTCCCACACTACAGGCAAGAAGGATTGGTATAGAGGAGGACAAGCAGGCAGTCAGGAGTGCCCTGATCATGTGGGAGGTTAGTAGGGTGCTCACCCTACCGGTGGAAGTAGCAGAGGTTTCAGAGATGCGCCAGGCATATGTGAGAGAGCTGAGAGAGATTAGGCCTCGCGGGTATGCCTGTTTGAGGATTGAGTGATTTCTTTTTCGTTCATGATGCTCGATATGGAAAATGAATGTTGGAACTTTGATATATGAATGAATGAATTGGTTTGAATGAATAAAGCTTGAGTTTTGGCCTTCTCTTGCACGTGATTGAATGAGCTTGAGGCAGGATCTCAGGATGAAAACGGCCAGTAAGAGACCGCTCAGTTGAATAAATGGTTAAGATCTAACCGCTCCATGACTTGAACGGCCAGACCAAAGCCGTGTACAAGATCAACGGCATAATTAAGAACAAGGACCTTATGAGAGGTGAACGGCCTATCACGGGACCGTGGAAGCACTAGAATGGTCAGAAGTGCGCCGTTGTGGCTTATGAATGGTCTTAATGCAGACCGTTGATCCATGAAGGTGCTAAAGAATGGAACGGTCTGCACGAGGCCGTATGGATGATTGAACGGTCGGAGGTTCACCATTGGAAGGAATTACACGGTCGAAAGGGGACCGTGCAGTCATAGAAATGCTGGATCTTGTCTTCAACTTGCCCCTGCACATGCACCAACAGAGAAACATATCTATTTTAGGCTTAACCCTTTGCATGTAGCAAGTTAGGAAATGACCAGCTCTTGATTTTTGGTCAAGGGGGTAAGCCTTATTAAATAGGCAAATGATAAAGGAAAATGAATGCAATGCATGCCATGAATGCAAATTGTTGGGGTCCCGTAGTGCAGGAACACGGTTCTAGAGGGGGGGTGAATAGAACCCTCCACTAAAATTATGTCCAATTAAAACTATTTACTACCTTACAGCGGAATTAGCAAGATTAGCAAGAGTGAGGAATTTAAACTAATTGGAATAGACTTGATTCTCTCAATCTCACCGTTCTCACTCGAAAGGATAATGAGATAAGAACGATAACATAAACCACCACAACACAAACCACAATGCAAGCCACAAAACACAGGGATTTTTAAGGTGGTTCGGGACCGCGACGGGCACCCTACGTCCACCCCTCACCAAACCGGTGAGGCTTCACTGCTGTATAAAATAGCCCGGGGATTAAACCCCACACACACACGGAGCCAAGCTCCAACACCCACACGTAGGACGAAGCCTACACAATCACACGGGAGAAATCTCCCAATCACACACGGGGAACAAACCCCACAAAATGCCCAAGCACACACGCGGATATGCTCCGCACAAAACAATGCACCCGCATCAACCAATCACTCGGAGACCCCTTTCTCCGAACACCCACACAGAATATCCTTCCAGAAATTTAAGAATCTAAGACAAATAGATGCATTGAGCCCCAAACAAACTCTAGAGAATGAATCAAAGAAGATAAGGCATGTATGAAGCTCCCGCTTCAAGAAAGACTCCGGATCTTCTTGGCTCAATGTCGGATGGCCGCGATTTGAGCGTCCTCGCGTTCCTCTCGTCGTTACGCTTCTTTTCTTCTTCTACCATGAGCTCCAAATCTCCATGGATGTAGATGATAACCCTTCCTCAAGAGCTCCTTGGTTGCTTTGCACCTTTTCTCCACCTACAAGATAGAACAAGATACATTAGGGCTTCTCTACTTACAAATTCGGAGTTTACATTCATATATATAGTGGAGTGGACAAAAGACACATAAAACCCTCCCAATACATGTTAGAAACCCCCCAATAACATTAGTAACCATTTGGGGGTATTTTGGTAAACTTTAGATATGATTCCATAGGGTTTCGGAAGCTCCCGAGAATCCCGTGCCGGGATGGGTCGACCCCATGGGTCGACCCCCAGGGAACCTGAAGGCGGCCAGAAGCAGAAAAACAACCCAATTTTCATGGGTCGACCCCATGGGTCGACCCATGCACACAGGGTCAATTTTCTGTGTTCTGTTTGGTCCAGAACACGTAGGGGTCGACCCAATGGGTCGACCCATGCTAGAAAGGCCTACAAAACACTATTAAATCAACATGAAATCATGGGGAAATAAATGTTTAAATGTTACCATAACCCCATGTAGATTAACCATGTATTTTCATCCTGAAAACATGAAAAAGCAAGTGGTTAGTTGAGAATCAAAATCTTTGCATCAAGCAACAACACTATGAACATGCTGACATTAAAACACATCATTGAACCATTTAAACATGTATTTGTCTTCTCAATTTAACCAACCAAAACATGTATGACCAAATGCAATGTCATGGAAGCTTTAATGTGTAATTAGCATCTTTGGCCACAAGGATCACAATAAGAATATGCATGAACATATGCAAGTTGAATGAGCACTTTCATTGAACATTATGAGCCTTTCCATAAGCATGATGGTTTCATTAATGCTCACATTGAATTAATCATTAGTCCATCACAAGGCAACCAAAAGTCTTGACTTTAACAGTCCAAGAAATCTCATTTGAGAAATGCATGAACCACCATCAATGCATTAAGATCTCATGAAAGATGTGCATGAAAACAACCTGGAACTTGACATAAAGATGGTTAGATGTTACCATCATCCAATTGACATGAGAGGGTTTAAGAACCATCTTTGGACCTGTAGAAACACAAGAGTATGAGGTTACCACATGTGTGAAAGTTAAGAGCTCATGAACTAGATTCTTCCAAAAGAACCTTCATAACTTGTCAACCATCCAAATGCTCATTGCATAAATAAATGTTTTCATAAAGACAAAGTCACGGGCTATGGCATTTGGGGAATTTTGAATCTTCCATTGCATCTAAGGCAAATGTAATGATATGGGGGCTCAATCATTCAAGTAGCCTTGCCACGATACGCTTACATATCATGAAACTCAATTTGACAAGTGTGAACACCTAAACACACACATGTGCAAACAAATGCAAATATGCATTTTCATTATGCATCCTCATGATCTCTTACACATATGTCGCTATGCATGTTTGTAAAGATGTTTCCACATTACATTACATGCAAGTCTTTCACACATCAAGTTAATAAATCAAGCTTTTGGTGCGTAGCTCACAAGACCAAGCATTCATGCTATGCATGAGCAATATAGAGCAAACTCTCAAAAGTCTTGAAGAATATTTCAAGCACATCACAAGCTTAAAGAGGTTCAAGTAGAAAGTGCATGATCCACATTCAAATTTGAAGCATTCATTCCTCATGAAGGTTTATAACATGCTAACCATTCAAACACACATTCATTCAAATTGCATTCTTGATGACAAAGACTAACATTCATGACTTTGGCCACTTAGAAGAATATGCATGAAAGCCTACATCTTCAAACTTTAAGGACTCATGAAGAAGGTACATGAAACCACATTTATATCTATGCACAAGTACTATGGGTCAACATACTGTAGCTTTCTCACCCAAAATTCACTTAAGTGAAGATATGTGAATTGCCAAGTCTTACCAATGGTTCTTAGAAGAATGGAGATAGAATTAACACAAGTTCTGAATGGTGGACAACAAGATGACGTAGTTAAGCATTCTCTTGAGTTCCATCTGATGTCCATCAAGACTCGTTCCTGCAATGCAAGAAGATTAGCATACTTGTATTCAAATGAACATGACTCTCATTCCAGTGAGAGTTAAGCTATTACAAACAAGTGAGCATGATAGCATTCAAATGAGCATAAAGACTCATTCATGTTGATGGCATTCAGAAGTATTGTTTTACAAATTCATTCTCATTCTAGAACATGACTCCATTACAAATCTAGAACATGACTCCATTACAAGAGAACAAGTATGATTCAAGCACATGTTCTCATTCTAGAACATGAAGTATCATTCAAGCACATAAGAACATGAAGTATCATTGAAGCACAAGGCCAAGCAAGGTCAAGAACAAAATCATTTTGTAATCATCAAAATCACATGCACAACAATCTCCCCCATTTTGATGATGACAAAATATTATGCATTAATGCTCTCTCTCCCCCTTTGACATAATCAGAAATGGGGATCAACATGGGGAGTTCACGATAGCATCAAAACCAAAATCAGCAAGCTTACTCCCCTTAAGGCAAAATGAGAACAGTCAAGCAAAACATATGATACTCATGAAAGAAGCACAAGGAACAGTTACCAGTCTCTCTCCCTTTGTCATTGACACTGAATCGACGGACAACGGGGTTATTAAGAGAACCACATGCACACAATGTTCAACAAGATGTAATTCAAATATGCATGAGTGAATGCACTAAATGCCAAGTATGCATGAACTAATTGCACATGTTTGAAATGCAAGTTGTGGGCAACATGAACATGCAGAATGCAAGTGGAATGATCAAATATGATTGACTTCCAAGCAAGTAGATCTAAATACATGCAATATAGCTCCCCCAATTTATTCATAGTGAGAGGATAGGTGTATGAAAAGTGCAGGTGAGTCAATGAAACCAGTTTGCTCATGTGTACACCTAGGGGATTGTGCAATCATTTAGGAGAATAAAGCGAATGCCAATGCAATCAATCAATTTTCTGAATACATATTAAATCAAATTTCCAAAGGTGTAAGTGAATAACATGAAAATGGATTGTTGCAATATGGATATTCAGATTTTAAGATCAACACAACGAGAGATTGTACAAGCTACACTATAATCCGAGAACATCGTATTGGAGGCTACGCTCTACCTCAATAGAATTCCACATCAGAATTTTTCATTGATTTCACATAGACAATCAGAATTTTTCTAAGAATGATCAGGTTCAAATAATTCCTTTTTACGCGAGGAGACACATGGAGCTCATGCCAGACTCCCCGATTACTCAGAATACTGAACCATTTCACTTCATTTTGAACAGAGATAATTTAGTACAACACCTTTTTTAAATGAACCACATCACGTCTCAGGTGACATGTGCCCAATTTACTCAGTGAGACTAAACATTGCTCTGCCTTTCATTTCACATTCTTTTCACAAAGATAGGTAGGCAGCTTTTTCCTCAACTGTCTCTTCAACATACATGCAGCAGGTTTAATAACTCTAGAGTGTTGAAAAGAAATTCCTATATCCTTATCTTTAACACTCATTTTCACATATTGTGCAAGAGGTGTGCGAATTTGATTTAGCATATATATCGAAAACATCATGAGCACATAGCAATGTAACTCCCCCTATCTAGATGCACTTATCAAATATTGACTCCCCCTGAGTGTATGACAAGAACCACACTTGTTAGGACTCAGATGCAACATTATTTATCAAGGGAGTGTATGGTCATAGAAAATTCCAAGGAAAGGGTTGTAGCATATATTAACATGCAAGCACACAACGAGGAAAAATGCAATATGCAATGTAGAATACATCATGTATGCAGAATTTCAGATTTTATTTGAATGTTTCAATGCACCTAATGCATGAACTCTTATGCATGCAACCTATAACAACTTGAGAATGCAATGCAAAATGCAAAAGCAAAAATCAAGAGTTTGATTTTCAGACTATCATGATAGATTGCCCATGAAAGCATTCACATTCAAATGATAATCAACAAACATTCTCCATGACATGCCCTTCAGGAACAAGGATGCAAAAATGATCAAAATCAAGCAATGTAACCTGATTATTTTCAGAAGTTGTTCCAAATAGATTTTCAGAGATTATGCCTTCTTAAAACAAGAAGGATTTTCAGATTCAAATAGAAAGCACATGCATGTCAAGGCAAATAGATTTCATTCAAAAAGACATGTTTCAACAATTTGAGTTCTGAATTTTGATACACGGTGGAGGACATTGATCCTAAGATCACCTCACACATAGTGATAGCTTCCTAACAGACTTGATCTGTCATTTCACATATCACCATTTGATATACCAAAAATTCATCCATTGAAGGCTTGTATGACTTGTGAGGAAATGCAATTTAAGCATCATATGAAAACTATAACAGAATAACATACCAAACATCAAAATCATCAAGTTTAATAATGAAAAGGCAAAGTTGGGGTTTTACCTTGTGAGTGTGCCTTGTTCCATTTTATTAAAACCCCTTTCATTCTTTATTTACCTCAAGGCACACCTTCATAACAACCGACTCATTTGTCGGATCTTGGCACCCAAGCTTTCTTGGGTCCTTGGATGTTAGTAGCATCTCTTCCAAATATTTTCTTTGACTTTTTCATTGCCACTATGTCATCATCCTTCATGATCCTGCAATCCTCAATGACATGTCCATGGTTTCCACAATAATAGCATTGAGGGAAGGCATTTTTAGCAAAGGATTTCCTTTTAAGAGCAAAGGCATTTTCAAAAGGTTTCCATCTCCTATTTTCAAAAGATCTAGGTCTAACAAAATTAAACCTAGCATTCATTCTAGAAGCATGGAAATTATTAGTTTTCAAAAACCAACATTCTTTCATGACATGCCCGTAATTCCCACAATGATAGCAACAAGGTGAAGTAGTTCTAGCAAATGATTTATCATTATGAGCAAACATTTTTCCAAAGAACTTTCCCTTGTTAGATGAAAACCTTTGAGCACGAAAGGCATATTTGTTACTGGATTTTCTTTGAAGATCAACCTTAGCATTCCTGGCACAATAATCATCATTTTGTTTCACGAAGCAATTATCCATGACATGCCCAAGTTTATGACAATAGAAACAAGAAATATTTCTTTTTCTATTAAAAGCATTTTGTTCACTTTTCTGTTTTGAAAAACAATTTTTCATAGTATGGCCTAGCTTACCACAGTGAAGGCAAGAAACATTTCCTTTTGATTTGAAAGCATGTTTATCTTTACACACATGTTTGTCATCCTCTTTCATGACAACACAATCATCCATCACATGTCCATTCAATCCACAATAGAAACATTCAACATTTGATTTCATTTTTCGCCCACCTTGAACGTTTTGAAATTATTTTTCCATGGTGAGTTTTGTGTGAACATTTTCCTTTTTCTCAAAATATTTTTCAGACATTTTTGTTTGTGTAATAGGAGGAGGAGCTTTTGAAGTGCTAGGGATATCAGAAGCATGAACAAAAGAGGTTTTTAGTTTTGATTCAAAAGACTTTTTGTTGATTGGTGAATATCCAAGACCCTCTTTTTGAAAGTTGACCTTAACACCTAGCATTTTGTCTAAGTTCTCCTTCCCTTTCACAAATTTAGACAATGATGCATTTAAGTCTATAATTTCAGATTCAAGGGATGCAATGTGCAATTCATAGCTAGCTATCTCCTGTTCACTGCAAACAATGCTCTCATTCAATACTCTATTTGCAGTTTTATAACTCTCAATTTCTTTTTCTAGCACATGCACTTTTTCACATTCATCTTCTTGCATTTTGACACTAACAGATTTCCCTTTTTCAAGAACTAGTAGTCTTTCAGACATGGCGTTGTTTAATTGTTTCAACTTTTCATTTTCAGATTTCAACAACGCATTTTCTTTTTCACTTTTATCAAAACTGTTCAATCTACCTTCAAGCAAAGCATTCTCGATTATCATGGCACCATTTTTCTTTTTAAGTTCCTCAATTTCAAACATGATGTTCTTGTTATCAATTTTAGAATCAAGAAGTTTTTCAAGCATTTTATCATCGTCAGATAAGGAATCCAACTTGTTTCTAAGACATTTTTCAGTTTCTTCAAGCAATGAAATTTTAGACAACAAGAGTTTGTTCTGATCAAGCAAATCATCGGAATCATTTTCAATTTCAAGAGCAGTATTAGATTTTCTGATCATTTCAAGCTCTTCATTCATACAAGAGATTTCATCTGAAAATAATTCAACTTTGGATTCTAGAAGTTCATTATCATTTTCTAGATTTTCAATTTTTGATTCTAACTCAATGCATTTTTCACAAGAACCACTAGCATGCACATTCTCACTAGTTTTCTTTTTCAGATTTTTATTTTCAGATTTGATTTTCTTATATCGACTCGATAACTCCTCATAAGCATCAAGAAGTTCTTCAAATGACATTTCGTCTTCATCAGAGTTAGAGTTAGAAATTACCTCGTTTGAAATTTCTTCACCATGAGCCATTAAGCATGGATCCATTACTTTTTCTTCATACTTCCATGCCAATTCGTCCCAAAGGTCTCTTGCCGACCTACACAAGAGAATTTGTGAAAGTATATTAGACTCAATCGCATTCAAGAGAAAATTTAATGCTCTAAGATTCATTTCATTTTTCTTGACATGCATATCATCCCATTTGGTATGTTCAGTAGGAAGCTTGTATGGACCTTCACATATGGCCTTCCAAACATTAGGCTCATGCATACCAAGATAAACACACATATCATTTCTCCAAGAAATATAATTATGACCATTAAAGATAGGAAGGCAATTCATGGAGATTTGATCAACAGAAAAATTCATGATTGACAATGCACTGGGATCACTCTGTAGATCGTTAGATCTAGGGACAACAGAGCCTCGCTCTGATACCAATTGTTGGGGTCCCGTAGTGCAGGAACACGGTTCTAGAGGGGGGGTGAATAGAACCCTCCACTAAAATTATGTCCAATTAAAACTATTTACTACCTTACAGCGGAATTAGCAAGATTAGCAAGAGTGAGGAATTTAAACTAATTGGAATAGACTTGATTCTCTCAATCTCACCGTTCTCACTCGAAAGGATAATGAGATAAGAACGATAACATAAACCACCACAACACAAACCACAATGCAAGCCACAAAACACGGAGATTTTTAAGGTGATTCGGGACCGCGACGGGCACCCTACGTCCACCCCTCACCAAACCAGTGAGGCTTCACTGCTGTATAAAATAGCCCGGGGATTAAACCCCACACACACACGGAGCCAAGCTCCAACACCCACACGTAGGACGAAGCCTACACAATCACACGGGAGAAATCCCCCAATCACACACGGGGAACAAACCCCACAAAATGCCCAAGCACACACGCGGATATGCTCCACACAAAACGATGCACCCGCATCAACCAATCACTCGGAGACCCCTTTCTCCGAACACCCACACAGAATATCCTTCCAAATATTTAAGAACCTAAGACAAATAGATGCATTGAGCCCCAAACAAACTCTAGAGAATGAATCAAAGAAGATAAGGCATGTATGAAGCTCCCCCTTCAAGAAAGACTCCGGATCTTCTTGGCTCAATGTCGGATGGCCGCGATTTGAGCATCCTCGCGTTCCTCTCGTCGAGACGCTTCTTTTCTTCTTCTACCATGAGCTCCAAATCTCCATGGATGTAGATGATAACGCTTCCTCAAGAGCTCCTTGGTTGCTTTGCCCCTTTTCTCCACCTACAAGATAGAACAAGATACATTAGGGCTTCTCTACTTACAAATTCGGAGTTTACATTCATATATATAGTGGAGTGGACAAAAGACACATAAAACCCTCCCAATACATGTTAGAAACCCCCCAATAACATTAGTAACCATTTGGGGGTATTTTGGTAAACTTTAGATATGATTCCATAGGGTTTCGGAAGCTCCCGAGAATCCTGTGCCGGGATGGGTCGACCCCATGGGTCGACCCCCAGGGAACCTGAAGGCGGCCAGAAGCAGAAAAACAACCCAATTTTCATGGGTCGACCCATGGGGTCGACCCATGCAGTGTGGGTCGACCCCATGGGTCGACCCATGCACACAGGGTCAATTTTCTGTGTTCTGTTTGGTCCAGAACACGTAGGGGTCGACCCAATGGGTCGACCCATGCTAGAAAGGCCTACAAAACACTATTAAATCAACATGAAATCATGGGGAAATAAATGTTTAAATGTTACCATAACCCCATGTAGATTAACCATGTATTTTCATCCTGAAAACATGAAAAAGCAAGTGGTTAGTTGAGAATCAAAATCTTTGCATCAAGCAACAACACTATGAACATGTTGACATTAAAACACATCATTGAACCATTTAAACATGTATTTGTCTTCTCAATTTAACCAACCAAAACATGTATGACCAAATGCAATGTCATGGAAGCTTTAATGTGTAATTAGCATCTTTGGCCACAAGGATCACAATAAGAATATGCATGAACATATGCAAGTTGAATGAGCACTTTCATTGAACATTATGAGCCTTTCCATAAGCATGATGGTTTCATTAATGCTCACATTGAATTAATCATTAGTCCATCACAAGGCAACCAAAAGTCTTGACTTTAACAGTCCAAGAAATCTCATTTGAGAAATGCATGAACCACCATCAATGCATTAAGATCTCATGAAAGATGTGCATGAAAACAACCCGGAACTTGACATAAAGATGGTTAGATGTTACCATCATCCAATTGACATGAGAGGGTTTAAGAACCATCTTTGGACCTGTAGAAACACAAGAGTATGAGGTTACCACATGTGTGAAAGTTAAGAGCTCATGAACTAGATTCTTCCAAAAGAACCTTCATAACTTGTCAACCATCCAAATGCTCACTGCATAAATAAATGTTTTCATAAAGACAAAGTCACAGGCTATGGCATTTGGGGAACTTTGAATCTTCCATTGCATCTAAGGCAAATGTAATGATATGGGGGCTCAATCATTCAAGTAGCCTTGCCACGATACGCTTACATATCATGAAACTCAATTTGACAAGTGTGAACACCTAAACACACACATGTGCAAACAAATGCAAATATGCATTTTCATTATGCATCCTCATGATCTCTTACACATATGTCGCTATGCATGTTTGTAAAGATGTTTCCACATTACATTACATGCAAGTCTTTCACACATCAAGTTAATAAATCAAGCTTTTGGTGCGTAGCTCACAAGACCAAGCATTCATGCTATGCATGAGCAATATAGAGCCAACTCTCAAAAGTCTTGAAGAATATTTCAAGCACATCACAAGCTTAAAGAGGTTCAAGTAGAAAGTGCATGATCCACATTCAAATTTGAAACATTCATTCCTCATGAAGGTTTATAACATGCTAACCATTCAAACACACATTCATTCAAATGGCATTCTTGATGACAAAGACTAACATTCATGACTTTGGCCACTTAGAAGAATATGCATGAAAGCCTACATCTTCAAACTTTAAGGACTCATGAAGAAGGTACATGAAACCACATGTATATCTATGCACAAGTACTATGGGTCAACATACTGTAGCTTTCTCACCCAAAATTCACTTAAGTGAAGATATGTGAATTGCCAAGTCTTACCAATGGTTCTTAGAAGAATGGAGATAGAATTAACACAAGTTCTGAATGGTGGACAACAAGATGACGTAGTTAAGCATTCTCTTGAGTTCCATCTGATGTCCATCAAGACTCGTTCCTGCAATGCAAGAAGATTAGCATACTTGCATTCAAATGAACATGACTCTCATTCCAGTGAGAGTTAAGCTATTACAAACAAGTGAGCATGATAGCATTCAAATGAGCATAAAGACTCATTCATGTTGATGGCATTCAGAAGCATTGTTTTACAAATTCATTCTCATTCTAGAACATGACTCCATTACAAATCTAGAACATGACTCCATTACAAGAGAACAAGTATGATTCAAGCACATGTTCTCATTCTAGAACATGAAGTATCATTCAAGCACATAAGAACATGAAGTATCATTGAAGCACAAGGCCAAGCAAGGTCAAGAACAAAATCATTTTGTAATCATTAAAATCACATGCACAACACAAATCATGATGATGAAAATATTTTTGTGGTTTTGAAAATATTTGATTTTTTTTTTGAAAATTTAAAATATTTGGTGTTTTTTAGATTTTGAAATATTTAATTTTTTTGGATTTTGAAATATTTTATTTTTTTAGATTTTGAAATATTTGATTTTTTGGATTTTAAAATATTTGATTTTTTTGGTCTTGAAATATTTGATTTTTTTGGACTTTGAAATATTTGATTTTTTTTGTTTTTGAAATATTTATTTATTTTTTATTTTGAAGCCAGCTCGAACTTGACGGCGGGGGACCTTCCTATCTCATTAGGGGTTTCCCAAGTATAACGTGCGTTATGGGTGACCGCCCATGGCCGGGGTCCAATTTTACTTAATGGTATCTCTACCAAGGCCATACCCAGGGTACGATCCAGTCATTGGAAAGTAAAAGAGAATTTGATAGAAAAGCCGGCAATAGGTATAGAGGTTTTTAGGGCTTGAATTCTTCTCATGACAACCCCTTTTTCAAAGAATTTGGTCTGTTG
This sequence comes from Amorphophallus konjac, assembly GCA_022559845.1. Taxonomy (NCBI): domain Eukaryota; kingdom Viridiplantae; phylum Streptophyta; class Magnoliopsida; order Alismatales; family Araceae; genus Amorphophallus; species Amorphophallus konjac. Next base: position 227,407,453 of record CM040126.1, on the reverse strand, counting down.
CGCCGGGACTTTGTGTCCGTCATCGAATCTACATCCGCTCTAGGCACGCATACGATCGGGCTCATGACGTCCCGCGGGGAAACTGTACTGCCACTCTTGCCATGCCTAGTTTCATTCTTTTGGGAGCATTTAGACTTTTGAGCCTCGAGCTTCTGAATGAACTTTTTAGCTTTTACCTTTGATTTTTCCCCTTTTCTTTTATTTCTTTTACTTTTATGAATGCGGAATCAGGTCATAACGGACTGCCCCTATTTGAGACCTTCCTTTTTATCGGGGTGTCTAGATCGGTTCTCGCCCCCTTATTCACCACTTGCCCCTATATTCGGCCGAAAGAGGGGGGAAAACAAGGATTTTCACTTGCCCTTAGGCATGGCCGAGGGAGAAACATTGTTGCGCAAGAAAGGAAAACCGAACCACGGGGGTCGTGTAGTGTGTGGTAGCTGAACCGGGGATCCCTTTTCATGATCAAGTGGAGGAAACACCCCGCCACCGGGCCGTTGCTGGCTTGACTCTATGGATAAAAATGTTTTAAATACAACCCATTCCACAGATTTGGTAATTTTTCACCCTCTGCATTAACGAGACGGTATGCGTTCCCAGGATAGATTTCTTTAACTACAAACGGCCCTTCCCAATTGGGTTGCAGCTTAGACCTAGGACATGCTGATCTAATAAATTTGCACTTCAAAACCATCTTACACACTTGAAATTTCCTTTCGATAACCTTCTTTTGAAAATGTCGCGAGACACGCTTTTGATAAATGGAGACGTGATTGGCCGCATTAAGCCTCTTCTCATCTAAGAGTTCCAGCTGGACTAGCAACGCCTCTCGACGTTCGTCGAGATTAAGTTCTTTTTCTAGCTACACTCTTAGGGAAGGGATCAAGATCTCATACGGGAGTACCTGCCTCCATCCCATAGGTGAGGGCAAAAGGAGTCTGCCCCGTGGGAGTACGGACGGAGGTGCGATAAGCCCATAGAGCTTCTATCAATTTGTCGGCCCAATCAGCAAACTTGTGTGACTTGCATGTTTTCTTAATGATTTTAAGAAGGGTTTTGTTCGTGGCCTCGGCTTGGCCGTTACCTTGAGGGTAATATGGTGATGAAAGATGTAGTGAAATATTAAACTTCTTATAGAGGTCTTGGAGTTCTTGAGACACAAATTGAGGCCCGTTGTCGGTCACGATGTCACTTGGCACTCCAAACCGCGAGATGATATTCTTGAGAATGAAACGACATACTGTGGTAGCTTTGATCTCAGCATATGCTTTAGCTTCCGCCCACTTGGTGAAATACTCCGTAGCAATCAGAATGAATGATTTTTGTTTAACCTGAGCATTAGGGTCGCCAAGTGGTCCAACGATATCAAAGGCCTACATCGAGAATGGCCAAGGAGCAGAGAGAGGATGGAGAGAAGAAGCAGGAGCATGAATTTTATCGACATGAAGTTGGCACTGAAGACACCTACGGACATAGGTGGAACCGTCTTCTTCTAGGGTTGGCCAGTAATATCCCTGCCCAAGAATCTTCTTCGCCAATGCCTGCCCATTAACGTGCCCTCCGCACTCACTTGCATGAGCTACTTTTACTACCTTCCAAGCCTCATCGTCATCCAAACATCTCACGAGAACTCCATTAAGAGCTCACCTATATAACTCTCCTGCAACAATCGTGTATCTAGAGGCGACTCTTCTAATGGCCTTGCGTTGCTCGGCATTGGCCGTCTCCGGGAAGGACCCATCCTTACAATACTACTCAATTTCATAATACCACGGCAATTCTCTTCTTCTATAATCTCCTCAAGCTCAGTCAATGATACTTCCTTCAAATTTTTCTTTTCAGCTTTCCTCTCAACAAATTTCCTAAGGCTGTCAAGCCAAGGATTCTGAAGAGAAGGAGTGTCTAACCGCTGGACCACAATTGTCTCAGTGGCGCGACTGAGGGGGAAGGAAAGAGAAGAAGCAAGCAATGCAAGTGCATCGGCCAGAATGTTTTGAGAACGAGGAGTGTGAATATAGATTAACTTGCGGAATTGCCTAGCCAAGAGCGTGACCAAATCTTGATAGGGCTTGAGTTTAGGGTCACGGGTGCGGTAAGTCGAAAGAACTTGACGCAGCACCAATTGAGAATCTCCTATGATGTTTAGGTATTGCTCACCTAAGAGGTAGGCATGCTTCAGACCGGCTAGGAGAGCCTCATACTCGGGTATATTGTTTGTGACAGGAAAAGAGAGTTGGTAAGCGACGGGGATGTGATGTGGCACAGCCCAAGGATGACTAAATATGTAATGAACAACCTAGGACCTAGATCCACAAGCATACAAGCACTCAATGATTCTCACAATAGCGTCTTACTTACACGGCACACGCGATCACCCGGCGGGGCCAGGGGATGATGGCAAGGGTCCGAGGCGAGACCCAATGAGTCTAATGGACTTAGTTGGCTTAGGCTGACCCCAAAGAGTCTAGGATTCCCAACTTAGTGGGCGGCTGGCCTGCAAGGCGGGGTTTGGGTGGCACTCTCTCACGGCCCGCGGTGGGCACCAACAAATGAACATACAAGAACGGACCCTCTTCTCACCGTCCGACGAGCAATCAAAGCAATACTAAATTTGCAGAAGTAAGGCTATCAAGGTTAGTATCAGTGGCTCACCTGATCGGTGTGAAGACACCGATCCCGCTCGGAGATGAGGGCGCGCCGGGAGGCGAGGGTATACACCCGATCGCCGCAGTGATGTAGCTTGACCTGAAAATGCAAAGGTGTACAACACTACGCCTCGTGCAGGAGGGGTGATCTTGGGGTGGGGATTAGGCTTATTACATTCAAAACTACCTCCACACAGGGAGGGGCCTTCAGTCGGCCAAGCGGGGTGGGGAATTAAGCTAAGGAACCCGACTTGTCGAATCCCGCCGGTTCTGCCAATCTGCAAATTCGCCGGACAGTGGGGCGTGGTTGATGTTGCCAAAAATTCCACAAGGCATGGATCTTGATGAAACCTGCGCCAAAAGTTCCCCAACAGGACGGGGATGGTGTCTGAATTTTGGCAGGAGCTCTGGAACTCAGGGCTGGTCGGGCCGGCGACTGGAACAGGTCAGCAACTTCTTCCTCTGGCTGGTGCAGAACAGGTACAGCGAGTTGCAGATGGCACCACGGACGCTCCTGAACTCCAAATGAGGCAAGCCTGGCGGTGACGTGATCGTGGTCCGAGTAGCTTCGAGCAGGAATCGACAGGGTCCCAATCGGAGGTCAGGGAAGAGCGAGATAGCCTGATAAGCAGGGACAGGTCAAACCTGGACCCACAGGGGGCAGACGACACACCCCGACGAAGAAAATGGTAACTGGAAGCTCCGGAGCCGAATGAAGTCCTTCTTCTTGGAGATGACAGATAACTGGTAGTAGTTTCAGCCCTCCGAAAATGGCACTTAGATCTTCAGGGAGGAAGCCGTGGTCGGACTGTGACTGCAGCTCTGGTTCTCTGCCTGAGAGCTTCTGCGAGGTCGCGGGAGAATGGCTGCTGTGGACTGCTCGGAGCTCGGATGCCGACGAAACCACCTCACCTTGGAAGCTCTCTGGACGACCTTTCCAGAGAGGTAGGCCTTGCCACCAGGAGTATCAGGAGCATCCGGAGACGATGCAACTTCAGGACCCCACTCTGCTGCCTGCGCCCTGCAACCTGAAACTCCAATCTTGCAAGACCAAAGGGAGTGGGAGGGAGAGTAGCATAGCTTGGGGTGATGGCTGATGGTTTGTGGATATGGGAAGGACGTGGCTAGGGCTTCTGGAGGGTCTGGAGTGGCAGGGATAGATGAAGAGGTGATGAGGACATCTCATGACACTCGCTATGGCTCGGGTCGCCTGCACACCTTTGATTTGGGTCGACTCATTCTCATCTTATGTATCTTCCTTTTATTGAGTCTTATCATATGTAATTTTTCTTTTATTGGGACATGTCGCATGTATTTCCTTTTATTATGTCAAGTTGTACTAGTCCATTTCCCCTATTTGGTCTAATTGGGCCCTAATACCTTAGTTTGGGCCTATTGGACTGAGTCTAGGACATGTTTGGTCTTTTGCCTTATATGGCAGGGTTATTTTTTGTCTTGTAAAGATGGGTTGCCTATAAATAGCCCCCATCTCCCTCCATGTACTCACTTTTGATGAAATATTGAAAATCACTTCCTTCCACCTCTCAAGATCTCTCTCTTACTCTCTCTCTCTCACTCTCTCTCTCTCCCCAAGGGGAGTTCGACCCTCTCTCTCTCTCCTCCTTCCCCCTCACTTATCCCAACCCCCAACCACCTCCACTACCTCACCCACCTCCATTAAGGCCCTCCACTTCCCCATAGCCCCTCATTTACTCCCCTCTCCTTGTCCCAAAGCAACTCCTCCACCTCCCAACACAATCCCCCACTTCCCCACACAAACCCCACCCCTCCCAAGGCCAAATTCGAATTTGAACCTTCCCTCCTCATCCCCCCTTGCTCCCTAGGTCGCACCACTCCTCTCCCCTCAAGCCAAGTTCGCCCCCACCTTCTCCCTCCCACACCCTCTCTCTTGTGCACACCCACCTCTCCACCTCCACCTCCAGCAGCTCTAGCCCCCTCTCCATCCATCCCTGCCCACTAGGACCCCTTGGGAGCCCTAACCTCATCCCTCCCCTCTCCCCAAACCCTCAGCCAACTCCCCTAACTGTGCTACTCCCCTTACCCCTCCCCTTGTTCTTGCAAAGTTGAAGCTTCAAGTAGCAGGTCGCAGGCCGCAGAAGGAGGCTCTGAAGTCGCATCTTCCCCGGCCTCTCTCTGCTCCTCCTGGTGTCAAGGCCTACATCTCTGAAAGGTCTTCCAGAGAGCTTTCAAGGCGAGGTGGTTTCGTCGGCATCCGAGCTTTGTGCTGTCCGCAGCAACCATTCTCCCTCGACTGCGCAGGACCTCCCAGGCCAGGAGCCAGAACGACAGAGCAGGCTCTCCCACGACGAACCTTGAAGGAACCAGCCTTCGAGGCCTTCTACAAAGATCTTCCTCCCCCTGTCAGCGTCCAGGAACAGAAGGCGGAACTCCGTTCGGCATCCGACAACCAGAGATACTAATTTTCTACCACAACCATGCCGATGTGCCTCCTCACAGTCTGCACCGACCACCGTCCACTCACCTGGACACCCAGTTCATCTCTGACATCAGAAGACTTCCCCGTTTGTTTTGTTGCAAAGTAGACTCGTCCACGGTTCCAACAAGTCCAGCAGTGCTAGATTTGGAGCTCAGGAGCGGTCGTGGTAGCTTCTGTAACGTGCTATTTCAGATCGTGTTCGTCCATAGACCAAAACTGCAGCCACCTTCCAGTCGCCGGAGCAGTCAGCCCCCAGATCGGAACGCCACCCAAAAATTCAGGCCTTACCCCTCTCCAGTTAGGAAGCTTTTGGCGCAAGTCTCGGAAGATTCTGAGTTCGGTGGAATTATTGGCAGCATCAACATCGACCCTCTGTCCAGAAATACATAAGCTAGGCAGAATCGGCAAAGCTCGGAAAGTCGGTTCTCTTTGCGTATCTCCCCACCCCGCTTGGCCGGCTGAAGGCCCCTCCCTGCGTGGAGGTAGTTTTGGATGTATTAAGCATAACCCCCACCCCAAGATCACCCCTCCTGTGAGAGGAGTAGTGCTGTACCATTTGCATTTTCAGGTCAAGCTACATCGTCGCGACGATCGGGTGCATACCCTCGCCTCCCGGCGCGCCCTCGTCTCCGAGCGGGATCGGTGTCTTCACACCGATCAGGTGAGCCACTGATATCACCCTAGGTTGCTTCATTTCTGCAAGTGTAGTATTGTCTTGAATGCCTGTCGGACGGTAAGAGAGAGCTCGGACTCAATTTTTAGCGATATCGTGCCCACCGCGGTCCGTGAGTGAGTGCCACCCAACACCCCGCCTTGCGGGCCAGCCACCCACAAAGTTGGGTCTCCCAGGCCCATTGGGGGTCAGCCTTAGCATTGTAAGTCCATTAGGACAATTGGGTCCCACCTCGGACCCTCACCATCATCTCCCGGACCCACCGGGTGAACGTGTGAGCTGAGTGAGCAAAAATCGTCATCGTGAGAATCATTGAGCGCTTGTATGCTTGCGGGTCTAAGTCCTAGGGTCATCTCATCATATTTAGTGGTCTTTGGGCTGTGCCACATCAAGTGGTATCAGAGCGGTCATAGGCTTGTCCTTACAAGTCTAGTCTTGGGTCACACTAAGTCTTTCTTAGGTGCATTCGCACACCCTTGCATAGCCCACCCAACTTTGCATGGCCACTCGTAGTGGAACTCATTATCAAGGCAATTCATCTTCTTCCAATAACACCATGAATCCCAATCCCCAAGGAAATCCCCCTCACAATGAGCATGAGTTTCCCGACCAAATGAGGTTTCTTATGGAATACATGACCAATATTATGGGAAGGCTTGACGATATTACGGTCCGGCTAGAACAAATTGAGGAAAATAGGCCTATCCCAAGGGAAGGAGATAGGAGAGATCCCCCTCCACATGTGGAGCCAGCCATAGAAGGACTCAACCTTGACCACCCTCCCGAACCGGAAAGGGACCCACCCCCTAGAAGGAATGAGAGGCCTCCCCGGGACAACCCGGATGACCAACTAATGAGACTTGTGAAAGTCGATGCTCCCACTTTTGATGGATCTCATCATCCGAGCATCTACTTAGATTGGGAGGCAGCCATGGATCAATATTTTGATTGGTACCCAATGACCGAGGATAGGAAAGTCCGGCTTGCAAAGATGCAATTAACTAAACTAGCCAAGACTCATTGGATGAATGTTGAGGCCTTAAGGATAGTTAGGAGGGAAGCTCCTATCACCACATGGGGGGTCATGAAAGACCAACTCAAACTCAAATATGTCCCACCCTCCTACCACCAAAACCTCCTAGATGAGTGGCAAGCCTTGACCCAAGAAGGAAAGACCGTCATGGAGTACATTGAAAAGTTTGACTACTACCTCCTCAAGTGTGGAGTCCAAGAGGACCCCTCCGTCACACTCTCCCGCTTTAGGAATGGCCTTCAATTCCATATAAAAAAGGAATTATTCATGCGTCAAGTAACCACTTTAGAGCAAGCCTACCAAGTTGCTCGGGATGCCGAGAAATTCTCTCGGTACACACGAATGGTTCCTACTCGGGGGATGGATCCTAAAACCATGGCACCTCGGGCCAACCCCCCACCACCCCAAAGAGGCCTCCTTCCTACACCCATGGGAGCTCCTCCCACACGGGTCACCCCTCCTAATGCCACTCCACCCCACAAGTGGGCCCCTAAACACAACTCCCAATAGGCCCAATCCGATACCCACTCTCCCTCACACTAAGATGACCCCAAACCATCAAAGTGGGCAGCAATGCTTTAGGTGTTATGGGTATGGACACTTTGCCAATCAATGCCCCACCAAGGGAGCATCAAACTTACTCATAGAGGAGACCAACCCCCAACCCCAAGCTGAATTTGAAGGAGAAGTTGAGGTATATGAACCCTCTCTTGAATGGGAGGAGGAGTATGAGAACCATTACATGGAGAACAACCAAGAACAACCTCCTCCACCCACCGACTCCCACCTCGGAGTGGTTAGATGCACCCTCACTCAAACCCAAGAGCATGATTGGAGAAGAAACACCATATTCCACACCTACATAAGGATAGGGAGCCATGTTAGGAAGGTCATATTGGACAATGGAAGTAGTGTGAATGTGGTGTCACCCGACACCGTTAAACTTTTGGGCCTTACCGCCTCCCCACATCCCCACCCATATAGGGTAGCATGGATTGATACCACCTCCATACCCGTTAGTGCCCGTTGCCTTGTCCCAATTACATTCCAATCCTATCAAGGCCAAGTGTGGTGTGATATCCTTCCAATGGAAGTTGGGAGTATCCTTTTAGGACGACCTTGGATCTACGATGTAGATGCCACCTTCTTAGGGAGAACCAACGCTTGCATCTTCATTCATGAGGGAAAGAAGATCCAACTCAACCCATCTCCACCCCGCACCCTACCTAAGAAGGCCTCTCCCTCCCTTGAGGGATCCACTACCCCTCCCACCATCCCAACACCAACAAACCCCACCCCACCAAGTCCTAGTCCTAGTAACATCAAAGAGCCTCCTAGGAGCCTACAACTTATCACTAGGAAGGAGTTTGCGGAAGAAGTCAACCAAGGGGAGCAAGTATGTGCCATTGTCATTTGCCTCGGGGAATCCACCCCAACCGACCCACACCCCCTAGAAATTCAACAACTCCTTAAGAACTTCCATGATGTATTTCCCGAGGAGCTTCCGGACAAACTACCACCTATGAGAGATGTGCAACATGCCATCGACCTCGTGCCCGGGGCTACCTTGCCCAACCTCCCACACTACCGTCTCAACCCCACCGAGCATGCCGAGCTTCGGAGGCAAATTGAAGAACTCATCAAGAAGGGCTTCCTCCGAATTAGCAAAAGTCCTTGTGCCGTCCCGGCACTTCTCACACCCAAAAAGGACGGAACGTGGCGCATGTGTGTGGATAGTAGAGCCATCAATAAGATAACGGTCAAGTATAGGTTCCCCATCCCTCGGTTAGATGATATGCTAGACATGCTAGCAGGAGCCACCATCTTCTCCAAGATTGACCTCAAGAGTGGCTACCACCAAGTCCGCATAAGGCCCGGGGACGAGTGGAAAACCGCCTTTAAAACTAAGGACGGTCTCTATGAATGGCTTGTCATGCCTTTTGGCCTCTCTAATGCACCAAGCACCTTCATGCGTCTCATGACCGAGGTCCTCCGGCCCTTCATTGGTGTCTTTCTAGTCGTCTATTTCGATGACATCATCATATATAGCCAAACCAAAGAAGCCCATCTTGACCACCTCAAGCGAGTATGCACTATTCTTAGGAAGGAGAGTCTCTTTGCTAACCCCGGGAAGTGTCATTTCTTGACCAACCAACTAGCCTTCCTAGTATTCATTGTTTCATCCGAAGGGGTGTCCATGGACCCCGAAAAGGTCCAAGCCATTCTTGAGTGGCCCGAGCCCAAGACCATTCATGATGCCCGAAGCTTCCATGGACTTGCCACCTTCTATAGGAGATTCATCCGGGGATTTAGCACTATCACCGCTCCTATCACGGATTGCCTCAAGAAAGGCACATTTGTTTGGACTAGGGCAGCCTCCAAAGCCTTCCTAGAGCTTAAAGAAAAAATGACCCAAGCCCCGGTCCTTTGCCTACCCGACTTTTCAAAGGTCTTTGAGGTCACATGTGATGCTTCCGGGGTAGGGATTGGAGGTATCCTTAGCCAAGAGGGTCACCCGGTGGCCTACTTTAGTGAAAAACTTTGTGAGGCTAGGACTAGATACTACACATATGATAAGGAGCTTTATGCCGTGGTTCAATCCCTCCGGCATTAGAGGCACTATCTCCTACCCAAAGAATTTGTGATCTTCTCGGACCATGAGGCTTTGAAATACCTCAACACTCAACAAAAGCTCAATGCCCACCATGCCCGATGGGTAGAATACATTCAAGCCTACACCTTTGTCCTCAAGTATAAGATGGGTAGTGAGAACCGCGCCGCCGATGCGCTAAGTAGGCGGGTAGCCTTACTCTCCACCGTCCAAGTGGAGGTAACCGGATTTGAGAGAATCAAAGGGGAGTACCCACATTGCCCCGACTTTGGGACTCACTACAATACCCTTTCCACCCAGGCACTCAAGGAATATGAGGGGTTCATACTTCAAGATGGATATCTGTTCAAGGGGGATAGGCTTTGCATACCTCGGACTTCACTTAGGGACTTCCTAGTTTGGGAGTTACATAGTGGTGGCCTAGCTGGTCACTTTGGGGTCCACAAAACCATAGAGTTAGTTGAGAGGCAATTCCACTGGCCCAGCCTCAAGAAGGATGCGGCCCACATTGTGGGACAATGCCGCATTTGTGCATCCGCCAAACAAGTAAAACAAAATACCGGGCTTTACACACCTCTACCCATACCCGACCGACCATGGGAGGATTTGAGCATGGATTTCATTCTTGGCCTACCAAAGACCTTGCGCAAACATGATTCCATCTTTGTAGTGGTTGACAGGTTCTCAAAAATGGCCCACTTTATCCCCTGTTCCAAGACCTCCGATGCCTCTAGGGTCGCCCGGTTATTCTTTGATGAGGTAGTCCGACTCCATGGATTACCTAAGACTATTGTGTCCGATAGAGATGTGAAATTCACTAGTTACTTTTGGAAGACTCTATGGCACTTGATGGGGACCCTCCTCAAATTCTCCACTGCTTACCATCCTCAAACCGACGGCCAGACTGAGGTCGTCAACCGAAGCCTTGGGAACTTGCTCCGTTGTCTTGTGGGGGATCACCCTGGGAATTGGGATCTCCTCTTGTCTCAGGCCGAGTTTGCCTACAATGATTCCATCAATAGGTCAATAGGCAAAAGTCCATTTGAGGTAGTGCGTGGTTTTAGGCCTAGAAAGCCCTCGGATCTCATTCCCCTTCCCCCACATGCTAGGGTGTCAGTCTCAGCTGAGTCCTTTGCATAGCATATCAAAGAGTTGCATGATGACATCCGCAAGCATATAGGGAAAAGCAATGAGGCTTACAAAAGACGGGCAGATGCTCACCAGCGCCACTGTGAATTCCAAGTGGGAGACCCGGTGATGGTGAGGACGGAGCGGCTCCTTCCCGGGCCTGCCTCCAAGTTGAGGGCACGAGGGTCGGGACCCTTTCGAGTCCTACGACGACTTGGCAGCAATGCTTATGAGCTTGACCTACCAGAGAGCTATGGGGTGCACCCTACCTTCAACGTGGCGGACCTGGTACCCTACAAAGGCCCCGCGGTGGAACCCAGTGAGGAGCTTGAGCCTTTACCCCCCCTTATGAGAGACACTCCCGGAGGGACTCCACTTCCCAGCTTAAGAGACCGACGAGAGCAGATAGAGGCAATACTGGATGAGCAGAGCATCATTACGAGGCACAAGGTGTATCAGCGCTACTTGATTAGGTGGAAGAATCGTCCCCCGACGGAGGATACTTGGGTGAGCCGGGAGGACCTGCTGGGGTTGGATCCCGACATTCTGGAGCACTATGACAGCCAGGCAGGCCCACACTCGACAGGGTCGAGTTCTCCCCACCCCGGGGGATTTGATGAGGACATCTCACGACACTCGCTATGGCTCGGGTCGCCTGCACACCTTTGATTTGGGTCGACTCATTCTCATCTTATGTATCTTCCTTTTATTGAGTCTTATCATATGTAATTTTCCTTTTATTGGGTCATGTCGCATGTATTTCCTTTTATTATGTCAAGTTGTACTAGTCCATTTCCCCTATTTGGTCTAATTGGGCCCTAATACCTTAGTTTGGGCCTATTGGACTGAGTCTAGGACATGTTTGGTCTTTTGCCTTATATGGCAGGGTTATTTTTTATCTTGTAAAGATGGGTTGCCTATAAATAGCCCCCATCTCCCTCCATGTACTCACTTTTGATAAAATATTGAAAACCACTTCCTTCTACCTCTCAAGATCTCTCTCTTACTCTCTCTCTCACTCTCTCTCTCTCACTCTCTCTCTCTCCCCAAGGGGAGTTCGACCCTCTCTCTCTCTCCTCCTTCCCCCTCACTTATCCCAACCCCCAACCACCTCCACTACCTCACCCACCTCCATTAAGGCCCTCCACTTCCCCATAGCCCCTCATTTACTCCCCTCTCCTTGTCCCAAAGCAACTCCTCCACCTCCCAACACAATCCCCCACTTCCCCACACAAACCCCACCCCTCCCAAGGCCAAATTCGAATTTGAACCTTCCCTCCTCATCCCCCCTTGCTCCCTAGGTCGCACCACTCCTCTCCCCTCAAGCCAAGTTCGCCCCCACCTTCTCCTTCCCACACCCTCTCTCTTGTGCACACCCACCTCTCCACCTCCACCTCCAGCAGCTCCAGCCCTCTCTCCATCCATCCCTGCCCACTAGGACCCCTTGGGAGCCCTAACCTCATCCCTCCCCTCTCCCCAAACCCTCAGCCAACTCCCCTAGCTGTGCTACTCCCCTTACCCCTCCCCTTGTTCTTGCAAAGTTGAAGCTTCAAGTAGCAGGTCACAGGCAGCAGAAAGAGGCTCTGAAGTCGCATCTTCCTCGGCCTCTCTCTGCTCCTCCTGGTGTCAAGGCCTACATATCTGGAAAGATCTTCCAGAGAGCTTTCAAGGCGAGGTGGTTTCGTCGGCATCCGAGCTTTGTGCTGTCCGTAGCAACCATTCTCCCTCGACTGCGCAGGACCTCCCAGGCCAGGAGCCAGAACGACAGAGCAGGCTCTCCCACGATGAACCTTGAAGGAAACAGCCTTCGAGGCCTTCTACAAAGATCTTACTCCCCCTGTCAGAATCCAGGAACAGAAGGCGGAACCCCGTTCGGCGTCCGACAACCAGAGATACCAATTTTCTACCACAACCACGCCGATCTGCCTCCTCACAGTCTGCACCGACCACCGTCCACTCCCCTGGACACCCAGTTCATCTCCGACATCAGAAGACTTCCCCGTTTATTTTTCTGCAAAGTAGACTCGTCCACGGTTCCAACGAGTCCAGAGGTACCAGATTTGGAGCTCAGGAGCGGTCGTGGCAGATTCTGCAACGTGCTGTTTCAGATCGTGTTCGTCCAGAGACTAGAACTGCAGCCACCTTCCAGTCGCCGGAGCAGTCAGCCCCCAGATCCGAACGCCACCCAAAAATTCAGGCCTTACCCCTCTCCAGTTAGGAAGCTTTTGGCACAAGTATCGGCAGATTCTGAGTTCGGTGGAATTATTGGCAGCATCGACATCGACCCTCTGTCCAGAAATACAGAAGCTAGGAAGAATCGGCAAAGCTCGGAAAGTCGGTTCTCTTTGCGTATCTCCCCACCCCGCTTGGCCGGCTGAAGGCCCCTCCCTGCGTGGAGGTAGTTTTGGATGTATTAAGCATAACCCCCACCCCAAGATCACCCCTCTTGTGAGAGGAGTAGTGCTGTACCATTTGCATTTTCAGGTCAAGCTACATCGCCGCGGCGATCGGGTGCATACCCTCGCCTCCCGGCGCGCCCTCGTCTCCGAGCGGGATCGGTGTCTTCACACCGATCAGGTGAGCCACTGATATCACCCGAGGTTGCTTCATTTCTGCAAGTGTAGTATTGTCTTGAATGCCCGTCGGACGGTAAGAGAGTGCTCGAACTCAATTTTTAGCGATATCGGGCCCACCGCGGTCCATGAGTGAGTGCCACCCAACACCCCGCCTTGCGGGCCAGCCACCCACAAAGTTGGGTCTCCCAGGCCCATTGGGGGTCAGCCTTAGCATTGTAAGTCCATTAGGATAATTGGGTCCCACCTCGGACCCTCACCATCATCTCCCGGACCCACCGGGTGAACGTGTGAGCCGAGTGAGCAAAAATCGTCATCGTGAGAATCATTGAGCACTTGTATGCTTGCGGGTCTAAGTCCTAGGGTCATCTCATCATATTTAGTGGTCTTTGGGCTGTGCCACATCAAGAGGGGGGCTGGAGCAGCTAGAGGTGGAGATGGGGGGTGGATGTGCACTAGAGAGAGGATGAGTGAGAGAGGAGGTGGGGGGCGAATTTGGCTGTAGGGAGGAAGGGAATTTCGACCTAGGGTGATTAAGGAGGTGGGGAGATGGAAGGGCACAGCCCTAGGGAGAGGGAAATTCGAATTTGGGCTTTGGGAGGGGTTAATTCAGCCTTGGGAAGATGGTGGGGTGCTTTGGAAAGTGGAAAGGTGCCTAGGAGAAGGGGTTTCCACCTAGGGGTTGGAGGGGGAATTGAATGAGTGCATGGGGAAGGGGAAGGGGACTTAATGAGGGGTGAATGGGGAGGAGAGAGAATGAATTTCGAAATTGGGGTGGGGAGGAGAGAGAGAGGGGGTACAACCCACTTAGAGAGAGTGATAGTAAGAGAGAGAGAGAGGGAGATATTGAGAGGGAGATGGCAAATGCTTTTCAATATTCATCAAAAGTTGTTACAATGAGAGGGAGGGGAGGCCTATTTATAGGCTCCATACTTTCATATGACCATAATGACCCTGACAAGCTAGCTAATGACCAAAGTAGTCCAAGGGAGGGGTGTCCCTGGGCCTAGCCCACTAGTTGGGCCCAATAGCTTAACAAACCAACATAATGACACATGACTTTGGTAGATAACCTACTAACCTAGGTACATGACTCAAATAATAGGAAAATTACATGGTTTAAGACTCAAATAAAATATAAAAATTACATGACTAGACTCACAAACACATGATGAACATAATGGCATAAGTCGACGACGATTCGAGCCTCAAAAAAGTGGAGGGGCAAGGGATGCCCCCATCATACCCCCGGGGTGGGGAGAACTCGACCCCGTCGAGTATGGGTCCGCCTGGCGATAGTACTAGCTCCAGAATGTCGAGGTCAAGTCGCAACAGGTCCTCCCGAGTCGCCCAAGTATCCTCAATCGGGCGACGGTTCTTCCACCTAACCAGGTAGCGCTGATACACCCTGTGCCTAGTAATGATACTCTGCTCATTCAGTATTACCTCTACCTGCTCTTGTCGGTCTCTCAAGCTATGAAGTGGAGTCCCACCGGGAGTGTCTCTCTCAAGGGGGGGTAAAGGCTCGAGCTCCTCACTGGGTTCCACCGCGGGGCCCTTGTAGGGTACCAGGTCCGCCATATTGAAAGTAGGGTGTACCCCAAAACCCTCAGGTTGGTCTAGCTCATAAGCATTACTGCCAAGTCGTCTCAGAACTCGAAAGGGTCCCGAACCCCGTGCCCTCAACTTGGAGGCAGCTCCCGAAAGGAGCCGCTCCGTCCTCACCATCACCGAGTCTCCCACTTGGAACTCGCAGTGGCACCGATGAGCATCTGCCAGCCTTTTGTAAGCGTCATTGCTCTTTCCTATATGCTTGCAAGAATGCGTATGCCATGCACTATGATGCGATGTTAGTGTGAAAAGTATGGTGTGCAAAGGTGGACCTGGGCAGCCAAATGTAGACCGATCACATTTTGATGCCATGAAGACTGTGACAGACTTAGGAGGGCCGGGACATCCATAGATGAACCTTTTATGCATGGGTGTGATAAATGTAGGGGGACCCGGACATCCATGTATGCTCCTCTCATGCTTAATACTCATGATGAATGAAGGTGGGTCAATACATCCAAATATGGTCCACTTATGCTTCCTACTTGACATGTGGGTGATGTGAATGAATTTATCCGACTTATGAATCATGCCAAGTGGTGTGGTAAGCCTAGACACATGCATGTTTATCCCAAAGGTGACTGCCATGTGCATATATGTGGGATGACCTTTGAACTTCCATGTGAATGGGTCGAAGGGATCTAAGAAGGTGGGCATTATGGAGAGGAGCTCTTCCTTGTCTCCTAGGCATATGTTGTTTATGGTGATGGTTCCCTTTGTGGGGCCTGAGTCTTGGAAGAGTTGGTCTTGGTCAAACATGGTTGGTTGGGGTAGAGAAAGGTGGGTTGTGGGTAAGGTGGGCGGGTCACATGGGTAACCAGGCTCCCATTGGAAGGGATCAAAGGGGTCATGGATCGGGCTTCCTCGAGGAAGGATCTCCATGCCCACAAGGTCCATACAAGGTGGGTCATCCTCTCTTAATGAAGTAATTTGGTCGAAGCTCTTGAGAGGTAGATCGACCATGAGGGAAGAGCCTGACTTTCTACCCGAGATAAGAAGCTCCAATTTGAGGAAATGGTCGGGCTCATCGGGTGTGGGGAGGAATAATAGAAGGTCACTAGTGTAGCAACCAATGGTGCACATTGAGGTGATAGACCCAACACATAGGTGTAGGAGGTCAAGGCTCCTAGGTTGTTCGGTCATGGGGGTCAACATGCTAGTCAACTATAATTGCCATGCTAAGCCCTTGAGAAGGTCCCCTAGTGTCTCCACTTGATAAGATGATTGGATGGTGGTGCAATAGGAGTTGAAGGGCACTATGGGGAGGTGTCGCTCCAAGGAAGGGTAGGCCATGATCGGGTGAGCTGGGCTCTCTTTTAACCATCTAGCCAAGGACCCACTTATGATGAGTTCACTCCCTACTAGAAGAGAGGGCATAGAGTGAAGATCGTGATGCAAGGCTTTGTCCTCATCTTGGGCATGTGTTTCTTTCAAGGTGGGAGTTGGATCCGGGGTGTTCACCACTATGGGGCTAGGTGTCAGGATTATGGGTTCTTCTTCCAAGGAGGTGGGTAGGTACTTTGTGGGTGGGGTGATGATGATTGGCGGATGGTGCATCCGGGGTGGTGAACGAGGTCGGATTTGGGTTGGGGTTGGAAGTGGAAGTAGTGGTGTCCTAGGTTGGGGTAAGATTGGGGTTGGAAGAGGAAGGTGGGGTGGGTGTGGAGGCTTGATTTGATTGGTTTTGGGAGGTGTGTCCCTTTTAGGGGGTGATAGAGGGGTAGTGGTGGGGGCCAAGGGGATTTGTGGGGTAAGGGTTTGGTGATGGATTTTGGATTGGGGGGTGGTGGCCATCATGGGCTTTGGTGGAGGGGTGGACACGGAGCGTACATGGGCTGGTGGAGCTATGGTTGTGGTGAGGACTTGGAGGTAGGGTGTAGATGTAGTGGTGGTAGATGTGGGAAGTGGTGGGGATTGGGTGATTGGGGTCTTGGGTTGGCCAAGGGGAAATGAAGGAGTTGAAATGTTCTTTGAGCTTTGGTGTTCGGAATGGGAGGGGAAAATATATCTAGCCCTAAGTTGTTCCTTCATGTCTCCCCATGTTGTGAGGGGAGCTTCCCTTCTAATTATCTTTAAGCCTTCAATTTTCAACCAATGACTGTGGGCCCGTTTGGTAAGTTGTAATTTGGCAAATCAGACTTTCTCATCCTCGGACATGGGATACCAAGTGAAGTAATGATCCATGGAAGCCTCCCATTCTAAATACTCATTATGATGAGTCCCATCAAAGGTGAGAGGTGAGGGAGGAGCCCTACTATCATTCATCCATGGGGCGGGCCAATTTTCTTCTAGTTGATCAAGTCGTCTAGATAGGTTATCAAGCTTGCCATTGGCATGGGTCAAGGTTTTCATGAGGTAACTGACGTGGCCAGGGAAGTCATGGGTGTTAGTGGTAGGTATCCCTTGGGGTTTTGGATTCATGGTGGTATTTAGAAGAGGATGGGTTGACTTGATAATGGACTCCACTACGAGTGGTCATGCAAAGTTGGGTGGGCTATGCAAGGGTGTGCGGATGCACCTATGAAAGACTTAGTGTGACCCAAGACTAGACTTGTAAGGACAAGCCTATGACCGCTCTGATACCACTTGATGTGGCACAGCCCAAGGATGACTAAATATATAATGAACAACCTAGGACCTAGATCCACAAGCATACAAGCACTCAATGATTCTCACAATAGCGTCTTACTTACACGGCACACGCGATCACCCGGCGGGGCCGGGGGATGATGGCAAGGGTCCGAGGCGAGACCCAATGAGTCTAATGGACTTAGTTGGCTTAGGCTGACCCCAAAGAGTCTAGGATTCCCAACTTAGTAGGCGGCTGGCCCGCAAGGCGGGGTTTGGGTGGCACTCTCTCACGGCCCGCGGTGGGCACCAACAAATGAACATACAAGAACGGACCCTCTTCTCACCGTCCGACGAGCAATCAAAGCAATACTAAACTTGCAGAAGTAAGGCTATCAAGGTTAGTATCAGTGGCTCACCTGATCGGTGTGAAGACACCGATCCCGCTCGGAGACGAGGGCGCGCCGGGAGGCGACGGTATACACCCGATCGCCGCGGCGATGTAGCTTGACCTGAAAATGCAAAGGTGTACAACACTACGTCTCGCGCAGGAGGGGTGATCTTGGGGTAGGGATTAGGCTTATTACATTCAAAACTACCTCCACACAGGGAGGGGCCTTTAGCCGGCCAAGCGGGGTGGGGAATTAAGCTAAGGAACCCGACATGTCGAATCCCGCCGGTTCTGCCAATCTGCAAATTCGCCGGACAGTGGGGCGTGGTTGATGTTGCCAAAAATTTCACAAGGCATGGATTCTGATGAAACCTGCGCCAAAAGTTCCCCAACAGGACGGGGATGGTGTCTGAATTTTGGCAGGAGCTCTGGAACTCAGGGCTGGTCGGCCCGGCGACTGGAACAGGTCAGCAACTTCTTCCTCTGGCTGGTGCAGAACAGGTACAGCAAGTTGCAGATGGCACCACGGATGCTCCTGAACTCCAAATGAAGCAAGCCTGGCGGTGACATGATCGTGGTCGGAGTAGCTTCGAGTAGGAATCAACAGGACCCCAATCGGAGGTCGGGGAAGAGCGAGGTAGCCGGATAAGCAGGGACAGGTAAAACCTGGACCCACAGGGGGCAGACGACACATCCCGACGAAGAAAATGGTAACTGGAAGCTCCGGAGGCCGAATGAAGTCCTTCTTCTTGGAGATGACAGCTAACTGGTAGTAGTTTCAGCCCTCTGAAAATGGCACTCAGATCTTCAGGTAGGAAGCCGTGGTCGGACTGTGACTGCAGCTCTGGTTCCCTGCCTGAGAGCTTCTGTCAGGTCGCGGGAGAATGGCTGCTGTGGACTGCTCGGAGCTCGGATGCCGATGAAACCACCTCGCCTTGGAAGCTCTCTGGACGTCCTTTCCAGAGAGGTAGGCCTTGCCACCAGGAGTATCAGGGAGCAGCCGGAGACGATGTAACTTCAGGACCCCACTCTGCTGCCTGCGCCCTGCAACCTGAAACTCCAATCTTGCAAGACCAAAGGGAGTGGGAGGGAGAGTAGCACAGCTTGGGGTGATGGCTGATGGTTTGTGGATATGGGAAGGACGTGGCTAGGGCTTCTGGAGGGTCTGGAGTGGCAGGGATAGATGGAGAGGGGGGCTGGAGCAGCTAGAGGTGGAGATGGGGGGTGGATGTGCACTAGAGAGAGGATGAGTGAGAGAGGAGGTGGGGGGCGAATTTGGCTGTAGGGAGGAAGGGAATTTCGACCTAGGGTGATTAAGGAGGTGGGGAGATGGAAGGGCACAGCCCTAGGGAGAGGGAAATTCGAATTTGGGCTTTGGGAGGGGTTAATTCAGCCTTGGGAAGGTGGTGGGGTGCTTTGGAAAGTGGAAAGGTGCCTAGGAGAAGGGGTTTCCACCTAGGGGTTGGAGGGGGAATTGAATGAGTGCATGGGGAAGGGGAAGGGGCCTTAATGAGGGGTGAATGGGGAGGAGAGAGAATGAATTTCGAAATTGGGGTGGGGAGGAGAGAGAGAGGGGGTACAACCCACTTAGAGAGAGTGATAGTAAGAGAGAGAGAGAGAGGGAGATATTGAGAGGGAGATGGCAAATGCTTTTCAATATTCATCAAAAGTTGTTACAATGAGAGGGAGGGGAGGCCTATTTATAGGCTCCATACTTTCATATGACCATAATGACCCTGACAAGCTAGCTAATGACCAAAGCAGTCCAAGGGAGGTGTGTCCCTGGGCCTAGCCCACTAGTTGGGCCCAATAGCTTAACAAACCAACATAATGACACATGACTTTGGTAGATAACCTACTAACCTAGGTACATGACTCAAATAATAGGAAAATTACATAGTTTAAGATTCAAATAAAATATAAAAATTACATGACTAGACTCACAAACACATGATGAACATAATGGCATAAGTCGACGACGATTCGAGCCTCAAAAAAGTGGAGGGGCAAGGGATGCCCCCATCAGGATGGTTACTCCTTCCGGAGTGAGGAGAACGGCACCGATTCCACGGCCCTGAGAATTGAGAGCACCATCAAAGTGTAAAGACTAGAAGGGGAGATGAGTAAGTATAGCAAGGTGGTCATCAGGGAACTCGTCCTAGATTGAATCCGTGCGAGGGATAGAAGAATGAGCAAGATGTTCAACAATCGCATACCCCTTGATCGCTTTCTAGACAATGAAGGTGATATGAAATTGAGAAAGAAAGCTCTGGCAGTGAGCTAATCTACTAGAAAGGACAAGTTTCTCTAAGAGGTAACGAATTGGGTCCATTCTGGAGATCAACTTAACTTCATGGGCAAGAAAATAGTTCTTGAGCTTCTGAGCTACCCATACAAATGCTGCGCAGGTCTTCTCCATGGCAGTATACTTAGATTCGGCAGGATTGAATAACCTAGAAAGGTAGTATGTTGCCCTTTCTCTTCCTTCGTCGTCTACTTGGGCCAGGACATCTCCTAGGGAGTCCTCAATGACAGAAATGTACAAGATCAGGGGTTTACCAGGGACGGGAGGTTGTAGAACCGGGGGATTAGATAAATATACCTTAAGATCCTCATAGGCCTTTTGACATTGTTCATTCCATTCAAATTTGGCCCCCACTTTCAACAAATCATAGAATGGGCGGCATCTTTGCGAATGTTGAGATATGAATCTCCAAATGAATTGCAAATGCCCAATTAAACCTCACAGTTCAGTGATATTCTTCGGCGGGGGCATGTCCATTACGACGTTTGCTTTGTTTGGATCAATTTGAATCCCCCTCTTGCTAACTATGAACCCTAGCAATTTCCTCGATGCAACTCCGAACACACATTTCTTTGGATTCATTTTTAATTTGTACTCCCTAGCCCTCTGTAACACCTTAGCTAGAATGGCGGGGTGTTCCTCTTTAGACGTTGATTTCACCAAAATATCATCCACGTAGGCTTCCATATACACGTGCATCATGTCGTGGAAGATAGCCATCATCGCCCGCTGATACGTGGCACCTGCATTCTTTAATCTGAATGGCATGACAACATAGCAGTATGTGCCCTAGGGCGTGGTGAAAGAGGTCTTCTCTTGGTCCTCGGGAGCAAGACGGATTTGATTATACACAGAATAACCATCCATAAACAAGAGGACTTCAAATCCAGCCATGTTATCTACTAACACATCAATGTGAGGAAGCGGGAAATCATCTTTCGGAGATACCTTATTTAAGTCCCTAAAATCAATGCAGATCCGAATATTTCCATTCTTCTTCATCACGGGGACTATGTTTGCCACCCATTGTTGATATAAACCAACTCTAATAAATTTGGCCTTGTGTAATTTGTCAACCTCTTCCTTTATCCTTAAGGTCATTTGAGGGTGGAATCTTCTTGATCTTTGTTTAACGGGTGTTGCCCCTGGTTTAAGGATAAGTCTATATTCAACCAGAGCACGGTCAAGACCCGGCATGTCCTCATAGGACCAGGCAAAAGAATCACCATACTCCCTCAATACTCGGATCAACTCCTCTTCAACCTGAGGAGGGAGATTAGCGGAAATGATTATGGGTCTAGGGTCCTCTTCAGTTCCAAGATTAATTTCTTTTGTGGGTTCATCCACTGCCGTCGATGGTTCATCAAATCTCTTTAGACCTTGCGCATACAGATCGGCAATGTCATCCACCTCACTTTCCTCATCATCGGATGGGTCCTTCTCATCAATAACTTCATATACCCCTAATCCGTCATTGCTCCATACCCCTTCTACTTCCTCATCATCCTGTAGAACAATCGTGGTCTCTAAAAACTCGGGACATTTTAGGAGGGTGTGACATCTCTGGGCTAAATCTTGAAGAAACCTATCTGGAATGGATTTAGAATGACGCATCACAGGGTGCATCACAGACATGGATGGGCTGACAACACTAGAGCTAGCCTCTACCCCAACTGAATCTACCAACCTAGGGGACTCTACACACTGTACATCTAACCTAGGAGATAAGAAATCTACAGGGAAAGAATCAGGGGCCTCATGCCCCTGGAAAGATGGACAGAACAGAGCATAATCCTCCACTGAAACCTCCTTTTTAAAATTGGCATTTTTTTTGGAGGTTGGAGGAAATCATGAAGCAAGAGGGGTTAGAGGAGGAAGGAGGAGGAGGAAGTTGCATGGGAAATAGAGAGGGGAAGAGACAATCAAAAAATGGGTCAGAAGAAGAAAACCACATTTTGTGGAGTTCGGCGGTAGGGGAGGGAGGAGTAAACAGAGTTGATAAATCAATGGGTGGGCAGCGCCCACATGCACATGGAACAAATAGAATTGCAAGTGGTCTTTCCGTAAAGTATGGGTCGACCATAATCGGAGGGGAATGGGGAATAAACCCCAATTAATGAAACAAGGAGGCAAGGCGGGACGGGGACAAAGAAAACGTAGTGATGGATCTCCCCACTTCCTACGGCCTCCGGTAAACTGGCTCAATCGGAGAATGCTTCACCAGCTGCATCTCCACCTTCTTCCGACAAACCTCTTCTTCACAGAACATCCTCTCAAAACAGCTGCAAAAATCATCCATGTCACCCACCAGCCCCTACTGCGGCGGCGGTGGGTCAGCAACAACATAACCGACATCGGTCTTCTTATCAACACAGGGCGGCGGCTTCTTCAGAGTGCCAGGCTACAGCGGGCCTTTCACGAAATGTTGACGGTAATCCCACGTCAGTGGCCCGGAGTCTCCTAGAATTGACAGTGCGGACTCCCGGTAGCCAAGGCCTCTTCGGCTCATCTTTCTGCCCCTAGGGACGGGATTAGTCCGCCCCTGTAACTGTGCGCCAAGGCCCATGCCCGGCTAATAGCCCAGTTTCTAGATCATATGCCATCCTTTTGAATCTCTAATCTTGGACTTGATTTTAACGTTAACTGGTGCAGTGGCGGGCTTGCGTGATGCATATGCCCATGGAAAGTTCAAGTCCATTACTGACAAAATTGGCTTATGTTGTGCCCCTGTGCCTTGATGATGTTTTACTTCATGAGTTTTGATGATAGCAACACTATGAGTCACCACTTGAGAATGAATGGTTGAAGAATGTTTTGATGATAGCTGAGTCACTTCATGTGCCTGAATTGACTTCGTGTGCTTGATTGAATGTCACGGTTGCATATATATATATATAGGTGTGCGTTTAACTGCTGGTCTAGGTCTGAGCATGTCTTGAATGCATATATTGCACTTCATGGCTTTAAACGTCTATGCATGCATGCAATTAGTTAAGTCGGTGCATTCAGGTTATGTCTAAGGCTTGTGCATATATGTCAGTCAGGCTGCCCAACAAACTCGGTGCATATCATCGTTCATGGGCATTAAGGTCTGTGCATTCCATTCTCTATGCACGCAGCCTTGGCGAGTGATTAGGTCGGTGCATTGCTTAGCTCGCGTCTCCAAGTCTGTGCACTCTATCTGTGCTAGGTCGATGCAACGCCTTCATGTGTTAGGTACATCAGTGCAACCTCTGGTATTGCACGCTGATTAAGTCGTGAATCAGTGCATATCTTCTATGTGCTTCCTTCGCATTAGGTCAGTGCATTGTTTTACTCACATGATACTCCATGGAGTTTCAGTCTGTGCAACTCATGTTGCTGCGAGTACTTAACCTAGTGCATTCTTAGCGTGCTCATGGTTAAACTCGGTGCATTGTGCATTTCTTGCTTTCACATGGTCGATGCATCTCATGCTATGACACATAATTGAGTCGGTGCATTTCTTCCTCCGTGTGCATAAAGCTTGTGCATCTCTTTCTTACTCAAGTCATACCTGTGCATAGTTTCCTTATCTCTATTGAGTTTGTGCACATTGGCAGGTACGTATAGCTGTGTCGGTGCATTCATATGCTGTGTGATCAAATCTTCATGCGGATGAGCTTCAAAGTCGAAGCACTCCTTCTCATCAAGGGCATGCTTCTCAACGCGAGCAGCGCGAGCAGCGCGAGCAGGTCGGTGCAGTGTCTGGTCTCAAGAAAATGAGCTCGGTGCAACGTCTGAAGATACCCGGTGCAATGCGTGACTTCAGAAGAAGCCAATCAGTGCAAACCATTCCTCAGGACACTAATCTAAGACGGTGCAATGCTTTTACCAGCTCGACCAGGTCGGTGCAATGCCCAGTTCTGATAGAACAAGCTTAGCGCAATCATTCCCAGTACGTGTAGTTTATGGAACTTGTGCACACAAGTGATCAAGCCAGGGAAGCCATAGTTCCATCATATGTGCACCTGAGTATCTAACTTACAAGGAATAGAAGAACAAGGGCACGTGAGAACAACAAACCAATTAACTGGCATGTGATCCAAGGGTGATCCTTATTGGAAGAAGTCGCCATGTGGGGTCCCAATCGTTCAGATTATGACATGTGGCAAGATTCTCCTGAAGCTTCCAGGCGGGAGTGTTCCCTCCACACGCCTAGGGCATGAGCGCGTGACCTCAGTCTGAGGGAGTATATAAGTCATCCTTCTGCAAGTCAATAAGACAACTCTCGGGCGAGATCAAGAAGAACTATTAGGGAGCAGAAGAAGAGAAGAGCAGAGAAAAGAATAGGAGAGTTCAAGAGAGAAAAAGAGATAGCCTGCAAGAGAACGAAAAAGAGAAGATAGAAAAGGTCGCAAGAAGAGAATTCAAGGAGTAGCAGGAATAAGGAGAAAAAGGAAGTGAAGAAAGAGCGAGAGAGCTGAGAACTGAAGAGAGAACGAGATAGAGCTGAGAAGAGAGGTCGAGATCGAAGCAGTCGGTACTTAACGTGAAGATCTATATTCATCTGTTCCATGATCAAATCCTGAACAGTCCTGCTCCAGTTGGAGCTACATTTTTCTTTCGTTCGTTTGTATTTTCCTTTGTTCATTTTCTGATTTCACTTTGTTTTCTGATTCTCTGGTTTGAGGTCGGGGTTCCTCCTGTGGTCTCAGGAGAAGAGAGACTTGGGTATCAGGTTGCTAGTGACTGGGCGTCGCTAGGTTCTCTCCGGTTTGGCGGAAGGGAGGATTGGTCCTCGATTTGCGAGTGACTTGGTGTCGCTCGTAGTTGTTCCCTCTGGTGTGGAGGAAGAGAGGTCTGTGACCTCTGGTTTGCAAGTGACTAGGTGTCACATGTGGTTTCCCACTGGGTTTTAGAGGAAGGGAGATTTGTTCTCCGATTTGCTAGTGACTGGGTGTCACTAGTGGTTCCTTCCGGGTTGGAAGAAGAGAGGAGTGTGTTCCTCTGGTTCAAGCTGTGAGGCCTAGCGGTTTCAAGCTGTTTGCCAACGGAATCCACACTCAGATTTGAGTGTGGGGTGGACGTAGGTCTGGAGGACCGAAGCACTTAAAAATCTTCTGTCCATCGTGGTTTGATTGTTTATTCTGCTCCGCTAGATGTATGCTTAGGATTGTACATGATAGTCTGATCTTATATCTTGTGTAAGATTGGTTTGCACACCGTACGTTTGATTCTGGTCTTGATAGAGTCAAGTTGATTAGATGAACAGAGTCATCTCTTCAGTTTATATAGAGTAGATCAGAAGTACAGCTTATAAGATCTTCCTTCCATCATTCGAAGATAGCATCTAAGCTGATCAAGGCACCTGTGGGTTTTAATTCCGCATCTCTGTTTGTTATAAGTTTTAATTGGGCAAAGTTTTAGAGAGGGATTCATTCACCCCCCTCTGAAACCATCGCACCGGCCCTATCAGCTTATTGCTCGGCCATAGTGTAGGTAGAATCTTATCAACGATTGCATCAACAGTCTGGATCGTGGAAACACTTTTCACCTTGACTAACCGCCCCTGAAATGGGAACTTGAGGCATTGGTGGGAAGTCGAGGGTACTGCATTCAAACTATCAATCCATGGATGACCCAAAATAGTCTTGAACATTGGGTCTATGTCCAACACATAAAATTCCATGTCCATCTTCAAAGGCCCCAGCTCGGCCTGAACTATCACGACCCCGTGACAAGCCCTCCTTGAGTTATCGTATGCTGCAATGGTTGTCGGTGTCGGGCGCAGCATGTCTTCAGATATGTTGCAGGCACGCAACGTGCTCAAGGGAAACACATTACTAGAAGCTTCTGTGTCCACTAGAGCCGCATCAACAACCACCTTATTCAAAGAAATTGTAATGCATAGTGGCATCTGACGTGCCTCTGGGGGTGCCAGCTCTGATTCAGAGAATGAAATAGATGGCCCCTTTGTGATGGTGGCCAACACCGATGGTAAGCTGTCTACTGCTACGTCCTCGCTAACCATTACTTTTTGTAGGAAAGCGCTTAGGGTGTCTTGGTGTAGCGAGGACCTTTTGATCAATTCCAGGACTGAAATCTTGGCCGATATCCGGTCCAAGTGCTGTAGTAAATCATACTTCATGCCAGGCGCGGGGTCTACTTTTTCTGCTTCAACTGTTGAGGCAGGAACTTGAGGGTTGGGTGCGGGTGCACCAGTGGAGGGGTAACTTCTATGAAATAAACGCCCGCTCCGGAGGGAGCAGTGTCGTGCTGGCACGGCCTCAGATGGACCCCCAATTGGCCGAGTGGGGTGAGTGGAAGGGGTAAAAATGGGGGTGATGATGGTGGAAGCTGGTCTAACGGGCCCTGGTGGAATGGCGATTGGTGAAGGGTTGAGTGGAGGGATAACGATGGAGGGTATGGTGGGTGATGGTGGAAGGACTGGCGGGATGGTGGGGAATGTAGTAGGTGCGATAGGTGACCTGGAGCGAATGGAAGGTGGAGCGGTCAAGGTGGTGGGCCGGAAGATGGAAGGAACAGAAGGCGCGGGGGAGTTGGCGTATGCGTGGTGGAAGGCCAAAAGATGAGCGGGGGTCTCATCATCAAAAGACCACCTAGCATTAGGGGCTGGGTGGTGAACAACATTTACTTGAGCTGGTGCCGACGGCTGCTATGGAGGAGCAGGCGGATGTTCTGGCATGGGATTTTGATGAATCCTGAGGTCTTGCTGTTGCTGCTGCTGCTGTGGAGGTTGTTGTTGGGGAGGTTGCTGGAACTGTTACTGCTGAGGTGCCGCCTGCTACGGCCTTGCTTTCCTTCTACTTTTTTTTTATCTTCAATTAACTTGTTGATTTGGGCCCAAGCAATCCTCTGGCCCTCATGCAAATCATAAACTAGATCCCTGAACTGATAACACCTCTATATCGTGTGCCCGGGTTGCCGATGGTATATGCAATACTCTGACTGGTCGGCGGCTGGGTTCCAGTTCTGATGTTCCGGAGGCAATTGTATGCCACCAATGTACATCAAGGCTGAGAAAATGTCCGGCAAAGTTTCTGGAAGTGGAGGATAATGGGCACTTTTCGGACCCGATCGAGTAGGCCCATAACCAGTAGGAGGAGGGACGTTGTGGTACTGGGGTGGCTGCTGAGGCTGTTGTGGCGGTGGTGGTGGTTGTTGTGGGTGTTGAGGAGCTTGGAAGGGGGGTCGGGGAGCTTGTGGAGCAGAGAATTGGGGGTTTCGTGGAGGTTGCTAGAAACGGGGTGGAGCGGATTGGTTAGGGAACTGAACAGCCTGGACCTGCTCGTTTGTTTGTACCCCCTAAATAATAGGGCCCTGGGACTTTCTTGTGGTTTTGGATTTCTGGGCCTTAAATAGGGAATGAATAGGGGAGTCTTTGAACTAGGTCTGGATAAACCGGGCCCGACTGTACAACTGGTGCATATTTGAAATATCGTTCATTGCGAATATGTTCCGAAACGTAGGGGTTGTATTTGAAATCAACAATTTTACTTTTTCTTCATCCGGGATCTGCCCGGGCACACAGGAGGCCATTTGCCTCCATCTGTCTGCATATGTTGCGAAGTCCTCATCTGGCTTCATCTTCTCTGCTACTAAGTCGGTGAAGGAATACTCCGGGCACACCCGGTCTTGGAATCTTGTTATGAACTTCTCCTTGACAATCTTGAAGCTTTCTGCCTCCTCCAAAGGTAATGTATAAAACCACTCTAACGCCACCCCATCCAATGATCGGCGAAAGAGATACGCCATAAGGCGGTCATCATGCTAAAATTGCACCGATTCATACAAAAACTCCCTGATGTGAATGAACGGGTTGCCATTCCTGTCGTACTTTCGATATGTAGGGAGCTCCGACTGAGGTGGGAAGCGAATGTCCCAGAATTTAGGAATGGGGACATCGGCTAGAGACTGCGGGCCGACCCGCTTGTGGAAGAGGTCAATCTACTGCTGCATGGTAGCCCATTTGTCGAGAAGTTCCCGTTTTCGGGAAGGAGGAGACACAGCAGGAAAAATAGATCCAGAGTATGGAGCGGAAGGATAAACTGACTGAGAGGGCAACACATAAGACAGCTTTACAATCGAGCCCGCTTCGTTAGCCAACAACTCCTAGTTTCCTTTGACCATGAATCTCCTCCACCGTCACCTTCTACATACACTTTTCCTCCGCCCTCCACCGCAAGTCAGCCCTCCACTACATATCCCTCTACGAGTCGGTCTCCCACTCCCACACACCCCTATATCTCCATGTGCTCCACCGCATACCAACCCTCCACGAGTCAGCCCTCCGCTATTTCATCTCACCACACCCCTCCACCTCCGATCAAAGAAACACTACACCCAGAACAGGTAGATGCCGTCCATTACATTTTCACTCCCTCCACGCCTCCACATCATTTTAGCCCTCCGCCTTCACCTACGCAACCCCCGCTACCATCTCCATTACCTTTTCATACCCCTCGGCATCCACCTTGCCCGAAGCGGGCTTCTCGCTCTTCACTGCCAGAATCTCTTACAGATGTTTTCAGGGCTCTGATGGTCACCCATGTGTTGCAGCTCCCTCCGGTTATGCCTTGCCAACCCGCGGTCGGGAATTTGCTCCATTTTGTGAATTTAATCATCAACAGGGGCATTTGATTGAGGATTGTCCCGAGTTTCGGGAGTTTGTTTATAGCTTGGAAGATAAGAAGATGATTGATTGGGCTATCATGAGCCAAGTTATTTCAGATCTCAACAGCAGCAGCAAGCCATGCCGCCTAGGCAACAGTCTCCACGTCAAGACCAGGGGCACCCTGGTGTTTCTTCAATTGATAAGGTACCTGCTCCGTTACCCACTTCTTCCTCCATCCCGCCTCCTCCACCACCTTTACCTACCCTAGCCTCCACTCGGGCAACTTCTCTTTCACCCTCCGTTTCCACCACCACACCTGTTCCCAACGCCTCTCAACGTGTTGTAAAGATACGCCGAAGAGCGCCATCACCCGTCACTTCCTCCACTACGCCACTACCTTTCTCTTCTCCTTGTTCCCCACCCCTACCTTCATCCCCATCACCCCCTTTGCCACCATCTTCTCCACCCCCATCTTCGCCGCCTCCATTGGCCACATCTCCATCATCACCTTCTCCATTATCCCCATTACCGTCACCACTACTGTCTTCATCACCTCCCCTCGCAACGATCCTTGTTCCGTCACAACCATCCCCGCGATCGATGCCACTTCTTTCGCCATCATCCTCTGAGTCCGAGCAGGCCGACCCTAAACCCATACCTCCATTTTTGCCTTTACCTCCACCCATGCCCATCATCATCAGTATTTCTCCATCACTTGCACTAACGCCACCCGCGCCCTTCAAACCTCCTCCTTCTAACCTCCCTCTACCATTTCCTACTTCGTGGAGCAGGTACACGCTACCTTTGGTGCCCCTCGGGTCTAGTCCCCAGGGAGATAAAGAGCCAAGCCGGGTTTCGATTGTGCATTTCAAGATCCAGGATGTTATTTCCCGCATGCCGATACGAGTCCTAGCCCTTAGCTATTTTGGGAACTAGGAGCCTGCATTTGCTATGAAGACGGTTGCAAAAAAGAGTACCCTTGTGTTGGTGCCAGTTTCTTCAAAGGCGAGGCCGGTAGCAATCTCTCTGCTCGCCGGGAAGTTCACCATTAATGCTGTTATTACCTCGCGCTCGATTGCTGTTCAGTTCACTAGCCGAGAAGGGTTCTCTACTCAGATTATGCTAACACATACGGCCCCCCGGAGCCTGATGGATTCCCTATTCAAGGGGCAATTGGCCGTGTCTTCTACATTTTCCAAGGACATTCTGCATATCTTACGTAATTCCCCTCAATTTATTAGCATGCCGGCCACGTCAACGCCGCGCATTGATCTCCCTCGGCTTTGTCCTACTCTTCTAGTACGGGAGTTATACTTCAAGTCTGATTGCCGAGTGGAGTGGCCGAACCTCTATGTTCTAGTGCTAAGAGACAAAACTCCGTGGCTTCATGATATTCATTTAGTTGAGAAGCTGTTTGCCCAAGAATGTTTGCATGTTGTTAGCACTGGGGGTCTAGGGGCAGCCACCCCGATGAAGTTGCATGTTCACAGTCGGGCCAGGCCGTCTGCCAGGTGGGCCCGTTATCTGAAAAAGTATTGCAAGACAAGAAGCCTGAAGGCCCGAGTCCGCACCAGGTGGCGTTGTTTCAAGAAGATTTCTGCTAAGAAGAGGCGATGACATAAGTTTAAGGGCCGTCAGTTGTGCACTCGGGGGTCCACTTCCTCCTCTCCTTCTTCCATCCATTCGTCTTTTCTGTTGCTCAGTTCTTATCCATGGGTGGTGTACCTTCCACCACCTGACCATATTTCTACCATCCTTTCATATCCTCACCATTCTAGGCATCGGCCTATGTCCTCCTCTTCCCCTGAGCCAGGGGCATCTTCTAGTTTTTCTCCCCGGGTACGCCCGGATTTCACTTCTCATCTCTTTCCCCCAACCTTGTTGGGAATCCCTTGCGCTCGTTCCCCGACATTATCAGGTGGTTTTTCTGATCCTTTCCCGACTTTGTCGGGTGGTTTCCATTTCTTTTCCCCGACCTTGTCGGGTGTTCATGCATTTTTTTCCCCGTCTCTGGCGGGTGATCGCTACTCTTCTTCTCCGACCACGTCGGATGATCATTCTCCTTGTTCCTTATCTTCACAGCTATCTTTTCATCATCTTTCTGTTCTTTCCTCCTCACCCTTTCGGGGTCATTACCCTTTTTCGTGCTATTTTCGAGGCTTTAGTCCGCCTTGATCTCAGTTAATATCTGTTCATTCTGTATTCGGTTCTTTGTTATCAAGGCCTCCGTGCCTTAACGAGGGAGTTCTAGCCCTCGTCTCTCTTCCTTTTATTCTTCTTCCTCCAGTTTGGTGGCTGTCGCTCCTCCATCTAGAGGAATCTTCAAGTCCTGGTTATCCTCTCCCTTTTACCCTGACAAGCGAGGAATACAAAGCTCGTGCTGATCAAAGCGCGATGACCAAGATTGCGTCAGGACGCCGCTTTTCCGTTCCATGGATTCGCAAGGTATCTTTATTTGGTGCAAGAACATGCTATTATTGTTATCATTTCTATTTCTCCTGCGCATGGTTATAATGTGGTTTCCTCAACACGTTTTGAGCAGCTTTAGTTCATTAAGTTTGGTTAGTTCAAGTTGAGTTGCTTCTGCAGCATCCTTAGGCTGGTGATAACTCCGTGTTAGGAGTCTAGTTTCTTTCCCTGATTGTTGAGGGTGACCTATGAATATGGATTTTTCACACACTTCACCGTGAGCCATAGCAGATCTCTCTGAGGCGCACCGTTGCTGCTTTGGCCATACTTTAGGTATGCACAAAGGTCTTTTCTTTTCTCTGCTCGGCCAAGTGCAGGGGCAAGAGACTGATGGATAAGATGACTAACCTAGGCGCTCCCTAATACAGGAGAGGTCTCAAATAGGGGCAGTCTTGACCCTCAAAAGTGAGCTTTCATGCTATATCTGGCCAATAAGGGCTACCAAAATGAGAAAATGAATCAATGCAAAATTACGAATCAAAGGCATGGCAAGAGTGGCAGTACAGTTCCCCGCGAAACGTCATGAGCCCGGTCGCATGCGTGCCTGATAAATATGGGTCTAAAAATTAAAGACACAAAGCCCCAGCGTAACATGCTATCTCTTTGAGGGGTAGTGCCCTGAAAGGAAGTCAAGTCCTGATGTCTCCCATCCTGCACGAAGCTTATCTCCAATTTTTCTTCTACTTCTCCCTCGTAGGCTGGGTTGTATCCCGGGTATGGCCTTAGTAGGGGCACCGTTCTTTAGAAGCAGTTGGTTGTGGTAAGCCACCCTCACATGCATGCCCTTCTTAAGGGAAGTCTTTAATGAGAGGGGAGGAACGACGATCCCTGGCCAGTAGTTCGAGCCTATCTTTGGGTGTTGCGGATTGCTATTGTCAAAAATCCAAAAAAATTGAGATATTGTTCAAAATCCAAAAAAATGAGATTCCAAAAAAATGAAATATTGTTCAAACAAAATAAAAAAAATCAATTTTTTTCAAAATCTAAAAAAATCAAGAAAATTGAAAAATCTAAAAATATTTATCTTTCATATTTCATTTTGAGAGTAGATACGTAATCTGTTTGTTAAGTGCGCAGGTTGCAAGTACTCATGCATTCTTACTATATCTTGTGCTCTGCCTCCTGTCCACATCTTTGATCTGTTCTTTCCTTCTTCGATCCACTCTCTCGATCTGTTTTGAAGCTCATGTCCTTTTCAACTTTTATTTGTAATGACTATATCTTTATGAGAGGGTTTTGCCACACGACTATGAACGTAGCGGTTCTGCTTCATTCTGATCTCGAGTTTTGATTGAAAAGCGTGTTTTGTTTGTCTCTTTTGTCCCATCGTATCTTTGTCTCATGTCCATGTCCCACT
This sequence comes from Amorphophallus konjac, assembly GCA_022559845.1. Taxonomy (NCBI): domain Eukaryota; kingdom Viridiplantae; phylum Streptophyta; class Magnoliopsida; order Alismatales; family Araceae; genus Amorphophallus; species Amorphophallus konjac. The sequence goes on along the minus strand of CM040126.1, from coordinate 227,375,035 downwards.
GTGTTGTCCCACACATGTTGTTTTGTTCCACACCACATGTTGTTAGTTGTCTTGCACATGTCGATGGTCGTTTTCCATGTTCCATGTGTTGTCCCAACCATGCGATCCGTCATGTTCTTATCTCAACCGTGTGTTGTCCTGCCGATTGTTGTCTTGTCACTCCATGTTCATGCATACGTATTGTCTGTTTATGCCTTTGCCTATGTGCTTGTTCATCTTGTTGTGTTGTTTCTATTCGTCATGTTATGTCATGTTGTTTATCATTATGTTAATCGCTATGCTTATCTTGTTTGTCTTATTCATGAAAATCCATAAAAATCTGAAACAAGAAAATCCAAAAAAACTTACCATTTCACCTGCACAGGTAAGTCAGGTATGGCCTCCTATCCTTATCACCCTTATTGCATTATTATATGGTACTATGTTATATTATCTCGAGAAATAGTTGGTTATCTAAGTGTTCCAGGATCTGATGTTCCCCTCTAACAAAAATGATGATGATCCAGGTTCACGTGTTTAATCTTCGGATAGGCCGTTAGGTTGGGATATCATGGGGAGGATAGTTCTATCCTGCACGCCGTGGTTGCGGATAGTATCTTGACTATGATTCTCCCAGCTTAGCAATATTATTCTCGAGTATTTTATATTTTAATCTTTCTTTGCATTTGTTTTAACGATTTCTTTTATTTTAGCCCAGCATGCATCATACACATCTTTTTGAGCTTTCATGACCCATGGTTTGCTTGAAGAATGTCCCATCAGTGATGGTTAGCTGTGCGTTTAGTGTTTTAGTAAGAGGAACTAATTCCACTCTGAGTTAGAAGGTTCTCTTTGGTTGATTGAGAGGTCCCCGTCTGGAGCTTTAGCCCGTTTCCTTTACTTTTGCTGCCTATTTTTGGCCTCTTCATTGGATCGCGGGATTGTGTCCCCCATGAGGTTGGTCTTTTCGATTTGTTTCATTTCATTTAGTTTAGTTCCTCTAGACTGGTGTCGCTCTTGGTTTAATTATTCCTTGCGTTTGGTTCAGAGTTTTCCGGAAGATTCCCATCGCTTGTTGGTAAAAATGGGTGTCGTTTTACCTTAACGCCCACTTTTTCGGTCCACTCCGCTGCATTTCCGCTTCATCTCCATGTTCCATGTCACTTTCGCTTCACCTCTGCTCGCTCCCCTGCAAAGAGGACGTTAAGGGGGTGCATCTGTTGACACCAATTTTTTGCCGATAAGTTGAGTCGTTCCTCTTACTCCCGTTTGTTGATGCCTCGAGTAGTCCATCACTCGTTGAGGCTGTCCTCAGGTATGTCTTGAGCCACTTTTATGGGTAGCCTCCCTCCCTGGTGAGGTCTGAGTTGATTCAGGGCTTAACGGGCCTTGGTTTTGGTTGATTGGGCTTTTCTATGAGTTTCAAATACCCATGTACATGTACAGTTCATCCATGGCCGCTCAATCAGTGCGCGGTTGACTGTGGACTGTCTGTCTATTTTGGAATATTTTGGGTAATTTTTTGAATTTCCACCGACAAGCATTTATGCGGTCCTACCATAGCCGTTCAACTTGATGCACGGATGGATGGTGACCGCTCATCCCTCAGAGTCTTACGCTTGATAGTTTGTTCAGATAATTATCCAATTAATCTATTTATCACCGACAAGGCTAGAACGGTTTGTCCTTGGCCGTTGTACCTTTGAACGGTCTCATCTGAGAAGTTCATCTATGAGAGTCCAACGGCGAAGGTTTCGGTCAATTCGATGGATAAATTGAATTATTTATGATTTATTTTGAATTTTCACCGACGGGGTTGGATGGCCATGACATGGCCGCCCATCCAGTTGAACGGTCTATCGTGAGACCGTTCATCCGTTCGAATGCTGAATTTCAACAGATTTTATCCCTTTTATCCGTGGTTTTATCCCCAACTTCTCCCATCATTTTCTCCGCAGATAATCAACCACTTCAAGTGCTGTTTTGACTAGATAAGAGATAATCTATTTATCTATGATTTTCCTTTGATTATCTCGACCTGAAAATGCCTCTAAACCCTAATTTCGAGCTAGGACTTTAGGTGTTCTATAAATAGACCCTAAAGGCTACCTTTGAAAAGGGGGGGAGATTTTTGGTCGACGGCGAAGCCCTGCCGTATTCTTGAGCGACCTAGCATCAAAGAGGGAGGCTTTCTACGTCCACACAAGCCTCCGGTTCAGGGAGTAGTCTAGTTTTTGAGTCTTGTGTGTTTGATAGGTTTTGTCCACTTTTTCATTGCATGCACTATTCTTCTTACTTTCTCCCCACGTTCCTCTTCATTTTCATTGCCATGCACACACCCACCCACGTTTTTGACACCCTACGGGTTTAAAATCCCCCAGGTATCCCCCTTTCCTCTTATTCATGCTCATTTATTACTATATTGGCAACTACTACACTTTCCAGTTCTGATTTGGGTTGTTTCTTTGTGTTTTCACGTTGTTTTTGCAGGTCAGCAATCCCTAGCACGAGGCCCATCCCCTCTGGCCGGCTGGAGAGGGTGGAGGTTGGACCCTTTGTGATTTCTGGCTTGGTGGTCTTGCGCGGTGCTCTACAGTCCGTTTATGAAGACGTGCGGTGCAGACTGGACCGTCCATCTTCTTCCTGCGGTCGTGACAGAGCCGTTCAACTGCCAGGAGCGCTTCCTCCCGCATCTTCTGCAGCATCCTTAGGCGGTCTATCGTGAGACCGTGCATCCTACAAGCGGTTCTTCCTTAACCGTCCATCGTCCCAGCGCTGCAGGTCAGGCGAGTACCTCTCCCTTTTTCCAAGGTACGGCGGGTTCATCACGTCCGGCGCCTTGGTGGCAATCATAGGTTCTTACACTTCCCTTTCCTTCTGCCCTCATTTATTTCTCATGTCGGATATGGTAGAATAGACATTGGAAGGAACGGACGGGAGGAGAAATATATCCACATCACCTAGTCGGCTCCAAGGAATATGGAGACGAGAGGATCCCCTACCTAGGTAGGAATGCAACTAGTATAGAAAAATGGGTATGGTCCTATGTGCACCGGAGTGCATGCAAGAATCTAGCCTAGATCTAGTAATCACTGATCAAGCAAATATGCAAAGTATGACACACATCATGCAAAATTAACTAATAAGCAGGGGAGATCAAGAGCACCAAATAACATGAAATAATATGAAATGATATGAAATAGTAATCAAAATGAAGCCTTGGGTGCACTGTAGCACGACAAAATGGTCTGTGGGAGACCGTGCAGGGTGGTCAACGGTCCTGGGTGGACCGCTCAATAGCATGGAGTGACAGGAGCACTGACGATATGAAAACAAAGACTGTAATGGACTAAAAGGGAGGGGAACAGAGGCGTACCTGGACGCACGGTCTTGCGATAGACCACGCAGATTCTGGGATGCTCCTGCAAAGACCACAGAATATCAGCGTAAACAACCAGTGTAAGGATAGAAACGTACCTGAGCCAGCAGTGCTAAACGGTCTTATTAGACCGTGGGAAGAAGTGGACGGCATGCGCAGGGCCGCTAGATGTAACAGGCTGGCATGACAGCAGCACTAGGATGAGCACAAGACGGCCAATCCACGGCCGTGCAGGTACGTGAGCGGCTCTGAGGGAATCGCGTAAACGCCAAAGGACAGAAATAATAGATGGACCGGAGAGTAACCTGAAACACTCAAAGAAGAAAACTAACCAAGCACAAGAACAGGTCAGCAAAACAATAACACGATGGGCAGGAGGTGTTCCACCGTGATCGTCAAAAAATGGGATGTTGACATGTTTTCCTACCCCTTTGCTCTCTCTTACCTTCCTCTTCCAAATGTATCAAAGCGTAAGACAAGCGATGTAAGGGAAGAAAGAAAGAGTGGAGAAGAGTGTGTGATCGTGATCGCCACCAAGATACCAAAATGCAAAAGGATGCACCCGTACCTTAGAAAAGGGAGACACTCGCCTGTGAATCAGCACTATAGAAATAAGCAACTCTGGAAGAACCACCCTATGAGTTAGACGGCCGCTCGATAGACCGCCAAACAGTGCTGGGAAGGACGCGGGATGAAGAACAATGGACAACCGGACGGTTCGGAGGCAGCCGTTCAAAGGTTCAGAGCGGTTCGTGGAGATCCGCCTTCCTCTTCAAACGGACGCAATTAAACCGCGTTGTTCCGTCATCCACCAAGTCATAGGATCCGAACCTCCACCCCTTCCGATCGGCCAGAGGGGATGGGCCTCGTGCTAGGATGATGCTGACCAGTAAAACAACGTGAAGACCATAAAAGAAAACCCAAATCAGAATTGGAGGGTGTAGTAACTGGAAAAGAACATGAAAAATGAACAAACTAACATGGACTGGGGGATACCTGGGAGGTTTTTAAACCCCTTTAGGATGTGAGAAAATAGTAGGAGGGTGTGTGAATGAAGTGCAAGTAGTGAAAACGTGGAAGAAAGAAACGAAGAATAGAAGCATGCATGTGAATGAAATGATGACGAGACTATCAAACAAAGACTCAAAACTAGAACAACTCCCTGAATCGGAGGCCTGAGCGAAAGTAGAAGGCCACCCTCCCTGAATGTAGGTCGCTCAAAAGTTCGCCAGAGCTTCGTCGTCGACCTCAGATCTCCCCCCTTTCAAAGACTGGACTAAGGGTCCTATTTATAGAGCCCATAAACCTAGCCTCGAAATTAGGGTTTTCAATAAAAATCAGGTCAAGATATTAACATGAAATCCGTAGATAATACTCCCATCTCCCATCTAGTTAAACGGCACCCCATTTGGTGTAGAATCTGCGGAGAAATGGGTGGAATAAGTTAGGGATTAAACCACATGTTGGAGATAGAAAATCCTTAAAAATCTCAGAAATCGGGCCAATACGCGGTCGCTCGATAGGCCGCCCAGCCTATTGCACAGTCTATGGCTAGACCGTCTAAGGCTATCGGTGAAAATTAAATAAAATAGTTAAAATATCCAATTATCCATCGAACTGACCGATTATTTCGCCATTGGACTCTTAAGGATTGAACGGTCTACTGCTAGACCACTCAACGAATAGGGCGGCCCAGGTCCAACCGTGTAGGCTTTGTCGGTGATAAATCCAAATAAATAGATAAACAAATAATTATCTGAAAGATCCAACGAGATTAGGACTCTGGGAATTGGACGGCTAAGTACATACCGTACAATGGGTTTGGACGACTATACTCAGACTGTGCAGAAGTTTATCGGTGGAAATCCAGAAAATCACATAAATATCCGATAAATATATGAACGGCTCAGAACTAACCGCTCATTTGCTGAACGGCCAGGCGATCGACCGTGCAAAAGCTGGGTGCTTGAAATTGATAAAATGTGATAAATTAAGCAAAATCAAGGCCCATTAAGCCCTGAATTGAAGCAGACCGAGTTAGGGAGAGAGGTACCCAAAAAATAGGCCCAAAGACATGCCTGAAAATAGCCCAATGAGTAATGGACAACTCGATGCATCAACAAATGATAGTAAGAGGAATGACTCAACTTATCAGCAAAAAATGGGTGTCAACAGTGATGCTGATATGTCAGTTACTTTGACAGGCCTGCTGAAATCTAAAAAAGACCCGCCTTGGACTTTGCTCCCTTGGTGGCTACAACTACTACAGCTGCACCATACACTTCAATATCCAGTCAATCATGTATATAGAGAAGCTAACCAGCTAGCTGATTCTTTAGCTAACCATGCAGTTCATGTGAGGGAAAACAAAGAGTTTCACCATATCCGTGAGCTACCACTGTTAGCAAGGGCGTATGTTATAGCTGATGCTAGAGGCTTACCCAATTTTAGGGTGAAACATGTATAGGTCTTGTTTCTAGTTTCCTTACATACTTGTAGATAAGAGGTATGCCTCTTTCTGATGATGTAATTCTTTTTGAATAAGCAATAATATAAGCATCTAATGGTGGTTAGGTGGAGTGAGAACATTCCCTTCCTCTGGAATGGGGGTGCACTCTCCCTTTACACCATTAGATGACTGGGTTTGATAAAAAAAATGATGATGAGCAAATGCTGAGTTACTAATAGATGCTGACATGTCTCTGGGGTTTTGATATTGATGTTTCTGATGTAATAGTGCTCTGAATGAGAATTTCTTGTAATGAGATACTTACTCAAACATCAGTTGTCTTTTCTTACTGTACACAGAAATGTCATTACTGCATATTGCATATTTGTGTTGAATGCACACTTGTATTGAATGTTACTCATGCTATGCATGTCAGTGAATAAATTATGTGATCGTTATTAACAACTTGAGAATGCTTGGAATTGAAAGAGTGTGTGAAGAATGGTTGTTGGTTGTTTAATTCATTGTCTGTTTCAATCATACATGACTCATAGTTGTCATCATCAAAAAGGGAGAGATTATTGGAACCCTGGTTTTTGATAACGGCATTCTATGAATCATGTTAAGATTGGAATGCATCTATACCTCAATTAAAACTCATCTGTGTCAGTCATCATCAATGTCGATGCAGTTTATGTTTATGCATTCATATAGGTCTGTGCATACATTATGAGTCTTCATGCAAGGAAGTCATATAGGTCAATGCATATTTTGCGTGTCTAAGGATAACAAATAAGTCTGTGCATTTTTACATTCTTATGCATATCGGGTCCGTGCACTTTCTCATTGGTCAGAATATAGGTCAGTGCATGCCTCTGAAGAGACGCACACAAGGTAGGTGTAGGTTTGTAGAATGCACATGTAGTCGGTGCACATTTTGTCTTCACATAAAGATCGGTGCATATGCATGCAAATGGAAGAATAAGGTCGGTGCACGTTCTTGTATTCTTCACATAAGGTCGGTGCAATCTTCGCTTCTCTGCACGGATAGTCGGTGCACATCCTTAGTGAATGCACACTGAGTCAGTGCATGTTCTGATCTTGTGTACATAAGGTCGGTGCTGGTTTTGTCTCGTGCATGTAAAAGTCAGTGCATATTCATCATTTAGGCAGAACGAAGTCAGTGCATACTTATGGGGGCATCACTTACCCCTCCAATTTCTCGAAGCTCTGATGGATCGTCGGTTTGCGCCATTGTGTTCTCCACATTTTTTTGAGTCAATCCATGTAATTTTCATATTTTATTTGAATCATAAACTATGTAATTTTCTTTATATCTGAGTCCGGTACCTAGGTATAAGGGTCATTTACCTAAGTCTTGAGTCATGTGGTTAATTAAGTAGTCTAATGGGCCCAACTAGTGGGCTAGGCCTAGGGGCGCCCCTCCCTTGGACTGCATTGGTCAATAGTTGTTTAGTCAGGGTCAATTTGGTCATGTGAAAAGTCCAGTGCCTATAAAAAGGCCACCCCACTCTCTCATTTGTAACTTTTGATGATCAATAGAATTGAAATTTCCCTTGGAATCTTATTCCCCCTCTCTCTATTTAGCTCTCTCTCTCTCCCTATCTCTCTCTCTCTAAGAAGGGGCTGACCCTATTCTCTCTCCTCCCCTCCCAACCACATTCTCTCTCCCTTCCCCCTCCATTAAAGCCTCTCCAACTCCCCACAACCCCTCTCTTTACTCCACCCCATCCCCAAGGTAGCCTCCACCTATCCCCACTCCACCCTCCAACCACCAACCACCTACTCCCCTTCTACAAGCACCTCTCTCATCTCCTAAGGGAGAATTCCCCACTCCCCAACCATCTTTTCCCTTCCCCACACACCTCTTCCCATCCCCAAGACCAAAAATTAATCCCACCCTTAAACCCATTTTCAAATACTCTTTCCTATCTCCCTCCCAACACCAAATTCGCAGCTTCTCCTCCCTCCACCTACTAGACCTCCCTCCAGCCCCCATTCTGCCACTCTCTCACCTTGGATCACCCCCTCCCAGACCCCCTCACAGCCAGGGTTCGCCCCACACTCATCCGCTCCCATTTCGGCCCCCTCCTACTCCATTTTCCATCGGCAAGTTGCAGACCCTACCTCAGTTTGCAGGCAGCAGAGAAGCCGCTAGTTGCAGAGCCTGCCACGACTTCATCCTGGAGCCCCTGGATGCACAAAAGGAATCGCCGGAAGCGTCTCCCAGTCCTCTTCGCAACGGTGGTGGTCTCGTCCCCGTCTGAGCTCGTGGCTGCCCACAGGAGCTATCATCGCCGGACTACGCAACTTCTTCCTGACAGTCTTCTAGAAGCTGCTTGCAGAGGCTCCCATGGCCATTTCTCTGAAGTTCTTGAAACGGGGCTTGGCTGAGACCTTCTACTACAAGTCTCCTGCCACCAAGAAGAAGCGGCACTCCGTTCGGCATCTGAAGCTGTGAGTTCCAAATTTTCTCTCTCCGGTGCGCTGAACAGTTTCCTCTGGAATCAGTCTGATATCTCGACACTGTTCGGGACATCAACATCTGCTCCGACCTCCTCCGGCATCCTTTCTACTCTCTGATCGAAGAGGACTCAACCACGAATCCAACAACTCTGGCCACGCCTAAATTAGAGCTCGGGAGCCTCCGTGGCGGACTCATCTTCCTGCTGCAGAGGTGTAAAAGCTACTAGAATCAGCAGATAGAGACCCCGTTCGAGCCTCTACTCCGACCAACGCCATCATTCAGAAATTCCCCCAAAAATTGGACATCCTCCCGGGTCAACTACGAAGGTTTTCCTACTGGTTTCATCGACAACGGAGTTCGGGAGAGACCGCAGTGGCACCGACTTCGACTGCCTATTCCATGTTCCAGGGGGCGGATAGAACTGACGACTTTCTATCAATTAGTTCTTAGATCAATTTTCCCCTCCCCGCTGTTGATTTGTTTTCTTAATTAGCTTCCTATCCCGCCCCCTTTAAATACATACATGCATAAACATGTGAATCAAAGACAAGGGGATGAAAGGATGGAAATACTAACCGTGATCGCCACCAAGGATCAACAACGCCCAAGGATGAAGAAAGGAGTGCAACGGCGCCGTATACCTTGGAACTTAAAGACTTGATCGCGCTTGAAACGGGGTGCGGGGAACTTGTGGATTCAAACCTCCTCTCCTTCCAGCCGGCTAGAGGAAGAGGGCCTCACGTTGTATTCATGCTCTCCTGCAAAACAAAGATCAAACAAGGACAAAAAACCCATTAGAACATGCATGTGTAGTATCAATCCCACAGTGATAAAATAGGGGTAGAAATTGAGGGCAAACTCACCGGGGGGAGGTTTTTAACCCCTGTGGAAGGGTGGAAAAGATAGGTGTGTGTGTTGTGCATGCATGAGATTTGAAATCATGAGATTTGATTGAGAGAATAGAGAGAAAACGATGATGCAAAACAGAGAAAAACGCTTGTGTAGCAGAAAGTGCAGGAAACTGTGATGATTTATGATTTTGAGAGGAAGAGAACTAAGAGTGTAGACCATGGAATCAAGCCCAGAAGGGTAGAATAGAAAGCCAATACTTCCCTCTTCAAGATGGGGTCGAAGTTGTGAGTCGACGGTGCAGCATGGCTTCGCCCCACGTCCGGAAAGAGCCCCCCGTCGCGACTGCGAACTGGGCAGTTTTTATAGAGTTTTGCAAGAAAGCCTCATCTTCTTATCACGATTCCCGGAGATAGAGTCCAAGATAAATCGAGTTCTTTGGATCAAACTCGAGATAATACTAAGGACAAGAGATAGGAACAAACGGGGATCAATTCAGAGGAGGATTCTAGAAGATAGGGCTCTTGGAAGGCAGCCCCGGAGCCTTATCTGCAGAGTTTTAGTTGAACTAGGAAACATAAATCCTGATCTTGCGACCCAGATCCTAAGAGATATTGCCAATTAAAATTTGATTCCTATGAACCAAATTCAAGATAATACCAAGGGCTAGAAGTAGGAAAAAACGGGGATCAATTTGGATAAGAATTCAAGAAGTTATGGACTCTTCAAGAGGGCCACGATGCACAAAAACGGAGCAGAGTCCAGCACGAATTGGACTCTCTGGTGCATGTAACGGTCTATCATAGGACCGTCAGAGTGATGTAACGGACTAGGGTAGGTCCGTCACACTCTGGAGGTCGAACGAGACGTTTTCGGATGAGATTGGATGTAACGCACCTAAACAGTGCCGTCACTTGGTCTAACGGTCAAGGATAGGACCGCCACACTCTAGGGGTTGAACCGGGCTGTTTTAGGCAAGTTTTGATGTGACGGTCTATCATAGGACCGTCACACTGAAGTAACGGTCTTCACTGGGCCGTCACTTCAATGAAGTAACGCACCTGCAAATGACCTTCACATCGATGAAGGCAGATTCTGGGCAGACTGCGCGTGACTTTAGAAATCGAAGCGTATCTCTCAAACGGTGGAGAATTAGACAAAGTGGTAAACATAGAAGTTGTAGATAACTGAGAGAGGAACAACTTTTATGAAGAAAGAAATGTGAGAAAATGATTGGAAGATGGTGGAAAATGGGACTGGAAGAGAGAGGAAAATTCTGGAATGTAGGTGAACAGCACGGCATGCCAGAAAAATGCAAATAGCTCACAATCGGGGCAGAACCGGCCAACAGTGTAGAAGAAGAAATTGTAGATCTTTGAAAGATGAACAACTTTGATGAAGATAACGTTTTGAATAGAGGATTGGAAGAGGGTGAAAAAGGACCACTTTCAGGACTGCGCAGTGAGAGAGAGCCGATTACTTGAGGGAAGTCGGCCTAAATGGGCCGAAAGTTGATTTGGAAGTGGGAATTTGACAAGATAAGCTCCAGGGCTCTAAGAAATCATGACCTCCAAGGCTCAAAGGGTATGGAATGGTAAAAATGGGCTTGAAATCCATCCAAGGAAGCTCCAAAATAATGGGTAATTCGGGGCATCAAAATGATGAATAAGAGAAATGACACAACCTGCGAGCTAAAACGGGTGTCAACAGATGCCCCTCCTTGATGTCCGCTTTGCAAGGGAACGAGCGAAAGCGACGTGGAGGTGAAATGGAAAGGAGGTGGAGTGAAAGCGACAGCGACGTGAAATGGAGATGAAGCGGAGATGAAGCGGAGAGAACTGATAAGCGGGCATCAAGGCAAAAAGACACCCGTTACAACCAACAAGCGATAGGAATTCTCCCGAAAATGCCGAGCTAACCACAAGGAATGATTGACAAAGATGAGACATGTCTGGAGAACTAAACTAAGGAAATACGACCAGCCTCATCGGGGACACAATCCACAGACAATGAGTTGGTCGGAAGGAAACACAGCATAAGAGCTGGAAAAAGAGAGATAAGACTGAGATAAAATCCAGACAGGAATCACACTGGCCAAACAGACCAAGCGGCAAGATCAGAGAAATCGTTCAAATTTGGAGTGGAATGAAGAATCTCTTATCCAAGAGAGCTGAATGCAATCAACCATTGCTGAGGAGAAATCCTTGAATGGATCACGAGACATAAATGCTCAAAAATGACATGATGCATGCTAGGCTAAAATAAAGAAATCATTAAAACGAATGCAAAGAAAGATAAAATAGAAAGTACTCAAGGATAATATTGCTAGACTGAACCAAGACGGGGTCAAGAATCTTCTGCAACCACGGCGTGCGAGACAGAGTCCATCGTCCCCCACCCGACTCAACCGAGCGGCCTATCCAACGATTAACCGTATGCTCTTAGATCATCATCGTTTTTGTTAAAGGGGAACATCAGATCCCAGAACACACGGCCAACCAGCCGGTCCTTGAGAGTTTATAATAACGTAGATACCATATAGTAATGCAACAATGAGCAAGGATAGAGAGCCATACCTGACTTACCTGCCAAGCGAAGCGGCATTCTTTTGCATTTTTGATTTTTGATTTTTTATGGATTTTCAAATAAGACAACAACCACATTGACATGATATAATGTGAACATGAACGAATATGAACGACCATAACATGAACATAACATAATAAGAGAAATATGAATTAAACATGTCACAACATAACATACCGAAGATGGATGAAACATAACAAACAAACAAATGGAAAACATGCATGCGACTAAAGGCACGGTGGGACAAGACAACATGTACACGGTGGGACAGCACACATGGTGGTATAAGGACATGGTGGGACAAAGACACGTGGGATGACAATACCACGGAGGACAAAGATACGTGTGATGAATGACTCGCTGGAACAAAGGTACGACCAACACGAGAGGACATAGACACATATGACAAGGACACAGTGGGACAAAAGACATGGAGGACCATAGAAATATATGACAAGGACACATCAGGATAAAAGACATGCAGGACATAGACATGATAACGACAATAAACACTTTCTTCAATCAAAACCCAAGATCAAATGAAGCGGAACCGCCAGGTTCAAAACCGTAAGATATTGCCCACTCATGGAAACATGATTAAGCAAATAAGCGAAAGCTGAGAAGGCCATGAGCTTCAGAACAGATCTAGAGATAGGATTGAAGAGATGAGAACATATCGAAGATGTGGACAGGAGACAGAGCACAAAGATAGAGCAAGGAAAGCTTGAACCTGCAACCTGCAGCCTGCACACTTAGCAAACAGATTACGTATATGTCCTCAAGATAAAAATAAAAGGAACAAAAGAGAAGTATTTTTGGATTTTTGTATTTATGATTTTTTTTTGCCATATTCAAATTTTTGTTATTTTTGACATATTCAAATTTTTTTTTTGGAATTTTGACATATTTGATTTTTTTGGATTTTGATAAATTTAATTAATTTTTTTGGATTTTTGACAATATCATTTTTTGGATTTTGACAATATTTCATTTTTTTTTATTTTGACAATATCAATCTGCAGCACCCAAAGACAGGCTCGAACTACTGGCCGGGAATCGCCGTCCCTCCCCTCTCATTAAAGGCTTCCCTTAAGCAGGGCGTGCATGTGAGGGTGGCTTACCATAACCAACCGTCTCTAAAGAACGGTGCCCCTACTAAGGCCATACCCGGGATACAACCCAGCCTAAGAGGGATAAATAGAAGAAAAATTAGAGACAAGCTTTATGCAGGATGAGAGACATCAGGATTTGAATTCCTTCCAGGGCACTACCCCTCAAAGAGTAGGTCTATTGCGCCGGGGCTTTGTGTCTTTGATTTTGAGACCCATATTTATCAGGCACGCACGCGACCGGGCTCATGACGTCCCGCGGGGCTTCGCCACTCTTGCCATGCCTTGGATTTTCATAATGTTGCATTGGTTCATCATTGATTCATCCATATATGATTTTGACAGCCCTTATTGGCGACGGTCAAGACTGCCCCTATTTGAGACCTCTCTCGTATTAGGGAGCGCCTAGGTTGGTCATCTTATCCATCAATCTCTTGCCCCTACACTTGGTCGAGCAGAGAAAAGAAAAAGACCTTTGTGCATACCCAAAGTATGGCCAAAGCAGCAACGGTGTGCCTCAGAGAGATCGGCTATGGCTCACCGTGTAGTGTGTGAAAAAAAAACCCATACTCAAAGGTCACCCTCAACGATCGGGGAGAGAAACTAGACTCCTAGCGCGGAGCTATCACTGGCCTAAGAATGCTGCAGAAGCGAACTCATTTTCAATGAACTAAGTAAATTTCTAAAAGCCACTTAACCATGTTGAGGAACCAATGTTATAAGCATGTGCAGAAATAATAGAAATAATAAAAAATGAAAGCATGTTTCTTTGCTCAAAATAAAGATACCTTTGCAAATCCATGGCGTGGAAATCGGCATCCTGAAGTGATCTCGATCATCGAGCTTTGAGGAGCGCGAGTAGCTTTGTATTCCTTGCTTGTCAGGACGAAAGGGAGAGGATAGCAAAGGATCAAAGATTCCTCTACATGGAGGAGCGGCAGACACGACACTGGACGAAGAAGGATAAAAAGGAAGAGAGACGAGGGCTAGAACTCCCTCGTTAAGGTGTCGAGACCCTGATAACAAGGGACCAGATACAGAAGAAACCAGATTAGCTTAGATCAAGGCGGACTAAAGCCTCCAAAACAGCAAGAGAAAGGGCGAAGACCCCGAAAGGGTGAAGAGGAAAGAGTAGAAAGATGATAAGAAGAATCATCCGACGTGGTCGGAGAAGAGGGACGAGAATCATCCGACAGTGCCAGAGAAGGAGAATGGGAGACACCCGTCAAGGTCGGGGAATAAGAAGAACCCGGAGATACCGGAGGGGAAGAATCAGAGGCAACACCTGGAAGTCTCGGGGAAGAATAATCAGGTGATGTCCCGAGATTAGGATGGAATGATGACATAGGCCAGGGCCTAGAATCGTGAGAGGAGGCAAAATCTGGAGGATCCGGGGAAAAAAGAGAGGAATGGGGACGCATGGACCTATGGAAGGAGGAGAAAATGATGGAGATAGGATCAGATGGAGGAAGATACACCACCCAAGGGTGGGAACTGAGTAGAAGGAAGGATGAATGAAAAGAAAAGGTGGAAGAGGTGGACCCCTGAATGCACAACCGATAGCCATTGAGTTTACGTCGCCGCCTCTTCTTGACAGAAATTTCTTGAAAATGGACCCACCTGGTGCAGGCTTGGACCTTCGGGCTTCTTAATCTATAATACCTTCTCAAATAACGGGCCCACCTAGCAGATGACCTGGCCCGACTGTGAACATGCAACTTCATCGGTGCGGTTGCCCCTAGACACCCGGTGCTAGCAATATGCGAACATTCTTGAGCGAGTAACCCTTCAGAGTGATGAATATCACAAACCCACGAGGTTTTGTCTCTCGGCACTAGAAGCATGAGATTCGGTAACTCCACTCGGAACTCAGTCTTGAAGCACAACTCCCTTGATAGAAGAGACGGGTGAAGCTGAGGGAGAGTAATACACGGCGTTGACATGGCCGGTTTGCTAATAAACCGAGGAAGATTACATAACAGGTGCAGAATATCCTTGGAAAGTGTAGATGATACGGCCAATTGCCCCTTGAACATAGAACCCATAATCTGCTTGGTGGCCATATGTGTAAGCACAACGCGGGTAGAGAACCCTTCTTGGCCTGTCATCTGAACGGCAATAGAGCGAGGAGAAATAATAGCATCAACGGTGAACTCTTCGGCGAGCAAAGAGATTGCCACTGACCTCGCTCGGGAAGAAACTGGCATCAACTCAAGGGAACTCTTCTTAGCAACTGTCATCTTTGAAAGTAGAGGCGCATCATCCCCAAAATAACCGGGGACGAGGACACGAACCGGCATCCGACAGATAAAATCTTGAATCTTGAGATGCATTGCCGGCACTGAATCATCCTGACTTGGCTTATTGTCTCCCTGGGAATTAGACCCGAGGGGCACCAAAGGAAGCACACACCCACTCCGTGGGGTGGTAGTGGTTGGAGAAGTAAAGGGAATATGTTTGGGTGGAACATGTGAAGGTTTGGATGGCATGGAGGCTCCAACGGGAGTGGTGATGGAAAGTGAAGGCGCAGGCGATGTGGCGATGATAGGCTCGGGTGGCGATAAAGGTGACGGTGAAGGCGTGGCTGAGGGTAGAGATAAAGGAAAAGGTGTGGCTTGCTCAGGCTCGGGCAAAGGTGATGGCGGAGATGGAGGCGAGGGTGGAGATGGAGGTGGTGATGGAAGCACTGGTGGTGGAGATGGAGATGATGGAGATGGCAATGGAGATGGCGAGGATAGTGATGAAGGCGATGGGGGTAGTGGACATGGAGGTGGAGAGGGTGAAGAGGGAGGTTGTGGTGTCCACCGTCGACGTGTCGACACAACGCGTCGAGCGGTGTTAAGGGTAGAAGTAGTGGTAGTGACGGTGGGAGAAGAAGAGGAGGCACTAGCCTGAGTAGAGGATTGGGTTTGTGGCGGCGATGGAGCCAGAGTAAGAGATGGCGGAGGTAATGGGGTAGGTGACAGAGCGAGTGTAGCACTAGACGAGGAATCACAGGGGTGCCCCTGGCCTTGAAGTAACAGAGACGGCTGCCCGGGTGGCACTTCTTGTGGCTATTGTTGGTTGCGAAGATGTAAAATAACTTTATGCATGGCGGCCCAATCAATCCTTTTCTTAGCTTCCAGATCATAAACATAATCCCGGAACTCAAGGCAATCCCCAACCAAATGCCCCTGTTGACGGTGGAAATCACAGAACTGAAGCATATCCCCGACCGCGGGTCGGTAAGGCACAACCGGAGAGAACAGCAACGCGTGAGTGGCCATCAAAGCCTGAAATATATCGGTGAAACACTCCGGCAAAGGAAGATGAGGAGCCTGCTTCGGGCAAGGTGGATGTCGAGGGATATGTAATGGTGGAGAAGGTTGTGGAGACGGAAGTGGAGGTTGCGTAGGCAAGAGTGCGTGGCTAGTGGTGGAGGGCTTTGGTGATGGCATGTGTGGAACGGGATGAGGGGGTATGTAGACGGCATCTACTTGCTCGGGATGTGGTGTTCCCTTGACCGGAAGTGGAGATGGAGACGGGTATGTGGATGCGGGAGGCTGACTCATGGAAGGTTGATATGCTGAGGCGTATAGGTATGTAGAGGCAGGAGGTTGGCTCGTGGAGGGATACGTGGCGAAAGACTGACTCATGGCGGGCCGACTCATGGGAGCGTAGGGTTGACATGTGGAGGGTGAAGGTTGATATGTGGAGGTGGATGGTGGAGAATCGAGGTCAAGGGAATCTTGGATTTGTTGGCGAATGAAGCGGGCTCGGCTGTATAATTGTTGCCAGGAGGTGATGTCGTTGAGGGCTAAGATGAAGCGGTACTCGGGCGTTGCATTGGATATCAGCATCTTGATTTGTTCTCCCTCCGGTATGTGCCCCGGGACTTGCGCGGCCAAGCGACGCCAACAATCAGCAAAGGTAGAAAACTCCTCTTCGGGCTTCATCATCTCATGGGCCAGATCCATAATAGAGTACTTGGGCCCAACCTGATCTTGAAACTGCTGTATAAATTTTTCTTGAACGGCTTGAAAACTCACAACTTGCTCTTGCGGAAGAGAGAAGAACCAATCCCGAGCCGGGCCTTCCAATGACAGACCAAACAGATAAGCCATCAAGTGTTGGTCATGTCGAAACTGGGCCGACTCATAAACAAACTCCTTCAAGTGCACATATGGGTCACCGACTCCACTATAACGGTGATATGCAGGAATTTGTGAAGATGGCGGAAGCCGAAGACCTTGAAATGCGAATGGAACACTTAAAGAGGATTTAGGATCGATCCGACGTTGAAGCTCATCAAGCTGGCGTTGGGTTTGAGCAATCATCTCCTGGGTAGGGAGAGATCGAGAAGAATATGGGCCAACTTGAGCAAGAGGTTGTGAATTAGGACCAGGAGCATGGTATTGGGTCGGATAACAGGATCCGGGCTGAGAAGAAGAAGGGCCCATTCCGGGAGTAGAAGGATATGTGGGCCTGGAAGAACCATGAGCATATGGGCTGAATGGGCTGGCAGCAACATGGGCAGAAGGATGAGGCCCATTAAGAGAATAATGCCCATTAGCAATTGGGCCAGCAACATATGAAGGAGAAGGAGGAGGCCCATGAATAGGAGATGGCCCATTATGAGAAGAAGGCCCATGAAGATGAGATGCAATAAGACGTTGGGCTTGGGCCGGGTCCATTTGGCGAACAAGACTTGAAATACGGGCCATGAGATTAGCCTGTTCCTCAGATGGGTCAGAGGGACCACGAGAAGATGGACCCACGCGGGAAGAGGATTCCACGCGGGAATAGGAAGCAGATTGGGAAAAAGAATGATACAAGGGATTAGAATGATGCTCCATGAGGGCAAATGGAGACTTAATACATGGAGATCAAGGACAATACAAATGGGGAAGCAATGGCTTAATGGGCTTGAGAACAAGGGGGGGTCGACCCACCTAATGCAAAGATGAATGGACAACGGACCACGGGACAATGGACTAGACAATGGACACACAAAATGGCCTAAGCTAAATGGGCCTAACAATAACAAAACATGTGGATGATGAAAGAAAGCAACACAAAAATCACTAATGAGCTTGGACAAGCCCAATCAACACGAACAATGCAATGTGAGAGTTTTCACCCAAGTCAAACAAGTTAATATGGTGGGAAATATTTTAGAGATTTTAATAGACCTTTTAATGATTTGAATTAATAATAATTCCCTCAAGATGGGAATCCTATGGGAATAAGGTCCAAACTTTGGGTTGACTAAGGTTAACTCCCTCACACTTATGCAAATGCAAGCCTAAGGGGTGGAAAGGTACAACCGACCCGGTGTCCGTGTGAGAATCCACGGCTCACGGGGACTTATGGAGGTCCTTGATGTGCTTTCCTGGTCGGCTCTAAGGAATATGGAGACGAGAGGTCCACGCACCAAGGTAGGAAATGCAACTATGATATGCAACGTATGGCCCTATGTGCACCGGAGTGCATGCAAATTCTAGCTTAAAACTAGAAAATCAAGACTAGATAAAACTATGCAAACATGATCCAACTAAAACAAATAGTATATGGATGGAAAGATAATACAAAGGTCTGCACAACGGCCCCAAGAATAGATCAATCTGACCCCGGGAGGTCAATCAAATCACTAAGCAAAGATGCCCCCGTGAACCTATGCGCAGACCACATGCAGATTTTATGGACAAAATGCTAAAATGATGACAATTTGTAACTAAGCAAATGAGACCCAAATGATGCAAATAAGCTATGGATGGAAAGACAATATAAAGGACTATCCAATGGATCAAAAATTAGTGTAATCAGACATCGAGAAGGTAGTCAAATCACTCATTAAAGATGTACCTGTGAACCTGTCCCTGAGCCTACCTGCAGAACTTATCCACAAAACTCAAAAAGATGGACAAGATTAGAATATACAAATGTTAACCAAATGATGCAAATGATATATGGATGGAAAGACAATACAAAGGGCTATCCAACGCAACAAGAATCATCTCAATCGGACTCCGGGATCAAAAGTTATGCCTCGATGAACACGGCCCTGTGAGCATGCACGCAAGACTGCCAGAAGCCGTGTAACGGTCTACCAAAGGACCGTTACATGCATGTGACGGTCTACTGTAGGACCGTCACACTACCAGAGCCCTTAAAACATCAAAAATAGTTGGAGAATGGAAGAAATATCACCTAAACATGAACATGCACCCACCCAACCTACAAAAGAGCATGAAAACAAGCGTGATGGGCATTGGTGTCCCACCGTGATCTCCAAAAAACTGTTGATTTGTTTTCTTAATTAGCTTCCTATCCCGCCCCCTTTAAATACATACATGCATAAACATGTGAATCAAAGACAAGGGGATGAAAGGATGGAAATACTAACCGTGATCGCCACCAAGGATCAACAACGTCGCCGTATACCTTGGAACTTAAAGACTTGATCGTGCTTGAAACGGGGTGCGGGGAACTTGTGGATTCAAACCTCCTCTCCTTCCAGCCGGCTAGAGGAAGAGGGCCTCACGTTGTATTCATGCTCTCCTGTAAAACAAAGATCAAACAAGGACAAAAAACCCATTAGAACATGCATGTGTTGTATCAATCCCGCAGTGATAAAATAGGGGTAGAAATTGAGGGCAAACTCACCGGGGGGAGGTTTTTAACCCCTGTGGAAGGGTGGAAAAGATAGGTGTGTGTGTTGTGCATGCATGAGATTTGAAATCATGAGATTTGATTGAGAGAATAGAGAGAAAACGATGATGCAAAACAGAGAAAAACGCTTGTGTAGCAGAAAGTGCAGGAAACTGTGATGATTTGTGATTTTGAGAGGAAGAGAACTAAGAGTGTAGACCATGGAATCAAGCCCAGAAGGGTAGAATAGAAAGCCAATACTTCCCTCTTCAAGATGGGGTCGAAGTTGTGAGTCGACGGTGCAGCATGGCTTCGCCCCACGTCCGGAAAGAGCCCCCCGTCGCGATTGCGAACTGGGCAGTTTTTATAGAGTTTTGCAAGAAAGCCTCATCTTCTTATCACGATTCCCGGAGATAGAGTCCAAGATAAATCGAGTTCTTTGGATCAAACTTGAGATAATACTAAGGACAAGAGATAGGAACAAACGGGGATCAATTCAGAGGAGGATTCTAGAAGATAGGGCTCTTGGAAGGCAGCCCCGGAGCCTTATCTGCAGAGTTTTAGTTGAACTAGGAAACATAAATCCTGATCTTGCGACCTAGATCCCAAGAGATATTGCCAATTAAAATTTGATTCCTATGAACCAAATTCAAGATAATACCAAGGGCTAGAAGTAGGAAAAAACGGGGATCAATTTGGATAAGAATTCAAGAAGTTATGGACTCTTCAAGAGGGCCACGACGCATAAAAACGGAGCAGAGTCCAGCACGAATTGGACTCTCTGGTGCATGTAACGGTCTATCATAGGACCGTCAGAGTGATGTAACGGACTAGGGTAGGTCCGTCACACTCTGGAGGTCGAACGAGACGTTTTCGGATGAGATTGGATGTAACGCACCTAAACAGGGCCGTCACTTGGTCTAACGGTCAAGGATAGGACTGCCACACTCTAGGGGTTGAACCGGGCTGTTTTAGGCAAGTTTTGGTGTGACGGTCTATCGTAGGACCGTCACACTGAAGTAACGGTCTTCACTGGGCCGTCACTTCAATGAAGTAACGCACCTGTAAATGACCTTCACATCGATGAAGGCAGATTCTGGGCAGACTGCGCGCGACTTTAGAAATCGAAGTGTATCTCTCAAACGGTGGAGAATTAGACAAAGTGGTAAACATAGAAGTTGTAGATAACTGAGAGAGGAACAACTGTTATGAAGAAAGAAATGTGAGAAAATGATTGGAAGATGGTGAAAATGGGGCTGGAAGAGAGAGGAAAATTCTGGAATGTAGGTGAACAGCACGGCATGCCATAAAAATGCGAATAGCTCACAATCGGGGCAGAACCGGCCAACAGTGTAGAAGAAGAAATTGTAGATATTTGAAAGATAAACAACTTTGATGAAGACAACGTTTTGAATAGAGGATTGGAAGAGGGTGAAAAAGGACCACTTTCAGGACTGCGCAGTGAGAGAGAGCTGATTACTTGAGGGAAGTCGGCCTAAATGGGCCGAAGGTTGATTTGGAAGTGGGAATTTGACAAGATAAGCTCCAGGGCTCTAAGAAATCATGATCTCCAAGGCTCAAAGGGTATGGAATGGTAAAAATGGGCTTGAAATCCATCCAAGGAAGCTCCAAAATAATGGCTAATTCGGGGCATCAAAATGATGAATAAGAGAAATGACACAACCTGCGGGCTAAAACGGGTGTCAACACCCGCCTGGCCGGCTTACATCCCCTCTCTGTGGGAGGTAGTGTTTGGATGTAAAATTGACTTCCCCTCCCCTTGTTCAACCACCTTGCATGGGGAGTAGTGGTGTAATTTCTTAAATTTCAGGTTGAAGCTTCTCCGGCGCGGCGTGCGGGTAAGCCCACGCTTCCTCGCTCGCCCTCGTCTCCGACCGGGATCGGTGTCTTCACACCGATCAGGTGAGCCTCGTTTACCCCCATTGATGGTCTTTCCTTGATAGTTTAGTATCGCTGCTAGTGACGTCGGATGGTAAGTTGAGTGCCCGATCTCGAATTTGCTTATATCTGAGTGACCACTGCGGGCGAGTTGTGAGAGAGCCATTACATCCCATGCCCTCGGTGTGCTGGCCGCCAGTGAAACTGGGCATCCCTGGACCCTTGGGGGTTCAATATTAGGCTAGCCAACCCTCGGAGCTGTGAGGTCCCATCCCGGACCCTCACCACCATCACCGGTTTGCCTACGGGCCCTAGTGTGTGCCAAGCGGGTGAGTCTGCTCGAGTGAAGTTGTTGGTCCGTTGCATTGCATGCTTGCTAGGTCCGAGGTTCATTAGTCTTGTGTCTATCACCTCCAAGGTGGTGTCGCATCAATCGGTATCAGAGCAAGTTGTTGACTTGTTCCCACAAGTCAAGTCCTAGGGCATTTACATCCATCACCCCGAGCATCATCACTTCCCCATTCCTATAGCTACCTCATACCAATCACACCCATCTCTTTCACCTCTCCCAATGGATCCCAAAACCCTCGGAAGCCCCTCTGCCAACAAGGTTAATTGCATCAACTCCCTCATGGAAGCCATGCCCAACATTTTTGGCCAGCTTGATGATATCACTGCCCAACTCAATAAACTTGAGGAAAGTAGGCCCACACCAAGGGAGGATGAGAGTTACCCCCGGAAAAATCCAGATGCCCACCTCTTGGCGCTTTTGAAAGTCAAGACCCCCGCCTTTGAAGGATCCTACAACCCAAGCCTCTATCTAGATTGGGAATTTTCGATGGGCCAATAATTTGATTGGTACCCCTTGGCTGAAGAGAGGAAAGTGAGACTAGCCCAAATGTACCTCTCCAAGCAAGCCAAAACTCATTGGCTAATGGTTGAGGGTTTAAGGAGTATCCGCGGGGAAGCCCCAATTGGCACTTGGGAAGAGATGAAGGCCGAGCTTAGGAAAACCTACACTCTCCGACCCTCCCCTTCCTACTCTGAGAACCACAACCCGAGGAGCACTCCCACTCCTCCAACCCCACCCGTCCAAACCCTTCCCACTAAAACCCAAGTGGTCCCAGCCTCCGTCTCTCCATCTCTCCATCTACCCCTATAAGGGCCCCCACACCCCAACCTAAACCCCCCCAACCAACCTACACTACTCAAACCCCTTTGGCCCCCACCTCCGTCCCTCCATCTTCCCCCATAAAGGACACACCTCCCAAGACCAACCAACCCCATCCTCCTCACCCAACCCATCTCCCACTCCCGACCCTAACTCTACCATGTCCTAGGCCTCCACTACTTCCCCTCCCTATCCTAACCCAAGTTTCCCATTACCCACCACCCCGGGTGCATCATGCACCAACCATCATCACCCCATCTCCAAAAGACCTTCCCATTCCCTTGGGAAAGGAGGCCACACCCACTCACATAAGAGTAGATGCTAGCCTGGACCCTCTCCCCACCCACGAGGAAACCCAAGTTCACACCAATGATGAGGAAGAGCCTCAAGCCTTCACCACTCCAAACAGTCCGGATCCTCAAGAACCACAAACCTTCACAAATGACACCATAATCTTAGAGGGGCCCCTAGCTAGATGGCTAAAGGAGAGACCGATCCCTCCCATCACATCCCATGCTTACCCTCCCATGGAGTTAGACCTCCCCATAGTACCCTTCTTCTCCTATCACACCACATCCAATCATCCTACCAAGTGGAGACCTTAGGGGATCTTCTTAAGGGCTTAGCATGGCAAATCGAAGTCACGAGCATGTTGACCATGGTGACCAACCAATCTAGGAGTCTTGACCTCCTACACCTTTGTGTCAGGTCTATCACCTCAATTTGCACCATTGGTTGTTACACTAGCGACCTTCTACTATTCCTCCCCACACCTGATGAGTCCGACCTTCTCCTCAATTTGGAGCTTCTTATCTCGGGTAGAAAGCCAAACCATCCCCTTATGGCCAACCCACCCACCAAAGACTACGGCCCAATTACTTCATCAAAGGGGGAAGATCCACCACCTTTAGAGGACCCTAAGGACATAGAGCTCTCCCTTAGTAACCCTTTTCATGATCCCTTTGATCCCTTTCAATGGAAGCCAAGGAACCCATATGACCCAACCACCTTACCCACCACCCACCTTTCCCTACCCCAACCCACCATGATGGATCAAACCCACCCCTTCCTAGACTCGGGTTACACCATAGGAACCATGACCTTAGGCAACAGCCACCTAGAGATCAAGGAAGTGCCCCACCCCATATCCACCTTCCTAGATCCCTTCGACCCTTTCACATGGAAGCTCAAAGGCCATCCCACACCTAAGCACATAGAAGTCACCTTTGGGATAAGCATGCATGTGTCTAGGCTTACCACGTCACTTGACATGATTCATAAGTCGGGTCCATTCATTCATATCACCCACATGTCAAGTAGGAAGCATGAGTGGTCCATATTCGGATGTAATGGTCCACCTTCATTCATCATGAGTCTTAAGCATGTTAGAAGCATTGATAGATGTCCGGGCCCTCTGGCACTCATCACACCCACGCATGAGAGGGACACCTATGGATGCCCTGGCCCTCCCACACCCTTCAAAGTCTCTATGGCATCTCTGCATGATTGGTCTAAATATGGTTGTCCTGGCCCCCCTTTGCATATCATGCATTTCCCACTCACACTGCATCGTAGTACTTGGCATGAGTATTTAAGCAAGCAACGAGCAGTGAGAATCACAAGAAGCGGATAAAAGTTCACGAACGCCACTTTGAATTCCAAGTTGGCAACTGGACGATGATGACTTTGGAGTGGCTCTACCCTTGGGTCACCTCCAATTTGAGGGCACGGGGACTTTGACCTTGCCAAGTTCGGAGTGGCTTTGGCAACCCGGCTTACGGGTTGGACTGACTGACGGGTTATAGGATATACCCCACCTCCCACGTGGCAGACCCAGCACCCTCTATGGGCACCATGGTGGATCATAGTGAGTGCCTCGAACCTCTACCTACCTTTGAGAGTGACACCTTCGGAGTGCCTCCACAAATCAGCTTGAGAGGCCGACGTGAGCACACGGAGGCAATACTAGGCAAGAAGGGTATCATCGCCGGCAAGAGGGTGTGCCCGAGCTACCTTGAGAGGCTGAAGAGCCGTTCCCGGACTAGGGACGCGGAGTTGAGTTTGGAGATTGTGGCTCGCCTGGGGCTACATTTGGTGTACTACTTCCCCGGTGGACCCATACTTGACGGGGTCGAGTTCTCCCCACCCCGGGGGTATGATGGGGGCATCACTTACCCCTCCACATTTCGCGAAGCTCTGATGAATCGTTGGTTTACGCCATTGTGTTCTCAACATTTTTTTGAGTCAATCCATGTAATTTTCATATTTTATTTAAGTCATAAACTATGTAATTTTCTGTTTATCTGAGTCCGGTACCTAGGTATAAGGGTCATTTACCTAAGTCTTGAGTTATGTGGTCAATTAAGTAGTCTAATGGGCCCAACTAGTGGGCTAGGCCCAGGGGCGCCCATCCCTTGGACTGCTTTGGTCAATAGTTGTTTAGTCAGGGTCAATTTGGTCATGTGAAAAGTCCAGTGCCTATAAATAGGCCACCCCACTCTCTCATTTGTAACTTTTGATGATCAATAGAATTTAAATTTCACTTGGAATCTTATTCCCCCTATCTCTCTTTAGCTCTCTCTCTCTCTCTAAGAAGGGGGTGACCCTATTCTCTCTCTTCCCCTCCCAATCACTTTCTCTCTCCCTTCCCTCTCCATTAAAGCCTCTCCAACTCCCCACAACCCCTCTCTTTACTCCACCCCATCCCCAAGGTAGCATCCACCTATCCCCACTCCACCCTCCAACCACCAACCACACACTACCCTTCCCTAAG
Organism: Amorphophallus konjac; assembly: GCA_022559845.1. Lineage (NCBI taxonomy): Eukaryota > Viridiplantae > Streptophyta > Magnoliopsida > Alismatales > Araceae > Amorphophallus > Amorphophallus konjac. The sequence goes on along the minus strand of CM040126.1, from coordinate 227,349,723 downwards.
CACCTCTCTCATCTCCTAAGGGAGAATTCCCCACTCCCCAACCATCTTTTCCCTTCCCCACACACCTCTTCCCATCCCCAAGACCAAAAATTAATCCCACCCTTAAACCCATTTTCAAATACTCCTTCCTATCTCCCTCCCAACACCAAATTCACAGCTTCCCCTCCCTCCACCTGCTAGACCTCCCTCCAGCCCCCATTCTGCCACTCCCTCACCTTGGATCACCCCCTCTCAGACCCCCTCATAGCCAAGGTTCACCCCACACTCATCCACCCCCATTTCGGCCCCCTCCTACTCCATTTTCCATCGGCAAGTTGCAGACAGTGCCCCAGTTCACAGGCAGCAGAGAAGCATCTAGTTGCAGAGCCTGCCACGACTTCATCTCCGATCACCTGGATGCACTGAAGGCACCGTCGGAAGCGTCTCCTAGTCTTCTTCGCAACGGTGGTGGTCTCATCCCCGTCTGAGCTCGTGGCTGCCTGGAGGAGCTATCATCGCCGGACTGCGCAACTTCTTCTGGACAGTCTTCCAGAAGCTTCTTGCAGAGGCTCCCACGGCCATTCCCTTTAAAGTTCTTGAAGCGGGGCTCGGCTGAGACCTTCTACTACAAGTCTCCTGCCACCAAGAAGAAGCGGCACTCCGTTCGGTATCCGAAGCTGTGAGTTCCAAATTTTTTCCCTCTCGTGCGCTGATCCGTTTCCTCTAGAATCATTCTGATACCTTGAAACTGTTCGGGTCCTCAACATCTGCTCCGACCTCCTCCGGCATCCCCACTGCTCTCCGATCGAAGAGTACTCAACCAAGAATCCAATGACTCTGGCCACGCCTGAATCAAGGCTCGGGAGCGTCCGTGGCGGCCTCATCTTCTTGCTGCAGAGGTGTAGAAGCTACCAGAATCAGCAGATAGAGACCCCGTTCACGCCTCTGCCCTGACCAACGCCGTCACTCAAAAATTCCCCCAAACATTGGACATCCTCCCGGGTCAACTATGAAGGTTTTCCCACTGGTTTCGTCGACAACAGAGTTCGGGAGAGACCGCAGCGGCGCCGACTTCGACTGCTTGTTCCCTATTCCAGAGGGCGGACAGAACCGATGACTTTCTATCAATTAGTTCCTAGATCGATTTTCCCCTCCCCGCCTGGCCGGCTTACTGCCCCTCTTTGTGGGAGGTAGTGTTTGGATGTTAAATTGACTTCCCCTCCCCTTGTTCAACCCCCTTGCATGGGGAGTAGTGGTGTAATTTCTTAAATTTCAGGTTGAAGCTTCTCCGGCGCGGCGTGCGGGTAAGCCCACACTTCCTCGCTCGCCCTCGTCTCCGACCCGGATCGGTGTTTTCACACCGATCAGGTGAGCCTCGATTACCCCCCTTGATGGTCTTTCCTTGCTGGTTTAGTATCGCTGCTAGTGCCGTCGGACGGTAAGTTGAGTGCCCGATCTCGAATTTGCTTATATTTGAGTGGCCACCGCGGGCGAGTTGTGAGAGAGCCATTACATCCCAAGCCCTCGGCGTGCTGGCCACCCGTGAAAGTGGGCATCCCTGGACCCATGGGGGTTCTATCTTAGGCTATCCAACCCTCGGAGCAGTGAGGTCCGATCTTGGACCCTCACCACCATCACCGATTTGCCTACGGGCCCTAGTGTGTGCCAAGCGGGTGAGTCCGCTCGAGTGAAGTTGCTGGTCCGTTGCATTGCTTGCTTGCTAGGTCCGAGGTTCATTAGTCTTGTGGCTATCACCTCTAAGGTGGTGTCACATCACATACTCTGCATTAGGTAGAACAAGTCGGTACATACTCTGCCTTGTGCAATATAAGTATGTGCATGTTTCACCTTAAGCATATAACGGTCTGTGCAACTTCTGCATCAAGCTTATATAAGTCGGTGCAATTTTTTCTTGCTGCACGCATGCTAAGGGTCGGTGCACGTTTGTGTCTCATGCATACAAAAGTCGATGCACTCCTGATAACTGCATGTATAGTCGGTGCATGTTTCGGTTGAAATGCATAGAAGGTTGATGCATGGTTTATCATATGCATATAAGAGTCAGTGCACTATCTGCATCTTGCATATAAGGTCGTTGCAAGTTTCATCTTACGCATGTAATAGTCGGTGCACATCTTTGCCTTACGCATATAAAAGTCAGTGCATGTCTGTCTAATGCATGTAATAGGTCTATGCATTCATGTCTATGCATTTCTCTAGTCGGTGCTAGTTCTGTCTCACTCATATAACACATGAATGTTTCTATGAACTCCTCCAGCTCACAAAGTGTTCTACTAAATGCCTCCATTCTGATTGACAGGCTCAGGTCACTACGGATCCAAACTTAACTTACTAGCACGTGACCCAAGGCTAGTCTGGACTAGAGACTTAGCCACGTGGAAAGCACTTCTTCAGATTGAACATGTGGACTTCAATCAGCGTACTCTTGCCAAAATCTCTGGGCGGGAAAACATATGCTCCACGCGCCCAATCTGTCAAGGCATATAAATTGAAGCCCGATTCCTCAGATCAAAATACAGATATACAGAAAAGAAAAGGACTAGAAAAAGGGGGATCTGTGAAGCCATTCGAAGAGAGGAAGAAGAGTGAATGAGAAGGAAAGAGAGTGAGAGCCTCTCCTGAAAAGAAAGCAGAGTGCCGTATTTCAGCAGAAATCTGAGAGAAAGAAGAATGTGAGTCTAAGAGTGAAAGGTGATCATGAGATAGTGAAAAAGAGGGATCTCGAGAGAAGATATTGTGAAGCAATTGAAGCAAGTCTTGAAGATTTGTTCTCCTCTGTGTTCTCTGGATCAGATCCAAGGCACAGCGCTCCTACGTGAGCATTTTGATTTGTCTTTGACATCAGCATTCTGATGCTGAACATTTTGATTTTTTATTTTCATTTTCCATACTTCTTCTAAGCTATGTATCAGCGGTGGCATAAGATGTAAGGCCCAGCGGATCAAGCTGTTAGGCAGCGGTGGCTAAGCTGTAAAGCCCAGCGGTCAAGCTGTTACACAACGGTCAAGCAAGCTGTGATGCTCAGCTGTTGTTGGCAAGTTGTGAGGCCCAGCCGTTCAAGCTGTTTGGTAGCGGAATCCACACTCTGGTTGGAGTGTGTGGTGGATGTAGGTCTTGAGGACTGAACCACCTAAAAAGCTTCCTTGTACTATGGTTTGTTTGCAGAATCGCCAACCATTAGATGTATGCTAGGCTCGCTTCTATCTATGGTTCTGTCTGAAAGGTTTTAGTGTACACGCATGCTTGATTGGGTTTCGTCAACAACATAGAGTTACATGGGAGTCTGCATTTCGCAGTTCATCTGTTCGATCTAGTGCTTCATTAGTTTCCATATTCCGCAGAGATTAACTGATTTCTATTCCGCATAAGTTTAAAAGCCTCCAATTTAAGTTCTAAATCGATGAAATTTTTTAGAAGGGGATTCATTCACCTCCCCTCTGAATCCGTGTTACACCATTGTCATCCTAACAGGGTGGATGCAGGAGAAAAGAAAGGTTTTAGCGGTGTAGGCGTAAGGCCTATGCCGGTAGGTTTGAGCATCGATCTTGACGATGATGTCAATGGATCAATGGTGGTTTGTTCATCGGAATGGGGTAGATGCCGGAGCAAAAAAAGGTTTTAGCGGTGTAGGCGTAAGGCCTATGCCGGTAGGTTTGAGCATCGATCCTAACATTGATGTCAATGGATCAACGGTGGTTTGTTCATCGACATGGGGTGGATGCCGGAGCAATGAAAGGTTCTAGCGGTGTAGGCGTAAGGCCTATACCGATAGGTTTAAGCATCGATCCTAACGATGATGTCAATGGATCAACGATGGTTTTGTTAATCGATATGGGGTGGATGCCGGAGCAAAGAAAGAGTTTAGCGGTGTAGGCGTAAGGCCTATGCCGGTAGGTTTAATCATCGATCCTAACGATGATGTCAATGGATCAATGGTGGTTTTGTTCATCGGCATGGGGTGGATGCCGGAGCAAAGAAAGGTTCTAGCGGTGTAGGCGTAAGGCCTATACTGGTAGGTTTAAGCATTGATCCTGACGATGATGTCAATGAATCAACGGTGGTTTTGTTCATCGACATGGGGTGGATGCCGGAGCAAAGAAAGGTTTTAGCGGTGTAGGCGTAAGGCCTATGCCGATAGGTTTAATCATCGATCCTAACGATGATGTCAATGGATCAATGGCGGTTTTGTTCAACGGCATGGGGTGGATGTCGGAGCAAAGAAAGGTTTTAGCGATGTAGGCGTAAGGCCAATGCCGATAGGTTTAATCATCGATCCTTACGATGATGTCAATGGATCAATGGCGGTTTTGTTCAACGGCATGGGGTGGATGTCAGAGCAAAGAAAGGTTTTAGCGGTGTAGGTGTAAGGCCTATGCCGGTAGGTTTAAGCATCGATCCTGAGGATGATGTCAATGGATCAATGGTGGTTTTGTTCATCGGCATGGGGTGTATGTCAAAGCAAAGAAATGTTTTAGTGGTGTAGGCATAAGGCCTATGCCGGTAGGTTTAAGCATCGATCCTGACGATGATGTCAATGGATTAATGGCGGTTTTGTTCATTGGCATGGGGTGGATGTCGGAGCAAAGAAAGGTTTTAGCAGTGTAGGCGTAAGGCATATGCCGGTAGGTTTTAGCATTGATCTTGACGATGATGTCAATGGATCAATGGGAGTTTATTAATCGGCAGGGGGTGGATGCCGGAGCAAAGAAAGGTTCTAGCGGTGTAGGTGTAAGGCCTATGCCGGTAGGTTTAAGCATCGATCCTGACGATGATGTCAATGGATCTATGGTGGTTTGTGGATTTTTCGGTGGGACATGTGATGAATGTTATGCCGAGAATTTCCACGATAGGGGTTGAGAATGAATAGCGATGATGATAGATATATTTTGATCGCCACATTACTGACCCAAGCGCCCTTTTACTTTTGCCCATGCGCCATTTTGGGTTTTCGCGTGGTAGGATGCCCTATTTTGCCTGTAACGCCGTTTCGGGTTTTCCCCACAGCCAGGTTGTAGCAATTTTTGCCCTTGCTTGGCAAGATGATCAAACAAGGTTGGCGGGGCACCTCTATTTTATGCCTTATATATTTTTTTGAAATATTTGTAGGTTGGAACATGGTGTACGAACCTGAGGGAGGAGATGTGGTTTGCGGGGCACAATCCAAGGGAATTAATTTAATCATTCACCATGTAAGTCCCCGAGTTTCTGTACAAATATTAAAATTCGTAAATAGTAAATGTTGAATAGTGACTGTGGTAAATAGTAAATAGTAAAAATTTTGACTATCATATAAAAATTTCGAAAAATGGTAGTTAATTAGTAAAGACCATAGTAAACACTTTGGTCTTCTGTACTTGACCCTAATAAAATCATTTACATGGCTTAATCAGTGATTTAAGCCTGACTTAAAAACGCGGAAAACACTATTCATACGAAAATACAACTACCTTAGAAAAATCTGTAAAAATCACATCTGATAGAGGGTATTTTTCTTAGCAACTTTGTCTTCTGAAGTTTCATCGGTAAAAATCAGAAACTCTCTCTATCGACTAAACCGTTGAACATTGGGTTAAATTATTATTTTAATCTTAAGATTGGGAGATTAACAATAAACCTCGTGATAAAATTCCATAAAAATCATATTATGAAAGAGCATGTCTTGATTAGTAATTTTGTCTTTTGGGTCCAATTCATTAAAAATCATTTAGTAACATTAAATTGAGGTCTTAGTTAACCATTCCTTAATCTTTTGGATTAGGCTTAGATTAGGCTAACCTTACCTTGAGAAACACGTGAAACCGTGTTTTGGTTGGCAGAAACACGTTGTCAACAATGCAAAGGATTTTGCGGCTCTGACCAAACCGTGTGTGAAGATTAAACACTCCTCTTCCAAACCTATAAGTAGAGGAAGCCCCCCTTAAACATTTCTTAAACACAAAAGGGTTCTTGCTGCTGTGAAGAAGCTCTGCAAGTCTACTGTTCATCTTCTTCCCCATTCATCTTTCCTTATTTCATCGGTTAAGGTAGGTAACCATGGCACAAACCTTGAATTTGATAAATGGAATGAAAGGGCATCATGTTAGCTTGTAGAAACCATGCTTTTCCATTTATTTACGTACTCAAATGCATGAATTGAAGCCTTAAACGCCGGATTTATGCTTCTGTTTCACTGTTCCCGTGTTACAGGGATTAACGGTTCCAATCGGACCGCTTTATCTCTTAGACGGCTCAGAACTGCCCGCCCGACTTATACAAACGGCCCAATTAGAACCGCCTGCCTTGTATAAAACGGCCCAATGATAACCATTTTACAGCCAGTAGGTTTAACGGCCCACTGTCATCCGTTTAACTTCCAGAAAACTGATTTTTTTTTTGCTATTTGACCCATTTAACAATGTTAATTAGTAAAAATTGACAATCCACATAAATAACAGATAATGACATGAGTAAATTTCTGTTATTTGCAATATCTATTTTGATAAATTGTTTAAAGTGAAAATCATTGAAATTCACTTGTAACTTTGGATAAATTGAATAAGTATGGTAAATAGCTAAACTTTACCATAGGTAATTTCTGTAAATTACTGTAAAGCAGAAATTTACTGGCCGACTTATGGCAAGTCTTTGACCAATTAGTCGGACACTCCATCCGATAAACTTTACATTTTTACCGTAGAACATTTTTACCATGGTAAATTACGGTTACATCATGACTATTGTTTTAACTTGATTAATTGACCGATTACCCTTGGATAATCTTCGGTCATATTTGAGCTCGGAATTGATCAATGGACATTAAACTGAAATTGGTTGGTTTAATTGTTATTGGCAACCCGGTGACTATTTTGCATAAATTATCTTATAATTAGATATTATCGTTAAGCTTAATACGGATTCTCTTGAACCGTATTTCTTAAAATACGACCCAAATGGTTCGTATATTCGTTCTTCGGAACTTACTTCTCTCTCTCGAACGGCTTACTATCAACCATTCATTCTTGGCCCCGTGACTCGTTACTCATGTGAGTACGGCCCAGTGTTTGCCGTACGACTACCTTGTTTTGGGTTTTTCATCGTGGTTATACTCTTGAATCAAAGGAGGCGAGTGTCGTCCTTTACATCTTGTACCCGACAGAAATTCATCTGATTATATTGGCCATAATTGACTATGTCTAGACGGGGGATCGGTGATCCAATTGAAATGAAATGCCAACGCATCATAAGGGCCCGGTCTGGTCCTGGGGAGAGCGCCCGAAAAGATATCGAGCCCATTGGGATGTTTATGACAGGGTGAGGCATTGCACCCGAATACTTGACTTGACATGTTACGTCTATGACAAACTCTTGTTACTTGACTCGTGCGTATTTACTTGGTTACATGTGTAACATACTTGCTGGCCAAATTATCTACTGTTACTTTACTTGTTCATTACTTGGTAAATTGTTATATTTCTTGACCTTGCAAGATATCTTTTACATTGTTTCTTTTATCGTATCATCATTCTTTATTTACTGCATTTCATATAAATTGGAAATCAATGGTTAATTACGTAAACCTATTTGTGGTTATCTACTGAGCGCGTTTAGCTCACTCCTACTTTTCCCCTCTTTCCAGGTGATGAACTTGTCGGGAATGGACTGGAGTGATATCGAGAGATAGTTTTAGTTTATTGAGTCAGTTTGTATCCTTAGTATTAGTGAGAGATTGTTCTAGTATTTTGCTTATTATTTGGATGTAGTTGTTCTACCCAGTGTACTCAACTTTATTATCAATAAAACTCTGATTATTATCCTTTCCAACCTTTTGCGCAATGGTTTGCAATGGTTCGGAATTATTGCTCGCTTGCCCCTAACCGTACGTCCCGAGATTCCGCATCGGGGCGTGACACACCAGTTCATTGAAAGGGGGTGGTGGTGCATGGTATAGCTTCAGATGTCTGCCGTTGAGTGGTGGGAACTGTACTTCTCCCCGATAATTGACGATGATGTAGGTTATGCCCTCGTATACACACTGGACCACATACGGACCCAACCAATTTTCAGCAAATTTGCCCTTAGGGTTAGAAGCCATAACCTCTTTTTCTTCACCATGATCAGGTCTCCTTTCTTAAATTCTCGCCCTTTGACGAGTTTGTTGAAGGCGCACGCCATGCAAGCTTGATATATCTGAATATTTTGTTGCGCTCAAAGATGCTTTCCTTCTAGGTCAGCTAATTCGTGTAGCCTTCTTTCAGCATTTGTTTGTTCATCAAGATCCAGACATGCTGAATGGCGACCCTTAGTGATGGTACTTCCAGCTCGATGGGGACTACGGCCTCTGAGCCATATACAAGAGAGAAAGGCGAGCAGCCTATGGGAGTCTTGTAGACTGTTCGATATGCCCACAAGGCTTCATACATCTTTTCCTCCCAATCCTTTTTGTGAGAACTGACTGTCTTGGATAGGAGAGTGCACAATGTTTTGTTAAAAGCTTCTGCTAACCCATTTACCTATGGGTTGTATGGGGTGGAGGCTCTCTAATCAATTTTTGTATTTATCGGACAGTCGGTAAATCTTCTAGTTCTTGAAGTGTCTACCATTGTCTGATATGATTCGTCTAGGGACACCAAACCGGAATATAATGTTCTGTTTGATAAATCTGGCCACTAGCTCACCAGTCACTTCCCTGAGTGCTACAGCTTCTGCCCACCGGGGGAAGTAATCTGTTGCTGCCAGGACGTACTAGCATCCGGCAGAAGATGCTGGTAGAGGGCCAACCACATCAGTTCCCCATTATGTAAAGGGCCAGCTGGGTGTTGTTGGGTGAAGTGGCATTGAAGGCCTTCTGGGTATAGCAGCATGCTATTGACACTTTTGGCATGATTTTGCGAACTTGCAACAATCATCAAATATAGTGGGTAATAATACCATAATTTCTTGATTTCAATTTTCATCTTCGGCCCAGCTTGATGCCCTCCTACTGTCCCAGCATGTACTTCGCGCATTATCTGCCATGCTTCTTCTATAGATAAGCAGCGGAGAAGGATCTTTTTACGGGCATCTGCCACAATTCAAAATTATGTTCCGCTTCTGAACTCGTAAGAGTCCTTGATCCTGAGTAGCTTCATTCTTTGTTCCTTTTCTTTTGGTAGCTGCTGATGCATGAACCATTGTAGGAGGGTCTCTCTCCAATTAGTCATATAAGTTTTCTCGGCTGTGGCGACTTCATGCTTGTCTGGTTGCATATCTAATGTGCTGGGGACTTGTCATCGATTGATCACGATGATGTTGAAGGTCCCATCTGGTGGGACTACTAGGGAGATGGCCAATTTTGCTAGGGCATCAGCTTTTGCATTTTGCCCTCGAGCTATGTGATTAAGCTCAATGAGGTAGAATTTCGCCATGAGGTGTAGCACCTTTTGGTGGTATGGGGCAAGTTCTAGTTTTTGGACATCGAACTCCCCTTGTATCTGCTTGATGACGAGCATGGAGTCGCCAAATACTTGCAGCATACGGATCTCCATGTAAAGGGCAATCTGGAGGCCAATTATCAGTGCTTCATATTCAGCTTCATTATTAGTGCATGGCTTGTTTATTGAGCAAGAGGTATGCACCACCTCCCCTTCTGGTGATTTCAGGATAATGCCCGCCCCTGCTTTGACTTTGACAAGGCCAGCTTCGGAATTTTCAATCCTTGAGGCTCCATCAAAGTAGAGTTGCCATGTAACCTGCTGCGCTTGACATGCTTCTAGGGTTTCTTCATTAGGGATTTCCGTCTCCAGGGGAGAGCCTTCTGGAACCGGGTGCGCTGCGAAAAAGTCTGCAATAGCTTGTCCTTTGACGACCTTTTGCGGCTCATAGGAGATGTCAAACTCCATAAGAATCACTGCCCATTTGCCTAGATGGCGTTTGAGTGCTGGTTGAGATAGTATGTATTTGAGTGGATCTACCTTGGATATTAATTTTATTTCATGCGACAGCATGTAGTGGTGGAGTTTCTTAACGGCGAAGACCAGGGCTAAGCAGATCTTCTCAATGAATGTGTACTTTTCTTCAATCCTTACCAATCTCCCGCTAAGATAATACATGGCCTACTCTTTTCTTTCATCGTTGTCCTGTGCCATCATTGCCCCTAGTGAGTAATGAGTAGCTGCTATATATAGAGTTATTGGCCTTCCTTTTACTGGTGCCCCGAGCACAGGAGGGGTCTTCAAGTGATCCTTCAATTTTTCAAAAGTTGCTTGGCATTCTTCATCCCAGTAAAAGGGCACATCTTTCATCATTAATTTATGAAAGGGATGATACCGCCCTGACAAGTTAGAGATGAACCGGCAGATATAGGCCAAGCGGCCTTGCAGAGACCGTAGCTCGGTGAGGCTCCTTGGCAGAGGTAATTCTTGTATTGCTTTTATTTTGTCTGGGTCTATTTCAATTCCTCTGTATCTGACAATAAACCCGAGGAATTTTTTGCTAGATACCCTGATGGCACATTTCATTGGATTCATTTTCAGCTCATATTGTCGAAGCCTCTGGAATATCACTCGCAGGTCTTGCAAATGGTCTTCCTTCTTCCTGGTCTTGACCACAAGATCATCAATGTAGCATTCCACTTTCTGGTAGAGTAAATCATCAAAGATTTTTGTCATGGCTCTTTGATATGTTGCACCAGTGTTCTTAAGACCAAACGTCATTCCCTTGTAATGGAACATGCCTTTGGGTATTTGGAAGGCTGTGTGGACCTTGTCCTGCTCTGTGATCGATATTTGATTGTAGCCAGGTGACCCGTCCATAAATGTTAGAGCTTCATGGCCGGTAGTGTAATACCCCGGTTTGGAAATTGAAATGAAATTGAAATGAATGAATTTCAGAATTTAATATTTAATTCCTTAGTGCATAGGACAAGTAGAATTTTGACTACCTTATAAAAATCTATAAAAATGGTAATTTGGTAAAGGACAACTTATTTAACAACTTTGTCTTCTGTGGTCAACCCAACAAAAATCCGTAACTAGGTCTAATCAATGGATTGAGTCCAAAGTGCACACTTACCTAACCTTAACTCAAACCATGGAATTAGGGCTTGATACCCCATCAAATGAGCCCAAATCGGTGGAAAATGAAAGGCCACGATCTATGGATCATTTCCCCTCTGCCAATTCACCGAAACCCTAACCCTAAAACTTGTGATCGATCGAGCTTGGGAGAGGTCAACAATTGCGGTGACGTTTCAATCACTCCACTTGCTCCGACAAATTCTCCCAGCACAGAAGGATCCAGAAGGTGTATGAGCTATAAAAATAAAGCTCTGCAACCCTAGAATACTTTGGGAGCAGTGGAGGCCACAGTGGAGATCGACCAAGGGAGATCTCTGGTGATTAGGGGAGACGTGTCGGTGTCGCTCTTCTTCCTTTCTTCTTCTTCTTCATCTAATTGAGGTAGGTCATAACGAGCCCAATATAAAGTGTTATATATGGGTGGAATCAGCATCTAGTCCTCTTTCTTTTGACTCAAAAAGCCCTAAATTCCATTAGGTATCCTACGCAAATTTAATGGTTTGGTAGATGCATGTCAGAATTAGGGCAAAACTTGTTCCCCTTTGATTTTAGTAGCGATTTCAGGCTATAAATCTAAAATTGATTCATGCATCTTGTAGAGTTTTTCATGCTCTTTTATTGGTAGTAAAAGCCCCAAATTCCATGATGTATACCCTTGGAATTTCGTGTTTTAATGTGACCCTAGAAACCTCGCCGAAGGCTGGCAAGGGTTTGTTTAATCGGATTTTATCAGACTTTGGTGGTCTTACGATAGACCACACATCCTGGGATGGGCGGCCATCTTCATGACCACATATCCTGGGATGGGCGGTCATCACCTAGACCACATATCCCTTGACAGGATGGGCGGCCATCCGCATGACCAGACATCTTGGGATGGAGGGTCATCACCTAGACCACATATCCTGGATGGACGGTCATCACCTAGACCACATATCCTGGATGGACGGTGATCACCAAGACCGCACAACCCCTGACAGGATGGGCGGCTATCACCTAGACCACACATTCTGGATGGGCGGCCATCACCTAGACTGCCCAACCCCTTGGGCGGCCATGCCTTGGCCGCACAAGTACCCTTCAGTCCAGTAGATATAAGGTCATGTAACGACCGCAGATCTATGCAGAAATGACTCAGTGTGAGCTCTACATGATTCATATTAGTATCTTAATTGATAATTAGTAAATTAGAAATCCATATGATAAGTGGTAAATTATGCAAGTAAATTTCTGTAAAATGCATGCTATTTATTCCCACATGATCTTGTTCATTATCATTATCATCTTGATTCATCTTTTGGCAATCAAATTAATGTAAATCATGATGCTTGATAAATTGACATGAAAATTAAGACTGAAATGAATACTAGGTTGCTTGACAGCCATTCTACTCCAACGGTTTGACCAATTTATCGACTTTTAACAAGTCATTAGCCCTATTAGTTGTGCTAGCCTTGAACTTACCCCTGGACACTCCATCCGGCGGACTTAACATCATCTTGGGATCTCTGTATATCCCTGCTAAGAATCTAAGAAACCACCAGAAACTCCGATTTACATGACTGAACCGCTGGATTATAAGTCTTGGATCGAATTGGGCTAAGAGAGGCATGTGCGGCCAGTAGTGGACCGCATATCCTCATAGGCGGCCCAATAACGACCGCATATACCTGGCTTATGCCATTAAGTGTTGGTCGATTAATCTTGATCAATCTTCGACAAAACCATTAAGCCCTAGACTGACCAATAGACAGTGGACTAGGCCCTGGTTTAGTTTTACCCTGTCTTTGGCAGCCCGGAGTCCAATAGGGTGATTTTTTAGCCTTCTAGCCAAGCCCGGGTGGTGCGGTTGGAATATGACCGTTCAAACCTTATGCGGATTCTCTTGGACCGCATATCTTTAATACGGCCCCGTATGGCCCGTACATCATGTTCATGGGTTTTAAGGTCTTCTGGGCCTGCGCGGCCCAGAACTTACCGTTCATCATTAGAGCGGCACACTGTCAGCCGTTCATTCTTGACCTCGTGGGCTGAGTTTCAGTCCAGTTCTTGTAAGTGCGGCCTAGTGTTAGCCGCATATATCCTTTGAGTGGCCTCTGTGTGACCGTACATCTCTCAGAGATGAGTTTTATCATCTTTTGTGCTCTTGAATCTAAGGACAGATTAGTCCTTTAAATCTTGAACTTCTGGACAGTAATTCTTCTGATTATTTGGCCATAAACTTAACTAAATGTCTAGACGGAACTTGGGATCTTGGATCCGATAAATCAATGCCAACGCATCATAAGGGCCCAGTCTGGTCTTGGGGAGAGCGCCTGAAGAGTACTTGTGCCCATGGGAGTTTGTAATGACAAGGTGAGGCATTGCACCGAGTGCATGACTAGCGTGATGTCTACGATAGAAATCTCTTGTTATCTCTTGTTACTTGATCGTGCTTGACTTGTTTAAAATACTTGCTGGTGGCCATTTCCTCGTTACAATTTCCTGTTACACTTGTTACATGATATTCTTGTTGAAATCCAGGTATCTTATATTTCCTTGACCTTGCAAGATCTTTATATTACGTTGTTTTTCTTCTGTATCGTCATTTCTTTTCTTATCATTTCATATGAAAATGGAATAATTGTTTAATTACGTAAACTTGCCTGTTATTATCTACTGAGCGTTCGCTCATATAGTTGTCTCCCCCCTTTTTCCAGGCAGCTCAGGTGATGATGCGCTTACCGTTGGGGATGGGCAGGAGTGATGATTGGAGTGCACCAGTTCTAGATGTTGAGTTGGCATAGTTATCCTACTCTTAGTTGTGCCTTAGAGGCTGTTTAGCTACAGTTATGATATTATTGTTAAGTTGATATTGCCTCAGTTTGTATTAAAGTTGGTTTAAGGATATTGTACTAGATTTGAAATGTTTCATGACCACTAAAGTTATCTCTTTTCATAGCACGTGTTAATGCTTAGATTAGCTTATCATTATTTCTAGCTATTTCTAACTGTACGTTCTGATATTCCGCGTCGGGACGTGATAGGTAGTGACATCTATCATTACTTCGGTGATTGGCACCAGGAAGTCATCTTTTGGGCATGCCTTATTGAGGTCTCGAAAATCGACGCATATTCTTATCTACCCATTTTTCTTTTTTACGAGCACTATGTTGGCCAACCATGTGGTGTACTGATTTTCCTCCACGAAGCTGACATCAATGAGTTTGTCCACTTCTTTGTTGATCTGATCAATCAGCTCCGATTGCATGCGCCCGGAAGATTGCTTCACTGGCTCTACCTTTGGGTTTATTGCCAGCAAATGTTGCGCCACATTGGGATTTGACCGAGGCATCTCCTTATAGGTCCAGGCGAAGCAATCCCAGAATTCTTTTAATAATTATAGATACAGCCCCCGCTCCTCCTGAGAGAGTAAGGCACTGAGAAAGGTGGGTCTCAGATCATCATTGGTCCCTAGATTCACCCCGACTAGTTCATCAACAGTGGCTTGGCCTCTATCTTCAATTTCTGGTGGTGTCGATTGTAAGTCGACAAAATCTTCAATATCATCTTGTTCAGCCTCCAGGACTTCTATATTTTCTTCAGGAAAGGCCCATTCCCGTGTTGAGATATTAGGCTGACTTGACAGTAAGGTTATGGCTTGGACTATGCAACTCGGAGGGTGTGATAGTTGGTCATGACCATCTTTATTTCTTGGGTGAAGAGGAGCCTACCTTTGTTGAGCACAGTTGGTCACCTTATTCTTTTTAGTTTTGTTTTGGAGCGTCATGCTATCCATTGTGATATTGCTATCATTTTCATTTTCTTGTTCTGCTGCCCCCATTAACGAGCTCAGGTCCTGGGTGTATGTTAGCATCTGTTCTTCCTCAGACCATTCCTGCTACTGTAGGGCTCGACATTCTTCGAGGATGCACTCGAACTCAAGATGCTCCTTCTCTTCTTCGGGGTTATGAATCTCTTCATTTATGACTTCATCAGACCTGATCCCAGTTTGAAATGGTGCTTCTTCAAGGAAAACTTCTTCCCAACATCTGTACTTAGTGACATTATAGCGCTCTTCTGACCCCGGGCTGTTATCAAAGATCAAAGCACCCTCTGGTGGATGGGACTCCTTTTCTTCATTATTTGTGGGGAAGTTGTCATAAAACATTTCCGGCGAGCCTTCAGTTGTAAAGATAGTAGAGATGACATCCACCTCTGCTTCATAATATTCCTAGAGGGTATACCCCAGACCTAGACTTCGGGTGATCTTCAGGAGTTCCTTGTCGATGTTGGGTGGGTACCACAACTTTTCGAATGCTTCCTTCTAACTGAAAGGCTGAGGCGAGGGGACTTGCATTTTGGCAAAAAGGTGAGAGACCAAGTCAGATGTATAAGCCAGGCCCTCTATCGGCACTATTTGACTTGTTGGTTGTTCGGGAATGACACAGTCGGCATCTTCTTTGTCAGTAGATTCCCCTACATAGAATATTGTGGACGGCTCGCAGAAGCGAGGGACTTCCATGGTCTTTAGTTGTTCCACTATCTGACATTAGAGGTCCAACACGGGCTTGAAAAGCCCTGGTGGTACTTCTATGCATTCAAATATCTTCTTCATGTCAGCTTCATCCCCTTCGGAATAAGTGGCTGGTGGCGCATCCCTAGAGACCTCTACTACCTCGGAGATATGAGAGACCTCCTAAGATTCCATGTAGTCAGGTGGCGGTGGTGGAAACCAATCATCCGACAAAGCTCTTTCTTCTTTTTTTTCTGCAGCTACCTCCTTCTTTACTGGCTTCTAGAATGCCTTGATATAGAGGGGTGCATCAAGTAAATGACACTCAGAGACCTCAAAAGGGTGCAAATCGGCAAATACTCTTTCTTCTTTCCCATTTCGACAGTACTTAATGCACTGGTGGAGTGTGGAGGGAATTATCAGGTGCTTATGCAGCCAAGGTCGGCCAAGTAGTGCCTTGTAAGAGGTGTTGGATTAATCACATGAAATTGTACTTTTGTTGTGAGATCTCCCAGTGTGAGGTTAAATTCCGCTACACCGAGGGGGACTTCGAACTTTTTGTTGAAGCCCGTAATTCTCATATCCCTTACTTTTGTGAGGTGGACATCAAAGTAGTATTTCTGATATATGCGGTAAGGTAGAATATTAATCGCAGCTCCTGGGTCCATCAGGATTCGGCTCAGCGGTTGGCAGTTGAGTTACCCCCTCATGTATAGTAGCTTATTGTGGTTAGCATCTGGAATCAGCATGTCATCCTTTGTGAAGGTGATTGCTGGCCTGGGCTGGTATTCTGCCAAGTAAGCTTCATATTGAGCTGGCGTCTGTAAACCTTCAATCATCGCCTACTGCACTTCTTCACATAGAGACAAAATCTCTCATATAGTGAATCTGGTTGGGAGTTTCTTTAGTAGCTTTATTATTCGACTGCCCACCCTGACGTTGGATAACCACATCTCTTCTATCCATCGAGGCTTCAGGAGCTCTTGGGGTGCTGTTGGCGAGGATAGTTCTCCATCACCTTCGTTCTCCTGAGAGAGTGCTAGGGGGATTCCTCGTGTTGAGGAACTTTTCCAGTTGAAGAGGTACCAATGCCTGCCCCGCTCTTTAGAAAAAAAGCAGGATGGGGCGGAAAGCAAGGACCCTTGGCTCCGGAATCAGAGCTTTGACTTGGCTTCTTTCCTTCTAAGATAGACAAAAATTCAGTGAAGGAATGAACACCTTCGTCTACTTTTTCTTGTGGGTAAAGGAAGGGTGGAGGAGGAATCCTATTACCCTCTACCTTTAGCTCAGGTATCTGGTAAGGCTGCTCATTCCTAAAGATAATGTTGTGATTTGCTGGAGGGAGGCGCCCCCATTTCTTTCCAGAACGAGTGGCATGAGCTGATGTTGAAGCTTCTGCTTGATTTGCCTCGGATGGTGTCCCGCCTGATTCTTCCACTTCACCTTCCCCTGGCAAGTTAAACAAGGTAGACAGAGTGTTGTAGTGCACGGTAGTCACCCTTTTCTTGTTTCTTGTTCTTCTCTTTCTCCACTGACCGGACTTGGCTGGCATCTGCCCCCAAAATAGGCTACCACCAGCTACTTTTGTCTTCTTTTCATTCTGTTCTTCAAGGGTCAGATTTTCTAGCTATTCCCGTGGTACATCATCTTTCACTAGTAGAGGTGTTAACATGTGTTGTTCATATTTAGCAAGCTCATTAGTGTAGGCTTGCAAGTGCCGCACTTCAGGTCTTATTTCTCTATGAGAGGGTGGTGGAGTCTGCCTCCTCTGGTTATAAGTTGGGATTCGGATGATTGCCGGTGATTCAAGTACGTGCCATGTAGGAGCTGCTGGAGGTGGAGTGTACCGCTCAGTGACACCACAAATGTGAACACCTGTAACTTCGCGGGCTGGCGGTCTTCTTCTCACTCTTGTAGGCACGGACTGCCATCCTGCCTGCTCTGCAATGGGTGTGAGAAAGTAGGCTTCGTAAGTGTGCTGAGTGCTAGCTTCAGACACCTCTTCTGGTAGCCACTGGTATAGCCAAACCACATTGACAGTTTGTCTTAGCACAAGAGATTCATGGGGGCAGGGTGGGTCAACTTGGTGTTCGCCCATTTGCACCTCCCTTTTCTTTATCATACCTTCTATTACGTCCTTAAACACGTTACGGTCTTTAATAGCATGCCCCAGCATTCGGTGATATGGGAAGAACAAGGGATCATCTTGCTTCTTAGCATCAGCAGGCCTCTTTGGTTCGGGCAGTGTTACTTTGTTGTATTTGTATGCCCATTCAAACAAGACCAGACTTTTCTCTTTTGGAAATGAGCATGACTTTTTCATCTTGTCCCTGAGTGACGGGCCTTCTTTCTTATCGGCGGGCCTAGCCGGCAGCGGAATAGCTACCATTTTAGTCTTTTTCCTTTACTACTCAAAGGTCTTGAAGTCAACAGTATTTGCCTCCTTCGTGGTGGGTCGGCGATCAACAGCCTTGCCTTTTTGAACTACAGGGATGCCGGCCGAAGAATGTTTTGCTAGGAAGATTCAACCTCTGCCAATACATTCTTAAGACGGTCAAATTACTTGACATCAATGCCGATCATCTTCTCCAGCACTTCCTTTCTTAGATTTTGTTTACAAATCTAAATAGCATCTTCCTGGTGCGGAGGCCATTTGCATCTCATGCTAAGATTCCTCCAACTCTTGATGTATTCTAAGGTGGTTTCATCCTGCTTTTGCCTGGTGGAATATAGTTCTGCCATTGTGACTTCCCTCTCATTGATGTAAAATCTTTCACGGAACTTTTGCTGCATATCGGACCAGTCCAGGATTGACCCAGCAGACAAGCTTGAGTACCAATCAAAGGCCAATCCGGTGAGAGATGACCCGAAGAATTTTAGTAAGTAAGCTTCATCTGCTGCCAGGTTGCCCATCACTATTATATAATAAGCTATGTGTTCTTTGGGGGAGCCTTGCCCATTAAACTTCTCAAACTTGGGTGGTTTATTGATGCCAGGCGGTAGCCTTTTTTGCAGCGTAATGCGATGGATAAGGCACTCGATATGCATCAAAGGCGCCGAAATCACCATCAGCCCTTTTTGACAGCTTCATCTCAATCATTCTTTCCACCATTAGTTTATTCATCATAGCGGGGTCTACCGACTCTAGGTAGAAATGCATAGATTTATGTGTGAAAGGAGTTGTCATAGTGGTACCATGTGGCACACACTACGTCGCTAGTGGAGACTATTGTACTTGAAGCATTCGTGACTGCGCCGGTGGTAGTTGCAGAGATTGTTGGAAAGGAGCTTTATCATGACTCATTGGTTGAGGAGCAGCGGGTGGTATAGTTCCACCTGAGTTAGAGACCCCTCGGGATGATTCAGCATGCACTGCCTGGTGCTTGGAGAGAGGTGTTTGTTCAGCTTTTTCATTCAGCTGTCTCTTTAACGATTCAATTTCTTGTTGATATTTGTGGAGTATCATCAGGATAGTTGGGTCCAAGGCTGTGGCCATGGGCATCCCTTCCATCATTTTACTTCAATTTCCCTCAGATGGGACTGACAGGGGAATCTCCTCTTCTCCTGATGTCACCACATTGGCAGTCAAACTGGTGATCATTGGTACGTCTTCAGCCATTCCAAGTGCTTCCTTGGTGGCCTGGCTTCCTCTTGTCACAACCCCAGATCTGTGAGCTAATCTGGCAAGTTCTTCCGAATCCTTGGGTAGGGTACCATGTTTGCCGGTTATCCCCGCCACGTTGCAGGAAAAGACTTGCATCTTGCCCCTCTGCCTCCAGACCCGCCTCCTAGCTTGGTCGGGGAAGGTTAGCCGGTCAAACACGGATATTCTTTTTTCTTCTCTTCGTTGTTGGGAGTCTTCAAGACTTTTAATCTCTCGGTAATCTTCATGCTCATTAGAATCAATGGAGGAAACCTCCTTTCTTGGTTCTTCTTCTCTTTCTTTTTCTCCTTCAGTGCCCATGGCATGGAGTAGTCGGTGTTAGCCTAAGGATGAACTCCCCAAGCGGATAAAATAGTCTTGGACCACTTTGGTCATTTCTGTTGGAAATCTGGTTTTCATAATGACAACTTATCAATCATGTTAAGACTGAATTAAATAATCACCCTAATCAATTTTAGTCTTTCACTTTGAATAATAACACAAGCATCTAAACTGGTTAAGTCGTTGATGTCTTCGCTTTGCACTTCATAAAGTTGATGCAATGTCTGTTCAAAGCATGTTCAAGTCGAAGCATCTCCTAATTGATTAGTTTGTGCATGGTTCAAGTCGATGCAACGCACTGTTGTGCAAGAAGCTTAAGTCTTTGCATGCTTCATTATAGAAGTCTAAGTCGATGCACTTCCATGTCCGTCTCATATTGTGTCCGTGCATGTATTCATCAAGTCGATGCAACCCTTGTTGCTGTACACGACCAAGTCGATGCAATCTTAGTTGAACCACACGACTAAGTCTATGCAGAGTCTGTGCATGCATACAGCAAGTCGATGCATCCGTAGTTGTTGCACGCGACTAAGTCGGTGCAAGTGTTATCCATGCAGTAGTCAAGTCGATGCACTAGTAGTTATTGCACGAGACCAAGTCCGTGTATGCTTAGGTCTAGGCACAATAAGTCGGTGCAATGGCTGTTGTTGCATGCGATCAAGTCGGTGCAACTTCTGCACCGGGCACACAATGTCTGTGCAAAGGGTGCTCATGGCATATTGAGTCATTGCAACGCTCGCACTCTGAATATACACGGTCAGCACAATCTTCACTTGTGCACACACCATGTCAGTGCACCATCTGCATCTCGCACACATACAGTCTGTGCACTTCCAGTCTGGCTAACATATCGAGTCTGTGCACATGTGTGCTGCGTGAACATTATGTCCGTGCATATGTAATCAAATGATGTGTTAAGTCTGTGCACTTCAGATCTGACAATACATCAACTCTGTGTGTTTCTTTACTCTCTGTCGAACTGTTATAAGCTGACTTCAAGTCTGACATATTGACAGGATGCTTGCTCGTGGATACTAAGAAAGGCACGTGATCCGAGTAGAAAGGGCAACGAAGATCATGACACGTGGAAAGAAATCTTAGTCAGATGCTGACACGTGGCTACTGAAGACACAGATCTGGATTGGAGTTTAAGCAGGAAAATTGGTTCTTCTACGTGCACTTCTTTTGCTGGGTATAAATAGGGAGTTGACTTCAAAAATAAAAAAAAAGAGATTTTTGAAATTCTGAGTAAGAGCCGAAAAAAGGAGAAAAAGCAAGCAGATAGAGTGAGATAGCAGTGAAGATAAGAGAGAAGAGATAACGAAGAAAAAGAGATCAAAGTAGAAAGAGGAGAGATAGAAGAAGAGCAGAGCGTGAGAGAAAAAAGGAGCAGAAGAAGTGGAATCAAGGAGGAAGAAGATCTGTAGCTTCTGGATCAAATCCATGCTACATTGCTCCAAGAGTGAGCTATTTTTTCGAGCTTTACTTCTAGCTTTCAGTTGCTGATTTCCATCGTTCTTGTATTCTTTTTCATCTTTGTTCAAGATGTTTGTCAGCGGAGGTTAAGCTATAATCCTTAGCGGGCAGAGGTGGATTCCTCTGGACAGGTTAATCTGTAATACTCAGCGGTTGCAGAGGAGGATTCCTCTGGACAGCAAGCTGTGAAGCTCAGCAGATTGTATAGATTCATCCCCGAAGCTGTGGATCAGTGCCAAGCTGTTAGGCAGCAGTGAAGCCACACTTAATTGAATGTGTGGTGGACGTAGGACTGAAGGACCGAACCACCTAAAATCCTTGGTGTTCCTTGTGATTTGATTGTGTGATTATTCATCGTTAGATGCATGGTAGGCACGACTTCAATCCATATGCCTAGTTGAAGTAACTCTTGCATCAGTTTAGGGAGTCCTGATCAAGTTGCCCTGAATCTAAATTTTAAATTGGTCAAAAACATTTAGAGAGGGATTCATTCACCCCCCTCTGAATCCATTGCATCTATCCTAACAATTGGCATCAGAGCAGGTGTCTGCACGGAGGGTCCAACGACCTACAGATATGTTCCTAGATTAGGTGTCGGTGTGACCTGAGTTGATCTATTTCGTGGCATTGTGTTTGATCTGTTTTGCATTTAGATTTCTGATCTAGTCTGAGCATGGCATTCATGACTGATCTCCCGAGATTTTAGGGTCTAGGTTTTTTTTATAGCTGGCTTAATCAATTTAGAGAGTACGTGATGCAGGTTAATCCAGATCTATGGATAATCATTGCACACAACCCTTATGAAGTTCCAAAGGATAAATCCGTATGGAAAACTTCAGACCAGTTGAAATTCTCTAAGAATCAGAAGGCCCTGGAGCTAACCCAAAGGGCGATAAATATTGACAAGTTTCCTTGTGTGTTTGAATGCTGCAGTGCCTCCGAAATTGTCAATATGGTTGCAGCTAGCAAGTGTCAGGACGAGGTGAAGTGTTTCATGGCAACAGACGAAGACCATGATCAAATGGAGGAAACTTCGTCTCAGGTAAATTCTGAGACCGTCAATTTCTGTATTGAAGACTTGATTGTTTTGAATGAGCATCTGATTGAGAAGTATGATAAAGTTAGAAGTCTGAGGGTTGAAAATGAAAACCTAAAGTCAGACATGAACAGAGAAAAGGCTGAAAGGAATAATTTGAAATCTTAAAATGAGAATATAAGAAATAGACTCATTAAAGAAAATGATTCATGCAATGAGTGTGCTATCTTAAGAGATTTGATTAATGATCTAGATTCCGATGACAATCTTCAAAAGGAATTAATCAAATCTCTAAAAGAGGAAAACAAATCTTTGTTAGAAAAGAAAATTGAAGTTGAGGAATGTGAAGAAAAATTTCTTGAAGAAAACGCTCAATTGAAAGATCAAAACAAGAAGTTGATGGTTTTGAACATTGTATTATCTGAAAGACTGATGGCCTTTGAAAAAGGTAAATCAATTTGGAATGACAAAGAAGCTAACGATAATCTGAAGATAACGTAGGAAAATGGAAATCTGAAAAGGCTGAATGATGGTTTGCATAACCAAATCACTTCCTATGAAGATGACATTGTTTTATTGCAAACTAAGACTGATGATTTAAAAGCTTCTCTGTCAAAATTTGTTAAAGGAAAAGACAACTTGAATAAAATGCTGGGTTCTAACGTGAATTTTCAGAAAGAAGGGCTTGGATATGTGCCTGTTAATAAACAGACTAATGAACAGAAGAAATCAACTATTTTTGTGAAAAATTCTGAACAGGCTAACTCATCTAGTTCTTCTATTTTTTAATTCACTGCAAAGAAAGTAGAAAATTCAAATAAAAATCAGAAAAAGGTTCACAAACCAAAGAAGAATGTTGAATTAAATAAGTACAAATATGTCCCTAATTCTTATATGCATGCTGCCAACTGTTCGCACACACATTCACATTCTCATGCGAATGTCAATGCTGTCAAACCAGTGCATGTGAATAACAAAGGAGTAACATGTCATTATTGTGGAAGTGTGGACATGTTATGCATGACTGTTTAATCATGAAAAATGATGAACGAAGTGCAGTTACGATGCATCCTAGAAATTTTCATCCTAGGAAATCTCCTACTATTCAGAAAAAGAAAACTCAGTGTTATTGCTGTGGCATGTTTGGCCACATTGCTGCATAATGTTGGCATGCACAAGGGAGAAATAGTCACTTTAGCTTTGCTAAAACCCCTATGTACCGAAATGTCTTTGATGAAAACAAATATGGTTTTAAAAGAAATACTGTTGCATGTTTTGAATATGGAAAACCTGGCCACAAAGCAAATTAGTGCAGGTTGGCAAGTTTCAGAAAACAAAATCCTCATGCTAACAGAAGTACCAATCATGTTCATTCACATCAACTTCATGCTCATGCTTGCTCATATAAAAAGAACATGAAATCTAGTGCTTCTTATCGTTATTGTGGACAGTTTGGCCATTTCATGTCTAACTGTCGTTTGATGAAATCTGATAAT
Source organism: Amorphophallus konjac (assembly GCA_022559845.1). Lineage (NCBI taxonomy): Eukaryota > Viridiplantae > Streptophyta > Magnoliopsida > Alismatales > Araceae > Amorphophallus > Amorphophallus konjac. The sequence goes on along the minus strand of CM040126.1, from coordinate 227,326,202 downwards.
TATGATTCTAGAACATTATGGAGAGCACCCTCTAATGGTGTAGCTAGTATCTCAGGACCCAAGACTGCTTGGGTTCCTGCTTGCCCAAAATAAATGTTGTTTTGCATATATGCCTTGGTGAAATAAAAGGGGGTAAATAAACTAAGGCATTCGAGAAAGAATACCCCATGATTGCACTTTTCAGGTCAGTTTTGAAATTTCTGTTCAAATACTATCTTCTGAATTTGTTTGCTTTAAATGAATGCACATGAAAAATTGTAGTTGTTTCTGAATGTCTTGCACATTTTTGTCATGATGCATGTTCTGTCAAATTCCCTGCACATTGCATTTAGAAACTGAATTCAATGCTTATCATCAAAATTTGAAAAATCCAAAAAGAGTTAGTTAATTGCATATTCATGCATATAGAAATAGAACTGGCATTTAGAATCTACATCTCTATATATCTGCAAGAAAAACAAAGCAATATTTGATTGGAATCTCTACACATAGTAAGAGGGAGTAGAGCTGAATTGATCAGATTCAATGAGTCATGGCTTTTATGCTGAACATTATGGTTTTGGTATATGTTGCTGGTTGAGCTACCAAGTCTGAGCTGATTACTGCTGTGTAACGCCCCGAGATCCGATTCCCAAATTTTGGGGTATTTTTTTTTCTGTCGGACCCCGAAGCAATTACTTCGTACGTATCACGAAAGCACCAATGTAAATGAACGTGCATGCATTCACACGAGAGAGAAAGAAACCATAGGTTACAGAAATGTAGGTAAACATATCAACCATTCATAATCTCCAAAATAGTACAAGTTCATAGTTCCAGATTACACATGAGCCCGCCTGGGCTTACCAATCCACAACCCTACACAAAATAGAAACATTCGACCATAGCATACCCAGATGAACGGTGGCTAACTCTACTCTTCAGTTGCTACCTCCTCCTCAACCTCTTTCTCACTGTCCCCTGAAAACGTGTGTCATAAGGGGTGAGTGTGACGCTCAGTAGGCAACCTAGTCAAATCGAGGTTAACATTGCATCTATAAAATCCATTATATGTATAGTTCAGATGTTAACACTAGCATAGTCCAGTTCATCATCAGCTCTTAAGATAACTCATGTAAGGAAAAATACAGGTTCTTTGACTAATGTATAAGGTACCCAAGCATGAAGAAAGAACCCAGTGATTAAGCAATGAAACATTGTCACATTTCCATGAGTATTCACATTTTTACCATGCAGGGAACCAGACAGCTGCCGCAAACACAAGAGGCCCATACACACACAAACGAATGAAAGAGTTCTGCGCAGACCCAGGAGCGAACTCCCACTTAGACTCTTGCTGCACGGGGCGTTACGCATCGCCGTCCCCGGGGTTTTATGGCGTTATATATTATCGTCCCACAGAACGAACCAGCCAAATCGATAGGTTTTGACCAGGGCGTTACGCACCGCCGTCCCCTGGGATCTTTTACTTCCGCGGAGTTACGTATCGCCATCCCGCAGAAGGGACCGAAGTCCTACCTCACGGAATGCTGCTGTTTTACCTCATGGCATTCACATTCTTACTTATCTTTACTAGCATGATACTTATCATAACAAACATGTTTTCCATGGGTTTACGGGGCTAAACATACTTTACAGTCACGTTCAGGTTACTATCTGAAGAGAACATATTTATTTCTAGGTTACACATGCGTAGAAAACAAATGATAAACACTAGTATAGAATTCCTATGAGCTTGAAATTTTTACAGTGGATTACTAACTTAGCCTTCTACCATTTTCTAATTTTTTAGATTTTTTTCTGAATTAATATGACCTTTCAAAACTCTCTTTTTCCACGTTTCTAGAAATTGGTCTAGTGTTCTCAGGGTGTCGACTTGTCCAAAGGAAGTGCCGACCTATCACCCCTACACACGGGTAGAAAATGAACCATAACTACAAGTGCAGAATTTATGTGAGCATGAAATTTTTACTGTGGGTTACCAACTTACCCCCCTATCATTTTCTAATTTCTCAGATTTTTTGAAATAAAATACCCTTTCAAAACTCTCCTTTTCTGTGTTTCTGAAAATCTAGGCAGACCCACAGGTGCACAGACCTTACATGGACCCACACAGACCTGCCTCACATGTGCACTGACCTTACTAGAACATACACAGACCTTACTGGGACATGCACAGACCTTACTGAGACATGCACAGCCCTTACTTATGATTTGCACAGACCTTACCAGAGCATGCAAGGAGCTTACTGGGACAACGCATAAACCTTACTTATGAATTGCACAGACCTTACCAGAGCATGCACGGACCTTACTACGACATGCACAGACCATACTTATGATTTGCACAGACCTTACCAGAGTATACATGGACCTTACTAGGAAAATGCACGGATCTTACTGGGACAATTCACAGACCTTACCAGAGTATGCATGGACCTTACTGGGACAATGCACAGACCTTACTTATGATTTGAACTAAACATGCATCGAACTTACCAGAGTATGCACGGACCTTACTGGGACAATGCACAGACCTCACTTATGATTTGAACTAAACATGCACCGGCCTTACCAGAGTATGCACGGACCTTATTGGAACAATGCACAGACCTCACTTATGATTTGAACTAAACATGCACCGACCTTACTAGAGTACGCACAGACCTTACTGGGACATGCACAGACCTCACTTATGATTTGAACTAAACATGCACAGACTTAATATGAGACCTGCTTAGAGCTGATGCATGGACTCTAATACATATGCTCAGACTTGACTGGGCTACGCCATTGGTGCACCGACTAGGGGGTTTCCTATATATGTTTTCTGACCCTCCCAAGGACTGCGGAAGCTCATGAACCCAAAACTGATTGAAAAAAAAACCCCGAAATGAATATGATGGTCATCCCCACCTGCCCTTAGTCCCTCTTTTAGAGTGTAGAAAATATATATTTTTCTCAAAAACCATTCTAATGCGTCATTGACCCCCAAGTTTGAGGTTAGATGCCTACCTTGAAATGATAAACTGACGATCCGGGGATAATATCCACACCCCAGATCCACCTCAGCTTTACCCTTCGATCTAGGGATGAGATCCTCACCCCAGACCCACCCGAGGCTCCTGCCTGCTGTTCTAGGACTTGCAGGTTCGCCCTCTATTTGCAGGGCCAAGGTCCCTCACCTCTCCTCTCTTTCAAGTGAAACCGTAGATGGCGGATGTTGAGGATAGGTGTTGCTAAAGGCTGACCAACCTTGGAACCCACTTCTTTATATAGGTTTCAAGCCTCCCAATGCCTTTCCTATACCTAGCAAGGTTCAGCTTAGCCCCAAGGTCGCTGGTTTTAAGGAGGGGTTGAATGTTAAGCACCCCCTCGGTTTGAACCGAGGTGACCCTTCATCTACCTGGTCATATATGCGAATGGGGGCACCTTTCTGTTAGGATTTAGGTTGGGATGTCTTCATATTAAATGAAGAGGACTTCCAGATCTAACTTTTAGTTTTAGTTTCATCGAATTTCATCAACTCTAGCGTGAGTTATGATTTTCTCAATATTAACGTTATTCCTCCTCTATTTCAGTCGCGACCCTTCATCTACCTGGTCATAAATGCGAGTGGGCGTGCTCTCATGTTGGGATTTGGATTTAGATGTCTTCAGATGAAATCAATAGGGCTTTAATATCTAACTTTGGGTCATGGTTTTATCAAATTTTAGTATCCCTATCCCGAGTGATGAATTTTACAAGTTTATCCTTTATTCTCCCTTATTCAAATTGTGACCTTTTGGTAGCCCGGGGTAATCCAGGCGCAACTCTGTAATCCAGGCTGCATTGGGCCTCGACCCCATCATAGAAGTTGTGGCTAACTCCGTACTCGAAATTTTGGTCTTGGTTTCAGGTCATTTCATTAGCCACAGGCGAAGTTATGAATTTCTCATTAATTACCTTCAAATTTTGCCAACAGTGACACCCCTTCGTGATAGCTGTCAGCCAAAGGGTTTTGGGCCCAAGTTCTGGTGCGAATTGGGCTTCCTCCCCAACAGAGAAGTTTGGGCTAAGGGCCCAAGCTTTCTAACGAGCCTAGTTTCATTATTTTCTGATCTTCCTATGTTAGGTTACGGGTTTTCTAAGGATTCTTAATTAATCTCAGATTTCTAGCCCGTTGGGTTCATGGGTCCGAATCATACCCGATTGGCTAGTACCCATTTGGCGGTCATAACATTCTCTCCCCCTTAAAATAATTTCATCCTCGAAATTGAATTGAAGAACTTCCTTTCACGGAAAATTACATACCGAATAGTTGGGGGTATTCCTGGCGCATCTTGTCCTCCGGCTCCCAAGTTGCCTCCTCGGACGGAGAATTCCTGCATAAGATTTTGACCAGCCGAATGGTCTTATTCCTCAATACCTGTTCCTTCCGGTCTATGATCTTGATGGGTTGCTCCACATAAGATAGATCTACTTGAACTTCTAGGGGCTCATGTTCTATCACATGCGAGGCATCTCAGACATATTCCCTGAGCATGGAGACATGGAAAACCTGGTGCACATGTGCCAGAGCGGGTGGGAGTGCAAGTCGATAAGCCACCTCGACGACCCTTTGTAGAATCTCAAAAGGCCCGATATACCTAGGACTGAGTTTTCCCTTTTTCCCAAATCGCATGACTCCCTTGGTAAGACACACCTTTAGGAATACATGGTCTCCTTTCGCAAATGTCAACTCTCTCCGTCGCTAGTCTGCATAGCTTTTCTGATGGCTATGGGCTGTGAGGAGTCGTTGTCGGATCATGGATATCTTCTCTGAGCAGTCTTGCACCAATTGTGGCCCGAATAGCTGCTTCTCGCCAGCCTCATACCAACATACTAGTGACCTACATGGCCGCACATAAAGTGCCTTATAAGGTGCCATCCCGATGGAAGAGTGGTAGCTATTGTTGTATGTAAACTCTATTAGGGGTAAGTGATCATCCCAGTTGCCTCTCCATTCAATACTGCACGCCCTGGGCATATCTTCTAGGGTTTGGATGGTACGCTCGGATTGCCCATCAGTCTTAGGATGAAAGGCTGAGCTGAGCCGCAACTCTGTCCCCATAGCCTACTGCAAACTCTTCCAGAATCTCGCGGTGAATCGAGGGTCCCGATCAGAAATGACGGACAAGGGTGCACCATGCAACCGAATAATCTCAGCGATGAATAATTTCGCTAAGGATTCAATTGGAGTTTGCTTATTGACGGGTAGGAAGTGTGCAGTCTTTGTGAACCTGTCCACAATTACCCAGATTGTGTCATGCCTTCTCCTAGTCATGGGTAGACCCGACACAAAGTCCATGGTGATTTGTTCCCATTTCCATTGTGCCATCTCAATGGTCTGGAGAGGACTACGAGGTCTTTGATTCTTAATTTTTACCTACTGACATGTGAGACATTTGGACACGAACTCCGCAATGTCTCTCTTCATTCCTGGCCACCATTATGTCCTCTTCATATCCTGGAACATCTTGGTGCTTTCGGGATTGATAGAGAACTTTGACCCATGAGCCTCCCGCATCAAGTCCTTCTTCATCTCCACATCATCTGGTACACAAATTCTTCCTCGGAATGTGATCAGTGCATCAATCCCCATTTGGAAGTCCTCATTGTTCAGTTGTCTCAGCAATGCCACGTCCCGCCTTTGCGCCTCAGCAATTCTATCTAAGTAGGCAGGTTTTGCTGATAACCCGGCTAGGAGACCGAAGTGCTTCCTTTTCTCGGGTCGTGATTCGATCACACCCTTCATCAGATCCCACTCTTGGTGCAAACTCAGCGCCATCAACTTTCGGCTGAGAGCATCCGCCACTACATTCGCCTTGCCCGGATGGTACTGTAAGGTGAAGTCATAGTCCTTTAATAGTTCGACCCATCTTCTTTGCCTTAAATGGAGTTCCTTCTGGGTGAATATGTACTTAAGGCTCTGGTGGTCGGTGAAGACCTCAAACTGAACCCCATATAAGTAGTGCCTGCAGATACGCAAAGCGTGGACCACTGCAGCCATTTCCAGGTCATGAGTGGAGTAATTCCTTTCATGGTCCTTCAGCTATCTTGAGGCATAGGCGATCACCCGGCCATTTTGCATTAGTAAACAACCGAGGCCAATTCTAGAGGCGTCCGTGTAGACAGTGAAGCCATCGACCCCCTAAGGGAGTGCCAATACTGGGCTCAAAGTCAATTTTTCCTTGAGCATCTGAAAGACGTCTTCGCACTCCTTTGACCAGATAAATGTTGCTCCTTTCTTGGTCAGCTTGGTCATTGGGGCTGCAATGGTGGAGAAGCCTTCGATGAACCGACGGTAGTATCCGGCCAGGCCATGGAAGCTTCTAATCTCCATGACTGTCTTCGGTGCCTCACACTTTGACATTGCTTCCACCTTGTACGGGTCCACTGTTATACCATCCCCGGAGATAGCATATCCGAGGAACATAACCTGATCAAGCCAAAATTCGTATTTGCTAAATTTGGCGAAGAACTTGTTCTCCCTGAGGGTCTGAAGAACCACTCTCAAGTGCTGCCAATGTTCCTCCTGACGGGTAGAATATATCAGGATGTCGTCAATAAAGACCATGACAAACTGATCTAGATAGGGCCAGAAGATATGGTTCATCTGCTCCATGAACACAGCCGGAGCATTGGTTAACCCGAATGGTACCACTATGAACTCGTAGTGACCATACTGAGTTCTAAAGGCCGTCTTCGATACATCCTCAGGCTTGATTCTAATCTGGTGATAACCTGTCCTCATATCAATTTTGGAGAAGACCTTGGCAGATGATAGCTAGTCAAACAACTCATCAATCCTTGGTAGCGGGTACTTGTTCTTTATGGTGACATGGTTGAGCTTGCGGTAATCAATGCACAGCCGCATGGTCCCATCCTTTTTCCGCACGAACAAGACTGGTGCTCCCCACGGGGACATGCTGGGCCGGATGAGGCCCTTGTCTAGCAACTCTTTCAATTGCTTCCTAAGTTCAGCAAGTTCTGTCGGAGCCATTCGGTATGGGGGAATAGAGATGGGTGCGGTGCCCGATGCTAGCTTAATGGAGAACTCTGTCTCACGAGCTGGTGGTAGTCCCGACAGATCCTCAGGAAATACATCAGGAAATTCTCGGACTGTGTCCAAGTCTTCTAGAATCTTGACAGAGCCTTCTTCAAGCACCACACTAGCTAAGAAATAGTCGCACCCGCTGCTGATCAGCTTTGAGGCCCGGATGGCTGATACTATCATTCCCCTGGACTTGTCCTTAGGGCATTGAAAGAAGAATGTCTCCCTCCCCGGTTCTTGAAAAATCACTCTCTTCCGATGACAGTCCAAGAGGGCGAAGTGTTTGTCTAACCAGTCCATCCCCCGGATGAGGTCAAAATCGGCCATGTCTAGGATGTAGGCTTCCCCCAACAATCTTCTCCCACAGATCTTTACCTCAATAGTAGGTATCACAAGCTTGGTGTGGACTTGTTTTCCGGTCGGTGTACTAACTACCATTTCCTCGAAGAATGTGGCTTGGGGTCAGTTCTTCAGTTGATTAGCAAAGTTGGTGGATATGAATGTGTGCGTAGCTCTTACGTCAAACAAGACCTTTGCAGAGACATTATCCACAAGGAGCATACCTTCAGCCACGGTAGGGGTGTTGTCTGCCTCTTCTTGCATTAGTGCATAGACCCGCCCTTTGTACTGGATCTTCTCTTGTAGAGAAAATGGCTTTTGTTGGGCCTTCTTGGGGCAGTTCTTCACGAAGTGTCCAGCCTCGCCGCATTCATAACATTTTCCTTCTGCCCTCCAGCATTATTGTCCCTGATGGTTGCGTCCGCACTGGATGCAAAATGGAATACCCGGCCCACCCCTCGGAACCAGTTCTTGGCGTGCCACCTTTTCCTTGTCTCGTCTCCCTCCAGCCTGCATAGGCCTTTTGCCCGATAACTTCTGCTCCTCGACGAACCTATAGTGGATATTTGTTAGAATTTAACCTTATATGTCTCCTAGATTTTCATGGCTTCAGCCATTACCTTCTATTTTCTTGCTCGGCCAGATGAGCAAGCCTCAACGCCGTTGGGTAGGAGCCTGGGTCTTGGGTTGCGACATAGCGTCAGACATTGCTACGCATCATCGAATATGTGTGAAGCATATTGGCCCAGAGCCAAAAACTTGGCCTCATAGTCGGCCACCGACATGCCCCCTTGCTCGAGGCTTAGAAATTCTTTCTCCCTTGCATCTCGCACATGCTCGAGAAAATACTTCTCTCGGAAGGCAGCCAAGAATTCCTCCCATAGTATGTCGCCGTCGTGGTAGTCCACAAAGGTGGTCCGCATCTTGGCCTTCCACCACAAGTCGGCCGGGTCTTGCAGAACATAGGCCGCCAGGTTCACCTTCTCCTCTTCGGGACACCGCATTGTGCGGAACTTCTTTTCCATTTTGCTGAGCCACGACTCAGCCAACTCTGGACGGCTCTCCCCCTTAAAGATAGGAGGCGCCAACCTTAAGAACCGATCAAGTGCCGGCAGGTCGTGACGTGGTGCGGCTGCGGGCTGCTGCACCATTTGTTGCTGCATGGCCTGCATCAACCCTTGGAAGCTCTTCATGAACCCTTCCAGGTTGACTCCCGCATTGGGCACCTGCCCACCGCCAACTGCAGAGGCATGGATAGCCCCATCATTCGCCCCATTTGGGTCATCTACACCCGATCCTCTCTCATCCGCCTGGGGAAGATCTCTTTGCCTTCTTGGCGGCATGGTTCTGAAAAACATACAATTGTTTAAGTGAGAGGATTTGGAATGGTTTCAAACATACTCTACTTTCCTCCATTCTAACCTATCCCTTCCTCCACTATGGAACATCTGGAATGGTTGTGACCCTAGTTTGTCTCTCCTACTCTGATACAACGTTGTAACGCCCCGAGATCCAGTTCTTAAATTTTGGGGATTTTTTTTTCTGTCGGACCCTGAAGCAATTACTTTGTACGTATCGTGAAAGCACCAATGTAAATGAACGTGCATGCATTCACATGAGAGAGAGAGAAACCATAGGTTACAGAAATATAGGTAAACATCTCACCCATTACAGCTGCCACAAACATAAGAGGCCCACACACACACAAACGAACGAAAGAGTACTGCGCAGACCCGGGAGCGAACTCCCACCTAGACTCTTGCAGCACGGGGTGTTACGCATCACTGTCCCCCAGGTTCTGTGGCGTTACGTATTGCCATCACACAGAACAAACCAGCCGAATCGATAGGTTTTGACCAGGGCGTTACGCACCGCCGTCCCCTGGGATCTTTTACTTCCGCGGCGTTACGTATCGCCGTCCCGCAGAAGGGACCGAAGTCCTACCTCACGGAATGCTGTTGTTTTCCCTCATGACATTCATATTCTTACTTATCTTTACTAGCATGATACTTAACATAACAAACATGTTTTCTATGGGTTTAAGGGGCTAAACATACTTTACAGTCACATTCAGGTTACTATCTGAAGAGAAAATATTTATTTCTAGGTTACACATGCGTAGAAAACAAATCATAAACACTAGTACAGAATTCCTATGAGCATGAAATTTTTACAGTGGATTACTAACTTAACCTTCTACCATTTTCTAATTTTTCAGATTTTTTTCAGAATTAATTTGACCTTTCAAAACTCTCTTTTTCCACGTTTCTGGAAATTGGTCCAGTGTTCTCAGTGTGTCGACCTATCCAAAGGAAGTGTCGACCTATCACCCCTACACACGGGTAGAAAATGAACCATAACTACAAGTGCAGAATTTATGTGAGCATGAAATTTTTATTGTGGGTTACCAACTTACCCCCCTATCATTTTCTAATTTCTCAGATTTTTTGAAATTAAATATCCTTTCAAAACTCTCCTTTTCTGTGTTTCTAGAAATGTAGGCAAACCCACAGTGCACAGACATTACATGGACCCGCACAGACCTGCCTCACATGTGCACTGACCTTACTAGAACACGCACAGACCTTACTAAGACATGCACATACCTTACTTATGATTTTCACAGACCTTACCAGAGCATGCATGGACCTTACTGCGACGTGCACAGACCTTACTTATGATTTGCACAGACCTTACCAGAGTATGCACGGACCTTACTGGGACAATGCACACACCTTACATATGATTTACACAGACCTTACCAGAGCATGCAAGGACCTTACTGCGACATGCACAGACCTTACTTATGATTTGCACGGACCCTACAAGAGTATGCACGGACCTTAGTGGGACAATGCATGGACCTTACAGGGACAATGCACAGACCTTACCAGAGTATGCACGGACCTTACTGGGACAATGCACAGACCTCACTTATGATTTGAACTAAACATACACCAACCTTACCAGAGTATGCACGAACCTTACTGGGACAATGCACAGACCTCACTTATGATTTGAACTAAACATGCACCGACCTTACCAGAGTACGCACGGACCTTACTGCGACATGCACAGACCTCACTTATGGTTTAAACTAAACATGCACAGACTTAATATGGGACCTGCTTAGTGCGGATGCATGGACTCTAATACATATGCTCAGACTTGACTGTGCTACGCCATTGGTGCACCGACTAGGTTGTTCCTATATATGTGTTCTGACCCTCCCAACGACTGCGGAAGCTCATGAACCCAAAACTGATTGAAAAACAAACCCTGAAATGAGTATGATGGTCATCCCCACTGGCCCTTAGTCCCTCTTTTAGAGTGTAGAAAATATATGTTTTTATCAAAAACTATTCTAATGCGTCATTGACCCCTAAGTTTGAGGTTAGATGCCTACCTTGAAATGATAAACCGACGATCCGGTAATAATATCCACACCCCAAATCCACCTCAACTTTACCCTTCGATCCAGGGATGAGATCCACACCCCAGTCCCACCCAAGGCTCCTACCCGTTGTCCTCAGACTTGCAGGTTTGCCCTCCCTTCGCAGGGCCAAGGTCCCTCACCTCTCCTGTCTTTCAAGTGAAACCGTAGATGGTGGATGTTGAGGATAGGTATTGCTAAAGGCTGACCACCGAAGGAACCCACTTCTTTATATAGGTTTCAAGCCTCCCAAGGCCTTTCCCACATCTAGCATGGTTCAGCCCAGCCCCAAGGTCACTGGTTTTATGGAGGGGTTGAATGTTAAGCACCCCCTCGGTTTGAACCGAGGTGACCCTTCGTCTACCCGGTCATATATGCGAATGGGTGCACCTTTCTGTTAGGATTTAGGTTGGGATGTCTTCATATGAAATGAAGAAGACTTCAAGATCTAACATTAGATTTGGTTTCATCGAATTCCATCAAACCTAGCGTGAGTTATGATTTTCACAATATTAACATTATTCCTCCTCTATTTCAGTCGCTACACTTCATCTACCTGGTCATAAATGCGAGTGGGCGTGCTCTCATGTTAGGATTTGGATTCAGATGTCTTCAGATGAAATCAAGAGGGCTTTAATATCTAACTTTGGGTCATGGTTTCATCGAATTTCAGTATCCCTATCCCGAGTGATGAGTTTTGCAAGTTTATCGTTTATTCTCCCTTATTCAAATTGCAACCTTTTGATAGCCCGGGGTAATTCGGGCTTAACTCTATAATCTAGTCGGTATTGGGCCTCGACCCCATCATAGAAGTTGTGGCTAACACCCTACTCGAAATTTTGGTCTTGGTTTCAGGTCATTTCATTAACCATAGGTGAAGTTATGAATTTCCCATTAATTACCTTCAAATTTTCCCAAAAGTCACACCCCTTCATGACAGCTGTCAGCCAAAGAGTTTTGGGCCCATGTTTTGGTGCAAATTGGGCTTCTTCCCTAATAGAGAAGTTTGGGCTAAGGGCCCAAGCTTTCTAAAGAGCATGGTTTCATCCTTTTCTGATTTCCTATGTTAGGTTACGGGTTTTCTAAGGATTCTTAATTAATCTATCCAAATTTCTGGCCCGTTGGGTTCATGGGTCTGAATCATACCCGATTGGCTAGTACCCATTTGGTGGTCATAACATGCTAAGGTTGAGCTGGTTATGTTAGAACTTGTCTGAAGACTTTGGGTCAGGAGAAGGCTAAGGAGGTCATGAGTCAAGGGATGCCTGTAATCCTATCCTGAATTGCACTTTTGCTCCTTGTGGCTAGGTATTCCATTCCCCTACCTTCTTTTTATCGTGACATGCCCATAGTTTACTTCTTCTCATCCATATTTCTATCATACATTCTCATAAGCTGACAGTTAGGGGGAGTAATGTATTGAATTCTGTTACCTTTACTTATTACACATTATTGGTTACTAAAACCACCTCAATCTGTGTATAAAATTGCTGATCTCCCCAAATAAATGATCTTCTGCCTATAAAGTTTATATCTTATTATTGATTGTTCAAAATGACTCCTTAATGTATTTTCAATGGAGTGGAAAACATTCTAATAACTAGAAGTGTCCAGCTGAAGAAAAGTCATAAATCTGAAAGTTGTGAGTAAAAAGATAATCTGGTAGAAGAGGATGTCTTATAATGTTTATTAAATCATGTCTTCTGGCTAATCTAGATGTAGACCAAGGAATATGCCATTAAATCAAATAAATATAAAATGGCAGAGCAATGGCAAAATTTCTGAGAAACTGGCTATCTAGATCAAAGAAATTTAAAAGTTATGTCATGAAGAAATGAGCTATCTCTGTTCACAAAAGAAGGCATAAAGGTAGACTATGCTGAGTAACCAGGGATTCTGGTGTTTGATAAACATGTTTCCTTGAGTAAAAAGGCCAGTCATACCGGAATGCTCTAGTTGGAAAAAGAAAAGAAAAGAAAAAGTTGATATGGTTGACCTTGGTTCTTCTTCAGACGTCGAAATATGACTTAAAACTCAATATAAGACTGATTTTGAAACCAGTTTTATCTAATGAAAGTAAGGAGTAAGATTAATGGTTCTTTCTTACTGAGCATTGTACTACAATTAGAATGTTTTATCTCCGTTGACTGTGTATTAAAAGATGCTTTTTAGAAGAATGAATGTGCAACATATAAGGTTGATACGCTGAAGACCATGAAAAAAGAGAAGAAAGGTATTTTATATATAAGAGAGGGGTAGTTTGGGTACAAGGTGTGTATCGGGTAAAGGCAACAGTATTCCCTTTATATTACCCTACCCTAAAGTGTCTCTCATACCCTTCGCATTCAAGCCGAGACCTTCCCGCACTCACGACTCCTAGCCATGAGTGTTTCTCTCTGGTCTAACTTCTCTACAGTTCCTCTACCCGCCTCTCTACATTCCCTCTACTTGTTTCTCTATTTTTCTTTATCCTTCTTGTCAGAAATCATCTTCTTCTCCATCGCCGTCTTCCACTATGTCTTCTCTGGCGGTAAAGAGCAAGGGGAAGAGGAAGGTAATGGAGGAGCAGTAGTCTACAATTCCTCAAGCCAAGAAGTCTGGAGAGACTCAACACTATGAGAGGAGGTCAAAAGAGGTTCATGCAAAAGGGGTGTCATATGAAGCTGTTCATAAAGAGGCTGTCAAAGGCAAAAGAAAAGCTTTGGAGATGATGCCGCCAGCAGAAATCAAATCAGAAAGAGACGAAGATGTTTCGGAAAGAAAGAAAAGAAAAGGGAAAGAGAAAGTGATTAGAGACTCCGAGGAAAGAGGTATGCCTGCTCAGCCTTCTACTCAAGTCGAGATGATTTTGGAAGCGGGGAAGATAGTGTTCCCCAGATATGTGGATTTCCATGATCGTAAAATGCTCTCCAAATTTCCTGAACTAGTGGAAATGTTTAATTTTCAAAAATGGAAGAAGTTTCTGAGCAAGCATAAAGTCTATTATCCTAGACTTGTAGTAATGTTCTACAGTAATCTGAGATACATTTCTGGTTAATGGAAACTTGTGTCAAATGTCAAAGGAATTGAAATTGAGATCACTAGGTACTCTCTTCATAAGGTGTTCAGAATACCTAAAGATGGTGAGATTGAAGGTGAATTTCTGTATAATTTTCACGATGCTTTTTCAGTGATTAATGATGTGCCGAGTGATTCTTCTGACAAAAAGCAAACTCTATTGGGTCAGTTCAATACAATTAAGTTTTCTCCTCTAAAGAAATTACTGCATCATATTCTGACTACCATGATCACTCCACAAGTTGGAGGAAGAAGTTGACTGACCGAAACACAAAGATTTATTTTATATTGTTTGCTGAAGGGAATTAGAATTTGTTTGCCAGAAATAATCATCCATATTATGGGAACTTGCAAAGAGTCAAGGAGAAATCTTCCTTATGGAGCCCACCTGACTATAGTATTCAAAAAATTAGGCATTCCTATGGATGGCGAGGCTTCAAAAGATATTCCAAAGGTCAACATATATAACATGGATTTAATTTCCAGATATTTGTATTTGAAGCTCGATGATCCAAGTCAGGGGGAGGATTTGCCTCCAATGGAGGAACAAACTAAAAGTGTTCAGGCCAGTGAGTAGCCAGGAGACAGAGTAAGAGAAATAGAAAAGGAAATTGCTGAGAAGCCAGCTGAAAAATAACTCAAAGACATGCAGTTAGAACAAGAGGTTCATGAGCTTAATTTAACTGATGATCAGATAAAGCACCAGCTGGATCAGAATATCAATGAATTGTTTGATAAATTCGGTATACAATCTCAGTCACAGCATCCCACTAATCAGTAAGCACAAGAAGAAGCACCAGCTGAACAAGAAATTGGTGGTCATCAAGACAAAGAACAAGGTGTAGAAGAAATTGGAGGACAGCAAGAAGAACAAGCTGAGGAGGAAGAAGCACAAGCTCAGGAAGAGGAAAGGACAGAGGAACAATGTGAAGGAGCTGAAAAAGAAGATAAAATGGATGATGTTCATAAGGAAGAGACAGATGAAAAGAACTCTCTGCTACAGATAAGCAAATGAGTGATTCTGAAAGAGAAAAATAAGAGGAAAATGGTGAACAACCTCGGACAGCTCCAGCACCAGACAAAGAGGCTGATGTAGAGGAAGATGAAGAAATTCCACTGGAGCAACCTCAAGTACCAGCTCTAGGGGTAGGCGATGAATACTCACAAGAATATGTGAGGGGTCCTGCTCCTCACTTCAAAATGTATCCACGAATGTCATTTGAATCGGCTCCTACACATGGACCTCATATGGGAGGAATGGTTGGTTCTGGTACCCCACCACCATTGTCACCAGAAGAAGGACCTCCAGCTTATAATGTTGAATTTCCTGATTCCAGTGCCTCCTCAGTAAGTTCACCTGAATCGAATTTTGAGCCAAATATTTCTGAAATGCTCACCAATCTGGCAAATTTGGTACAAAGTCAAAATGAAGTGATGAATGCACAATTTCTTTTTACAAACTTCCATCTGAACAGAGTAAATGCCAGGATGCAACATCTGGAAAACATTGTGAAAACTCAATGGATTCATTTTATGTCTGATAAACAAAGAATAGATGCAGCATTGCGAGAATTTTTGGAATCTCTTATGGGAGTCAGCAATAGAATTGAGGAAATGGTGAGCAAAATGCAAGATACCCAAGTTTCATCATTCAGCAAGCTCGCTCAAATTCTTGACCACACCTTTGATCTCAAAATAGAATTTGAAATGATCAAGACTACATTGAACAAAATTGCAGCAAGTCAGCCTGAGATTTTTAATAAGTTTCAAGCAGTTCAGTCCCAATTGTAGAACCTCTCAGAGAATGTCAGATAGATTATTACAAAGCAAGATTTCAACTCCTCCCTAGTGGACAGATTGGCGAGCATGGTGCATCACATGCTTGATGAGTTATTAAACTCCATCAGAGATCTTCAAGCTTCTGTGATTACCAGACTTTCTACCCCAGGCTCAAGTTCTACACAATATCCAAGAGATAGGGGCAGCTACAGAGGTTACTGATTTCCAAGATTTCTCTATTCTTTTTGATAATGACAAAGGGGGAGACTACTATTATGATCATGTAAGGGTCTGGGGATATAATACAAAGGGATTCTGATGGGTCTGAAGATACAATACAAAGGGATTCTGATGTGTTGATGTACTGATGCTGATCTTTTTGTTAAATTGTTGTGGATATTTTTTTCTGTGTAAAGCTTTGGATATTTTTGACTGTGTAAAGATAGACTGATCTTTTGACTGTGTAAGGAGACATTGATCAAACATCTTTGAATTTTCCTCTTATACACAGAAATGCTAGTGTGCATATGTAGGAACTCATATTGCATTTAGTGATGTAATGTAATACCCCGATTTCTTTTAAAAATTAATTAGAATAATTTCTTAATAAATAGAATAAGTTAAATTTTGACCATTTTATAAAAATCCAAAAAAATTATATTCTGGTAGAGGATAACACGTTTAACAAACTTGTCTTCTGTGGCCAACCCAAATAAAATCTGTAAGTAGGTCGAATTAGTGGATTAAGCCCAAATTGAACACTTAGTTAACTATACCTTGAAACGCCAAATTCGACCCCAATACTCCATCAAATGAACCCAAATCGGTGGTAAATGAAAGGGCAGGATGAGAGGATCATTTATCCCTACTTAATCTCTCGAAACCCTAACCCTAGGAGATGCAATCGGCGGAGTTTTGGAGTGTCAACAATTACGGCGGCGTTCACATCAACCCGACTTGCGTGGACGAATACTCCGCGCATAGAACCCTCCAGAAGGTGTGTGACCTATTAAAATGAAGCTCCTTAACTCTAGAATCGCTTAGAACCAGTGGCGACTGCAGAGGAGTTGGATCGAGGGAGATCTACAGCGATTAGTGGCTACGTGTACCGGCGTCTTTGGTTTTCTTTCTCCTTCCTTCTTCATTCGATTCAGGTAGGTGATAGCAAGCCAAACCCTACAAATAATATATGGTTGGAAGCATCATCGTGTCAACTTTTGATTGATGTAGAAAGCCCTAAATTTTATTAAGTGTTCTGCTAGAATTTTAGGTTTTAGTAGAAGCATGTCACATTTAGGGTTATAATTGTTCCCTTTCGATTAAGTAGTAATTTCAGGCTGTAAACATAAAATTGATTCATGCATCTTGTATAGTTTTTCGTGCTCTTTCTTTTGGTAGTAAAAGCCCTAAATTCCATGCTTTATATCGTGCGAATTTCATGTTTTAGTTCTGACCCTAGAAACCTCGCCGGAGTCGGGCAAGGCGATGGGGCAGCGACCTGTCTGGCCTTATGCGGCCACACGATAGACCGCACATCCAAGATAGGCGGCCTTCTCTTGAGCATTTATATGTTTCTATATCTGATCGTTTCTCTGGTACGTGTGGTCAGATACCAACCGCATGTCTATCCTGCGCCCAATTCCAGACCGCACATCCCTTCCAGCGGCACCCTACCGACCGTCCATCTCCAGCAGGCCTTCGGACCTGAAGGGGCATGTGCGGCCTGTCTGTGACTGTATATGGTGATGTAAGGTCCAGAACCGACCGCACATCTGTGATAGAACAGATTAATTATCATTTCTGCATGTTAAGTTAGTAGATTAGTGGTTAATGGCATGTTAGCAACACACCTAATAAACTGTAATTCATGACAGTAAATAATTCTTGCTGATTTATTTAATTTGAGCTTGATCTTGATTCATCATTCCAATGAATGTCAATTTTAATTATGCATCCTTTATAATTGAAATGGCTATTTGGTTTACACTTGCTATAACCGTTATTCTTGAACCATATTATACCCTAGAATTGAATTGGACTCAATCGCACCATTGTGATTTGAGTTAGTCCGAATTGGACTAACAGAAACTTGAGCAGCCATTTGTGAACCGCATATACCCCTGAACGGGCCAGTGGTGACCGTTCATCCCTGGCTAATGCCAATTTGTCTTGGCCGATTATCCTTGATCCAACTTCGGCCAAATCCTGATTTGATCAGCCTAGTAGACCCTAGGCCGACCAACAGATAGTGGGCTGGACTCTGGTTCAGTTCCACCCTGCCTATGGCAGCCCGGGAGCCCACTTGGGCGAATTTCTATATTATTGCTGGGCCCTGTGTTGTGCGACGAGATATGGCCCGTACATCTGACAGGCGGCCCATAATAGACCGTTCAACTAATGAGCGGCTCGGTCAGGACCATATATCCTGTCCTCGATTTTGTACACTTCTGGCCTTGTGCGGCCAATACTTACCGTGCATATAGAAGAGCGGCCCATTATCAACCGTTCAACCTTGACCCCCGAGGGCTAAACTTCAGCCCAGTTGCTGTTAGTGCGGCTCAGTGTCGACCACACAAGTCTTGAGCGGTCCAGGAGGAACCGCATATCATCCAGAGACTAGTTTCTCCGTGTTTTATGGTTTTGAATCCAAGAACATGTTGGTTCTTGATAATTTGAACTCCTGGACAGAAACTCTGGACAATATCTCTTCAACTTAGCCTTGGGATGTTCCGAGGTAAGTTTGTACTTGATTATAATTGGCCATTTTAACTTGATTAAAGTCTAGACGGAACTTGGGATCTTGGATCCAATAAATTAATGCCAATGCATCATAGGGGCCCGGTCTGGTCCTTGGGAGAGCGCCCGAGAAGTACTTGTGCCCATGGGAGTTTGTAATGACATGGTGAGGCAGTGCACCGAGTGCATGACTAGCATGATGTGTATGACAATTATCTCTTACTTGAATTGTGTTCTACTTGGTTATATTCTTGCTTGTTGGCCAATTTCCTACAATTTCTTGTTATATATATTGTTCTTAACTTGTAATTCTTGTAGTTATATCATTCTGCCATATTATTATTCCATTCCATTCTTTAGCACTTTCTTTTATTATGATGTTTCATTCGATCGTTATTTCTTTTCTTCCGTTGCATACATGTAATTAATTCGTTAATCACTTACACTTGCGTATTGTTACCTACTGAGCGTTCGCTCATATAGTTGTTTTTTCCCCTTTCCAGGCAGCTCAGGTGAAGATTCACAGATGGATGGGAATGGGCAAGAGTGATGTATTGGAGTGTATCAGCTAATCGTTATGTTGAGATTGTTATAGTTATTTTACATCTAGCTATGCCTTAGAACTTGTGTTAGTTATTGTAACGGAGTCGAGTAGAGATTATGCTTGATTATGTTTAAGTCAGATTGATGGTATTTGTAGTAGACTTGGAATTATTCTGTTCATTACGTTATGTTAATTCTTAGTTTAACATGTTATCTTTACTAGCGTTTTCTACTGTCGGTCCCAATATTCTGCGTCGGGGCGTGACAGTTTGGTGGTATCAGAGCCTAGGTTTTCTGATATTCCTAGGTTTTCTAAGTTCTAGGATCCTAAGTGATACCGTAGGACCTATAACCTTGTTATGAGTCTAAGGACCCAACCTGGTGAGATTTGGGTAGAAGACTGGGGTTGAGTTAATAATCTAATTCCTCGATTATCTATTCTTAATTGAACCTAACTTAACCTATTCCACGTGTAGGCTTTTTCAATGGTAGGAGAACGCACAGAATGGAGGAACTTGTAGCGTACGGTTCAAGGACTTACTCAGACTTTGCAACAAGTGGCCCAAGGAGGAGCTGCAAACCATGGCACTGGCGACCTTTATCGGAACTTTCATGGGATGAATCCCCCGCGATTTGGAGGCTCGACTGACCCTGATGAAGCCGAGCACTGGCTTGAAGAGATAGGGAGTATTTTCGAAGTGATGTAATGCAGCGATCAAGAACGTGTCCTCTTGTCGACCTTTCAACTTGAACATGATGCGAGGACATGGTGGGACGCAATGAAGGCTACCCTTGGTGATAGACAAGTCACATGGGAAGAGTTCGAGGAATTCTTCAATGGTAAATACTTTTCTGATAGAGTACAAGAGAAGAAGGCGGCTGAGTTTGCTACTTTGAAGCAACGAAATCTTTCCGTAGCTGAATATGAAGCTCAGTTCTCTCGGCTATCTCGTTATGCTACTCACTTGATATCTACTGAAAAGATGAAGGCTAAGCGCTTTCTTAATGGGCTAAAGCTGTAGTATATCAACCAGTTGGCACCGATGGAAATTCAAACTTATTCCGAGATGGTGAGAAAGGCTGAAGTGTTGGAAGATACTTTGGAAATGACGGAGAGAATCCGTGGGAAGAGTGTTAAGATTGAACAACACCATACTGGTTCTGGGAGTATCAGGCCTGGTCATGGCAGGAAGAGGCCCATTAGCGGGTCTGGTTCGTGGAAGGGCAAGATGACGAAAATTGAAGACAAGAAGCCTAGCCCTATTGTTCCATTCAAGGGCATATGCAAGTATTGTGACCGTCCAGGTCACAAGATGGAGGAGTGATGGCGTAAGCTGGGTGCATGTTTACGTTGTGGCAGTAGGGACCACCGTATTCCCGAGTGTCCCTTTTTATCTGAGCGAGCTACCCTAGTGAAACCGCAAGGAATCAAGAAGCCGCAAGGCAAGCTCCAGGCTCTACAACAAGACGAGACAGGACCCGTCGAGGAGGGTGGACTCGTCGAAGGTACTCTTATTATACATGATAAATCAGCTTTTGTTCTTTTTGATATTGGTGCCACTCATTCTTTTATTTCTCAGAGATTTGCAAAGTCTTTAGCTGTGAAGCCAGTTTTGATGAATTCTCCGTTAGAGATTTCAACTCCTATTGGTTCCGAATCAGCAATTAAGTATTTCTATCCTTCCAGTAAGGTCATGATCAATGAACAAAACCTACCAGCTGATTTAGTTTGTATGGACATGAAGGATTATGACGTAATCCTAGGAGCATATTGGTTGGCTAAGTATGAGGCCAATGTTCAGTGCAGATCTAGTTCTGTGTCTTTCACTGGACACCCTGGACTTTCTTTTATATGAACTAGACACCATAAGTCCGTTCCACTTATTTTGGCTCTTCGAGCTGATAAGCTGATGAGGAAAGGATGTAAGGCTTTTCTAGCCTTTGTTTCTGTGACCCCTGAGCAGAAGATTGAGATTGAGGACTTTTCTGTCGTCCGAGATTTTCCAGATGTCTTTTTTTGAGAAACTACCAGGACTCCCTCCTGAAAGGGAAGTTATCTTTTCTATTGATCTAATTCCTGGTGTGACCCCTATTTCCAAAGCTCTTTATCGTATGTCTCCTGCGGAGCTAAGGGAACTAAAGCAGCAGTTGATGGAATTGCTTGAGAAAGGGTTCATTCGTCCTAGTACTTCCCCGTGGGGAGCCCCTGTATTATTCGTCCGGAAGAAGGATGGTTCGATGAGGTTGTGCATCGATTATCGGCAATTGAACCAGTTGACCATCAAGAACAGATATCCATTCCCCAATGATTGATGAGTTATTTGATCAGATAGCAGGAGCTCAGTACTTTTCTAAGATCGACCTTTGATCTGGATATCATCAGTTATGAATTAAGGAGAAGTATATCTATAAAATAGCCTTCCGCAGTAGGAATGGGCATTTCGAATTTGTAGTAATGCCTTTTGGGCTAACGAATGCACCTGCAGCTTTCATGCAGCTGATGAACGATGTGTTTCGGCCCTATCTTGATCAATGGGTCATGGTGTTCATTGATGACATCTTGATTTATTCTAAGAGTGAGGAGGAACATGCTAAACATTTGAGGATGGCATTGCAACTATTGAGAGATCATCAGTTATATGCCAAGTTTAGTAAGTGTGATTTTTGGCTGCAAGAGGTGTCCTTTCTAGGGCATATCATCACAAAAGAAGATATTTCTGTTGATCCTTCGAAGGTAGAGGCAGTAAAGAATTGGGCTAAGCCTACTAATGTGACTGAAGTGAGAAGTTTCCTAGGCCTAGTAGGTTACTACCGAAGGTTTATTCAAGATTTCTCCAAGATTGCAGTACCTCTGACAAGATTAACCCGCAAGGAGATCAAATTTGATTGGTCAGAAGATTGCGAGCGAAGCTACCAAACCTTGAAGTTATGTTTGACTACTGCACCTGTTTTGGCTTTACCTTCTAGAGAAGGAGGTTCTGTTGTATACACTGATGCTTCAGGTATTGGTTTAGGGTGTGTACTCATGCAGCATGGGAAAGTGATAGTCTATTCCTCTAGGCAGTTGAGGAAGCATGAAAAGAATTATCGTGTTCATGATTTGAAGTTAGCATCAGTGGTGTTCGCCTTGAAGATATGGAGGCACTACTTGCATGGAGAGGCATTTACGGTATTTTCAGATCATAAGAGTTTGAAATACTTATTTTCCTAGAAGGAACTCAATATGAGACAGCGAAGATGGCTGGAGTATTTGAAGGATTTCGAGTTCTCCATTGAGTATCATCCTGGAAAAGGTAATGTTGTAACAGATGCCATAAGCCGCAAGCCTATAGCTAAGTTGTTAAGCCTCATGTTACAAGAGTGGAAATTGTTGGAGCAGTTTGCTAGTTTGGATCTTAATGTTGACAAGGATCGGATTATGATTGCTCAGATTTAACTTAAGCCCGAATTATTGATGGAAATCAAGTCTCTGCAAGATGATGACCTAGAGTTGGTAGAGATCAAGGGAAGCTTGAGTAACAGACCTGACTTCATGATGGCTGATGATGGAAGATTGTTATTTTAGGGAAGAACTTGTGTACCTGATGTAGCTGAGATAAAGAGTAAGATCCTCGAGGAAGCCCATAGATCCAGATACACCATTCATTTTGGAGGTACTAAGATGTTTAAGGATTTGAAAAGATCTTTTTGGTGGTCGAATATGAAAAGGGAAGTTACGGACTTCGTAAGTAGATGCTTAGTTTGTCAGCAAGTCAAGGCTGAGCATTTCAGACCAGCAGGGAAATTGAAACCCCTTGATATACTCCAATGGAAGTGAGAGAGCATTGGCATAGATTTCATTATGGGTCTACCTAGGACTCGTAGTGGATTTGACGCAATATGGATGATTGTCGACAGATTGACAAAGTCGGCTCATTTCTTATCTATTAAGTCTAAATGGATAGTTAATGTTTTGGCTACTTTGTATATGAAGGAAGTGGTAAGACTACATGGTATACCAGTCAGCATTATGTCTGATAGAGACCCCAGGTTCACTTCTCATTTTTGGAAAGGATTGCAAGAGTCCGTGGGAACTCATCTGAATTTCAGTACTGTTTTCCATCCACAAACAGACGGACAGACTGAAAGGACCAACCAGATAGTGGAAGATATACTTAGAGCCTGCATGATTGACTTTGGAGGTAGTTGGAGTGATCATTTGGCATTGGTTGAATTCGTGTACAACAACAGTTACCTGTCCAGCATTCATATGGTTCCATTTGAAGCTTTGTATGGTAGAAGCTGTCGATCCCCGTTATGTTGGGATGAGGTAGGTGAGAAGCAATGGCTTGGACCAGATCTCATTTTCGAATCGTCCAAGAACATCTGTATTATCAGAGATCGGTTGCAAGTAGTACAATCAAGACAGAAGAGTTATGCCGACACCAGAAGGAGAGTTTTGGAATTTCAGGTTGGAGAGCATGTGTTTTTAAAGGTTTCTCCTATGAGGGGAATTCAAAGGTTTGGTATTCAGGGCAAACTGAGTCCAAGATACATTGGTCCATTCAAGATTTTAGACAGAGTGGGGAAGGTTGCTTACCGTTTTGCACTACCACCTCAGTTATCTAGAGTACACAATGTTTTCCATGTGTCTATGTTATGGAAATATGTGTATGATCCCACTCACATTATTCAGCATATGGACTTCGAATTGAAGGAAGATCTGACTTATGAAGAAAGACCGATCAGGATTCTGGATCGGAAGCAACAACAACTCAAGAATCGTTCCATACCGATGGTTAAAGTGCAGTGGAGTCGGCGTGGAACTGAAGAAGTTACTTGGGAGTCAGAAGATACTATGCGGAGACAGTACCCCGACTTATTCTAGGTGAGCTGTCTCAGTCCCTCTTGTTATTAAGTGCATTGAATTTGGAGGACCAAATTCCTTAAGTGGGGGAGGGTGTAATACCCCGATTTCTTTTAGAAATTAATTAGAATAATTTCTTAATAAATAGAATAAGTTAATTTTTGACTATTTTATAAAAATCCATAAAAATTATATTCTTGTAGAGGATAACATGTTTAACAAACTTGTCTTCTGTGGCCAACCGAAATAAAATCTATAAGTAGGTCTAATTAGTGGATTAAGCCCAAATTGAACACTTAGTTAACTGTATCTTGAAACGCCAAATTCGACCCCAATACTCCATCAAATGAGCCCAAATCGGTGGCAAATGAAAGGTCAGGATGAGAGGATCATTTACCCTCTCTTAATCTCTCGAAACCCTAACCCTAGGAGCTGCAATCGGCAGAGTTTTGGCACGTTAATAATTACAGCGGCGTTCACATCAACCCGACTTGCGTGGACGAATACTCCGCGCATAGAACCCTCCAGAAGGTGTGTGACCTATTAAAATGAAGCTCCCTAACCCTAGAATCGTTTAGAACCAGTGGCGGCTGCAGAGGAGTTGGATCGAGGGAGATCTCCAGCGATTAGTGGTTGCGTGTACCGGCGTCTTTGGTTTTCTTTCTCCTTCCTTCTTCATCCGATTCAGGTAGGTGATAGCATACCAAACCCTACATATAATATATGGTTGGAAGCATCATTGTGTCAGCTTTTGATTGATGTAGAAAGCCCTAAATTTTATTAAGGGTTCTGCGAGAATTTTAGGTTTTAGTAGAAGCATGTCACATTTAGGGTTATAATTGTTCCCTTTCGATTAAGTAGTAATTTCAGGCTATAAACATAAAATTGATTCATGCATCTTGTATAGTTTTTCGTGCTCTTTCTTTTGGTAGTAAAAGCCCCAAATTCCATGCTTTATATCATGCGAATTTCATGTTTTAGTTCTGACCCTAGAAACCTCGCCGAGTCGGGCAAGGCGAAGGGGCAGCGACCTATCTGGCCTTGTGCGGCCACACGATAGACCGCACATCCAAGACAGGCGGCCTTCTCTTGACCGTTTATATGTTTCTATATTTGATCGTTTCCCTGGTACGTGCGTCCGGATACCAACCGCATGTCTGTGCTGCGGCCAGTTCCAGACCGCACATCCCTTACAGCGGCACCCTACTGACCGTCCATCTCCAGTAGGCCTTTGGACCTGAAGGGGCACGTGCGGCCTGTCTATGACCGTATATGGCGATGCAAGGTCCAGAACCGACCGCACATCTGTAACAGAACAGATTAATTGTCATTTCTGCATGTTATGTTAGTAGATTAGTGGTTAATGGCATGTTAGCAACACACCTAATAAACTGTAATTCATGACAGTAAATAATTCTTGCTGACTTATTTAATTTGAGCTTGATATTGATTCATCTTTCCAATGAATGTCAATTTTAATTATGCATCCTTTGTAATTGAAATGGCTATAAGGTTTACACTTGCTATAACTGTTAATCTTGAACCATATTATCCCCTAGAATTGAATTAAACTCAATCGCACCTCTGTGATTTGAGTTAGTCTGGATTGGACTAACAGAGACTTGAGCGGCCATTTGTGAATCGCATATACCCCTGAACGGGTCAGTGGCGACCGTTCATCCCTGGCTAATGCCAATTTGTCTTCGCCGATTATCCTTGATCCAACTTCAGCCAAATCCTGATTTGATCAGCCCAGTAGACCCTAGGCCGACCAACAGATAGTGGGCTGGACTTTGGTTCAGTTCCACTCTGCCTATGGCAGCCCGGGAGCCCACTTGGGTGAATTTCTATATTATTGTTAGGCCCTGTGTTGTGCGGCCAGATATGGCCCGTACATCTGACAGGCGGCCCATAATAGACCGTTCAACTAATGAGCGGCTCTATCAGTACCATATATCCTGTCCTCGATTTTGTACACTTCTGGCCTTGTGCGGCCCAATACTTACCGTGCATATAGAATAGCGGCCCATTATCAGCCGTTCAACCTTGACCCCCGAGGGCTAAACTTCAGCCCAGTTGCTGTTAGTGCGGCCCAGTGTCGACCGCACAAGTCTTGAGCAGTCTAGGAGGAACCACATATCATCCAGAGACTAGTTTCTCCGTGTTTTATGGTTTTGAATCCAATAACATGTTGGTTCTTGATAATTTGAACTCCTGGATAGAAATTCTGGACAGTATCTCTTCAACTTATCCTTGGGATGTTCCGAGGTAAGTCTGTACTTGATTATAATTGGCCATTTTAACTTGATTAGAGTCTAGACAGAACTTGGGATCTTGGATCCAATAAATCAATGCCAACACATCATAGAGGCCCGGTCTGGTCCTTGGGAGAGCGCCCAAAAAGTACTTGTGCCCATGGGAGTTTGTAATGACATGGTGAGAAATTACACCGAGTGCATGACTAGCGTGATGTCTATGACAATGATCTCTTACTTGAATCATGTTCTACTTGGTTATATTCTTGCTTGTTGGCCAATTTCCTACAATTTCTTGTTATATATATTGTTCTTAACTTGCAATTCTTTTAGTTATATCATTCTGCCATATTGTTATTCCATTCCATTCTTTAGCACTTTCTTTTATTATGATGTTTCATTCGATCGTTATTTCTTTTCTTTCGTTTCATACATGTAATTAATTGGTTAATCACTTACACTTGCGTGTTGTTATCTACTGAGCGTTCGCTCATATAGTTGTTTTTCCCCCTTTCCAGGCAGCTCAGGTGAAGATTCATAGATGGATGGGAATGGGCAAGAGTGATGACTTGGAGTGTATCACCTAGTCATTATGTTGAAATTGTTATAGTTGTTTTACATCTAGCTATGCCTTAGAACTTGTGTTAGTTATTGTAACGGAGTCGAGTAGATATTATGCTTGATTATGTTTAAGTCAGTTTGATGGTATTTGTAATAGACTTGGAGTTATTCTGTTCATTTCGTTATGTTAATTCTTAGTTTAGCATGTTATCTTTACTAGCGTTTTCTACTGCCGGTCCCGATATTCCGCGTCGGGGCGTGACAATTTGGTGTACTACTTCCCCGGTGGACCCATACTCGACGGGGTCGAGTTCTCCCCTCCCCGAGGGTATGATGGGGGCATCACTTACCCCTCCACATTTCGCAAAGCTCTGATGGATCGTCGGTTTACGCCATTATGTTCTCTACATTTTTTCGAGTCAATCCATGTCATTTTCATATTTTATTTGAGTCGTAAACTATGTAATTTTCCCTTTATCTGAGTCCGGTACCTAGCTATAAGGATCATTTACCTAAGTCTTGAGTCATGTGGTTAATTAAGTGGTCTAATGGGCCCAACTAGTGGGCTAGGCCCAGGGGCGCTCCTCCATTGGACTGCATTAGTCAATAGTTATTTAGTCAGGGTCAATTTGGTCATGTGAAAAGTCCAGTGCCTATAAATAGGCCACCCCACTCTCTAATTTGTAACTTTTGATGATCAATAGAATTAAAATTTCCCTTAGAATCTTATTCCCCCTCTCTCTCTTTAGCTCTCTCTCTCCCTATCTCTCTCTCAAAGAAGGGGGCGACCCTATTCTCTCTCCTCCCCTCCCAATCACTTTCTCTCTCCCTTCCCCCTCCATTAAAGCCTCTCCAACTCCCCACAACCCCTCTCTTTACTCCACCCCATCCCCAAGGTAGCCTCCACCTATCCCCACTCCACCCTCCAACCACCAACCACCCACTCCCCTTCCCTAAGCATCTCTCTCATCTCCTAAGGGAGAATTCCGCACTCCCCAAGCATCCTTTACCTTCCCCACACACCTCTTCCCATCCCAAAGACCAAAAATTAATCCCACCCTTAAACCCATTTTCAATTACTCCTTCCTATCTCCCTCCCAACACCAAATTCACATCTTCCCCTCCCTCCACCTGCTAGACTTCCCTACAGCCCCCATTCTGCCACTCCCTCACCTTGGATCACCCCCTCCCAGACCCCCTCACAGTCAGGGTTCGCCCCACACTCATCCACCCCCATTTCAGCACCCTCCTACTCCATTTTCCATCGGCAAGTTGCAGACCCTGTCTCAGTTCACAGGCAGCAGAGAAGCTTCTAGTTGTAGAGCCTGCCACGACTTGATCTCGGAGCCCTTGGATGCACAAAAGGCACCGTCGGAAGCGTCTCCCAGTCCTCTTCGCAACAGTGGTGGTCTCGTCCCCATATGAGCTCGTGGCTGCCCGGAGGAGCTGTCGTTGCCGGACTGCGCAACTTCTTTCGGACAGTCTTCTAGAAGCTTCTTGCAGAGGCTCCCACGGCCATTCCTCTAAAGTTCTTGAAGCGGGGCTCGGCTGAGACCTTCTACTACAAGTCTCCTGCCACCAAGAAGAAGCGGCACTCCGTTCGGCATCCGAAGCTGTGAGTTCTAAATTTTCTCCCTCCGATGCGCTGATCAGTTTCCTCTAGAATCAGTCTGATATCTCGACACTGTTCGGGTCCTCAACAAGTGCTCCGACCTCCTCCGGCATCCCCGCTGCTCTCCGATCGAAGAGGACTCAACCACGAATCCAACGACTTTGGCCACGCCTGAATCAGAGCTCGGGAGCGTCCGTGGCGACCTCATCTTCCTGCTGTAGAGGTGTAGAAGCTACCAGAATCAGCAGACAGAGACCCCGTTCGCGCCTCTGCCCCGACCAACGCCGTCATTCAAAAATTCCCCCAAAAATTGGACGTCCTCCCAGGTCAACTATGAAGGTTTTCCCACTGGTTTCGTCGACAATGGAGTTTGGGAGAGACCGCAGCGGCGCCGACTTCGACTGCCTGTTCCTATTCCAGAGGGCGGACAGAACCGATGACTTTCTATCAATTAGTTCCTAGATCGATTTTTCCCTCACCACCTGGTCGGCTTATAGCCCCTCTCTATGGGAGGTAGTGTTTGGATGTTAAATTGACTTCCCCTCCCCTTGTTCAACCCCCTTGCATGGGGAGTAGTGGTGTAATTTCTTAAATTTCAGGTTGAAGCTTCTCCGGCACGGCGTGCGGGTAATCCCACACCTCCTCGCTCGCCCTCGTCTCTGACCCGGATCGGTGTCTTCACACCGATCAGGTGAGCCTCGGTTACCCCCCTTGATGGTCTTTCCTTGCTGGTTTAGTATCGCTGCTAGTGCCGTCGGACGGTAAGTTGAGTGCCCGATCTCGAATTTGCTTATATTTGAGTGACCACCGCGGGCGAGTTGTGAGAGAGCCATTACATCCCACGCCCTCGGTGTGCTGGCCGCCCGTGAAAGTGGGCATCCCTGGACCCATGGGGGTTCTATTTTAGGCTAGCCAACCCTCGGAGCAGTGAAGTCTGATCCTGGACCCTCACCACCATCACAGGTTTGCCTACGGGCCCTAGTGCGTGCCAAGCGGGTGAGTCCGCTCGAGTGAAGTTACCGGTCCGTTGCATTGCTTGCTTGCTAGGTCCGAGGTTCATTAGTCTTGTGGCTATCACCTCCAAGGTGGTGTCACATCACATACTCTGTATTAGGTAGAACAAGTCGGTGCATACTCTGCCTTGTGTAATATAAGTCTGTGCATGTTTCACCTTAAGCATATAACAGTCTGTGCAACTTCTGCATCAAGCTTATATAAGTCGGTGCAGTTTTTGTTGCTGCACGCATGCTAAGGGTCGGTGCACGTTTGTGTCTCATGCATACAAAAGTTGATGCACTCCATATAACTGCATGTATATGTTGGATTTTGTGTCTTCCCTAAGTGTTTTGATGATGAGCAACACTATGTTAATTATTGTTGATATTTTTGATCAGATATCTTGCACTTGAGTTATCATGGTTTTATATGAAAAAGCTGCTAAGAGGTAACACTTCGTGTGTTCGTACAAGTTCGGTCTTCGTGCTGTTTTCCTTAAACCTCATGTCATTCTTACTTCGCGTTTTCACCTCGTGTCGAGTTAGCCATGTTGTCGTCTGATTGAGTGTTGTCTTTCACCTCGTGCAGTCTTTGATTACTGTGTTGTTTCCGTGTCATCCTTAGCTCATGTCATCCGTTTGTATTCCTGTCTTCGAGTCTATTTTCGCTGAGTCTCTAAGTCAGTCTAAGTTCAAGTGTTCGTTTCACTTCGTGTTGTTTTCTCTTCTCATGTCTTCGTGTCGTGTTCCTGAAGCTGCTCTAAAAGTTCTGATGAACTTCGAGTAGTTTTTTTTGTAGACCTCGTGTCGTTCCTACTTAGTAACCACACTTCGTGACGGTTAATGTTGTCCATGTTTTCGTGTTGTGTTTACGTCTTCGTGTTAATCTATCTTCGTGTCGGATTCTACTTTTCGTCTTTGAGTTGTGGTCACCCCGTGTTGTTTTCATCTCGTGCTGTTCTTACTATACTTCGTGTCGTTTTCTGTGTAGTGTGTGTTTTTGTCACCACTATACTTCGTGTCGTTGTTCTTCACTTCGTGTCAACTTCACTTCGTGTTGTTTTCACTTCGAGTCGTCTCTTTATATTCTGTCTTCGTGTTGGTCTCTCGCTTTAGACTTCGTGTCGTTTTCGCCTTGACCACACATCGTGTTGCCTTCCGTAGACCTCGTGTCTTGAATGTTTGCAACCACTTCGTGTCGGTTTCTATCGTTAGCCCGTGTTGTCCTCGTGTTGCTTTTGCTTTCGTGACCTCGTGTCTCTTTTGGCTTATAACCTCACCTCGTGTCATTTCCTTCTGTGTGTCTGACCTGTTACAGAGTATCTCGCGTCGTTCTTGTGTCATTTCGAGTAATAGTCACGTCGTGTTGTTACTATATACCTCATGCAGTTTTGGTCTTTGTGGCCATGCAACGTATTAATGGATTTAATCTCATTACAGGTCCGAGGAAGAACATTCCACACTCCTGGGCTGCACGTGATCCGAGACAAGAGGAACCAATCTGATGAAGGCACGTGGCAGGAATATTCTGGATAGAGCGTGGGAGGCACACGCGTTCTGTGCCCTATCCACCTGCTGTTACTGCTATAAATAGAATCCTTCATCCTCAGATGAAGGTGATCGAAGAAGAGTGGCATAAAAGAAAAAGCAAGAAAATAGAGAGCCCTTCGATCCAGGAAAAGAAAAGAAAGAAGAAAGAATAGCAGAGAGAAAAAGAGAGAGAGCAGAAGAGTGATCAGAAGAGTTGTTGACTTGCGGATCAAATCTGAAGTCTATTGCTCTGTACTGAGCGACATTGTTTCCATTTTCTGGCATTTGATTTCCTTCGATCGTATTTTTCGTTTATTGTTCTTACCTTTCTTCAACTGTTCTTGTTTGTGTTTCCGATCCTCTGGACTGAGGTCGGGGTCCTCCTGTGAGATTAGGAGAAGGGAGAGTCAATCTCCAGTCTGCAAGCAGCAGGTGGGCTGCTTGTAGGTTCCCTCCGGGTTGGGAGGAAGAGGGGTCTTCGACCTCTGGTTCACTAGTAGTAGGGCTGCTACTAGTGGGGTTCCCTCTTGGAAAAGAGGAAGAGAGACGAGAGTCTCTGGGTTCTAGTGACTGCTGGTCGCTAGAGGTTCCCTCCTGGTAGGAGGAAGAGGAGAGGTTGTTCTCTGGGAAGCTGTGTATCAGCAGTTGTTTGGCAAGCTGTGTTGCCCAGCCTTTAGTGAAGCCACACTCGGTTTGAGTGTGGGGTGGATGTAGGTCTGAAGTACCGAACCACCTTAAAATCCTCTGAGTCCTTGTGTGATCGATTGGGGTAATATTGTGGTATGCCTTCTATTTGCTTGAGCTATTAACTGCATTGCATCATTTTCGATAGTCGGAGCTCGAGGTTATTTGCGTTTAGCGATATACTCTGCAGTATTTTTTAATTCTACGAAAAATAGTGATCTATTCATCCCCTCCCCTTCTAGATCACTTCATATTGTACTTATCAGTTGGTATCAGAGTAGGTTTTTCCCAGAATGTGGTCCAACGGCCAGGGAAACGGATCCACTGGTCCTCGCAGTTTCATAGCTGATGGGCAGTCTATCACCCGTCCCCCCTTCTTTGATGGTAATAATTACTTCTTCTGGAAGAACAGGATGGAAGTCTTTATCAGGCCCCAAAGCCACAAGCTATGGAAAGTTATTACAGATGGTCCATACACCCTTCCACCGAATGAAGATATGTGGACAGAAGATCAGGTCAAACTCTCCGCACTGAATTGGACAGCTCTTAACATCATACAGTGCGCCGTCCACCCGGAAGAGTATTCGAGGATCTCAGCGTGCAAGACTGCAAAGAACATGTGGGATGATTTGCAGTTAATTCATGAGGGCACATCTCAGGTGAAGGCTACCAAGATCAACATACTTACAACTCAATATGAGTTATTTAAGATGAAGCCAGAGGAGCCGATCACAGAAATGTATGCCAGATTATCTGTGATCATCAACAGTCTGAAGGGCCTTGGAAAGGATATTCAACAAGAAGACATAGTCAGGAAGATCCTTAGGTCTCTAACTCCCGTCTGGGAAACCAAGGTGACTGTAATAGAGGAATCAAGAAATTTATCCATCATGACAGTAACCCAGCTGATTGGATCCCTCATGACCCATGAAATGAATTTCAAACATGGAAACGATGGGCATGACAGAAAGGGAAAGAATGTTGCTCTGAAGGTCTCACGACATGCTAAGAAGAACAACAGCAGCAGCAGCAGCAGTGATGATAGCAGCGAAGGCTCTGATGGATTCTCAGACCTGGACAAGGACGAGCGAGCTATGCTCACCAGGCAATTCAGAAAGTTCCTGAGAACTAAAGGAAAATTCTACAGGAGGAAGAAATTTAATGCTGCAATGAAGTCTCCTGAGCGAGGATTTGAGAAGAACCGGTCTGCTAAGAAGATCACTTGCTATCATTGTCAGAAACCCGGTCACATGAAAAGTGAATGTCCAGAGCTACAAGCTAAGGCTCCAGGACACCAGAAGAAGATGGTGCACAAGAAGAAGAAGGCCATGCTGTGCACATGGAGCGATGAGGAGGAGGACCCAGAAGCCACTTCGTCTAGTGAAAATGAAGAAAAGATCTGCCTCATGGCCGACCATGAGAAAGAGGTAACAAACTTATTTGAGAATTTTACCTTGGATGATTGGGAGGACGCCTATGGCGACCTGTTAAGTAAATATAATTGTTTAAACAAGGAGCACAGAATGCTTAGACGTAAGTTTCATTCTCTGTCTGAAGAACACTCTTCTATTGTCACTGATAGCATGAAAACCAAGGAGATGGCCATTGAGCTAGACCAGGTTAAAGGTGAGATTGAGAGGTTGAGAATGGAAAGAGAGGAGAGTCTAGCTAGAATGGATGAGCTGAAGTGTAAAGCTGAAGAGTGTAAAGGAGAGATTAGACTGATGGCTGAAAAATATGAGACAGTTAGAAAAGTTAATCAGGAACTCTAGGACAAATGCAATGAATTTCAGAAGGAGATTGAGGACAAAGAAAGAAACAACCTGAATGTCCTTCTGGGGTCGAGGGTAAACTTCAATAGGGAGGGATTAGGATACAATCCTACTAGTAAAAAACCCTTTGAATTTAAGACTACCACGTTCTGCCCCGCCAAAGGCAAAGAGAAACTGGAAACACCATCCAGTTCCAAATCTGTCTCTACAATGCGTTTTCGACCGGCAAATTCATTCAATCCACTGGTCGGCAACCTAAGTCGGGAAATCCTGAAACAAGAACTGCTCATGTGCAACAGGTGGGGAACAAAGGTTCTCACAGAACCAGTCCTATTGATGTCACAAAAAGGGTGAAAAGTTTTGTTAAGAAAGCTCATCATGCTAATTATCAAGTAGAACATGGCAACGTTCACCAGGTTCAGCACAAATTTTATTGGAGTAAAAATGCTTACATGAATTATGCTCAACACACACGCGTATCCTCTAAGAGGCCAACCAACAATGTCTTTGTTCAGAAACAGCATAGTTCAAATAGGAATAAGCTTATTCAACACCCACCAAGAAACGACAAAAGGGAAGAATCAACCCACATAAAACCACTGAAGAGAACTATAAAACAAATGTGGATTCCCAAGTGTTTTTTGCATAATCTGAAAACTGGTTCTGGACCCAATTTGAATTGGGTCCCACATTACTCTGTCTGAATTTTTTGCAGGTCAGCCTGGCAGCTGAACATAACAAGTGGTATCTTGACAGCGGCTGTAGCAGGCACATGACAGGAGACCGGTCCAAATTCAGCAAACTAAAAATGAAGTCTGGGGGCTTGGTCAAATTCGGAGGAAATAACAGAGGTAGAATAATTGGAATTGGTACGATTGGTAAGTCCTCCACTAACTCCATTGAAGATGTGTATCTTGTAGAAGGACTTCAGCACAACTTGGTAAGTATAAGTCAACTTTGTGACAAAGGACACAAGGTACTCTTTGACCACAACTCGTGCACTGTTTTTGAGCTGAACTCTGATAACATCATGTTCAAAGGTCATAGAGTAAATAATGTGTACATCGTTGATCTAGATGATAATTCTGAAACAAACTTGTGTCTGTCTGCTAATTCTGAACAGGTTGCTTTTGACTGGCATAGGCGTCTAGGCCACGCTAGTGTGTCTACTTTGAATAAACTGTCTAATTATAACCTAGTCAGAGGTTTGCCCAAAATAAAATTCCAGTTAGGGTCCAAGCTCTGTGATGCTTGTGCTCAAGGTAAACAGACTCGTGCAGTTTTTAAGTTGAGAACTGAAGGTCTCTCATCTAAACCACTACAGCACTTGCACATGGATCTCTTTGGTCCTACTCGAATACAAAGCATGTCAGGTAAGAGATATGGTCTAGTCATAGTTGATGACTTCACTAGATTTTCTTGGTTGTTCTGTTTAGCAAATAAAAATGATGCTTTTGTTCACTTTGAAGAACTTTTTAATAAAATCAAACTGCAAGGTGAACATAATATCATTACAATTCAGTCTGACCATGGAGGAGAGTTTGAAAACTCTTCATTCTCTGAATTTTGCTCAAGAGAGGGAGTGACTCACAGATTTTCTTCTCCCAGGACACCGGAGCAGAATGGAATTGTTGAGAGAAGAAACAAGTCAATAATTGAAATGGCCAGGACTATGCTGATTGAGAGTGGACTTCCAAGGAGATTTTGGGCAGAAGCTGCAAATACAGCATGCTACATTTTAAATCGAGCCTTGGTAAGACCTACTCATAAGAAAACTCCTTATGAACTCCTCAAGGGTAAGTTGCCAAACATTTCTTACTTTAAAATCTTTGGTTCCAAATGTTTCATCCACAATAATGGTAAGAATGGTTTGGATAAGTTTGAAGCAAGAAGCTCTCCTGGAATTTTTCTCGGATATTCAGAAACCTCTAGGGCTTACAGAGTCTTCAATAAAGATGAGCAAACTGTTGAAGAAACACCTCATGTAGTGTTTGATGAGAATGTTCTATCTGACAAAAAGATAAATGATGACAGGGAGTCACCTGATGAGGGAGATTTCTTGGAGAAAATTGAAGAAGAAGAGATGCAACAAATTGCTCAACCAGAAAACTTACAACAAGAAGGAGCAACTGAGGTACGTGAACCCTCAGGTGAGGTAATATTTCACAAAGATCATCCTAGTGAAAATGTCATAGGTAATTTGCATGATCCCACTAGGACAAGGTCTCATTTTAGAACTGTCCAAGAACAGGACTTAGCTGCTTTGACATCTCAGGTAGAACCCAAGACTGTGGAAGAGGCTTTAAAGCATGATTCTTGGGTATCCTCCATGGGTGAGGAATTAAATCAATTTGAGAAAAATAATGTATGGAAACTAGTTCCTAGACCTGAAAACACTCATGTCATTGGCACTAAATGGGTTTTCAAAAATAAGATTGATGAAAATGGTGCTATCTCTAGAAACAAAGCAAGACTTGTAGCTCAAGGCTACAGTCAGGAATTTGGTGTGGATTTTGATGAATCCTATGCACCAGTAGCTAGGATGGAAGCTATAAGAATTCTGTTTGCATTTGCATGCTCTAGAAACATTCGGCTACAGCAAATGGATGTCAAAAGCGCATTTTTAAATGGGTTATTGAAGGAAGAAGTATATGTTGAACAACCTCCTGGGTTTAATTTCTCTGTTCAGCCTAACATGGTTTTTAGGTTGAATAAAGCCCTCTATGGATTGAAGCAGGCTCCCCGAGCCTGGTATGAGAGACTTTCTGAGTTCCTTGTGAGCAAGGGCTACACTCGAGGTAAGGTTGACCAAACCCTATTCACCAAAAGTCTCGGAAAGGAGTTAATTGTGGTCCAGGTATATGTTGATGATATCATTTTCGGATCTAACAATTCAAAATTATGTAAAGATTTTTCTGAGTCTATGTCCCAAGAATTTGAAATGAGTCTAGTTGGCGAACTAAAATATTTTCTTGGACTGCAGGTCAAACAAATGGAGGATGGTTGTTTCATAAATCAAAACAAGTATACTCTGGAGATGCTGAAAAGGTTTGGAATGACCAACCTCAAGACAATCTCAACACCCATGGGTACCAGCTCCTCACTGGATTCAGACGAAAAAGGTAAAGAGGTGGATGCTAAACTATATAGAGGTATGATCGGTTCACTCCTCTACTTAACTGCATCCAGGCCCGACATTCAATTTAGTGTAGGGATGTGTGCCAGATACCAGGCTAGGCCTACTGAATTGCATCTGGCAGCTGTAAAGAGAATCTTTAGATACTTATCTACCACCCATGATCTAGGTCTCTGGTATCCTGCATCATGTAAGTTAGATCTCATTGCATACACTGATGCAGATTATGCAGGATGTAAATTGGACAGGAAGAGTACTAGTGGTCACTGTGAATATCTAGGAGGATGCTTAGTCTCTTGGGGATCCAAGAAGCAACACTCTGTGGCTCTTTCTACTGCTGAAGCTGAATATGTAGCAGCGGGGAGCTGTGGCACACAGGTTATATGGATAAAACACCAGCTTCTGGACTACTCGGTTGAGCTAGGTTGTACTCCTATCTTTTGTGACAATACTAGTGCAATAAATATTGCAAAGAATCCTGTACTTCATTCCCGAACTAAACACATTGAAATCAGGCATCATTTTATTTGAGATGAAGTAGCTAAGAGGACTTTTGAGTTGATCCATGTTGGCACTAACTCACAAATTGCAGATATCTTCACTAAGCCACTGGATACTGAAAAATTTAGCACTTTGTGCAGAGAACTAGGTATTTACAGAATTTCATGATTGAACATTTGATTTCTGAATACCATGTCATGTGTTATTGTGCTTATCATATTCATTGTCTGTTGCTGAAGAAATAACTTCATTATGAGTGTTTGGTGACTCACTCCGTTTTGATTGAATAGTCTGTTCAAACTTCATGGTGTTCTCTTTGAAGTGTTTTGAGGGTTGTCTTGGTTAAGTCTGTGTTGGGGTCAAGGTCTCAGGGGGAGCTAGATTTATAATAGGTGCTTTGGTCTTTGGCCTAATTTGAACATACTCCGAATGACATCTTGCTGACATCAAAAGAGAATCAGGTTGATTAGGTGTATAAAAGAAAGTGTTGGATGCTTTATCCTTTAAGACTGTTCATCTAATTTCTTGTTGGAATTTCAGCTGTTAGTCCCACTGAGATCAAAATCTGTATTCAAAGATTATCTTCCTACACGGTAACTGTCTTCTGATCTAGCCAGTACAGCATACCTACTTAGTCAATGTTGAGTCCGAAATGAGGTATTTTGTGCTCTAGTCTGAATCACCTTGGATCTGGTGTATTGTTCTCAAACGGACTCAAGCTTAATTAACAAGGTTTTAAGAGCTGGTTAATAAAAACAA
Source organism: Amorphophallus konjac (assembly GCA_022559845.1). Taxonomy (NCBI): domain Eukaryota; kingdom Viridiplantae; phylum Streptophyta; class Magnoliopsida; order Alismatales; family Araceae; genus Amorphophallus; species Amorphophallus konjac. The sequence continues at coordinate 227,288,589 of CM040126.1, read as the reverse complement.
AAAATTTCATAAAATTATTGTCAACCTTGTTAACTGCTCATTGAGAAACTGGGATTTTCATCAATGAAGTGAAAAAGCATCCCATGTCATGAGATGGCAGTACTTATCTGGTTTCTTATTAATTGTCTTGATCATACAGAGCTATGGTACATATCTGGTTAGTAACTGGGGTGTCTGGCCTCTGATAAAGGTGTCACCTTAATGTCAACACCAGTTAGAATACTATCTCTGTCTTCTTGTCAGAAGGGGTAATGTGGTCCTGCCACCGAGTAACTGGGGTTTCATGCCTCTAAACAAGGTGTCTCCCTAATGTCAAAGGTGTACTTGACAGACTTACCTTTGATCTTGACTATCTTTAAAGATCCTGCTCACTTGAAGTATAGCTCTTGATTTGTTTGTTCTCAATACCACAGGTCTTTGTCTTCAGACTGTCTTACTTTATACTCTCTCAGTAAAGACTTACTTTGATCAAACTGGTATCTTGTAACTCACTTGCTTAGAATCTGGTTCTGTGTATGGAGCGAATCCTTATTCACAGTTTTTGCACAGTCTGACTAACTGATCTTCAAAAATCCTCACAAAAAATTAATGGCTTTCTTAATTGACTAAACATCTCAATAACCTCCATTTATCTGCCTTACTCTGTCCTGTTTTCTCTCTATAGTCAGCAATTTTCCTTTCTCTGTATCTTCAGATTTGCCCCTAGTTTTTGATGATGTCAAAGGGTGAGAGAATTGTGTGGTTTCGATTTCAGAGTTTTTGTTGCATGCCATTGTGTTGAGGGGGAGTTAGTTATCAAGTCTGAGGTAATCTATTGCTGTGTTCAGGGGGAGTGTTCTGGTGTCATCAGAGGAAGCAAGGAAGCTAGTGCGTTGATAGTCTGCTTTAATTTGTCTGCATTAAATCTCTTGAAATGATCTCTTTTGAACTTATCTCTTATACTTAATATAGTGTTGCCATCATCAAAAAGGGGGAGATTGTTGGATTTTGTGTCTTCCCTAAGTGTTTTGATGATGAGCAACACTATGTTAATTGTTGTTGATATTTTTGATCAGATATCTTGCACTTGAGTTATCCATGGTTTTATATGAAAAAGCTGCTAAGAGGTAACACTTCGTGTGTTCGTACAAGTTTGGTCTTCGTGCTATTTTCCTTAAACCTCATGTCATTCTTACTTCGCGTTTTCACCTCGTGTCGAGTTAGCCATGTTGTCGTCTGATTGAGTGTTGTCTTTCACCTCGTGCAGTCTTTGATTACTGTGTTGTTTCCGTGTCATCCTTAGCTTATGTCATCCGTTTGTATTCCTGTCTTCGAGTCTATTTTCGCTGAGTCTCTAAGTCAGTCTAAGTTCAAGTGTTCGTTTCACTTCGTGTTGTTTTCTCTTCTCATGTCTTCGTGTCGTGTTCCTGAAGCTGCTCTAAAAGTTCTGATGAACTTCGAGTAGTTTTTTTTGTAGACCTCGTGTCGTTCCTACTTAGTAACCACACTTCGTGATGGTTAATGTTGTCCATGTTTTCGTGTTGTGTTTACGTCTTCGTGTTAATCTGTCTTTGTGTCGGTTTCTACTTTTCATCTTTGAGTTGTGGTCACCCCGTGTTGTTTTCATCTCGTGCTGTTCTTACTATACTTCGTGTCATTTTCTGTGTAGTGTGTGTTTTTGTCACCACTATACTTCGTGTCATTGTTCTTCACTTCGTGTCAACTTCACTTCGTGTTGTTTTCACTTCGAGTCGTCTCTTTATATTCTGTCTTAGTGTTGGTCTCTCGCTTTAGACTTCGTGTCATTTTCGCCTTGACCACACATCGTGTTGCCTTCCGTAGACCTCGTGTCTTGAATGTTTGCAACCACTTCGTGTCGGTTTCTGTCGTTAGCCCGTGTTGTCCTCGTGTTGCTTTTGCTTTCGTGACCTCGTGTCTCTTTTGGCTTATAACCTCACCTCGTGTCATTTCCTTCTATGTGTCTGACCTGTTACAGAGTATCTCGTGTCGTTCTTGTGTCATTTCGAGTAATAGTCACGTCGTGTTGTTACTATATACCTCATGCAGTTTTGGTCTTTGTGGCCATGCAGCGTATTAATGGATTTAATCTCATTACAGGTCCGAGGAAGAACATTCCACACTCCTGGGCTGCACGTGATCCGAGACAAGAGGAACCAATCTGATAAAGGCACGTGGCAGGAATATTCTGGATAGAGCGTGGGAGGCACACGCGTTCTGTGCCCTATCCACCTACTGTTACTGCTATAAATAGAATCCTTCGTCCACAGATGAAGGTGATCGAAGAAGAGTGGCATAGAAGAAAAAGCAAGAAAATAGAGAGCCCTTCGATCCAGGAAAAGAAAAGAAAGAAGAAAGAATAGCAGAGAGAAAAAGAGAGAGAGCAGAAGAGTGATCAGAAGAGTTGTTCTGACTTGCGGATCAAATCCGAAGTCTATTGCTCTGTACTGAGCTACATTGTTTCCATTTTCTGGCATTTGATTTCCTTCGATCGTATTTTTCGTTTATTGTTCTTACCTTTCTTCAACTGTTCTTGTTTGTGTTTCCGATCCTCTGGACTGAGGTCGGGGTCCTCCTGTGAGATCAGGAGAAGAGAGAGTCAATCTCCAGTCTGCAAGCAGTAGGTGGGCTGCTTGTAGGTTCCCTCCGGGTTGGGAGGAAGAGGGGTCTTCGACCTCTGGTTCACTAGTAGCAGGGCTGCTACTAGTGGGGTTCCCTCTTGGAAAAGAAGAAGAGAGACGAGAGTCTCTGGGTTCTAGTGACTGCTGGTCGCTAGAGGTTCCCTCCTGGTAGGAGGAAGAGGAGAGGTTGTTCTCCTGGGAAGCTGTGTATCAGCAGTTGTTTGGCAAGCTGTGTTGCCCAGCCTTTAGTGAAGCCACACTCGGTTTGAGTGTGGGGTGGATGTAGGTCTGAAGGACCGAACCACCTTAAAATCCTCTGAGTCCTTGTGTGATCGATTGTGGTAATATTGTGGTATGCCTTCTATTTGCTTGAGCTATTAACTGCATTGCATCATTTTCGATAGTCGGAGCTCGAGGTTATTTGCGTTTAGCGATATACTCTGCAGTATTTTTTAATTCTACGAAAAACAGTGATCTATTCATCCCCTCCCCTTCTAGATCACTTCATATTGTACTTATCAGTATAGTCGGTGCATGTTTTGGTTGAAATGCATAGAAGGTCGTTGCATGGTTTATCATACGCACATAAGAGTCAGTGCACTACCTGCATCTTGCATATAGGGTCATTGCAAGTTTCATCTTACGCATGTAAGGGTCAGTGCACATCTTTGCCTTACGCATATAAAAGTCAGTGCATGTCTATCTAATGCATGTAATAGGTCTATGCATTCATGTCTATGCATTTCTCTAGTCGGTGCTAGTTCTGTCTAACTCATATAACACATGAATGTTTCTATGAACTCCTCCAGCTCACAAAGTGTTCTACTAAATTCCTTCATTCTGATTGACAGGCTCAGGTCAGTGCGGATCCAAACTTAACTTACTAGCACGTGACCCAAGGCTAGTCAGGACTAGAGACTTAGCCACGTGGAAAGCACTTCTTCAGATCGAACACGTGGACTTCAATCAGCGTACTCTTGCCGAAATCCCTGGGCGGGAAAACATATGCTCTACGCGCCTAATCTGTCACGGCATATAAATTGAAGCCAGATTCCTCATATCAAAACACAGATATACAGAAAAGAAAAGGACCAGAAAAAGGGGGATCTGTGAAGCCATTCGAAGAGAGGAAGAAGAGTGAATGAGAAGGAAAGCGAGTGAGAGCCTGTTCCGAAAAGAAAGCAGAGTGCCGTATTTCAGCAGAAATCTGAGAGAAAGAAGAATGTGAGTCTGAGAGTGAAAGGTGATCGTGAGATAGTGAAAAAGAGGGATCTCGAGAGAAGATATTGTGAAGCAATTGAAGCAAGTTATGAAGATTTGTTCTCCTCTGTGTTCTCTGGATCAGATCCAAGGCACAGCGCTCCTGCGTGAGCATTTTGATTTGTCTTTGATGTCAGCCTTCTGATGCTGAACCTTTGATTTTCTGTTTTCATTTTTCATACTTCTTCTAAGCTATGTATCAGTGGTGGCATAAGCTATAAGGCCCAGCGGATCAAGCTGTTAGGCAGCGGTGGCTAAGCTGTAAAGCCCTGCGGTCAAGCTGTTACTCAGTGGTCAAGCAAGCTGTGATGCTCAGCTGTTGTTGGCAAGTTGTGAGGCCCAGCCGTTGAAGCTGTTTGGCAGTGGAATCTACACTCTGGTTGGAGTGTGTGGTGGATGTAGGTCTTGATGACTGAACCACCTAAAAAGCTTCCGTGTACTATGGTTTGTTTGCTGAATCGTCAACCGTTAGATGTATTCTAGGCTCGCTTCTATCTACGGTTCTGTCTGAAAGGTTTTAGTGTACACACATGCTTGATTGGGTTTCGTCAACAACATAGACTTACGTGGGAGTCTGCATTTCACAGTTCATCTATTCGATCTAGTGCTTCATTAGTTTCCATATTCAGCAGAGCTTAACTGATTTCTATTCCACATAAGTTTAAAAGCCTTCAATTTAAGTTTTAAATCGATCAAAAAATTTAGAAGGGGATTCATTTAGCCCCCCTCTGAATCCGTGTTACACCATTGTCATCCTAACAGGGTGGATGCAGGAGAAAAGAAAGGTTTTAGCGGTGTAGGCATACGGCCTATGCCGGTAGGTTTGAGCATCGATCTTGACGATGATGTCAATGGATCAATGGTGGTTTGTTCATCGGCATGGGGTGGATGCCGGAGCAAAGAAAGGTTTTAGCGGTGTAGGCGTAAGGCCTATGCCGGTTGGTTTGAGCATCGATCCTGACGATGATGTCAATGGATCAACGGTGGTTTGTTCGTCGACATTGGGTGGATGCCGAAGCAAAGAAAGGTTCTAGCGGTGTAGGTGTAAGGCCTATACCGGTAGGTTTAAGCATCATTCCTAACGATGATGTCAATGGATCAACAGTGGTTTTGTTCATCGATATGGGGTGGATGCCGGAGCAAAGAAAGATTTTAGCGGTGTAGGCGTAAGGCCTATGCCTGTAGGTTTAATCATTGATCCTAACGATGATGTCAATGGATCAATGGCGGTTTTGTTCATCGGCATGGGGTGGATGCCGGAGCAAAGAAAGGTTCTAGCGGTGTAGGCGTAAGGCCTATACCGGTAGGTTTAAGCATTGATCCTGACGATGATGTCAATGGATCAATGGTGGTTTTGTTCATCGACATGGGGTGGATGCCGGAGAAAAATAAGGTTTTAGCGGTGTAGGCGTAAGGCCTATGCCGATAGGTTTAATCATCGATCCTAATGATGATGTCAATGGATCAATGGCGGTTTTGTTCAATGGCATGGGGTGGATGTCGGAGTAAAGAAAGGTTTTAGCGGTGTAGGTGTAAGGCCTATGCCGGTAGGTTTAAGCATCGATCCTGACGATGATGTTAATGGATCAATAGTGGTTTTCTTCATCGGCATTGGGTGGATGTCGGAGCAAAAAAATGTTTTAGTGGTGTAGGTGTAAGGCCTATGCCGGTAGGTTTAAGCATCGATCCTGACGATGATGTCAATGGATCAATGGCAGTTTTGTTCATCGGCATGGGGTGGATGTCGGAGCAAAGAAAGGTTTTAGCGGTGTAGGCGTAAGGCCTATGCCGGTAGGTTTAAGCATTGATCCTGACGATGATGTCAATGGATCAAGGGGAGTTCATTAATGGGCATGGGGTGGATGCCGGAGCAAAGAAAGGTTCTAGAGGTGTAGGCGTAAGGCCTATGCCGGTAGGTTTAAGCATCGATCCTGACGATGATGTCAATGGATCAACAGTGGTTTGTGGATTTTTCGGTGGGACATGTGATGAATGTTATGCCGATAATTTCCACTGTAGGGGTTGAGAATGAATAGCGATGATGATAGATATATTTTGATTGCCACATTACTGACCCAGGTGCCCTTTTTGGGTTTTCACCGGTGCCAGCCCCCTCTTACTTTTACCCATGCGCCCTTTTGGGTTTTCGTGTGGTAGGGTATCCTATTTTGCCTGTAACGCCCTTTCGGGTTTTTTCCACAGCCAGGTTGTAGCAATTTTTGCCCTTGCTTGATAGGATGCTCAAACAAGGTTGGCGGAGCAGCTCTATTTTATGCCCTATATATTTTTTTGAAATATTTGTAGGTTGGAACATGGTGTACGAACCCGAGGGAGGAGATGTGGTTTGCGGGGCACAATCCCAGGGAATTAATTTAATCATTCACCAGTTCACTGAAAGGGGCTGGTGGTGCATGGTATAGCTTCAGATGTCTGCCGTTGAGTGGTGGGAATTATACTTCTCCCGGATGATTGACGATGATGTAGGCTCCGCCCTCGTATACACGCTGGACCACATATGGACCCAACCAATTTTCAGCAAATTTGCCCTTAGGGTTAGAAGCCATAACCTCTTTTTTCTTCACCATGACCAGGTCTCCTTTCTTGAATTCTCACCCTTTGACGAGTTTGTTGAAGGCGCACGCCATGCATGCTTGATATATCAGAATATTTTGTTGTGCTCAAAGACGCTTTCCATCTAGGTCAGCTAATTCTTGTAGCCTTCTTTCAGCATTTGTTTGTTCATCAAGATCCAAACATGCTGAATGGCGACCCTTAGTGATGGTACTTCCAGCTCGATGGGGACTACAACCTCTGAGCCGTATACAAGAGAGAAAGGCGAGCAGCCTATGGGAGGCTTATAGACTGTTCGATATGCCCACAAGGCTTCATACATCTTTTCCTCCCAATCCTTTTTGTGAGAACTGACTGTCTTGGATAGGAGAGTGCACAATGTTTTGTTAAAAGCTTCTGCTAACCCATTTGCCCGTGGGTTGTATGGGGTGGAGGCTCTCTAATCAATTTTGTATTTATCAGACAGCCGGTAAATCTTCTAGTTCTTGAAGTGTCTACCATTGTCTGTTATGATTCGGCTGGGGACACCAAACTGGAATATAATGTTCTGTTTGATGAATCTGGCCACCAGCTCACCAGTCACTTCCCTGAGTGCTACAGCTTCTGCCCACCGGGGGAAGTAATCTGTTGCTGCCAGGATGTACTTGCATCCGGTAGAAGATGCTGGTAGAGGGCCAACCACATCAGTTTCCCCATTGTGTCAAGGGCCAGCTGGGTATTGTTGGGTGTTGCAGCATTGGAGGCCTTCTGGATATAGCAGCATGCTCTTGACACTTTTGGCATGATTTTCCGAACTTGCAACAATCATCAAATATAGTGGGCAATAATACCATAATTTCTTATTTTCAATTTTCATCTTCGGCCCAGCTTGATGCCCTCCTACTGTCCCAGCATATACTTTACGCATTATCTGCCATACTTCTTCTATAGATAAGCAGCGGAGAAGGATATTTTTACGGGCATCTGCCACAATTTAGAATAAGGTTCTGCTTCTGAACTCGTAAGAGTCCTTGATCCTAAGTAGCATCATTCTTTCTTCCTTTTCTTTTGGTAGCTGTTGATGCATGAACCATTGCAGGAGGGTCTCCCTCCAATTAGTCATATGAGCTTTCTCGGCCGTGGCGACTTCATGCTCGTTTGGTTGCATATCTAATGTGCTGGGGACTTCTCGTCGGTTGATCACGATGATGTTGAAGGTCCCATCTGGTGGGACTACTAGGGACCTAGCCAATTTTGCTAGGGCATCAGCTTGTGCATTTTGCCCTCGAGCTATGTGATTAAGCTCAATGAGGTAGAATTTCTCCATGAGGTGTAGCGCCTTTCGGTGGTATGGGGCAAGTTCTAGTTTTTAGACATCAAACTCCCCTTGTATCTGCTTGATGACGAGCATGGAGTCGCCAAATACTTGCAGCATCCGGATCTCCATGTAAAGGGCAATCTGGAGGCCAATTATCAGTGCTTCATATTCAGCTTCAATTTTAGTGCATGACTTGTTTATTGAGCAAGAGGTATGCACCACCTCCCCGTCTGGTGATTTCAGGACAATGCCCGCCCCTGCTTTGACTTTGACAAGGCCAGCTTCGGAATTTTCAATCCTTGAGGCTCCATCAAAGTAGAGTTGCCATGTAACCTGCTGCGCTTGACATGCTTCTAGGGTTTCTTCATTAGGGATTTCCGTCTCCAGGGGAGAGCCTTCTAGAACCGGGTGCGCTGCGAAAAAGTCTGTAATAGCTTGTCCTTTGACGACCTTTTGCGGCACATAGGAGATGTCAAACTCCATAAGAATCACTGCCATTTGCCTAGACGACCTTTGAGTGCTGGTTGAGATAGTATGTATTTGAGTGGATCTGTCTTGGATATTAATTTTATTTCATGCGACAGCATGTAGTGGTGGAGTTTCTTAACGGCGAAGACCAGGGCTAAGCAGATCTTCTCAATGAATGTGTACTTTTCTTCAATCCTTACCAATCTCCCGCTGAGATAATACATGGCCTACTCTTTTCTTTCTTCATTGTTCTGTGCCATCATTGCCCCCAGTGAGTAATGAGTAGCTGCTATATATAGAGTTATTGGCCTTCCTTTTACTGGTGCCCCGAGCACAGGAGGGGTCTTCAAGTGATCCTTTAATCTTTCAAAAGCTGCTTGGCATTCTTCATCCCAGTAAAAGGGCACATCTTTCATCATTAATTTATGAAAGGGATGATACCGCCCTGACAAGTTAGAGATGAACCGGCGGATATAGGACAAGCGGCCTTGCAGAGACCGTAGCTCGGTGAGGCTCCTTGGCGGAGGTAATTCTTGTATTACTTTTATTTTGTCTGGGTCTATTTCAATTCCTCTGTATCTGACAATAAACCTGAGGAATTTTCCGCTAGATACCCTGATGGCAAATTTCATTGGATTCATTTTCACCTCATATTGTCGAAGCCTCTGGAATATCACCCGCAGGTCTTGCAAATGGTCTTCCCTCTTCTTGGTCTTGACCACAAGATCATCAATGTAGCATTCCACTTTCTGGTAGAGTAAATCATCAAAGATTTTTGTCATGGCTCTTTGATATGTTGCACCAGTGTTCTTAAGACCAAACGTCATTCCCTTGTAATAGAAGATGCCTTTGGGTATTCGGAAGGCTGTGTGGACCTTGTCCTGCTCCGCGATCCATATTTGATTGTAGCCGGATGACCTGTCCATGAATGTTAGAGCTTCATGGCCGGTAGTGACATCTATCATTACTTCGGTGATTGGCACCAGGAAGTCATCTTATGGGCATGCCTTATTGAGGTCCCGAAAATTGACGCATATTCTTATCTACCCATTTTTCTTTTTTACGAGCACTATGTTGGCCAACCATGTGGTGTACTGATTTTCCTCCATGAAGCTGACATCAATGAGTTTGTCCACTTCTTTGTTGATCTGATCAATCAGCTCCGATCACATGCGCCAGGAAGATTGCTTCACTGGCTCTACCTTTGGGTTTATTGCCAGCAAATGTTGCGCCACATTGGGAGTTGACCCAGACATCTCCTTATAGGTCCAGGCGAAGCAATCCCAGAATTCTTTTAATAATTGTAGATACAGCCCCCGCTCCTCCTGAGAGAGTAAGGCACTGAGAAAGGTGGGTCTCGGATCATCATTGGTCCCTAGATTCACCTCGACTAGTTCATCAGCAATGGCTTGGCCTTTGTCTTCAATTTCTGGTGGTGCCGATTATAAGTCGACAAAATCTTCAATATCATCTTGTTCAGCCTCCAGGACTTCTATATTTTCTTCAGGAAAGGCCCATTCCCGTGTTAAGATATTAGGCTAACTTGACAGTAAGGTTCTGGCTTGGACTATGCAACTCGGAGGGGGTGATAGTTGGTCTTGACCATCTTTATTTCTTGGGTGAAGAGGAGCCTACATTTGTTGAGCACAGCTGGTCACCTTATCATTTTCAGTTTTATTTTGGAGTGTCATGCTCTCCATTGTGATATTGCTATCATTTTCATTTTCTTGTTCTACTGCCCCCATTAACGAGCTCAGGTCCTGGGTGTATGTTAGCATATGTTCTTCCTCAGACCATTCCTACTGTTGTAGGGCTCGACATTCTTCGAGGATGCACTCGAACTCGAGACGCTCCCTCTCTTCTTCGGGGTCTTGAATCTCTTCATTTATGACTTCATCAAACCTGATCCAAGTTTGAAATGGTGCTTCTTCAAGGAAAACTTCTTCCCAGCATCTGTACTTAGTGACATTATAGCGCTCTTCTGACCCCGGGCTATTATCAAAGATCAAAGCACCCTCTGGTGGATGGGACTCCTTTTCTTCATTATTTGTGAAGAAGTTGTCATAAAACATTTCTGGTGAGCCTTCAGTTGTAAAGATAGTAGAGATGACATCCACCGCTGCTTCATAATATTCCTAGAGGGTATACCCCAGACCTAGACTTCGGGTGATCTTTAGGAGTTCCTTGTCGATGTTGGGTGGGGACCACAACTTTTCGAATGCTTCCTTCTAACTGAAAGGCTGAGGCGAGGGGACTTGCATTTTGGCAAAAAGGTGAGAGACCCAGTCGGATGAATAAGCCAGGCCCTCTATCGGCACTATTTGACTTGTTGGTTCTTCGGGAATGACACAGTCGGCATCTTCTTTGGGAGTAGGTTCCCCTACATAGAATATTGTGGACGGCTCGTAGAAGCGAGGGACTTCTATAGTCTTTAGTTGTTCCACTATCTGACATTCGAGGTCCAACATGGGCTTGAAAAGCCCTGGTGGTACTTCGATGCATTCAAATATCTTCTTCATGTCAGCTTCATCCCCTTCGGAATAAGTGGCTGGTGGCGCAGCCCTAGAGACCTGTCCTACCTCGTAGATATGAGAGACCTTATGAGATTCCATGTAGTCAGGTGGCGGTGGTGGAAACCAATCATCCGACGAAGCTCTTTCTTCCTTTTTTTCTGTAGCTGCCTCCTTCTTTACTGGCTTCTAGAATGCCTAGATATAGAGGGGTGCATCAAGTAAATGACACTCAGAGACCTTAAAAGGGTACAAATCAGCAAATACTCTTTCTTCTTTCCCATTTCAGCAGTACTTAATGCACTGGTGGAGTGTGGAGGGAATTATCATGTGCTTATGCAGCCAAGGTCGGCCAAGTAGCGCCTTGGAAGAGGTGTTGGAATTAATCACATGAAATTGTACTTTTGTTGTGAGATCTCCCAATGTGAGGTTAAATTCCGCTACACCGAGGGGGACTTCAAACTTTTTGTTGAAGCCCATAATTCTCATATCCCTTACTTTTGTGAGGTGGACATCAAAGTAGTATTTCTGATATATGCGGTAAGGTAGAATATTAATCGCAGCTCCTGGGTCCATCAGGATTCGGCTCAGCTGTTGGCAGTTGAGTTACCCCCTCATGTATAGTAGCTTATTGTGGTTAGCATATGGAATCATCATGTCATCCTTTGTGAAGGTGATTGCTGGCCCGGGATGGTATTCTGCCAAATAAGCTTCATATTGAGCTGGCGTCTGCAAAGCTTCAATCATCGCCTGCTGCGCTTCTTCACTTAGAGAAAAAATCTCCCATATAGTGAATCTGGTTGGGAGTTTCTTTAGTAGCTTTATTATTCGACTGCCCACCCTGACGTTGGATAACCACATCTCTTCTATCCATCGAAGCTTCAAGAGCTCTGGGGGTGCTACTGGCGAGGATAGTTCTCCATCGCCTTCGTTCTCCTGAGAGAGCTGCTGGGGGGATTCCTCATGTTGAGGAACTTTTCTAGTTGAAGAGGAACCAATGCCTGCCCCGCTCTTTAGAAAAGAAGCAGGATGGGGCAGAAAGCAAGGACCCTTGGCTCCGGAATCAGAGCTTTGACTTGGCTTCTTTCCTTCTAAGATAGACAAAAATTCAGTGAAGGAATGAACACCTTCGTCTACTTTTTCTTGTGGGTAAAGGAAGGGTGGAGGAGGAATCCTATTACCCTCTACCTTTAGCTCAGGTATCTGGTAAGGCTGCTCATTCCTAAAGATAATGTTGTGATTTGCTGGAGGGAGGCGCCCCCATTTCTTTCCAGAACGAGTGGCATGAGCTGATGTTGAAGCTTCTGCTTGATTTGCCTCGGATGGTGTCCCGCCTAATTCTTCCACTTCACCTTCCCCTGGCAAGTTAAACAAGGTAGACAGAGTGTTGTAGTGCACGGTAGTCACCCTTTTCTTGTTTCTTGTTCTTCTCTTTCTCCACTGACCGGACTTGGCTGGCATCTGCCCCCAAAATAGGCTACCGCCAACTACTTTTGTCTTCTTTTCATTCTGTTCTTCAAGGGTTAGATTTTCTAGCTGTTCCCATGGTATATCATCTTTCACTAGCAGAGGTGTTAACATGGGTTGTTCATATTCAGCAAGCTCATTAATGTAGGCTTGCAAGCGCTGCACTTCAGGTCTTATTTCTCTATGAGAGGGTAGTGGAGTCTGCCTCCTCTGGTTATAAGTTGGGATTTGGATGATTGCCGGTGAGTCAAGTACGTGCCATGCAGGAGCTGCTGGAGGTGGAGTGTACCGCTCAGTGACACCACGAATATGAACACATGTAACTTCGCGGGCTGGCGGTCTTCTTCTCGCTCTTGTAGGCACGGATTGCCATCCTGCCTGCTCTGCAATTGGTGTGAGAAAGCAGGCTTCGTAAGTGTGCTGAGTGCTAGCTTCAGACACCTCTTCTGGTAGCCACTGGTATAGCCAAACCACATTGATAGTTTGTCTTAGCACTAGAGATTTATTGGGGCAGGGCGGGTCAACTTGGTGTTCACCCCATTTGCACCTCCATTTTCTTTATCATACCTTCTATTACGTCCTTAAACACGTTACGGTCTTTAATAGCATGCCCCAACATTTGGTGATATGAGCAGAACAAGGGATCATCTTGCTTCTTAGCATCAGCATGCCTCTTTGGTTCGGGTAGTGTTACTTTGTTGTATTTGTATGCCCATTCAAACAAGACCCGAGTTTTCTCTTTTGGAAATGAGTATGACTTTTTCATCTTGTCCCTAAGTGACGGGCCTTCTTTCTTATCGGCGGGCCTAGCCGGCAGAGGAATAGTTGCTATTTTAGTCTTTTCCCTTTACTGCTCAAAGGTATTGAAGTCAACAGTATTTGCCTCCTTCGTGGTGGGTCGGCGATCAATAGCCTTGCCTTTTTGAACTACAGGGATGCCGGCCGAAGAATGTTTTGCTAGGAAGGATTCAACCTCTGCCACTACATTCTTAAGACGGTCAAATTACCTGACATCAATGCCGATCATCTTCTCCAGCACTTCCTTTCTTAGATTTTGTTTACAAATCTAAATAGCATCTTCTTGGTGCGGAGGCCGTTTGCATCTCATGCTAAGATTCCTCCAACTCTTGATGTATTCTAAGGCGGTTTCATCCTGCTTTTGCCTGGTGGAATATAGTTCCGCCATTGTGACTTCCCTCTCAGTGACGTGAAATCTTTCACGGAACTTTTGCTGCATATCGGACCAGTCCAGGATTTACCCAGTAGATAAGTTTGAGTACCATGCAAAGGCCAATCCGGTGAGAGATGACCCGAAGAATTTCAGTAAGTAAGCTTCATCTGCTGCCAGGTCACCCATTACTATTATATAATAACCTATGTGTTCTTTGGGGGAGCCTTGCCCATTAAACTTCTCAAACTTGGGTGGTTTATTGATGCCAGGCGGTAGCCTTTTTGTAGCATAATGCGGTGGATAAGGCACTCGATATGCATCAAAGGTGCCGAAATCACCATCAGCCCTTTTTGACAGCTTCATCTCAATCATTCTTTCCACCATTAGTTTATTCATCATAGTGGGGTCTACCGACTCTAGGTAGAAATGCGTAGACTGATGTGTGAAAGGAGTTGTCATAGTGGTACCATGTGGCACACACTGCGTCGCTAGTGGAGACTATTGTACTTGAAGCATTCGTGACTGCGTCGGTGGAGATTGCAGAGATTGTTGGAAAGGAGCTTTATCATGACTCATTGGCTAAGGAGCAGCGGGTGGTACAGTTCCACCTGAGTTAGAGACCCCTCGGGATGATTCAGCATGCACTGCCTGGTGCTTGGAGAGAGGTGTTTGTTGAAGTTTTTCATTCAGCTGTCTCTTTAACGATTCAATTTCTTGTTGATATTTGTGGAGTATCATTAGGATAGTTGGGTCCAAGGCCGTGGCCATGGGCATCCCTTCCATCATTTTACTTGATTTCCCTCAGATGGGACTGATAGGGGAATCTCCTCTTCTCCTGATGTCACCACATTGGCAGTCAAACTGGTGATCATTGGTATGTCTTCAGCCATTCCAAGTGCTTCCTTGGTGGCCTGGCTTCCTCTTGTCACAACCCCATATCTGTAAGCTAATCTGGCAAGTTCTTCCGATTCCTTGGGTAGGGTACCATGTTTGCCGGTTATCCCCGCCACGTCGCAGGAAAAGACTTGCATCTTGCCCCTCTGCCTCCAGACCCGCCTCCTAGCTTGGTCGGGGAAGGTTAGCCGGTCAAACACGGATATTCTTTTTTCTTCTCTTCACTGTTGGGAGTCTTCAAGACTTCTAATCTCTCGGTTATCTTCATGCTCATTAGAATCAATGGAGGAAACCTCATTTCGTGGTTCTTCTTCTCTTTCTTTTTCTCCTTCAGTGCCCATGGCATGGAGTAGTCGGTGTTGGCCTAAGGATGAACTCCCCAAGCTGAGAAAATAGTCTTGGACCACTTTGGTCATTTTTGTTGGAAATCTGGTTTTGATAATGACAACCTATGAATCATGTGAAGACTGAATTAAATAATCACCCTAATCAATTTTAGTCTTTCACTTTGAATAATAACACAAGCAGCTGAACTGGTTAAGTCGTTGCTGTCTTCGCTTTGCTCTTCATAAAGTCGATGCAATGTCTGTTCAAAGCATGTTCAAGTCGAAGCATCTCCTAATTGATTAGTTCGTGCATGGTTCAAGTCGATGCAATGCACTGTTGTGCAAGAAGCTTAAGTCTTTGCATGCTTCATTATAGAAGTCTAAGTCGATGCACTTCCATGTTCATCTCATATTATGTCCGTGCATGTATTCATCAAGTCGATGCAACCCTTGTTGTTGTACACGACCAAGTCGATGCAATCTTAGTTGAACCATGTGACTAAGTCTATGCAGAGTCTGTGCATGCATACAACAAGTCGATGCATCCGTAGTTGTTGCACGTGACTAAGTCGGTGCAAGTGTCATCCATGCAGTAGTCAAGTCGATGCATTAGTAGTTATTGCACGAGACCAAGTCTGTGTATGCTTAGGTCTAGGCACAATAAGTCGGTGCAATGGTTTTTGTTGCACGCGATCAAGTTGGTGCAACTTCTGCACCGGGCACACAATGTCTGTGCAAAGGTTGCTCACGACATATTGAGTCATTGCAACGCTCGCACTCTGCATATACACAGTCAGTACAATCTTCACTTGTGCACACACCATGTCAGTGCACCATCTGCATCTCGCACGCATACAGTTGTGCACTTCCAGTCTGGCTAACATATTGAGTTTGTGCACATGTGTGTTGCGTGAACATTATGTCAGTGCATATGTAATCAAATGATGTGTTAAGTCTGTGCACTTCAGATCTGACAATATATCAACTCTGTGCGTTTCTTTACTCTCTGTCTAACTGTTATAAGCTGACTTCAAGTCTGACATATTGACAGGATGCTTGCTCGTGGATACTAAGAAAGGCACTGATCCGAGTAGAAAGGGCAACGATGATCATGACACGTGGAAAGCAATCTTAGTCAGATGCTGACACATGGCTACTACTGAAGACACAGATCTGGATTGGAGTTTGAGCAGGAAAATTGGTTCTTCCACGCGCTCTTCTTTTGCTGGGTATAAATAGGGAGTCGACTTCAAAAATAAAAAAAAGAGATTTTTGAATATCTGAGTAAGAACAGAAAAAAGGAGAAAAAGCAAGCAGATAGAGTGAGATAGCAGTTAAGATAAGAGAGAAGAGATAACGAAGAAAAAGAGATCGAAGCAGAAAGAGCAGAGATAGAAGAAGAGCAGAGCGTGAGAGAAAAAAGGAGCAGAAGAAGTGGAATCAAGGAGGAAGAAGATCCATAGCTTCTGGATCAAATCCAAGCTACATTGCTCCAAGAGTGAGCTATATTTTTCGAGCTTTACTTCCAGCTTTCAGTTGCTGATTTCCATCGTTCTTGTATTCTTTTTCATCTTTGTTCAAGATGTTTGTCAGTGGAGGTTAAGCTGTAATCCTCAGCGGGCAGAGGTGGATTCCTCTGGACAGGTTAAGCCGTAATACTCAGCGGTTGCAGAGGAGGATTCCTCTAGATAGCAAGCTGTGAAGCTCAGCAGATTATAGGGATTCATCCCCGAAGCTGTGGATCAGCGCCAAGCTATTAAGCAGTAGTGAAGCCACACTCAATTGAGTGTGTGGTGGACGTAGGTCTGAAGGACCGAACCGCCTAAAATCCTTGGTGTTCCTTATGGTTTGATTGTGTGATTATTCATCGTTAGATGCATGGTAGGCACGACTTCAATGCATACGCCTAGTTGAAGTAACTCTTGCATCAGTTTAGGGAGTCCTGATCAAGTTGCCCTGAATCTAAATTTTAAATTGGTCGAAAACATTTAGAGAGGGATTCATTCACCCCCCTCTGAATCCATCGCATATATCCTAACAATTTCTTCCCGACTGTGCCCCGGAGACAGAGTGTGGGGCAACAACCGACCTTGCGTCAACGGCACATAACCCAGTCGTGACAAGTTGGCAGCTTCATTCCACTTTCTTGAATGTTTGAGCACATCAGCCTATCTAGTGCAGGCTCTGTTGGTAGGTGGTGAAGTCATCGACAAAACCTACTCGTCTTGTTGCATAATCTTATGCCCCCTCTCCTGGGGCTTTTGACAGTCACCCTTGTATCTTACGGGGTTGGAGTCGGGCCCCGGGTCCTCTTGGGAACCCAAATCTGTTTGAAACTTGATGGCTTAGGGGCCAACTTACCCCGGGTGCTCTACTCTGGGTTCGCCTTCCGGCTTGCCAGTACTTGAAAAGTGTTGCGGGTAGAAACCTTTGGGATAATGCGGTCTGGTAGAGCTTTGACGGTGCGACCATTCAGGTATACCCGCATATCACGGATCAATATGGACTTCCCGGAAACGGAAAGCCATCCTTCGGGAATGGCTACTCTTCTTTTTCTATAATTCTTCTTCTTTCCTCCAACTGTCTTGTTGTTGGCAGGCGCAGCTTGGTAGTCCACATGGTGGACGAAGCAGGTAGCAATGGAGCGCGGCGAAGCAGCCCTGCGTGGCGCATTAGTCTTCAGAGCGGTCACGGTTTTGGCCGTGATAGCTTCTTCGTCCATCTTCTCGACTCACAGCAGGCTGACAAAAGCAACTCCGAGGAAGTTCAGGAACCCTACCACAGGGGGAAGAGCACCGAAGATTGTGGGTATCACTAGGTACCCGTGTGTAGCGTGTGACGTGACCACTTGAGGGACGAATGTTAGACCGAAAAGTCCGGAAGCCATTGCAATTTCTACAAAATAGGACGAACGAAAAAACAATCAGTATTTTTGGGGAAGGCCCCAGGGCCTTTCGCTTTGGCAAAAATATGAAGGGAAACTTAGTCCCACCGGACGTGCCAGCTTTGTGGAACGATGAGAAAAAAATCTCTCTCGTTTGATATAGTTTACTTTTTATTTTGTTTTTTTATTAACGTGGGACGTGCCAGTCACTTCTGTGACGAAGTTTATTATGCGCTCATCTGACTAATCAGACAATGGTGGGTGATCGTGTCGGGACCTGAAGTCCGCCACACCATAAAGGCTATGGCGTTAATTACATCCTTCCGAAAGAAGAAAAACCCTTGATTAATCGCCAAAGCAAAAGAGCCCTCAGGGCCGAAGAAAACGTATGAAAGTAATGTTCGCTTCATAAATCAAGCACATGCGAGTAGGCAGTGTAGTAGGGTTTATTAGATCAGCTCTCAATACGTGGTAGAGAACTTAGATCCGAAGACCATCTCATGCTTAGTGATAGCTTCCGGCCAGGCCTAAACCGACCTTCGACTAGTCACCATTTGATATACCGAAGAGCCGGGCAGGTGCGGGTGCCCATGCACAGGTTCATACAAATGAGTACGGAGCGTATAACTATCTATTCCTTTTATTCGAGGATTAAGGGTAGAATTTGGCTTTTGACGTTATCTAATTATTGATTACTTATTTCAGTCATTTATTCACATGTTTATTCAATAAACTAAAAGAAAATTTCGGCAGCACCTCCCTTGTCCCGAAGAGTGTCGGGGAGGTTATAAGAGACTCATCCACGAAGAGTCGAGATGGTTCTGAAAGACGGTCATGCCTAGACGAAAATCCCGTACCTCAAGATAGGTGGAGAAGCCTGAGGGCTAGCCCTCTAGGAAATCCCAATCACCTTGGAGGTCATCGATCAATGCTTGCCATTTTATTTGTTGAATCGTCTTTGTTATTGCAGCACATGCATATAAGTTCATAGAAACCAGCATGACTACGCTCCGATGGGTTCGTAGGTCACCGGGACAATGTATGCTGGGAAGCGACACTTATTCATTCATTTATTCTCTTTACAGGGTACCTTGCCCTCATAATTCAGCATGATTAGCTGTGAGGCCATTTCCCCCACAAGAGGTGAAAATCGAGCGGAGAGCCAAGGAAAACCCGATGTGGAGTAGGGAACAAAACTCCAGTTTCCAAGAGAATTTCAGCAGCATCTCCCCCTGCCCCAGAATATGTTGGGGGAGTGTATAAGAGACCCGTCCACAGAAGGCTGAGACGAACTCCATAAAGACAGACGAACATATCAAAATGATAGTCTGGACCCAATAGTGGGTGGTGAATGCTTTGTCGATTACTTTTGACCCATTCATGGCACCATAGGGTGTACACACTGGCTTTAAAGAAAGTCGGCATAGCTATGGGCCAAAGAGCCTAAAAGGATCGTGTTAGGTTTCGGTGCAGTATTCAGAGGGGGGGGTGAATGAATATAACCCGTTAAAAACTTCACCCAATTAAAACTAGAAAAATAACAAGACAGATTCAACAATATGAAGCTCAACTGGAATTTCGCTCTCTTGACAGATTAAAATATTTTAATAAAACTAATCAACACTTCTGCTCAGCCAAAAGCCAAACGCTTAGAGCGCCCCTATGCATTCATCTAGCGGAAGCACAAATGAACAAATCAAACCACAATGCACAAGGGGTTTTTTAGGTGGTTCGGTCCTCCAGACCTACATCCACCCCACACTCAAACCGAGTGTGGTTTCCACTAGCTCACGCTAGAAACAGCAGACTCAGTCTGCAACAAACGCTGCCAAACAGCTTGACCAGGGGAACAACCTCCCCTCTTCCTCCCAACCGGAGGGAACCACTAGTGACACTAGTCACTAGCAAACCAGAGACACAAGGTCTCTCTTCCTCCAGACCTGGAGGGAACCCCTGGACTTGAATCCACAAGCCCAGAACCGGAGACAAGTCTCCCTTCCTCCAAACCGGAGAGAACCCACAAGTAGCACCCAGCTACTTGCAACCGGAGATAGCAATCTCCCTTCTCCTGAACAAACAGGAGGAACCCACAAGTGACTCCAGCCACTTGGAAACCAGAGACACACGGTCTCTCTTCCTCCACACACGGAGGGAACCACCGGACTTGCTACTCACAAGCCCAGAGCCGGAGGAACAAGCCTCCCTTCCTCCAACCCGGAGGGGAACCTAGAGACCCAAGTCTCTCTTCCTCTGAACCCCAGAGGGAAGCACAACCGGAGATAAATCTCCCTTCCTCCAACCCGGAGGGAAACAACCGATGACACCCTGTCAAAGGCAACCAGAGACGCAAGTCTCTCTTCCTCCACACGGGAGGGTACCAACCACAAGTAGCACCCAGCTACTTGCAAACCGAAGACACAAAGTCTCCCTTCTCCTGAACCCACAGGAGGAACCCCGACCTCTCTACAGAGGATCGGAAATACAGTAAACCAGAAAACAAAGGAAAAACAATAAACGAAAATGACTTCAGCAAAACAGAAAGCTGAAAGATGAAGTGCACAATGTGGCTCTCAACGGAGCTGACTGGCCTGGATTTGATCCACGGTCCAGTAGACGGATCTTCAGGTAAGATCTTCCTTCTTCTCCACGAGCTCTCTCGCTCACTCTCTATCTTTCTTTCTCTTTCTTCTGCTCTCCTCTCACTCTCTGCTTCTTCTTCTCTTCACACTCTTCTCGAGCTCTCTACCTCTCTTCTTCTCCTTCTGCTCTTCTTCTTTCTCTTTTCTTTTTCTATCTGGATCGTGGCTCTCTGTATGAGCTTTTCTTCACGCCAACTCGATCACCTTCATCTGAGGACGAAGGGTTCTATTTATAGCATCAACAGCAGGTGGATAGGGCACAAAACGCGTGTGCCTCCCACGCTCGATCCAGAATCTTCCTGCCACGTGTCCTTATCAGATTGGTTCCTCTTGTCTCGGATCACGTGCAGCCCAGGAGTATGGAATGTTCTTCCTCGGACCTGTAATGAGATTAAAACCATTAACACTGAGGGCCACAGGAACTAAAGCTGCATGAGGTATGTAATAGTAATACGATGGCACTGTACTTGGAATGACACGAGATAGACAAGGTGACTACAAAATGAAATAAGGAAAGAATGACACGAGATACACTGTAATAGAACAGACACAACGAAGGGAATGACAAGAAATGAGGTCATAAAATAGGAATGACACGAGGTCTAGGAAAGTCAACACGAAGACATAATAACTAAAAATGACACGAATACAGAGGACTCGAAGACATAAGAGTGACACGAGATGGCACAGAAAACAGCACGAGGTGCTGCAGTGTTTAGTACGCTAAGAAATAACTAACGATACGAAGACGAGGACAACACGGACTGAAACCAACTTGAAGACGAAAGATAAAGCTGACACGAAGTATAGTTACAAAACAAGAAGGACACGAGGACTTAGGAAAAACAACACGAAGACATAAACAGAAACCAACACGAAGTGTGGTTTCAACATACGAACGACACGAGGTCTAGGAAGAACAACACGAAGACATAATACGAAAACGACACGAAGTGAAACAAGAACGACACGAAGACGATGACAACGACACGAGGTGAAGTCACAAAGCGACAAAGACACGAGGTGTAGGAAACACGACACGAAGACATGAAACAACACGGAGATGAAACAGTAACTGACACGAGTTGAAAACAACACGTAGATGAAAACTAAAATCGACACGGAGTGTGGTCAAAGCGAGAAAGACACGAAGTCTAAAGCGAAAAACCAACACGAAGATAGAAGACAGAGAAACGACTCGAAGTGAAATGAGAACAGCATGAAACAAAGAAAACGACACGAAGTACATAAACACAACACGAAGACATAACTACTGAAATAATACGGAAGACACGAACACAACACGAAGACCAGATACACAAGATAACGCGAAGACACAATTTATGAAAAACACCACGAGGTGACAGACAGCACGGAGAACGACGCGAAGTGAAACGACACTTGAACCTAGACAGACTTAAAGACCCAGCGAAAAAATGACTCGAAGATAGAAATACAAAAACAATCATGAAGACTTGAACACAAAATTAACACGAAGACAATGGATGCTATAGTGCAATGTCTAGACATGAAATCCAATGCAAACGGCTGTACAGACTTGAAGAATAAGCCAGTGTATAGACTTTAAATCGAAGACCAATGTGAAGACTTGACAGTGATCTCTGCAGCGAATGTATAGACTTAAGCAGAGCTGCCAGTGTATGAGCTTGAACAGTGCAGCAAGTGTACAGACTTGGATGACCCACACCAATGTATAGACTTCCAACGTGAGAGACATGCTGTACAGACTTGATGAATACTGATGCATGAACAGTAATGCATAGACTTAGGAGCATATGACCCGGCTGTACAGACTTCACGCGTTGACGCTGTACACACTTCTAATGAAGTGCGATGACGCTGTGCACACTTAACCAATGCAATGCATAGGCTTGAACGAGAGTCCAATGTATAGACTTGCATGATGCACAAATACACAATCCAGTGTATAGACTTTGCTACCTAGACATGATATATGCAGAGACATGATATCTGACATAATGCAATGCACATATATAAAGAGCAAATGCCATCAATGCTAAACATCATCATTCATGTTGCTATCAATATGCAGAATGCTCAAGAATAAGAATGCATAGAAATGTACTTTGTTTATTGCAATCATCAATGCACAATAACATTGCTATCATCAAAATACAATATCAAATGCACTCAAATGCACTCACTGTCTTGCTATCATCAAAACCAAATAGCATTACTATCATCAAAGTACCATAGCACATGCTTGTGCCTAAGAGACACAACATTCTCCCCCTTTTTGATGATGGCAACACAATGTGACAGTGAGTCACACAAGATTTTCTCCCCCTTTGACATGATCAAAAAGAGAAAAACAGTAAAAACAAGAGTGCAAAGTGCATTATGCATGCAAGTGACTGCTAGAGCAAGAAGCTCCCCCTGAAGGTATGACTCCTCCTGAATTATTTCTCCCAAAAAAGATGCTCCCCCTTTGAGAAGGAAAATGAACAGATAAACAAGGTAGGAGGGTCACTTGACAACAGCTGAATCATAGGTTCAGAAAGGAAGCATGATTATAAACAACTGTTGAAGTATAAGAATCAGCAACGTACAGCTTTCGAAATTCAGGTTTAACAGTGATAAATCTAGAGTAAAGAACCTGACCCCTGAAAAAGAGTTTGTAGACTCCATTTATAGCAATGAATCTAGGGCACATGGTATTAATAGATAAGTCAGAAATAATACCCTTTTGTGTCTAAACAAGGAAATTCAAGAGAGGCAACTTGAATATGTATTAATAAAAACAATTTCCACTCATAGACTTTTGATTTTCGAAGGGTTACAGCAGTTTGATTTTCATTTTCCAAATACCAGAGCCTGAACTAAGTAAATAGATCAGTGGCATTTATGCTGTTGACATTAGGTGTACACCTTGATCAGAGGCAGGTACCCCCAGTTACTAGGCATAAACTACTAGACCTATTTCAGATCAAAACCCACAAGGAATAGTCTTCACTTTTGACATTAAGGGTATACCTTGATTAGAGGCCAGTACCCTCAGTTACTTGGTGAGGACTCCCCCTATAGATTTGACCCTATGAACAGAGGTAGTCTAAAGCACTTCATGACATGTGAATTTTCCTACTTCTTTGGAGGAGTTCACAGTTTCTCAGTGCAATCAGCCATTGCTCTGTCACAATGATCAGTTCTTTACATTTAAGATCTTATTTACTGCTGCCCTTAATTCTTTTAGAGTGATTGTTTGAAAAACATTACACACTCTTGTTCACCTGTTCTAGACATTTCCAGATTAACACATTTAGGCATTAAAAAAAAACTGTTTCTATTTTAGCCATGAGACAAAGATTAAGAGCTATAAAAGTTTTCTTTTATCTCAATTTCTGAAGTGCAGACACTTAACTCTCCAATTTATAAAGTTTAAACCTTTAGTTCTTTTCAATTTGTAAGAGTGATTCTTATAAGTGAACAATTGCAATAATCACCATTCAATGTACTAAACCAGATGCAAAGCTGTTGTTTTAGTGAAACTGATGAGGAAAAGATAGCAAGTGGCAATATGGTTCAATGAGCAACCGATGTCAAAGAATATGAATCATTTGAATGAGAACACTGAGAAGTGAAAAGGATTCAATGAATTGAATAGAACTCTCAGCTCCCCCTGACATCATGATGCAAGAGATATGCTATGCAACATACTGTCCTACATGCAGACTATATACCAAGGATACATTAGACAGGTATACAATCAATTCAGGTTTATGCATCCAAGTCATGAGCATTTTTATCCTTTTTCAGATTTTTCAACATATGATGCAGTGCACTGGTCTATATGAAGACAGGACCCATGGTATTTGGCGGAGAACCTGGTCACAAAGACCATCTCACACATGGTAGAAACCTCCGGGCAGATTTCCTTCCCCTTTAGTAACAAATCATTTTTATATACCGGGGTTAAGCAAATGATAATGTAGTGCAAAGCAGCCCTATTATGCATTGAAAAATATGCAGTCTACAATAATAGGCAAATGACAGACATGCAAATCAGTCCTATATGCATTGATCAATTTCATTGACAGTCATGCATATGATGTATGCAGACACTAGACACATGTATTGACTGTATGCACTAACTTACCCATTCAAGCTCAGTCCACGTATGTACTCAAGCATGCAATGCATTGACACAAGACATGCATTTACTCTATACACTGAAGAACTATACACAATCAGCAAGTTATGCATTCAACAACAAGCATGCAGTCCATTTGCTCAGTGCAATAATCAGTAAGAGAAGAGCATCAGATATATGCACAGTAACGCTCAGTACATGAAGAGATCATCAACGATCAATCAGGCAGATCAACATGAAACTTACAATTTTCATGCTCACAATTTCAGATAATGGAATTTAAAACAGATTTCAGAACTGACCTGAAGAGTTAAATCATGGGGTTTCCATTTGAGTGCCTTGGTTTGTTAACCCCTGTTTATTCTTTGACCCAAGGCACACCTGCAATATAATGATCATTTTGATCCTGCAGGGACCCAAGCAGCTTTGGGTCCTGCATTTACCCTGAGAGGTGTTCTGCACAGTTTCTTAGGAGAGTTATCATCATATTCCATCAGAAAACAATCAACCATAGAATGTCCAAATAGCCCACAATAATAACAGGAAGCAACATGCTTTGATTTCTTGTTATGCACACAGTTATTTGCATGATGTGTTTGTGCATTAACATGACACTTTCTATTGTCGGCATGAACATATTGTTTTCCATAACCTGCCATCCAGCAGTCAGAGGCTTTGTGGCCAGTTTTTTCACAGTTAAAGCAGTAACAAATCTTTTTCATGAATTCAATTTTCTTCTTATCATCAGCATTGGGAGCAGGAAATTTTACAGATTTAGAATGAAATCTACTTCCTTGAGCATGCCAGTAGTCCTTGACTATGTGGCCATGCCTTCCACATTCGAAGCACCTTGGATGCTTACCTCTGGAGCCAAGGTTATTTTTAACAAAAGCATTTTTGTTAACATGGAAATTAACAATTTCAGAATTGAATCTCTTTCTCGGATTCTGCCAACATTGAGCAGCAATGTGGCCAACCTTCCCACAACAAAAACAATTCAGATTCTTTCTTCTAGAATCATGGTTTCTAGCATGAAATTCTTTAACATTCAGTTTATTTCGTTTTTGAATTTCATGAGCAGCAGCTTCTTTCAAGGATTTATTTGAGGGACCAGCTACTTTAGAACTCGGCACAACTGTGGTGTATAGCAGGTTTCCAATACCATTCTTAACTCCAAATCTATTTTCCACCCTTTCACTTTGACTACTCACTTCATCTTCCAGAACCATTTTCATTTTGCCTTTATCCTTGGCCAACTTAGATGAAGTACCATTCAGCTCAGTGATTTTATTTTCCAAGGAGATTATAAAATTTCCTGAATGAACTTTCTCCTTCTCATAACTAGCCAGTTTTTCTTTTAACAGACAAAGTTCTTTTTCCAAATCAGCAGTGTGTATAACAAAGCTAGTGATTTCTTCGTCACTGCAATTGATATACTTTTTCAAAATAGATTTCTCTTTTTCAATTGTCAGCCATCTCTCGGAGAAGACAGTATTCAGAACCATCAACCTTTTATTTTGATCTTTCAAGTAGACATTTTCTTCTTTTAGAGATTTGATTGATTCTTTTTGCAAATTATCATCATGATCAAACTCATTTATCATATCTTCTAAAATAGCACATGCATTGCAAGACTCATATTCTCTAATGTGCTTATTTCTGAGATTCTCATTTTCAGATTTCAAGTTTTCATTTTCTGCCTTCAGACGAGTGACTTCAAGATTCATGTCTTTTCTCAATTTTTTATTTTCAGATTTTAATTTCTTGGACACTTTAAGTAAATTTTCATACATCACTATCAATTCATTAAAAGAGTATCCATCTGATTCGGAGCTTACCTGAGATGAGGTTTCCTCGTCATCACTTCCCCGGTTGGCCATTAAGCATATGGACTTTTCTCCTTCTTCAGCACTGTCCAAGGTGTTCTCTTTGAGTTTCGAGAATTCTGAACAGTCAGCCTTCGTGTGGCCAGCCTTCCTGCATTTGTAGCAAACATTAGAGTCAATACTCTTGGCAGGATTAGAAGTATACCTTATTTGCTTTCTGTCATCACCATGCTTTCCTTCTCTTCTTCTCAGGAATTTCCTGAATTCACTAATTACCATTCCCATGTGGTCTTCATCAATTTCAGACCGCGAGAGGCTACTTTTCTCGCTTGATGATCCACTATGGCTGGATCTATTTGCTTTGCTAGAGCTAGCCTTCAGCACGATTGGCTCCATTGCAAACAATCTGAAAGCACAGAATAAAACAGAAAGCACACTCTGAAAAGCACCAAACAAACCAGCAGGATCCTCTGCAGATTGTTAGATCTGATAGATCAGAGACCTGCTCTGATACCAATTGTTAGGTTTCGTTGCAGTATTCAGAGGGGGGGGGTGAATGAATATAACCCGTTAAAAACTTCACCCAATTAAAACTAGAAAAATAACAAGACAGATTCAACAATCTGAAGCTCAACTGGAATTTCGCTCTCTTGACAGATTAAAATATTTTAATAAAACTAATCAACACTTCTGCTCAGCCAAAAGCCAAACGCTTAGAGCGCCCCTATGCATTCATCTAGCGGAAGCACAAATGAACAAATCAAACCACAATGCACAAGGGGTTTTTTAGGTGGTTCGGTCCTCCAGACCTACATCCACCCCACACTCAAACCGAGTGTGGTTTCCACTAGCTCACGCTAGAAACAGCAGACTCAGTCTGCAACAAACGCTGCCAAACAGCTTGACCAGGGGAACAACCTCCCCTCTTCCTCCCAACCGGAGGGAACCACTAGTGACACTAGTCACTAGCAAACCAGAGACACAAGGTCTCTCTTCCTCCAGACCTAGAGGGAACCCCTGGACTTGAATCCACAAGCCCAGAACCGGAGACAAGTCTCCCTTCCTCCAAACCGGAGAGAACCCACAAGTAGCACCCAGCTACTTGCAACCGGAGATAGCAATCTCCCTTCTCCTGAACAAACAGGAGGAACCCACAAGTGACTCCAGCCACTTGGAAACCAGAGACACACGGTCTCTCTTCCTCCACACACGGAGGGAACCACCGGACTTGCTACTCACAAGCCCAGAGCCGGAGGAACAAGCCTCCCTTCCTCCAACCCGGAGGGGAACCTAGAGACCCAAGTCTCTCTTCCTCTGAACCCCAGAGGGAACCTAGAGACCCAAGTCTCTCTTCCTCTGAACCCCAGAGCGAAGCACAACTGGAGATAAATCTCCCTTCCTCCAACCCGGAGGGAAACAACCGATGACACCCTGTCAAAGGCAACCAGAGACGCAAGTCTCTCTTTCTCCACACGGGAGGGTACCAACCACAAGTAGCACCCAGCTACTTGCAAACCGAAGACACAAAGTCTCCCTTCTCCTGAACCCACAGGAGGAACCCCGACCTCTCTACAGAGGATCGGAAATACAGTAAACCAGAAAACAAAGGAAAAACAATAAACGAAAATGACTTCAGCAAAACAGAAAGCTGAAAGATGAAGTGCACAATGTGGCTCTCAACGGAGCTGACTGGCCTGGATTTGATCCACGGTCCAGTAGACGGATCTTCAAGTAAGATCTTCCTTCTTCTCCACGAGCTCTCTCGCTCACTCTCTATCTTTCTTTCTCTTTCTTCTGCTCTCCTCTCACTCTCTGCTTCTTCTTCTCTTCACACTCTTCTCGAGCTCTCTACCTCTCTTCTTCTCCTTCTGCTCTTCTTCTTTCTCTTTTCTTTTTCTATCTGGATCGTGGCTCTCTGTATGAGCTTTTCTTCACGCCAACTCGATCACCTTCATCTGAGGACGAAGGGTTCTATTTATAGCATCAACAGCAGGTGGATAGGGCACAAAACGTGTGTGCCTCCCACGCTCGATCCAGAATCTTCCTGCCACGTGTCCTTATCAGATTGGTTCCTCTTGTCTCGGATCACGTGCAACCCAGGAGTATGGAATGTTCTTCCTCGGACCTGTAATGAGATTAAAACCATTAACACTGAGGGCCACAGGAACTAAAGCTGCATGAGGTATGTAATAGTAATACGATGGCACTGTACTTGGAATGACACGAGATAGACAAGGTGACTACAAAATGAAATAAGGAAAGAATGACACGAGATACACTGTAATAGAACAGACACAACGAAGGGAATGACAAGAAATGAGGTCATAAAATAGGAATGACACGAGGTCTAGGAAAGTCAACACGAAGACATAATAACTAAAAATGACACGAATACAGAGGACTCGAAGACATAAGAGTGACACGAGATGGCACAGAAAACAGCACGAGGTGCTGCAGTGTTTAGTACGCTAAGAAATAACTAACGATACGAAGACGAGGACAACACGGACTGAAACCAACTTGAAGACGAAAGATAAAGCTGACACGAAGTATAGTTACAAAACAAGAAGGACACGAGGACTTAGGAAAAACAACACGAAGACATAAACAGAAACCAACACGAAGTGTGGTTTCAACATACGAACGACACGAGGTCTCGGAAGAACAACACGAAGACATAATACGAAAACGACACGAAGTGAAACAAGAACGACACGAAGACGATGACAACGACACGAGGTGAAGTCACAAAGCGACAAAGACACGAGGTGTAGGAAACACGACACGAAGACATGAAACAACACGGAGATGAAACAGTAACCGACACGAGTTGAAAACAACACGAAGATGAAAACTAAAATCGACACGGAGTGTGGTCAAAGCGAGAAAGACACGAAGTCTAAAGCGAAAAACCAACACGAAGATAGAAGACAGAGAAACGACTCGAAGTGAAATGAGAACAGCATGAAACAAAGAAAACGACACGAAGTACATAAACACAACACGAAGACATAACTACTGAAATAATACGGAAGACACGAACACAACACGAAGACCAGATACACAAGATAACGCGAAGACACAATTTATGAAAAACACGACGAGGTGACAGACAGCACGGAGAACGACGCGAAGTGAAACGACACTTGAACCTAGACAGACTTAAAGACCCAGCGAAAAAATGACTCGAAGATAGAAATACAAAAACAATCATGAAGACTTGAACACAAAATTAACACGAAGACAATGGATGCTACAGTGCAATGTCTAGACATGAAATCCAATGCAAACGGCTGTACAGACTTGAAGAATAAGCCAGTGTATAGACTTGAAATCGAAGACCAATGTGCAGACTTGACAGTGATCTCTGCAGCGAATGTATAGACTTAAGCAGAGCTGCCAGTGTATGAGCTTGAACAGTGCAGCAAGTGTACAGACTTGGATGACCCACACCAATGTATAGACTTCCAACGTGAGAGACATGCTGTACAGACTTGATGAATACTGATGCATGAACAGTAATGCATAGACTTAGGAGCATATGACCCGGCTGTACAGACTTCACGCGTTGACGCTGTACACACTTCTAATGAAGTGCGATGACGCTGTGCACACTTAACCAATGCAATGCATAGGCTTGAACGAGAGTCCAATGTATAGACTTGCATGATGCACAAATACACAATCCAGTGTATAGACTTTGCTACCTAGACATGATATATGCAGAGACATGATATCTGACATAATGCAATGCACATATATAAAGAGCAAATGCCATCAATGCTAAACATCATCATTCATGTTGCTATCAATATGCAGAATGCTCAAGAATAAGAATGCATAGAAATGTACTTTGTTTATTGCAATCATCAATGCACAATAACATTGCTATCATCAAAATACAATATCAAATGCACTCAAATGCACACACTGTCTTGCTATCATCAAAACCAAATAGCATTGCTATCATCAAAGTAACATAGCACATGCTTGTGCCTAAGAGACACAACAGATCGGGGCACTGTTCGCCTTTAAGGTAGTCAATATTCTATTTCCCTGGCGGGATCATCGGAGCTCACGTTATAATGCGTAACAAAGCATCGTGATTCAGTGGGATGATTGGAACACCCATTAAGGCATGGGATAACACAGCCTCCCCATTTAATTCTGGCAACATCTTCCCTTATCTCGGGACATGCCAAGAGACATATAGGATGCCCGTCCACGGAGAGCCGAGATGGGGTCCATAATCCGTGGGCATATCGAAGCCCGAGAGCCACAAGGGCTGAGAGCAATGGGACACTCTCTGCTGTTAAAGTGATTTATTCATTATTTCCCTGATGAAGCCATCGAAGAACACGCCATAGGAACCGGCAGACCTCCGTGACTCAAAGGGGTAATTCAGAAAATACGCTATGATATATCAGCCTCCTGAATGAATTCTGGTAGCATCTCCCCTTGTCTCGGGACATGCCAAGAGACATATAGGATACCTGTCCACGGAGGGCCGAGACGGGGTACGTATCATGCGGGCATACCGAAGCCCGGGAGCCAGAAGCGTCATCATTCACAATTGAGGTGATTTATTCTCTTTTCCCCTTTCGTGAAGTTAGTGCAGAACACGCTATAGTGAGTGGTGGATCACCATGACTTAATGGGGGCAGTTTAGAAGACGGGACTAGTTACGATAGACTAGCCTCTTAGACGAATTCCAACAGCATCTCCCCTTATTTGGGGGTATGTCAAGAGACATATAGGATATCTATCCACGGAAAGCCGATATGGAGTCCTTAAGATGCGGGCATGTCGAGGCCCGGGGATCGACTGCGGGACATCGTCCGTCACTGAGGAGTTTTATTCCTTTTCCCTTATACAAAGTCAAAGAGGAACGCACTATAGTAAGTAGTGAATCTCTTTAACTTGACAGGGTGATCTGGAGAAGTATTCATACTGTAGGGATATATATCCAATTATTATAGCTTTTATACACCATGTTGGCTCTACCTTAAACTATCAGGGAGCTATTGGGAGGATAGAATTGCCAAAGGAGTGGTCAGAAGTTAGACAGAGTGGATATAAAGAGTTTGATACGACGGCCAGGGTTTGAAACGGCAGCCAGGGTTTGATATGGCAACAATGGTTTGATACAGTGGCCAGGGTTTGATACGACGGCCATGGTAAATCCTTTTGATATGGCGGGCTGTGAGAGTAAGGAAGGTTGTTGTAAGAGTAAGGAAAGGTGGAAGACTTGACCCCGCAGCTAGGGGATATGAGGTGGCAGCTAAGGAAGGTTGTTGTAAGAGTAAGTTGGTGGCTGGAGATAGCGGACTGTGAGAGTAAGTCAGCGGCTAGAGATAGCGAGCTGTGAGGGGGAGTCGGCGGTTGGTGCTGTAGCTACAGTGGCTGGCCGCTGAATCATAGGCTTGATGTATTGGAAAGGGGCTGGAAGGGATGGAATACAAGGCCTTTTGGCCAGGGAAATTTCCTACTTGCTCCTGGAGGCAGGATACAAGAGCTAGGGAGTATGAAGACGTGTGAATGAACTGGATTCTTGATGTTGCAGGGGTCAGGGATCCCACTGATACTGTGCATAATGTTTACAAAGCCACAAAGGGGTGTAGAGCCGTTATATCTCAGGTTGGTGAACAAGGGATACATGAACCGTGTGATGACTTCACAGGTCCTTGATCCCTCCGAGGACTTGTCACAACTGGAAATCAGATGAGGGTCAAATTCATTTATACCAACTATCAGGAACATGCAAAGGCCACACCTGAATAATTATGGGCCTTCGGTAGACTTTGGGTTTATGCGGGAAGCTCCGAAAAGAAATTACAGAGAGAAAGAAGGAGCAATTTGCATAATACTGGATATTTAATCTACCATTCAATCTCACGGATGAGGGAAAGGGAGAGGCAATGAAACCATTCATTCGCAGATTCAACAACACACAGTATTTATTCATCTATGAAGTAATACAATGCTACATCTCTAAGAAAGACACCATCGAATACAGCAAAAAAAAAGGAAAGATGTAATGAATACACAGGAGAATGGGGGATGAGAAAAGGAGGAGATTGCAAGCTCGGTGGAGACCCTACATGGGGATGGAACCCACCTTCGCAAAACCCTCTCTTCTCATCTTCTCTCTCTGCTCTCTATTCTTTCTTTTCTTTCTGGCCTCTTGTTCACTTGCTTTTTCTTCCCTCTATTATCTTTTTATTTTCCTTCCTTCACTTTCTTTTCTCGTTGATCCCCCTTCTCAAGTCTCCGCACCTTCCTATTTTATAGAGGCTCTGTCCTCTTGATACAGCGGCCAGAGGGGATGAGACGGCGGCTGGAATAGCACGTGCAGGCTGGGCACCGGATTAGGTGTGGCTGTCGGATCAACTGTGGGCCGCCGAATGGCTTTGTATGTGATGACCCAATGTATCACCTTTGTTCCTTTCGCCCCATTTGAGCCCTTCTATTTTAGTTAAGTCTTTTTTCTTCTTTGTTTGGTCCATGCTTCACATCGTTGAGTAGCACTTGGTACTTTTAGGGTGACTCATTCACACTGTCCGAAGCATAGCGACATTTTCCCTTCGAGAGTCGTTCCTCTCGGAGATAGTTCCGACTATATCCCGACTATTTTTGATGATCGGGAGGTTGCTGGGGAGCTTATGCAGGCAGATGATTGCATGGGGGTGTCTGATGGTCATTTTGATCGTTCGTTAGGCTTCAGTCGTCTTGGTGACCGATGATGGCCTGCCAGATAGCAACTTTGCCAAGGGGGCATAGCCGGGTGTGATGCATTGTGATGCAATTAGCCCCTCCCGATGTTACGATAATACCGAGATCAGCGGAACTAAATTTCCGTGCAATCTTTTTGAACTCCAGGTAGCATGTGCAGAGCTTTCACAGGCTTCAGGCTTATCATCCTCTTCTGTATAACCATTTTCTAGGTGTCAACAGTGGGACGTCCAAGTTTCAGAGATGGGACGTCCCATCTGTGTTCTGCTTTCTGCGCGTGATTTTCATAGCTCCGCGAAACCTACACGTGTCCATTCTTTTGGGCTAAAATTTTACGCCAATACCCCTGACCTATTGATAGACATATGAGACACATTTTGAAGGGTTTTGGAAGGGGTTGGTATGTCTTTTGGGGGCTTCCCTTAGTATAAAATGTCTTATCGCGAATTTAGGAGTAGAGAACCCAAAATGAGCTAATGTTTGTCTATGCTGCAAGAGAAGAAGGAGAAGAAGGAGAGGAGAAGATCAAGAGAAGGGGTTTTCATCTGTATTAAGGTGTTTTTGGAGCTCGTGGAAGAAGAAAAAGTGAAGCGGATTGAAGAGAGGAATGTTAGGATGCTGAAATCGCAACCATCCGACAACGAGCCAAGAAGAAGCAGAACATTCCAAGAAGGGGGAGCTTTATATTTGATAAATCTTCTTTGTCTCAGTCTTTAGAGCTTATTTTGGGGACATTGTATCTATTTGTGCACACTCTTCTAATTTCAAAAAGAATATTCTGTGTGGGAATTCGGAGATTTGATCTCCGAGTGTTTGTGTTGACACTTGTGCGTAGTTTTGTGCGGAGGAACTCCTCATGTGTGTTTGGGGATTGTTCCCCGTGTGGTTGGGAGTTTTCTCCCGTGTATGTGCAAGCTTTGTCCTGCGTGTGTGTTGGAGCGTAGCTCCGTGTATGCTGTCTTCTAAGGGTTTTTGAAAGATAGTGGAAACCTCACTGGGTTTGGTGGGGGTGGATGTAGGCACACAAGGTGTATGGCCAAACCACCTAAAAATCTCTGTGCCTTGTGGTTTGATTATGTCTTCTTTGTGGTTTGCATCTCCTTTATTTTAGTTCATCACTATTCGAGGTCTCGGCACAACATTGCACACATTCACACATTCTCACCATTACTAATCTCACTCGAGTAAATTTTGAGTGCATGTCTATTTGCTATATCTCGATCACTATTCATCAAGTCTTTTATGAATTAATTGCTCATCCTTCTATTGAACCTCAAAATTGGTCTTAATCATTTAGGGAATTAATTTTTAGAGGGCCAATCAATTCACCCCCCCCCCTCTTGATTGCCGTTACACCCGGACCCAACAAATGAAGAAGCACCGAACAATATGGCTGAAAGTGTTGTATATCTATCTCAGTGTTTTTGATGATAACAAAACCAAGAACCTTTGGTGGCTCTCCTGTTTGGAATCCTTGACCCAAGTGTTTTTCACACGTTTTCAAGGCCGGATTTTTTCATGCTCTTGCTTAAGGTTTTAGCCTTCCGAATGGGCTTTCTAAGATCTCAAATGAACTTGACATTTCCCATAAACATGCATCCAATTCATGTCTCGATCTTATGGATATGGTTATCTGGGCTAAACTCTTATTTTTCAGGTTTTTTTGATAGTCCGGTCGACCTCCAGCATGACCCCGGTCGACCTGAAATAACAGAATGCAATTCTTTACAGTCTGTCACAGTGGCGGTCGACCGCCCCTCAAATCCCGGTCGACCGGATTTCCCAGGGACCGGCCACCTACAGGTTTCTCAGTGGCGGTCGACCGCCAGCCCCTGCAGGTCGATCGCCAGCCCCGAGCTGCCAACAATTGTTGACTTTTTAACCTTTCGAGATAAGCCACTCTCATGGGAATTGTTTAATCCCTAAGCTACCAAACTCTCCAGATATTGTGGATCTGGTCTGGGGGAGGCCTTGGACCATTCAAGAACCTATATAACTTATACAAGAGGGTTTGGAAAACCCTAATGCTCAAGGAAGATCAAAGGAAGGCTGCCAAGAGGAAGAGAAGGGATTTGGCACTGTCGACGTGAACAGTGCTCCGAGAGAAGTTCTTCATCCTTCTTCATCAAGTCAAGTGAAGATCAGCCCAAGGATTCAAGCTGCATCCAAAGCATCCAACCATCTATTAAGGGGGCGCAAATCAAGATTCTTCTATTATGTTCTAAATTCTTTTTGCCTTCTTAAGCTTCATATGTGGATCTTGTAGTTGTTAAAATATTTCGGTGTGTGTGGATCTTCCTAGATCCGTGTGTGTGTGTTTGTGTGTGTCCTCCGGTGTAGCTGTGTGTGTATTAAGGTGTTCTTACACCTTCGCGGGAACTCCTCTTCCCAGTGTGTAAGTGTTGTGTGTGGTTGATCTTGCAACTTTTTACAAGATAGTGTGTGGATCCTCACAGTCCGTGAGGGGTGGACGTAGGTTGCCGTTGTGGCATCCGAACCACCTAAAAATCATTGTCGCCGTGTGGTTTGTTCCTTTTCTTCTATCCCTATTCTGTGCAAATTGCATGTGTGATTTCCAGTTCAGTTTTATTCTCGTTTATCCTGAATAATCCATTTATCACCTTTTAGATCTTGCCTTGTTTTTTGGTTTCTGTTAACCTTGTCTCTCATATAGCATTATATCACATATTTATACAAAAAGAAAAAAATCTTCATTAATTTTTTAACACCCAATTCACCCCCCTCTTGGGTGCCATTTAAACTCGGGACTTTAATTGGTATCAGAGCGAGGGCTCTTTCCTTCACAGATCTAACGATCCAGAGCAAGATCCGATTAAATGGCAAACAAGGGTATGATACCCGAGGGTCACTCCATCAACCGTCCTCCATTTTTTGACGACTCAAACTACTCTTACTGGAAAAATAGAATGCATGTTTTTTTGAGGGCGCAAGAGTACGAAGTTTGGAGAGTTGTGGACAAGGGTCCTCATAAACTCGGGGCTGATGAAGAAAAATGGACGCCCGAGGAAATTAAGAAATGCACTGCTAATTTTAATGCCATGAATATTATGCAATGTGCAATACACCCTAGTGAATTCTCTCGTGTCTCTATGTGCAGCTCAGCCAAAGAAATGTGGGAGAAGCTGCGACTCATATACGAGGGAACATCAGAGGTCAAAGAAACCAAGGCAAATCTCCTAGTCACTGACTATGAGCTATTCAAAATGAAACCTGAAGAAACCATCTCCGAGACGTTTGCAAGGTTAACAGAGATCACAAATGGTCTCAAAGGTCTCGGGAAGGAATACTCAAATTCTGAGCTTGTGAGGAAGGTGTTAAGGTCCCTACCGTCAGCTTGGCACACAAAGGCCACGGTAATTGAAGACTCAAAGAACTTGTCAACTCTCACCTTGGATGAACTCATAGGATCACTCATGACCTATGAGATAAATATAAAGAGAATAGCTGACGAAGACATCAAAAAGAAAAAGGTCATTGGACTGAAAGCTCACCAATCCGATGACGAATTTCAAGAAGGTGAATCAAGTGATGGAAGCAATGAAGAGGAAGAATTGGCGATGATAACTCGCCAAGTGAGGAAATTTCTAAGGAAGAAGAGAAACTTTCAGGGAAGCTTTAGAAAGGGGCCAAGAAGGCCCACGCAAGCCAAAGGCGAATCGAGCAAGCCAAGTAGCATCATATGCTACGAATGCAAGAAGCCTAGGCATATGAGAGGTGAATGTCCAGATCTAAAAAAGAAATTCAAGAAGGATAATTTCAAGAAACCCAAAGCCATGATCGCCACTTGGAGCGATGAAGAAGATGAACCATCTAATGAAGAGATTCAAGAACTTGTGGAAAGCTTGTGCCTCATGGCACATGAAAATGAATCCACGGAGGTAAATTCTGACCATGAATTCATTTCTAATGAACAATGGGAATCTGAATATGAAAAGTTATACACTAAGTACAAGAAAACCAGATCTGAAAATAAAACTCTCAAAAAGAAACTTGATGACTTGTCACGCGAAGATATCTTTGCTAAATTTGAGAAACTGGAACAGGAATGGTTTGAGGCTACGGAAGAAAAGAAAATCTACTGCAAACAATTATAGAATATGATAAGACCAAAAAGGAACTATCATGCAAGATAACTGAAATGGAGGAAGCATGTGAAAGGATCAAAATTTAAGAACAAGTTTTGAAATCCACCAATTCAGAACTCGAAAGGAGAAATGGGTCTTTGACTGAAAAAGTTGCTGAACTTCAGCTCACCTTGACTAGGTTTGTTAAGGAGAAACAAAACCTGGATAACCTACTGGGAGTTAAAGTCAACTTCCAAAAGGAAGGCTTGGGGTACACACCTCAAAACAAAAAATCTTTTGAGCATAAGATCACCACATCCTTTATTCATGAAAAGGACTATAATCATGCTTCATGTTCTGATTCTCAATCCCAACATGTTCAGCCTAAACCACACACAAATCAAAGAACCTTCTCACATGCTAATTGCTTTCATTATTGTAGATTTGGTCACGTGATGTCCAACTGCTGGTTCAGACAAAGCACACCTAAATATCATGTTCCATGGACCAAGAAAACATCCACAAGAAGTTGGACTAACTCCTATGGACCCAAACTTGTTTGGGTACCAAAAACAATTGCATGAGAAGTTTTTTTCTTGCAGATATGTCTTGAAGCCAAGAGGAGCAAATGGTACTTGGATAGCGGTTGTTCAAGGCATATGACAGGGGACAAGGAATTGTTCTCTACACTGCAAGATAAGGATGGAGGGTCAGTTGTCTTTGGAGGTCAAGATAAAGGTAAAATCATTGGAACTGGCAACATTGTCAAGAATTCTGAAATCCTTATTGAAGATGTGCTTTTGGTGAAAGGTTTAAATCATAACTTGCTAAGCATTAGCCAATTGTGCGATAAGGGTTTTAAAGTTGTTTTTGATGAAACTCACTGCATTGTCTTAAACAAAAATTCAAATGAGATCAAATTTCTTGGAAAAAGGAATAACAATGTCTACACTGTTGATATTGATAATGTTTCATGCGATAACTTCTGCTTGGTTGCGAACAATCATGAAAATGCATTGTTATGGCACCGAAGATTAGGTCATGCTAGTTTTGGAGTAATCTCTAAGCTGTCTAGACATGACTTGGTGAATGGACTGTCAAAATTAAAATTTGAAAGTGATAGGATATGTGAAGCTTGTACTAAAGGCAAGCAAACACGAACCTCTTTCAAAAATAAAAACATTGTTTCATCTGCTAGGCCTTTGGAACTGTTGCATCTTGATCTTTTTGGTCCCACTAGAACATCTAGCCTAGGAGGAAAATCCTACGGCTTTGTGATTGTTGATGATTTCTCCAGATTCACATGGGTGTTATTTTTAGCTAATAAAAGTGATGCTCTGATGGAGTTTCAAGTGTTTTGCAGAAAAATGCAAAATGAAAAAGGTTACCTCATCACCACCATCCAGAGGGATCATGGTGGTGAATTTGAAAATCATGATTTCAGCATCTTCTGTGAAGAGCAGGGGTATACACACAATTTTTCATCACCAAGGACACCCCAGCAAAATAGAGTAGTGGAGAGGAAGAACAGAACATTAATAGACATGGCCCGGACCATGCTAAGTGAGAATTCCCTGCCTAAGTATTTTTGGGCTGAGGTGGTGAGTACAGCTTGCTACATCATCAACAGGGCAATGGTAAGGCCCATTCTGATGAAAACTCCTTATGAGCTCTACAAGGGTAAGAAACCCAACATCTCTTATCTTAAACCTTTTGGATGTCCCTGCTATATTTTGAACAATGGTAAGTCCAACCTGGGTAAGTTTGATGAAAAGAGTGATAAAGGAATCTTCCTAGGTTATGCACTCAATTCTAGAGCTTACCGTCTATTTAATAAAAGGACTTTGGTTGTTGAAAAAAGTCCTCATGTCATCTTTGATGAATCTGAATCAAAACTGATAGACCAAACTTCTTCTACCTTGGATGCAGATGAAGATCCTAAGAACTCAATAAATGTCAAGGCTAAGGATGAATCGTTGGAAGCAACCTCAAGCAATAGTGAAAAAGATGAAGATCCTATACTCGAGACACTACAAGAACCACAAGTGCAGCATCCTGATCTACCCAGCTCCTCCACCCGTCTAAAGGATCATCCAGCTGTGAACATCATAGGCAATTTGGAGGATGGGGTAAGAACTAGGTCCTCTCGAAGGCAAGTTGAAGAGGAAGACTTGATAGCCTTGCTATCACAAGAAGAACCCAAGGACTTTCGTGAAGCTCTTCAAAATGAATCCTGGATTTAGGCTATGCATGAAGAACTGCACCAGTTTGAAAGAAATGAGGTGTGGACTCTCATGCCGCGTCCTAAGAACCATACCACTATTGGAACTCGTTGTGTTTTCAGAAACAAGTTAAATGATGCGAGATTGGTGGTTAGGAATAAGGCCCGGCTTGTGGCCAAGGGGTATAGCCAGGAGATGGGCATTGATTTTGATGAGTCTTTTGCACCAGTTGCCAGACTTGAAGCTGTTCGAATCTTATTGTCCTATGCTTGTTCTTTGAACTTTAAGTTATTTCAAATGATGTTAAATCTGCATTTCTTAAAGGCTATATCAAGGAGGATGTCTTTGTAGAGCAGCCTCCAGGTTTTGAAGATTCTAAACATCCACAACATGTGTACAAACTCCAAAAGGCCCTATATGAACTAAAGCAAGCACCAAGGGCGTGGTATGAACGGATTACCTCATTTTTAGTTGAAAATGGTTTCAAGAGAGGTAAGGTTGACCAAACACTTTTCACCAAGAGATCAGGTAAAGACATTTTGATGGTTCAAGTGTATGTAGATGACATCATCTTTGGGGCTACTAACAATGTCTTATGCAATGAATTTGCAAAAATCATGCAAGGAGAATTCAAGATGAGTTTAATGGGGGAGCTAACCTTCTTTCTTGGATTACAGGTGAAACAAACTTTAGAAAGAATCTTCATCAATCAAACCAAATATACTATTGAACTGTTGAAGAAATATGGGATGGCGGAAGCAAAACCCATATCAACTCACATGGCTACCACCACAAAGCTGGATAAAGATGAAAATGGTAAAACAGTAGATCCTACACTGTTTCGAGGTATGATCGGATCGCTACTGTACCTTACAGCATGTCACCCTGACATTCAATTCAGTGTATGTCTCTGTGCCCGTTTTCAGTCATGTTCCAAGGAATCTCATTTATCAGCCGTGAAACGCATTTTCAGATATCTCATTGGATCCTTAAACTTTGGCTTGTGATTTCCTATCGGTGGTTCCTTTGATTTAATTGCTTATACCGATGCGGATTATGATGGGTGCATTGTAGATCATAAAAGTACAAGTGGATACTGTCAGTTTCTTGGTGGTTGTCTAGTCTCATGGGCCTCCAAGAAACAACATTCAGTAGCTCTCTCAACGGCCGAGGCTGAATATGTAGCCGCCGGAAGTTGTGGAGCCCAAGTACTTTGGATCAAAAATCAACTGCTTGATTTAGATGTTGAAATGAAAACTGTTCCAATTCTGTGTGATAATACCAGTGCAATAAATTTATCTAAAAACCCTGTTCAGCACTCCAGGACCAAACATATAGATATTCGTCATCATTTTCTGAGGGATCATGTAGGAAAAGGGGTCTTTGAATTGAACTTCATTGACACACACAATCAGCTAGCTGACATTTTCACCAAACCTTTAAACCAGGATCAGTTTAATAAGATAAGAAGAGAACTTGGGATGTGCAAGGGTGAGAGCATACATGCATAGGTTTGCATCTAAGGTATAGGGTTGCATTTGTAGAAAAATCATGTGCACCGAGGGTAGAAAACATGCATTTTGCCTCTTCTCTTTCTTATGTGTTGTGACTCACCTTGTATGCCTGATTGTAACTACTTATATCTAACCCTTCTTGAATAATTCTTCTATGGCTTAATATTCCTTGCTCAAACATCTGTGGACTCAGTGTGCTGGTACTAAAGGTACTTACTAGGGAAAATCAGAACCTCTTCTCAGTTATGCATCTTGCTCTTTTCACTTCCCTTGTCCTGATTAGTGGCCCCTCTCGGGCAGTCCGTTGCCTATCCCCCAATAGAGAAAGAAAAAGAAAATAAAAAAAAAGAAAAAGAAAAAGAAAAAGAGAAACAAAAAGAAACAAAAAAAGAAGAATATCTAGTTTTGGGGATTTTGGTCCTGGCGGTCGACCGCCAGGCCCGCGCCGGTCGATCGCCGGCGGCGGACCGGCCCGACTTAGGGGTCCACCGACCCTTCATATATGGGTCTTTTTTCTTCCTTTCTCTCTCTCCTTCACTTCCACTCACTCTCTACCACCAAACCCTAGCCCCAACACTCCTCATCTCCACCATCCAAGCCTCCATAACCCTTCTTCCTCCATCCGCACATTGATTCGGTCGTCCCGGCATCACTTCGGGACCTCTTCCATATTGTCGGTTGTGCGTTCGTGGAGATCTCTCTCAACTTCTTCTCTGTGGAAAAGTTCCTCCAAGCCGTAGAAGTGTCCCTTGTGCTTCATCCACATTCCCGGGGTTGAGATCGATTGCTCAAGAGTTTCTCGGTGGGTTTTTCAAGTTCGGAATGCCGCCAAGACGGAGTTCTCGGCGTTCTACCCAAGGTGAAGCTAGCCGTCAACGGCAAGCGGCCCCGGCTCCTCCATCTCAGCAAGCTCCTCCTCTGCCTCGAGCACCCTTACCTCCATGTCCTATTATCGACCCTCGCTTGGTCGACTTTGATGAGGTAAATGAGCTCTTCCCGAATTTGTGCGCTCTTTTTGAGGTTTAGGACGGTTGGATGGATTTTGTTACCCGGTACAATAGGTATTATCCTCGGTTGGTGCAGCAGTTCTATGGCTTTTTAGCTGTGAGAAATGACCAGTTATACACCACGGTTGAGGGTGTGGAGCTTCATATCACTCCGGAGTTATTTCAGCAGGCCCTAGGAGTATCCGCCATGGGTGCAAATAGGGCATATGGTTTTGGTGAAGTTCTAGCAACATTTACTACTATGACCAGCTGTGAGTATGTACACAGTGTGAGCAATTTGATCAAGCTAAATGCAAATCATTTTCCTCCAATACAGCGAGTCTTGCACCACATGTTTACATCATTGATTTATCCCAAAGTGGGCGATCGGGATGAGGTTACAGCGATTCAGCGTTTTCTATTCTATCATGTTATGAATGGTATTCAAATCAATATGGGTCGGCTCATGACTGATCTGATTGGAACCTGTCGTACCTACCTCCGGCGGTCTCTTCCCTATGCTTCGCAGTTGACCGGAGTCTTTATTAATGCCAGGATTAATGTGGCAAATGAGCAGTTCATCTATGTTCGGCAGGATGATGTGTACAATAAGCATAAAATTTTCACAGATGTTGGCTACTACTTTTGTCCCGACGGCGAGCTTGTGCGGGACATTCCAGTTTATGGGGAAGATGAGATCCGTGAGGAAGATGATGAGCCAACGCAGCAGCAAGGCAACGGGGATGTCCCCCCTCCAGTTCCAGCTGAGGAGCAGCCTCCTCCCTCATCCCCGTTTCACCCTGATCTTGAGATGCCTCCTCCACCCCAGTTTCACCATTGGGAATCTTCCACTCAGGGGGCCGGACAGCGCCCTTCGGTGGACTACGAGGCTCTTGACGGGCGGCTTACCGGCTTGGAGACTCGTGTGGATAACCTTGGGGATCGTCTCTCTACCCTTGGAGACAATATGGGCACTGCGTTTGACACCCTATCAGGGTGCTTGGACACCTTCTCTACTGCTTTTGAGACTTTCTCTACTCAGATGGCCACTCTCACCACCCACATGACTTCTCTCCGTGCAGATTTCGCTGAGTCTGGCCAATCCTTTACCCTCTTGCAGCTCTCCCTTATTGGCATGCGGCGCCAGGATGCAGCTCGTGATGTATCCATTGGTCATGTTCTTGATCTTCTTCACAGTCATGGCCACCAACTTAGCGACATTCGTCGGCACCTTGGCCTTCCACCTACACCTCCCGCCAATCAGCCCTCTCCTGCAGATGCTCCATGAGGCTTTGTTTTGCTTTCACCTCTGGCATGTTCTCTTTTGATCCAGTGCTGCTTGAGTCCCTCCTTCGTCTATCCCATCCCTTTTTGCTGTTGACAAAGGGGGAGAAGTAGTAGGGCAGGCTTATTATTTACTTATGTATGTCGTTGTGTGGTTGGGTTGCTTGCTTGCATGTCATGTGAGGGCTGTCCGTAGTGTTAGTCTTTTGCTTAGACTTTGGTTTTAGAGTCGTGCATTCACTCGCACTAATGTATCTTGTAATGAAACTATGATGAATTGAAAGCACTGGTGTTTGAATTCATTTGTTGGCTTTGGTGTCTCATTTCATATTCTTGTTGCCTATCTAGTGATCTGTGCTACATCGTGTTGATTGGTTTGGTTTGGTGAATCACATTTCTAGCACAACGTTCAATCTGAATTTTTACAACATAAACCTTGGTGTGTAAGCCTACCGTTTTGTCATCATCAAAAAGGGGGAGATTGTTGTATATCTATCTCAGTGTTTTTGATGATAACAAAACCAAGGACCTTTGGTGGCTCTCTTGTTTGGAATCCTTGACCCAAGTGTTTTTCACACGTTTTCAAGGCCGGATTTTTTCATGCTTTTGCTTAAGGTTTTAGCCTTCCGAATGGGCTTTCTAAGATCTCAAATGAACTTGACATTTCCCATAAACATGCATCCAATTCATGTCTCGATCTTATGGATATGGTTCTCTGGGCTAAACTCTTATTTTTCAGGTTTTTTTGATAGTCCGGTCGACCTCCAGCATGACCCCGGTCGACCTGAAATAACAGAATGCAATTCTCTACAGTCTGTCACAGTGGCGGTCGACCTCCCCTCAAATCCTGGTCGACCGAATTTCCCAGGGACCGGCCACCTGCAGGTTTCTCAGTGGCGGTCGACCGCCAGCCCCTACAGGTCGACCGCTAGCCCCGAGCTGCCAACAATTGTTGACTTTTTAACCTTTCGAGATAAGCCACTCTCATGGGAATTGTTTAATCCCTAAGCTACCAAACTCTCCAGATATTGTGGATCTGGTCTGGGGGAGGCCTTGGACCATTCAAGAACCTATATAACTTATACAAGAGGGTTTAGAAAACCCTAATGCTCAAGGAAGATCAAAGGGAGGCTGCCAAGAGGAAGAGAAGGGATTTGGCACTGTAGACGTGAACATCGCTCCGAGAGAAGTTCTTCATCCTTCTTCATCAAGTCAAGTGAAGATCAGCCCAAGGATTCAAGCTGCATCCAAAGCATCCAAAGCATCCAACCATCTATTAAGGGGGAGCAAATCAAGATTCTTCTATTGTGTTCTAAATTCTTTTTGCCTTCTTAAGCTTCATATGTGGATCTTGTAGTTGTTAAAATATTTCGGTGTGTGTGGATCTTCCTAGATCCGTGTGTGTGTGTTTGTGTGTGTCCTCCGGTGTAGCTGTGTGTGTATTAAGGTGTTCTTACACCTTTGCGGGAACTCCTCTTCCCAATGTGTAAGTGTTGTGTGTGGTTGATCTTGTAACTTTTTACAAGATAGTGTGTGGATCCTCACAGTCCGTGAGGGGTGGACGTAGGTTGCCGTTGTGGCATCCGAACCACCTAAAAATTGTTGTCGCCGTGTGGTTTGTTCCTTTT
Organism: Amorphophallus konjac; assembly: GCA_022559845.1. Lineage (NCBI taxonomy): Eukaryota > Viridiplantae > Streptophyta > Magnoliopsida > Alismatales > Araceae > Amorphophallus > Amorphophallus konjac. The sequence continues at coordinate 227,244,078 of CM040126.1, read as the reverse complement.
CTTCTATCCCCATTCTGTGCAAATTGCATGTGTGATTTCCAGTTCAGTTTTATTCTCGTTTATCCTGAATAATCCGTTTATCACCTTTTAGATCTTGCATTGTTTTTTGGTTTCTATTAACCTTGTCTCTCATATAGCATTCTATCACATATTTTATACAAAAAGAAAAAAATCTTCATTAATTTTTTAACACCCAATTCACCCCCCTCTTGGGTGCCATTTAAACTCGGGACTTCAGAAAGATTTTATCAGTTACTTCAGGATGTCGATGAGCCATTGTGGGATGGTTGTCAAAAGCACACTTGGTTGTCTACCATCTCACAGTTGTTGAATTTGAAATCTAAAATTCACCTCAGTGAGAGTTGTTTTGACTGTCTGCTCCTCCTCATCAAGAGTATGATGCCTCAAGATGAGAAGCTGCTTGAAAATTTTTACTGTGAAAAGAAGATGGTCAATGAGTTAGGACTTGGATACGTGAAAATAGATGTATGCCCTAATCACTGTATGTTATATTATCAAGATAATGCAGATAAAAGATCATGTTCTATTTGTCATCATGATAGGTTCAAACCTAAGAGAGGGGGCAATTCAAAGCAAAAGGATGTACCTTACAAGTCATTGCGATACTTCTCTCTCACGCCCAGATTGCAGCAGATGTACATGTCATTAAAGATAGCTCGACATATGAGATGGCACGTGGAAAGAGTACGCTGTGCAGATAATATAATTAGTCATCCCGTCGATGGCCAAGCTTAGAATCATTTCAAGCGGACTCATCCTGCTTTCGCAAGGGAAACGCGGAATGTTAGGCAGGGTTTATGCACAAATCATGTCAATCCATTTGGAGGTTCAGTGGTGTCTTACTCATGTTTGTTGGTGTTCATGACACCGTATAATCTTCCGTCGGGCATGTGCATGAAGCGAGAGAACCTTTTCTTATCCTTAGTGATTCTTGGCCCCACAAATTTTGGAAAAAATTTGGACATATATATCAAGCCACTAATTGATGAGATAAAAGTATTATGGACTGATGGAGTTGTTACCTATGATGCATATAGAAAGTAAAATTTCACTATGAAGGCTACATTGGTTTGAATAATAAGTGACTTCCCTGCATATGGAATGCTATCTGGCTAGAGCACACATGGGAGGTTGGCATGTTTTTACTGTACGGCTGATACCAAATCATTTGTCTTGAAATATGGCGGGAAATCATGCTAGTTCGATTGCCATCGGCGGTTTCTACCAATTGACCATCCTTTTTGAAGGCAAAAGGACACATTCTTGAAGAACACACAAGAAATGGATGAGGCTGAATTGGAACGGGTGTCTGGTCGACAAATGGCGAGATAGGTGTAAAATTTACAAGATATAGTACAACTATCCGGGAGCACACGATTGTTCTATGGGTTTGGAAAGGATGACAATTGGGTAAAGAGAAGTATATTCTGGGAATTGCCTTACTAGTCAACCCTTTTGATACGGCAGAACCTAGACATCATGCATGTTGAGAAGAATATCTTTGATAATGTGTTCAACACTATCATGAATATAAAAGGCAAAACAAAGGACAATGCTAAAGTGCGAGCAGACTTGAAAACACTTTGCAAATGTCCAGAGTTAGATTTTTAGCACGTACATGGAAAAGTTGTTCAACCTAAAGCAACTTATGTACTGCGGGATACACAGATCAATGAACTGTGCCAGTGGTTGAAGCAATTGAGATTCCCTGATGGATATGTGTCAAACATAGCCCGTTGTGTCAATGTCAATGAAGGGAAGATATATAAATTGAAAAGTCATGACTACTTTATGTTCAGGGAGAGGTTGGTGCCCATTTCATTCCGTGACGTGTTGCCAAAGCCTATATGGGGAACACTGATCGAGTTAAGTCAGATTTTATGTGTATCAGAACTCAGACTTAGGGATATGAAAACTATCGAACAAAATGTGGTGACGATGGTTTGCAAGTTAGAGAAGATATTGCCTCCCACTTTTTTTGATTTCATGGAGCACCTAATCATCCATTTGCCATACGACGCTAAAGTCGGAGGGCCAATACAATTTCGATGGACGTATCCATTTGAGAGGTAAATATTATTTATTTATTTGACAATTGCTACATGTGTGTCATTGTCACTATATAATCAGCCTACGGAATGTTGTCGTAGGTGCATGCGTGAGTTAAAAATGAAAGTTTGCAATATGTCAAAAGTGGAGGGTTCGATTACCGGGGCATATATTATTGAAGAAAATTTGAACTTCTATTCGATGTTCTTTGAACCCAAGATTCAAACTCGCCGTACTCGACCTCCATGTAATGATGGTGGGGGAGAGGTGGGTGCGTCTGACAGGCTGTCCATATTTAAGTATCCAGGATGCACCTTTGGCCGTTGTTCGAACCGCACGCTGGAAAAAAGAGAGTTGTTGGCCGCAGAGATATATGTTCTCATGAACTCCACTAAGATTGAACCTTATGTTGAGTAAGTCGTCAACTCACATTTTCTTATGTACATAAGTTGTTTGACATTCTTCTTGCCATTTATAGTGGTTCTGCATTCATCGTTGTAGACAATTTGATTTAGAATTAATTACTTGACATCCACATCTCATTGACGTGGAGGTCGAAAAGGAACGAGAGAGGTCTTTTGACATAGGGCTTAAATATCAAGTAAGTGTCCAATTTAAGTTGTACAACTTTGAGGTATATGTTTAATTTTTAACTAGTCTGATTTATATATAGGTTGAACAAGGTTATCTTACTAATGAAAGTGTTCAAGATATAAGTTATGGTCCTTCGAAAGTTGTGCACGCCTATCTAGGATATATTGTGAATGGTTATAGATTTCACACGAGAGATTATAAACGAAATAAGTCTATGATGAATAGCGGCGTATGCATGAAAGGTAGTACATACAATGAAAATGAACTTGACTATTATGGTATTCTTGAGGAGGTCATAGAATTATAGTATCTGGGACAAGATAGCCATATATTCCTTAAAATATTCCTTTTTAAGTGTCACTGGTTTGATCCTAACTCTATCCGAAACGATGCAACATATAGTATTGTCAATGTCAAACATTGATCCAAATTGAATACCTATGAGCCATTCATTTTGGCCGCACAGGCTCAGCAAGTGTATTATTCAATTTATTCATCATCCAATAACAAAGATTGGTGGACAGTCTGTAGGGTTAAAGTAAGGCTTGTACACAATTATGAGTTGGATCTGACTGAAGCTGTCTTGGAGAATTCTAGTGCGGAATGTTTTCAATCAGACAAGGTTGACACTGCAACGTTGGTTGCTTCTAGCACCTTCATCTGGCCAAATTTGAGGAGCCACTTCAGTTGCATATGGAGAACAAAGTGGAGGAAGTCGATCCAGCTGAGTTAAATCAAGCGATTATAGGGGAGGGGTCGTCTTCTGAGGAGGAAGAGTGTGAGTCTACATAGAATGAAAAGGATGATGAGGATGAGGCTGAGTTTGACATATCATTAACACCTGAAGATGAAATGGATAATGATTGAAAATTTTGTAAAAAATTTAACATTGTCATTTAAATATTAATGACTTTTGTGAATCGTATGTAGTTGTGGACTAATGTGCATTACTTTTATTGTTCTCAATAAACAGATGGTTCGAGGAGGTCACAGTGGGAGTGTGAGGAGAGGTTCCAGTGGGAGGGGCTCTACTCCCTCCACTGCGGTGTCTACTTCTGGCACATGTATATCTGCCAAAATCTTTAACTACACATGTATATTGATTTTATGTCGGCTTACGCGATTTCTTTCTTTCAACGTCTGGTGGGAGAGGAGCCGGCCCTACTCAAGGTATAGGTTTGTCTATTTAAATTTCTGGGTAAATATTTATTCATTATGTCAGATGACTTGTGACATTTAATTCTTATAGCTCCGAGTGCTCATTCTACAGCTGGACAGGATACACCGCTACCACCAGCACTGCCAGGTATGTCTATTTAAATTTTTAGAAAAATACTTATTGATTATATACTTTACTTACGACACATGTCTGATTGTTACTTCACCGGCTAGACAGGACACATCGCTACCGTCGCCACTGATAAGTATGTTTATTTAAATTCCTATGTACATGTTTCTTGTTTATGTACTTTGCTTATGTCATTTAATTCTTATAGGTCTGAGTGCCTCTACAGCAACTGGGCAGGGCCCACTGCCACCACCGCCACTGCCGAGCCATACAAGTACTTTTTGATTCAGTCTCAATTAGTATCTTTGGTTGTTAATTAAATAGTTCTTTAATTACGAGAATTCTAAATAACTACTTATATTTTACTTGCAATTGGCACACCGGGCACACCACCTGTAGTGGTCGGCTCCTCCGCCCAGTCGACATAGCCGACAGATGATGCCAATAGTCATCAAATAGGCGATCAATGGGGGCTCCAGCAGGGATGTATGCCATGTTGTATCGCCGGGTAAATATAGTAATTCATGAATTATGTTCGTTATATTTTATTAACCATGTAATTAATGCCAACTATTTTAACATTTGTAACTTCAGGGATAAATTAGAGCCCTACGATGCTTCCCATTTCGTTACCCAGAAGATTTTGCAACATGTTCCTGGGGCCCTTGTCATCCTTCCGACATTTTCCTCCTCATGTCCAAAATTTATTGTGGGACGAGTTCATGGCATATAATTTAATGTTTTAAATCACGTCTTTCCCAACTCAGCAGTTTCATTATACTAACTTATATAATTTAAAATTTTTACACAAGACATATCAGTTCACTTGAACAGGGGACGAGGCCCGAGCTCGGTATTCCTGGGAGAGTCATGCAAGAACAAATTACAAGAAGATATTATGGGAGTGTCGGCATCGTGCCGAGACTGCAATTGGTGGGAGCGAAGACCGTGGCCTTTGGAAGGCATAGGGCCCCACTTCGATGAGGAGGGAGGACCGGGAGATCCTCTGTGACTATTGGGCCACACATGAATGGAAATCTAGATCCTAGCAAGCCAAAGTAAATTGTGCATCACAGGCAGATGCGAATGTCCATACTTCTGGGTCCGTTTTCTTCGCAACCCAGAAGGAGAGATTGGTAAGTAATATTCCAGATTTTATTATATTTTATTCATATATATCCTCATTTATTTTCAATAATATGTGTAACAGATAAAGGAGAAGGTCGTAATGTTTCCTTCCGTGAGGTATTTGAAAGAGTTGACAAGAAGAAGGGGACTGATTAGTATGTGAGCGATAAAGCCCGCTCAGTAGTGGTAAGTTTAGTTACATATACAACCATTTTTTCTAATTTTAATTTTGAAGTATGAATGATTGATATGAAATTGACAATCCATTTTATTCAATATGCTGGAGTCATATGACAGACATACGACTGAGAAGTACTGGGAGAGGGCATGCAACAACCACATTTGGATCCTGTGGCATGGGTGGCGGCAATTGGCACACCGAAGAAAGGTCGAATGTATGGTTTTAGAGAGAGCTTGGGCACCCATACCGTGATATCATTTTGTGCGAGTTCAGCTTCTGTCGGCCCCAGTGCCAGTGCCCTCACCATGCCCCCCTTCGGTCCCAGTACTTCGAGTGAGATCAGAGACATCGTCCTACAAGAGATGTCTACTTTCTAATCGAGCCTCCAATCCAGCATCGAGTCTAGCATCCACGGGAGAATATAGTCGAGCGACCAGGCGAGTGTCTAGGAGAGTGTCCAGTAGGCCCCCGACCCTCCTCTTCCAGGCAGGGATTTTTTCTCAGGGAGCTCCTTCGACCACATCACAGCCCCCTCATGTGAGTGTTTAATGTAACTTTCAATTTCATAGAATTTAGAATTATTATGCTGCTTTTTAGTTCAAAGAACTAGGGTTTGGTGGTCTCAAATTTGGAACACTAATATAAAAGGCGTGCTGATTGTTCCAACACGACTTGGGTGGTGAGCGTTGTAGATGATTTATCTACCCCGCCCCTAAACGAAGCAAATAGTATGCTTGAACAAGCATGAAAGGGCATGTGCAAAGGGGCGATAAGAGATCAGAAACATACCGTGATCGCCACCAAGGGTTGACAACGCCAAAAGTATAAGAAAAGAGTGCAACGGTGCCATGTACCTAGGAAAAGGATGAGCACTTGACCACACTTGACATAGGGATGCGTGAACTTTGTGGGATGACACCTCCTTACCTTTGAGTTGGAAAGAAGACGAGGGCCCCATGTTCAATCAGGATTTTCCTACAAAACAAACACAAATTCAAAGGCAAAAACCCATTAGAAACTATGCATATAGCATCTATCCCGAAGTGATAAAACAGTGTGAGAAAAGGGGGAAGAACGCATCGGGGGGAGATTTTTAACCCCGGTGGAAGGGTGAAAATAAAAGGTGTGTGTATTGTGATGAGAATAGAGCAAAAAGGAGGAATTAACACGCAGTATAACTGCGGAAAACGTGCATGCAAAACTACAAAAAGTGTAGCAAAGTGCAAAAAATAGGAATCTATGATGATTTCAGAAAAGAGAACTAAGAATATGATGAACTAAAACAAGCCCTTGAGCGTGGAAATCGAAGCTAATACTCCCCTCTACAGGTTGGGGTCGAAGAAAAGAGTTGACGATGCGGCATGGTTTTGTCCCGAACCGAGAAAGAGCCCCTGTCACACATGCGAACTGGGCAGTTTAAATAGAGGTTGCAGAAACCCTAGGGTTTAAATCCGAGATAAACTCCAAAATAGGGGATATATGTGATAAATATCAAGCTAATATGAATGAAAATACCTCAGGATGGATAAAAACCGAGTTGGAGGCCTATCTCCATCGAAAATAGATGAAACAAGGAGTCCAAAGTGTCATGCGTCGAAGAAATCAGATTTCAGAATGGTTTGGACTCTACAACACAAACGCTTTCAGTCGTGCGACCGTGACCTTATGAACGTGGTCACGGGCAAACCGCGGCTATTTGGGGTCATCAATGGGCTAGAGAATAGAGCCATTGGTCTCTCGGACGCTCAAGAAAAGGTCCTGAGAACGCGGTCCTTGGCAGATCACGACCTCATGGTCGTGGTCTTCTCAAGACCGCTACCAGCCCTTTTATTTTATTTTTTATTTTTTTAAATCATCAAGTCACGGTCTCTTGGGAGACCGCGACCTCAAGGTGAAATTTTTTTCGATGGAAATTAGAGACATATATTTTTTCTGTCGAAAATACTCCGACGGGTTTTTCGATGGAAATTAATCCATCCAACATGATTTTTTATAAAATGTCGACGTAATTTTTGACAAACATTTTTCCATCAAAAATTTCAAACAAATTTGAGATGAAATTTTTTACCCATTGAAAATTGCCGACCAAAATAGGCCGGCACACATATTCCGTCAAAAATCCATCCCAAATCCTTCGGAAAAACTCTTTCCGATAGATTTGAGACGAATTTTCAATAGAATAAGTCTGTCCGAAACTTTTCGGCTCTTAAAATAGTCATGAAAAATAGATCCAACGCCTATATGGTGGAAATCCAAAATCTAGGGCATTACACTTCCTGTCACACCTACGTCCAGTTCCTCAGAAAAACACTTGAGGTTCAACTAGCCTTGTCAAGACAAATTACACTAGGCTATTTTCTTAGGTGTTCAGCCACACCTCGGGTACTCCCTCAACTAGAGACCCAGTTAAATTTTTGGGTTTCAGCCAAACCTTTACAGAATATAGTCCTTCTGCAGGACGCCCTTGCTCGCAAGCAAGTACCATTCTCGTTACAAGGAGATATAAGCAATAGTTAAACAGAATACACAATTGGTGCCGATAAGTAGGCTTATGGTGTACAATATAGCATAGTGAGTTCAAGATTAAATATCAGAATAGGGATATGTGATTTTGAACCACAAGAAGCCATCTAAAGAAATAATTTATAGGAATGCAGAAGGCCAAAAGAAATCAGCAGAGAGAGATTTAGAAGGACTGTAGTGGCTAATTTGCTTTGCGTTGAGACTTTGCGTCGGAAGAATAGTTGTAGATGAATTGCTTGCTTTCCTCAACTATTGTAAAATTTGTGCTGGAGTTTCCTCAAAAAAGGATATATGATCTTTCTGTGACTTGCTTATATTTATAGTTTGCTCAAGCATACTGCCGTTAGACTTATTCTAGCGGCCGTTAGACACTGAATAGTTAATGTTAGACTCTCAAGTATAATCATTAGTCACAAATACCAGAAGGCATCAAGTTCTAAATATATTCGTTAGAAATAGATATCTCAAAGCGTCTATTTCTCCGATGGATCTCCTTCGTCCTTATTGGACAGTCAGACTGTGGAAAAGATTTTCATTTGTTGTGATATCCTATAGTCAGAATGTCTTTCTGAGGTATGTTTGGTTTACTGACTGACACAGTTGCAGAAGATAATTTCTTAGAAGGATAAAATAGAATATATTTCTTACTTTTATTGTGGCTTCGAAGCATGGATATTTAGTCTCTGTTTTGTCATCCTTCATTTCCTAAAATAGCGTAAGAAAAACTCGACCTTTCTTAGGTCGTTAGACAGACGTGATACGAGAAGAGAAACCTTGCAAGAGCCGTAATAAATGTAAAGAAGTTTTTGCATGTTCTTCAATAAATGCATGTATGTATTCATTAATTGCTTGATCTGTTTTAAACTCAAATGTTGTTGATATAGTCGCCAGTAGTGTTTAAGATAGTCAATGTGTGTGCGACTATGTGCTTAGTGGCTAGTTCGACTGTAAGGCATCGACTATGTAACTCAGTTTAGCATATTGTTTAGATAGTCGAATGGACGATCGACTAAGTTAATTGATGGTGTAAGATATAGACGAATATTTCTTTGAATGATTCATCGACTATGTGAATTTAAGTTCCCAGATAGTCGAATGTATCGACTATGTGACTTCCTTTTTAAAGATTGATTTAAGCTTTCAAATAGTCGAATGTATCGACTATGTGACTTTATCTTTAACAATTAATTAGATTGTCATGCCCCGAGATATATAGCAGAAATTTGTCAGGAACATGAACAACCGGCAAAGTAAGTCTCTAGCTAGCAAGACAATCAAAGCGTCAAAAGTACAAATAATGTACACAACATCATAGATAAAAACCTTCAACTTTATTGGGAATAATATAACCAAAGTTTACAACTTGACAATTGACTCTTTCGACATCATGGCTCACTAGATTCAAGAAAATATAAAATTTCATAAAATGATCAACTTCACCGCCTATTACAGTGAATGATTATAAACTTGACATAACATATTTAATGTAGACAACTCTTTAAGGCTTCTCTCAATCTTCAAATGTCACTTGAATAATCCGACTCTGATCCACTAGCACTTCCTAAAAAGAGTTGAAAAATTAGGGAATGAGCGCACTCGCCCAGTAGGTGTCTTCGTTTTAACATAACGGCATAGTTTACATGTTAATGTTTTAGCTCTAGCAGGTAAGAGAATGAGAGTGCGATAAAACATGTGATAAAAATCATAGTAACAAGAAGTAGCAAGATATGAATGCAAGTACATGATATTGCAAGAATATATGATCATGATCTAGCAAGAGTTGTCATGTCCCGAGATTATGCAGCGGAAACAATCGGGAACGTGAACGGCTGGCTAGTACGCCTCAAGCGAGCAATATAATCAGAGCGCTAACACATTCACACATAAGAAATGAATGCACAATATTTAGATAAAATATTTGCTTTATTCAAATAATAATCAAAAGTACATAAGGTTGACTCTTGACTCTTTGACTAACTAGACTCAATAAAAATAGAAAATTACATAGCCACTCTTGACTATCAACTAATTGACAATCTAAGGCTTCGCTCCTTCTTTAATCACTCTCAGATCCATCACTTGAATAGTCTGAATCCGACCTGCTAAAATTTCCTAAAAAAGATTGAAAAATTTAGGGAATGAGCACACATGTCCAATAGGTATCTTCGTATCAACATGAAGGCAATGTTTAAGTAATTAGCATTTTAGCTCTAGAATAAAGATAAATGAAATATGGTAACAAATGCGGTGTAAAACTAAAGTAACACAAGTAACATGATATGACCAAGAATGAGATATGAGAGTATGATTGAGCAAGTATATAACAAGAATGTAAGTTTGGCCTTTCACGAATAAGAATGTAATGAGAATGCACCTTTCATAACCATACAAGCTATGCACTAGAAAGTCACTTATCACACAAGAATGTAATTACATTAGATTGCCTCGTGGATTTCACTCATTTATAAAAGAAAGTACTCCCAGTGCAATGTGACGTCAGTATCATCGTATCCCATGGTTTTCAATACGTTTCCGACAATCAGTCGAGAGGACTAGCATGGAGGCCTTGGACACAATCAATGTCTGATCTGCATCTTCACGTTATAAATCTAGTTACTTCCACGAGTATAACAATAAAGTTCGGCCAATAATGTAACAATTCCAATAATAAGCTCATGGCAACAATGTCAAGGTAAGAATGCTTCAATTTCAAACATGAGAATTCAAAGAATGCATTAAGGACAAGGTAACGCCACGGAAAGAATTCGATAGCATAATGGTACATTCATTAATTTCCATAATTTATTATGTAGTTTATTGAATAAAGTGTTAGGTTCTAGATAATCATCAGACCATCTAGGATCATATGAAAATCAACCCTTGGGTCCAACCTTGGGTTAATCAATACTTAGACATCAACTGGTCATATCGGGGCCGTTTATGGAAATATCGGTCGTTTACTGGACCACATGGGGATCTATGCAGTCATGACTGAACCGTTTAACAACAGAGTCGATGAAACAAATGAACTAGCACCATGCTGTCAAGGCAGGGCCACTAGGTGTCCTTGGCGGTCAAGTAAATGGCCGCTACCAGACTCTGACGGTCTCCAGAAGGCCGCTAAGGTCTATAACACATAAAATACTGGTAAAGTGCTTTTTAGACAATTAGGTTTTTAAGGGTACAACCAGCTTGGCGTCCTAGTGAGAATCCCAGGCTCGCCGATTCTTATGGAGGCCTTGAAATAAGATCACCTAGTCGGGTGGAAGGAATATCCAACGGCGAGGATCACAAATCTAAGATTGTGTGCTTAAGTGCAAAGTGTATCTAATGGTTACGCACTGGGGTACGCACCATGTACTTATGAAAGACTCAAGGTGAGAGTGAGATCGTGAAAGACGTCAATCAAAACATCACTACAACGTCTATGAATCTTATGAAATTATGATCATTAATACAAGAGTATAGGTTTTGGCATGAAAGTAACATAAGTTTAAAATAAGCCCAAAGTGCATAAAGAACATGAAATCTACTAGGATGAATAATTAACATATCCAAGTTTATGATTATAGTACTTTATCATATGATAAATAGGACTGTTCTGCATTATGTTTTGGGTTAACACTAACACAGAACTCAGAAAACTAAACGATCTCAAGAGGACCGTTTTATGGGGTTTAGCGGTCTATCGTAGAGCTACTTAATACAGCGTAGTGGTCTCAGGAAGACCGTTTCTTCCTGTCTACTGTAAACAGCAATAAAACCGAAATACATGCTAATCTAGGGCAGTAAAACATAAAATACATGCTAGACACAGAGAGAAAACGTTCTTACAATAAAGATAACTCATGGAGATGCATAGGTTGCCATGAATTAAACTAGAATTATCATTTTTGTTATTAAGGGTAGGAACTATGCATGCAGAAATAGCCTAGATGCGCAGTGATAGTAAAATATTAAATACTCTGTGTGAAAAGTATGAAATTCCATGAAATCAAAGGGCTTTTACTCCTGACATGTTATTCTATCATTTTCATGAGATAACCTACCTTTGATTCGATCCCTAGACTTTAGATTTTTGACTGGAAGTAGACCCTAGTTCCTGCACGTCCTGTGCCAAACCAGCAACTTCTCGTCTTCTTATCTTCCAATTCCCTTGACCTAAAACCATGAAAATTGGAGGGTAGGTAGAAGATACGAAGGGGAACAGAAAGTTCTAAATAATAAACTCCTAAATACCTTGATTAGGGCTTCTACTTTCCTGATCTTCACTGGACCATCGCACTAGTTCGTGTGCAGTCTGTTATGAACCAGTGAATTTCAGATGCTCAACTCTCCAACAGCTGGGTCTTCTAGCACGAAAATTTGAGGGAAGTTAGACAAAGCTAAGAAGAACATAAAGTTCTCAATAACCAACCAGAGAAGATGTCTCCTTACCTTCGAAATATGCGAGCCAACATTAGGGTTCGTATGAGTCGAAGTTAGGGTCTATTTATAGGGTTCACCTAGGGTTTAAGGTATTAAATCGAACCTAGAGTCCTAAATTGGAGTTGAATTAATCCCTGGAGAGTTCTAGAGAGTCTTCCACGCCAGGTAGCTTCGATCTAAGGTGATTTGTTTGTCCAAGATCCAAGCTTTTTCACGTTTCTTTGATTCACGGAACTGGGGTTGCTTAGTGGTCGTGGGAGTACCGCTAGGGTGGATCTGGTGGTCAAGCGATAGACCACCAGGCGGCGCTTAATCTGAAAAATTTGGATTTTCTTATTATCTCTCATTTATTTCCTCAATTGGTGTATATATCCCATTTTAAATCCCTTAATTACCCGATTTACGTTTCTATTAATGGGCTTTGGTCTAAAAGTCTTGGATTTAGGTCTTTGGGCCTATTTGAGTTGGGCTTAACCCTTTGGTTAATATAGGACCTTTAAATAGATTTAATAAATCTTTAATTCTTCTTAATTACTTAAGAATTATATTTTAATCCCAAAAAAGTCCTTAAAAAAATCTTAGAAAAATTAGGGGTGTTACAAAAGTATAAGTTGGCCTTTCAATCAATCATAAGAATGTACTTTCACAACCTTAAGCAGGCTATGCACAAGAAAGTCATGTAATAGGCATGTAACGAGAATGTACTTTTCAAGCATGTATAATTTCATGAATTACCCTCGTGGATTTCACCAGTTTATAAAAAAGTACTCACAGCACAATGCGACATCAGTAATAATTATACTCCATGGTTAATAGTATATTTCTGGCCATCTGTCGATGGGGCTAGACTAGAGCCCTTAGACACCATCTGTGTCCACCCTTACATCTTCAAGTTATAAATCTAGTTACTTCCACGAGAAATATCAAAACGTTCGGCCAAGAATGTCAAAGACAATAATACAATTGAAGTGATAGCAAGCAAGGCATGAATGTACCAATTCCTTGAAAAAGTGGTCAAGAATGAATTAAAAGGATGTTGTGCTTTGGAAGAATTTTGGCAGCATAACGGCATATTTCGTAAGTTCCATAGTTTATTAATGACTTGTTAAGCAATGTTTAAGATTCTAGACCATCAGAAGATCATTTGGGACTGTCAATAGAACATAATCAACCCTTGGGTCAGACCTCAGGTTAGCAAATTTGACAGAATGCGGTTTCAAGAGGATCGTTATCTTGAGGTAGCGGTCGAGTAGGGTCAGTGATCAGAAGTCTGTCGACCTAAGCGGGAAATGCAAGTTGAGTTGACTTGAATAAGATTGAGTCGACTTGGAACAGGAACATGCTCGCATGAACGTGGTCATTGGCCAGCCGCTATCTACAAGTAGCGATTGATCGAGGGCCGCGATCTCGACAGAACACAAAAACTGTGGAGTGTTTTTCTAGACTTGGGTTTTTGGGGTACAACTAGCTCGGCGTATTAGTGGGAATCTTAGGCTTGTGGAGTCTTACAGAGGCCTTGAAACACGAATTCCTAGTCTGGCAGAAAGAATATCCGACGAAGAGACATTCAAAGTCCAAGAAGGTTTTCCTATCATGTGCAAGTGACTAATAGCAATGTACCGGAGTACGGGCTATGTACCAATAATGAAGAAAGATAGAAGATGAGAGTGAACATGTCCAAATAGAAATCGATATATAATAAGTACCATCAAAGGAGTAGAAATCCTTTTAGTACAAAACTATAGGGTTTAGTGTGAAATTAACATATAATGAAATTAACTTTTAAATCATGGGAGTCATAAAACATAATCCCCTTTGAAACATGCTATAACATAAAGCATAACCATCAAGAAACAAAGAATAGATACTATTATGCATAGCATGACAATCATGACACTTGATCTGGTTACTATTTCGGGTGAACAGAACATAGATCGCGGTTATATCATAGCCGCTATCTGGAAGTTACAGTTTCTGATGGACCACTATCTTTCTATCGAGAGATAGAAACACACCGACCTTCCAGAGCCCTTTTCCTATGGCAGGTAACGATGCAAACTATTTAAAACTGAAAGAGGAAGCATGATAGCATGTGACTAACGCAAGAGAATGCATGAATTTGACCAAAGTTCCTATCTTTTTATTAGCATTGCATGGACGGCATGAAAATAGAACCCTATTGCGCGATCAAGGTAAAACGTGAAATACTACAAGCATGGTGCATGGAAACGAGAGAAAACAGAGGGTTTTTAATCCTAACATGATGTTTAAGACAATTATGAGACAACCTACCTTTTTGGTTGGTCCTAAACTTCGAATTCCTCGTCGGAAGGGAGCTCTCGTTCCTACGCATCCTGTGTAGAAACATCAACTTCCGCACTTTGTAACTCCTTGACTACTTGTCCTCCTAACACGAAAATCGGAGGGACGTTAGAAGACACTAAGGAGAATAAAAAGTTCTAAAGACATAACTTAAAAAGATGATACTATAACTTCGATCTTCGTGATCTAAAATTAGGGTTCATGTCGGACAGATCTGGGGTCTATTTATAGGGAATGACCAAGGGCTAGGGTTTACCCTCAAATTTAGGATCCTATTGGGTGTCAAGTCGATCCTCTAAGAGTCCTAGATAGGGTTCCACGCCAGATCACATCGAATCATGACTGATTGGTGGATAGGAATCCGAGTTTTTCGTGCTTATCTACTTTTCGATTTCGGAAGCAGGTAGTGGTTTGGTCTAGACCGCTATCTTCAGAATGCGGTCGCGCGATAGACTGCGACCTAGTCCGTTTCTCGAAAAATTGAGTTATGTTCAAATTCCACTTCTAATTCTCTTGTATCCCCTTATCTTAATTAGGGAACATTCCCCCTAATACGTCTCTAGGGATTGGGCTTGGGCCAAAAGGCTCAAATTCAGGCTTTAAGGTATTTTTAAAGTGGGCTTAACCATTTAGTTATTAATTGGGCCTTTAACAAAAAAGGCTTTAACTTATTTAGCCCATTTAACTCCTTTAAGCTTATTAAATGTCTAAATAAATCATTTTTAAATTTCCAAAAAAATACTAGGGGTGCTACACCCTCCCCCACTTAAAAAGAATTTGGTCCCCAAATTCGTTGCAAGGGATTATAGAGGTGTGTTTTACATACAGTTAAACAGCTCTGGGAATCTTCTACACATTGCTTCTTTTATTTTGATGTAGCTTCTTGCTCCAGGCATTTATTCCATTGGACCTTCACCATGGGAATGGTCTTGTTTCT
This sequence comes from Amorphophallus konjac, assembly GCA_022559845.1. NCBI lineage: Eukaryota > Viridiplantae > Streptophyta > Magnoliopsida > Alismatales > Araceae > Amorphophallus > Amorphophallus konjac. The sequence continues at coordinate 227,228,607 of CM040126.1, read as the reverse complement.
GATTTGACGTACCTCACGATCAAGTATTTTATGCGGCTTTTGCTTGTATGTCAGGTCCTTCTGTATCAGAAGATCGTCATGACTTGTAATATGATATGGGTCATGAACGTACCTTTTTAGCATGGAGACGTGAAACACGTCATGTATGCCAGATAATTGAGGGGGCAAAGCTATCTGATATGCGACTTCGCCAACCCTTTCTAGAACTTCAAAAGGGCCTATAAATCCTGGAGTAAACTTTCCTTTGATGCCGAATCTTCTGATTCCATGACCTGGTAAAACCTTAAGGAACACATGGTCTCCAATTTGAAATTCCATGTCTCTTCTTCTATTGTCAGGATATGCCTTTTGTCTTGATTGTGCCATCTGGAGTCTTTCTTTGACAAGATGTACCTTCTCGGTTGTAGTCCTGACTAGTTCCGAGCCTAGAAGTTGTTTCTCCCCAACTTCATTCCAGCAAATTGGTGAACGGCAACTCCTTCCATAAAGTGCCTCAAATGGTGCCATTTGAATGCTAGCTTGGTAGCTAATGTTATAGGCAAACTCGACTAAAGGCAAATGGTCATGCCAACTTCCACCAAAATCTATAGCACAAGCTTTGAGCATATCTTCTACCACTTGATTAGTTCTTTCAGCCTAGCCATCAGTTTGTGGATGAAATGTTGTGCTAAAATTTAGTCTTGTGCCTAAGGAGTGTTGTAGACCTTTCCAGAAATGTGATGTGAAGTACGGGTCTCGGTCAGATATAATCGTGACATGGACTCCGTGTACTCTAACAATCCCCTTGATGTATAATGTTGATAATATATCCACTGTCCATCGACTTTTAATGGGTAGAAAATATGCACATTTTGATAGTCGATCAATTATTACCCATATTCCATCATTTCCACCTCTTATTTTTGCCAAACCCATGATAAGATCTATTCCTATACTTTCCCACTTCCACTTGGGGATTTTCAAGGGATGTAGTTTTTCGGCGGGTTTTTGGTGTTCCGCCAAGACTTGTTGGTAAGTTAAGCAGCGAGAAACAAAATCCGCCACTTCTCTCCTCATATTGGGCCACCAGAAGTTCCTCTTCAGGTCTTGATATATCTTGGTAGCTCTAAGGTTAATCACATATCGCGATCTATGGGCTTCTTCCATAATCAGCTTCTTTGTCTCTGCATGATCTGGCACACAGATCCGACCTCATGATAATAATCTTCCATCAGTCGTAACAGAGAAATATGGCCATTGATCAATGTTGGTTTTGATCTCAACCAGTGTGGGGTCATGTAGTGCCCCAAATTTTATATATAATAATTTCTAGATTATTTATGGAATTTTATGAGATTTATAGGGCTAAATAAATTAATAAATGGATTATTGAATTAATAAATGGGTTATAAGGCCCAATTATGCTAATTAAGCAATCTAGCCTTGATAATTAAAACCCAATAGGTTTATGGATCAAGCCCATTAAGTTTGACACATAATCTAGAAGGTTATTTAGTCTATTCACGAATTATAAGGATAAATACCCCTTATATAAATAATTATGTGGATAAATAAACAAAAGAGTTTGAATTTTATTAAATTCTACGCACAGTGAATGTAACGGTCTATCGTGCGACCACCACAGTCACGTAACGCACCTAGACACGACCGTTACACTCAGCTGATTCCGTGAGAGAAAGAACTTGCAAAAAGATTGGAACTTTGGGATCCTATCTACTAGAGACCTAATTAGTAAGAACTCTTAGGGATCACGTTCTGGCCAACTAAGGACTCTAGAATCGATCTAATCCTCAAACCCTAGCCAAAAGCCTATAAATAGGATCCAGTTCTGAACTAAGCGACCCTTACTTTTGGCTCATGAAGAAACAAGGTAAGGAGATAGAATCTCGGGTAAGTTCTTTAGAGTCTTTTGTTCCTAATACTTTAGACTAACTACCCTCAAAATTTCATGTTAGGAGGTCGAGTATCCAAGCAGTTAGGATCTTCTAAAGTTGCTGGTTTCATCACGCCAACCCAGGAAACTGTGCGATAGGGTGCTGAAGATCAAGAAATTAGAGAAACTAAACGAGGTAATTAGAGTTAGATGCTTTAGAACTTTTTGTTCCCAATAGTATCATCTTCCTAACCTTCAAATTTCACGTCTTTAGGTCAAGATACTGAGGAGTTAGAGTGACGTGAGGTTGCTGAAAAATCATAGGAAGAGAAGAACTAGGGCGACCCTTGAAGAATCAAATTAGGAGTTTAAAGCCTAGTTAAAAGGTAGGTCATCTCATGAACAGTAAAAAAAACATGTTAGGGATAAAAGTCCTCTAATTTTGCTTGATTATTTGCACTATAGATCATGAATTTCAAGCTTAAGTAAGGACATGCATACATACATATCTAGCCTTAATGGAAGATAAAAAGGTACTATCTTGTTATTTCATTACTGCCTATGCATCTAGATAGCCTTTTTTCTCATTTTGACATGATTAGAGTAGTTAGTATGCCATGATTTAATCATAGGTTTCTATAGTTTCTATTTTCTGTCAGCAGAGGACCTAACGGTCTATCGTAAGACCGCCAAGGACGTGTAACGGACCTACCTTGTTCCGTCACAACCTCTGTAAACGACTGAAGGGTTCTGAGAACTCTGACGGACCTACAGTGGACCGTTACCATATTGTGACGCGCCCAGACAAGTCTGTTACATAGCATTGTGTTCTGTCAACTTAAGGCAGAATTAAGATTGGCTCAAATAACTTAAGGTAGAATTTAGTTTAATCGCGTGCTTGATCGTATTCGCATGATTTTACCTTATTTGCTTTAGAGCGAAAATGCTAATTACTTAAATATTACTAATCATGTTGATGCGAAGATACCTACTGGCAAGTGTGCTCATTACCTATTTCCAATCTTTTCAGGAGATGGAAGTGTGTCGGGTTCGGATTCGGAATATTGAAGTAGCAGATCCGAGAGTGAATGAAGAATGAGCAAAGACTTAGGAAGTCTATATTGTTTACATTGAGTCTATGTAATTTTTCTTATTCTTGAGTCTAGTGCGAGAAAGAAAGTTGAATTGGTGGTTGTATTTGAATATTGATTAATAATGAAATAAAAGTTGGTGTTTGAGTTAATTATTGTGAAAATGCATTATTCTTATGTGTGATTGACTTGCGCTCTGATATCAACTTAACTGTCACGCCCCGAGTAGGGGTAGATTGGCTTGTAGACCATGATGCTAATATTAAATGCCGAAATAGGATTATATCCTTCTGGAAATCAGGTCTTCCAAGAATTTCTTTCTTTGGCATCAAATACAAGAAACATACCACTATCATATCCTCTCGTCACGCTTGCAAACTTATCTCGCAAGGATGTGATGCTTTTCTTGCTTCTGTCATTGTTATCGAATCTATGAAAATTGTCCTAGCAAACATTCCTATTGTAAATGAGTTCCCAGATGTATTCCCATCCGAATTACCCAGTTTACCACCCGAGAGGGAAGTGAACTTCACTATTGAACTCATTCCAGGAGCAGCACCTATTTCTGTAGCCCCTTATAGGATGTCCCCCACGGAACTTAAGGAACTAAAGAGGTAGTTGCAAGAATTGCTAGATAAGGGCTTCATCAGACCTAGCACGTCCCCCTAGGGTGCGCCAGTTCTTTTTGTCAAGAAGAAGGACGGTTCTCTCAAGCTATGTATTGACTACCGGTGAGTGAATCAACTTACAATCAAAAACAAGTATCCGTTGCCACGTATTGATGAGCTCTTCGATCAGCTTTCAGGAGTAGAGTATTTTTCTAAAATAGACCTCAGATCAGGTTATCATCAGCTTTGAATTAAAGAAGAAGATATTTATAAATCAGCTTTTCAAAGTCATTATGGCCACTATGAATTCGTGGTAATGACGTTTGGGTTAACAAATGCCCCAGCAACATTTATGCAACTCATGAACAAAGTTTTTCAATCATACCTGGACCAATTCATCGTCGTCTTCATCGATGACATCTTGATATATTTCAAGACAAAAGAGGAACATGAAGAATATCTGTGGATAGCTTTGCAAACACTTAGAAAACATAAACTTTATGTCAAGCTTAACAAATGTGAATTCTGGCTCAAAGAAGTTTCATTCCTAGGCCACATTATTTCGAAGGAAGGTATCGCTGTGGATCCTTCGAAAGTCAAAGCTGTCAAAAATTGGAGCCGGCCAACGACTGTACCAGAAGTAAGATGCTTTCTGGGTCTAGCTGGTTATTATAGGAGATTCATTAAAGACTTCTCAAAAATTGCGATTCCTTTAACTAGACTCACAAGAAAAGAAAATCCTTTTGTATGGTCAGAGGAATGTGAAAAGAATTTTTAAATTCTTAAGAATCACCCTACTACAGCTCCTATTTTAGCACTACCGATGGAAGGTGGCAGATTCGAAGTATATACGGATGCATCTGGCATTGGCTTGGGATGCGCTCTCATGCAAGATGGAAAGGTAATCTGTTATTCCTCAAGACAATTGAAACATCACGAGAAAAATTATCCCGTGCATGATTTAGAATTGGTAGCAGTTATTTTTGCCTTAAAAATTTGGCGACATTATCTTTATGGAGAAAAGTTCACGGTCTACTCGGACCACAAAAGCTTGAAATACGTATTCTCTCAAAAAGAGCTTAATATGAGGCAGAGGAGATGGTTAGAATATCTCAAGGACTTTGATTTTGCTATTCAATATCATCCTGGCAAGGCTAATGCTGTAGCAGATGCACTCAGCAGAAAACCAATGGGTATGCTATCAAGTCTTATGATTAGTATGACTAACCTTATTCCTCAATTTGCTCAGATGAACTTGGATATTGACATAAAGAAGAGGATTGTTTTATAGCCAATATCTGAGCTCAACCTACATTAATAGAGGATCTGGTCAAGTTGTAAAATGATGATCCCGTGTTACTGGAAATTAAAGCCAATATTGAACAAAGGCTGGATTTCTCTGTTTCCAATGATGGAAGCTTGTTATTTAAGGGTCGAGTGTGTGTACCAGATCATGAGGATACAAAGAAATTGATCCTAGAAGAAGCACATAATTCCAAGTACACTATTCATCCAGGAGGTATGAAGATCTATCAAGATCTCAAAAGAAGCTTCTGGTGGCCCAATATGAATAGAGAAATAGCTGATGTCGTGTCCCGTTGTCTCACCTACCAACAAGTAAAAGCAGAACATTTTAGACCCGCGGGTAAATTACATCCCTTGAATATTCCCGAATGGAAATGGGAGAGTATAGGGATAGATTTCATCATGGGTTTACCTAAGACCAGAGGAGGACACGATGGTATATGGGTGATTATAGACCGGTTGACTAAATCTACATATTTCCTACCAATAAAAAGTCGATGGTCTGTGGATATTCTAGCAGCATTATACGTAAGGGAAATCGTTAAATTACATGGTGTCCCTATCACGATTATATCTGATAGAGATCCTCGATTCACATCACAATTCTGGAAAGGCCCACAACATTCACTATGGACTAGATTGAACTTTAGCACAATATGTCACCCTCAAACTGATGGCCAGATTGAAAGAATAAATCAGGTAGTAGAAGATATGCTCAGGGCTTATGCTATTGACTTTGGAGGAAGTTGGCATGATCACTTACCTCTGGTTGAATTTGCATACAACAACAGTTATTGGGCCAGTATACAGATGTCGCCCTTTGAAGCTTTATATGGAAAAAGCTGTAGATCACCAATATGTTGGAACGAAATAGGGGAAAAGTAATTTCTAGGCCCCGACCTTATCAGGGATTCTACAGAGAAGATCAAGCTCATTCAAGAAAGAATGAAGATGGCGCAAGATAGGCAGGAATCTTATGCTGACAATCGAAGACGTGACTTGGAGTTTTAGGTGGGAGATCATGTATATCTAAAAGTTTCTCCAGGCCGTGGTATTCAGAGATTTGGCATTAAAGGAAAGCTAACTCCAAGGTTCATTGGCCCATTTGAAATTCTCGAAAGGGTCGATGAAGTGGCTTATAGACTGGCTTTACCTCCACAATTAGCAAGAGTTCATGACGTATTTCACGTCTCTATGCTAAAGAAGTATGTATATGATCCTGACCATGTTATCACTTACGAAATTTGGAGATCCAAAAAGACCTGACATACAAGCAGAAACCAATCAGGATTCGAGAACGAGAAGTATGTCAACTAAGGAATAAAACTATTCCTATGGTCCAAGTCCAATGGACGAAGCAATGGCCACACGAAGCAACATGGGAAACAGAAGAATCTATGCGTAGATTCCCAGAATTATTCGATTGTAAGTACACTCTCCATCCATGTATTAAATTTAGGGACCAAATTCTTCTAAGTGGGGGAGGGTGTAGTGCCCCAAAATTTATATATAATATTTTTTGGATTATTTATGAAATTTTTTGAGATTTATAGGGCTAAAAAAATTAATAAATAGATTATTGAATTAATAAATGGGTTATAAGGCCCAATTATGCTAATTAAGCAATCTAGCCTTCATAATTAAAACCCAACAGGTTTATGGATCAAGCCCATTAAGTTTGACCCATAATCTAGAAGGTTATTTAGTCTATTCACGAATTATAAGGATAAACACCCCTTATATAAATAATTATGTGGATAAACAAACAAAAGACTTTGAATTTTATTAAATTTTGTGCATAGTGGATGTAACGGTCTATCATGCGACCGCCGTAGTCACGTAACGCACCTAGACACGACCGTTACACTCAGCTGATTCCGTGAGAGGAAGAACTTGCAAAAAGATTGGAACTTTGGGATTCTATCTACTAGAGACCTAATTAGAAGAATGGGTACGGTTACTAAGGACACTTAGGGATCAAGTTCTGGACAACTAAGGACTCTAGAATCGATCTAATCCTCAAACCCTAGCCAAAAACCTATAAATAGGACCCAGTTCTGAACTGAGCGACCGTTACTTTTGGCTCGTGAAGAAACAAGGTAAGGAGATAGAATCTCGGGTAAGTTCTTTAGAGTCTTTTGTTCCTAATACTTTAGATTAACTACCCTCAAAATTTCATGTTAGGAGGTCAAGTATCCAAGGAGTTAGGATCTTCTAAAGTTGCTAGTTTCATCACGCCAACTCAGGAAACTGTGCGACAGGGTGCTGAAGATCAGGAAATTAGAGAAACTAAATGAGGTAATTAGAGATAGATGCTTTAGAACCTTTTGTTCCCAATAGTATCATCTTCCTAACCTCCAAATTTCACGTCTTTAGGTCAAGATACTGAGGAGTTAGAGTGACGTGAAGTTGCTAAAAAATCACAGGAAGAGAAGAACTAGGGCGACCCTTGAAGACTCAAATTAGGAGTTTAAAGCCCCGTTAAAAGGTAGGTCATCTCATGAATGGCAAAAACAACATGTTAGGGATAAAAGCCCTCTGATTTTGCTTGATTATTTGCACTATAGAACATGAATTTCAAGCTTAAGTAAGGACATGCATACATACATATCTAGCCTTAATGGAAGATAAAAAGGTACTATCTTGTTATTTCATTACTGCCTATGCATCTAGATAGCCTTTTTTCTCATTTTGACATGATTAGAGTAGTTAGTATGCCATGATTTAATCATAGGTTTCTATAGTTTCTATTTTCTGTCAGCAGAGGACCTAACGGTCTATCGTAAGACCGCCAGGGACGTGTAACAGACCTACCTTGATCCGTCACAACCTCTGTAAATGACTGAAGGGTTATGAGAACTCTGATGGACCTACAGTGGACCGTTACCATATTGTTACGTGGCCAGACAAGTCCGTTACACAGCACTGTGTTCTGTCAACTTAAGGTAGAATTAAGATTGGCTCAAATAGCTTATATATATGCCTAGTTAAATAGATCTTAACCTGTTTTCATGATTTTTAAGTTCAGATGTTGATTCATGTTAGAAATTGCATGATTTATGGTACTTTAGAGTTATTTTCAAGTAGATGATAATTTCAAGTCCAAAGCACTATAGTTTTGTATTTAAACTTTGATTTAGAAAAGATATTGACGAGTTTTATCATGATTTTATATCGTTACACATTCCTTCTGTCTATAGAGTCAATTCTTTAAGTACATGGCATATATCCCGGTATGTGACCATTAGTTCACACTTTGCACTATAGGAACATATTCTTGAACATGAGGACCTCTCTATTGGATATTCCTTCCAATGAACTAGGAAATCTTATTTCAAGACCTCCATAATTCTCCACGAGCCTGGGATTCTCACTAGGACGCCGAGTTGGTTGTACCATCAAAGCCCAATTATCTAGAAAAGCACAAATCGAAGTTTTAGTCTTGTTCACATAACAGACCTGTACTAGCCCGTCAGTCACACCTAACGGACCGGTGTTCGACCGTCAGGCTCATATAACGGTCCAATATATGACCGTCACATTGTTTGAGTCCATATCTATTTTATTCTGGATTCAGCTCATTGTAACGGCTCAATACTAGAGCGTTATGTTCATGTAACGGCCCAGTATTAGACCGTCACAGTTCTTGCATACATTAACCCAAGGTTTGAACAAAGAGTTGATATTCTAAAGTTCCTAGATGGATTATTGATGATCTAGGACTTGTCATATTGTCTAAGATACTTAACTTAAATTATGAATGATAATAAATGTACCGTTATGCTGCCAAATTATTTCCATGAGCATAACATCGTCTTAATTCATTCTCGATCTCTTATGTTCGTAAATTGAAGCATTCATTCATTGATTAGTATTGTCATGAGTTGATTGAACTTAATTACATTCTTGGCCATAATTTTATTACTTGAAACGTGGAAATAACTTGATTTATACTTGCAGATGCGATCGAGCATTGATTGTGTTCAAGGGCTCTATGCTAGTCCCCTCGGCTGATTGTCAGAAACATACTATTATAAACCATGCCTATGATGCTACTGGCGTCGCATTGTGCTGGGAGTACTTTCTCTATAAAAAAGTGAAATCCACGATACACATACACGTTACATGATATTCCACAGAAATTCACCAAATACTTGCTCATAAGTAAAAGATGTTGGGTGAGGAGTATGTGAACTTGTTAGTACATTCTCGATACATTCTTGTTCATGAAAGGCCATGCTACACTCTTGTTACATTCTTGCTAGTTCATACTTGTTCATTCTATCTTACATGATCATCTTGTTACTTTAGTTTAATCGCGTGCTTGATCGCATTCGCATGATTTTACCTTATTTGATTTAGAGCGAAAATACTAATTAATTAAATATTGCTAATCATGTTGATGCGAAGATACCTACTGGGCAAGTGTGCTCATTACCTATTTCCAATCTTTTTAGGAGATGGAAGTGAGTCGGATTCGGATTCGGAATATTCAAGTAGCGGATCCGAGAGTGAATGAAGAATGAGCGAAGACTTAGGAAGTCTATATTGTTTAGATTGAGTCTATGTAATTTTTCTTATTCTTGAGTCTAGTGCGAGAAATAAAGTTGAATTGGTGATTGTATTTGAATATTGATTAATAATGAAATAAAAGTTGGAGTTTGAGTTAATTATTGTGCAAATGCATTATTCTTATGTGTGATTGACTTGTGCTCTGATCGTTATTGTTTGCAAGAGGCTTACCATGCCGACTGTTCACGTTCCTCGAGCTAGTCTTCTGCTGTAATAAAGGCTCGGGGTGTGACAAGTCATTTTCTTGCAGCTTCACAAGATCTTCTATCAATGTAGGTTGCGATCGAATGTTGGCGGTGATACACCTTTCACTTTTTGTGTCTATATCTAGATTCAACTTGGCAAAGTCTTCGAAGAGGTTTGTCATACCCATCCTGAGACTAGATAGAATTGCCATTGGTTTTCTGCTGAGTGCATCTGCTACAGCGTTAGCCTTACCTGGGTGGTATTGAATGGAGAAGTCAAAGTCTTTAAGATATTCATGCTATCTTCTTTGCCTCAAATTTAGTTCCTTCTGGGAGAAAAGATATTTCAGACTTTTGTGATCTGAGAATACCGTGAATTTTTCTCCATAGAGGTAATGTCTCCATGATCTTCAGGGTGAAAATAAGAACATCAAGTTCTTAATCATGCACCAGGTAATTCTCCTCATGACGCTTCAACTGTCTCGAAGCATAACATATTACCCTACCATGCTGCATTAGAACATAATCGAGGCCTATGCCTGATGCATCGATGTAGACCTCGAAACCACCACCTTCAACTGGTAGTGCTAGCATGGGTGCAGTAGTAAGATGTTCCTTGAGAGTCAAGAAACTCTCCTCACATTTTTTTGACCATATAAAAGGATTCTCCTTTCTTATTAGTCTGGTCAAAGGAATGGTGATTTTTGAGAAATCTTTTATGAATCTCCTGTAGTATCCAGCTAGACCAAGAAAACTTTTGACCTCAGTCACAGTCATTGGTCTGCTCCAGTTCTTGATTGCTTCAACCTTAGAAGGATCCACAGAGATACCCTCTTTTGAGATAATGTGCCCAAGGAACGAAATTTTCTTTAGCCAAAATTCACATTTATTAAGCTTCGCATAGAGTTAGTATTCTCGCAGTAATTGTAAAGCTATTCTTAGATGTTCTTCATGTTCTTCTTGCGTCTTGGAGTATATAAGAATGGCATCTATAAAGACGACCACAAATTGGTCAAGATAAGTCCAGAAGACGTTGTTCATCAACTTCATGAAAGCTGCAGGGGGGTTGGTTAACCCAAATGGCATTACTATGATTTCATAATGGCCATATCTGCTTCGGAATGCAGTCTTGTAAATGTCTTCATCTTTGATCCTCATTTGATGATAACCAGACATTAGGTCTATCTTTTAGAAATACTCTGCTCTAGAGAACTGGTCAAATAGCTCATCAATACGTGATAATGGACATTTATTCTTGATTGTTAATTGATTTAATTACCGTTAATCGATGCATAACCTGAGGGATCCATCCGTCTTTCTGACAAAGAGAACAGGTGCACCCCAAGGGGATGTGCTCAGCCTGATAAAACCCTTCTCTAGTAATTCTTGTAACTACTTCTTCAACTCCTTAAGTTCAGTGGGGGACATCCTGTAGGGAGCTTTGGAAATAGGTGCTGCTCCCAGAATTAATTCAATAGAAAAGTTTACTTCTCTCGCGGGCGGTAAACTAGGTAGTTCAGAAGGAAAACATAGAGAAATTCTTTTACAACAGAAATTTCCTCAAGAATGACTTCTTTAGATTCAGTGATAACTACAGAAGCAAGGAAAGCTTCACAACCTTGTGAGATGAGTTTGCAAGCGTGAAGAGAAGAAATAAGAACAGGATGCTTCCGATACTTGATGCCAAGAAAAGAAAATTTTGGAAGGTCAGGTTTGTAGAAAGAGATTCTCCTATGTCAACAATTAATGTCAGCATAGTGTTCCGACAACCAGTCTATACCTAAGATTGCATCGTAGCCAACCAAGTCTAGGCATACAAGATTTGTAGGAAGATTGTGACCTTCTATAGTGACTTCACTATTTGGGTAGTGATATTTGATTTCAGTTCTAGAACCTAAAGGTGTAGTAATAGCTAAGTCCGAAGGTAAAGGAACTGATGAAACAGGTAATGTCTTTGCAAAAGTAGTGGAAATGAATGAATGAGATGCTCCGGTATCAAAGAAGACAAAAGCCAGATGTGAATGAATTAAGATAGTACCTTCGATCATGTCACCTTCCTTAGTAGGTTCATCATCCATGATAGCATTTAGACGACCTTGCCGCCTACGTCCACCATCATTCTTCGAAAGTTGCTCCTTCATAAGTGGGCAATCTGGCATTTTGTGCTCCCGATTGCCACAATGTAAACAAGCACCGAGACACTTCCAGCATTCTTCCGCAGTGTGACTAAACTTTTCACAAAATTTCAAAGCCTCCATGAATTGCTTTTCTTCTTCCTTGACCCCTTTATTTTTGCCATTGCCCTTGCCATTGTGAGATGTTTTCTTGTTATCACGAGATTTATAGGTTCCCGTGATGCTGAATTTATCTCCCTTCTTCTCTCTCTTGTCATGCCTCCGGCTTCACTCATCATTCTTTCCCTTGAATTTCTCCACCTTTTCAAGGGTTCTCTGACACAAATGTGCCCTATACACCATTTTCGAATAAGTTCGGATATTCTGTGGGCCTAGTTGCTTGACAAATACTGGCCTCCATCCATTCATGAATCGATTAGCCTTGAGTAACTCCGTGCTGACGAGATGTGGGGCATATGGTGCTAGACTTGAAAAATGTAGCTCATACTCAGCTACCGACATCATTCCTTGCCTTAGCGGGGCAAATTCGGTAGCTTTACTCTCTCGGACATGCTCCAAGAAATACTTCTCACGGAAGAGCTCGAGGAACTCTTCCCAACTAATTTGTTGATTTGGTAGATGAGTTGATGTGGCTGTCCACCATGTGCGAGCATTCTTGTTCAGTTGAAAGGTATCAAACATGACCTTCTGTTGATCCGTGCATTGGATAACATGAAAGATATGGTCCATATCATCTATCCAATTCTCCACCTCATCGGGATTAGATGACCCAGAGAAGCGAGGAGGGTTCATGCTTCAGAAATTATGGTGCAGATCTCTTGCGCCATCTCACACGCCTGCTTGTGCCACTATCTGTAGGGCCTGGGTGAGACCCTGGACTATTTGTTGCATGGCTTCCTAGTTAGCTCGATTTCCAGCCATTGGGAAGATAAGGTTCCTTAGAAAATAAATAATTCATTATTTTCCTTAGAATTCGTGAGGTTTAATTTTTTCTCATGTCTAGAGATCCTAATAAAGAACAATCTTATAATGGGCCCCACCAAATCTCACATAGGTTAGGAGAATGAATCTTTCCTAGTTCAAAGGTTGGGAATTCCTAGAACCTTGGACTTAAGTCATATGACTTGACATTTTCCTAGGACTTAATAATCCTAGGCTCTGATACCACCTTAATTGTCACGCCCCGAGATATACAGCGGAAACTGGTCGGGAACATGAACAGCCGATAAAGTAAACCTCTACCTAGCAAGACAATCAGAGCGCCAAAATTACAAATAATGTACACAACATCATAGATAAAAACTTTCAACTTTATTGAGAATAATATAACCAAGGTTTACAACTTGACAATTGACTCTTTTGACATCATGACTCACTAGACTCAAGAAAATAGAAAATTACATAACATGGTCAACTTCACCGTCTATTATAGTGACTGATTCTATACTTGACATAACAGATTTAATGTAGACAACTCTCTAAGGATTCTCTCAATCTTCAATCACTCTCAGAATCGCCACTTGAATAATCCGACTTCGATCCACTAGCACTTCCGGAAAAGGGTTGGAAAAGTAGGTGTTGTACCCAGGTGAATAGTAATCAAGAGGGGAGGGGTGAATTGATTACCAATAAAAATTTTGACTATAAAAATAAATTGTCTTGCACCCCTCACAAATTGAGCACAGAATTTTATTACAATGGATAAGAACAACCAACCTCTCTTTCTCGCCTCGATTCAAATCACACTCCTGAAAGCTACAAGATCATTAAAAGCTAATTTTTCAACATAAAAAGGATTCACTCGTATATCCGTAGAGCCCACACGACATCGATAATGGAAGACAAACCACAGATGTGAACACACAATTTTTAGGTGGTTCAGGTCCACAACTATGTCCCCTACGTCCACCTCTTACAGCGTGAGGATTAAGCTCCACTAGATGTGAGGCACACACACACACGTGCTGTAAACACAGCACACACACACGCAGTCGAGCTTGGACGCACAATCGCACACACACGCCGTTCTAGTCGTGGCACACACACATAGAGTATTCTCAAATGTTGGATAGTGCCAGACAAATATTCAAGAATGAATGAACATTTGTGTAGAAATCAAAGTCTAAAAGATTCTAAGTGTATTTAGCTCTCCCTTTCAAATCCTCTGAAGGAGTTCTAGCTCCTCTTCTCAAGGTCAGAGAAGACAGCTTGAAATTCCAGCAAGATGAAGAGCTGTTCATGAATCCCTTTGCTCAATCATGCAGCTCTCAGCACGAACTCATAGTGGATGATGATTTCCACTCCACCTCATCAATCTTCAGCGCATAAAGTGAAGGGGAATGGCAGGTTCGCCGCCGCGCTCTCCCTGCATATCAAAGACGGATAAAAATGTGAAAGCCCCTTTTTTGTTCCATATTCTTTTTTGGTCACCCTAATGTCAAGGCTTATATACCCATAAGAATGGGGGACACGTGTAGGAGACATTCACCCATGGACCAATCATAGAGGGGGACCAAAAGGGTGGAAAGCATTTAGGGCATCGAGCCCGTGCGAACCGGCAAAAAACACGGTCGTCGAAAATGTCGACTCACAGAGTCGACACTTTCAGTCGGCCAACACAAGAAAGCACAAGTCATAGGGAATAGAACAAAGTGTCTACTCAAGGAGTCGACACTTCTTGCCTGCAAATGCAAAAATAGAGAAACCAGAACGGCTAGAAATAAATGTCAACTCTCAGAGTCGACATTTTTATCCCAGGCCTTCTCTACATGCAACAGCAGAACACAGAGGGAAAAGTGTCGACTCTGAGAGTCGACACGTTTGCCTGGGGTTCCAAATGCAAATTATGAAGCGGTTCACAATGAGAAACAAAGGTTCTAAAAAGGTTCAAGAAGGTTCTAAACATGCTTCCCAAACTCCATCAGCCAGTTACCATTCCAAATCCAAATTCTTACCATTGTAGCTCAGATCATGATAAAGAGTTGCAAAGTTCCATTTAATTCTGCACAAGTACCCCTGACATTAATATTAAAAAAAGACTAAGTTAGCCATATCATTCACATGTTAACAAAAAGAAACCAATGAATCAGAGTTTTGAACCATTTTCCCTCATCTCTGTCCTGCACAAATAGCCATAGCCATATTAGTTAGTTCATTGAAAAAACAATGAATGAAGAGATGCCATAATTGAGTGAACAAAAGTAAGACCTGTTGTGTTAGATGGAAGCGCTCTGTCACCACGAAGTGTGGATCTAGAGGGGGGTGAATAGATCAATGGCCTAATTTAACAGTTCAATGAGGCTCTAATGCGGAAATTAAATTGATCTACTAGATCACTAGCTAGAGTGTTTGAACTGAGCAGAAATAAAGCGATCTGAGATTAGAATCATGAAAAGCAATCGCACATCAGATCATAAGCAATCACACAAACACATGACACACCATATTTTAGGTGGTTTGGTCAACAGACCTACGTCCACCCCACACTCAACCCAAGTGTGGCTTACTGCTGCGTAACACAGCTTGCGTCTGCTGGGCAATACAGCTTAGCCTACAACCGCTGAGCTTCACAGCTTGCTGTCCGAGACCAAGTCTCACCCGCTGAGGAATTACAGCTTCACCTGTCCAGAGGCTACACCTCTGCAAACCTCTGGGGACTACAGCTTACCCATCCGCTGCCTAACAGCTTGCGCTGAGCCTCACAGCTTGCTATCCAGAGAACCACGTTCTCTGCAACGCTGGGGATTACAGCTTACCCTTCCAGTGGAATCCTCCACTGCAAACGCTGGCACACAGCTTGAAAACAAGAGTTCCGAAAACAAGAAAAATAGAATCAAACGAAAATGGGAAAACCCAAAAGGAAATATAGCTCAGAATGAGCAGTCTCAGCTCTGGTATCTGAACCAAGAGACTGAGTAACAAGCTTTCAAACAAACTCTCTCAACTCATCTCACTCAATCTTCTCTTCTTTCTCTTTTTCTTCTCTCTGGATCGTGGATTTTCTTCTTTGCTCTCAGTGGCTCTCTGCTGCTTAAAGCTTTTCTGCTCTCGAGCCTTCATGATCTGCCTTCTTCTAAGGAAGAAGGCTTCCTTTTATAGCAGTAGCAGAGGGCGTGTGTCTTCCACATTTCCCACCCAATCATTTTGGTCACGTGGCAGCATCCAGGCTTGCTACTTTACACATGTCACGATCCTGAGCCGTCCTCCCTTCTCGGATCATGTGCCATTCTTAAACTTCACGAAAAGTACCTGTCAGTCAGTCGAAGAGAATTATCAGTTTAAGGTTGAAACCTTGTACATACTTTACTATGTAGCATGTGTGAACATGCACTGACTTCTATTGCATGAGACACACAATGCATCGACCTTATTATTATATAGAAGAGAGTGTACAGACTTTATGAAGGCAACGCTAAAGCATGTACAGACTTCACGTATGCAAGACTATGGCATGTACAGACTTTGTGAATGCACATACGGCTAATGTACTGACTTTATGAATGCACATGAAGAACCTGCACCGAGGTCATTAGAGAGTGCACCGACTTGTGATTCAAAGAGCAAGGGGCTGCATGGACTTAGTGTGTATAGTGTAGAGTGCATCTAAGCAAGGTATGAACATTACAAATGGATGCACTGACATGCCAAATGAATGTGCAGACTCATCATGCACCATTATACAGACTTACTAAAATGATGTATGAGCATAGCAACACACAATGTGCAGACTTCGTGCAATGCATGAACAATGTATAGACTTAGAGTGAAGGAGTGCACAGGTGCAGATAGTAAGGTATATACATTACAAATGGATGCACTGGCTGTACAGACTTTGCATGAGACGCTAAGTGAGACACAACATAAGACGCTGGATATTATGAGATGGTACATGAGACGCAACATGAGACGCTCAGAATGCAATGCATCTAGCAAGTGTTTGAGTGAACCGACTTGCCTGCACGGACATACATGCATAATGCAGTGATGCACCGACTCAAAGCAGACTTGCCTGCACGGACCTTCTACTTATGCAAAAGAAGAATATGTGTATGTGCCATCAACCTGAATGATGACTCATGGTGTTTGCTATCATCAAAATCACAGGGGCACAACAATCTCCCCCTTTTTGATGATGGCAACACTATGAGTCATACTGACTCCGAATGCATGCTATGAGATGAGAACTAACTAATGCAAGTTCTAACAGGATCTCCCCCTTTTCCATAACATGATGCATACACTCGCCCTTTGCCATAACAATGTATACACTCCCCCTGGAATTCATCAAACAGACAATATATTCTCCCCCTTTGCCATCAACAAAGAGGAGGGAAAGAAAGTGTAAGGGAAGAAGGACATCTGACTGGCATTCTGAGCAAGTAGTTCAAAAATTAAGCATTCTAAAGAATAGAGCCTTCAGTCATATGAATTTAGAAACTGCTTAGAGATTGAATTCTGGTTTGAAGGTTATAAAAATTAGAGTTCATGCACTACAATCATTGAATGAGTTTGTTGTGCATGATAATAGCAATAAATCGAAATCACATTTGAGCATGAGAGATTCAGTTTCAAAGTATCTTACAGTCTTAGACTCAGTAATATTTGTTAAGAGATACCATGTCATGTATTGAAATTAAACAATTTGACATACCTAAATTTTCTTTTTGAAGGAACAGCATTTTCAATTTTATTTCATTAAGGGCATTCGGGTACCATTTGTCTTTTTACGTGAGGGTACACGTTTATCAGACGCCAGTACCCCTAGATACTCAACATGATGGACCATTCTGCCTATGATCAAATTCAACAGGACTGATTTGCACCTTTTGTATGAGGGTACACGTTTATGAGACGCAGGTACCCCCAGGTACTTAGTGAAACCACCCTACTGTTTTGATCATTTTTACAGAGATAACTGATACACATCATGACATAAGTGTTATCCATTTCTTTGATGGATCACTCAGTTTCTCAGTGCTTTACCAGTCATTACTCTGCCAACATTATTTTTCAATTATTTTTCAAGGTTTTGCAATATTTTTCTTAGCTGTCCTTTATTTGCTTCAGAATGACTTGTTTAAGGACAATACACATACTTAGCCTTCTCTAACAGGATTTCAGGTGAGTTTTCAGATTTCAGATACAGTTAACTTTGTCTGGCATGTAATGAAATAAGGGTTGAGAGCTATTATCAATTATCAACATTCTTATTTACTGATCGCAATCTTTAAACTCTAAAGTTTATAAAATTTAAACCATTAAGTCAGTCTTTAAGCAATTAAAATTCTTATAAAGGAAGAAGTCTGTTTTCTATTGCTTAAGAATTAGAACTGACTAACAGATTGCCATATTGTCAGACTCAACTCATCAGGGTCAGGGGATGAATGAATTCAAGAGAGAAAAGATTTGAGGTTCAATGAATTTGATGACCTCTCTGAATTTCATACAACACTCCCCATGTCTATATGCATGTGGTTTTACAAATGAATGGGAAGAATTAGAGGAGAGAGAGCTTAGACATAGTCATGGCTGAATGATATGCAATGAGGATCATGAGTGTGATGCCAATTGATATGTCATGAAGAATATGAATGTTATGCATGCATGGTCTGGTGCAACATTCAACAGACACAGAGTTTTATTCAGGCAACCAAATTTAAATCCAGATCAGACTGTAAGAATTTTATTCATCATGCTGAAATTTACACAAGCCAAGTTCTCTTCTAAGAAATTTGAACCTTTCATTCCCTAGTGGCTTAGTAAAGATATCAGTAATTTGTTTTTCTGTTTCAATAAAATTCAATTCAATTTCCTTTTTATTGAAAGCATCTCTAAGAAAATGGTGTTTGATCTCAATATGCTTAGTCTTGGAATGATGAACATGATTTTTAGCTAAACATATAGCACTAGTATTATCACATAAAATTGGAATACATCCCAATTTTATCTGATAATCAGACAGTTGGTGCTTGATCCAAAGTACTTGGGCTGCACAGTTGCCAGCTGCGACATATTCAGCCTCAGCTATGGACAAAGCTACTGTGTGTTACTTTTTAGATGCCCAAGACACTAGACAACCACCTAGGAATTGATAGTAGCCACTAGTGCTTTTTCAATCTACTCGACACCCAGCATAGTCTGCATCAGTGTAGGCTAGAAGTTCTAACTCACACCTAGCAGGATACCATAGACTAAGCTCTTGAGTGCCTAGTAGATACCTAAAAATCCTTTTCACCGACTTAAGGTGTGATTCTTTAGGACTAGCCTGAAATCTAGAACATAGACACACTGCAAACTGAATATCAGGCCTAGATGCTGTAAGATATAAAAGGGATCCGATCATACCTCTATATAGCTTTTGGTCCACTGGTTTACCTTGAGGGTCTGTATCTAAGCTGGTCGAGGTACCCATTGGAGCAGCTATTTCTTTGATGTTGTCCATCTTGTATTTCTTCAGTAAATCCTTTATGTACTTGGACTGAGTGATGAAGGTTCCATCTTTTGACTGTGTAACCTACAGTCGAAGAAATAATTTGAGCTCGCCCATTGAGCTCATTTCAAATTCATTAGTCATAATCTGAGAAAACTCCTCACACAGTTTGGGGTTAGTTGACCCAAAAACTATGTCATCCACATAAATTTGAACAATAAGTATATCTGGATGACTTACCTTAGTGAACAAAGTTTGATCAACTACTCCTCTTGTGAAGTTCTTATCTGTGAGAAATTTGCTCAACCTGTCATACCAAGCTCTAGGGGCTTGCTTAAGACCATAGAGAGCTTTATTAAGTTTATAAACATGATTGGGGAAGTCTAAACATTCAAAGCCAAGAGGCTACCTCACATAGACATCCTCACTAATTTCCCCATTCAGAAAAGCAGATTTTACATTTATCTGCTGGAGATTTATTCTTAAGGAGCATGCATAAGCTAATAAAATTCTAATTGCCTCTAACTTGGCTACAGGGGCAAAAGACTCTTCAAAATCTATTCCAAATTCTTGGTTATACCCCTGAGCAACAAGTCTGGCCTTATTCTTAACTACATTCCCTAACTCATCAGTTTTATTCCTAAATACCCATTTAGTCCCTATGATTGTCCCATGATCAGGAGGTGGGACCAAGTGCCACACCTTATTCCTGTCAAATTGATTGAGCACCTCATGCATGGCATTAGTCCAATGCACATCCTTGAGAGCACAGTCAAAGAACTTGGGTTCTACATGAGAAACAAGAGCATATGCATTCAGTTCATTTTGAATTCTAAAATGGCCTCTAGTCCTAGGAGGGTCATGCAAATTGCCAATCACATTATCTACAGGATGATCTTTCAGATATCTAATGTTTTCAACTTGATTATCATGATTTTCACTTACCTCCCCCTGAGCTGTAGGCTCTTCTCCATTAAGCTCTTCATTTCCTTCCTCATCTTCGGATTTGTTTGCAGGGTTCCCTTCTTTCAGAATATCACCATTGTCTTCATTCCTGCATTGATCAATATTAGTCTTTACCAAAGATTCATCAAAAACAATATATGGAGATTCTTCAACAGATTTGGAGTTTAGATTATACACTTTATATGCCCGGGTGTTTTCAGAGTAACCAAGAAAAATTCCTGGTTCACCTTTAGGTTCAAATTTATCAAGGTCTCTTTTATCATTTATATGAATAAAGTATTTGCAACCAAAAACCTTGAAATGAGCAATTGAAGGTTTCTTACCCTTTATGATCTCATAAGGTGTTTTCTGGGTAGAAGGTCTTACCATAGCTCTGTTGATTACATAATAGGCAGTATTTACAGCTTCAGCCTAGAACTTCCTTGGCAGACCACCTTCAACCAAGAGTGTGCGACCCATCTCCACCAGGGTTCTGTTTCTCCTCTCCACAACTCCATTCTGCTCGGGTGTCCTTGGTGAGGAGAACTTGTGATGAATACCATTTGTCCTACAGAAATCCTCAAACTGTGAGTTTTCAAACTCACCTCCATGATCAGTTAAAATGTTTTCAATTTTCTGGTTTATCTTAAAATACAACTCCTGAAATTCTGTGAATGCATCACTTTTCTGTGACAGGAAGTATACCCAAGTGTACCTAGAGAAGTCATCTACCAGAACAAACCCATACTTCCTCCTTGATAAGCTGACAGACCTGGTTGGCCCAAAAAGGTCCATGTGTATCAGCTCATAGGGTTTAGAGGATAGATTTTTTGTTCTAGATTTGAATGACTTTCTAGTTAACTTGGACTGAGTACATGCATCACATAGCTTATTTTTTTTCTTAAAAGAGACTTCAGGAAGTCCTCTAACCATGTTGTGCTTATTCAATTCATGCAATACTGTGTAACTAGCATGGCCTAACCTACGATGCCACAAGAAGGCTAAATCTTCTTTGCTAGCAGTGAGGCATAGGTTAGAATGTGATATGTCATCTAAATCTATCATGTATGTATTATTAATTCTTTTACCAGAAAACTTAACAAAGTCAGAATCAGGTTCAAACACTTTACATCATTGAGAGTCAAAAAGAACTTTATACCCTTTATCACATAACTGGCTGATGCTAAGTAAATTATATGCTAAACCTTCAACCAACATGACATCTTCAATGCAATAGGTAGTACACTTACCTACCTTAACTGACCCGACAATTCTACCTTTTGTGTTGCTACCAAAGGTGACAAGGCCTCCATGTTTCTCTGTCAGCATGCAGAACTTGGCCTTATCTCCTGTCATATGCCTGGAGCAGCCACTATCCAAGTACCACAGATTATTATTGGCTGCCAGGCATACCTGCACACACAATTAGGGAGAGAATTTTGGAACCCAAGTCTATTTGGGCTCTAGAGCAGATGAAATGTAGGTAAAACATGAAAGTAAACTTTTTGGAATCCACATTTGTTTAAAAGAATTCTGTTCGTTGGATTTTCCTAATTTCTTTCTGTTATTATTCCTCTTCTTTTTGTTGTTTTTCTTCTTGTTGGCACCAGCATGATTATTGACAGATTTGTTGCTTCTGTGCCAGTGCCTTGGCGAGGGTGCATTCACAAAATTGTGGCTATAGTAGTTTCTGGGCTGGCTGAAGAAATGCAGGTTCCTAGGTGTCCAATTGCCATACCCACCAACCCAATTTCTGGTGTAAGGTCTGTGAGACTATGTAGCTTGATATGCATGACCTGTATACCTTCCTGGAGTCCTAGTCCACCCTGACCTATTGGAATAGGTTGACTGTGTAGTGTAGTAGGACTGAACTCGGAGTTGGTTGAATTGTTTGGGTTGACTTCTAAATGCATTCTGTCTCCCCTGCACCTTCGACCCTGCTGACCTATTTACAGGTGTGTGTTGGGTCTTTTTCTGAGATGGTGGTGGTGGTGGAGACTTGATGGCCTTACCATGGGGTTTATATGCATGTGTAGGCTGACCCCTAACCTGAGACTGAGCTTTAGGATTTGGCTTGGATGTACCTGTTGGGTTCGGTGCAGTATTCAGAGGGGGGGGGTGAATGAATATAACCCTTTAAAAAACTTCCGCCCAGTTAAAATATGATGCTCACTAGAATTACTAGTTCGCAAACTAGATAAGCTTAAAAGCTAATAATCAGTTGCAGAACCAAACAAGCATACAGTGAGATCACTAGGATGCTAACTAGGCTGAATTTGACAAGGAGTCGCTCAACTAGAATTTCGCTCTCTTGACAAATTAAAACATTCTAAGAAGACTAATTAACTCTTCTTCTCAACCCGAAGCCAAACGCATGGAGCGCGCCTATGCATTCATCTAGCGGAAGCAAATCATAAGCAATCAAACCACAATGCAAGAGGGGTTTTTAGGTGGTTCGGTCCTCCAGACCTACATCCACCCCACATTCAAACCGAGTGTGGCTTCCACTAGCTCACGCTAGACACAGCAGACTCAGTCTGCAACAGGTGCTGCCACACAGCTTGACCAGGGGAACAGCCTCCCCTCTTCCTCCCAACCGGAGGGAACCACTAGTGACACCAGTCACTAGCAAACCAGAGACACACGGTCTCTCTTCCTCCAGACCCGGAGGGAACCCCTGGACTTGAATCCACAAGCCCAGAACCGGAGATCAGATCTCCCTTCCTCCAAACCGGAGGGACACCACAAGTAGCACCCAGCTACTTGCAACCGGAGATAGCAATCTCCGTTCTCCTGAACTAACAGGAGGAACCCCGACCTCACTACTGAGGATCGGAAGAACACAGATAAACAAATGAAACAAGAAAAATAAGAAAAGAAAAATACACAGCGATCAGAAAGCTGTAAAGATAAATAACACAAATGTGGCTCGCATGGAGCTGACTGGCCTGGATTTGATCCACGGTCCAGTAGACAGATCTTCAGGTAACTTCTTCCTTGTTCTCCACGAGCTCTCTCGCTCACTTTCTATTTCTCTTTTCTTTCTCTTCTACTCTCCTAGGAGCTTCTTCTGCTACTTCTCTTCTTCTTCTTCTCAGCTCTCTTCTCTCTCTTTTTCTTCTTCTGCTCTTACTCTCACTCTCTTCTCGGCTCTCTTCTTTTCTTTCTTCTCTTCCTTTTTCTGGATCGGGGCTCTCTGTATGAGCTTTTCTTCTTGCCAACTCGATCATCTTCATCTGAGGACGAAGGGTTCTATTTATAGCATCAACAGCAGGTGGATAGGGCACAAAACGCGTGTGCCTCTCACGCACGATCCAGAATCTTCCTGACACGTGTCCTTATCAGATTGGTTCCTCTTGTCTCGGATTACGTGCAGCCCAGGAGTGTGGAATGTTCTTCCTCGGACCTGTAATGAGATTAAAATCATTAACACTGAGGGCCACATGAACTAAAGCTGCATGAGATATGTAATAGTAATACGATGGCACTGTACTTGGAATGACACGAGATAGACAAGGTGACAGTAGCACGAAGTAAGGAAAAAATGACACGAGATACATTGTGACAGAACAGACACAACGAAGAGAACGACACGAAATGAGGTTATAAAACAACACGAGGTAAAAAGAAGAACGACACGAAGTGGTTGCAACAACAAGCAAGACATAAAAGATGACACGAGATGCAACTAGAGGACACAGAGAAGCGACACGAGGTTCACACAGAAACGACACGAGGTGGCACAGAAAGCAACACGAGGTGCTGCAATGTTCTGCACGCAGTGGAACAAAAATGACACGAAGACACAAAGACAAAAATAACACGGAGACACGAAGACAAAAACAACACGGAGACACAAACATAAAAACAACACGACATAACACACAACAAAGAGAACGACACGAGCTGACCACAACACAAAGATGAAAAAATAAAGAACCGACTCGAACTAAGGATGACACGTGCTGACAACAGAAACCGACACGAAGTGGTTGCAAACAAGCAAGACACGAGGTCTACGTAAAGCAACATGAAGTGTGGTCAAGGCGAGATAGACACAAAGATGAAAAACAAGATTCGACACGAAGTGAGAACAACACGAAGTGAAAACAAGACTAAGACGATAAGAACAGCATGAGGTGAAGCGACACGGGGTTCACTGGGAAACGACTAGAAGTTCATCAGAACAAATCGAGCTGCTACAGTAAACAACATGAAGACAATCAAACAAAAACAACACGAAGACAATGATGCTACAGTGCAATGTCTAGACTTGAAGTTCAGTTGAGTGTACAGACTTCACCAATGAATCACTCACTGTACAGACTTACTATAGCAGTCTGATGTACAGACTTTGATGAACAGTCCAATGTATGGACTTGTACTGCAAACAACAATGTATAGACTTCATGTAAAAGCCCAATGTATTGGACATTGAAATCGAAGACCAATGTGCAGACTTGACAGTGAAGACTAGTGTGCAGACTTCAAGTTTAACTGTGGATGTACAGACTTGAAGAATAAGCCAGTGTATAGACTTGAAGATTGAAGGCGATGTACAGACTTCGCCTAAGACGCTGTACACACTTAGCCTAAGACAATGCATAGGCTTGAACGAGAGTCCAATGTATAGACTTTGCTACCCAGACATGATATATGCAGAGACATGATATCTGATAGAATGCATTGCACATATATAAAGAGCAAATGCCAAAATGCTAGACATCATCATTCATGTTGCTATCAATATGCAGAATGCTCAAGAAAAATAATGCATAGAAATGCACTTTATTTATTGCAATCATCAAAACATAATAACATTACTATCATCAAAATACAATATCAAATGCACTCAAATGCACTCACTGTCTTGCTATCATCAAAACCAAAAAGCATTGCTATCATCAAGGCGACATAGCACATGCTTGTGCTTAAGAGGCACAACATTCTCCCCCTTTTTGATGATGGCAACACAATGTGACAGTGAGTCACACACAATATTTTCTCCCCCTTTGACATGATCAAAAAGAGAAAAATAGTAAAAATATGAGTGCAAAGTGCAATATGCATGCAAATTCCTCTAGAACATTTTTCCCTGAAAGTAAGACTCCCCTGAATTATTTCTCCCCCTAAATAGAAGCTCCCCCTTTGAGAAGGAATATGAACAGATAAACAAGGTAGAGAAAGTAGGAGGGTCACTTGACAACAGCTGAATCATAGGTTCAGAAAGGAAGCATGATTATAAGCAACTGTTAAAGTTTAAAAATCAGCAACATACAATTTTGACAAAGATTCAGGTTTAACAGTTATAATTCTAGAATAAAACACCTGACCCCTGAAAAAGAGTTTTAAATTCCATTTATAGCAATGAATCTAGGGCACATGGTATTAATAGATAAGTCAGACATAATACCCTTTTGTGATTAAACAAGGAAATTCAAGAGAGGCAACTTGAATATGTATTAATAAAAACAATTTCCACTCATAGACTTTTGATTTTCAAAGGGTTACAGTAGTTTGATTTTCATTTTTCAATTTCTGAACCTGAACTGAGTAAATAGATCAGTGGCATTTATGCTGTTGACATTAGGTGTACACCTTGATCAGAGGCAAGTACCCCCAGTTACTAGGCATAAACTACTAGACCTATTTCAGATCAAAACCCACAAATAATAGTCTTCACTTTTGATGCTAAGGGTACACCTTGATTAGAGGCCAGTACCCTCAGTTACTTAGTGAGAACTCCCTCTATAGATTTGACCTTTTGAACAGAGATATTCTGAAGCACTTCATGACTATGAGTTCTCTTACTTCATTGGAGGAGATCACAATTTCTCAGTGCAATTCAGCCCTTGCTCTGTCACTATGTTCAGTTCATAGCATTATGATCTTATTTACTGCTGCCCTTACTTCTTTTAGAGTGATTGTTTAAAAAAATCTGTACACACTCTTATTAGTCTTTTCTAGAAATTTCCAGATCAACACATTTGGCATTACAAAAACTTTTTCTAATCTTACCATGAGATAAAGATTAAGAGCTATAAAGGTTTTCTTTTATCTCAAGTTCTGAAGTGCAGACACTTAACTCTCTAATTTATAAAGGTTAAACCTTTAGTTCCTTTCAATTTGTGAGTGTGATTCTTATAGAAAAACAGTTTCAATAATCACCATTCAATGTACTAAACCAGATGCAAAGTTGTTGTTTATTGAAAATGATGGGGAAAGGATAGCAATTGGCAAAATGGTCCAATGGCATCTGATGTCAAAAGATATGAATCACATGAATGGGGATAATGAGGAGTAAATAGGGTTCAATGAATTGAATAGAATCTCTCAGCTCCCCCTGACACCATGATGCAAAAATATGCTATGCAATAGACTGTTCTACATGCAGACTATGCAACATTAGTCAAACCCCCCTGACAAAGTGCATGAAATAGAATTAATGAACTGCTCATAATTTTAGAATATGCTCAAGAAGAATTCATGCTTTGTTCAATCAGAGAGAGAATTTATCAAATGCATCATCTTCCTTTTAAATTTTTAGATTTTTTTTTAACATATGATGCAGTACACTGTTCTTCATGAAAACTAGACCCATGGTACTAGGCGGAGGACCTGGTCTCAAAGAGCATCTCACACATGGTAGGAACCTCCGGGCAGATTTCCCTGCCTTTTAGTAACATACCATTTGATATACCAGGGTTAACAAGGACAATGCAACATAAGGCAGTCCTTCATGCATTGAACAGCATCATTGACACATGCAATGACAATCAGTCTATACACAATCAGTCTAAGTATGCATTCAATAACAAGCATGCAATGCATTAACACAAAACACATGCATGGACACAGAGTCTATATAGTGCATCAACTATATACACTAAAGAAGCATTCAAATTCAGTTCAACATATAGCAAGAGAAGAGCATCAGATATGCAGAATTGAATTCAATAGCTGAGTCTGGAATACAGACTGATCAGCTAGACATGAAGAGTTCATTAAAAAATCAACCAAGCAAATCAACATGAAACTCAAAATTTTCATGCTCACAATTTCAGATAATGGAATTTAAAATAGATCTCAAAACTGACCTGAATTGAATCATGGGGTTTTCTTTTTGAGTGCCTTGGTTGACCCCTTTTATTTCTCCTTCCAAGGCACACCTGCAGCAAGTCAATCAAGTTGATCCTGCAGAGACCCAAGCAGTCTTGGGTCCTGCACTACCCCTATCAGGTGTTCTAAATAGTTTCTTAGCAACATGGTCATCAAATTTCATCAGAAAACAATTGTCTATAGAGTGACCAAGTTTACCACAATATCTACATGAAACAACAGATTTTCTGGTCCTATGATGCATATCAACAGCAGCATGAGACCTATGATAATGAGCATGAATTGTTCTGTTGTAAGCATGAATTTTTGATTTACCATTACCTGCCCGCCAGCATTCAGAAGCTCGGTGGCCAGGTTTTCCACATTCATAACAACCAAGAGTCTTTTCTTTAAAACCAGCTTTATTTCTGCCCAAGAAATTTTTGTTTGGAGGGAATCTTACAAATTTGGAATTAAAATGATTTCCCTGAACAAACCAGCAGTCCTTGACTGCATGCCCATACTTGCCACATTCAATGCACCTAGGGTGCTTACCTCTTGAGCCAGTAAATCCCCATGAAGGCCTAAACCAACACTCAACAGCTTTATGACTACGTCTGTTACAATTGTAACAAATGATATGTTGGTTTGAGGAAGACATGTTTCTTTTGGGGTGGTGATGATTATTTGGAAATGTTTTATCATGCATCATATCATCACTTATCATCACTCTGCAGTCATCCATATAATGACCATGCCTACCACAGTAGTAACAAGAGGCATCAGATTTCCTAGGAACATGGTTTCTATCATATGAGTTCCTAGAAGCATACGAATGAGTACAAGAAGCATCAGATTCAACAGAGCTAACAAATTTCAGAGTATAACCAGAATTATTTTTTACCCTTTTTGTTTGACTCTTCCTTGTCAATTTCTGATTATCCTCAACAGGCTTTGTTTGTTTTTCAATTTTCTGAGCTTTAAACTGAAAGACAGTTTTTGAAGGTGACTTCTGATTTTCACTTTGTTTTTGGGGATTGCCTTGAAGTACCAGCTATATCAGAACAGCAGTTAGTTCCCCCTTCAGAGTTATCATCCTTCCTCTTCCCAACAGTTTTTATTTTTCCTTTAATCTTGGCAGACTCAATAGCTGAATTTTCCAGATTATGAATTTTATCTTCCAAGCTAGCAATGTGAAGTTCATAACTGGCTATTTCTTGTTCACTGCAATTAACACATTCGCTTAGAACTTGGTTTGCAGTTTTATACTTCTCAATTTCTTATTTTAGGCTGTTCAAAATTTCTGAATTTTCATCATAGACAGCCTTTCCTTTTTCTGTAGTGAGAAGTCTTTCAGACAAGCCAGTATTCAACAACTTCAGTTTTTCAACTTCAGCTTTTAATTCAGTGTTTTCTTCCTCAAGATTTTTATCCTGAATTTCATTGTCAGCACATCTCTCTCTTCCAGACATGTGCTTCAATTTTTTAATCAGTTCATCTTCTCTTTCTTCTGCTTTAATTTTCTCAGCGAGCAGATTTTTGTGATCATCTTTAAGTGAGGCAATTTGTTTATTTAGCCGTTCATTCTCACTAAAGAGATCTTCATTTCGTTCTCTTTAAGCAGAGCATATTTTACAATCTGATTTAGCAGAAGAGGACTGTGAAACCTCATTGATTTCATTCATTCTGATAATAAGAGTTTTATTCTTCTTTTGAAGATCCTCATTCTCCAATTTCATTTTGTCCAATTCAGAATTAACTTCAGTTAGTTCTTGCATGCCTTTTAGATGCTCATTTTTCTTATCATTCAGTTGATTCTCAAGTTCAAACATTTTATCTAAGCATGTTTGTTTTTCAATTTTTAGAGAATCATTTTGTTTCTTAAGATTCTGAACATCTAGCATGCATGCATCATAAGACTTTTTCATATTTGGACAGTTTTCACAGAAATCTTTCAGATTTATTCTATCACATTTCTTTTTCAACTTTTTGTTCTCAGATTTTAATTTCTTGGATACTTCTAACAAATTTTCATACATCTCTATTAATTCATCGAAAGAGTATCCTTCTGATTCAGAACTTACCTGAGATGAGATCTCATCTTCATCATCCCGGTTGGCCATCAAGCAGCTATCACCTTGCTGATTATGCACAGAAACGACTTTGTCATATATTTCATTTCCAGATGTGCACCTTAGAACAAAAGGATACATATCAGTATTAACTACAGCTCTCAAGATATTAAGAACTATGGTATTATCGCAATTTTTAGAGCTGTCCTCACTAGACCAATTGGTCTGATCTTTAGGTAAGCGGTGTGGGCCTTTATATATAAGACTCCACAAATGTGGACCAATTGAGTCTATGTACACAGCTAGGCCTCCTAGCCAACTTTCAAAGTTAGAACCATCATAAATAGGAGGTCGAGCCATTAGAACAGATGGCAGACAAGTTCAGCGAAGTAAAACAAATGACACGAACTCCACTGAAACCAGATAATCAAAATAAGACACAAGTCAATGAAGCAAGACACGATTTCAAGAGACCCACTCTGAAATGCACCAAACAAATCGGCAGGATCCTCTGCAGATTGTTAGATCTGATAGATCAGAGACCCGCTCTGATACCAATTGTTGGGTTCGGTGCAGTATTCAGAGGGGGGGGGGTGAATGAATATAACCCTTTAAAAAACTTTCGCCTAGTTAAAATATGATGCTCACTAGAATTACTAGTTCGCAAACTAGATAAGCTTAAAAGCTAATAATCAGTTGCAGAACCAAACAAACATACAGTGAGATCACTAGGATGCTAACTAGGCTGAATTTGACAAGGAGTCGCTCACTAGAATTTCGCTCTCTTGACAAATTAAAACATTCTAAGAAGACTAATTAACTCTTCTTCTCAACCCGAAGCCAAACGCATGGAGCGCCCCTATGCATTCATCTAGCGGAAGCAAATCATAAGCAATTAAACCACAATGCAAGAGGGGTTTTTAGGTGGTTCGGTCCTCCAGACCTACATCCACCCCACACTCAAACCGAGTGTGGCTTCCACTAGCTCACGCTAGACACAGCAGACTCAGTCTGCAACAGGTGCTGCCACACAGCTTGACCAGGGGAACAGCCTCCCCTCTTCCTCCCAACTGGAGGGAACCACTAGTGACACCAGTCACTAGAAAACCAGAGACACACGGTCTCTCTTCCTCCAGACCCGGAGGGAACCCCTGGACTTGAATCCACAAGCCCAGAACCGGAGATCAGATCTCCCTTCCTCCAAACCGGAGGGACACCACAAGTAGCACCCAGCTACTTGCAACCGGAGATAGCAATCTCCCTTCTCCTGAACTATCAGGAGGAACCCTGACCTCACTACTGAGGATCGGAAGAACACAGATAACCAAATGAAACAAGAAAAATAAGAAAAGAAAAATACACAGCGATCAGAAAGCTGTAAAGACAAATAACACAAATGTGGCTCGCATGGAGCTGACTGGCCTGGATTTGATCCACGGTCCAGTAGACAGATCTTCAGGTAACTTCTTTCTTGTTCTCCACGAGCTCTCTCGCTCACTTTCTATTTCTCTTTTCTTTCTCTTCTACTCTCCTAGGAGCTTCTTCAGCTACTTCTCTTCTTCTTCTTCTCAGCTCTCTTCTCTCTCTTTTTCTTCTTCTGCTCTTACTCTCACTCTCTTCTCTGCTCTCTTCTTTTCTTTCTTCTCTTCCTTTTTCTGGATCGGGGCTCTCTGTATGAGCTTTTCTTCTTGCCAACTCGATCACCTTCATCTGAGGACGAAGGGTTCTATTTATAGCAGCAACAGCAGGTGGATAGGGCACAAAATGTGTGTGCCTCTCACGCACGATCCAGAATCTTCCTGACACGTGTCCTTATCAGATTGGTTCCTCTTGTCTCGGATTACGTGCAGCCCAAAAGTGTGGAATGTTCTTCCTCGGACCTGTAATGAGATTAAAATCATTAACACTGAGGGCCACATGAACTAAAGCTGCATGAGATATGTAATAGTAATACGATGGCACTGTACTTGGAATGACACGAGATAGACAAGGTGACTGCAGCACGAAGTAAGGAAAAAATGACACGAGATACATTGTGACAGAACAGACACAACGAAGAGAACGACACAAAATGAGGTTATAAAATAACACGAGGTAAAAAGAAGAACGACACGAAGTGGTTGCAACAACAAGCAAGACATAAAAGATGACACGAGATGCAACTAGAGGACAGAGAGAAGCGACACGAGGTTCACACAGAAACGACACGAGGTGGCACAGAAAGCAACACGAGGTGCTGTAATGTTCTGCACGCAGTGGAACAAAAACGACACGAAGACACAAAGACAAAAATAACACGGAGACACGAAGACAAAAACAACACGGAGACACGAACATAAAAACAACACGACATAACACACAGCAAAGAGAACGACACGAGCTGACCACAACACGAAGACGAAAAAATAAAGAACCGACTCGAACTAAGGATGACACGTGCTGACAACAGAAACCGACACGAAGTGGTTGCAAACAAGCAAGACACGAGGTCTACGTAAAGCAACACGAAGTGTGGTCAAGGCGAGACAGACACAAAGATGAAAAACAAGATTCGACACGAAGTGAGAACAACACGAAGTGAAAATAAGACTAAGACGATAAGAACAGCACGAGGTGAAGCGACACAAGGTTCACTGGGAAACGACTCGAAGTTCATCAGAACAAATCGAGCTGCTACAGTAAACAACACGAAGACAATCAAACAAAAACAACACGAAGACAATGGATGGTACAGTGCAATGTCTAGACTTGAAGTTTAGTTGAGTGTACAGACTTCACCAATGAATCACTCACTGTACAGACTTACTATATCAATCTGATGTACAGACTTTGATGAACAGTCCAATGTATGGACATGTACTGCAAACAACAATGTATAGACTTCATGTAAAAGCCCAATGTATTGGACATTAAAATCGAAGACCAATGTGCAGACTTGACAGTGAAGACTAGTGTGCAGACTTCAAGTTTAACTGTGGATGTACAGACTTGAAGAATAAGCCAGTGTATAGACTTGAAGATTGAAGGCGATGTACAGACTTCGTCTAAGACGCTGTACACACTTAGCCTAAGACAATGCATAGGCTTGAACGAGAGTCCAATGTATAGACTTTGCTACCCAGACGTGATATATGTAGAGACATGATATCTGACAGAATGCAATGCACATATATAAAGAGCAAATGCCATCAATGCTAGACATCATCATTCATGTTGCTATCAATATGCAGAATGCTCAAGAGAAATAATGCATAGAAATGCACTTTGTTTATTGCAATCATCAAAACATAATAACATTGCTATCATCAAAATACAATATCAAATGCACTCAAATGCACTCACTGTCTTGCTATCATCAAAACCAAAAAGCATTGCTATCATCAAGGCAACATAGCACATGCTTGTGCCTAAGAGGCACAACAGTACCAGGTCTGCTAGGCTCACCAATCTTTTGTTTGCCCTTCTCCTCAGCACTGGGCTTCTTCAGGTTCACAGTTTTATTTACAGAATTATCTGAATTCATGTTAATGAGAGGTCTTTTCTCTTTCTGTGCAACAAATGATATAGTCTTCATTGCAAAACTTTTAGTTGCACTGGAATTAAATCCAAGACCCTCTCTCTTGAAGTTGACTTTTGACCCTAATAAGGCATTTAAGTTCTCTAGACCTTGGGTCATTTTCTCTATTGTTCTCAGCTTGTCCTCATTATCTTTCTGAACATTTTCAACAGATTTCTTCAGTTCAATGTTCACAATTAGGACAGCTTCATACTTTTCATTTACAAGCTTCATCTCACTCTCATATTTTTTTATTTTCAATTTCCATTCATCAATTGCATTTTCTAGCCTCTCATTCTCTTCCTTAGAAACTTTTAACTCATGCTTGATTTCTTCGATTTCAGAACATGTGAGTTTCATCTTAGCATTTTCAGATTCGAGGCATGCAATTTTATCAGTCAATGTTTTGTCATTTTGCATGGAATTTATTTTTCTTCTTAGATGCCTATTTTCTTTTCTAATATCATCTACTTTATCAGCAATATCATGATAGGCATCTACCCAATCAGCAATGGTAAAATTGTCAAATCGAGAGGGTACCTCATCAGAATTATCCTCTCTGTCTTCAGAACTGGTTGCCATAAGACACATAGGTTTTTCTGATTCTTCCTCACTGTCCGAGCTGCTGCTCAAGGTACCTTCGTCCTCATCACTCCAGGTACTTACCATGGCTTTCCCTTTAGTGTTATTTCTCTTGGACTTGTCCTTGTGCTTCTGATTCTTTGGATGCATGATTTTCCTTACAATCTCATATTCTGAATATGTCTTCCCAAGACCTCTGAGACCGTTTGTGATGACTATCAGTCAAGCGTACATCTCCTTGATGGTCTCATTGGGCTTCATCCTGAAAGCTTCATACTCTGACACCAGGAGGTTTACCTTCATCTCTTTGACCTGAGAGGTCCCTTCGTAGATAGCCTCCAACTTATTCCACATCTCTTTGGCTGAAGTGCTAGACGATACACGAGAGAACTCTGTGGGGTGCAGGGCGCATTGAATAGCATTGATGGCGCTCCAGTTCAGAGTGGACCTTCGGATCTCTTCTTTGGTCCAGACATCCTCGTTCGGGGACAACTCAAAAGGTCCTTTACTCACCACCTTCCAAGTCTCATAATCCTTCGCCCTCAAGAAGACTTGCATACGGTTCTTCCAGTATGCATAATTTGATCCAACAAAGTAAGGGGGCTTGGTGGTAGAATGTCCTTCAGCGATGAACCCTCTTGCATCCATCTGTACCTTCCTCTTCGGGCTGTAAGTCCCTGTAGAAGAGTTAGGCTCTGATACCAACTGTTGTGTTAGATGGAAGCGCTCTGTCACCACGAAGTGTGGATCTAGAGGGGGGTGAATAGATCAATGGCCTAATTTAACAGTTCAATGAGGCTCTAATGAGGAAATTAAATTGATCTACTAGATCACTAGCTAGAGTGTTTGAACTGAGCAGAAATAAAGCGATCTGAGAATAGAATCACGAAAAGCAATCGCACATCATATCATAAGCAATCATACGAACACATGACACACCAGATTTTAGGTGGTTCGGTCAACAGACCTACGTCCACCCCACACTCAACCCAAGTGTGGCTTACTGCTGCGTAACACAGCTTGCGTCCGCTGGGCAATACAGCTTAGCCTACAACCGCTGAGCTTCACAGCTTGCTGTCCGAGACCAAGTCTCACCCGCTGAGGAATTACAGCTTCACATGTCCAGAGGCTACACCTCTGCAAACCGCTGGGGACCACAGCTTACCCATCCGCTACCTAACAGCTTGCGCTGAGCCTCACACCTTGCTGTCCAGAGAACCACGTTCTCTGCAATGCTGGGGATTACAGCTTACCCATCCAGTGGAATCCTCGACTGCAAACGCTGGCACACAGCTTGAAAACAAGAGTTCCGAAAATAAGAAAATTAGAATCAAACGAAAATGGGAAAACCCAAAAGGAAATATAGCTCAGAATGAGCCGTCTCAGCTCTGGTATCTGAACCAAGAGACTGAGTAACAAGCTTTCAAACAAACTCTCTCAACTCATCTCTCTCAATCTTCTCTTCTTTCTCTTTTTCTTCTCTCTGGATCGTCGATTTTCTTCTCTGCTCTCAGTGGCTCTCTGCTGCTTAAAGCTTTTCTGCTCTCGAGCCTTCACGATCTGCCTTCTTCTAAGGAAGAAGGCTTCCTTTTATAGCAGCAGCAGAGGGCGTGTGTCTTCCACATTTCCCGCCCAATCATTTTGGTCACGTGGCAGCATCCAGGCTTGCTACTTTACACATGTCACGATCCTGAGCCATCCTCCCTTCTCGGATCATGTGCCATTCTTAAACTTCACGAAAAGTACCTGTCAGTCAGTCGAAGAGAATTATCAGTTTAAGGTTGAAACCTTGTACAGACTTTACTATGTAGCATGTGTGAACATGCACTGACTTCTATTGCATGAGACACACAATGCATCGACCTTATTGTTATATAGAAGAGAGTGTACAGACTTTATGAAGGCAACGCTAAAGCATGTACAGACTTCACGTATGCAAGACTATGGCATGTACAGACTTTGTGAATGCACATACGGCTAATGTACTAACTTTATGAATGCACATGAAGAACCTGCACCGAGGTCATTAGAGAGTGCACCGACTTGTGATTCAAAGAGCAATGGGCTGCATGGACTTAGTGTGTGTAGTGTAGAGTGCATCTAAGCAAGGTATGAACATTACAAATGGATGCACTGACATGCCAAATGAATGTACAGACTCATCGTGCACCATTGTGCAGACTTACTAAAATGATGTATGAGCATAGCAACACATAATGTGCAGACTTCGTGCAATGCATGAAGCAATGTATAGACTTAGAGTGAAGGAGTGCACAGATGCAGATAGCAAGGTATATACATTACAAATGGATGCACGGGCTGTACAGACTTTGCATGAGACGCTAAGTGAGACACAACATAAGACGCTGGATATGTTGAGACTGTACATGAGACGCAACATGAGACGCTCAGAATGCAATGCATCTAGCAAGTGTTTGAGTGCACCGACTTGCCTGCACGGACATACATGCATAATGCAGTGATGCACCGACTCAAAGCAGACTTGCCTGCACGGACCTTCTACTTATGAAAAAGAAGAATATGTGTATGTGCCATCAACCTGAATGATGACTCATGGTGTTTGCTATCATCAAAACCACAGGGGCACAACAAGACCATCTATATCAATCGACATTTCATAAATCCAAGCAAGATGCCATATATCCTCTGAAGAGGTGAAATCTCACGCTTGTATCCTGAGCGGGCTGTGGATCACCTGAAGATGAACTGCAAGACAGGGAAACGTATCAGAGGGCCCAGGGGGCTTCCCTGGGGTAAAACCCTTCGATGGCTAAGTCAGTAGAGCTATGGTGGAAGCAATAATGGGGAGGAGAAAAGCTAGCGCGCGAGATTCCTCTCCACCATAGGGTGAAGCGGATTGCTCATGAGTTTGGGTCTATGAGTACCTGGATGGCTCTCTTCTTCCGTCGGAGATTAGCCCTGGTTTAAATAGTGTGCCGCCTTCAGGAGTCCAGCAAGCTGAGGGGTCTACGGCGGGAGTTACGTCCTTGACGTGGGCTTTCATGGCCTTATCGTGGGGACGTTATCGCCTTGAAGTCGGGCGGTTTCCTGGCTCCCCTATCCGTTGGGGACTCTTGAACGGATGATGTTTGGTCTGGCCGAGCTCCTGAAACGCCCGCCCTGTCCGGGTGATGAGCATAGCTCGGTGGAAGAGGGGTCGGATAGGTCGGCTAATGCTTGTCTCTCCCGGGTGGGGAAACGGCTTGGGCCGGACCTTCCTTATGACCTGACCATCACTCGGGCCCTCCGAGCCTAGAGGCCGCCGGGGAGAGTTGGTTCCTCGAGTGTTTTCTTATTGGGCTTTTCTTCCCTGAGTGGGCCCTGTGGGCTGTCACCCTGGTGGGCTTGCTTCGTTGGACCCTGTTGGGTCTAGTTGGGCTGCTCTTTGGGTGGGCTACAGAAATCCCCCTCTCCACTTGTCCCCCTCCTACTCCCGAGCCATGGAGGCTCGGTCGAGTAGTTTTTGAGGCTTTGGACTGGCGTGGCTCAGGTGGGCGGAATTCTGTTGGCGTGATGGAGCCACGTATAGTGGTTGCCTGGGCCTGTAATGATGATCCTAACGGATTTGAACTGAAGGGGCCCCACTTTTCTCAGAGCACGGAACGACGCGCCGCCTCCCTCCAGGGTTTATAGGCGTTGGGCGCTGTTCGTCGTTCTAGGCTTCTCAGGGTTTTGGGCTTTCCTTAGTTTCTTGGTTTCTGGGGCTCCTTGATGCGCCGTGAGGGCACAGTGGAGGCGCAGAGCCTTGCGGCGGCGTTTGAGGAGTTGGCGAGGATAACCGCAGAGGCAGTCCGGCAACTTCCTTCCCCTCTGGAGTCTTCGAGCTCGCACGAGGGATCATCTTCCGGCTTGATGGCTGGTCTGCCTCTGGAAATCAGGCAGGTGAGGCGGGAGCCCGTCTCCAACTGTAGTGAGTTGGGGGAGGCCGAGGTGAGGAAGCTGGAGCATCGCTTTCGCTTGCCTCTCAGGTACAGCTTTTCTACCGCCGCCCTGTATGAGATGAGTCTGGACAGCCATACGGGGCACATTTACACTTTCCTTCTGGCCTGGAAGAGTGGGTTCCGCCTTCCCTTCGAGCCTCTTGTACTCCAGCTTCTCAAGTTTTTCCAGTTGGCGCCTATTCAGTTGGTGGCCAACTCATATCTCCTTCTTTCCGCCTTTCGGATTCTCTGTCGTCAGCACGACATTTTTCCTTCCTTGGACCTCTTTCATTATTTTTTCGAGTTGAAAGCGCACCCGTCAGTGGGAAAGGGCTTTTACTTCATCCAGGCAAGGAGGAACAGGAGTTGCATCTCCCTCGCTGCGAAGGACTCCTCGCACAAGGGGTGGAAGACCCAATTCTTTTGGGTGAAGGTGGAGGCGACGGACAAGTTTTGGAGATGTCCGATCTCGCCCAATTTTCATCCGAATCTCCCTCCTTGCCCAGAGGAGTTCCCTCCCCACGTGGAGCGACAGGCCGCTCATCTGCTGGGTAACCGTCAGTCGACCGAGGAGCTGGTGACGCCGGAGAACATTGAACGGTGCTTGCTTACGCGGTTGACGTCGAAAGGTACCGCTCTCGAGGCTCTTCTCCTGGGATGGTAGTTACTTTTTTCTCCTGACCGGGTCTTCTCCATTTGTGGCAAACGTTAGGCGGGAACCTCTCGAGGAAACTGCTGAGGTCATTGATCTGGGAGATGACTCGGCGGCCGATGAACCAGATGCTTCTGCGAGTTGCGCCCAAGCCCGAGATAAGGGCAAGGGGTGGCTCCCGCGGGGTCTTCACGGCCGACTGGTACGAAGCGCAAGGATCCCATGGCGGGAAAGTTGCGGGAGGCCGTGAAGGCCAAGAAACGGGCAAAGAAGGCCGGTCTTCCTCCTACCGCCGGGGGCGACTCCGGCTCGGCGGCGCTCCCCTCGCGGGGGCAAGATGGGGCCGACCCCTTGGGGCCAGCTCCCCCACCTGCCAGGCGAGAGGGGGCCGAGGAGACCGGGGGCCCATCAGAGGGTGGCGATGGGTCGGCTCTCCCCCCCATGGAGGCAGAGGGGGCCGATGTCGAAGTAGCTGGCGCCAAGGCCGGGGGATTGGCCGAAGGCGGGGATGTCTCGGTCGGTGAGGTGCGGGCCGAGACAGGCAGGGCTGGGGGTTCGCCCGCTAGGGCGTTGCAGCTCCAGGTGTTTGGAGCTCCCGGTGCGGTCGGTCCCGCGGCGCCGGTCGAGGTTGGGGGTTCGCCTGGGGAGGCGTCGCAACCCCAACCGACCGTGGAGTGAGAGGCGGTTGGTTCCGTCACTCGAGCGGAGTCTTCTGGCGGGGTGCCCCGGGCGGAGTGGTCCCCTCTGTCGGAGCCCTTGGAAAGGCTTGGCATTACGGGCGACCTGTATCGGGTCTGTCGATCGATTGCCGCAAGGACGAAGGGGGGAGAAAGACGCAATACCCCCCCAGGATCCTTGATGTCTTGATGGAGGGCGGCCTGGTCATAGCTCGGTCGGCGGCTTTGATGGCGGAGGCGCACGCCCGGAGGGAGGCGGAGCGGTCGGAACTTGCCTGGACCCTTGGGGGCTGTGAGAGGAAACTGGCCCGACTCAAGGGGGAGCATGAGGGGCTCCGGCAGGAGTTCTCCGCGTTCCGGGAGGTGGCGCGGGCGAGCCGACTGGAAGCCAGGGTGCTGGCCGAACAGCTCTCCAAGACCCGAGAGTCTCTCGAGAGGACAAGCCGATTCTTTGAGGAGGAGCGTCTGCGTCGCCTCGAGCTAGACAACCGCTGGGAGCTCGAACGCGCCGAGCTGCTAGATCGGGCGGAGGTGGCGGAGGGTCTCCGAGCTGAGGCTGAGGTGGACCGGGCCCGGGCAGAGGAGCGCGCGGCCAAGGCGTAGCGGGCTCGGGTCGAGCTTGCCGGAAGGGCGGGGTAGGTCGAGGCGGAGGCAATCGAGCATTACAGGAGCTCGGATGCTTACTCGGCCGACCTGATGAAAGCCACCCTACCCTACTACGGGGTAGCATTATGCCGGGGTGCTCGAAAGGGGTTCAAGCAAGGCTATCGCCGGGCGGTGGACTACGCCGATGAGCAAAACTCCGCGATCGAGTTCCCCTTCGGCCAGTGTTATGACTCGGATGAGTCGGTTTCCAGCTCTTCCTCGTCGGTCGGGGGAGATTCGGAGGGGTCACCTTTATCGGGGTCACCGACTCCGGGCGTTTCGGGAGGGTTCACGATCGGGACAGTTCTCGCACAGGCGAGGTCAGTGTCCGAGCCGGCCGTCATCGAAGGCGCCGGGGGTGACGCGTCTCCTTCCGCCGTTCCCGAATGTCAAAGTGGGCCCGAGGCCTGATGTACTTTGCCTCCTTCCCTTTTTGTCATTCTTCCCTCTTTGTAGAGGGTTTCCTTTTGGTGTGATAATAAATGACTTGCTCTGTTTGAGTACCATCCTTGCCGTGATTGGGTTGGTCGGATCTTGAGTGGTTGGGAGGTGCCGATATGCCCTGCGTGGTATTCGCATGTAGTTTTGGTAGGCTTTTGATGGGGCGTCTTTCCGTTTCCTCATGCTTTGAATGTCAGGCCGCTTCGTGAATCCCGCTAGTGCGGGGGACAAGGAGTTGGAGGTGACTGTTTAGGGGAGAAATCCTTTGGCGTGTTTCCGAGGAGGGGGGGGGTCATTTAAGGCGTGTAGCCTCCTTTGGCCTATAAGAAGCACCGAAAGGCGCCCTTTCCTCTTCACTGCTTGGGATTTTCTCTAACAGTCTTTCCTCGCTCCTTCCTCTTCACTGTGTGTTGTGCCCTTGTATTCGGAGCATGGAGGATCCTTCGGAGGGTGATGCCGCCGACGACGGGGAGCGGCGAGCTCCCGCTGCCCTGTAATGTTGAACGGATCCCACGGTCGCCGCACGTGCACGAGATGGGTCTGACGGTCGCCGCGCAGATCTGGAGAGGGCTTCGACGTGTGAAAGCACGGTTCTTGCCCTTTCTCAGTTCCAGCGTGGCTTCCGGGTGGACGCCGAGGCGGAGGACGGATGGGGGCATCTGGGGAGCCCGCCGTTACTTCCCTCCGTGTGAGGGGAGGAGGCGTATCAAGCTTCCTCCTCACCGAAGCCTTCCTCCGTCTGCAGCCTCTTTCTCCCTCTTCTGCTCTTCATTTCTTTCACTCTTCGGGGGCTGCTTGCTCTCTCCTTCCTTCCAAGGAGTTGGCAGTTTGGAAGGGGGGAGGCCTTCACAGCGCTCCTTTTTCCTGGTTGTTGCCAACTTGAGAGGTAGCCTTCCTCAACGTTTAAAGGTGGCCTTCCTCCTGCAATCCCTCTGTCACCTTTGTCACGGGCCACCCGAGGCAACTGGCTTGACCACCTCTTGCCCGAGCCAGTTTCCGCACGAGACAGAGTCAGTGGCTGGACGCGAGGAGATCAAGACCGAGTCAGCCGAGCGATGACCCCTTGAGGCGGTGTTAGACAGATTTTTGCTTTTTGCTATGTGATGTACTGGCATTTGCCTATCTGATGTACCAATGGTTTGGAATGAAAAGAAAAGGGATTTATTCTGTCCATCTTGCTGTACAATTTCAAAAAAAGAATTTGCGTAGTGCGGCTGCGTTCCATGTCCGAGGAATAGGTTCCCCTTCCATTGTCGCTAACCTGTACGCACCTTTTCCGAGCGTCTCGACCACTCGGTAGGGGCCTTCCCAGTTGGGGGATAGCTTGCCCGCCGCCTCTAGTGGTCGAGAGGCTTCGGCTTTCCTGAGGACGAAGTCCCCCGGTTGGAAACGTCTGTCCCGGACCTCGGCATTGTAGTATCGAGTGAGGCGACGCTGGTACTCCGTTGCCCGGACGTTCGTGATCTCTCGGAGTTCATCTGCTAGGTCGAGGTTCTCGAGCAATTTTTGCCTGTTTGCCTCGAGTGAGAAGCTGATCACTCGGAGAGACGGATTGGCGATCTCCAATGGAACGACGACTTCGGTGCCATATACCAACTGAAAAGGGCTTTCACCGGTTGCCATCCTGGGGGTTGTTCGGTGCGACCATAATACACTAGACAATTCCTCGAGCCAGCTACCCTTAGCCTTGCCGAGTCTGGTTTTTATGCCTTTCAAGATGGTCTTGTTGGCATTTTCAACTAGCCCGTTGGCCTAAGGGTGGGCGACCGAAGTGAAGTGGTTGCGGATATTTAGGTCGGCACATCTATCTCGGAAGTACCGAGAGTCGAACTGCCGACCGTTATCGCTTACTATCACTCGGGGGATGCCAAAGCGACAAATGATCGATTTCCAAACAAAGCCCCAAACGACTTTCTCGGTGATCCTCGCCGTAGCCTCGGCCTCGATCCACTTGGTGAAGTAGTCGATGGCGACGATGATGAACTTCTTCTGGGACTGGGCGGTTGGGAATGGCCCAAGGATATCGATTCCCCACCGAGTGAAAGGGTAAGGCTCGGCTAGGGTGACAAGTTCCGTAGCCGGCTGATGGATCAAATGGTCGAACCGCTGGCATCGGTCGCACTGTTGAACATAGGCCGAGCAGTCGCGCTGCAGGGTGGGCCACCAGTACCCCTGTCGTAACAGGATTCTGGCCAGTGACCTTGCCCCTGAGTGCGCTCCGCACAGGCCTTCATGAATCTCTTGGATGGCTCGGCTGGCCTCGTCGGGACCGGCACTTCAGGAGGGGACCGAAGAACGATCTTCGGTAGAGAGTGTTGTCGAAGACGACGAAGCGCCGAGCTTCATACTTCATTCGGCGGGCTTCTTGAGGGTCAGAGGGCCCTTGGGAGTCTTGTAGCCAGGACAGGTAGGGGGAGCGCCAGTCACTTAGAGTGGCCGAGTCAACAGCGAGGAGCTCCGTGTCAATGCTCGGGCGCTCTAGCTCTTCTAGGAGGACCGATCGTGTACCTTCCGGGTCTAGGGAGGAGGCCAATTGAGAGAGGGCGTCCGCCCGAGAGTTTTGCTCCCGAGCTATCCGGACTACCCCAAATTCCTCGAACTGTTGGGCCAGGCTCCGGACCAACTGAAGGTATTTGATCATGGGTGCCTCCCGAGCTTCATACTCGCCGTTGACCTGACCTGCGACTAGTTGAGAGTCGGTGTGGATCCTGACTCGCTCGACCCCCAGCCGTCGGGCCATGCGCGCTCCCGAGATAAGGGCCTCGTACTCAGAAGCGTTGTTGGATGCCTGAAAGTTGAATTTCAAGGCGTACTGTAGCTCTATCCCTTCGGGGGACCTCAGGAGTATCCCCGCACCGCTGCCTGCCGAATTGGATGATCCATCGACGAACAGTTCCCAGGTTGGCCCGGTCGTGGTCGGAGGCCTGTCCTCGATGGGGATGGTGCTTTCGGCAATGAAGTCGGCGAGCGCTTGGCCTTTGATTGCTGATCGCGGCCGGTACGAGATGTCGTAGGCCCCGAGCATAATGGCCCATCTGACGAGTCGCCCTGAGGCCTCGGGGTGGGCCAGAATCTTCTTCAACGACTCGCCGGTTAGCACGGTGATGGGGTGCCCCTGGAAGTAGGGGCGGAGGTGCCTTGCGGAGGTAACCAATGCT
Organism: Amorphophallus konjac; assembly: GCA_022559845.1. Classification (NCBI taxonomy): domain Eukaryota; kingdom Viridiplantae; phylum Streptophyta; class Magnoliopsida; order Alismatales; family Araceae; genus Amorphophallus; species Amorphophallus konjac. The sequence continues at coordinate 227,185,642 of CM040126.1, read as the reverse complement.
AGCACGAGTTTCTCGGTTGCGGGGTACCTCCGTTTGGCCTCATTGAGCACCTTGCTGGTGTAGTAGACTGGTCTTTCGATTCCCGAGTCATTTCTGACTAGGACCGAGCTGACCGTGGATGGCGTCGCCGAGAGGTAGAGCAGCAGGACTTCGCTTGGGGCGGGCTTGGAGAGCACTGGTGGCGAAGCCAGGAACTTTTTAAGCTCGACGAACGCTGTCTGGCACTCCTCATCCCATGCTAATGTAGCAGACGCTAGCTTAGGTCCCCTCATCAGTTTGAAGAAGGGCAAGCATCGTTTGGCCGCACGGGACAGGAAGCGACTAAGAGCGGCCACACGCCCCGCCAGACGCTGAATGTCTTTGATGCATGTGGGTGGGCGCATGTCCAGGATGGCCTGGACTTTGTCGGGATTGGCTTCGATCCCGCGCTGAGTGACCAGGAAACCCAGGAACTTCCCGGATTTTACTCCAAAGGCGCACTTGGCGGGGTTGAGCTTCATGTTGTACTTCAGGAGGGTGCCGAAGGTTTCGGCAAGGTCGGTGAAGTGGTCTTGGGCCTTGGGGGTCTTGACGAGCATGTCGTCAATGTAAGCCTCGACGTTCCGACCCAGCTGTCCCTCGAACATGTGATTTACCAGTCGCTGATATGAGGCTCCGGCGTTCTTCAACCCGAAAGGCATCCGGGTGTAGCAGTACACGCCGCAGTCGGTGATGAAGGCGGTCTTCTCGACATCTTCTGGGTTCATTTTGATCTGGTGATAACCTGAATAGGCATCCAGGAAACTGAGTATCTCGTTGCCCGAGGTTGAATCAACCAATTGGTCGATGCTCGGTAGCGGATAGCAGTCCTTGGGGGTAGCCTTATTCAGATCGGTGAAGTCCACGCACATTCGCCATTTGCCTGAAGTTTTTGGCACCAGGACGACATTGGCTAGCCACGTAGGGTACAGGACTGGTCTGAAGAGGCCTGTCTCTTGTCCCTTGGTGACCTGCGCCTTGATGATCGCTTGTTTCTCGGGCGCATGCTTCCTTCTCCTTTGTTGTACGGGCCTCACGGTAGGGTCGAGGCTGAGCTTGTGCATCACGGTCTTCTCTGGTATGCCAGGGAGTTGATCATCGGACCAAGCGAAGACCTGAACGTACTCAGAAAGGAATTTCTTGTATTGTTGATGTTCCATGGGTGGTAGGTCGGCTCCGATCCTTACTCCGAGGGCCGGGTCATCGTTTAGGAATACCGTTAGCAATTCGCCACCGGGCTCGACGGTTACGGTCTTCCCTTCGATTCCCTTGGGGCCCTTGTCTCCCCCGTCCGGCCTTGAGGCTTCCACCGAGATGTTGTAGCACCTTCTGGACGTGGCCTGGTTACCTCGGACTTCCCCCAACCCATTTTTGGTGGGAAACTTCATTTTCTGGTGATAGGTAGATGGTACGGCCTTTATCCGGCTGAGGATTTTCCGGCCGAAAATGGCGTTGTACGCTATCATACCCTTAATCACTATAAAGTCCACCATGACCGTAACGGTTTTGGGTGGGGTGCCGATGGTGACCGGCAGGCTTAGGGCTCCCTCGGGGTAGGTGGCTAGGCCGTTAAACCCGCAAAGGGGTGTTCGGATCGGGCGGAGCTTGGATGGGTGTTCCCCCATCATAAGGAAACAGTCGTAAGATAATACATCGGGGGCGCTCCCATTGTCAACCAGAATTCTATCTACGTTACAATGGTTTATTGTGGCCGAGATAACGAGGGCATCATCATGCGGGGTCTTCAGCCCTTCCAGGTCTTGGTCGGAGAAGACTATGACCTGAGGCTCCCTCGGCGAGCCACTGGAGGGTTCTAAGACCTGGCTGGCCCGCTCAGCATGACGCTTCCTTCCTCGGCTGGTGTCGCCGCCCGACGCCGTTCCTCCGGAGATGACGTTCATGTGGACCCCTCGGGGGGCGTTGTCGATCTCCTCGGCGGCATCCCGGTCTTCTTTGCGCCCGGCTGAAAACCGGGCCAGGTGCCCCTGACGGATGAGACGCTCGATCTCATCCTGGAGCTGGTGGCGGTCGCCGGTATGGTGCCCGTGGTCGCCGTGGAACAGGCAATGCCTGTCGCGCTTACGGTTCTTCGACCTCATCGGTTCGGGGCGGCGGAGGAGTCCCGAGTCTTTGATGTCTTCGTAGATCTCGTGGACTTATGCGGTCAGCGGGGTGTACCGCTCATACTTCCTCTTGCGCTCTCCTTCCCGATCGCGCTTCTTGCCCGAGCCAGGGTTTGGCTCGGAGGCTCGCTTCTTGTCCCCCTCCCGACCCGAGCCGATTGTGTCTCGGCAGGCGCTGAGTACTTCTTCGCACTCGGCGTGGCGCAGTGCCAGAGTCACTAGCTCGGCAAGGGTCGAGGGAGGGTGGAGGACAAGTTCGCGGTGGAGGTTCCCGTCCCTGGTGCCCCCGGTCAGAGCGGTTGTGGCCGAGGCCACATCCAGGCGGGGAATTCTTAGGGCTTTCTATTTAAATCGGTGGACATAAGCCCGGAGCCTTTCCCCTTGCGCCTGTTTGAGGGCCAGGAGCCCTGCTACTGACCTTGGGGGGGTGCTTCCGACGAAGCTCTCCTTGAAGACTCACCTGAATTGCCTAAAGTCCCGGATGGACCCAGGGGCGAAGGCCCAGGACCATGCCTGAGCGCCTTGGACCAGAGTGGCCGCAAAGGCTCGGCATTTAATAGGATCCGGTGTTCCGTGCAGAGTCACCAGGGCGTCGAAGCTGTCGTAGTGGTCGGCTGGGTCGCCCTAACCATCATAGAGCTTGAAGGTCGGAATGGAGGTTCTGGGAGACACCTCTGCCTTCAAGATGTATTCGGAGAAAGGGGATTTCTCCTCATCCTCCGGGAGGGCGGACTCTTGCTCTGCAAAACGTCTTTCAAAGTCCCTCAGCCGGAGGGAAAGTTCCGGCTGTGGTCGTGCCGTGGGACAGTGGGGAGCGTCGTGGCGATCCTCAGGACCGCCGGCGCTCGGGCGTGGAGGCCTCGCCCCCTGTTTCCCTTTTCTGGGCGTGGAGGAAGCCTCTTGCTCCGGGGGCGGAGCTTGCGAGGGTCCTCCCACGTTGTTGAGGATGAGTTGCTGACCGCGGAGGGTGAAGCGGCCCCCAGCGGTATGCTGGGACGCGCTTCGGGGGGGGGGGGCTCCCGGACGGGGCGCGGGACCTGGCATCCCTTGCCGCCTGGGCCCTCATGAGCTCCACGAGGACGTCCAGCTTCTTATTGAGGGCCTGGAAGACCTCGTCGCCACCGTTGGGGGGTACCCCCGTCGTCGTCGGAGGGGGCGGCGATCCGTTGGTGGGGACTCTCTGTGAGGCCCTAGAGGGGCCATCTCCTGCCGCCACCACGGCCTTTCCCTTCTCGACGGCGAATCTCCTCCCTGAGCTTCTTCTCACCATCTCGGCTCCTCGTGCGTTTCCCACAGACGGCGCCAGATGAAGAGGTGAAATCTCACGCTTGTATCCTGAGTAGGTTGTGGATCACCTGAAGATGAACTGCAAGACAGGGAAACGTATCAGAGGGCCCAGGGGGCTTCCCTGGGGTAAAACCGTCCGATGTCTAAGTCAGTAGAGCTATGGTGGAAGCAATAATGGGGAGGAGAAAAGCTAGCGCGCGAGATTCCTCACCAGAGGGTGAAGCGGATTGCTCAGGAGTTTGGGTCTATGAGTACCTGGATGGCTCTCTTCTTCCGTCGGAGGGTAGCCCTGGTTTAAATAGTGTGCCGCCTTCAGGAGTCCAGCAAGCTGAGGGGTCTCCGGCGGGAGTTACGTCCTTGACGTGGGCTTTCATGGCCTTATCGTGGGGACGTTATTGCCTTGAAGTCCGGCAGTTTCCTGGCTCCCCTATCCGTTGGGGACTCTTGAATGGATGATGTTTGGTCTGGCCGAGCTCCTGAAACGCCCGCCCTGTCCGGGTGATGAGCATAGCTCGGTGGAAGAGGGGTCGGATAGGTCGGCTAATGCCTGTCTCTCCCGGGTGGGGAAACGGCTTGGGCCGGACCTTCCTTATGACCTGACCATCACTCGGGCCCTCCGAGCCTAGAGGCCGCCGGGGAGAGTTGGTTCCTCGAGTGTTTTCTTATTGGGCTTTTCTTCCCTGAGTGGGCCCTGTGGGCTGTCACCCGGGTGGGCTTGCCTCGTTGGACCCTATTGGGTCTAGTTGGGCTGCTCTTTGGGTGGGCTACAGAAATCCCCCTCTCCATCCTCTTATGCTGAAAATCAACCAAGCCATTTGACTACATTAGCCATTCAAAGCCATGTAACAGCTTATTCAGTCCACATCATTTCTATGTACAAATCTAATCAACTATTCAAACTACCTTGAGCAAATACACTCATATTCACATAAGTCACTATCACATGGTATTTGATCATCATCAAAATTCTTTCATGAAAAATTGTCATGCACGGGGTTCAACAATCTCCCCCTTTTTGTTGATGACAAAATACAATGTGCATTAAAACAAGGAAGTACTAACCAAAAATTTAGCATTGTCTATCTTTGCTTTTGAATCAATGAAAAAGAAGAATTCATCCCATTCCAAAGAAAAAACTTTCATGCTTTTGAATCGATATCTTGAAAATTCATCCAGGAAATGTAGCTTGATCATTGGCATCTCAATAATTTGTTGACCTTCATGGTGAAATTATGTTTTTCATTTCACAACATATTGAAACAAAAGAGGACACACAAACTGACAGACAAAAGAACCAATGCTCTGCATTGCATGCAATGACTTACAGACATGCATTCATTCTACTTTGATGTTCACATAGGCATATGGCACGCAAGCATGCAACACACATAACTATCATTGATAGGTCAACATAACGTAAATAACATAACTATTTCTCCCCCTTTGGCATCAACAAAAATCAGGGGGGGGAACTAGGGATTAGCAAAAGTACTGCAGGCTGGAAATGTTTGTACTGAATTTCCAATGTTGAATTAAGAGGAAGGTGGGGTACAGCGAATGAAATCCGCTATGTCATCAAGCTTGGAGGTTTAAATACCCAAGGCTGAATGTAATGAATCATTGGAATTTGCCATAGCTACAAATTTCTGGAGATAAGTATTGTGGTACAGTTTCAAATCAGAAATGTCCTTGGTGAGACCAGCCACTATCTCCTTGACCTGGTTAAGTTCACCTCCTAGGGCATCCATCTTTGAGTGCATCGTCGTGACATCCGTAGAAGCAGAATTAGTATCAACATGTTCTTCTTGTTCATTTCATCAATGTCATCAGACTCAACTGCAGGAGCTTTCCCCTTTTTGGACTTAAGAGTGCGGACAAGATGGCCATGTTGAAGCTCATAACCCATGTTATTATAGATTGAAGGAATGGTGTAAATGTATGCATCTCTGATGGTGTGACTGACCTTTTTGTTTAAGTTTATATGAAGATAACAAAAAACCGGTGTCAGTGTGTCACGCCCCGAGCGCGGAAGATACCCGGAGATGCGCGACGTGTCTATATCAATCATGTCAATCAGAGTGGTCATGTATTCGACACAAAGACAGAGATGCGCAAAATAGCAAGATAACCCAATCCTTTATTTCATAATGGATAGACTATTACAAATCCAATACTCTGTTAAATAAAAAGGAAAAGAATACATAGTTGACTCAAGAAACTATGGAATAGACTAGACGACACTTGTAGAAGCTCTATCACTTTCACTCTTGACCATTCCCATCCGATTGACTTCCATCGTCGTCGGACTTACCTGAAAAGTAAAAAGGGACAAACGGAATGAGCGAACGCTCAGTAGGAAATTATATCTCAAGTACTAGCAAGTGGTTTAAGTAATTACATTTTCATGGATGCAATAAAGCTATGCATGCTCGCATGAAACGACAAGATAGAGAGAATGTAATATCAAGAAAATAAGATGAACTTAGTCATGAACTTCCAACAAGATAACAAGTTTATTCGAGATATTCAAGCAAGTACATTTAACAAGTCATGTCAAGAACTTTGGCTATCATGTATCAAGCAAGTAAATTACCCTTTTTCGGGCCACGCATTTCATTTCATGTCAAGTACGAGTCAAGTACAAGATGTGTGTGGAATGTCCAATCAAGCAAGTCAAGTACTCGGTATAATGCCAGATACCTTATCATTTTAACTCCCATGGGCACAAGTACTTTCGGGTGCTCCTCCCAGGACCAGATCGGGCCCTATATGCGCAGGCATTTATCATGTGTTTTGACATCCACTCTTGTTTATATAGCCAATATAGAATTTCAATAATCAAGCTTGTAGACACGTATGACAACTTTGATAGAATAGAGTCCAAAATATGACAAAGGACATAGAATAGCGATAATAACGGTATAATCACGAGTTCGATAAAACTAGGTAGAATATGGTTCCCTTAACTTAGGTACCATGACAAATCAATATGGACATTCTTTATATAGAATTGAGGTCCACATGAACAGTATATCAAAGGTAAGATACCCTCATTCTTATCATAGAATTGAGGTTTACAAGAACGACATGATATGGCATGATATCATCATCCCATTAAGAATTTCTTATGATATACTCTTTGTATAATCATAAGGGCCGGTATACCATGTTTCTTTAGATTGACATGGCAAGGATCGTGTAATGGGTTTTTAGGGTACAACCAGCTCAGTCGGCCTTGAGGGAATCCAAGGCTACGAGGAGTCTTACGGAGGTCTCTATGACTAACTCGCTAGTCCAAAGGAACGGAATGTCCAATGGAGAGCTTGTATGTCAATGAGAGTTGAGTGTGATCGATAAATCAACATGAAACGTGGGACTATACTCACGGAGTGGAGAATAGTGCCGATATATATATATATATGTATAATATGAAACCATCGGTAATAGAATCAGGATAAAATCAGTTTACAGTAAAATAACGACTTAAGTAAAGTCGTGTATTGAATAATTAACGCCTAACAGAAGGGCGTTTACATGTATTGCCAATTTACAGAATCTCCATTATTTCATTAATTTATCAAAAACACGCCTTTCCTGGGGGCGTTTCTTCAAAGTTGACGACTGCAGAGGCAGGCGTCTCATCATTTACATATTCGACAGGATATAATTATTCTCAGAAATTTATCAAAAACGCGCCCTTGGAAGGGGCGTTACTTTCTAATTCCATTTTACAGAATATGTGAATTTCAGGATTTTAACAGATACACGCCCTAGGAAGGGGCGTTACTTTTCAGATTCACGCCTTGTACTGGGGCGTTAGAATATGGAAAACGACTTTGTCCAAGTCGTGAATTTCAAGGGATTTACGATATTTTAATAAATAATATTTCGAGAGACAGGAGACATGTCATGGCAGTAAAATTTAACAGGAATTCACAGAGTCATGCAAGATATTAAAAATCAATATTTCATATGTATTGTAATTTTTAAACAGGATCAATTATTAATCACATGCGATTCTTATGAAATTAACGCCTGCGTAGAGGGCGTCAAATATTAAATTGACGACCACTAGCATGGTCGTTTCTTTTAAATTAGCGCCCTAATCAAGGGCGTTTCTTTCAAAATATTTCAGAAAACGCATGAAAACTATAATAATCATATGCATGACATGCTTATATATATATATATCTTGCATTAATTTCATTTGGGCTACAGTAACTTGAGAAAATCCTACCTTTAAGAGTTGATTTGGAGATGACGATTTACAGATTGATATGAAGAAGGGAGAAAACTCTGTTGCTTAAACAGCAACCAATAACTTCAGCCGTATCAGCAGGAAGAAGTCTTTATGTTCAACTGATGAACCCCTTTCGACTGAACTTCCTACAGAGAAATATGAAGAAACATTAATATTTTCTTCATAATACCTGACCGAAGGTAAAGGAAAGATTATTACCTTTGTTCTTCACAACCCCAATGCTTCTTCAACCTGGAAGAAGGAAGAAGTCGAATTAATGATCGTCCACCAAATCAAAAAGGGACAGAGAGAAGGAAGAGCTATTGCTCTGTAATTACCTTCAGAGAACTCGAACGCCAAATAGCGTTCACGGGTTCGAGCAGTAGATTATTTATAGGGTTATGGAAGTCCTATTAAAAGTAGTGTTTGATTGAGGGTAACATATCCCCAATAGAGTCCTTACTCTAATAGACACTTACTAGATTAGGTTAATCTTTCCCTGGATAAGCTCTGGGTTCGAACGAGTCACGAACTGAATTAACGCCTTTGGTCAGGGCGTGTATTCTTTAATTAGGGCGTTTCTTGTTTTAAAACACGCCCAAGATAGAGGCGTTTCTTTTACTTACCCATTTGGTCGCGTGAGAACTGACGACCGTAGGTGTGGGCGTCCTTTCTTTATTCACGCCATGGGTAGAGGCGTTTCTTTATAAATTAACGCCTTAATAAGAGGCGTTATTTTTAATTTATTTTATTTCGTCCAATTAACCCTATTCCTTTTATATATATTACTTCTGTAATATATATGTTTTAATTTATTTCAATTATTCATTTATTAGGGTTGCTACACCCTCCCCCACTTAAAAAGAATTTGGTCCCCAAATTCAATATATATATAATTATACATGTGGAGAGCGTAGAACATAAACCTCTTAGAATAACTCGGGAAATCGTTTCTTCATAGATTCCTCGGTCTCCCATGTCGCTTCGCGTTCAGGATTCTTATTCCATTGCACCTTGATCATGGGAATAACCTTATTCCTTAGAGCTCGTATTTCTCGATCTAATATCTTCAAGGGCCTCTGTTCATATGTGAGATCTTTCTGGATCACCAGATCTCCATGCTCAATAATATGTGACGGATCGTGCACATACTTCTTCAACATAGATATGTGAAATACATTGTGTACCTCGGACAACTGAGGAGGCAACGCGATGCGATAAGCAACCTCGCCAACTCTTTCGAGTACCTCAAATGGTCCGATGAATCTTGGCGTAAGCTTGCCCTTAACACCAAATCTTCGTATGCCACGTCCAGGGGATATTTTAAGAAATACATGATCTCCGATTTAGAATTCAAGATCTCTTCTTCTTGTATCTGCATAAGTCTTTTGTCTGGTCTGAGCAACTTGTAATCTTTCTCTGATTACCTGTATCTTCTCAGTTGTATCCCTTACCATGTCTGGACCTAATAGTTGTTTCTCTCCAACTTCGTTCCAACATATGGGAGATCGGCAACTCCTTCCGTATAAGGCTTCGAAAGGTGCCATTTGGATACTAGCTTGGTAGCTATTATTATATGCAAATTCAACTAAAGGTAAGTGGTCATGCCAGCTTCCTCCAAAGTCAATAATGCATGCTCTCAGCATATCTTCAACAACTTGATTAGTTCGCTCGGTCTGACCATCCGTTTGTGGGTGAAAAGCAGTACTAAAGTTGAGCCTTGTCCCCAACGAATGTTGTAATCCCTTCCAAAAATGAGAAGTAAAACGGGGATCCCTATCAGACACGATTGAGACAGGAATTCCATGTATCCTGACTATTTCTTTAATGTATAGTGCAGCTAGCACATCAATCGACCATCGGCTTTTGATTGGCAAGAAATGTGCCGATTTAGTCAATCGGTCAATGATAACCCAGATTCCATCATGTCCTCCTTTAGATTTAGACAAACCCATGATGAAGTCCATACCAATATCCTCCCATTTCCACTTAGGAATATCTAGAGGATGTAGTTTTCCCGCAGGCTTTTGGTGTTCCGCCTTGACCTGTTGGCATGTGAGACAGCGTGATACATAGTCCGCTATTTCTCTTTTCATATTGGGCCACCAAAAGTTCCTCTTTACATCTTGGTACATTTTAGTTGATCCAGGATGAATAGTGTATCTTGATCTGTGAGCTTCATCTAAGATCTTCTTCTTTAATTCCGGACAATCGGGTATACAAGTTCTATCTTTGAACGATAATCTTCCATCAGAAGTTAGTTGAAAATCAGATTGTCCTTCTAATCTGCCTTTGATTTCTATTAACATAGGATCATCATCCTGAAGTGTTTGTATCTCAGATAACAAATCTGACTGTATGCTTACATGGGATAGTGTGACAAATTTGGATTCCGTGTCCAAGCTTATATTGAGCTCGGAGAATTGTTCAAGTAACCTCCATTCTTGTATCATACAATTTGCTATCTTTGCTCTCGGCTTTCGACTAAGGGCATCAGCCACATAATTACCCTTTCCGGGATGGTATTGTATACTGAAGTCGAAGTCCTTGAGATATTCTAGCCAACGTCTTTGTCTCATGTTCAGCTCCTTTTGTGAAAATAGATATTTGAGACTTTTGTGATCGGAGTATACAGTAAACTGTACCCCATAGAGATAGTGTCTCCATATCTTTAGGGCAAATACTACCGCGGCCAATTCCAAGTCATGGACGGGGTAATTCTCCTCATGCTTCTTCAGTTGACGAGAAGAGTATGCTATGACCTTCCCATGTTGCATTAGAACACATCCGAGGCCAATGCCAGAAGCATCAGTGTAGACCTTGAATTTCTCTCCTTCAATTGGTAGGGCTAAGACCGGAGCTGTGGTGAGATGATCCTTGAGAGTTTGGAAACTGCTTTCACATTCCTCACTCCATTCATATCGGATCTCCTTACGAGTTAATCTTGTAAGTGGTACGGCGATCTTAGAGAAATCTTTGATAAATCGCCGATAATAGCCTGCAAGACCTAAGAAACTTCTGATCTCGCTTGCATTAGTGGGTCTCTCCCAGTTTCTCACAGCTTCAACTTTTGATGGATCCACAGATAAACCGTCCTTGGATATGACATGTCCGAGAAAAGCCACTTCTTCAAGCCAGAACTCGCATTTGCTGAGTTTAGCATATAATTGATTTGTCCTCAAGACTTGCAATGCAATCCTCAAATGCTCTTCATGTTCTTCCTTAGTCTTTAGAATATATCAATATATCATCGATGAAGACTACTATGAATTGATCCAAGTAAGGCCTGAATATGCTATTCATTAACTGCATAAAGGCAGCAGGGGCATTTGTTAGTCCAAAAGGCATAACAACAAATTCGTAATGGCCATACCTGCTTCTGAATGCGGTCTTGTGAATGTCATCATCCTTGATCCTTAATTGATGATATCCCGACCGGAGATCAATCTTGGAGAAATATTTGGATCCTGAAATCTGATCAAACAATTCATTGATTCTCGGCAGTGGATACTTGTTCTTGATAGTAAGATGATTCAACTGTCGATAGTCAATACACAATCTCATGGATCCATCCTTCTTCTTTACAAATAAGACTGGTGCTCCCCACGGGGAAGTACTTGGTCTAATAAACCCTTTTCGGATTAGTTCCATCAACTGCTCCTTCAACTCCTTGAGTTCAGCAGGGGACATTCTATATGGTGCCTTTGAAACCGGACCAGCACCAGGGACTAAGTCGATGGTAAAGGCCACATCTCTTTGCGGGGGTAATCCCGGCAATTCTTCCGGAAATGCGTCTGGAAATTCTCGCACTACCTGAACGTCTTCTATCTTGGTTTCCTTAGCTTCTTTATTAGTGACAAAAGCAAGGAAGGATACACATCCTTTCCTGACGAGCTTGCTTGCTCGAAGAGCCGAAATAAGAGGGGATTTGCTTCGACTCTTAGGACTAGTATAAGTCAGTTCTGGAAATTCTTTGAAAACAATCTTGCTATTACGGCAATCAACCGTTGCCTGGTACTTGGATAACCAATCTGCTCCTAGTATAACATCGTACTCTTTTAGATCTAAGCAGATAAGATCAATAGGAAAATTCTTTCCTCGAACCAATACCTCACAGTTTTGGTAATGATGTGTGATATCCGTCTCGTTTCCGAGAGGAGTAGACAATATTAACTTCATCCATTCTGGTTCTAGAGGTAATGGGTCAGCAAACTTCTTGGAAATAATGGAATGCGATGCACCCGTATCAAATAAGACATGTGCATATTTGGAACAAATTTTTAATGTACCTTCCACCAATCCGCCTTCTTCTTCTGGTTCGGTCTCTTGGATTGCATGAAGACGCGCGTTCCTTGTCACTGGGCGTTTACCCTCACCATCTTGGTCATTCATTAATGGACAATCGGGAATCCGATGTTCACGACTCCCACAACGGAGACATGCTCCTAATTTCCTCCAGCATTCTTCTGTTTTGTGACCAGCCTTGTCACAATGCTTGCATACTACGTTTGAAGGGGTAGTGGTGATAGAGAAAGGCTTGGATTTCTTGTACTTCTGATCTTGAGAGGAAGAACCTCCATTATTGGGCCTCTTCTTAAAGTTGGGTTTAAAAGAACCCGAACTTGTGACTTGCTCCTTTTTGTCTTTCCCACGGATCCTATCAGATAGTTCCGTGGCATCTTCAAGCAACTGAGCTCGGCGCACTATTTCAGTATAAACTTGAATATCCATAGGCGCCAGTTGAGTAATGTAGTGGGGCCTAAGCCCATTAAGAAATCTACGGGCTTTCATCTTTTCCGTGCTAATTAAATGCTTAGCATATCTAGACAGTCTAGAGAACTGTGCTTCATAATCAGCCACCGATAAAGATCTTTGCTTTAATGCGGCAAATTCGGCGGCCTTCCTTTCCTGGACCCTATCAGAGAAATATTTGGCGTTGAAATATTCAACGAATTCACCCCATGTAACTTGAGTTGGGTCAACAGTAGCTTCAATCGACTCCCACCAGCATCTAGCATCCTTTTCTAACTGGAAAGTAGCTAATAAGACTTTGTCCTGATCCGTGCATTGCATGACACGGAATATACGTTCAATCTCCCGAACCCAATGCTCGGCATCGTCTGGATCGGTCGATCCCATGAACTTCGGGGGATTCATATTCTTGAATGCTTGGTGTAAGCTTCCAGCTCATGGAGCACCACCTTGTGCTACCTGTTGTAGCACTTGGGTCATCCCTTGAAGGGTACGCTGCATGTTGCGCCATTGAGCACGTTCGGCAGCCATTATCCTACAATTACAATAGCTATGTTAGTATTATATCACTATGATCTTATAAAGGACTCATTGATCATTTAACCCTTGGTTCTACCCACTCTCACTTGGTTAAAGGTTTTGAAACCTATCCTTGGACTTGGGTTTCCTAGGAATTGAATACCTTAGGCTCTGATACCACAAAGACTGTCACGCCCCGAGCGCGGAAGATACCCGGAGATGCGCGACGTGTCTATATCAATCATGTCAATCAGAGTGGTCATGTATTCGACACAAAGACAGAGATGCGCAAAATAGCAAGATAACCCAATCCTTTATTTCATAATGGATAGACTATTACAAATCCAATACTCTGTTAAATAAAAAGGAAAAGAATACATAGTTGACTCAAGAAACTATGGAATAGACTAGACGACACTTGTAGAAGCTCTATCACTTTCACTCTTGACCATTCCCATCCGATTGACTTCCATCGTCGTCGGACTTACCTGAAAAGTAAAAAGGGACAAACGGAATGAGCGAACGCTCAGTAGGAAATTATATCTCAAGTACTAGCAAGTGGTTTAAGTAATTACATTTTCATGGATGCAATAAAGCTATGCATGCTCGCATGAAACGACAAGATAGAGAGAATGTAATATCAAGAAAATAAGATGAACTTAGTCATGAACTTCCAACAAGATAACAAGTTTATTCGAGATATTCAAGCAAGTACATTTAACAAGTCATGTCAAGAACTTTGGCTATCATGTATCAAGCAAGTAAATTACCCTTTTTCGGGCCACACATTTCATTTCATGTCAAGTACGAGTCAAGTACAAGATGTGTGTGGAATGTCCAATCAAGCAAGTCAAGTACTCGGTATAATGCCAGATACCTTATCATTTTAACTCCCATGGGCACAAGTACTTTCGGGTGCTCCTCCCAGGACCAGATCGGGCCCTATATGCGCAGGCATTTATCATGTGTTTTGACATCCACTCTTGTTTATATAGCCAATATAGAATTTCAATAATCAAGCTTGTAGACACGTATGACAACTTTGATAGAATAGAGTCCAAAATATGACAAAGGACATAGAATAGCGATAATAACGGTATAATCACGAGTTCGATAAAACTAGGTAGAATATGGTTCCCTTAACTTAGGTACCATGACAAATCAATATGGACATTCTTTATATAGAATTGAGGTCCACATGAACAGTATATCAAAGGTAAGATACCCTCATTCTTATCATAGAATTGAGGTTTACAAGAACGACATGATATGGCATGATATCATCATCCCATTAAGAATTTCTTATGATATACTCTTTGTATAATCATAAGGGCCGGTATACCATGTTTCTTTAGATTGACATGGCAAGGATCGTGTAATGGGTTTTTAGGGTACAACCAGCTCAGTCGGCCTTGAGGGAATCCAAGGCTACGAGGAGTCTTACGGAGGTCTCTATGACTAACTCGCTAGTCCAAAGGAACGGAATGTCCAATGGAGAGCTTGTATGTCAATGAGAGTTGAGTGTGATCGATAAATCAACATGAAACGTGGGACTATACTCACGGAGTGGAGAATAGTGCCGATATATATATATATGTATAATATGAAACCATCGGTAATAGAATCAGGATAAAATCAGTTTACAGTAAAATAACGACTTAAGTAAAGTCGTGTATTGAATAATTAACGCCTAACAGAAGGGCGTTTACATGTATTGCCAATTTGCAGAATCTCCATTATTTCATTAATTTATCAAAAACACGTCTTTCCTGGGGGCGTTTCTTCAAAGTTGACGACTGTAGAGGCAGGCGTCTCATCATTTACATATTCGACAGGATATAATTATTCTCAGAAATTTATCAAAAACGCGCCCTTGGAAGGGGCGTTACTTTCTAATTCCATTTTACAGAATATGTGAATTTCAGGATTTTAACAGATACACGCCCTAGGAAGGGGCGTTACTTTTCAGATTCACGCCTTGTACTGGGGCGTTAGAATATGGAAAACGACTTTGTCCAAGTCGTGAATTTCAAGGGATTTACGATATTTTAATAAATAATATTTCGAGAGACAGGAGACATGTCATGGCAGTAAAATTTAACAGGAATTCACAGAGTCATGCAAGATATTAAAAATCAATATTTCATATGTATTGTAATTTTTAAACAGGATCAATTATTAATCACATGCGATTCTTATGAAATTAACGCCTGCGTAGAGGGTGTCAAATATTAAATTGACGACCACTAGCATGGTCGTTTCTTTTAAATTAGCGCCCTAATCAAGGGCGTTTCTTTCAAAATATTTCAGAAAACGCATGAAAACTATAATAATCATATGCATGACATGCTTATATATATATATATCTTGCATTAATTTCATTTGGGCTACAGTAACTTGAGAAAATCCTACCTTTAAGAGTTGATTTGGAGATGACGATTTACAGATTGATATGAAGAAGGGAGAAAACTCTGTTGCTTAAACAGCAACCAATAACTTCAGCCGTATCAGCAGGAAGAAGTCTTTATGTTCAACTGATGAACCCCTTTCGACTGAACTTCCTACAGAGAAATATGAAGAAACATTAATATTTTCTTCATAATACCTGACCGAAGGTAAAGGAAAGATTATTACCTTTGTTCTTCACAACCCCAATGCTTCTTCAACCTGGAAGAAGGAAGAAGTCGAATTAATGATCGTCCACCAAATCAAAAAGGGACAGAGAGAAGGAAGAGCTATTGCTCTGTAATTACCTTCAGAGAACTCGAACGCCAAATAGCGTTCACGGGTTCGAGCAGTAGATTATTTATAGGGTTATGGAAGTCCTATTAAAAGTAGTGTTTGATTGAGGGTAACATATCCCCAATAGAGTCCTTACTCTAATAGACACTTACTAGATTAGGTTAATCTTTCCCTGGATAAGCTCTGGGTTCGAACGAGTCACGAACTGAATTAACGCCTTTGGTCAGGGCGTGTATTCTTTAATTAACGCCTTGCATAAGGGCGTTTCTTAAAAAGCGCCTTGAAAAAGGGCGTTTCTTGTTTTAAAACACGCCCAAGATAGAGGCGTTTCTTTTACTTACCCATTTGGTCGCGTGAGAACTGACGACCGTAGGTGTGGGCGTCCTTTCTTTATTCACGCCATGGGTAGAGGCGTTTCTTTATAAATTAACGCCTTAATAAGAGGCGTTATTTTTAATTTATTTTATTTCGTCCAATTAACCCTATTCCTTTTATATATATTACTTCTGTAATATATATGTTTTAATTTATTTCAATTATTCATTTATTAGGGTTGCTACACAGTGCAGTAGCATAAGGAAGATTCCTATTTTTTGATAGCTTGTAATATAATCCATGATGATAGCTGAAAAAATAATTTGTATGCCATTCAAGATATGGTAAAAGAGAAATTTTTGATGGTTTGTAACTTGCTCTCTACCTCCAGATCTTGGGAGTAAGATAGTGGTCATCATGTGATGCAAAATCCTTTATAACAGAGGAAAGTTATTTGCATTCAGTTTGCTTGTGTTTTTATCACCCATCTCTTCACCGGTCATCAGTTCATATATGTCTTCTTCACCGAACATTGCATCTTCATAAGTGGAGCTTGAGTCATAAGGCATATCTAATGCTTTTCCAATGAGCTGAATAGTTAAGGGAAAAGGTTGACCATTAATTTCAGTGAAAAGCTCATCATTTTTCACAACCATATTGCCATAAAATTGATGCACAACTGAATGATATACTTTCTGATGATCAGACATAAACGATATGAGATTTGGTTGCTTCTTAATCATCTGCACTAATTCAAGTGAGACAGTTTCAATGCTTTGAAAATCAACCGCTCTAGGTCAGAGTACCTTCCGTTCGACGAGCATGAGATTTTTAGCTGTAGATTTCTTCTTCTGAGCTTGGAGTTGCTTATCTTTCCGTCAGAGTTCCTTCAGCATATGTGCTTCTTCCCTCTCCTTCAAGGATCGCTTCTTGGGCGCCATTTGGACACACCTCAGATGTAAAATCGACGGATGGTGAATCTGCTAGGTCTATTCAATGAGTGGTAGCTTCCCTTGGAGAGATCTGTTCTCTACAAGCCATGCACTGACTCCAGAGAAGAAGGGCTTGAACGAAAGTGCCTTGGGTGCTCGGAGAAGAAAGGGGGCCGTGGGTGCCGCAGGATGTCCGCGTCGAAGGTTGGACGATGTGAGGATGACAAGGAAGGTGTCTAGGGCTGAATGAGGGCGGCACGGGGTTTGTAAGGGACGTACGGGGTGTTTTAGGGCAACTGGGGTCACCTGGGTTCGAAGATGAGTGGACCCCTAGTGGTCCGATTCGCACATGTAAATGCAACCGAAAAGTGTCGACTTTTTGAGTCGACACTTTTCTACACCCATTATGTCCCGCGAAGCAGAAGAAAAGGCAGGATCAGAAGTCGACTCTGCCCTATAACATGATATTTTCAAGCTAAACAAATGATTGTGAAGGCAAAGGCATAAGGCTTGAGTCCCCATTGATTTAGATTAAGATTGCCGAGCTTATGGGTTAATCAAATGGGGTTTGGATCAAGGACATAAGGGGTCTCAATCATCCGATTATTTTCCATCCAACTTAACCAACTAGCAAATTTTCACTCAATTGCTCCAACTGAGTACATTATTTATCAAGAATTGTATAGACATAGTAAGCACAAATGAGGGTTCATATTACTAGATAGAAATTCATGCACCACACAAATTTGTGATTTCATTCAAGCACACTTTTATGCAATTTAAGCACCATGATGCAAATGCATGTCAAGAGGAATAGCTAATGCAAACTTGATTGTTGTTACGTGGTGGAGTTAAAGCACTCGACACATGGTGAGGGCTTCCACATGGACTTAGCTCATCCTTCAGCATGACAACATTTGATATACCACACAACCATATGCTTATGAATTAAATGCATGTGACAAGAAAAAGCTAATTCATGACTAGGGACTCTAATTTATGCACAAAGGAGTTGAAATTTATTATGCATGCAAGAGACTTACACAGAAGCCTACACACTCCTAACTCTCTTCTAAAATATGTGAATTTTTGTTCATTTAGTGGCTTAGTGAACATGTCGTCAATTTGACTGTTCGTTTCAACAAATTTTATTTCGACATCACCCCTGCTAACATGGTCCCTCAAAAAATGGTGTCGTATCTCAATATGTTTTGTTCGAGAATGATGCACATGATTTTTTGATAGATTAATTACAGATGTGTTATCACACATTATTGCAATGTTTTTTAGATCAATGCCAAAATCAACCAGTTGTTGTTGGATCCAAAGCACTTGGGCAACACAACTACCTACGGCCACACATTCGGCCTCGGCAGTTGATAATGCCACTGAACTCTGTTTCTTGGAGGCCCATGAAACCATGCAACCTCTAAGGAACTAGCAGTACCTGCTTGTGCTTTTACGATCCACTTTACAACTCGTATAGTCAGCATCAGAATACGCAAGCAAATCAAAACAAGAACAGTGGGGAAACCAAAGTCTCAAATCACAAGTACTAGAGATATATCTAAAAATCCATTTCACGGCCGACATATGAGATTCTTTTGGATTTGACTGAAATCTAGCACATAAACATACAACAAACTGAATGTCCGGCCTAGTGGTAGTAAAATATAGCAAGGATCCTATCATGCTTCTAAAGAGTGTTTGATTAACTGATTTACCTTTGTCATCTTGGTCTAGCTTAAGTGATGTGGACATTGGAGTTGGCTGTGACTTAGCTATGCCGAGATTGAATTTCTTGAGAAGCTCCTGTGCATATTTCCTTTGACTGATGAAGAGGCCATCCTCCATTTGCTTAACCTACAGTCCCAAAAAGAATGTCAACTCTCCCATAAGACTCATTTCAAATTCACTTTGCATCAATTTTGCAAAGTCCTCACTAAGATTATCATTAGTGGAGCCAAAGATAATATCATCTACATAGATTTGGACAATCAATATTTTCTTACCATTCATTTTTGTGAAAATAGTTTGATCGACATTACCTCGTTTGAACGACCATACAGTGCTTTCTCTAGCTTGAAAATATGGTCCGGGTATTCTTGATCCTCGAACCTCGGTGGCTGCTCCACGTAAACGTCATCCTGAATATATCCATTTAAAAATGCACTTTTAACATCCATATGAAATAGTTTAATATTATTGAAACATGCAAATGCTAGAAAAATTCTCACAGCTTCTAGTCTTGCCACTGGGGCAAAGGACTCATCAAAGTCATTTCCTAGTTCTTGACAATAGCCTTTGGCTACCAGCCTGGCTTTGTTCCTAGTTACCACTCCTTGATCATTTAATTTGTTCCGAAAAACCCATTTGGTTCTAATCACAGAGTGATTTCTAGGGCGAGGCACGAGGAACCAGACCTTGTTCCTTTGGAAATGGTGTAGTTCTTCCTGCATAGCCAAGATCCATGAATTATCTTTCAAAGCATCCTCTACAGTGTGAGGCTCAAATTGATAAAGCAGGGCTATGTAATCTGAGTTCTCTACTTCCCTGAAGGAGGATCTTGTTCTAACTCTTTCTTCAACATTACCAATTATATTCTCAGCTGGATGGTTCCTTGCAAATGTCCGCTGCCTTGGTAGTTGCTGCTCAATTTGATCTTCTTGAATTTCATTTTCCAATTTTTCTTCTTGAATGTTCTGTTCTAGTGGGGCCTTTGGTGCATTTACTTCTCCGTTCTCTTCATCTTCATCCTACACATGTGAATCCTTGTTAATGTTCCAATTGAACGACTCGTCTACAATGACATGTGGGCTTTCTTCTACAACAAGAGTTCTCAAGTTATAAACCCGATAAGCTCTTGAGTTGAGTGAATACCTAAGGAAAATTCCACGATCACTTTTTGCATCAAACTTGCCCAAGTCAGATTTCCCATTGTTAAGTATATAGCAAATATTACCAAATGGTTTCAAATGAGAGATGTTGGGCTTTTTACCTTTAAAAAGTTCATAGGGTGTTTTTCTGAGGAGAGGTCTTACCATGGTTGGGTTTATGATATAGCATGCCATGTTAACGGCTTCTGCCCAAAAGTACCTAGGTAAATTATTCTCATTGAGCATTGTCCAAGCCATCTCAACAAGGGTTATGTTCTTCCTCTCAACCACCCCATTCTGTTCTGGAGTTCTGGGTGCTGAAAATGTATGCATGTACCCTTGTTCCCTACAGAACTCATCAAACTCATTATTTTCTAACTCCTTACCATGATCACTTTGGACTATTTTAATAAAATATCCTTTCTCATTCTGAACTTTCCTACAAAAACCTTTAAACTCAGTCAATGCTTCATTTTTATGTGATAAAAAGTGAACCCAACAAAACCTTGAGAAGTCATCTACAATGATAAAACCATATAGCTTTCCACCTAGGCTGTGAGTTCTACTAGGTCCGAACAAATCAATATGAAGAATTCAAGGGGCCTAGTAGTTGTGACATCATTCTTATTTTTAAAAGAAGTTCTGGTTTGCTTACCTTTACTGCACGCCTCACACACCTTGTTTGCTTCAAACTTCAGCTTTGGCAATCCAACAACTAGATCATTTCTAGATCGCTTTGTAAGAACATTAAAACTGGCATGCCCAAGACGGTAATGCCACAACCAAGCATTATTTGAATTATTTGCAACTAAGCAAAGATTATTGTGTGATGTATCATCTAGGTCTATGATATATACATTGTTTTGCCTAACTCCTATGAACTTTATTTCATGTGTATCTTTATTTACAACCGTGCAGTGTGTGGAGTCAAAAATCACATTGCACCCTTTATCACATAATTGACTAATACTCAATAAGTTGTGATTAAGACCTTTAACCAACAAAACGTTTTCCACACTATTAGTAGAATCCTTTCCAGTCATACCTTCGCTGATGATTTTTCCTCTGTCTTTGCCACCAAAAGCAACTAAACCACCATCCTTTTCTTTAAGGTCTACAAATATTTCTTTGTTACCAGACATGTGTCATGAACATCCACTACCGAGGTACCATTTATTTCTTTGAGCCTTCATGTAGACCTACAAAAACATCAAGACAAGAAAACTTCTATGATTTTGGTACCCAAGCTTGGTTGGGTCCATAATGGTTAGAAGTTGTTGATCTATTCAACCACTTTGATTTTCTTGCAAGTCTTTCATCATCAGCCAACATTAATCTACAGGTATACATGGTGTGGCCATACATTCCACAATAGAAGCATGAAGCAATTTTCTTGTTGGCATTCCTTTTCTTACTTTCATTCATGAAGGGTTTGTGTACATGAATGTGTTTTTCATTCTGTTTGTGCGAAGAACATGATGAAGATGAAGCATTCACATGCACATAAGAAGTATAAGTCTTACTTTCAAATGCTTTCTTGTTGCTTGGATCATATCCTAGATCTTCCTTTCTAAAATTCACTTTCATTCCTAGCATGGTGTCTAGAGTTTGCTTCCCTTTGACAGATTTTGGTAATGTTTCTTTTAGATCTTCCACTTCATTTTTTAGAAGCTCATTTGCTTTTTCAACATCCATCTTATCCTCTTCCAAGCTTTTTACTTTCATATTCACTTCCTCAATGGTTTTCCTAAGCTTCTCATTTTCTTCAATTTGTTTCATGGACTTTTCATCATTTTGTTGTTCTTCTCTTAGGCATGCTAGTTATTCTTCAAACAAAATGACTTTAGAACTTAGCAGTTCATTTTCATAAGACAACATTTCAATTTTAGTTGTCATTTCAGCACATTTTTCAAATGAATTTTCATTGAGCATGTTCTGTTCAACCTTTTTCTTTAGCATTTTATTTCAGACTTTAACTTCTTACATTTTTCATATAAAGCTTCATATAGTATTTCCCATTGTTCACATGAGAGAGCGTCAATTTCAGAGCATACCTCATTGGAGTCTTCTTCATTCACCATTAGACACAAATTTTGCACAAGATCATCCAGCTCATCTTCAGATTGGTCATCGACGTCATCTTCATCACTCCAAGTCGCCACCATAGCCTTAGGTTTCTTGAACTTTCCCTTTTTGAATTTCTTGTGAAGTTCGAGGCACTCTCCCGGCATATGACCTAGTTTTTTGCATTCATAGCATATTACTTCTTCATTTATTTTGCTATTTTCACCTCTCTTGAACATAGGTTTCCTCTGTGCCTTCTTGAACTGACCACCAGCTCTTCTGGTCCTCTTAACAAATCTCCCCGCTCTTCTTGTAATCATTGCAACAAGCGCCTCATCTTCACTGTTGGTTGTGGAGTATACCTCACTTCCATCTGATTCTTGTGGGTTTATCTTCAATGCCAATGTTGTAGCCACCTTCTTTTTCTTGTGATCTTCCTCCCTTCTTTTGATGTTGATCTCATACGTTATCAGGGAGCCGATCAACTCATCCAAAGTTAAGGTGCTGAGATCCTTCGAATATTTAATTACGGTGGCCTTTGTATGCCACTATGGTGATAGTGATCTCAGTACCTTCCTTACAAGATCTTGATTAGTGTATTCTTTGCCAAGGGCCTTCAGCCCATTTGTGATCTCCATCAGCCTTGCGAACATCTCCAAAATAGACTCTTCTGGCTTCATCATGAACAACTTATAATCACGGACCAATAAGTTCACCTTGGTCTCCTTGACTTCAGATGTCCCTTCATATATTAATCGAAACTTGTTCCACATCTCCTATGCGGAAGCACACATAGAAATACATGAGTATTCATTTGGGTGAATCGCACATTGAATTATATTCATTGCTTTGAAATTTGCTGCACAATTCTTAATATTTTATTCTTCCCATTCATCCTCATCTTCAGGTAATGCATATGGGCCTCTACTAATGACCCACCAAACTTCATATTCTTGTGCACGGAGAAAAAACATTCATGCGATTCTTCCAATATGTATAATTGGAACCATCAAAAAATGGAGGCCTATGAATCGAGTGCCCATCGGGTAACATCCCCTTGTTCGCCATTTGCTAGGATCTTACTATGTGACTGTGAGTTCAATGTAAGCAGAGACCAAAGCTCTGATACAAATTGTTGTAGCCAGGCGAATGGTAATTAAGAGGGGAGGGGTGAATTGATTACCAATAAAAATTTTAACTATAAAAATAAACTGTCTAGCACCCCTCACAAATTGAGCATAGAATTTTAATGCAATGGATAAGAACAGCCAACCTCTCTTTCTCGCCTCGATTCAAATCACACTCGTGAAAACTACAAGATCATTAAAAGCCAATTTCTGAACATAAAAAGGATTCACTCGTATATCCGTAGCGCCCACACAAGATTGATAATGGAAGACAAACCACAGATATGAACATGCATTTTTTAGGTAGTTCAGGTCCACAACTGTGTCTCCTACGTCCACCCCTCATAGCGTGAGGATTAAGCACCACTAGATGTGAGGCACACACACACGTGCTATAAACACATCACACACACACGCAGCTGAGCTTGACCGCACAACCGCACACACACGCTGCTCTAGTCACGGCACACACGCACAGAGTATTCTCAAATGTTGGATAGTGCAAGACAGATATTCAAGAATGAATGAACATTTGTGTAGAAATCAAAGTCTAAAATATTCTAAGTGTATTTAGCTCCCCCTTTCAACTCCTCTGAAGGAGTTCTATCTCCTCTTCTCAAGGTCAAAGATGACAGCTTGAAATTCCAGCAAGATGAAGAGCTGTTCACGAATCCCTTTGCTCAATCCGCAGCTCTCAGCACGAACTCATAATGGATGATGATTTCCACTCCACATCATCAATGTTCAGCGCACAAAGTGAAGGGGAATGGCAGGTTCGCTGCCGCGCTCTCCCTGCATATCAAAGACGGATAAAAACGTGAAAGCCCCTTTTTTCTTCAATATTCCTTTTAGGTCACCCTAACCTTAAGGCTTATATACCCATAAGAATGGGGGACACGTGGAGGAGACATTCACCCAAGGACCAATCATAGAGGGGGATAAAAAGGGCGGAAAGCATTTAGGGCATCGAGCCCGTGTGAACTAGTGAAAAACACGGTCGCTAAAAAGTGTCGACTCACAGAGTCGACACTTTCAGTCGGCCAACATAAGAAAGCACAAGATAGAGTGAATAGAACAAAGTGTCGACTCAAGGAGTTGACACTTCCTTAGGTAGAGAATAATTTTGGTAGAGAATTATGCAAGGAGTTTCCTTAGGTCTGACATCACTAAGTCCACAATTATTTAACCAAGGAATATCTGGCCTTAAAAATTTTTTTCAAGGAGGGCTATATAAATATATACATTCAAGCATGCAGGAGTGTATGAAAACACACAAGGTATCAAAAGTAAATAGAGATAATATGCATGTTGTCCTACCCTTGATGCATATGAGTTTCTACAAATGCAACTCTAATCCTAAGTGCAAACCTATGCATGTATGCTCTCACCCTTGCACTTCCCAAGTTCTCTTCTTATCTTGTTAAATTGAACTTGGTTTAGGGGTTTGGTGAAGATGTCAGCTAGATGATTGTGTGTGTCAATGAAATTCAATTCAAAGACCCCTTTTCCTACATGGTCTCTCAGAAAGTGATGACGAATATCAATATGCTTGGTCCTAGAATGTTGAACAAGATTTTTTGACAAACTGATTGCACTGGTATTATCACATAAGATTGGCACACATTTCATTTCAATATCTAAATCAAGCAATTGATTTTTGATCCAAAGTACTTGGGCTCCACAACTTCTGGCAGATACATATTCAGCCTCGGCCGTTGAGAGAGTTACTGAATGTTGTTTCTTGGAGGCCCATGAGACTAGACACCCACCAAGAAACTGACAGTACCCACTAGTACTTTTACGATCTACAATACATCTGGCATAATTCGCATCGGTGTATGCAATCAAATCAAATGAACTACCGATGGAAAACCACAAGCCAAAATCTATTATGCCAAGTAAGTATGTAAAAATGCGTTTAATAGCCGTTAAATGAGATTCTTTAGGGCATGACTGAAAATGGGCACAAAGACATACACTTAATTGAATGTCAGGGTGGCCTGCTGTAAGATACAGTAGTGATCCGATCATACCTCAAAATAGTGTAGGATCTACTATTTTACCATTTTCATCTTTGTCTAACTTCGAGGTTGTGGCCAATGGAGTTGACAAAGGTTTTGCATCAGCCATCCCATATTTTTTCAATAGCTCCATTGTGTACTTGGCTTGACTTATGAAAATGCCCTCAGATGTTTGCTTCTCCTGCAGTCCAAGAAAGAATGTTAATTCACCTATTAAGCTCATCTCAAATTCTCCTTGCATAATTTCTCCAAATTCATCACACAACACATTATTAGTAGCTCCAAAAATTATGTCATCCACATACACTTGAACTACTAATATGTCTTTACCTGATTTCCTTGTGAAAAGTGTTTGATCAACCTTACCTCTCTTGAAACCATTTTCAATCAGAAATGATGTGAGCCATTCATACCATGCCCTTGGTGCTTGCTTCAGTCCGTACAATGTCTTCTTGAGCTTGTACACATGTTGTGGATGTTTGGGGTCTTCAAAACCTGTAGGTTGTTCTACAAAGACATCCTCTTTGATATACCCATTTAGAAACGTAGATTTAACATCCATTTGAAACAATTTGAAGTTATATGAGCAAGCATAAGATAATAGAATCTGGACTTCTTCTAGATGAGCAATTGGTGCAAATGACTCATCAAAATCAATACCCATCACCTGGCTATACCCTTTGGCCACAAGCCAGTCCTTGTTCCTAACAACCAATCCCGTATCATTTAACTTATTTCTGAAAACCCATCGGGTTCTGATTATGGATTGATTCTTAGGCCGCGGCACAAGAGTCCACACCTGATTTCTTTCGAACTGGTGCAATTCTTCAGGCATAGCCTGGATCCAAGATTCATTTTGAAGAGCTTCATAGATATCCTTAGGCTCTTCCTGTGAGATTAAGGCTATCAAATCCTCTTCTTCTACTTACCTTAGTGATGATCTGGTTCTTACCCCGTCTTGAGGATTATCGATTATATTTTCAACTGGATGATCCTTTAAGAATGTAGAGGTGCTGGGCAAGTCGGGGTGCTGCACTTGCTGCTCTTGCAGTGTTTCAATTGAAGGATCTTCATCTTCTTCACTCTTGCTGGGTATTCCTTCCTTTGGTTCATCCTTGGCTTTATATGTTCCAGCATTAGTTGAGTTTTTGGGGGTTTCTCCTGCATCCACAATTTCAATAGATTGTTTTGTCAGTTTTAGTTCAGATTCATCAAAAAGCACATGAGGACTTTCTTCAACAACCAAAGTCCGTTTATTAAACACTCAATAAGCTCTAGAGTTAAGTGCATAGCCTAGGAAAGTTCCCTTGTCACTTTTTCTCATCAAACTTACCTAGATTGGACTTACCATTGTTCAAGATGAAACATGAATATCCAAAGGGTTTAAGATGAGAAATATTCGATTTCTTACCCTTGTAGAGCTCATAGAGAGTTTTCTTCAAAATGGGCCTTACCATTGCCCTGTTGATGATGTAACACGATGTACTTACTGCCTCAGCCAAAAAGTATTTTGGTAGAGAATTTTCACTTAACATGGTCCATGCCTGTCTCTCAATGTTCTATTTTTCCTCTCCACCACTCCATTTTGTTGGGGCATTCTTGGTGATGAAAAATTGTGCGTGTACCCCTGCTCTTCAGAAAAATTGATGAACTCATGATTTACAAATTCTCCACCATGATCACTTTGAATGGTGGTGATAAGGTAGCATCTATCATTTTGGATTTTCCTCCAAAACACTTGAAACTCCATCAATACATCATTTTTATTGGATAGAAATAACACCCATGTAAATCTGGAATAATCATCAACAATCATAAAATCATATGATTTCCCTCCTAGGCTGGATGTCCTAGTTGGGCCAAACAAATAAAGATGTAGCAATTCCAAAGGTCGGGAGGTAGAAATAATGCTCTTATTTTTGAAAGATATGTGTATTTGCTTGCCTTTTGTGCAAGCCTCACAGATTTTATCACTTTCAAATTTTCATTTTGGCAAACCATTTACTAAGTCATGTTTAGACAACTTGGAGATTACTCCAAAACTAGCATGACCTAGTCTTCGGTGCCATAGCCATGTATTATCATGATTGTTTGTTACCAAGCACACATCATCACGGGAAACATCATCTAGATCAATAGTATAGACATTATTACTTCTCTTGCCGATGAATCTGATTTCATTAGAGGTTTTATTTCTGACAAGGTAGTGGGTTTCATCAAAAATAATTTTAAAACCCTTGTCACACAAATGGCTTATTCTTAAGAGATTGTAATTTAAGCCTTTCACTAAAAGTACATTCTCGATAAGAATTTCAGAATTCTTACCGATATTGTCGATTCTAATGATTTTACCTTTGTCCTTGTCTCCAAACGTAATTTAACCTCCATCCTTGTCTTGCAGTGTAGAGAACACCTTCTTGTCCCCTGCCATATGCCTTGAGCAGCCGCTATACAAGTACCATTTGCTCCCCTGGCTTCAAGACATATCTGCAAGAAACAACATTCTCATGGAAATGATTTTGGTACCAAAGCTAGTTTGGGTCCGTAGGAGTTAGTCCAATTCTGTACATATCTTTTCTTGATCTAGAAAGTATGATTTCTTGGTGAATTTTGTTTGAACCAATAATTTGCAACAACATGACAAAATCTACCACAATAATAACAATTAACATGTGCAAACTTTCTTTGAAATTGTCATGGTTTGGGTTGGACATGTTTTGGCTTAGAGTTGGAACATGAAGCATGATTGTTTTCTTTTTCATGAACATATGATGTAGTGATTTTATGCTCAAAGGGTTTTTTATTTTGGGGAGTATATCTCAATCCTTCCTTCTGAAAATTGACTCTAACTCCCAACAAGTTATCTAGATTTTGTTTGCCCTTGACGAACCTGGAGAGAGTGAATTGCAAGTCTGTCACTTATTTATTCAAACTCACATTTTTATTTTCAGTTTCTGAAATGGATGAGGTCAGACTTTCTTTTTCATTCTTGAGCTTTTCACGGACTTTTTCAATTTCAGACATTTTACATGATAGCTCCTCTTTGGCTTTTTCAAGATTTGAAATCGTTTGAAGCAAAGTTTCTTTTTCTTCGGTTAGCTCAAACCATTCTTGTTCCACTTTTTCAAACTTAACAAAAATATCTTCTTGTGACAAATCATCAATTTTCTTTTTGAGAGTTTTATTTTCAGATCTGATTTTCCTGTATTTTGTATACAATTTTTCATATTCTGACTCCCATTGTTCATTGGAAATAAAATCAGGGTCAGAATTAACCTCTGTCAAATCATCTTCATGTGCCATGAGACACATGCTCTCCATGAGCTCTCCAAGCTCTTCTTCGGATAGCTCTTCCTCTTCGTCGCTCCATGTAGCGGCCATTGCTTTTGGCTTTCTGAATTTCTCCTTCTTGAACTTCTTCTTCAGATCTGGACACTCTCCTATCATGTCTCCGGGCTTCTTGCATTCATAGCAAATGACATTGTTGGGCTTGCTTGACTCGCCATTGGTTTGAATGGGCTTCCTTTGCACTTTTTTGAAGTTACCTTGGAAATTCCTCTTCTTTCTCAAAAATCTCCTTGGTGAGTTATCATGGCCAAGTCTTCTTCTTCATTGCTTCCCTTGCTGGATTCTTCTTTTTCAAAGTCTTCATCAGATTGATGAGCTTTCAATCCAACCACTTTCTTCTTCTTCGTATCTTCCTCGACTGTTCTCTTCATATTTATCTCATAGGTCATGAGTGACCCTATAAGCTCATCCAAAGAGAGTGTGGACAGGTTCTTCGAAGCCTCAATTACTGTGGCTTTTGTGTGCCACGCTGATGGAAGTGATCTCAGAACCTTCCTTAAAAGATCGGAGTTTGTGTACTCCTTTCCAAGGCTTTTGAGACCATTTATGATCTCAGTTAATCTTGCGAACATCTCTAAAAATTTTTCTTCAGGCTTCATTTTAAATTGCTCGTAATCTCTTACAAGGAGATTTGCCTTGGACTCCTTGACCTCGGAGGTTCCCTCATAAATGAGTCACAATTTGTCCCACATTTTTTTTGTTGAACTGCACATGGATACACGAGAGAATTCATTAGGATGTATGGCACATTGCATAATATTCATAGCATTAAAATTGACGGTGCATTTCTTAATTTTCTCGGGTGTCCATTTCTCTTCATCCTTAGAGAGTTTGTAAGAACCTTGTCCACAACTCTCCAGATCTCATACTCCTGGGCTCTCAAAAAAACATGCATTTTATTTTTCCAATAGGATTAATTTGAGCCATCGAAGTATGGATGATGATGAATTGAGTGACCCTCAGACATCATACCCTTGTTTGCCATTGATCTGGATCTTACTCTAGATCGTTAGATCTGAAAGAAATAGAGCCTTAGCTCTGATACCAATTGAAGTCTCGCGATCAATGACACCCAAGAGGGGGGTGAATTGGGTGTATACAAACTTTTACAAATTTATGCCCAATACAAATAGGAGAGAATAATAGCCGTAATGAAATTCAAAACTATATGAAAACTATGAGATCTAATAGAATCTATCGCACTCAACCAATCTTCAGTTCCATGGCAGAGGTGAGAATCTGGAGATTCAACTCACGCAAGGTGTTATCTTGCAGACAAGGTTTGCCTTGCTGATCCGAACCCACCTTTTGATATACCCAAAATCTAGTATGAAAATGATAAATTATACTAGATCTAACACAAACAATGCAACCAAATGCTACATGAATGCTGCACAGAATGGGGATAGAGGAAAAGGAACAAACCACACAATGGACAGAGATTTTTAGGTGGTTCGAATGCAACAACGGCAACCTACGTCCACCCCTCACGATCTGCGAGGATTCCCACACTATCTTGTAAAGGTTACAAGATCTAAACACACACACACACATGTGAGGAGTTCGGAACTCCCACAAGGGTGTACAAACACCGAATGACAAAGAGATGTGAAGAAATAAACACACACACACACACATGGATCTGTGTAGATCCACACACACACATGTATTCAGATATTAAAAGAACATACACTTGAATCTGAAATAAAAATTGAATGGAAGACACAAAGTAAAAACTTCATATTCAAGCTCCCCCTTAGTTGATGAAGAAGATTTTGGATGCAGCTTGATCTCCACTAGGCTTGGGGCTGATCTACCCCAGATGTGGGTTGGATCACTTGAAGATGGATGAAGAACTTCCCTCCTGGAGCACTGTTCATGGCTACAGTAGAAGAACTCTTCTCCCTTTGAAAGCCTCCTTGACCCTCCTTAGATTGATTAGGGTTACAAGCCCCAAAGAGATGTTTTTATAACTCTTGAATGGTCAAGAGACAAGCCAGGAACTAGATCCACAAAATATGGAAAGTTTGGTGGCTTTGGGATTAAACAAATCCAAGAAGAGGGGCTTCCCATGTTGAGAATACAAAGTCAAGAATGAAGGCTTTCGAGACTGGCGGTCAACCGCTAGGAGGCGTCGGTCGACCGGAATTTTATAGGAATGGGGCTTTTCGTTGCTGGGAAAACCGGTCGACCGACCCCAGCTGGCGGTCGACCGCTGGCTGGAATTCCTATAAAATTG
Organism: Amorphophallus konjac; assembly: GCA_022559845.1. Classification (NCBI taxonomy): domain Eukaryota; kingdom Viridiplantae; phylum Streptophyta; class Magnoliopsida; order Alismatales; family Araceae; genus Amorphophallus; species Amorphophallus konjac. The sequence goes on along the minus strand of CM040126.1, from coordinate 227,155,039 downwards.
AAAGAGTTAGACAGTTGATCATGATCTGTGAGCTAATCAGTTTATGACAAATCCTGTCAAAATTAAAACGAGTGTGTTAAGCTTTGCCTGGGCGGTTTAGAAACCAATATAGATTTATGCATTTGGAAGGGATTAAACATTTAAACATAGTGCATGATGAAATTAAGCTTTGAATGTGTATGAAAGTCGAACTTGATTGCTAAGACATGGCACATGATAGAACGCACGTCCTGGGTTTTTGTTATCATCAAAATCACCTGAATATACTTAACACTTACCTGTGAGAAACGTGATCCAACATTAGGGTTCGCACGAGTTGAAGTTGGGTCTATTTATAGTGTTTAAGTTAGGGTTACTAGATTAGGTCGAAATAGAATCCTATTCTCAGCTCAAATCAATCCCTAAGAGTCCTATACCAAGTTTCTAGGCTAGGTAGCTTTGATCTCTAGCCCTTGGGAGAGATAAAATTCATTCTTTTAAGGTTTATAGGACCTCGCTCACGGAATACAGTAGCGGTCAGATGAGGACCACTTTTATGAGAAGGCGGTCGTGCGATAGACCGCCTCTAGGTGGTTTAGTCTAAAATTTTCAGATTTTCAAATTTATCAACTATTTGTCCCCTATTTATCCTATTTATCCCCTTTTAATTCCAAAATTACCCCAAATTACATTTATATAAGTGGGCTTGGGCCGAAAAGGTTAGGGTTTGGGTCTTTTGGGCCTATTTGTATGGGCTTAAGCCTACTCTGATATATAGACCCTTAAATAATTATTAATTAGGCCTTTATTCATTAAATATCCCATTAAACCAATTTAGGACTTAAATAATTATATTTAAATTAGAAAAAAATTCTCAAAAAACTCCTTATAATTTCATAGAATTTCAAGGATGCAACAGCCTCTCCCACTTAAGAGAATTTGGTCCCCAAATTCAATACACGGCTTTATGGAGAGTGTATTATACTTACAATTGAATAGTTCGAGGAATCATTTGTGCATGGCTTCTTCCGTTTCTCATGTGGCTTCTTGACTTAAGCACTTATTCCATTGGACCTTTACCATGGGAATAGTCTTATTGCGAAGCTGACGTACCTCTCGATCAAGTATTTTGAGTGGTGTACGTTAGATCCTTCTGTATCACCAGATCTTCGTGAATTATAATATGAAAAGGGTCAAAAACGTACCTCTTGGGCATGGATACATGGAATACATCATGGACGCCAGACAATTGTGGAGGCAACGCTAGTCGATAAACAACCTCGCCCACCCGTTCAAGAATTTTAAAAGGGCCAATGAATCGTGGGTTAAGCTTGCCTTTAATGCCAAATCTTCGAATTCCTCGACCTGGGAAAACCTTGAGAAACACATGATCTCCCACTTGAAACTCTAGGTCTCTTCTCCGGACATCAGCATAGAATTTTTGTCTATCTTGAGCCATCTAAAGTCTTTCTCTAATCAGCCTCACTTTTTTGGTTGTATCCCGAACAAGATCAGGACTTAGAAGTTGTCTTTCTCTAACCTCATCCTAGCATATAGGTGAACGGCAACTCCTACCATATAGTGCCTCGAACGGTGCCATTTGAATGCTAGATTGATAGCTATTATTGTTGGCAAACTCCACTAGAGGCAAGTGGTCGTGCCAGCTTCCACCAAAAGCAATTGTACATGCCCTGAGTATATCTTCCACCACCTGGTCGGTTCTTTCAGTTTGACCATAGATTTGTGGGTGGAATGCAATACTAAAATTCAACTGGGTCCCTAATGAATGTTGTAGACCTTTCCAGAATTGAGACGTAAATCAAGGGTCTCGATCAAATATAATAGTGACATGGACTCCATGTAGTTTCACAATTTCCTTTATATACAAGGCACCCAAGACATCCACGGACCATCGACTCCTAATGGGTAAAAAGTGAGCCAATTTGGTCAAGCTATCAATGATCACCCATATACCATCATGTCCTCCTCTTGACCTAGGAAGACCCATGATGAAATCCATCCCTACACTTTCACATTTCCACTCGGGAATCTTGAAGGGGTGTAATTTTCCAGCGGGCTTTTGATGTTCTACCTTAACTTGTTGACAACTGAGGCAGCATGATACGTAATCTGCCCCTTCTCTTTTCATATTGGGCCACCAATAATTCCTTTTAAGATCTTGGTACACTTTGTTATCACCAGGGTGAATGGCATACCTTGATTTATGTGCTTCGTCCAAAATCAGCTTTTTTGTATCTGCAAGATCCGGTATACAAATTCGACCTCGGAATAGCATTCTTCCATCGGTTGTAATAGATAAATATGGTCGTTGATCAACATTATCCTTGATTTCTATCAATGTAGGATCATTCTCTTGCAACTTGACCAAGTCTTTATTAAGGTAGGTTGTGACCGAATATTGGCAATAAAGCATTCTTCTTTCTCCGCATTAATATCTAGATTAAACTAGGCAAATTTGACAATAAGGTTAGTCATACCTTTCATGAGGCTTGATAATGTTCCCATTGGTTTCCTGCTGAGCGCGTTGGCTACAACATTTGCCTTTCCTGGATGATATTGGATGGCGAAATCAAAATCCTGGAGATACTCCAGACATCACCTTTGTCTCATATTTAGCTCCATTTGAGAGAAAAGACATTTCAGACTTTTGTGGTCCGAATATACCATGAACGTTTCCCCATAAAGAAAGTGACGCCAGACTTTCAGAGCAAATATAATAGCCGCTAACTCCAAATCATGAATTGGATAATTTTTCCCGTTCCGCTTTAGTTGTCTTGAGGCATAGCAAATCGCTTTGCCATTCTACATAAGAACACACCCAAGGCCAACGCCTGATATATCCGTATATACTTCAAACCCTCCGCCTTCAACAGGCAGTGCTTGAACGGGGGCAGTGGTGAGATGTTCATTGAGAGTCAAGAAACTCTCCTCACACTCCGTGGTCCACCCAAATGGATTTTCCTTCCTAGTAAGTCTTGTTAGAGGGACGGCAATTTACAAAAAATCCTTGATGAACCGCCGATAATAACCAGCCAGTCCAAGAAAACTTCTAATTTCAGATATTGTCATTGGTCGACTCCAGTTCTTCACAGCTTCTACCTTGGCAGGATCTACAACAATACCTTCCTTGGAGATAACATGGTCAAGGAAAAATACTTCCTTTAACCAGAACTCACATTTGTTTAACTTTGCATATAGTTGGTGTTCCCTTAATATTTGCAAGGTAATTCTCAAATGTTCCTCATGCTCTTCCTTCGTCTTAGAATATATAAGGATGTCATCAATGAATACAATCACAAATCGATCAAGATACAGCCTGAAAATGTTATTCATAAGTTGCATAAATGTTGCAGGGGCGTTGGTTAACCCAAACAGCATAACCACAAACTCATAATGTCTGTATCTACTACAGAAAACTGTCTTGTGAATATCTTCAATCCTAAATTGATGATAGCTAGACTTGAGGTCAATCTTGGAGAAATACTCCGCAGCGGAGATCTAGTCGAATAGTTCATCAATACGTGACAGTGGGTACTTAGTTTTGATGGTGAGTTGATTCAACTGTCGATAGTCAATACATAGCCTGAGAGATCCATCCTTCTTTCTGACAAATAGAACCGGCGCACCCCAAGGGGATGTGCTAGGTCGAATAAAGCCTTTCTCCAGCAACTCTTGAAGCTGCTTCTTCAATTCTTTAAGTTCTATGGGGGACATCCTGTAAGGGGCCTTTGACACAGGTGCTGCTCCAAGTATAAGTTCGATGGAAAAATTGACTTCCCTTTCGAGTGGTAGACCGGGTAAGTCAGAAGGAAAGACATCAGGAAATCCCCTTACGATGGGGATTTCTTCTATAATGATTTATTGGACTCAGTAATAACTACGGAAGCAAGAAAAGCTTTACACCCTGTTTGCGATGGGTTTTATCCGACCATCTTATTGTTTTATTTCGTGTGTATATGTACATATGTACATGTATACATGTCTTATTTCACGCGTTGATCAACCAATTAACTAACTGGTAATTAACTGACTGATTGACGATGCGGGCGTGCCAGTCACATGAGTGACAATTTTATGATGCGCTCATTATGACCCATGTCGGGCGAATGTAAGGTTCGGTCGGGACCAGCAGTCCGCCATACCATAAAGGTTATGACGTTAATTACATCCCCCACGAGGAGGGAACACCTTTGATTAATTACCGAGATAGCGGGCTGTCGAAGCCGGATTAAAAAAAGAGCTACATGATGACCATGACGAAGGCGTACGGGATGCATTTATTTATCATACAAAGGATGCATAGTTCACAGAATTATGGACCCTTGGTACGTGGTGGAGGACATAGGCCCGAAGACCACCATCGCGCATAGCAGAGATTCCCAGTGGGGCATAACCCAACCTTCTGTCAACGCCATTTGATATACCCGAGGGTCAATGCAGACATGCATGAGGAACCGTGATATGCGGGGTGTGACGACGATGTTATGACATAAATTCGGCAGCATGTCCCCTTCCTTTGGACTATGCCAAATGGGAATATGGGACATCCATCCACGGAGAGTCGGAATGGAAACCAAGAGAAAATCGGGCGTAGCCCTGGGCCCGAAAAGGATCCACATATGACGGGACAATGTCTACCATCACATCATTTGTTAATATTCCCCTCGAAGGACCGTTGGAGGACATGCGGTGGCAGAACTCCGAGGGTCAGCGGGGTGACAGAAGAAATGTCAGATTTGGTGTAATGTAGGGATGAAAACCCCCCATTAATGTATCTCCCATGGACCTGGGTGAAGAACCATAATTCCCTCGTGAGACAATGGAGATTAACCCGGAAGTTGGTAAGGAATGGACGCCTGAGTTTGGGCAGATTTTGGGTTTAATAGAATTGTTTGGCATGAGGGTTTGAATAGCACCCATTGATAAGGCGAAACGGCACAAATAGGAGTCGGCGCGCAGGCCAAACGGCACGGCGTGCTCCCGGCGCGAAGAAAAGTTAAGGGGTAATCGGCACGACGGGGTCCCGGCGCGCCATGGCAAGGGCATTCGGCGCCCCCCAAACCCGGCGCGGGTTTGGCGCCGGGAGGAGGTGGCGTCGGGAGGTGTTGGCGCCGGGAGAAGATTTTGTTGGTTCTGTTTGAGGTATTATGAGGGTTTCTTCATTCCCTGGGGACTTCAGGGTGATGGATGGATGAAAATAGAGGATGAGGGTGGCTCCATTCACGAAGGGGGGGGCCAGGGAGATCATGTGAATGTAAGGTGTATTCCCTGCAGTGGCCGAAACACCATGAGATGATATGTCTCAGACTCTTGCCACGCAATTAGGGGTTAAGTACACAACTGTGATGAAGGTATCATGCTGGTCGATCGAGTAAAACTCTGAACGAATTTTGACAGCACCTCCCCTTACTTTGGGAGTGTGCCAAAAGTATATTATAGGCTATCTACTCACGAATGTCAGAGTAGAAACCAAAATGAGTGCCCGGCGTAGCCCGTGATCCAATGGGTTTAGATCGTTCGAGATCTCATTCCTTTTGTTGTAATATGCCCGATGCAGCCAACGGAGAGCCTGCACTAGCAGGAATCCATGACCTAGTGGGCTCGTAGAATGTGGGGATTTGACCCCTTTTATATTGCTCTCGTGAGGACGGAGGAAAGGGTAATGCTTTTCCACAGGAAGACAAGACATTTCGAACAATGCTGGCATGGCCTGATGGCATCGACACAAACGTATCGAGGTGGCCGTCTTCGGCATGGAGGGTATGAAGGCATGGAGGGTATGAGGGTATCGGCGCGAAACGTGAGGTTCAACCGGCGCGGCCAGTCCTCGCCGTGAAACGTGCGCCGAGAGGGGCTCGCGCCGGGAGGCTTTTGAAGTGGGGTTTTAGGGGTTTTCTAAAGCAGAGGCTTTGAACGTTCAGAATAAGGAGGTTTATTCAGCGATCTAAGCTGTTTTGGATGATCGTAGAGGGAAGACTTCGGGGGGAACACCTTTCCTCTGGGGGCCTCACTAGGAGCAGAACCACGGACAGGAACCCCTGAACATGTCCCTCTTCGTTTCACATACGAGGAGCCATGAGATAGACTATCTCAGGCCCTCGAAATGTGGCTAGGGGGGGTGATAAAGGACGATGGCGAAGAAGCTTCAGCAGATAGAGGAAATTAAACATAAGACATTTGCGACTAGCTACTGCCATACATAGATTAAAACCTCGGATACAGAGGAAGATGGAAAAGAATGATCAGACATATTGGAACTCATCCCATTCTTTTATTAACTACTTCAGCCAAATGGCTTACACACATGCGACTTAAGAGAAAGAAATCTAACCCAAAAGGAAAAGAAATCCAAACTTCATCCCTGCAAACAGGGTTACATTAGCATTCGATGCTACTAGAGCAAAGATGCTCGAAAGCGAAAAACAAAAGAGGAATACTCAGACAGACGGAGAAGAGAAAGAGAGAGCAAAGAAGTTGCAGTTGCACGGCCCTCACACCTAGATTCTCTCCTCGAACCCCTCTCTCTTTCTTCAGCTTCTACGAAGGGCGCTCGAGCTCCCCCTTTCTTTTTGGTGGCTAAGCACCCTCTTCCTTTCTTCTCGAAGGGCTCTCTCTTTTTCTTCGAAGGCTCCTCTTCCCTTCTCCTCTCTTCTTTCTTTTTTTTTTCTCCTTTCGAAGGGCCGCCCTCTTATAGAGGCCAGTCCCTCACCCTTTCGGCCTGAGCTTCCCGGCGCGCCAACATCATCTTCCCAGCGTGGCGGACCTCGGCGCGTCCCATTTCACCTCTGGGTTTGGCCCACTTCCCTGTCATTCGGCCCATTCGACCCAGGATCCAGTCAGTGGACTCCCTTTTGACAGTGGGACTCTTGGCATGTATATATATTCAGACTCCATGGGACTGTTTACACCTTGCATTCACAAACATGTGCGAGGCGTTGTACATCCCGCTTCAGGAGTATCGGAGATGTCTGAACATCTGTTTCAGCAGGCAGATGGTTGCCTGAATGTTGGTATAGTTTTATCAGTCTGACTATCTAAATGACAGCAGTACTGGACAGCAACCTAGCCAAAGACGGCTTTAGTCGAACAACATGATAGGGGTAGTGAGTTTCTTCTATTCAGACTCTCAGATCTCCCAGGGATGGTACATGAGCTGTGCCCTCGACTGATCTTCAAGACTGTGAATCTGCTATGGTCTCTTCTGGTATATTTTAGGTGTCAACAAATGCCCCCCACCCGTAGGTGGCGTGAGCGAAGCATGAGTGACACGGGACATGCGCGTGTACATCACGTCACACACTGCGCTTTGCGGTCTCTTCAGGCTTGCTCCTGTGCATTGGCTATTCTTTTGGACTCTGAGTCTTCATTCTGCTTGTGTGATTTCCATGCTTTATAAGCAAATTTGGATGAACACCAGCATTTTTAGTTTGATTCGGTGATAACATTACCCCTGGTGGGATAATTGGCCCCATAGACGCTTCCGGCACTACCTTCTCAGCGCGGTGGTGGCCTCGGCATGAGAGTTCCCGGTGCGGTGATCTTCTTGGCGCGGTGGTGGCGCTTTTGATTTTCGGCGCGAAGGCCGTTTCGGCGCGCCTTTTGGTGCGTCTGGCCGTCGGCGCGACCTCCTTCTCGGCGCACCTTTTGGCTGGGCCGATATAGGCGCCGAGAGGGGGAGAGAGAAGCTCATTTCTCCTTGAGCTTTCTCTCTCTTCCTCCCTTTCTCCTTCTGTCACCTCAGAGCAATCGGCGTGGAAGCCTTCCCTCCGGGGAGTTTTTCGTTCGGGACTCCGTCCCTTTTCATTTCGGAGTCACCCCCTCCTGGTGGGTGTTCTCCCATTTGACTTCTGGGCATGCTCCGGATAAGGGGAGATGCTGTCAAAATTTTCTTCTGAAAATTTCTTTTCTATTTTTTTCTCTGTATATCACCTTCTTATTCCTTTTTCTTGGTTTTGTGTCTGCAGCTTTGGAAATGGCTTCTTCTTCTATCCGCGTCGCCTCCGGCACTGCTGATGTTGACTCTTCTCCTCAAGGCAGGGCTTCTGGTCCCGTTGTGACTTGGAGGAATGTCAGACAGCTGGACCGGGGTCTTGGGAGGATCGCCATAGTCGACGAATCCTCCGACTCCGAAACAGATACAGTATCTGCCTCTCACATTGTGACTGTCGAGGGGGGACTGGACTTCAGTCGCGATGATGGCTATCGCGCGGACTTCCCGAAGGATCGTCACCTCGCGCCCTTCATTTGCACCTTCAACGTCTCTGGGAAGAGGGACGTCATGCTGGCTCGGATGGTGGAGCGGGCCATGTTGCTGGACCGGGACAGCTTGAAAGGTTCTGTGTATCGTGGCGATACTATCTACCTTTTGGGGGAGCGGCGCAGGTGGGACGCCGTCTTAGGAGTAACAGAGCTGGAGGCAGAGCAGAAAATGTTAACACGGGCTCCAGAGTTCACACCAGCCAGATGGGACAACACCGTAGGTCGGGTCAACAGGGAGAAGCCCGGCTACGGTTTATTTTTGGCGCCCCTCAAGTGGGGCTACCGAGACGAACCATTTGTGCTGAATTGCTTGGCTGTTCAGTTCAAATTCTAGTTGGCAGCTGGGTGGTTTGCAGACACGAAGGTGACAGATGCTCATCTCTTCCATGTAGGGGCAGTAGAATTTATAGAATATGTTCTGAAAGAGTATGCACCGCTGCTGGTCAGAGCCGGGGTGTACCACAGTGTGTATGCATCTTGCTTCAGGTATCCCATTTCAAAAGGGCTATGCTGCGACATGTTCGAAGTATTTTGCCTGCAGTTCAACACTTTCTATACAGCAGAAGGTGAAACCTCTCTGGATCTTTGGAGCCTATCACAGTTATCGGGCCTGCCGATTGACGGAGAGCCCTATGAGGAGGTCTGCATTCATGACTTCATCAAGGACGAAACAGACGGCGAAGGTGAATATTACTTCGGCTATTCATACTGGTACTTGATGAAGGCATACCGCTCCCTCTGCCTGATGCTGAATAGGGGATCCTCAAAGGGATACCAGCCCCGGGAGAAGAGCAGTAAACTGAGAGTTCGAGCAGGACATTGGATTCAGTATTTCTTCGGCGGCCCTTTGAAGTACAGTGAGTTCCCTCACGTAGCTCCTGTTGCGGGTAAGCCCAGTAGGCCACCTAAGTTCAAGTCAGAGCTGCCTGCTTCTCTTCGGGGGATAAGCCGCGGGGGGCCGAATCCGATGGGGGTGGATCCCCTTACCCATTGTGCTGCCTACCTTACCTTCTGGCTATGTACTTTTGCCCTCCCACAGGGGGATGAGACAGTTATTAGGACGGAGGCAATATACCCGGCTTGTCAGATGGCTTGGGGCATACGGCTTGCAATATGTCCAGCCGCACTATGCATGATTTACAAATCCATTGGAGATATTCATAGGCATCAGATCCCCCGCTCTTTCCGAACGGTGGGGCCGTTTCATTTTTTTAATGCCTGGCTGTGCAATTTATTTCCAGAGCTAGCTCCCCGGACTATGCAGACAATGACATTGTATCCCAGAATGCTGGAGTTTGCAAGTGCTGAACCGGGTCCAGTGTCCCAGCAACTCTTCTCCATCCGTGGCCGACTGGCAAGGGTTCCGATGGATTCAGCGGGGACTATCCACTTTTGGAATCTGGCCGCACATTCATCTCCATTAGTGAACCGTCAGCGTGAGTGTAAGCTCGAGGCAGTGGAGACTTTCACACACTTCATTTCGGGTAACACCGTGACCCGGCCAGTCTTGGAGCCCGAACTCATTGACTGGGCTTTATCAATTCGTCCCAGTGTTTTAGTATTCAGAAAGGGGGGCGCAGTTTATTTAGAACCCTACTATCCCTTCAGGTTCGATCAGAATTTCAGCTACGATCAGCATATTCCGCCATCGGTCGCCCTGTTCCCTTTGGACAGCAGGTCAAAGCATGGCTCGACCGTTGTGGCCGAAGGTCGCTCCTGGTGGGACTATTTTCACCGCCGGGATGCCAACATTTTCACAGTGCCGATGCCGAACCGAGTTCCCAGGGTCACTCCAGAGTATGTGAAATGGTAGAATGCTCGCACGAGCTTCTATCGCAATGCCCGAATGACATGTTGGGATGTGGCTGAGCGCACATTTCTGAGCCAGCAGCCTGGGCCCGTTTTTGACATTGACGAAGCCCATTTGAAGAGATTATTTTCCCACCACCCGAAGGAGGCAGAGGCATATATAGCGAGCAGAAAAGCCATCAAGGAGGGAGTAACCGAACCACTGATACCGTGCTTGCTGACATAAGTGAAGATGCTTTCACGCAGAATTTAGAACATCTATGCCAGATTGGTGGTTCACGCCTGGAGCTTCAGCAGTACCCGTTCCCTATCGAGGAGCCGCTCTCCAAAGCAGTTTCATGGAAGTGCGAAGTGGATCGCTTTTGCCCGTGTCGGGCGTTTGTTAATAGAGAGGACAGAACCCCGACATATTATCAACATACGTCTTGGCTGTTTGTCCTGATGAGCATCCATGGACTAACCCTTGAGAGTCCCGTAGCTAGTGTTCTGGACAAGCCTCTATTCGTATCTTTTCATTATGCCGATGTCTGGGGCTTTGACCACCTCGGCTTATATCATTGTATAGCTTCCCACGGGCATGCGGACTTGGCCGACCTGGTTGACAGGTGCAAAAAGATCGGTGACATATGCTGGCTTGTTCGGGAGGCTGCCTCCCGAAGTAAGGAGGTGGCTTATCAGTATTGGCCACTCTCATCTTTTACAAGGGCCGGGCAGGTAAGTGCTCCTCCGTTGACATGTAGATTAGTTTGTTGCTCAGCTCCTTCATAATGGCATGTGCTTCATTTGACAGACCATCCGGACATCAAGCAGCAGGGACTTTATAGAAAAATTATCTCTCAGGGGCAGAAACCGAATATTTTGAGGTTCCTGCACCAGCGCCGACTACTACTCCACTGCCGCCTGGCAAGAAGAGAGCGGCCTCCGCGATGAAGATTGCAATAAGCCGAGCAAAGAAAGCTCGGAAGACTTCTTCAAAGCGGCCTTCGACTGACGCGGCTAAGACTCCCCTGCCCGAGGTGCCATCATTCGAGCAGTTTGCTGCTCAGAAAGAGGTCAGCCAGCAAGCAGATGAAGGTGACATCATTATCCCTTTGCGGTTCTAAAGGAATGCTCTTTTCACGACATTTTCATTCTTCTGACGTCTTCTTTGTATAACTTCAGCTCCCGGAGTGGTTGACACCACGGGTGTTGAGGAATCCTTCCTGGAAGCAGGAGAGATAGGGCCTTCCGTCACAGCCACAGCAGGGGCGACTGAGATAGCTGGAGCAGCAGGGAAGAGTCTCCTCGCTGTTGAGGAGGATGTCAGACTTCCTTCTCCTACGCCTGCCGGCGAGGCTGAGGGTGAGCCGAACAACTATAGCCCTTTAGACTCCCATTTTTATTGAGCTTTCCGTCCTGCCTTATGCACTTGTTTTGTTGTGATGGCAGGAGTGGTCAGCACGGCGGTTAAGGTGCCTGTTGTGGAAGCTCCTTCACAGCCCGCGGGACATAAGACTGTGCTGAAGAAGGGTGCTATCCCATTGCGGCGTGTGCTCACCCGCTCAGCGTCCCGTCAGGCGACGGAGGAGGCGGGCCAACCCGAGATCAGCATAGATATTTCTTCGAGTAGCTCTGCCACCCCTTCTGACGAAGAGATTGACCATCATTCTTCAGAAGGTGATGAACAAGTGTCTGCAGCAGACAGCAAAGGGGCAACGGCTCCCTTCACACTGTCAAGCGATGCTTTGATTTTCAGTCCTCCGAGGCTGCCGAGGGTATCATCCGAGGGAGTGTTGCAGGAGGATTTTGCTGGATTGGACGTGGAGGTGGAGATAACCCCTCCTTTTGCTGCTTCATCTGCAGGGTTGGAATCTTCTATTCAGGGGCTTGAAGAGATGGATAATGTCATCATAGTAAATCCTGTCCGCCCCTTTACAAAGCCGCATATCCCCCTCTTTTTTTTTTTGCCACCTTGGTGTTTACATGAATTTTCATTCCAGGAACCCGAAGCCGCTATTCATTCCTCGGCATCGACTTCTGGTACTGCTGTGGTTTCATCAGAGGCCTCGGATGTGCTACCGCTGGCCACCGCATCTCCTTCAGGGACAATCACCCTACTCCACCCCGTGCCGGTGAGGATACATGCGGCTGCTGGGGGATTACCCTAGGAGCCGAGCCAGTCGGGAGAGAGTCTCGCTCTGGCGTCGATGACGGAATTGAGGACTGAGGCCAACCTGCAAAGGGGGTCTGCTTTTGTATCGGCGGCCATAATGACGATCGCGCCTGATTCTGCAACTCCAGTTGTGCCGGAGACAGAGTTAGAACCTCCGTCCCTCCTAGGCTCTGTGGAAGGAAGCCCTGACAGGAGTCTGACGGAGCAGGAACATGCTGCCGTGGTATCTGCTTCTTCGGCTTTGGTGGCCGTTCCATCTTCCTCTTCCGAGCCGGATACCGGCTTATGGGCTTCTATAGACGGGAAAGTGACTTTCGAGGTGCCTCTGGCAGCTTCCCTGGGCATTACCTTATCAGAGGAATTTGTTTGGCACCATCTAGAGATGTTGCGTCAGGTTGTTGAATCTCAGCCGACACTATCTTACTCCCAGTTGAAGGAGGTAGCTGTGCGACTGACGATCGGACTGCAGGCATTAGGCTGCCCTTTAGACATCTGGGCCCAGCGGGTGCTTTTCTTGCTGAAATTTGTGAACCGCCGGGATTTTCTTGAGAAGATGATGGGCGACCGGCTGGCGGCCCTCAAGCTGTAGAAAGCTGACTGTCAGGCGGAGCTGACGTCTCTGACCTCTGATCTTCAGGAGAGCAGGGCTCAGGTTGAGGCTTCCGCAACCCAGGCACATATTCTACGTGGCCGACGGGAAGACCTCTGTGCTGAATTGGCTACCGTAGAGGCTGAGATACCGCGGCTGGAGGCTGCGGAAATCCAAGGCATCGAGAGAACTTCTTTGCTGGAGGGCCGAGTTGCGTCTTTGGAGACTAAGGTGACTCGGGTTCAGGAAGAGGAAATGCAGCTCCACGAACTGGGGGCGGCTCCTCATGTTGGGCTTATTGACTTTGCAGATATTTTCAGGCGATCTTAACTGATCCGCCTTTGTAATCTCTCCCCTCAGATGGGCTCCTTTTGTATTCACTTCCCCTTTTTGTAATGGAATAGAAGTCTCCTTCACTATATATTTTTTGGTGTCCACGTTCACACTCACATTCTGTAGTGTCTCGTGGCAATTCTGGCGACCTGCTCGGAAGTACCTTCGTGTCCGTGTCGCAGGAGAGCGTCCACCCTTTCAAAGAAAGGATGGGGGCCTCGCTCCACCGCGGGACGGGGTTCCAGAGGCTGCCAGGTTGGTGCAGATGTAGGTCTTGTTGACAAGAGGCGTCGAAATCGTGACTGCTGGTTGCTTGTGGTAATTCCACTATTGACCCTGATTGGGGGAGATGTTGACCAACCTTGTCGATGGTGACAAGGGTCGAAAATGGTAGACGGTATTGCCGATGGTGACAAAAACCAGAAAGGGTAGCGACCGATCTTGCCGATGGTGACAAGGGTCGAAAAGGGTAGACGGTATTGTCGATGGTGACAAAAACCGAATAGGGTAGCGACCGATCTTGCCGATGGTGACAAGGGTCGAAAAGGGTAGACGGTCTTGTCGATGGTGACAAAAACCGAAAAGGGTAGCGACCGATCTTGCCGATGGTGACAAGGGTCGAAAAGGGTAGACGGTCTCGTCGATGGTGACAAGGACCGGGAAGGGTAGACGGTATTGCCGATGGTGACAAAAACTGAAAAGGGTAGCGACCGATCTTGCCGATGGTGACAAGGGTCGAAAAGGGTAAACGGTCTGGTCGATGGTGACAAGGACCGGGAAGGGTAGATGGTATTGCCGATGGTGACAAAAACCGAAAAGGGTAGCGACCGATCTTACCGATGGTGACAAGGGTCGAAAAGGGTAGACGGTATTGCCGATGGTGACAAAAACTGGAAAGGGTAGCGACCGATCTTACCGATGGTGACAAGGGTCGAAAAGGGTAGACGGTATTGTCGATGGTGACAAAAACCGGAAAGGGTAGCGACCGATCTTGCCGATGGTGACAAGGGTCGAAAAGGGTGGACAATAGATGTATGTAAGTGGGATATCGGATGAAGACTCCGCCTCGACCTTGTAAATGGCCTTCCGGACGGAGGATGGTTCATCACTATTTATCATTCATTTTTTTTATTCATATTACTAACCTAAGCGCCCTTTCGGGTTTTCACCGAGGCCAGCCCCCTCTTGCTTTTGCCCGCGCGCCCTTTCGGGTTTTCACGCGGCGGGGTACCCGATTTTGCCTGCGACGCCCTTTCGGGTTTTCGCCACAGCTGGGTTATAGCCATTTTGCACTTGTCCTGATATAGGAACAAGTCTGGCGGGGTATCTCTATTTTTTAACCCCATTTTCTTTTCTTCTTTTTTTTATTTGTATAGGATACAGAAGAACTGGATCGTGAAAATGTTGACAGACCTTGTCGATGATGACAAGGATTGAACCCGGCTTCGGTTCGTTGACACCGGCTAGATGTCGAAGCAAAGGATATGGTCTATTAACAAGGATGTAAGATTCGAGTTAGGGGTAAAGATCGACCGATCTCGCCGATGATGACGAGGGTCAAACACATGTTTATTAACCAGCATAGGTTATCGCCGAAACAAAGGTGTGTTCATTAGCAAGGACGGAAGGTCCAAGCTTTGGGGTAGGGATTGACCGATCTCGCCGATGATGACGATGGTCGACCATGGGCTTATTCATCAGCATGGGCCACATGCCGAAGCAAAGATGGGATTATCAATAGGGACGTAAGGTCCAAGTGAAGGGTAGAGATCGCCCGATCTCGCCGATGATGATGAGGGTCGAACATGGGTTTATTCAAGGATTTCCGGTGGGACTTTTGAGGGTTGTCCCTTGTGGAGTTTCATCAGGTGGCGAACAGAAGGGGAATTTGGAAATTACCACTTTACTGACTTAAGCGCCCTTTCGGGTTTTCGCCGAAGCCAGCCCCTCTTGCTTTTGCCCACGCGCCCTTTCAGGTTTTCACGTGGCGGGGTACCCGATTTTGCCTGCGACGCCCTTTCGGGTTTTCGCCACAGCTGGGTTATAGCCATTTTTGCACTTGTCCTAATATAGGAGCAAGTCTGGCGGGGTATCTCTATTTTTAACCCCATTTTCTTTTCCCTTTTTTTTTATTGATATGTATAGGGTGGCAGGTCGAAGTGCGACGTTCGAACCCTGGTTGATAGTAGATGGCTGTCGGCTGGAGCACCAGACCTTGTGCCGAGCAGAACAGTTCATTCGTTAGCAAGGGCTGAATGCTAACGCAAAGGAGTGATCTCTCGCCGATTCGGGCGTAAGGCCTGTAACGGCAACATCGTGCTGTATTCTTTCGGGAGCTTGGTCAAGGCAGAATGCCACTAACCAAGGAAGGGTAGCTCGGCTAAGGCAAAGTGCCATTAACCAAGGAGAAGGTAGCTCGATTAGGGCAGAATGCGACCGAACCGAGGGGAGGTAGCTTGATTTGGGCGGAATGCCACTAACCAAGGAGAGGGTAGCTTGATTAGGGCGGAATGCCGCTAACCAAGGAGAGGTAGCTCGATTAGGGCAGAATGCCGCTGACCGAGGAGAAAGTAGCTCGATTAGGGCGGAGTGCCACTAAACCAAGAAAAAGGTAGCGCGGTTAGGGCGGAGTGCCACTAAACCATGGAGAAGGTAGCTTGGTTAGGGCGGAGTGCCACTAAACTAAGGAGAGGTAGCTTGACTAGGGTGAAATGCCACTAACCAAGGGAAAGGGTAGCTTGATTAGGACAGAACGCCACCAACCAAGGAAGGGTAGCTGGGTTCGGGCGGAGTGCCACTAAACCAAGGAGAGGGTAGCTTGATTAGGGCAGAATGCCGCTAACCAAGGAGAGGTAGCTCGATTAGGGCGGAATGCCGCTGACCGAGGAGAAAGTAGCTTGATTAGGGCGGAGTGCCACTAAATCAAGAAAAAGTTAGCGCGGTTAGGGTTGAGTGACACTAAACCAAGGAGAAGGTAGCTTGGTTAGGGCGGAGTGCCACTAAACCAAGGAGAGGTAGCTTGACTAGGGTGAAATGCCACTAACCAAGGGAAAGGGTAGCTTGATTAGGACAGAACGCCACCAACCAAGGAAGGGTAGCTGGGTTAGGGTGGAGTGCCACTAAACCAAGGAGGGGGTAGCTTGGTTAGGGCGGAGTGCCACTAAACCAAGAAAAAAGTAGCTCGGTTAGGGCAGAGTGCCACTAAACCAAGGAAAAGGTAGCTTGATTAAGACAGGACACCACCAACCAAGGAAGGGTAGCTGGGTTAGGGCGGAGTGCCACAAACCAAGGAAAAGGTAGCTCGGTTAGGGCGGAGTGCCACTAAACCAAGAAAAAGGGAACTCGGTTAGGGCGGAGTGTCACTAAACCAAGGAAAAGGAAGCTTGATTAGGACAGAATGCCACCAACCAAGGAAGGGTAGCTGGGTTAGGGCGGAGTGCCACAAACCAAGGAAAAGGTAGCTCGGTTAGGGTGGAGTGCCACTAAACCAAGAAAAAGGTAGCTCGGTTAGGGCAGTGTGCCACTAAACCAAGGAAAAGGTAGCTTGATTAGGACAGAACGCCACCAACCAAGGAAGGGTAGTTGGGTTAGGGCGGAGTGTCACAAACCAAGGAAAAGGTAGCTCGGTTAGGGCGGAGTGCCACTAAACCAAGAAAAAGGTAGCTCGGTTAGGGCGGAGTGGCACTAAACCAAGGAAAATGTAGCTTGATTAGGACAGAACGCCACCAACCAAAGAAGGGTAGCTGGGTTAGGGCGGAGTGCCACAAACCAAGGAAAAGGTAGCTCGGTTAGGGCGGAGTGCCACTAAACCAAAAAAGGTAGCTCGGTTAGGGCGGAGTGCCACTAAACCAAGAAAAAGGTAGCTCGGTTAGGGTGGAGTGCCGCTAAACCAAAGAGAGGAGTAGCTTCGACCGATCACTCGGGACATGTCGGCTGCGCTGCATGATACAGCTTAATGTGTTTTATGTTGAGGGGAGAGAACTGAATGACTCCTTTGTGGTCTACAAGGACGTAGGCACCCCCTTCATATACTCGGCGGACTATATACGGCCCGACCCAGTTTTCGACCAGCTTCCCTTTGGGGCTGGAGGCCATCACTTCTTTTCTTTTGACCATTACCAAGTCTCCTTTCTTGAATTCTCGACCCTTGACTAGCTTGTCAAAAGCACGGGCCATGCGAGCTTGGTAGAGCTGGATGTTTTGCTGCGCCCGGAGGCATTTTCCTTCGAGCTCAACGAGCTCTTCCAATCTTCTTTCTGCATTGGTCTGCTCACCATTGACTAGTCCGTGCTGGATGGCAACTCGCAATGAAGGAACTTCGAGTTCAATTGGCACCACAGCTTCTGACCCGTAGACGAGGGAGAAAGGTTAACAGCCGGTTGGGGTCTTGTAGATAGTACGATAGGCCCAAAGTGCTTCGTACATCCTTTCTTCCCAATCTTTTTTATTAGACTTAACAGTCTTTGCCAGCAGCGTGCACAGTGTCTTGTTAAAGGCTTCTGCGAGTCCATTGGCTTAAGGGTTGTAGGAGGATGATGTCCTCCAGTCGATTTTATATTTGTCGGCCAGCCGATAAACCTTCTGGTTCCTAAAGTGACTGCCATTATCAGAGATGATTCGGTTGGGGATCCCAAACCAAAATATTACATTCTGCCGGAAGAATCTTGCAACTAGTTCTCCCGTCACATCTCTTAGTGCTACTGCCTCCGCCCATCTGGAGAAGTAGTCCGTAGCTGCTAAGATGTATCTGCACCCTGATGTAGATGCTGGTAGCGGCCCTACTACGTCGTGCCCCACTGAGCAAACGGCCAGCTTGGTAGGGTGGGATGCAATGGCACTGGAGGTCTCCTTGCCACATTAGCATGTTCTTGACACTTATGACAAGCTTTGGCAAACCTGCAGCAATCGTCAAATATAGTGGGCCAATAGTAACCCAGTTTCTTTATCTCAATTTTCATTTTCGGGCCAGCCTGGTGTGCTCCAGCTGATCCTGCATGGACCTCTTGCATCACCTGTCCTGCTTCTGCTGAAGACAAGCAACGGAGTAGGACTTTCCTTCGGGCATCTGCCATAATTCGGAACAAGGTCCCGCTTCTCATCTCGTAAGAATCCTTGATCCTCAAGAGTTTCATTCTATGTTCCTTTTCTTTTGGAAGTTGCTGGTGCTGAAACCAGCGTAGGAGATGCTCTCGCCAATCGGGCTGCTGACCCCCTTCGATGACTGCTACTTCCATCTCTTGTTCGTCGGTCAGGACCTCTGTCACGCTGGGGACCTGTCGGCAGTTGATCACTGTTATATTCAGGCTTGTGTCTGGCGGGACCGCCAATGAACTGGCCAGCTTAGCGAGGGCATCCGCCTGAGCATTCCGGCCTCGATTGATGTGCTTAATGCTGATGAAGTAAAATTTTGACATCAAGCGAGTTGCCAACTGGTGATAGGGGAGGAGCTCTTGCTTTTGTACATCGAACTCTCCTTCTAGCTGTTTTATAACTAGCATGGAGTCTCCGAATGCTTCCAGCATCTGAATTTCCATGGACAGAGCAATTTGCAACCCGATTATCAGGGCTTCATATTCCGCTTCATTGTTTGTGCATTGCTTGTTTATGGAACAGGATGTATGCACCACTTCTCCTTCTGGGGATTTCAAGACTATGCCTACTCCTGCTCTGACCCTGGCTGACCCGGTGGCAGAGGTTTCAGTTCTGGAAGCGCCATCAAAGTATAGTTGCCATAAGGAGGGCTGTACTTGCACGGCTTCTAGGGTTTCATCTTCAGGAAGCTCCGGCTCCAACGGGCAATCCCTGGGCACTGGGTGCTCAGCGAAGAAGTCTGCAATAGCTTGGCCCTTGACGGCCTTGCGCGGCACGTAGGAGATATCAAACTCCATAAGGATTACCGCCCATTTGCCCAGGCGGCCTTTGAGTGCCAGTTGAGACATAATGTACTTCAGGGGATCCTCTTTAGATACCAAGCTGATTTCATGCGACAACATATAGTGTCAGAGCTTTTTAACTCCGAAGACCAGCGCCAGATAGATCTTCTTAATATAAGTATATTTCTCTTCAGTTCTGACTAGTCTC